>JAVLUX010000014.1:10862929-12236679 GCA_032164185.1 Moxostoma hubbsi | reverse complement strand
AAAAAACAGCACGAATCAAAAACACCTTCACTAAAAGGATCAGATGAGTGGAAAAATAACAGGCTTTTCTTATTTTCCCCTTGCACATTAATCTTAGGCAGAGAAACATCTGCTCATAAGAGCAAATGGACGTGGGTGTACATAGGTGTAACATTCTGGCAGGCTTGACTGAAGACAGGACGAGAGGAAGATGTGTGAAAACCCAAGTACAGATTTATTTACAGAGCTGATATACAAAACATGAATCCAGTACAAGACAAACATAAACGACTTGACTTGACTAAACTATAAACTTAGACTTAACTAGGAACCGAATAGACTGGACTCTGAACAGAGTTACAATCAACAATACTCAACAAGCAAACACGAGGGCTTAAATAAACTGGCAAGGGAAACACATGACAAAGATAACCAATGATTAGACTTAACTAATAACAAGATAACAACACTACTAAACAGAAACCCATAACAATACAGAACTGACAACAAATTAACAAGACAATAAACCAATGAGAACAAGACACATGGACATGAGGGAAACAGGATATCACAAGACTAGACAAGGAAAACAGAATTACAGACTAAAAGTCTCAAAAACACCTAGTAACCTCTAGTGGCAGCTAGGACAAATTTCCCAAGTGTAACAGAGCCCCCCCCCCCCCCCCCCCCCTTTAAGGAGTGATTCCTGGCACTCGTAAACATAACACCAATAAAAATAAATAAATTGTTAATGGGAGGAGCAGGACATCATGGAACTGGCAGTCCAAGAAAGCACAGGGGAAATGAGAGGGCAAAATGGACAAGGTGGCCAAGGCAGAGCAAACAGGGTGTCCAAAGACTGACGTGAACCAGGAGACCAAGCAGGTTAGGGCATATCAAGCGGATGCTCAGTAGACCAGGGCGGAGTCCCTTTAGACCCCTTTAGACTCAGGGGTGGAGCCGGAGGTGGAGGGGTGGAGACACTGGAGGATCAGGAATTTGAGTCTTAGACGGAGTGGGGGAGTCACTGGAGGAGGAGCAAGCGGAGCCGAAGGAGGAGAAGTCTCAGGAGCGGAAGGAGCCTCGGAAGGCTTAGAAGTCACAGCAGCTGGGGAATTGGAGAGCAAGGCACCAGGGGACTCGGAGAGCTCAGAGGCTAGGGATGCTGAGGATTCTAGGGGCAAAGCCATGAAAGACTCGAGGGGTGGAGCCGTTGAAGACTCGATGACAGGCTCGGGGAATGGACAGGCTCATCAAAAGCTTCGGGGAACTGGACAGCCTCTGGGAACTGGACAACCTCATTGACAGCCACCATGTTCAGGACCGCTGGCAGCAAATAGGAAACGATGGGAAAATGACCCAAGTGGAACACACACACAAACATACCCACTTTCATGCACTTTCAGTTCTTGGAACCGTGACTGGCAAAATGGACCGTCACACTTAGGCTGAACTGCCCAAAACCATATCTGACTCTCTGAAACTCTGTGACATTTAAAAAGAAAAAAAGTTAATCTAATTTCAAATGTGATACAAAAAGGAAAGCAATTTACTGAATTTATGTAAAGGCAACATATGCAGTTGTGTTCATAAATTGGTATGTAATGAGCATAATTAAAACTAAATATTCAAACTAATTACAAATGACAACATTTTATAGCATTTCATTAAGGTGAAAATTCTCAAATCATGAAAGTGCTCCAGAAAAATCATGCAGAGGTCAGAAACTGTATTTCACCCCAAGCTGTACTTTCAATGGCAAATCCATTAACCTTAATGTGCTCCAGGTCTATACCAGTGAACTCATTAAATGATTTTGGCGACATTCCATTGACAAGAAAGCAGATGTAAATTTCATAATGCTTCTATTCAGAACCAGTTGTAAAAAGCAGACTGTGATAAGGTTCAAGAATTAAAGGAACTAAAAGGATAGTTCAGCCAAAAATGAAAATTCTCTCATCATTTGCTTACCCTCAAGCCATCCCAGATGTGTTTGACTTTCTTTCTTTTGCAGAACACAAACAAAGAGCTAAAATATTCTTCTAAAATTTTTTGTTTGTGTTGCACAATAAAGAAAGCCATACACATCTAAGATGGTATGAGTGTGAGTGTATGATGAGAGAATGATATTTTTTGGGTGAAATATACCTTTAATCAAAACAAAATATATTGACAACAAATGGCAGATACATTTTTTTGTGGAATTTAAGGACTACAAAATCATTAAAGGACTACACAACAAAACAAGTAGCAACACAACGAAACTAAATTATGTCCATTATAATGAACAAAGCTGTCTACTGCAAGCACCCAACGAGAAAATCTTTAAATTATGGATGTCCAGTTTCAGTTTTTTGCATGCTGCATAGCTACTCCAGCCACTTTATTCTCTTTATCTGACAAAAATTAAAGGTTTTTATTTACAACATTTTTTAATTAATTTTCATTCGTTATATACAGTACGTTTAAATAGCTGACTGCCAAAGCCATCTTGTTATGTGTCTGGTGTATTCCTAATCATCTAAATCTACTAAACCATCTTTAGCTTCTAATAATATGTAAACACAGTTTTAAAACGGTCTATTCTCAAATAGTCAGTATAAAGTAAGCTTAACAATGGTTCCCTGTCTGTTGCTCACTTCGACGTTGTGTCGAAGAAGCCTCCTTCCTGGAACCCTCCGTCCTCCCCACAGCCATCACGGTTGGATGACTGGTTCCTGGGGTCCGGGTGCCGCTCACAGCCTCGCCCCCCCCGGTCCCGTTTTTCCCGGAGGTGCATGATGTGCTGACGTCATCGTGGACCCTCTTGAGCACCGAATATGCCTCTGATCTATGCAAAAAGGCCAATGAGAAGTTGGCAAACAGTATTTGCAAACCCCGCCTCTGGACATGCGGGTATAAAAGCGGGAAAATACGTCGAGTTCATTCAGAAATTTTCTTCAGAGCCGATGGTTGTACTGCAGCGAGCTGAGAGTTACTGTTCCTATGACGCTCTCTGCTGTTGGATCTACAGCGCACTACAGCGGCTTTCTCTTTCCTCGCACGGCAGTGCAGTTTGCACCTGGGCGCTTTGACAATGCTGAGCACATTAAAAGAGTGATATTTCTTTTAAGAGTGTTTTCCTCTATTAGAGAAATACACAGTGGTGTTGAACATCCATTTCAGGATGCGTCTTTATAAAGATGCCATTCCGCCTCTGTGTAGTTCCTGGATGCGGTAGAGTGCTCTCCGTTTCAGATGGCCACAGGTGCTGTCTTGTGTGTCTGGGCAGCGATCACACCGAGGCAGTGTTTGTGGATCGTTCATGCTCTCACAATAGAAAGCACGTCACTCCAGCTGCCCCCCGCATTGCTCCTTCTTCCCACGGGATTGAGGATGATGCGGCTGGCGATGGAGGCGATCTGGTGATGGCAGCGGGTGTAGCTCCGCCAGGTATGCACCATCGGACCACCCGCCACCCCAGCATGCTCGTTGACTTCCATCTGTGCTCGAGGCAATAGCGGCTTGCCTCACAGCCAGCCTACTTATCCTATGGAGCTCGAAGTGGATGAGCTCGCCGCTGCATCGGAGAGCGCGGCGTCTGACGTGGATGACACCCCTGGGATGCCGCCTTCGGGCCAGCACGCCCAAGCTGAGGCTGACGCTTAGATGACCGACATGCTTTCCCGGGCTGCTGCCAGCGTTGGCTTGGACTGGAACCCTCCGTCCTCCACACAGCCATCACGGTTGGATGACTGGTTCCTGGGGTCTGGATGCTGCTCACAGCCTCATCCCCCATGGTCCCGTTTTCCAGGAGGTGCATGATGTGCTGACATCATCATGGAGGGCACCCCTCTCCACTCGTCACAAAGCCACTTGCTCATCTGCTCTCGCTACCCTCGACGGCGGAGCGGCCCACGGGTACACCGCGATTCCCCATGTGAATAGGGCTGTATGCCCTGGAAACCGTACCACCTGGCAGGGTCGCCCTGTGCTCCCTCCAAGGCCTGGAGGACAACATCCTCGCTGACCGCGAAAGCCTACAGTGCCACCAGACATGCTGCTTCTGCCCTGCACGCCATGTCCCTCCTGCAAATCCACCAGGCCAAGGCACTCAAAGATCTGCACTGGGGTAGCCCTGATCCAGATGTGCTGCAGGGACTGCGCTCAGCGACCGACTTCGCCCTTACAGCCACGAAGATCACAGCGCAGTCACTCGGCGATGGCCACGCTCGTGGTCCAGGAACGTCATCTGTAGCTGAACTTGGTTGAGATGCGTGAGATCAACAAGGTTCGCTTTCTCAACGCCCCTGTCTCCCAGTTCAGCCTCTTCGGCAACACCGCAGAGGACTTTGCCCAGCAGTTCTCCGTGGTGAAGAAGAAGACGGAGGCCATATCTCACATCCTGCCCCACCGCAAGCCTGCCGCCATGGGCCATGTCCCATCTGCTCGCCGAGGGCGTCCTCCTGCAGCTAAGAAAACCCTGCTCTGCCCAGCTCTCAGCCCCAGCGTCGAGCACCCCGCAGGAAGCAGACGCCCCCCATCTCACGGATCCCCTCGAGGACCCGGAAGGCTCCCAGGCGCTCCTGAGATGCTCAACCCAGAGCCCGAGATGATAGCTCTGGAGCTGGTAAGACCACTCTGTCCCCCGGTGGAGGGCCGGGAGGAGAATCTTTTGTTGAATTTATTTCATTTGCCGCCCCCCCTAGATGGGGCTGCGGTACCCACATTCTCAATAACAGAGCTATTTACTTTGTCTCTGGGTCACCTGGCCTGCAAATGCCGTTCTCACGGCACCCTGTTACCAGATCTCTACAGTCCCAGCAGGCTGGACGCAAATCCCCCACCTTCAGCCCCACGACTGTTCCCCGGTTCTGAGGAGTCCAGAGGACATCTACACTGGACCTCCTCCAGAGTCGCTAACCTGACCCTGCCAGGTGTGCGGAGCAAGGTAAGTGCTTTGAGTCTTTTCTCAGTATTTGAGCCTCGGGACGGATCTTCACCTCCCGACACCGTACTACCTGCTCCGCCCCGCTGTGAAGCACCGGCGGGTATGTCAAAAATAACCGTCCCCTTGGTGCCCCTAGCGCGGAGCTTGGATGCGTGGCTTTCACTTCCCAACCCGTCGTACTGGCTGGCCCGGACCATTCGACTCGGTTACGCAATTCAGTTTGCCAGGCCCCCATCCCCCCTTCGAGGTCATCCGCTTTACCGCAGTATATGGCGAACATGCCAAGTCCCACCACACGGAAATCGCTACTCTTTTAATTAAAGAAGCGATAGAGCCTGTCCCTCCAACCGAAACGAAGATGAGTTTCTACAGCCCTTACTTCGTTGTACCCAAGAAAGGTGGCGGCTTACGACCGATCTTGGACCTGCGAGTTTTCAACCGGGCGTTGCTCAAACTCCCGTTCAAAATGCTCACGCAAAAACACATATTAACTTGCATCCGACATCTAGACAGGTTTGCAGCGGTTGACCTGAAGGATATGTACTTTCACGTCTCAATTCTGCCTCGACACCGACCCTTTGTATGGTTCGCGTTCGACGCCCAGGATAAATCAGTACAAAGTCCTCCCCTTCGGCATGTCTCTGTCCCCTCGCATCTTCACGAAAGTCGCAGAGGCAACTCTTGCCCTGCTCCGAGAAGCCGGCATCTGCATATTCAATTACCTCGACGTCTGGCTTATTCTGGCCCACTCACAAGAGTTACTATGTGCTCACAGAGACCAGGTGCTCAGGCACCTCAGCTGCTTGGGGCTTCAGGACAACTGGGAAAAGAGCAAGCACGCCCCGGTTCAGAGCATCTCTTTTCTTGGCATGGAGTTAGACTAGGTCTCAATGTCAGCACGTCTCACCAACAAGTGTGCACAGTCAGTGCTGAGATGCCTCGCAACTCTCAGGCCAGGCACCCTTTAAAACTTTTCCAGAGGCTCCAGGGGCCTTTGGCATCCTCCATGGGGGTCACGCCGCTGGGGTTGATGCATATGAGACCACTTCAGCACTGGCTTCAGATCCGAGTCCCGAGACGATCGCGGCACGCACCGTGTGACGATAACCCCCCCCCGCCGCCAAACATTCAAACCCTGGACAGACCTCTGCTTTTTACTGGCAGGAGTACCCTTGCAGCAGGTGTCCCAATGCGTCCTGGTCACGACCGACGCCTCCAGATTAGGTTGGTGCACCATGTTCAACGGGCACGCAGCCGTGGGCGCTGGAAAGGGGCTCAGCAACACTGGCACATCAATTGCCTAAAGTTGCAGACTGTATTCTTTGCCCTGTGGAAGTTCCTCCTGTTAGTTTGGGACAAACATGTCCTAGTCAGGTCAGACAGCACCACCGTGGTAGCGTACATAAATCGCCAAGGCGGCGTACGCTCCCGCCACATGTCACGACTCGCCCGTCGTCTCCTCCTTTGGAGCCAGCAGCGACACAATGTGGTAGCAGACGCGCTGTCACGACAACGCTTGCCCAGTGGAGAGTGGGTGCGTCACCCCCAGTCGAAAGGGAAGGGAACGCTGTCTCCAAACAGAGGCTTTCCCACTGAGTAGTAGACGCAATTTCATTGGCCTATCACACTCAGGCCGTGCCCCCCCCCTTACGGGTCCGAGCACACTCGACAAGGAGTGTTGCATCCTCATGGGCACTGGCCAGGGGCACCTCCCTGGCAGACATATGTAGAGCAGCTATTTGGACAACACCTAATACCTTAGTGAGATTTTACAATCCCCGGGTTGAGTCAGTATCGTCCCGTGTTTTCTCAGGTCCGAGCCACTGACGGTCTGGCCGGATGGATCACTTGCGCCTAGCGCCCTTTCCCTCGATGGATGTAAACTGTGAGCTTTCTCTCCCAGGAGATCCCACTCATTCGGATCCCTGGATGATTCCTCCCTAGCCCTTTGGGTCCCCAGTTCAGCGGAGGAACTCGCTGACCCAATCCACTGCGGGTTCTTATTTTACCCTGTACTGGAATAGGTGCTCCGCAGGGCAGGACACCTATGCGTTCTCCCCCTGTGTGTATTTTCCGCGGTAAGGTCCCCTTACGAAGTGGCCCGCGTCTCCCTTAGGCAGTTCCAGCTGCCTTCCAGTCGCCGTGTTGTAGCAACTCCACCCTCCTTGAGGCTGGATCTACCACTGCACAACTTTCTACATGACGCCTAAAAACCCATGTGATGTATTCACCACTCTCAGGGAACGTGTGGTCTCCGCAGGGTCTTTTCCCCCTGAAAGAATAGGAAACTGGGTAAGACCCCTTTCCCTCGATGCATGTAAGTGCCCCGGCCGTTCTTGCTCTATGCGGAGAAACATAGAGAGAGAAGAGGCCCAGCCAGCTTGGCCTGTTCCCAGGTTGGCAAGTGTCACCTTGTTCCCCTGCCTAGGGTAACCAGAAGGATTCCGACGACTTTTTTGGGGCATTGGGGAAGGGTACGTGCAGTCTGACACAGCCTGTCACCTTTGCACATAGAATACCTGCCTGCTCCTGTGTCAGCAGAACACGTGCACGGCTCAGCGTATGGCGTGATTTAAATTGGACCCCTAGTGTTGTTTCTTCGACACAACATCGATGTGAGCGATAGACAGGGAACGTCTAGTTTATGGATGTAACCTCCGTTCCCTGATGGACGGAACGAGCTGTTGTGTCTTCCCGGCCACATCGCTGAGCCGAGCCACTGTAGTAGCCGGATCATTTCCGGCTTCTCAGAAAAATCCTGAATGAACTCGACGTATTTCCCCTCTTTTATACCCGTATGTCCAGGGACAGGGTATGCAAATACTGTCTGCCAACTTCTCATTGGCCTTTTTTCATAGATCAGAGGCATATTCGGAGCTCAAGAGAGACCCCTAGTGTTACTTCTTCGACACAACGTCTTGTTCCCTTCATCAGGGAATGGAGGTTACATCCGTAACCTAGACGATTTCCAATGGAAATAAAGTAGGAAACAAATAATTTTTTAGGGAGTGGTATTGTAAGGGATTTAACGATTCCAGTTCTGTTTCATATTCCACTAAATGCTATTCCTATTCCTTGCCTGCCTCTGTAGCTGCTGGCATGCTGCACAAATGTTTGTAGCTTGCTAGGCTGCTTAGCATTGCTTATTCTTATACATTCATCATTCTATCTTTTACCCTTTTACCATTTTACCACGTGCTTTGGGTTTTTACTCTTTTCTACTGTTTCATCTGTGTGTATTATACCACACACACACGTTTCTGTCCTTTTTTCATTTTACTTTTTCCTCTTGTCAACATCTTGTGTCTCAGCTGCGTGCATTCATTTTCATGTTTTACATGGATTATTCCATCAATCACAAACATCTGCTGATTAGGAACCACATCAATCTCAAATCCTTGCAGCTCAAGAACAACCATAACAACAAACAGTTGTGGTAAGCCATGGCATCCGCTCATGTTATTTCTTCCTGTATTACATGCCACATGTTTACTATAGCTTCTTCCGTCAGCAGCGAGGGATTCACATGTGAAAAATTTAAGGAATTAGTCAGGCTGATGGAGAAGGTTACTGAGCTTGAGACAAGCATCCGAACACTAGTGGAGGTCAGTGAGAAAGAGAAGCTGGTAGTTCCTGTTTTGGGAGCGGATAGAACAACCAACACACACACTTTGGTTCTGGCTCTAGAGCCCCAAAGCAGGGCGACTGAGTGACGTCTCGGCGGCATACTCGCTCAGCAAAGCAACACCACTCTCCCGTTCCTGTTAGAGTTTCCAATCGATTCTCACCACTCAGTGATGCACCCACCTGAGAATCATGTTGAAAGAGCCCTAATAATTGGTGATTATTTTGTAAGGAATGTGGAAATAGAGACTTCAGCCACTACTGTTAAATGCATTTCGGGTGCCAGAGTGTCTGTCATCAGATCAAATTTACAAGTGCTGGCTAATACTAAACATAGATTTTCTAAAATTGTTATCCATGTTGGCAGTAATAACTAACGCTTCAGCAGCCGGAGAGCACTAGAGATAATGTTAAAGAGGTGTGTGAACTTGCAAAAACTATGACAGACACCGTATTATGCTCTGGCCCCCTTCCTACTCATCGTGGTGATGAGGTTTATAGTAGATTAGTGTCACTGGATGTCTGAGCAGTGTCTGGAGAATAGCATAGGATTTATAGACAATTGGAAGAGTTTTTGGGGTAGACCTGACTTGCTAAAAGAGACGGACTCCATCCCTCCAGGAAAGGTGTCACTCTCCTCTCTAGTATTGGCTAATACTCTTAATAATGACAGCATTTGACTAGCTGGGGCCCAGGTCAGGAAGCAGACAAACTGGTTTATCCAAACGTCTGCTAGCTGCCTTGAGACATCAGATAGGTCACATAAACTACAACACATAGAGACTGTATCACCTACATATATTGAGACTGTGTATGTTCCCCGAACTACTAAACACATACCCCTCACTAAATCATTATAGAAAATATGATTAATGTTAAACTGAAAGGTAGTGCTACTAAATATTAGATCTCTTTCAACCAAAGCACTAATTGTAAATTAAATTATTACAGATCATATTTTGGATGCGCTCTGTTTGACTGAAACCTGGCTTAAACTGGATGAATATATTAGTTTAAATGAATCTACTCCCCCGGGTTATTGTTATAAACATGAGCCTCATCTGGCTCAAGGAGGAGGTGTTGCTACAATTTACAGTGACGTTTTTTGTATTACTCAGAAGACAGGATATAAGTTTAAGTTTTTTGAACTAATAATGCTTAATATAACACCATCAGATATAAATAAAAAATCTCTGTCAGCTTTTGCCCTTGCTATGGTATATAGATCACCCGGCCATTACTCTGGTTTCCTTGGTAAATTTGCTCATTTTCTATCTGATCTAGTAGTTAATGTAGATAGAGCTTTAATTGTTCGTGACTTCAACATTCACATAGATAATGAAATGACACATTGGATTTAGCATTTATTGATATTCTCAACTCTCTTGGAGTCAGACAAAATCTGACAGGACCAACTCATCGCCATAATCATACACTATATTTAATTCTGTCTTATGGAGTTGATGCTGATACTATAAAAAATTCTACTGCAGAGTGATGACATCTCAGATCATTACCTCATCTCTTTTTAGTTGTGATCAGATAATGTCATTCAATCTACACCATGCTATCGTTCAGGTAGAACTATTCTTTCAACCACTAAATATAGTTTCCATAATAATCTTCTATAAATGTCTCACATTCTCAGTAAGCCAAAAAGTCTAGAAGGGTTTGATGAAATAACAGAAAATATGAATACAGACTTCTCTAGCATTCTAGATAGTGTCACCCCCCTTCAATTAAATACAATTCAAGAAAAAAGCCTTGCATCGTGGTACAATGATCACACTCATGCTCTCAAGAGAGCAGCTCGGAAAATGGAGCGTAAATGGAAGAATACAAAATTAGAGGTATTTCGCAGTGCAATGAAGGATAGTGTCTGTAGCTAAAGACAGGCACTAAAAGCAGCCAAGTCAGCATATTATAGCAAACTCATAAAAAATAACCACAACATTCCTAGGTGTTTATTCAGTACTGTGGATAAATTGTTTAGGATTAAAGCATCGACTGAACGAGATATTGCGTTGCAACAAAATAGTAATAATTTTTTTACTGATAAAATGTAAATAATCAGAAACAAAATTGGAACTATGCAATGAACTCTCACAGCACCTCAGAAAACAGTGTCTCATAATTTTGATCATGAGGTTTGATAACTGGCATTTTAAGTTTCTTGGGACATATCCTAAGTATAGCGAGAAGTTAATAATATTAAGAGGAGGTTCTGATATTACTTGGAATACCTCTTTTAAGAGCTTAGTTGGATCTAACATACACAACCGGTCAAAAGTTTTGAAACACTTGACTGAAATGTTTCTCATGATTTAAAATGTTTTTGATCTGAATGTGTATGCTTAAATGCTTGAAATTAATTTTGTAGAAAAAAATATATTTGTGCCACCATATTCATTTATTTAATTATAAAACTATATATATATATAAAAAAAAAAACGTTTTTGAAATTGATGACTTGGAACAAATAATAAAGGAAAGCAACCAATAATTGCCCAACATAGTTGGCAGCTCCTTCAATCCTGTTTTAAATGCATCCCAGGGTGATACCACAAGAAGATGGTTGAGAAAATGCCAAGAGTACATGTCTGAAAATTCTTGGCAAAGGGTAACTACTTTGAAGATGCTAAAATATAACACAGTTTTGATTTATTTTGGATTTTGTTTAGTCACAACATAATTCCCATTGTTCCAGTTATGTTATTCCATAGTTTTGATGACTTTACTATTATTCTAAATTGTGAAAAAAAAAGATCATCAAAATTTTGACCGGTAGTGTTTATGTTGTGGCTTTTGATTTTTGATTTTGAAGTTTTGTTAACTCTTCATGACCTATGACAGAGAAGGATTGAAGTGGCTCAGTTATCAAACCACTTATTAAGAAGCCAGAGCTTGATCCTAGAAAATTGGCTAAATACAGAACGATTTCATATCTACCATTTATGTCAAAAATACTAGAAAAGTTAGTGCCTTCCCAAATATGCTCCTTTCTACAGAGAAATGTACTATTATTAACAATTTCATACAGGATTTAGGCCCCATCACAGTATAGAGACTGCACTTATCAGACTTACAAATTCTCTTCTAGTGCTTTTAGATCTTAGTGCTACCCTCGACACCAAAGATAACAACATTCTCTTGAATAGGCTGGAGAATTATGCTGGCATTAGTGGACTTGTATTAGCATGGTTTAGGTACTATTTATCAGACCACTAACCCTTTGTATGTGTAAACAAGGAATTGTCAATTCAAACAAAAGTTAACTATGGAGTGCCACAGGGATCAGTTTTAGAACCTCTACTTTTCTCCATATACATGCTTCCCCTGGGAAATATTATCAGGAATCATGGAATAAGTTTCTACTGTTATGCTAACGATACCCAACTTTTTTTTCTTCTAAACCCAAAAAAATTCACAATTCTCCAAATTAGCAGAGTATCAATTAAATCAAAGACTGGATGGTCAGAAATGTCCTTCTACTCAATTCAGACAAAACCGAGGTACTATTGATTGGACCAAAAACCTTGCTAAAAAAATATTTGACTCTTGATTGTGTACTGTTATATCGTCTTCTTCTGCAAAGATCTTAGGTGTTATATTTGATACCAAAAAAGGGGGCGGGGCCTGGCAAACAGAGTCAAATGGTCCTGGCCAGCCAGCATGATGGGTTGGGAAGTGAAAGCCATGCATCCAAGCTCCGTGCTAGGGGCACTAAGGGGATGATCGTTTATGATGTTTGTAGAAATGGGCTCCATCTGCTTCTTCACAGCTGAGAACTGCTGGGCAAAGTCCTCGACGGTGTCGCTGAAGAGACCGAACTGGGAGACGGGGCCGTTGAGAAAGCGTGCTTTGTCCACGTCCCGCATCTCGACCAGGTTCAGCCATAGATGTCATTCCTGAACCACGAGGGTGGCCATCGCCTGCCCAAGTGTCCACGTTGTGACCTTCGTGGCCCTGAGGGCAAGGTCGGTCGCTGAGCGCAGTTCCTGCAACACATCGGGGTCAGGACTACCCAAGCGCAAATCTTTAAGTGCCTTGGCCTGGTGGACTTGCAGGAGGGCCATGGCATGCAAGGCTGAAGCAGCCTGTCCGGCGGCGATGTAGGCTTTGGAGGTCAGTGACAATGTCATCGTAGCACCGGGAGCACTGGGCTATCCTACCAGGTGGTGGCGTTCTCGGGACACAGGTGAATCGCAACCGCTCTGTCCACCTGGGGGACTGCCGAGTACCCGTGGACCGCTCCGCCTTCGAGGGTAGTGAGAGTGGATGAGCTAGGGGATTGGTTATGGGCAGTAAAAGGTGCCCTCCACGACCTTGTCAGCTCTTTATGCACTTCCGGGGAGAAAAGAACTGGGGGGGGGGGGGGGGGGGGGCGTGGCTATGAGCAGCGCCAAGACCCGAGGAACCAATCATCCAGCCACGAAGGCTGAGGGGAGGACACTGGGTTGGGCAAGCATGTCGGCCATTTGTGCATCAGCCTCTGAATGGGCGTGCCGACCCGAGGGTGGGTACCAATTTTTTCGAGTCTTCCATATCAGATGCTGGAACACTCTCCAATGCAGCGGCGAGCTCATCATCCAGCTCTGGGGGCTCAAGAGGATAGGCAGACTGGCCGTGAGGCGAGCCACTGTAACCCCGAGCCCGCGCAGAAGTCAACGAGCGTGTCGGGGGGCGGGTGGTTCGTGGGGATGTACCCGGCCAAACCATCCACAAACCACAAACCATCCACAAATGCTGCCTCGGTGTGATCGCGGCCCAGACACGTGAGGCAGCGCCTGTGACCATCAGGAGCTGAGAGAACTCGACCGCATCAAGGAACTACACAGAGGCGGAAGGGCATCTTTATAAAGACGCGTCCTGAAAAGGACACCGCTGTGTATTGATCTTTTAGAGAAATAAACTCTTTTAAGAAAATATTCTCTTTTAGAAAAGCGCTGTCAAAAGCGTCCAGGGGCAAAGCTGCACTGCCGTGCAAAGAAGGAGAAAGCCGCTGATATGCACCATAGATCCAAAAGCATACGCTCTTTTAGAAATGAAGTGAACAGTCTTGTGAATACAGCTCGCTGATCACACAACCGGTTGGCGCCGAATAAAAATTCTGAATGGACAGATGCATTTCCCTCCCTTTATACCCATATTTATACAGCTGTAGTGCAACAGTCCTTAATGAAACATCCCCTCCTAACTTTACTTTTCTGAGTGTCTGCAGAGAAGGCAGGAGAGGTGGGGGCTTAGCTGCTCTTTTTAAAGATGTCTGTCAATGTAAGCAAATATCATTTGGGAATTGCCCGTCTTTCGAATATCTGGGTATTGTGTTAAAAGGTGCTCCACGCGTTTTACTTATCATTATTTACAGGCCTCCAAAATACTCTCCAGCCTTTGCTGAGGACTTTACAGAACTGTTATCAACAATTACCTCAGAGTTTGACTGTTTTGCCATTGCTGGAGATTTTAACATTCACATAGACAATGCAGAAACCAATATGACAAAAGAAATCAAAACTGTTTTAAAAACGTTTGATCTGACTCAGCATGTACATGGACCCACACACAATCATGGACACACTCTAGATTTACTTATCAGTAAGGGTCTAAACATTTCATCAATTGTTATTAAGGATGTAGCACTGTCTGATCATTTCTGTATTTTCTTTGATATATTGCTCTCTCCTGCCATTGAAGCTAGATCTGTGTCTGTCAAGAAGAGATGCTTAAATGAGAACACTAGTGTACTATTTATGAAGGCTATATCTTTAACACCAAGAATATCTGCTGACACTGTTGATTTTCTCCTTGATTCTTTTAACTCAAAAGTTAAAAGTGTAATTGATGAAATTGCTCCTGTGAAAGTGAGGAAGAAGAGTGGCAGTCAAAAAGCACCCTGGAGAAACTCAACAGCAGTGCAAAATATGAAAAGACAATGCAGAAAAGCAGAGCGCATTTGGCGGAAGACAAAACTTGTAGTCCATTATAATATCTACAAAGACAGCATCCATGCTTTTAATATGGAACTAGGCAAAGCTAGACAGTCTTTCTTCTCGAATATTATAAACAGCAACTTAAACAACACACGCACTCTATTTGCGACTGTAGAGAGACTGACAAACCCCCCAAGCCAGATTCCCTGTGAACTGCTCTCAGACAGCAAGTGCAGTGAGTTTGCTTCTTTCTTCTCTGAGAAAATAAATAATATCAGAAAGGTGATCAGCACATCCTTGAGTTGTGCTGGGGTCAGACAAATCAAACCACAACCTGAGAAAGTGGTTACTTTGTCTGACTTCAAAGAAATTGATGGCAAAATTTTGGAAGAAACCGTACGGCACCTTAAAACATCAACCTGCGCCCTTGATGCACTTCCAACACCTTTTTTCAAAAGTGTGTTCAACTGTTTAGAAGCAGATCTCCTAGAAGTGATAAACTCCTCACTTCTCTCTGGGAGTTTTCCAAACTCCCTGAAAACTGCAGTTGTCAAGCCCCTCTTGAAAAAGAGCAATCTGGATAAGACCATATTAAGCAACTATAGACCGATCTCAAATCTTCCTTTCATAGGCAAGATCATTGAAAAAGTTGTCTTCAATCAACTGAACAAATTCTTGAACTCGAATGGATACTTTGACAATTTTCAATCTGGTTTCCAATCACATCACAGCACAGAGACAGCGCTCATAAAGATAATAAACGATATTCGCTTAAATACTGATACAGGCAAATTATCAGTACTGGTACTACTCGACCTCAGTGCTGCATTTGACACTGTCGATCACACCATACTTCTGGAAAGGCTGGAAAACTGGGTGGGGCTTTCTGGGATGGTCCTAAAATGGTTCAGGTCATACTTAGAAGGGAGAGGTTATTATGTGAGTATAGGAGACCATAAGTCTGAGTGGACGCCCATGACATGCGGAGTCCCTCAAGGCTCAATTCTTGCTCCACTCCTGTTCAACCTGTATATGCTCCCAATTAGCCAAATAATGAGAAAGAACCAAATGGCTTACCACAGCTATGCAGATGACACACAGATCTACTTAGCCCTATCACCTAACGATTACAGCCCCATTGATTCCCTGTGCCAATGTATTGATGAAGTAAACAGTTGGATGTGCCAAAACTTTCTTCAGTTAAACAAAGACAAAACTGAAGTCATTGCGTTTGGAAACAAAGATGAAGTTCTCAAGGTGAATGCATACCTTGATGCTAGGGGTCAAACAACTAAAAATCAAGTCAGGAATCTTGGTGTGTCTCTAGAGTCAGACCTTAGTTTCAGTAGTCATGTCAATGCAATAACTAAATCAGCATATTATCATCTGAAAAATATTGCAAGAATTAGATGCTTTGTTTCCAGTCAAGACCTAGAGAAACTTGTGCATGCTTTCATCACCAGCAGGGTGGATTATTGTAATGGACTCCTCACGGGCCTTCCCAAGAAGACCATAAGACAGTTGCAGCTCATACAGAACGCTGCTGCCAGAATTCTGAGCAAAACCAGAAAATATGAACATATCACACCGGTCCTCAGGTCTTTACATTGGCTCCCAGTTACATTTAGGATTGATTTTAAAGTATTATTACTGGTATATAAATCACTCAATGGGCTAGGACCTCAATATATTGCAGACATGCTCACTGAATATAAACCCAACAGATCACTCAGATCATTAGAATCACATCAGCTAGAAATACCAAGGGTTCACTCTAAGCAAGGAGAGTCTGCTTTTAGCTATTATGCCAGCCGCAGCTGGAACCAGGTTCCAGAAGAGATCAGATGTGCTCCTACAGTAGTCACATTCAAATCCAGACTCAAAACACATCTGTTTAGCTGTGCATTTACTGAATGAGCACTGTGCCACTGTGTGTCCGACTGTTTGTACTGTGTTTTATTAGATTTTTTTTTTAATTTTTTTATTCTAAACTGTTTTAATTATTCTTATTTTATTATTCTTGTTTTTTTTTTCTTTTTAATTTCTACTATGTAAAGCACTTTGAATTACCATTGTGTATGAAATGTGCAATATAAATAAACTTGCCTTGCCTTGCCTATATGTCCAGACATGCAAATTCTGTCTGCCAATTTCTCATTGGCCTTTTCTCAATTTCAGAGATGCGCAAGGCTCTCAAGAGAGACCCCTAGTGTCAATTCTTCAACACAACGTCAAAGTGAGCGACAGACGGGGAACCCAAGGTTACCAGAGCCTGCCAGATCCAGCTCCGTTCCTCCTGCTTGGTGTCTGACACAACTGCTATTGCTGAGCGATGACGACAAACTACAGCCGGTGCTAGCCAGACACCACTTCAGCCTTTTGACTTCAGAGGATGAACTGATGCCAAATCCAACTGTAAGACATCGGATACTTCATAAGCCACTGCCTGAAACTTGGATTTAGGATGGACCCCACGAACCTCACCGAAATGACCTACAGGTTGAACTGTGATGCATCTCATCATTTATCTCTGCCTGCATCACCTTTGTCTATTGATGGCCTACACTCTTGAAATGGAATATAGAGACTATCATTAAATTGCCAACAAAAGCTTGCTGTAACGATCGAGAGGCAGTCAAGGCAAGGATGAAGGCGAGGAGTAGGACCCAAGTGCAGCTTTATTGAAGATAGTGGTGAAACGGGAACAAGACAGGAACTTGGAACATAAAATAGACTATGGCTTGGACTCAAGAATATTAGGGTAACATCCGGCAGGGATCAAGGTTACAGGAACACAATACTTGACAAAGCTACAAGGGAAACATGAGGACTTAAATACATCAACAGGGGAAACAACAGCCAATGGACAAACAGGACTTAACTAAAGCCAATGACAAAACTAGAACTGATAAACAAGCAATCAAACAATGAACCAATGAAAAACAGACACATGAACAAGGAGGGGAAACAGGACATGACAAGACTGGTTTCAAAATAAGAGTGCAATATGGAGTTAGACAAGTGCCAGAAACTTAGACAATACGGAGTGAGACAAGTGCCAGAAACTTAAGAGTGAAAATACATAAACAAGAGACAACATGGAACGTTACAGAAGCCCCCCGATAAGGAGCGGATTCCAGACGCTCCTAACAAAAAAAAGGAAAGGCAAACAAGAAGCACAAGGGGGCACAGAGAAACAAGACAGGGACAGGGAGACCATAACAGAACAAGAGGGCGGCCAGGAGACCATGGAGGACAGGCAGATGCCCAGGGATCCAAGGGGAGGACTTGAAGGCGGGGGCCGGGTCGGGAAGTCTGGGAGGTACGAGACTGGGTCGGGGGGGGCCAGGGAGGCAGCCATAGGGCAGGGACAGTAGGCCTGGGAGGAGTCTCAGGGGAGGCGGGCGGAGCCACGGAAGGCTCAATGGGCTTGGAAAGCTCTGTGGGCTTGGTAGGCTCTGTGGGCTTGGCAGGCTCTGGGGCTTTGTGGGCCTTGAGGGCTGAGCAGGCGCTGGCAAAGCCGTAGAAGGCGGAGCAGGCAGAGCCGTTGAAGGCAGAACCGAGGAAGGGTCTGGGGGTGGAGCCGTGGAAAGGTCTGGAGGTGGAGCAGGCGCAGGCAGAGCCGAGGCAGTCCTCAGAGGCGGAGACTTGAGAGGCTCTGGTGGCCTTGATGGCTCTGGGGGCCTTGATGGCTCTGGGGGCCTTGATGGCGAAGCTGTGGAAGGTTCTGAAGGCGGAGGCGTGGAAGGTGGAGCCATGGAAGGCTCTGGTGACAGAGGCGTGGCAGGCACTGGTGACAGAGGCGTGGCAGGCACTGGTGACAGAGGCGTGGCAGGCACTGGTGACAGAGGTCTCGAAGGCTCGAGAGGCGGAGCTCTGGGAAGCTCTGGAGGCGGAGCTCTGGAGGCGGAGCCGTGGGAAGCTCTGGAGGCGGAGCCGTGGGAAGCTCAGGAAGTGCTGGCTCTTGGACGGTCGAGGCTACAGGCGCTGGCTCTGGCTCTTGGATGGTCGAGGCTACAGGCGCTGGCTCTGGCTCTTGGACGGTCGAGGCTACAGGCACTGGCTCTGGCTCTTGGACGGTCGAGGCTACAGGCGCTGGCTCTGGCACGGTCGAGGCTACAGGCGTGGGCTCAGGCTCTTGGACGATCATGGAAGGTGGAGACTGGCGAGCGGAAGCCCTTCCTCTTCTCCTCCTCCTTCTTGCAGACGAGGCTGTCAACGCTGGCACTGGGACGGATGAGGCTGGCAACGCTGGCACTGGGACGGACGAGGCTGGCAACGCATTGGCCGTGGCAGGCGTGGGCTCGCTGGCCGTGGCAGGCGTGGGCTCGCTGGCCGTGGCAGGCGTGGAGGAACGAGTTATGGAAGGCTGGGGGGTGACCACTGTGGGAGGAGAGGTAGTGTCCTCCTCCGCAACACCCACAGTGAAAGACGAGCCACAGATCTTCAGTGTCTCCTCAAGGAAGTCGAGGAGCGTCCAGCAGGGGGTCGCTGGTGGCAACCGCTCCTTAAGCTGACTATTTAGATTTGACCTGAAGAAGACAACCAAGGGGTAATCCGGGAAGTCTGATAAATTTGCCAACTCCAGAAACTTACAGACGTGGGCCTCAATTGGGTGGTCCTCTTGCTTGAGGCAGAGAAGCTGGAAACTAGCTTGCTGCCCTGTCAGGGCTGCTGGGTCCATGGTTGGGTCAAGTATTCTGTAACGATCGAGAGGCAGTCAAGGCAAGGATGAAGGCGAGGAGTAGGACCCAAGTGCAGCTTTATTGAAGATAGTGGTGAAACGGGAACAAGACAGGAACTTGGAACATAAAATAGACTATGGCTTGGACTCAAGAATATTAGGGTAACATCCGGCAGGGATCAAGGTTACAGGAACACAATACTTGACAAAGCTACAAGGGAAACATGAGGACTTAAATACATCAACAGGGGAAACAACAGCCAATGGACAAACAGGACTTAATAAGGTGATTAACTAAAGCCAATGACAAAACTAGAACTGATAAACAAGCAATCAAACAATGAACCAATGAAAAACAGACACATGAACAAGGAGGGGAAACAGGACATGACAAGACTGGTTTCAAAATAAGAGTGCAATATGGAGTTAGACAAGTGCCAGAAACTTAGACAATACGGAGTGAGACAAGTGCCAGAAACTTAAGAGTGAAAATACATAAAAAAGAGACAACATGCAACGTTACACTTGCATCAGCTAACAAGCAAAGGAAAATGCATATGTTAATTTCTGCAGTTAATCCAGGATGGATTCATAAAGTTCATAAAAAAAACATATATATATAAAATAATTATATATATATATAAAATAATTATATATATATATATATATATATATATATATATATATATATATATATATATATATAAAATAAAAAAAAAACTGTACCTTAACGCATACTTAATTTACAAATTTAAAACCATGACTTGCACTACACTCAAATAACTAATATTTGCATTATATTCATGTTGTTTAGCCAGAAGGGAACTGGCCCCCACAGTGAGTCTGGTTTCTCCCAAGGTTATGTTCCTTGCCACAGTTGCCTTCAGCTTGCTCACAGGAGTTCTAAATACAATTATTATTTAATTATTTAATTTCTGCACACATTTTACAATCATAATTAATCAAACTACACAATGATCACTGTAAGACATTATAGATATTACAAAATAATTTGTGTTTTATTATTTTGTTTCCTCCTGTAAAGCTGCTTTGAAATTATGTGTGTTGTGAAAAGTGCTATACAAATAAAAATGACTCGACTCACTGATTCTGGTTCCTTATTGTTTCCATTAATGAGTATTTGAATTTACTGTCCTCAGCAATCTGTTACCAAATAATATGATAATTTCATATTTTAACAAATTCTTGCAAATGGTTGAATGGTTGAAAAGGACTTTTAAATTGAAATATTTTTTTCATACTTTCATTTTTATAAAATACCACAAATTAAACAAACCTCATAATGCATATCTCTAACTACACATTTTTCATATCAACAACCATGCAGTAAATATTGTGATTAAGTCTTGTGAGCCTTGTGTCGGACATGAGAAAATGAAAATGATCTGCAGTTCAGTTTCTATTTAACGTTTAACGTTTAGAGCTTTATTAACCCCCATGGGGCAATTCATTCAGACTGTCCTGGTGCTTCACATATACAGACAACACTGAATACACGTTCAAAAAAAAATCTAAATACATAAAATATATAAAGAAAAATTAATATTAATAATAAATAAATACAAATAAATAAATAACAAAATAGTAAATTATGTTTGTTACATAAACAAATTGCTTCAGGAACAAAAGTAAATTTATAATGGTTTGTGAGACACCTGATTGACCTTAAACGCCACCCCAGGGGCAACCACTTGAAGTAAGGTTTCAAAGGGTGTGTGCTATCTCCCATTATTTTATGTGCCATCCTCAACACTTGCTGTTCATAATGGAATGTTAAACTACGCAAAGAAACACCCATAATTTTTGAGCACATGTTTATAATACCTTGCAGACTATTTTTTATTCTTCATAGACAATCAAGAAAACCAACATAAGAAAGAAAACGACAGAATACTTTCAACAAATTAATTATAAAAAATACCTTAGAATGGGTCTCTGTACATCAAAAGAATTAAGCTTCCTCAACACAACCAATCTTTGGTGTGATTTTTTAATGATGGCATCATTATTTTTATCAAACTTCAACATGTTATCAAAAATCGTCCCTAAATACTTGTATTCCTTTACTATATTCACCTGTGTGCCATTAATAATCACATGTTGAAGTGAAAGTGTTTTCTTACTAAAACTGATAACCATCTCTTTAGTCTTTGAGACATTCAAGTCTAATTTCATACTTTTACACCAAGAGACAAATTTGTGTAGAGCCGAACCATAATCCTGGTCTGAATGTGAAAGCAAGGAATGAAGAACAGTCTCATCTGCATATTTTACTATGTAACTGTTACCTTGTAAACTCTAACAATCATTAGTGTATAATATAAAAAAGATTGGCGAAAGTACACAATCTTGTGGTGAACATATGGAGGTGTTTAACATATCTGATAAAACCCCATTAACCCTAACCCTTTGTTGCCTATCTGTTAAAAAGTCCATAATCCATGACACTAAACCATGATTAAAATTAAACTGACTAATAAATTGTTTCCCTAAAATAACAGGTTGCAGTGTTAAATGCTGATGAGAAGTCCACAAAAAAAGCAGCGCAAATGCTTTACTTTTTTCCAGATGTTTAAATCAAATCAAATCAAATCACTTTATTGTCACACTACTGTGCACACGAGTGCAACAGTAGGTGAAATTCTTGTGTGCAGTTCCGAGCAACATTGCAGTCATGACAGTGACGAGACATATACCAATTTACAATAAACAACATATTTACACAACACAATTTACATAACAAATGTACACATAATTACACAACAATTTACATATCAAATGTACACATAATTACACAACATAGTACTAATATACAATGTACAGTAAACAATAAACACAATATAGAATACACATACACTAGATAAGGGTATATAAAAATATATATACACTAATTGAATTGGGGAGAATATATTTGACAGTCCAGTATGAGATAATAAGATGAAGATTAATAAAGTGCAGTGCTGATTGTTGATCGTGAGAGATCATGTGTTCAAAAGTCTTATTGCTTGGGGGAAGAAGCTGTCATGTAGTCGGCTGGTGCGGGTCCTGATGCTGCGATACCGCCTGCCTGATGGAAGCAGTGAGAGCAGCCCATAACTCGGACGGCTGGAGACTCTGATGATCCTCCAAGCTTTTTTCACACACCGCCTGTTATATATGTCCTTGAGGGAGGGAAGCTCACCTCCGATGATGTTTCTGGCAGTTCGCACCACCCTTTGCAGCTCTTTGCGGTTGTGTGTGGTGCTATTGCCGTACCAGGCGGTGATGCAGCCAGTCAGGATGCTCTCTACAGTGCTGGTGTAGAACCGTGTGAGGATGTGGTGGTTAATTTTCGAACTTCCTCAGCCGTCTCAGGAAGAAGAGGCGCTGGTGAGCCTTCTTCACAACGGCCTCAGTGTGGACAGACCATGTGAGTTCCTCAGTAATGTGGACACCGAGGAACTTGAAGCTGCTGACTCTCTCCACTGGTGCTCTATTAATGGTGATGGGGCTGTGTTCTCTGTCTTTCTTCCTGAAGTCCATTACAAGCTCCTTGGTTTTACTGACGTTGAGGGAAAGGTTGTGCTCCTGACACCAGCATGTCAGAGTGTGCACCTCTTCTCTGAAGGCTCAGTTTTGCATCATTGTCAGTGATCAGACCTACCACTATCGTATCGTCAGCAAACTTAATGATGGCATTGGCACTATGTGTCGCCACACATTCATGTGTGTACAGGGAATACAGGAGTGGGCTGAGAAAACAGCCCTGCAGTGCTCCAGTGTTGAGGGTCAGTGATGAGGAGATGTTGCTGCCCATTCTAACCACCTGATGTCTGCCTGACAGGAAATCCAGGATCCAGCTGCACAGCGAGCTGTTGAAGTTTCTCATCAAGCTTGGAGGGCACTATGGTATTGAATGCTGAGCTGTAGTCTACAAACAGCATTCTCACATATGTGTTCCTTTTTTCCAGATGGGAGAGAGCAGTGTGTATTGTAGATGCAATAGCATCACCAGTGGAGCGGTTTTTGCGGTAGGCAATGGGTCCAAAGAGGTGGGCAGAACAGAGCAGATGTGATCTCTGATAAGCCTCTCAAAGCATTTGCTGATGATGGGGGTCAGAGCAACAGGACGCCAGGACATCATTTAAGCAAGTGATTTTGGCTTGCTTCGGTACAGGCACAATGGTTGATGTTTTGAAGCATGTGGGGACTACAGACAGGGAGAGGGACAGGTTGAAAATGTCCGTAAAAACACCAGCCAGTTGGTTCGCACACGCTCTGATGACGTGGCCTGGAATGCCATCTGGACCCGCGGCTTTACGGGTGTAAAGAGTATTTAACAGAAACAGTTTTGCATCATCTACACCATTTCCAGCGCTATATGCAAACTGCAGAGGATCTAAAGCCAAACTAGTAACTGTCATCATATACTTTTTGATCTCTTTTTCAAAAGCCTTTATGACCAGAGAGGTCAAGGAAATTGGACGATAGTCGTTAGCTATTTTAGATATTGGAAAAATAGTTGAGCTTTTCCACAGATCAGGTACCAACCCTAGATCTAAGGAAGACTGAAAAAGTACATGGAGAACTCCACAAACTGATCAGCACAGTGATCTACCACATATCCCAACCGGACCTGGGGCCTTATTAAGCGTTGTGGCCTTTAAAATTATTAGAAATACTCAAGAGTGTCTTTAAAATCTACCATATCATCAACTGTAGCAAATGTATCGAAACGGGCAAAAAAATAATTAAACTCATTTGATAAAATGAAATTAGTGTCATAGTTTTCCATTAGAGAATGCTGATTCAATACCAGTGTATTTACGGCAGCCATACTCTTAATTCCCTTCCAGGCGGCTCTAAGGTTACCTTGCATAAACACACCCTTGATCTTATTTTTATAATTGCTTTTAGCTATTTTTATTGCCTTTTTAACTTCCCTATTTATCTGTTGTTTCTCCTCATTAGTCCCCAAGAGAAATACTCTCTTCTTCACATTCAATATACTCTTTAACGCCTTCGTGACCCAAGGTTTATTATTAGGATACAAACTAATCTTTTTAGTAGGAATAACAGAATCAACGCAGAAAGTGGTATAGTTAGAAATAGTTAGCACCTGTTCATTCAGACCAGAACATGTATTCAAAAACATACTCCAATCTGTGTAATCAAAACAACCCTTTAAAACCTCTATATTAGAGGGGTCCAGTCTTTAACATACCATACTTCTCTCTTCACTTGCTTTATAATAGGAGTATACACCGAAGACAGCAAAACTATATTATTATCAGCTGAACCAAGAGGAGGTAAAGACAGAGACTTATAAGCTCCAGAAATCAGGCCATAACATCTATCCAAATTTTATGAGCTATTTAGTGCATGTAACATATTGGAAATAGTCCTTTAAATATTTATCCATTATACAATGGTTAAAATCACCCAAAATAAATTTAGGTGCATCTGGGGATAAATTGTCCAGTTTATCCAGGGTATTTTTAACCATTTCCAATGCCAGGTCAATTTTAGCACGTGGATGTATATATACTACAATAAAAAACAATTGAGGGAACTCACAAGGAAGATAAAAAGGATGTACAGAAACTGCAATAAGTTCAATGCCCGAATTACAAATCTTACATTTGATTGGAATTTGATTTACCTCAAAGAACTGATGAAAGTGATTAGTTCAGGAGGAAGTCGCTAATTGATTAGCAGTGTAGCAGTGCTGCTGAATGGTAACATAGGAAACACTAATTAGTATTTTAGCGCAGTGTTGCATCTGCATTGGTGGAAGAATCAATAATGGAACCGAAAGTCATGAAAATCTTTCAACTGGTTGTCCGTTCCTAACCTTATCCATGTTACTGTGGCTAAAGTTGATCCTCGGGTTTACAGCTGATTGGTCTATGGTTAGTAATAATTCTGAGGTTACCTGCAGTTTAGACAGCCTCTGAACTTATGCAACGTCGGCAGACTGAGATAAACTGTGAGTACTGCACCTGCAGCCACTTTTGAATGCTTGACTTGGTGAATGACAGTAAACAAGCTTTTTTTACTGCATCGAGAGTTACACTGCACCTCATTATAGAGGTTGAAAGAGGGAAAGCATGAGAGAGCATAATGTGCATTAGACCCATATGGTAGTAAACCTGATTATTAAAACAATCTGAGTGTCTCAACCTGAGTTAATATTCCTATGCTACAGTACATGTATGTTCCATGGCCTAGGTGCATTAGGCATTCCTACATGCCCATTTGTGGAACCTCTCAAGGGTGAGAGGTTTTATCAGGCAAATAACCCCTAATCCCCCTAATCAAACCATTCATCTCTCGCTCTCACTCTATCTCTCATTCATTTGCTCTGGGTCAGTCTCAGTATGATAGAAGACATTTTCCATTTTTGATGGGTTCTGTTTTGTATGGCTGTGGGCTAGATGTGACTAAGAGAGAATGGTAATCATTTGGTTTCATACAGCACTGTTGTCTCTCTCCCTCTGTCATAGACAGAAAAACACACAATCACACACACCCATGCACAAACACAACAGGTCTATATCCTGGAGCATGTGTTCGCTAATAAGCAGCTCCCCAGGGCTTTTTACAGTACAGTTGGGCCCAGACACAACTCTGCAATGTGAAGATATGTGCTTATGACTGTACACTGTGGGTAAATCTCACAAAAAAAAATTTCAGGTCACCTCAAAATCCAAATAAAAAAATAAAATTAGCATAAATGTAATGTTTTTGTATGCATTTTTGCTGTTGTGCTCTGCTCTTTCTCTGTCTCTGTGTGTGTATGTTCCAGGTGCCACCAATTCACAAATTGTTTGCTCCACCTTAACAATGGCGATTGGCTGTTCCTGACATTGACTGTGTCTCATATGGAAGAATGCGTCATCCAGAGGTCACATTTTTTGGCTGCATACGTCGTCTCGTTTCAGAAAAGCGAGTAGGACACTTCGAATGAAGCCTTCGAATGCAACCTTCTTTCACTGGAATTCAGAGAATGCATGAGGTTTATCCTTCGTGGGCACTCACAACCCACAATTCTTTGCTTCAACGGAAATGCATATAAAAAAAAAATGCCAATTGGCCTGTAAATAGGATGTTCAAACGCAAGTAATGTTAATTCCCAAGTTGAAGTATGTCAGTAGATGGGTGCAGAGTACATAATATATATAATTATATTAATATATATCATTAAAATAAAGTATTAGACTAAAAGTACACCTGTAAAATATATTTTCCTTTCTCTATACATCATTATAACTCTCCTAAAATTTACCTCATACTTTCCCTTCCAGAGGGACTTTGTTCCCTTCTCTCTCAAAGCGCTCGTGCTTGTTTAAGAGTGGTGTGCTGTCATAGTAACCATGTTACGTTACGTTTACATTTGTCCTACGAAGGCCATCTTGCTTAAACGTGATTTGTTTAAAGGAGGACGCTCTGTATACTGCAGACCTCAAAGAACGCGACCTACCTAGAATGCCTTCCAAACGAGAAACAGCCTGTGTCTTAGGCTACGTCCATAACGTTTTTCTTTTTAACCGCTATCAGTCCAAAATGGCATTTTCAAGCATTTTTCCAAAAGTTTCTCAACCACACCGAAAAGTATAAAAACTCTGGGCCGCCATCTTGATTGTTTTGGGTTGAATGGATCACATGAATGTGTCACATGACAACAAATCCATCATTGTTTTCAGGTATCTCCATTTCCCTGTCCACACTACATCGTGAAGATGGTGTTTTCAAATGTATCCACTTGGGAGAGCGTTTATGAAAAGATCCTTTTTCGCTGTCAAAAACAGCATCTCAGTATGTACAGAAAACAAATGTCAAACGAAAATGCATTAGTGTGGACGTGGCAATACAAATTCTGCCTGTGAGATGCGCGCTGTTGTGAGTCCAGGCAGTCGCACTTCTGCACCTTCCCCACTAGCTACCAGACCAACACCTTTGCATTTATTCTTAGCAATAATAGTGTCTGATTCAGTGCTAATAATTTTGTAGGGGTGACCTGTCCTGTTTATTCAATATTATTCTTTCAGTTTTTCTATAAATTTAGTTTAATTTAGTTTAATTTAATTGTTTTATTATCCCTTAACCCTTTTTATCATTTGAAGCTGTTTTGGGCCAGGGGTCACCCTTAAGCCAAATACTCGCTGCTCTTTTTCAAAATATTTTATTCTAATAAATTAAACATTGGATCCGTCTTTCTGGGTTTTTGATCTGATAGTTGTGCGGGGAGTCCATCTTGCGTCAGCTTGACTTTTTTTGTCCTAAATCCCATGGGACGTAATAAAGAAAATTTCTATTTTTAGAGCCATTAGGATTGTTTGGATTGAGACAATTTTTCATGACAATTAACCAGTCACGGTACATTAGCAGGAAGAAGGACCCAAGCGCAGGAATGGGTGAAAACCCCAAAAAATTGTTAAACAACAGAAACAAACAGGCAACACAAAACTCTCACGAAGGAGAGGAAACAAACAAAACAGGGCTAGGGCTGAGGCTAGGGCTGAGGCTAGGGCTGAGGCTAGGGCTGAGGCTAGGGCTGAGGCTGACAAACTCACAAATACTTTAACAAATACAAGAGGAAAGAGGGCACAATATATAGAACCAAACACATGAGAAACAGGTGCAGATAATAAACATGAGGAGGACTAAACGAGAAGGCTTGGCGGGAGGAAAAAAGCAGGCAGGGTTAGGACAGTGCATGGCAGACAGAAAACAAGACAAAGCAAAGCCATGCGCTCAAACACAAGACAGACAAACATTAACAGACAATAGAAAGGAGAGAGCTGTTAAACCGAGGTTGTGACATAACCATGTTTTTGTTCAAATTCTGATTACTGTAGACTAATGCATGTGGGTGTTTAACTTTTGATTTATTTTATTTTTGTATTATTCCCCTTTTTCTTAATGGTGATTAGATTTCCAACAGTGCAACAAATACTGCTTGATTTATAAATACTTAGCCATTGAAATAATATAACCTTTAGCTATGAGAATGAAAATGAATTTTAATACTATGCATAAGGGTAGAGTAGGGGTGCTTAATTGTCTTGAAAATAATCAAGTCAAGGCAGTGTCGTTTTAGGTATTAATGAGAGATAAGTTGAGACAGATTCAGTTCTAAAATAAACAGTGAAACATTTCTATTCTCCTGAATGACAATGTAACATAGTTTTGGAAAAAATAACCTAAAAAAAAATCCCCCGGTGAATGTGTGCATGAAATAACACTGAACCCCTGCAGCAAGACAGATGTCTGACAAATATTTTTTTTTCTCTTCTCCTGTAAGTGTTTACCATGGACTAGTTACAGTCTCATGGCTAACATACATATTTTAAACACATATACACACCCTAACACACAACCAACCTGAGGCATTTTATTATCAAGCACAAAGGCAGTAAAACTGCTTAATTAAAATATGAATTTTTCATGAGCTCTGGAGTGCTGTGGAGGGGCCATGAGCTTACATTGGCAACGTTAATAGACAGCGAGTGAGCAAAAGAGAGCGAGAGAGAAAGAGAGAGGGAGTGATAGTGATCATCCATCCAGCAGAGATAAGGACTGTTCTTATCTTTCTTTGAGCAGTGGAAGCAGTTTTCTAAGCGCCATGCTAAAATTGAGTGTGCCCCTGGTGGCCAAACATGCACATAACACACACACACCCACACACACAGAGACTGAGCACCGCCTGCACAACCATCTACAATGAAACTGCTCAGCATGAACTGGCTCACAAATGCACACCTGTGTGTGCCCAACTGCTAAAAAGAGAGACAATGAAAGATTGATGAGTAAGTGATCAATTATTGTGCCTGAACACAATGGACTGTGGAATTTGGTGACAGTCAATTGAAATCCCTTTGTTTAGCAACATCACAGCTCATCTATAATCTATAATCTATAATTGCCCTCTCACAATTCAAAGCACCTTGCTGAGAAATAACAAGAACACACTTTCATCTTACTTAACCAAAGCTCTCTGAGACACATCCATCCAGAATAGGGAAAAGTGCAAGCCATAAAGACAATATTTTCTTCTCTCTGCTCTCATCATCGCTTGACACCTGAACTTTCCTTCCCACTCCCCTCTCCCTCCATTTCACTTTAAACTGTCTCTCTCTTTCTGGCATAAAGGCACCATCACGTCACATCTAGAACAAATAATTGACATTTATCAAACATCCTTAAAATAAGGTATGTTTACTTGAGAAGCAAAATTATGTAAGATATATAAGATGTTTTCAAAGAAATCTAACAAAGTTCAGAGAGGTTTAATCTTAAATTCAGAAATAAAAACAATTTGCCAATGGACTAAGAAATATAAACTTAATTCAAAGGAGAAACCAGTTTATTTTTTCCGAACCTGTCTGGCAAACAGTTTTCTTGTTTTAATCATAAACCTTACAAAATTTTAGCTGCATACCAAATTGCATAATTATGCGCTATTCTAGTGCATAGCATAGCATAGTAGTGTGAGAAGTGTTCACACTGAAAACACAATCATAAGAAGAGTATTATGAGTACCCAGATGATGTACAGTAAGTTCTTCAACCAATTTAACGGAGTGTGGAATGTTGGACACTTCATACACTCAGTGGTCCTGGCTTGCCCTATGTAGCAGAAGGGGTGGAATAATGTGGCTGCGATACTGGCTTAACAAAACAATTGTAATTAATGTTTAATGTGACAAGTGGCAAAACTTTTATGAAGACAACACCTTGAAAAGTTGGGTTGAATACTTTACCATCACTCAGCCTGTGTGAATATGTACATTATTTGAAATATAAGTGTTTGACTAGGGTTGGCTAGCATGCAAAAGCTAGCGGCAACACATTAATGAATGCTTCTGTGTAGAAAAAAACATTAGTGTGTTATTATGATAGTATGATAGTGTTATTACTTGAAAATTCATACTCTGGATGACCAAGTGCATAGTGTATAGTGTAACTGCACTGTGTATAGTGCATCATTTGGGACACAGCTTGTTAGATTCTCTGAAAACAAGTAGACTTAGTATCTTATATTATTTATCTTGTTTTAGGACTGCGTACATATTTTTACAGGAAAAATAATACAAGAATACTGAGTGAGAAAATGTTTTTTGCAATGAAGGCATCTTAGTGTGTGGATGTGACAGGATGTGATGCAGGGTTTGCAATGTGCCTCCATATACTGCATGAAAAGGCAGCTCTTTTCAGGTTTCAGACACAGCCTTTCTTACTTCCACTCTTCTTCCACATCTGTGCAATGAGTCACACTGACACAATAGACACGCCTTTAGCATTTTAAGATGGAACGCGCACCCACCCTCTTATGTGTCCCACTCTCTCATAATTTTCACTCACCACTGTCGCTCCAAGAAAGCAGGAACATCCTACCATTAATACTGTGTTGGGGACATCCATGGAGTGATAGGTCCAAGAGAGCAACATGATAATGATGCAGGGCATATCCTTCAAAAGTCATCTTTCATTTACCATTCTGCCATGGCTCCGTCCATTGACCCAGCCAGACGTTCCTGGCTCGCCTCCCAAGATCACAATCAATCTACTGAATTAGATGTTTTCTCTTTGTCACGCCCTCCGTCCATCTATCCATCTGCCTTGCTTGTCTAACTCTTAATCTTCTGGTTCTTCTGTATAATAATCACACATAATATTAAATAATAATATAAAAAGCCTGTAAATGCCTTTTTTAGAGAGTTTCAGACACTTTAAACTATGGAGGTCCATTACCCTGTGGAATTTTTAACAAGCAGATGAAAAAACAGACACTGAAGTGGATAATAAAGTGTAGAAAGTCAAACAGTGCAATTGGGTGAGTGATCGTCCACTCCCATGGCTTCAGCCTCTTCTAGGGGTTGAGTTAGTTTACCACATCCACTCTTTGATAAGAGATCACATCATAGCTCTTTACTCAGTAACTGGCCGCTTTCCCTTCCTTATAATCAATCTCAGAGCGCAACATCACCGCTATCCCATGTCAATTCCTGAGCATGTCTGCCGCATCAAGTCTCCCATGAGCCGATCCAATATCCCCATCTGAACCCTCACAGGATCATGCATGGCGCCAGAACCCAAGGTCACCCAGCTTGGACACATCAGCTGAAACCTAACACTCCTCTCTTTCTCTTTTTTAACCTCCATCAGTTCTCTCTGAACTCATGTTTTTGTTCTTGCTCTATAATAGACAACAGTCTGGTTCTGAAGTAAAAATCACACTCATAGAAACATTTATTTTTAACGATAACTTTAAATACAGACTGTGAGCTCTGAGATTTTTAATCAATGATACATGCTTCTGCTCAAGCCATCAGTCTAACCCTAACCAAACCCTAACATCAAACCATATGGAAAAAATTAATGAGACTAATCCTGTACTTGGAACCAAGATGGACAAAAAGTGGCAGGCACTGGTGTGCTCTATTGCTTTGCTACTATGACACGCTAACTATCTCACAGTGGTAGAACAAGATTTTAAGTTACAACAAAACAAAAAACGGGTTGCTCACCACTTGTGTCAATATCTGCCATTCCTTCTTTCACTACAGGGATGCAGTTCTCCAAGTAGACTCCATCTCTGTAGCATCCATTAGTCTCTTTGTCAGGTGGAGGCTGGTCCCCGCATTGGCATGGTGTCTGCATGATTCCACAAGGCCGGTTGGAGGTACTGTAGATGAGGCAGTCCTCCAACCACTGGCACAGCATTTGACAGGCAGCCATGCTTGGATTACGCTTCCCAACCACAAGATATTCCACTTTAAACTCCCCTTCCCCATTCCTGGGCCCGGTGCCTGTTCTGGGCAGCCCTTTCCGGATCTGCAAGAATTGTTTTCCTGCCTCCATGAAGGCAAGATGAGTGGAGGCATCACACAGCTTTACTACCTCATCAAAGCTCTCCATTCCAAGGAATGTTCGTGTTGTTTCCAAGAAGGAGTCGAACTGGAAAGTCCGGTGCTGTCTGGGAATGCATTCTCTGGTTGGCTTTGTGACCTTGATAAAGATGGTGTAGCGCCGTGGGTCAGGGTTCTGCAGGGTCCAGGAGCAGGGTGTGCTGGTAAATACAGAGGATGAGAGAAAGAAACCAAAGAAACGACTCTGGACCAGGGTAGAGCAAGTGTCAGACTCCGGGCCAGAGGGGGCAGCGTTGAGCATGTCCAACTGCAATAATTGGAGAAGAGGAAACAGCAGGACCAATGACGAACAGTTCTGTAAGAATTTTGATATCATGGCTGTAAATTACAGAAGTATGTGCAGAAAAGAGAGAGGCTGAACTTTATTTCTCCTTTGCACCTTTTCTTTTGTTGGAATGTTGGATCAGCAGCCTCTTATTGTTGATCTGGTAATATTCTCAGATGTTTGCAGAACCGTTGAGACTGACAGCTCAGGGTGAGAGAAAACTTTGGCTTATTGAAACAGTTTGTTCTTGCACATGATGCCACACAACCTCAGAAAGATCTGTATGAATAGAGAAGACAGAAAAGACTGAATGAGCAAGATGGAAAACAACAGCAATTATACATTGACCAGATAAGTGTGAACGTAATTACATTAAAAATGCATACACAGACAGTGACATGACTGACTCTGGCATGCAAAATTACCATGCTGGGCCATATTAATTAAAAAGTGGTGTACCTGTGTTTCATATTCAAAAACAACTCATTTTTTCCCCTGTGAAGCAGTCACTTTCTGCAAAACATCATGTGAGCTTTATAATTTGTCCAATTATGGGGCAATCAATTACAAAAATATGACCACCTGCTGTCATTCATTATTTCCAGTGCATTTACTTCATATCAAAATTATCAATAACCAGTGTCCTTAGGGAATTATTAGGCCATCTCTCAGGCCTAAGTGGGATTCTTTTCCCTGACATTTCAATGTCTCATGTACTTTTACAGCACTTAAAGGCGAGGAATATGTGAGGTCACAGAGAAAAGCAGTAGACAGACATCTTGGAGACCATTCTGATGTCATCGCAACATTTCCATGTGCCATTAGTCACTTTAAAAATTGAGCACCCAGGCACCGAGCTCACCCTGAGAGCCTGATTCTATACAGGAAGATACAATGCTGCTTTTATTCTGGGTAAATCTTCCTTGTCAAAAAGGCATTGCATTTGTCCCTCTCATTCAATGTGCTAAAAAGAACTTAGACAGGGAGCATGGGAGCACTGAGTCATATGGTTTTAAATACAAATATATATATATATATATATATATATATATATATATATATATATATATATATATATATATATATATATATCATGTGGACATAAAGTTATGTGATATTTACAGCAATCATTTATTTGCAACAATCACAATAATAACAACCATTCCTTTTTAATGCCAGGTAATGATCTCAGCAAATGTAGTATGTTTCCTCGTTGCAATATTGTTTATCAGTCAGCTTCAGGGTATAGTCGGATAAGAGTTTTCGCAAAAGTGCTGCATGCTCTGTAATGAATGCGAGGAATATCGTATCACTCAGAGACTTCTTTATCATATGTCATGAGACTTATTGGAACTATGTTGTATTGTAATCTCAACTTTGTCTTTCTAAAAAATCATAAAAATAGAAACGTCTCGGTTACGTATGTAACCTCCATTCCCTGATGGAGGGAACGAGACGTTGTGTCGAAGAAGCAACACTAGGGGTCTCTCTTGAGCGCCGAATATGCCTCTGATCTATGAAAAGAGGCCAATGAGAGTTGGCGAACAGTATTTGCATACCCCGCCCCCGGACATACGGGTATAAAGGCGAGGAAATACTACACGTTCATTCAGGATTTTTCTGAGGAGCCGGGAGTGTCAGGCCACCTCAGCGGCTTCGGCTCAGCAACGTGGCCGGGAGGACGCGACGTCTTGTTCCCTCCATCAGGGAACAGAGGTTACATACATAACCGAGATGTTCCCCGTCTGTCGCTCACTTCAACGTTGTGTCGAAGAAGCGACACTAGGGGTCCACTTTAAATCACGCCATGCACTGAGCCGTGCACGTGTACTGCTGACACAGGAGCGGGCAAGTATTTCACATGCACAAGCGACCAACTGTGTTTCAGACTGCATGTACCCTTCCCCAATGCCCCAAAAAAGTCGTCGGAATCCTTCTGGTTACCCTATAGGGTAACAAGGCGACACTTGCCAACCTGGGAACGGGCCAAGCCTGGCTGGGCCTCTTTCTTCTCAATGTTTCTCGGCATAGAGCAAGAGCAGACGGGGCCCTTACCGAATCGTGGGAAGGGGGTCTTACCCAGTTTCCTATTCTTTCAGGGAGAAAAGACCCTGCGGAGGCCACACCTGCCCGAAAGGGGAGGTAAGGTGGAGAAATACATCACATGGCCTCTTCGGTCACATGTGGAAAAAAATGGCGTGGTGGTAGATCCAGCCTCGAGGAGGGGGGTGTTGCTACGACACTGCGAAACTAAGGGAGACGCTGGTCAGCTAGTAAGGTGATCGTACCGCGGAAGTACACACAGGAGGAGACCGTGTAGGAGGTCTGACCTGTGGAGCACCTATTCCAGCACAGGGTAGCCTGGGGTACCCGTAGTAGACTGGGTCGGCAAGTTCCTCTGCTGAACTGCGGACCCAAGAGGGCTAGGGAGGAATCGACCAGAGACCTAGAGGGATCTCCTGGGAAAGAGGGCGCTGGACGCAAGCGATTCACCCGCTCAGACCATCGGACCTGAGAAAACACGGGACGAGACTGACTCAACCCTGAGATTGTAAAATCTTGCAAAGGCATTAGGTGTTGCCCAACCCGCTACTCTGCAAATGTCTGCTAGGGAGGTGCCCGTAGCCAGTGCCCACGAGGATGCAATACTCTTTGTTGAGTGCGCTTGGACCCGCAAGAGGGGGGGGCACAGCCTGGGTGCGATAGGCCAGTAAGGTGGCATCCACCACCCAGTGGGAAAGCCTCTGTTTGGAGACAGTGTTCCCTTTCAACTGTCCCAAAGCAGACAAAGAGCTGCTCAGAGCACCTAAAGCTCTGAGTGCGGTCCAAATAGGCACGCAAGGCACTTACTGGACACAGCAATGAAGGGGCTGGGTCTGCCTCCTCCCGGGGCAGCGCTTGCAGGTTCATTACCTGGTCTCTGAAGAGAATGGTAGGAACCTTGGGCACATAGCCCGGTCATGGTCTTAGGATCACATGTGTGTCAGCCGGACCGAACTCCAGGCAAGTGTCACTAACAGAGAACGCTTGCAGGTTCCCGACCCTCTTGATGGAAGTGAGCGCGATCAGTAGTGCCGTCTTTTAGAGAGAGGGCCCTGAGCCAATTGATTCTAGCGGTTCGAAGGGGGATCTCTGAAGACTGGCGAGGACCACCGAGAGATCCCAGGAGGGGAACAGGCTTAGCCGGGAGAGATTTAACCTCCGGGCGCCTCTTAGGAACCTGATATTTAAGTCATGCTTACCCAGAGACTTGCCGTCTACTGGGTTGTGGTGAGCTGCGATAGCGGCAACATACACCTTCAAGGTGGAAGGGGACAACCTCCCTTCCAACTTCTCCTGTAGGAACAAGAGCACTGACCTTACTGCGCACCTCTCTGGGTCTTCAGCCCGGGAAAAACCCCAATTCACGAACACGCCATTTCAGGGCATAAAGTTGCCTGGTAGAGGGGGCTCTGGCTTGGTTGATCGTGGCTACGACCGTGGGTGGTAGACCAGCTAGATCTTGCGTGTCCCGTCCAGGGGCCAGACGTGGAGGTTCCAAAGGTCTGGGTGCGGATGCCAGAGTGTGCCCCGTCCCTGAGAAAGAAGATCTTTCCTCAGGGGAATTCACAAGGAGGGGCTGTCGCGAGGAGTATGAGGTCCGAGGACCAGGCCCAGGTGGGCCAATAAGGAGCCACAAGGGTGACTCGTTCCTCTTCCTCCCTAACCTTGCACATTACCTGTGCAAGAAGGCTCACTGGGGAAATCGCAGCCCCGCAGGCCAGCTGTAAGCCTGTGCGTCTGCCCTGAGGGGAGCCTCTGTTTGGGCATACCAGTGCGGGCAGTGGGAGGTCTCTTGGGAGGCAAACATGTCTACCTAGGCCTTGCCGAACCATTCCCAAATCAGCTGGACCGGCTGGGGGTGAAGCCTCCACTCTCCGCGGGGCAAGCGTTGTCGTGACAGAGCATCCGCTATTACATTGAGGTTGCCAGGGATGTGAGTGGTGCACAGCGACTTGAGTCACTGCTGGCTCCAAAGGAGGAGACGACGGGCGAGTCGTGACATGTGGCGGGAGCGTACACCGCCTTGCCGATTTATGTACACCACCGCAGTGGTGCTGTTTGACCTGATCAGGATATGTTTGTCTTTCTAAAAAATCATAAAAATAGAAACGTCTCGGTTACGTATGTAACCTCCATTCCCTGATGGAGGGAACGAGACGTCGTGTCGAAGAAGCAACACTAGGGGTCTCTCTTGAGCGCCGAATATGCCTCTGATCTATGAAAAAAGGCCAATGAGAGTTGGCGAACAGTATTTGCATGAGGACTTGTACTGATACGCTTGGCCATCGAACCGCAGAAAGGGGCGGTGTCGAGGCAAAATTGAGACGTGGAAGTACGCGTCCTTCAGGTCTACCACTGCGGACCAATCTAGATGTCGAACACAGTTTAAAATGTGTTTCTGCGTGAGCATTTTGAATGGGAGTTTGTGCAACGTTTGGTTGAGAACTCGCAAGTCCAAGATCGGACATAAGTCGCCGCCTTTCTTGGGTATGATGAAGTAAGGGCTGTAGAGACCCTTCTTCATCTCGGTTGGAGGGACAGGCTCTATCGCGTCTTTGAGTAAGAGGCGATTTCCGTGCGCAGGGACTTGGCATGTTCGCCGTGTACTGCAGAGAAGCGGACGCCCGTGAAGGGGGGCGGAAGCCTGGCAAACTGAATTGCGTAACCGAGTCGGATGGTCCGGGCCAGCCAGCGAGACGGGTTGGGAAGTGAGAGCCATGTGTCCAAACTCCGCACTAGGGGCACCAAGGGGACGATTATTTTTGACAATCCCAGCAGGGCTTCGCAGTGGGGAGGAGCAGGTAAGGCGGCGTCAGGAGGTGGTGACGCATCCCGAGACTCTGGTGCTGAGAAAAGACTCAAAGCATTTACCTTGCTCCGCACACCCGGCAGGGGGCAGGTTAGCGACTGAGGAGGAGGTCCAGGGTAGGCGTCCTCTAGACTCATCGGAACCAGCCAGCCGGGGAACAGTCGTGGGGGCTGGAGGCGGATGGTCCGCATCCAAGGATGCCGGAACTGTTGAGATCTGGCGGCAGAGTGGCTCTGCAGAAAATTTCCTGAATGAACGTGTAGTATTTCCTCGCCTTTATACCCGTATGTCCGGGGGCGGGATATGCAAATACTGTTCGCCAACTTCTCATTGGCCTTTTTTCATAGATCAGAGGCATATTCGGTGCTCAAGAGAGACCCCTAGTGTCGCTTCTTCGACACGACATCGAAGTGAGCGACAGACGGGATACAAAGGAGACAATTGTTGACATGCAGAAAGAGTAAAGAGATATAAGATGAATGTGGATAGCATAGCTCAGATAATGTGGAGAAGAGTTCATATTGAAATCTCAGACTTTTAATTGCAGACAAAAATTAGCACAATGTGAGACATTGTTATGATTTCACCCAAAAATATAACTTTTGATGTGATTTACTCACCCTCACATTGTTCCAAACCGATAGACATTCTTTCTTCCACTGAACATAAATATTCTAGGCAGAATTTTAACCATGGTCACCATTAAATGTTCTAAACAGAATTTGCTTTTATGGTTGAAATTTCCCTTTAAGCAAATCCACTAAACTAAATCCAAAAGAGCAAGTTTTCATTTAGTTAGTATATGGTTTATCCTGTGTGATCAATTTGGCTCAGAATCATACAACTTTGAGTTTAGTCATGCATGGGGTTGGGGAGTACGGGTGTTTGTTGTCCATTCTTCATAACGCGATGGCTCATTTTAGCTCATTGCGGCCCATTCAGTATGTTTCGCAGCCGACCCACCGGCCCGCTCAGTTCACCCGATGGCCATTCCATCCCTGATCGGGCCCAAAGTGCGTCATTCCACCAGGAAAATGCCCCGGTATGACAGATTACCAGACCAACCCTGCATACCGGCAAACGTAGCTGCTTATATTGCTGTGAATATTTGTTTGATATCCATGAAAACATGGTCTAAAATTTACAACTGGCACGTGCCAAATGCAAGAAATAAATTGCTTTTGGCGAGAAAATATAACAGAAATATTCATCCAGTGGCAGGTTTGAGGAGTAACGGAATACATTTAATGGGATTACATATTTATTATGGGATTATGTATTCCAATAAATTACTATTTAAATATTTGCTAATTAGAATTAAGTTAAATTCCAAAAGTTTTTGATTACTGAAGAGATTACTTTGCATTTTATTGTAATTTGTTATATTTAATATTTAGTCCTTTCAGATGGAAAACATTAATGCATATAAATGATGCAATCCAAAGTGCATTTGAGCAGTGGTGAAACACTTTCTTATGATGTGTTACATTCATACGAGCAGACAGAGAAGTAAACTTTGAGCAGAAGAAATAGAAATAAACCTTGTATAATAATTATCACCTTTACGCTAAGCTAAAATGCTATTTCTAGCCATTTTACTAGGCACGATCATATTTTTTATCAAGAAAATTCACGTTGGATCATAATTAATTTTTTTCTAGTTAGACATTTGATTATAGGGTAAAAACCATATTCCTAATAATAATTTTTGATACTTAAAACCAGATCAATTTGATTGATCTTGTTTTAGAAACAACACTGCATAAGATATGTAGAGAATGTATTTTTAACATGTGTATTTTGTGTTACTGTACTGGCAGAGTTTTTATAGTCAAAACAACTGAAAAAGTCTACCAGTGCTGAAGAAGTAATCCAAAGTATATAGAAAACGTTTCTGACCTTGAGTAATCTAACGGAATACATTACAAATGACAAGTTACAGCATGTTTTTTGTAAACTGTTCCCAGTTGTACATTTCAAAAGTAACCCTCCAAACCCTGCCCAGTGTTAGGTAATATTATTCGCAACTGCATAATTACATGCTCTTCATTAAACCGTGAACAACAATCAGATGCTTGTTTAATAAAGTGACATTCACTATCCAAATCAACCTGACAAAAAACTGTAAACTGTAAAACTGACCAAATATAATTTGTAAAATTTTCAATTTATTTATTTACAATTTATTTTCAAATTGTATCTAAAAGGGTTATGTATAAGTTTAGAAGATCTCCTCATAATTAACAACATGAGCTAAGTAATAATTTCTTTAAATTAAAGTTAAATGGATATTGTAACCAAAATCTACCCATATGAATCCATATAAAATACAATCAATATCATAATCAAATCGAGCTTGTGAATCAGAATCAAATAGAATCTGGAAATATGTAAGAATACACATTTCTAATTTTAAGATAATTTCGGACCCTGTATAAATATAATTTAACACTTTAAGATATAAAAAATAAATAAATACTTGAACAGAAACGTCTCAGGAAAGACTGAACAACCTGGCAAAATTTGATGCTACACCCCTGGTCATGCCTGAACCTATCCTGTGACCAACTGCATCCCGGAGGCCTAGAACAATCCCAGTGGCACAACTTGGGGTGAAAAACAGGCCAGAAAATGTGGAGGTGGTTGAGCTGTAGTTTAGTTTTATAGAAATCATGTTCCCTGGGAGCACTGCTAAAGCAGATAATATGAAAAAAGCTCCAACTGATCTCAGCGTGACCTCAAACATTGCCTTACACACAATGGTAAATATCTGCTTGGTCCCAGATAAGCTGTGTTCAGGATGCTCAGAGCAGAAGTCTCTAAATAAAAGAGTGGGTGTTTCAAACAAAATAAACAGTGCTTATCATGGCTACAGTGTCAATAATGAAGCTTGAGTGTTTAATCATCTAATCCTTTGCCTCATTTTATTCTTAATGTAAATGAGACGTTCTCAAGACCAAATATCAAAACCCTTGCTATCAAACACCTCTAATGATCAGAGATGATGACTAATACAAGGAAGCCCAAGGAATATGCTATCTAATGCACTGGATAGCCCCACCCCTTATAAAAAGTGCACCTTATACAGTATGTTATGTTTTAGATATTTGTAACAAACATCTTGACTACAAAGCTACAAAGGCAAACAGAAATATTAACAAAGATGTTCTCAAGGCTGAACCTCAAAGCCATTACTCTCAAACACCTCTAGTGATGCCGAGATGATGACTGAAATGCAAAGGAAAGCTCTTTTTGCCCTCCACACATTCATTCTCCTCTGCCCCAAGGAATGCACTGGATGGGGGCACTGAATGTCATGCAGTGGCCAGCTCATTATAGACATGTTGTGTTTATTGATCAGCAGTTCCTCAGTTGAAGCACACAAAAACTGCTATTCAGTTAATTGAGCCATTGATTATACGCACTGTGTCATACTGGAAGAGAAGTATAGGCCCTAAAAAACTAGATCTTGGGCAATAACTATGTGCTAGAGCAAATATGAGCAAAAAACACAGAATAGTTAGATTGATAGGCACTCAACATCAAATGTACTGAAATACAAAGCTGTTCCAAATCTTTTAGTCCATTTACAAATTTGTCTCACGTGTGCGTGCAAAGTGTGTCAAGATTGGTTCTGTGCTGTCATGGCATTACTGAAACCCAGGCGGTTTCTCACACACTGTTAGCTGCCATGGATTTTGAAAGTGCAGGAAAAATTACTCAAGCAGAAAGGAGAAGCTCTACGCTAGTGTACTGGCATCAGCTTCTCTCTGATGTGGAGAGGAAGGGCTGGGCAATATAGCTAAAAAAAATATACATAAAAACTGTTCATCCTTTTGATAATTTCCAATATATATAGTTTGAAATGCACAGAAATTTTGGCAACTGAAAATTTTGATCTGAAAATTGCATACAATTATATTTTTGGTTTTCGGCCAAAAGTGAAAAAAGGCAGGAAATATTGGTATAAAATTTGTACAGAAACAATTACTTTAAAATCCGGTAACAGAAACACTCATATGGAGAAAGCACATTATTTATGTTGAACATTCTACAAGTCCACATCCCCAGAATGGCACCAACAATCATGCCACAGTCCAAATCACTGAGATCACACTGCAGTGCTGCCACATGACATGACTGCCACATTTGAGTATTTCTGTAACTGCTGATCTCCTGGGATTTTCACACACAACAGTCTCTATAATTTACTCAGAATGGTGCCAATAACAAAAAACATCCAGTGAGCGGCAGTTCTGTGGACGGGAATGACTTGTTGATGAGAGAGGACAATAGAGAATGGCCAGACTGGTTCGAACTGACAAAGTCTACGGTAACTCAGATAACTGCACTGTAGAATTGTGGTGAGAATAATAGCATCTCAGAATGCTATTCTGAGATGTGGGCTGGCGCTATTTTGGCGGCACATGGGGGACCTACATAATATTAGGTAGATGGTTGTAAAGTTGTGACTGATCGGTGTACAGTATATATACAATAACAGTCAAAAGTTTTGAAATACTTGACTGAAATTTTTCTCATGATCTTAAAAATATTTTGATCTGAAGGCATATGCTTAAATGTTTGAAATTAGTTTTATAGACAAAAATATAATTGTGCCACCATATTAATTTATTTCATTATAAAACAAAAATTTTATTTTTACATTATAAATAAAGTTTTTGAAATTGATGACTTGGACCAAATAATAAAGGAAAGCAGCCAATAAGTGCCCAACATTGATGGGAACTCCTTCAATACTGTTTAAAAAGCATCCCAGGGTGATACCTCAAGAAGTTAGTAGAGAAAATGTCAAGAGTACATTATTGCAAATTCTAGGCAAAGGGTGACTACTTTCAATATGCTAAAATAAAACAAAAATAAAATTTATTTGGGATTTTGTTTAGTCACAACATAATTACCATAGTTCCATTTATGTTATTCCATAGTGTTGACAAAATTACTATTCTAAAATGTGAAGAAAAAAAAATAATAATAAAGAACGAGAGCGTTTCAAAACTTTTGACAGGTAGTGTATGTGTATGTATATAAAACTGGCTTCATGTTCACTGAAGATTTTCACTGGAATTTCTGTTAATTTTGCTGTTGCATTATCCAGTAGAGTAGTTAACAATAAAGTTTTCTTAATAATACAAAAACAATGAGTTCCCCGTCTGTCACTCACTTTGACGTTGTGTTGAAGAAGCAACACTAGGGGTCTCTCTTGAGAACCTTATGCATCTCTGAACTTTGAGAAAAGGCCAATGAGAAATTGGCAGACAGAATTTGCATGTCCCACCCCCGTCTGTTCAGAAATTTTCTTCAGAGCCGACCGGTTGTGTGAGCAGCGAGCTGTGAGTAACAATTGGTTTCCACACATCTCTGCATGGCAGTGCAGCTTTGCCCCTGGGTGCTTCAACAGCGCTAGTAAAAGAGAAATGTTCCCTAAACGAGTATTTTCTCTAAAAGAGCAATACACAGCAGCGTTGAACGTCCTTTTCAGGACACGCCTTTATAAAGATGCCTTTCCTCCCCTGTGAAGTTCCTTGATGCGGTCGAGTTTTCTCCACTCCTGACGGTCACAGGTGCTGCCTCGTGTGTCTGGGCCGCAATCACACCGAGGCAGCATTTGTGGATGGTTCGTGTTCTCACTGCGAGAACCTTACCATGGCAACGTTGCGTTCGCGGCTTTCCTTCCTAAAAAGGAACGCCACTCCAGCCGCCCCCCCGCTTCGCTCCTTCTTCCCACGGGATTGAGGATGACCAGGCTGGTGATGGAGGTGCTTTGGGGATGGCAGCAGGTTCGGTTTCGCCGGGTATGTCCCCACGAGCCACACGCCCCCCCGACACGCTCGTTGACTTCTGCCCGGGCTCGGGGTGACAGCGGCTCTCCTCACGGCCAATCTGTCTATCCTCTTGTGCCCCCTGAGCTGGATGATGAGCTTGCTGCTGCATCGGAGAGTGTTCCGGCATCTGACGCAGAAAACATGACATGCCCTTCGCGGCTGGATGATTGGTTCCTCGGGTCTGCAAAGGGTCTGCCTCCCAACGCCATATTACCTACTACGCATAGCTGCGAAGCCCCGCCGGGTACATCAAAAGTAATCGTCCCCTTAGTGCCCCAAGCATGGAGTTGGACAAATGGCTTTAACTTCCCAATCCGTCATGCTGGCTGGCCAGGACATCCGGCTCGGTTACACAATTCAGTTTTCCAGGCCTCCTCCCCCCTTCGGGGGTGTCCACTTTACAGCAGTGCATGGCGAATACGCCAAATACCTGCGTGCGGAAATCACGACTCTCTCACTCAAAGACGCGATAGAGCTTGTCCCACCAGCCGAGATGAAGAAGGGTTTCTACAGCCCTTACTTCATCGTATGCAAAAAAGATGCCGGCTTACGACCGATCTTGGACTTGCGAGTTTTCAACCTGTAGTTGGTGGTGGCGTAGTGGCTAGAGCACAGGGCTACTAATAAGGTTGCTGGTTCGAACCCCACACCCACCACCATTGTGCCCTTGAGCAAGGCACTTAACTCCGGGTTGCTGCGGGGGGATTGTCCCTGTAATAAAGGATCTGTAAGTCGCTTTGGATAAAAGCGTCTGCCAAATGCATAAATGTAAATGTAATGTAAATGTAGATTGGTTCGCATCGGTAGACCTGAAGGATGTGTACTTCCACGTCTCAATCTTGCCTCGACATCGACCCTTTCTACGGTTCGCGTTTGATGGTCAGGCGAATCAGTACAAAGTTCTCTCCTTCGGCTTGTCCCTGTCCCCTCGCGTCTTTACGAAGGTTGCAGAGGCAGCCCTTGCCCCACTTAGGGATGTGGGCATCCGCATACTGCCTCGACGACCTTCCTGGCCCACTCCAGAGAGTTACTGTGCGCCCACAGGGACCAGGTGCTCAGACACCTCAGCCGTTTAGGGCTTCAGGTCAACTGGGAAAACAGCAAGCTCGCCCCGGTTCAGAGCGTCTCTTTTCTCAGCATGGAGTTAGACTCCGTCTCAATGTCAGCACGCCTCACCAACGAGCGCACGCAGTCAGTACTGAAGTGCCTCACCTCATTCAGGCCAGGCACTTGGGTCCCCCTAAAACATTTCCAAAAGCTTCTGGGGCATATAGCATCTTCCGCAGTGGTCACGCCGCATATGGGACCGCTCCAGCACTGGCTCCAGACTCATGTCCCGAGACGAACATGGCGCCACGGCACGCACCGTGTGTTTATCACCCCCGCCTGCCACCAAACTTTCAAACTTTGGACAGACATCTGTTTTTTAAGGGGAGGAGTCCCCTTGCAGCAGGTTTCCTGATGCATCCTGATCACCACAGATGCTTCCAAACAAGGTTAGGGCACCGTGTGCAATGGGCACGCAGCCGCGGGCAGTTGGAAAGGGCCCCCGCTGTGCTGGCACATCAATTTCCTAGAGTTGTTGGCTGTACTTCTTGCCCTGCGGACGTATCTCCCGCTAGTTTGGGGCAAGCACGTCTTGATCCGATCAGACAGCAACACCACGGTAGCGTACATAAATCGCCAAGGCGGTGTACGCTCCCGCCACATGTCAAAACTCGCCCGTCGTCTCCTCCTTTGGAGCCAGCAGCGACTCAAATTGCTGCATGCCACTCACATCCCGTGCAACCTCAACATGGTAGCAGACATGCTATTGTGACAGCGTTCGCCCAGCGGAGAGTGGAGGCTTCACCCCCAGTTGGTTCAGCTGATTTGGGAACGGTTCGGCAAGGCACAGGTAGACCTATTCGCCTCCTGAGAGACCTCCCACTGCCCGCTCTGGTACGCCCGAACGAAGGCTCCCCTCGGGACAGATGCTCTGGCACACAGCTGGCCCACTGGGCTGCGCAAGTATGCACTTCCCCCAGTGAGCTTTCTTGCAAAGGTGCTATGTAAGGTCAAGGAGGACGAGGAACAAGTCACTGTAGTGGCCCCTTACTGGCCCTCTCGGACTTGGTTCTCGGATATCGTGCTCCTCGCGACAGCCCCTCCTTGGCGAATTCCCCTGAGGAAGGACCTTCTTTCTCAGACAGGGACAGGGCACTCTCTGTCATCAGTGACCAGACCTCTTGAACCTCCACGTCTGGCCCCTGGACGGGATGTGGAATATCTAGTTGGCCTACCACCTGGTGTCATAGACACGATCAACCAAGCCAGAGCTCCCTCCACCAGGCAACTTTATGCCCTGAAGTGGCGCTTGTTCACAAATTGGTGTTCTTCCCAGGCTGAAGACCCACAGAGGTGCGCAGTCGGGTCAGTGCTCTCATTCCTGCAGGAGAGGTTGGAGGGGAGGTTGTCCCCCTCCACATTGAAGGTGTATGTAGCCACAATCGCAGCACACCACGACGCAGTAGACGGCAAGTCTTTGGGTAAGCACGACTTAGGATCAGGATCCTAAGAGGCGCCCGGAGATTGAATCCCTCCCGGCCAAGCCTGTTCCCCTCCTTGGCTCTCTCAGTGGTCCTCTCGGGGTTTCAGAGACCCCCCTTTGAGCCGCTAGAATCAGTAGAACTCAATGCCCTCTCCCTGAAGACGGCCTTCCTGATCGGACTCGCCTTTATCAAGAGGGTCGGGGACCTGCAAGCGTTCTCTGTCGGCGACACCTGCCTGGAGTCCGGTCCAGCAGACACTCATGTGATCCTAAGACCACGACCGGGCTACGCGCCCAAGGTTCCTACGACTCCCCTCAGAGACCAGGTAGTGAACCTGCAAGCACTGCCCCGGGAGGAGGCAGACCCAGCCCCTTCGTTGCTGTGTCCGGTACGTGCTTTGCGAAAAGGCGCGGCTTGCTCCCATGCTTGGCACGTCACCTTGTTCCCCCCATATCACGATGTACAGTATATCATGATCTTTATGCTCTGAAATGGCTTCAAATATTTTTATTTATTTATTATTTATAGGAAGTCCACTAAACAAAAGCAAGAAAGAAAGAAAGAAAGAAAGAAAGAAAGGAAGGAAGGAAGGAAGGAAGGAAGGTCCATGGCATGATTTTCAAACTGTTTTTCACTAATTTAACACAAGGATGATATTTAATCATTTACATAATAATGATCATCATCATCATCAATCATTCCAAAGCAGCATACAAATGAGGAAAATAATAAGCAATTGTCAAACAAAAGTCAACAATTCTGCAGCATCTCACTGCCAAGTTCTCAAAGTAGCTGGAGTAGTGTAGAAGCTAGCACAGATTAAAGTTTTTATTTTATTTTATTATTATTATTAAAGGAATAGTTCACCCGAAAATGAAAATTATCTCAATCATCTTATCCTCATGTAATCCCAGATGTGCAAGACTTACTTTCTTCTGTAGAATACAAATGAAGAGATTTAGAAGAATATTTCAGCTCTGTAGGTCCATACAATGCCAACATTTCAATGTTCTAAAAAGCACATAAAGGCAGCATAAAAGTAATCCATAAAACTCCAGTGGTAAAATCCATCACTTCAGAAGTGATATGATAGGTGTGGGTGAGAAACAGATCAATATGTAAGTCCATTTTTGCTAGAAATTCTTTTCCCTGCCCAGTAGGGGGCATATGCATGAAGAATTTCAATCACCAAAAAGTGAAAGTGGAGATTGACTGCAGAGAGGAAAATATTTAGGAAAAACTGACTTAAATGTTGATCTGTTTCTCACCCACACCTATCAAATTGCTTCGGAGCCATATGGATTGCTTTTATGCTGACCTATGAAATTTTTGGAGATTCAAAAGTTTGGCACCCATTTGCTTGAAATAAATGGACCAAAAGTGCTGAGAAATTCTTTAAAAAAAATCTGTTTGTGTTCTATTGATGAAACAAAGTCATACACATCTGGGATGGCATAAGGGTGAGTAAATTGATATATTTTTCATTTTTGGGTGAACTATTCCTGTAAGTGCTCATGAACAGATGTGTTTTCAGTGAATTCCCATGTGATTATGTTGAACTGATTCATGGAAATGAATAGAATATATGAACTCCAATGGCACTTTTACTTTTTACTAAAGTTTAAATCAAAGCTGCTAATAAAACATTTCTGTCTTAAAGCTCTCACATTTTGCAAGTTGCAAGACAAGAAAATATAGCAAAAATTGTTTAATGACACCTTCTGTAGGAAGCTTAATGGCCAAATAAAAGGTGCAATTAAATCACCATGATAATTACATTGTACATACCTTTATATTGTCATTGAATAGTGTGACGAGGAGGAGGGCATGGCCGGGCCATGATGGAGCATGGCTGGTGCTGAATCAGCTGATCAGCGGGAGAGCGAGATAAGGGGAAGCTGGAGGTGCCGGTTCGAGAGAGAGAGTGACTCACGTGGCAGCATTGTGTGTGTGTGTGTCTGTGTCCTTATGTTTTATGTTGTTTTAAGTTCATTTATGCATTAAAAGTTTATGTTGATTTATCAGCCGGTTCCTGCCTCCTCCTTGCCTGACCTTTAACTGTGTGGCAGGGCGGAGGGCAGGGCCGGGTCGTGATGATACACACCCGGTCCCGTTTCAGGCTAATCAAGCCTCTGAGAGGGATAAAGGCCGATGGCAGACGGTGGTGCGACAAGAGAGATCATTTACGGACATGTCCGTCGTGTGTATTTGTCCTTTGTTTTAAGTTTATTATTAAAACATTATTTATGTTGACAAGCCGGTTCTCTCCTCCTCCTTTCCCTTGAACTGCTTTACAAACTGGTACAGTGGTGCTGAAACCTGGGAAGGAGGAGGGTTGCGCTGTCACGGAGTCCTAGATGTCTGCCTGGGTTCGGAGTGGTTGCTGCCGGCCACTGAGAACCAGAGGAACTGTGGCCATCTGCTGAGAAGGGGAGGAGCGGCTCCATCTGTCAGGGGCAGGAGGCCTCGATGCCGTTCGCTAGGGGAGGAGCGAGCTGGCGTACGCCAGAGGGGAGAGGAGTGGTTGAGGACCGTGCAACAGCATGTCTGGGAGCGGGCAAGCAAGCTCTTCTCTCTCTCCTCTCTCTCTCTCTCTCTCTGTGTGTCTCCGCTTTATTTTTATTTCTCTCAAATTAAAGAGCTACAATGACACCCCAAGCAAGCAAGATTATTTTAAAAAACATGACAACAGCATTGCTGCATCTTTGAAGAAAAGCCTCATTCTCTATTTGCACTCCAACTTCTGTGACATCAAGTGCTGGGTCTCACATGGTCATAGAATTAAAGAGATAATTATCTGTCTCTAGTGATGAATGTGTTTACCGTGCTAAATGCCAGGCCTCCTTTCATGAACTTGGAAACCACTCCTTTTCCTACCAGACAAAACCTGGAGCAGTACATGACGGGAACAGATCTTACATAAGACAACGGTTTGCCTGATGGAGGTATTCTTGTTCTTAGGAAGTCCTAATGAGTCACTTTTAACTGTGAGAGTTATTCATGGACACTTAAAGGCACAGTTCACCTAAAAATTTAAATTATGTCATAATTGAATCACTATAATGTCATTGTATGCTTAGTTTTTAATAGAGCACAAAGGAGATCATTTGTAGAGACCAAGCTGCCCACTTTTTATGAAAATGGAAAATAGACTGATATTTGAGAGCTACTGCTGTAAAGAAGATATACATTTTTTGTTAATAGCAACTTAAATTTCAGTCCATTCCTCAAACAAAGGTATTGTATGGCTTTAAAAGATTTATAGAGCACACCTTGTATGGATTGCCTGATTTACTGATATATTCTGAAAAATATTTCTTCACATTTTCCATGGAAGAGGAACCATACATTTTTTTAATAAAATGCAGAATTGTTTTTATTTTTGGGTGAACTATCAGTTTAATTTAATGTTTAGAACTTCCTGGGATAACCCTAAACTAGGTACAGATCAAAGTAAATGTAGCAGTCTTTTTGCGCTCTAAAAGAAAGCTGTGCAAAGCAGACTTATCTCTAATGTCTCAAGCCAGCTGTGAGAACTATAAGATCAGAGCATGCCTGTGCCATTTACAGGGCATAGCTAAAATCGACTTAAGGTCTAAAATTAGAAAGTGGTTCAGGAGAGATAGACCTACCCTTAAAAACACAATCTATTATTCCAGGCATTTATATTATTTACTACTAAATAACATTCTCAGGAAATCAGCCTTTGAATTGCTTACTTATATTTGCATCTGTATATATAGGTTAAAGTATTTAAACATAGAAAGTAAATAACGCACTTTATCTTTAATCTCAACCTAAACTTAACATAATGCAAAACCCATCTGTATGTAAACCTAATCTATGGATCCTATACATTCAGCATTGCACAAACAGTCACCAAATAGCGGTAATGGTATCTTTCAGAGACATACACCGATCAGCCACAACATTAATATCATGTAGGTCCCCCTCGTGCCGCCAAAACAGCTTTGACCAATCAAAGCATGGACTCCATAAGACCTCTGAAGGTGTCCTGTGGTATCTGGCACCAAAATGTTAGCAGCAGATCCTTTAAATCCTGTAAAATTGTGAGGTGGGGCCTCCATGGATGGGACTTATTTGTCCAGCACATCCCATAAATGCTCAATCGGATTGAGATCTGGGGAATTTGGAGGCCAAGTCAACACTTTGTCATGTTCCTTAAACCACTCCTGAACAATTTTTGCAGTGTGGCAGTGTGCTTTATCCTGCTAAAAGAGGCCACTGCCATCAGGGAATACCATTGCCATGAAGGGGTGTATGTGGTCTACAACAATATTTAGGTAGGTGGTACGTGTCAAAGTAACATCCACATGAATGCCACAGGTAAATGGCACACACGATCCCGGCCATCCACATCCACACAAAACGTGATTCATCAGAAAAGGTCACCTTCTTCCATTGCTCGATGGTCAAGTTCTGACGCTCACGTGCCCATTGTAGGTGCTTTCGGCAAATGACAGGGGTCAGCATGGACACTCTGACTGATCTGCGGCTATGCAGCCCTATACGCAGAAAGCTGCGATGCACTGTGTGTTCTGACACCCTTCTATCATGGCCAGCATTATGTTTTTCAGCAATTTGTGCTGTGGGATTGGATCAGACAGGCTAGCCTTCACTCCCCACATGCATCAGTGAGACTTGGGCACCCATGACCCTGTCGCTGGTTCATTGGTTGTCCTTCCTTGGACCATTTTTGGTAGGTACTAACCACTGCATACCGGGAACACCCCACAAGACCTGCCGTTTTAGAGTCGTCTAGCCATCACAATTTGGCCCTTGTCAAAGTCACTCAGATCCTTATGCATGCCCATTTTTCCTGCTTCCAACACATGAAATTCAAGAACTGATTGTTCACTTGCTGCCTAATATATCCCACCCCTTGACAGGTGACACTGTGACAAGATATACATGTTATTCACTTCACCTGTCCGTGATTTTAATATTGTGGCTGATCAGTGATTTTAATATTGTGGCTGATCAGTGTATATTCAGACAGGAGAGAGGTTTAGATCATAGAGTGGTGTGAAGGGACAGAGAGGAGGAGATAAACAGGCAGGCAAGGGATGGAGAGAGTTTTAAAAGGACAAATGTTGAGGGGGAATTTAGAGAACTGAACATCTGTTTGTGTGATGATCTAACAGGCTGCATCTGCATGCTCTCTTTCCCCTGGCACACCACTGTTTGTCTTCTCTGTCATCTCTGCCACAGACTAGCGCTTACCTGACGCTAATTTCAATTAGGCGTCTAACTGTCTGAAGAAATGAATAAAGCTGAGGAGCCAGAACAGAGACAAGAAGAACTGAAGGAGACGTTAAACATAAAGAAACAAAAAACATAAAAGGTTAACATAAAGACAAACAAAGTTATAGAACGAAGTTATATAGATATATCTATGTCGAGGAAGCCACATTAAGTACTTAGTAGTGGTCTTTTGAGGGGACACTGCCTTTCTTTCTTTCTTTCTTTCTTTCTTTCTTTCTTTCATTCCCTCAACTTCACATCAAATTTTCTGAAGTAAAATTCTGAAGTCTCTTTAATCAGGTTTTGGGAAGCTACTTTTAAATGGGAAAAGTAGAATACAAGTTACTAAGAAAAGGACACAACTACATTTTAGGTGGACAATTTCTTAAAACATAGTATTTTATAAATTATTTTATAATATAAATCTATTATATACTCTACATACATAACTACTGAATCAGATTATTGTATCAGATATAGATCATTTATTTTTGCAATCAGATCAGTATTTACTGTATCTAGCACATAAACAATATTGGTAACAACATTACGCTAGATCAGATTTACACAAAATGTAAGTAATTAGTGTATATATATATATATATATATATATATATATATATATATATATATATATATATATATATATATATATATATATATACAAATCACTATATAATTATATATATATATATATATATATATTATATAATATATATATATAAACCTCTTGGTTTAAAACATAGTGATTAAAAATATTTGCATGGACTTCTGAACTGTGCATTTAAATGATTCATCAAAACAAACTGACTTACTAAGATGAATCGGGACTTCCCAGCATTACATATGACACAGTCTGATATTTTGTTTGAGTATGGTTTCAGTTCACTCGGCTGTAAAGCTGTGCACACAGAATGGAACATAAAAATCTACTTTTTGTCACTACATTGCAATTCGCTGGGAAAAGTAGCTTGTTACTAGAACAACTGTTTAAAGCACAGCGCAGCTACTGAAAATGTAGTTAAGCATCTCTAATTTTAGTTAGTTAATCTCCAACATGTCTATAATTAATCTATTTTAACCTTTTTCAACAGCCTGGACCCTTCATTACCTTCCCAGATTGATTACATGGGATAACACCAGCAGTTAATTAAATAAATAATTTCTTCTCTTATCCAGCTTCCACATCTGTGTCTGCTTTTGGCCATCCATCCAGAAGATACCCAGTGGCATCATCTCCTCACATAAAAGAAAGCAATTTTCTCCCTTACACAACAGCGAAGCAGAGGTTTGGAAAGGATACTATGCTGAATACTACTCTAATTAGGTTTCATGCCGACAGAATTTATGACATTTGTAACTCGGATTATAGCTGTGCAAAAACAATGAAAATTACAGAAATGGCTTTACAAACACTTTTATGGGCTGTTAATGATAAACAGATTCATTGTCGTAGTGGTTCATCACAAACATTTACAATCAGAGGCCCAGTTAGCTTAAAAGGGGCCCTTTAATTCCGGAAGAAGGGTGACAAAATGAATTGTGTGTGGCTGGGAAAAACACAGGGTTCTGTGTGTTTGTGAATGTGTGTGTGTGTGTGTGTGTGTGTGTGTGTGTGCACATTTCAGTGTGCAGAGAGTGTTTGGGAGAGATTGGGAGATGAAATAGCTAATCGCTCGTAATTCACACATCTCACAGTGGGGCTGTTGCAGATGGCTTGAAGACTGTCCTCTTTTCTCTCCATCAGAATCAATCCCACAGATAATGAGAGCTTTGTGGCTGAACATAATCAGATACATATGAGGTACTGAATATCAAATCCAATCAAGCCATATCACGTCCACTGAAAAATGAGCCAGACAGAACATTTGGGTCTTAAGGGCAATAAAATAAAGCATTAGTACCCCATGGCCTTGTGTTCCTAGGTTGAACTGGGAAATTTCATTTCATTTTTTTTTTTTTATTTTTTTTTTATTTTGTTTCCATGACTTTCACATAACTTAGCTATAGAACGGTGTGGTGTTAAGTTACATTGACAGTCCACTTGGGGCAACCTGGGGTTAAAGGTGATTCTTGAGTGGTTTTCAAACACAACAGTTTCAAATTAGTACCCTCAGCTAACAACTTGTATGAATCCGAATATGACATTAAATCTGAACAATCCATTTCAACCACTACACTAAAATGTGCATAATGACTGACAGGCAGAAAGCAGAGTGTTCTGACTGGCTGATCAAATATTTTTTTGTTTTCTATTAACATACTTTTGTACTGTCACTGAGACTGGTAAGATATCTAAGGACACTTATATAAGTAGGCTAACATCTTTCAAGGAGAAGGAACCATTTCTGCAAACCATTTTATAAAAAAATTACTTACAGCACCTTTAACTGGGGTAGTTCTGGTTGTTTTTGTCAAAGCATTTACAATAAATGGGGACTAGTCATTTCAATCTTCAAAAAGGAGAAGAACCATAAAAGTGGTGTAAACAACCTGTGCGTTATATTATAAGTTAATTTTTGAGTGAGCTATTCTTTTAAGTGCCTTGCTCAGGTGATACAGTATCTCAAGAATCAGCCCTTTCAGGGTTTGAACCTGCAAATATTTGGCAATCACCAAGATCTTTAACAATTAGCCAACACTACTCCATCCATCCAGCCCACCATGAATCCATCCATCCACCCATCCATCTATCCATCCATCCACCCATCCATCCTTCGGTTATTCTACTCAGAACTTACTTAAATAGAACAATTTTTCCAAAGTAAGCCAGACAGGTTTAACAGGCAATTAGCCAAGTAAGCTTAACAATTACCACTTCCGGCTCTAAAAATACAAGCTCTAGCTAATTAAAAATAAAAAACATAAAATTAGTCAGTGTTTGTTATATTCCAAAGCTTTAATGGCACATAAGAAATGCAAGGCAGATGACTCGACCCCAGCAGCAGGGAAAATGAATGACCTCACATCATTCAGTGAGGTGACATTGAGGTCAAACATTGCACGCTTCTTATACACAAACACACAGACACAGTTAGGCTCTCATGAGCTCCATAACAGCACTAACAATCCCACTCTGTTAACACGAGTCAGTTCTAACCCAATGACTATAGTGGACATCTGCGATGGGAGACGAAAAACGGATTATGCCAAGGAATAATGTCATGTGATGACTAAATGACACACAAATGAAGACATCTGAATTGTTTTGGTATCTATTAAATGGTTGGATTGAATAAAGTCACCTGTTTTTTTTTTTCAATCAGGGTAACATATCCTACATTAAGATGACACTCTTATAGAGAGAAAGAGAAAGCTGTCACACATAATGGGGCTTTAATGTTGCAGTAATTCAGATAATAGTCTCTGTTAATGCATTAGTCAGAGTCTACATTATCATTCCATATTATTCCAGGTTCCTTCACTTTGGACACTAAGCAAAGATATATCAGTATTCAGATGTAAAAAGAAAAAAAAAATGATAAAAAAACAGATAGATTTGACTCTAAACTCTGATTTAATAAGCCATACACATAGCTGTTGTAAAATGTGTGCAAAGAGCGAACGATGTGTCCAACATTCCACACTCCATTTTGACAGTTGAAAAAGTGCATCTTCGGGGTAATAAAGTACACTTCATTTTGCGGCATTTAATCATATTATTAATAATATTTTTTATTTGTATAGCGCCATTCCAGAGCTCAAGGATGATTCACAATAATGACATGTAATAATACTTCGACATTGTACAGTCATAGAAAAGCAAATACAAAAAATTGTCAGTGTTACATATACTACTCGCACTACTTATAGCCTAATAATAATACAAATAATAATACATTTTATTTATAGGCGCCTTTCATGACACTTAAGGTCACCTTACAAACAGAACACAAAAAAGTCATCCTTGAAAGCATCAACAATAACAACATTAAGCAAACAATACTATGATATACAATAAAACATTGGAAGATACAAAGTCTGAACTCAATGTATGCACAGCCATAAAAAAGCCTGTTTATAAAGGTGAGTTTTAAGATGAGATTTAAAATGGAGTATAAATGGAAGCTTTAGCATAAGTTTTGCCAGGAAGACTCAATTGTTATGTCACTCATTACCCTCTCATCTATCCAATCGCGTTCTAACACTTGCAGTATAAAAGATGGGTACTTACACATGTCTGAGTTCACAGATGCTGACGCTTTCGTTCTCCTCCACCCTCCCCACCACCAAGATGATCCCTTCCTTCCTACACACCACCACCAGGATGGTCCCTTCCCATACCTCACTGGGGGTCGGATGTGCCCCTGCCTTCATCGCCAGGCAGGAAATGCAGAGACCGGACCCCCGGATTGCGAGCTACCTTGGGGCCTACGCCAAAGAACATTTATCTTTATATTGTTTGCCGAGCTGTAAATAAATGGTTAATTGTTCAGTATTATTCTCCCGAGTCTTTCTGGTAGAACTAAAGGCTCTAGACCCCATAGTGTTCAGACAAATATGTGGTATGACAAGAAGAGTTGACGAGGAAGATCTGAGGGTACGAGTAGGTGTATAGATATGATAAAGATCAGAGAGGTATGAGAGATTAAGATTATTTAAGGTCTTGTATGTATGAGAAGCAAGATTTATAAATCAATTTAGAACTTAACCGGAAGCCAATGGAAATGTTGAAGAACAGGTGAAATGTGTTCAATAGAGGGGGTTCTAGAAATGATTCGTGCAGCTGAGTTCTGGACCAGCTGAAGTTTATGAAGAAGTTTGGAAGGAAGACCAGAGAGGAGAGCATTGCATTAATCAATACGGGAAGTAACCAGTGCATGAATAAGAATGGCAGTGCTGTTCAATGTAAGAGAGGGACAAAGACGATTAATATTACTTGAATGAAAGTATGCAGAGCAAGTTATGTTATTAACATGGGCTTCAAAGGATAAGGTGCTATAAACGACACCCAGACTCTTAACCTGTGGCGAAGGAGAAGCAGTGGACTGACTGATAGTCACAGAAAAAGTTAAAAAAGAAATCAGTTTTTACCAAAATAGAATTGGTGCCAACAAGGAGAATATCAGTTCACCTTCTGTCACTCACTCGACATTGTGTCGATTGTAGTGACAAAAGGGGCTTCTTTCGGTAGCCTCGGATACCTCTGAATATGAAAATGGCAAATGAAAAATTGCTGAACAGAATTTGCATGTCCCGTCCCCAGACATACGGGTATAAATTGCGGGGATCATGCATCTGTTCAGTCAGATTCTTACTTCGTAGCCGAGCGGTTGTGTGATCAGCAAGCTGAGAAACTCACTCCTGTTCCACTCACCTCTAGAGAGCTTTGCTGTTGGATCTACGGTGCATTGCCAGCAACTTTCTCTCTCCTCTGCACGCCAGTGCAGTCCATGCCCCTGGGTGCTTCGACAGCTTTCTAAAAGAGCAATAATTTCTCTAAAAGAGTTAACACATTGGCGTCGAACATCTTTTTAAAGACGCATCTTTCTCAAGATACCCTTCCACCTTTGCATTGTTCCTGCATGCGGCAGATATCTCTCCGCTTCTGATGGCCATAGACACTGCCTCATGTGTCTGGGTCGCGATCACACCGGGGCAGTGTTTGTGGATGGCTCATGTACTCATTGCGATAACATGGCCATGGCATCCTTGCGGTCACGCCTTTCCTTCCTTAAAGGCAACACCACTCCAGCTGCCCCCCGTGTTGCTTCTTCTTCCCACGGGATTGAGGACAACCCGGCTTGTGATGGAGGCGAATTGGGGAGTTCAGCGGGCACGGTTTCGTAGAATAAATCCCCACAAACCACCCGCTCCCCAGAATGCTCGATTGCTTATGTCCGGGCTCGATGTAAGACGTGGGCAGTCTGATGTCTCAGTTGGCACCATGGAGCAGGATGATGACATCGCCCCTGCATCGGAGAGTGTCACGGCGTCTGATGAGGAGGACTCAGCTGGGCTGCCACCTTCGGGTTTGCCCGCCCATTTCAAGGCTGATGCCCAGATGTCCGATATGCTTTCCTGGGCCGTCATGAGCTTGGGTCCTCCCCTCAACACTCATGTCTAGACGATTGGTTCCTCGGGTCAGGGCGCCGCACGAAGCCTGCTTCCTAGAGGTGCATGATGAGCTAACATGGTCATGGAGGGCACCTTTTACACAGTCAGTGTTGAATTGCATCTCGTCATTCATAATAGGCATTGCAGTCCCCCTAAAACAGTTCCAGAGGCTCCTGGGGCATATGGCATCCTCAGTCGAGGTCGCACCGCTAGGGTTGATACATATGAGACAGCTTAAGCACTGGCTTCAGACTTGAGTCGTGAGATGGGCATGGCACTGCAGCATTCTGCTGTCAGTTATTCAACCCCTGGACAGACATCTGTTTTGTGCGGAAAGGAGACCCCTGCAGCAGATGTCCAGATGCATAGTGGTCACCACAGATACCTCCAAACAGGGTTGGAGCAATGTGTGCAACGGGCACACAGCCACCGGTTCCTGGATTGGCCCGTGGTTACGTTGACACATCAACTGCTTAGAGTTGCTGGCTGTATTTCTTGCCCTGCGGAGGTTTCTCCTGCTGATCCGAGGCAAGCATATCTTGATCCGTTCAGACAGCACCGTGACGGTAGCGTACATAAATCGCTAAGGTGGCAAGCGCTCTCATCACATGTCACAACTCGCCCGCCATCACCTCCTTTGGAGTCATGTCTGTCCCCCTCCACCTGCTGTTCACTCAGCTGACTCACAACTGTGCAGCAATGCACAGCTCGAACCACATCATTAAGTTCGCCGATGACACGACCATGGTGGGTCGCATCAGCAAGAACGACGAGTCAGCAGACAGAGAGGAGGTGCAGCGACTAATGGACTGGTGTAGAGCCAACAACCTGTCTCTGAATGTGGACAAAACAAAAGAGATGGTTGTTGACTTTAGGAGAGCACAGAGTGACTGCTCTCCGATGAACATCGATGGCTCCTCTGTGGAGATCGTCAAGAGCACCAAATTCCTTGGTGTTCACCTGGTGGAGAACCTCACCTGGTCCCTCAACACCAGCTCTATTACTAAGAAAGCCCAGCAGCATCTCTACTTTCTTCGAAGACTGAGGAAAGTACATCTCCCACCCCCCATCCTCACTACATTCTATAGAGATACTATTGAGAGCATCCTGAGCAGCTGCATCACTGCCTGGTTAGGTACTTGCAATGTTTCGGACTGCAAAGCCCTGCAGAGGATAGTGAGGACAGCTGAGAAGATCATCACAAAAAACACTGCATCCGCAAAGCAACCAGCATTGTGGATGACCCCACACACCCCTCACACAAACTCTTCACCCTCCTGCTGTCTGGCAAGAGGTACCAAAGCAGACTGTGTAACAGCTTCTTCCCCCCTAGCCATCAGACTCCTCAATACTCAGAGACTGGACTGACACGCACACACATGTGTCCTGAGTTGCACTTTAATTATTGTCACTTTATACCTGGCTGCTACCTCAATAACTGATAGTATGTTATGTTTACATTTGGCATTTTTAGAAACTGTCATCTTTTTGCACTACTGTGTACTGGTCGGTGCTGCACTGTCTCTCACTGTGCCTATTGTCCTGTTAATTTTTAGAAATGTATTGTACTGTCCCGTACTTTTTGCACACGTTTGCACGTGCACTTTATATAGGTATGTTATTTAGTCTGTGTAGTCTCATGTGTTTCTGTGTTTGTCCTATGTTGTTTTATGTAGCACCATGGTCCTGGAGGAACGTTGTCTCATTTCACTGTATACTGTACTAACTGTATATGGTTGAACGACAATAAAAACCACTTGACTTGACTTGACTTGACTTGAACTTGAAGGTGTATGTAGCCGCTATAGCGGCCCATAACGAGGCAGTGGATGGTAAGTCCTTAGGGAAGCACGATCTGATTATCAGGTTCCTAAGAGGCGCCCAGAGGTTAAATCCTCCCAGGCCATGCCTGTTCCCCTTGTGGGATTTCTCTATGGTCCTTACGGGCCTTCAGAGAACCCCCTTCGTGCCACTAGAGTTAGTCTAGCTAAGTGCCCTCTCCCAGAAGATGGCTCTCCTGATTGTGCTCGCTTCTATCAAGAGGGTTGGAGACCTGCAAGTGTTCTCTGTCACAGACACTTGCCTGGAGTTCGGTCTGGCAGATGCTCATATCATCCAAAGACCTCGACCGGGCTATGTGCCCAAGGTTCCTACGACCCTTTTCAGGGACCAGGTAGTGAACCTGCAAGCGCTGCCCCAGGAGGAGGCAGACCCAGCCTTATCTTTGTTGTGTCCAGTACGTGCTTTACGTACCTATTTGGACCGCACACAGATTTTTAGACTCATGAGCAGCGCTTTGTTTGCTTTGTCGGACAGCGGAGAGGGAATGCTGTCTCCAAAAAGAGGCTCGCCCTCTGGGTAGTCAACGCAATCACATTGGCCTATCGAACCCAGGCTGTGCCCGACCCCTTATGGGTTCGAGCACACTCAACAAGGAGTTTTGCATCCTCATGGGTACTGGCCAATGGCACCTCTCTAGCAGACATCTGTAGAGCAGCGGGCTGGGCAACACCCAATACATTTGCGAGATTCTGCAATTTCCAGGTTGAGTCAGTTGAGTACAGTGTTTTGTCAGGTTCGAGCATGTAGAACTCAGTAACACAGGACGACTGACTGGTTATACCACTTGCACTAGTGCCTTTCCCCTCCACTGTGGTGAACACGTGTGTCTGGAGGTGAGACCTCAAACATGCACTCCATGGATGCTCTTCCTCCCCAGCCCTCTGGCTCGCGAATATAGCAGAGGAATTTCCAACCAGGCTCACTAGGGGTACTAACTACTCTGTACTGGAATAGGTGCTCCATATCTCCCTGTGATGTATTTTCCACAATACGGTCCCCCTGTCAGGCGGACCCGTGTCTCCCTTGTGAAGTCCCCACTGCCCCGGTCACCGTGTTTGTAGAGCTCGTCCCTCATTAGGCAGGACCTACCACCGCGCCACTTCCATTTGTGTGGTAACAGGCCCATGTCACGTATTTGCCTGGGCAGGATGTGGACTCCGCGAGGTCTTTTCCCCCTGAAAGAATAGGACTGAAAAAGAACACCAAAAGAACAGGTAGAACTGGGTGCCGTCGGCATAGCGGTGAAAATTGACACCATGATTCCTAAATATATGACCAAGGGGCAGTAAATAAATAATAAATAGAAGAGGGCCCAAAAATTAGCCTTGTGGAATGCCAGTGATAACTTGTGATGATTTAGACCTAAAATATTTGAGTTGTATGAACTGAATGCAAGCAAAGAGATACGATCGAAACCAAGAAAGGGGGGTGCCCGTAATTCCAACTGAGACCAGCCTGTCTGAGAGGATGTTATGTGAGATCGTATCAAAGGCCGTATCGAAGATCAAGAAGAATGAGTATAGACAGCTAACCAGAATCCGCAGCCAACAGCAGATCATTAGTAATTTTGTCAAGAGTGGTTTCCGTACTATGATGTGGATGGAAACCCGACTGAAATGGTTCATCCAAATTATTAGCTGAAAGATAATCATAAATCTGAACTGCAACACTCCTTTCCAAATTTGTTTAAATAAATGATAAATTAGAAATAGAATGAAAATTATCACCATTATTATGACATGCATTGTTATGAATATACAGTGGACAGGCCAAAATTTATACAGGACACAGTATATATCTGCCTCTTGTAGTTTTTTGCTTAATTAAATCTGAATTTTCTGCTTCTAATCATTTTTCCCTGGCTTTTAAGTTAATGTATCAGATATCTTCACACCAAACACACACACACACACACACACTCAAATATAAATTAATTTAAGGCATGCATATCATAAACTCACCTTCCCTAGACCTCACTTGACTACATGTCATTCATCCCATAGCTTTGAGTCTATCTGTCTAAGAATGGAGGGGCTTTCTGTAGCCTACTGACCTCATGGCTGCTTCTAGAGAGGCAACTGCACGAGTGTGTTTGTGGATTGTTGGGCTGAGGGTGCATGGGGAGTACAATGCTCATCCAGTGATGAGAGCTGTGGCGGACCACGAGAGACAGACACAGAGAAAGAGTTGGGGTGTGGGAATTGGGAGTGTGTGTGTGTGTGTGCATGTGAGAGAGACTATGGGAGCTGAAGGGACCCATTGTGCTTAGATCCCATGCCTCTGCCTTCATTAACATGCAGATAGAACAGCTGTCATCACTTTGCCATGAAGGCTGAAATATTTAAGACTCACTGTTTACTGAAAGACTCTCGCACTGACAAGCCCACAAGTTCAACTCTTGCTTTCTCTCCTCCTCTACTTGCTTTCACCTTCTCATTGTCTGTCTCTTTATCTTTATAGATAACTCAGCTTCTCGTCCCACATCCATTCTGAGCATGGCACATTCGTTTGTATGATAATGGAGAGTTTGACTGACAGTTTTTAATCCGGCCCCTTTCTAATGATATTTGCTTTTCTCCAGTACATCTATGGCTATCAAAATGTCACAGGCAGATTTACATAGGGCCAGCCCACCAAACAAAGCTTATTTCACCCCACCGTTTTAGAGAGACTGAGAAAATTCATATCAACTACAAATCAATGGCAGGAAATTTACGAGCATTACCTGCAGGTTAACGGCGCCTAACATCTCACTACAATTCCATGAATAAATGAATACATAAATAAAGCAGACAGATATTGTGGAGAGAACAGCAAATATGACAAGGTATTTTTTTATAATGTTTACATGTACACTTTTGTATGTTAGAATAGACACCGAAACATAAATATTGTATAATTTAAAGAGACATTTTACAAATCTTTACAATTGGTGTTAACAGAAAATTCCTGGAAACTTTACAAGGGTACCATTGCAGATGAACAAGTTTAAATCATTTATGAGTGAACAATGAAGAAACTTTGTCAGAGAAAAAAATTAAAACATTCCAGATTGGATAAAAGTTATAAAAGTAAAGTCCTTTGCTCTCTGCATGGCTGAATTTAAATATCATAAAATCTCAACAGGTTTTAAAGGATATGGAGTTATATTAATGTATGCTTTACTTATGAGTGTGTTGTCACAATTGATCAGACCAATCTTTAAAAATCACAGAATAGAATTATATGTGTTATAATGTCAAATTAGGTAAATAGTTAACTGTTAGACATATTTATTTATTCTTATTTATTATAAATATAAATATTTAAATTATATAAATATATAATTTATTATATAATAATAATAAATATATTTGAATTAATTATATAAACCCCAAAGGATTCATACATATTTTTACATCTCTAAAGTTGTTCAAAAATAGAAGGGTTTACGTTTTAGATGCTGTAACTAATAATACGTTAATATTGCACATTTCAGTGTCAATGCCAATGACCATATAGTATGCTTAATTCTAATGTAAAATTCCTCCACTTTTTAGCCAATTTATTTCCATGATATTTCCATGACTTTTACATGATTTATCTAGTCATTTGAATTACTGAATACAGATTTGTATTATTATATAGAAATTGCACTCACGATTAGCAATTTCTTGCCAATTAAATAATTTAGAGCAGAGCACAACTAAACAGTTTTTATGATGTTTCCATGACTTTTTAAGATTTTACTCTGAGGTCTGTAAATCTCAGTAACATTTTACAATAAAGTCCTGTTTGTTAACATTAGAAAACAATATTAACATTAACAACATGAACTAACAATGAACAATACTTTTACATCATTTATTAAGCTTTGCTAACATTAATTTCATTTTTTAAATCAAAAGATATATATATATATATATATATATATATACAGTATATACAGTATATTAATTAACATTTTATTTAACTAATGCTAACAAAGATTAATAAATGCTGTGAAAAAAATATATTGTTCAATGTCAGTTCATAATAACAAATGCATTAACTAATGTTAATGAATGGAAACTTATTGTAAATTGTTACCTACATCTCTATTATACAATTCCCTGATACAATATTTCTTGGTTTTCTTATCTTATCTAAACTTATACTTAAATACCTACAAATAGTAATGAGATCATGTTGGATATGGAGACTGAAACTAAGCTCTTTAGGCAGGGGTCAGTGGCACTGGCAAACAGATGTTGTTTGTCCTACAAACAAACAAAAAGTTGATGAATGTGTTCGCATTACGCTTCCGGCTAATTACATTAATCGCTTGCCCAGTTATTCACGATGCCATCGAAGCAATACAATTTAAAGTATTGCCGCTTTCTTTGTCTTTCTCATGCTCCATTTTGCTATATGTCTACATTCTGCCTCACACTGCCTAGGGGGACTGCCGTGGCTGCTCATCACAAAACTAAATAAAATGAGACAGACCTTCAGGGCACAATTATCCAGTGTCAACAATTAGCTCTCCATTCAGGCACTTTGCAGCAGGGTCTCTGAAGGCACTGAACATGCGTACGTCTATATGGAACCTAGAGGAATGTACGTGTATCTTTAATAGGATTTTTAAAAGTAACACTTTAATAACATGGTATTTTGGACATGGTATCATGGTAATATTATGTTTTTGGACATGTACTATGGTTATACCAAGGTTTTTTATCATGGTAATACAAGGGCATTTAGGCCTTGTAATATCAAGTAAATACTATGATATCATTACTGAACACAACAACAAAACAAAAACAATGTAAACCAGCATAAGGGACATTGTGGTCTTTGCTAGATTATGCTTGTTTTTCTGGTCTCCCAGCCTAACCATGCTGGTTTTCATCTGGTCTAGCTGGGTTCCCAGCCTAGCCAAGCTGGTATTCAGCTTGCTCTCCAAGCCTGAGTAGATGACAAGTGCCCAAAACTTTTCTAAAATCAGTAAACCAGTCCAGCCTTACCAGTGGAAACCTGCATGGTGGTCAGAAGAAATAAGACTAGTAAACCTCTTTAGGCAGTGTATATATACATTATGTATGGCTGAAGTCAGAAGTTTAGGTTGAAGTCATTAAAACTAATTTTTTAAATACTCCACATATTTAATATTAGCAAACTGTAGGTTTGACAAGTCGTTTAGGACATCTACTTAGTGCATGACACAAGTATTTTTTCCAACAATTGTTTACAGACAGATTTTTTCACTTTTAATTGACTATCACAATTCCAGCGGGTCAGAAGTTTACATACACTAAGTTAACTGTGCCTTTAAGCAGCTTGGAAAATTCCAGAATATCATGTCATGCCTTTAGACAATTAGCAAATTAGCTTCTGATAGGAGGTATTCTGAATTGGAGGTGTACCTGTGGATGTATTTTAAAGCCTACCTTCAAACTCAGTGCCTGTTTGCTTGACATCATGGGAAAATTAAAAGAAACCAGCCAAGACCTCAGAAAAAAACGGTGGATCTCCACAAGTATGGTTCACCCTTGGGAGCAATTTCCAAATGCCTGAAGGTACCACGTTCATCTGTACAAACAATAGAACACATGTATAAACACCATGGGATCACGCAGCCAACATACCACTCAGGAATGAGACACATTCTCTCCTAGAGGTGAATGTAGTTTGGTGCGAAAAGTGCAATTAAATTCCAGAACAACAGCAAAGGACCTTGTGAAGATGCTGGAGGAAACAGGTAGACAAGTATCTATATCCACATTATAATGAGTCCTATATCAACATAAACTGAAAGGCTGCACAGCAAAAAAGAAGCCACCACTCCAAAACTGCCATAAAAAGCCAAACTACAGTTAGCAAGTGGACATTGGGCCAAAGATCAAACTATTTGGAGAACTTTCCTCTACTCTAATGAAACAAAAATGTAACTGTTTGGCCATAATGACCATAATTATGTTTGGAGGAAAAGAGTGAGGTTTGCAATACGAAGAACACCATCCCAACAATGTGGTGGCCGCATCATGTTGTGGGGGTGCTTTGCTGCAGGAGGGACTGGTGCACTTCACAAAATAGATGATATAATGAGGACGGGAAATTATAAGGATATATTGAAGTAACATCTCAAGACATCAGCCAGAAAGTTAATGCTTGGTTGCAAATGGGTCTTCCAAATGGACAATGACCCCAAGCATACCTCCAAAGTTGTGGCAAAATTGCTCAAGGACAACAAAGTCAAGGATTGTATTGGAGTGGCCATCACAAAGCCCTGACCTCAATCAGATAGAGAATTTGTGGGCAGAACTGAAAAAGCGTGTGTGAGCAAGGAGGCCTACAAACCTGACTCAGTTACACCAGTTCTGTCTGAAGGAATGGCCCAAATTTCCAGCAGCTTATTGTGAGAAGCTTGTGGAAGGCTACCCAAAATGTATGACCCCCAAGTTAAACAATTTAAAGGCAATGCTACCAAATTCTTACCAAGTATATGTAAAATTCTTTCCCACTGCGAATGTGATGAAAGAAATAAAAGCTGAAATATATTATTCTCTCTACTATTATTCTGACATTTCACATTCTTAAAATAAAGTGATTCTAACTGACCTGAGACAGGAAATGTTTTCTATGATTAAATGTCAGGAATTGTGAGTTCAAAATGTAGTTGGCTAAGGTGTATGTAAACTTCTGTCTTCAAATGTATATGAAGATTGTAATCATTCAGTACCATGGCATATAGGTTTTATCTTTATAGATACAGTATATAAAAGAATCATGGTAATCAATGTGAAACCATCGCTGTACCATGGTACTGCCGGTGTATTATATTGTAAGGGCCAGAAAAGCATGAATGAGAAAAGAACAACAACAAGTTCAGGGGTGGGAAACTACCTTAGTTAGGGGTGTGGTTTGGAGTGAACAACAAGAAAAAGACACAATGATGATGTGAATGTGTCCTGAAGGCCTCTTTGCTAAGAAATGCTGCTTGAACCAGCTTTAGGTTGTAGCTATGTTTTGGAACACTATGGTTTTCAGCAGGTTAAAGCTGGACATTTTCAAGCTGGTTTAGGTGATTGACCAGCTGGACTACCAGCTGGTGGAGACCTGGGTGAGCTGGTAGACCATATTGGACCAGTAGCAAACCAGCTACCATGTTCCAAAAACCAGCTTGACAGCCTTTAAATGGTATGACCTGGTGTTTCACTAAGATTGTGGATTGGAGGCCAAGTCACGCAGACTCCATGTGGGATATGGATGATTACACACATTGATAGTATGTGAGCCAGCAAAGTCATCCACTGTAATCCAAACCTCTTCACAACCACTCTCTGAGGCAGCCCCACCCTATCTGTACTCAGTACAGTGACAATAATACTAAAAGAGGCAGAAAATGATGTGGAGAGTGGAGGAGACCGATTGAGCCATGTCCCTATCTGAGGGTTGACATAGGCTATCACTGTCAGCACCTGAAATATGACCTGTTCCATCCATCAAACTGTCCCGACCTGAGTGCAAGAGAGAGAGAGAGAAATGAAGAGAGATTACGGCATGTATAATCTTTCTCTCTCTCTCTCTCTCTTTCATTAGAAGAGATAAATAGTCCCATTAGAAGAATCTTTATGGGCAATGGGGACTGATTGACATTTTCAAGACCGAGTGAAGTGGGCAAACGAGTCTTTTAGAAGCAAGCCACTTTTCACACATGTATACACGCACTGCATCACACACTATATGTGCAGTAAACAGTAATGGAGCTGCAGTTCCCCTGAGGAAAACCACATTTGTGCGAAGTTTGTAAATTAATGGGATGGAAAGAGAGAGGTTGCATTGCCACAGATAAACACTCCACTTCACCAGAGTCTTCAAAAAGGCTGACATGGCCAGATTGGACAGTCTGCACTTCAGAGAGCAGATAATTTCACTTTTGTTCGGTTTTATCATGTCTCCAGTTGTTTATTGGAGGGAAAAATTACAAAACATATTTATGATAAACAGAGAGAAATACAAGTCTAATTACTCACAGATGTATTTTGTTCAAAAGACTGATTCTGTTACACCATGTTAGCCCATAAAAATGGCTGATGCAATATGGTAAAACGCCGCTATGAACTAAAAATGTAAAATGAACAGCGACAGGACATACTAAAAACATTACATCCTCAGAACAGAGTGGCTTAAAGTCACATATATGTCTTCAGGAAACAAACAGTTACAGTACAGTGATAGAGTTGGGTATTTCACAATAGCTAACATGCAGCGTTGACAGATATTCAAGCCGTACACCGGTGCTGAGAGTGACATACTGGTGCAGTTGGGGGTTAACAACATGGCTCTGGAGACGAGGCCTTCTGATACTCGAGAGGGCTTTGCAATGAAATGCGATGTCAGATAGTGAGGATTATGCATTCACTTCACATCAAAGACAGCTTTGTTCTCACAAAGGAACATAGACAGGCGGAAAAAGAGGGACTACATTCATTCATTCCCTATTACAGATCTCTTTGATTGAAGTTTGTACACAAAACTGCCTTAAACTGACATGGCAGAAAGCCGGCAACATTTTGTAAAAGTCTTTGAAAGAGATTTCATGTACATAATTGCGTAGGCACTCCAGGATGTAACGATTTGGAGCTATTCAGCCCCCTGCACATTGCTGTAGAAAGGGACTCCCTTTGTGTAAACAGTTTCAGCATGAATAACGCTGTCTTTTCAGAAAATAAATGATTTAAAGAGGAAGAATTATTTTTTTTATAAAAATCAAGCCGGAGATAAAAGCGTATCGCTTTGTCTTCTGATGTCTTATTCCAAATGTCCTTGGTTCTTGCTGAAAATTAAAGGTCAAAGGAGTATTTAAAATTAAATTACAGAGAACGCTGGCCATCTGTGATATGTATCATAGCTTTCTCCTTCTCTCTCTACAGTAGCTTTCTTTCATTCCCTCTCTCTGCCTCACTTTTACTGACTCACTGACTGTTTATAGGCTCTAGTCGGTAATGTTAGAGCACTGACAATCGTAATACAATGTAGATCTCCATACAATCCATTTATGTGATCTGGATTGCTTATTTATCAATATACGGTAAAATCTCATATGTCCAGGTTACATTTCACCACAAAATGAAAAGAAAAATATATTATATAAAGAATATGTGGCATGAACAAAATGGCTCATTAATATATTTGTATTGTGACATTATTTTCATGAAAATTAAGCACCACTCTCCCCCAGTTCTCATGACCATAATGCTTCTGGTACAGACTTTTTTTTTATTATTCTCATTATAACAGTAATCAAATTCCTGTAACACAATTTAGTTTTTATATCAGAATAAATTTAAAAACAACAACAAACAAATAAACCATAATGCATAAATACTTCAAATAAATATATATTTGGATATGAATATATATCAAGTAATGAAAATTAGGATTTTATTCATGGAAATTATTATGATGGAGGGGTGCTTAACTGTCATTCAAATCAAGGTACAATGCAAAAAATCTTGATGGTCTTTAAAATGGGATCCATTTTAATGCAGAATTCTTTTCGGTTGACGAACACGTCTTCAGCCTGTGTTGGTGCACTAGTACGAACGTGTGCCAGTCAACCAACTTCACCGGGTAGCCCATCGATGGCCATAAAAACTACCTTATTTCTCTGCAGCGAGCACGCATGCACAGGTAAACATGAAATGATGGACGATGTGCTGTCTGGAGAGGGAATTTATGGTCAGATGAATGATGCTGCTGACAGATGACTGAGATATTTCCAATCCATCCACGCACAGTTGCAATTTTTTCTGTGGATAGGCCAGGGAGCGCAGAGTTGTCAAAACCTTTATCCCCAGGGTAATTGGGGATTTTCTTTGTGATATAGGTAATTGCTTCCCTAATTGAGTTTAAAATAATGAAAACACCCTAACAATTTAGTCAATACCTTTTTTAAAAGGTCAATGTCAAAATGTTATTATACTATTAAAATACATAGACTCGATACTTTTTAGATAATTGTATATACATTGACTCAATTGCAACTTGGAAAGCTGAGAGCAGCCATGCTTTTTTTTTGCGGGTTTTGTGGATGTTGTTGCGGGTTTAATAACTACTTTTAATAATAAAATGCTCCAAGAATTACTCTCAGTTGAAAAATAAACAAGTCCTAAAATTAGAAGTGACATGCATCTAAAGTGTATTCAATTGCTTTTAAATTTCCGAATTTAGATTTTTTTTTTTGCGATTACGGGCTCTGATCAACAATAAAATCTCAGAGTGCAATCCTGCAAATATTTACCAGGCTCATTTTCACCTCATAAATAGTTAGAGAGAGTTATCACAGCTTATCAACTAAGCATGTGCAGAAAAGGAACATTTTATGTTATTGTCACATTACAAGAACAAAGACTGTGGTCCTGGCATTGGCCTTCAATGGAGAAGATAGAAGAAACAAAATGTACATTTTGTGAGGGTGATTTCCTGTGACATCCACATGCCAGAGAAACAATGAAACTCCACACTCATGCATCTGACATTTAAAAATATTAAGAATCCAAGAACACTGCTTTTCATTGTCACGCACTAGTCTTACTCTGCCGTTTATATTTAGCTGAAAAACAGCTCCGGTGAAGTCCTCACACATTGTGTCATCTGCCATCCTTCCACTTACAGAGTTTTGCTGCATAATTGCTTCAAAATAAACACATGCATGTGTGCGAGAGGTGCGTTCTCCACCAAGGTGTTCCCCTCCCAGATGCAATCACAGTTTTATTTTGAGCGTGGATCTGTGAGATCACTTCTTCTCAGAGCAAAAAAAGCCAGCCTCTGTGACTCTGCCATCAGTCAAGACAAAAAGGCCTCATCAATTGTCCAAGTTCTTTACTTCTGTTTGGGGCAGCTGTCAGTGAGTAATGCATGTGGAATCAAGAGCTGTCCCTCCAGGTGGTTTGAGCAGATTACTCAAAATCACAAAAGAGGATAATGTGTTGGAAGTCAGGGGGATGGCATGGGTGAATTATTTATATACTGTACAAGGTCTGCCACATGGATTCTCGGAAGTGATGCATACACGTTTACTCCAAAGCGAACCAAAGTTGCATCATGCGACACACACAGAAACGCGCACACACAAAGATAAAAATAGCCATCTGTGCAACATTTGAAATGACAACCATTCACTTTTTTTTTGGCAAGAGGGTATTCAGGACCTGAGATGGGATGCCAGAAATGGAATGCTCTGTATCCTTTTTTCCACCTTATTCCAAGCTCCATCGCCCTGTCTTTCAGCTCTCTGACTAAGCTTCATTAGTCAGAAGCACAGGCTCTCATTTAGACCCTAATTAGAGCAGGAATGGCCAAACGCTGTGTGTTCCAGCCCTGATCATTGCGTTCAACTAGGATGGCCAGGGGCCACAGGCTCCCTCTGAATAATTATACCATTAATCGGTTAACACCTTGCAAACATACCGACCTCATTTTCGCAACACCTGCCTCCCTATCTGTACCCACTTCATCAGAAGTCTAAACAGTCGGCACCCTACTTTAAGCTATCTATATGACATCAGATTTACTTGGACTCATATGTAGAGGACAAATCATGCATGTTGTTTAAGATATCACACAAAGACAGCAAATTTTGTCAGTAGTTAGCACATGTGCTTCAGCCACATTAAGCCATATGGGTACTCATATGGGTGATGCAGGTTCGAGTCTGGTCTACAACATATTCACATTCCATTCCTTCTCACTTTTCCCAATAATTTTATGTCACTCTATCCATTATATATTTGGCCTACTATTAAATAAATATCCAGACATTTCTTCACATTTCTTCATCACGGATTGACTGTTATTAAACTGCAAAGTGATTTTCCTTCCAAGTTTCTTGAAAGTAAAAGCAGTGTGCGCTGTTTCCAGAGAATTAGGTATCATACAAACAAAGGGGGAAGGAGTGTGAATGGTCTCCACAGAAATGGGTTGGAAGCAGGAACCTGTCACCAGCAGACTAGTAAAAATGACAAGAGGTGTGTGTGTGTGTGTGTGTGTGTGTGTGTGTATGTGTGTGTGTGTGTGTGTGTGTGTGTGCGTGTGCGTGTGTGTGTGTGTGTGTGTGTGTGTGTGTTAACATATGTACAGCTTGACGAAAGTATGTGCCATCACTTCTGATTTATGCAATCAATATAGGCTTGTTAACCAAAGCTGGATGAGCAAGGAAGAGGAAATTAAGGGTGGAATAAGGATGTACAGGAGAAAGACAAAAAGGGGACATCTAGGTTAAAAGGCCTGCATGGCTCTGGCTGCCATCCAACAACACAACAGTGCCAATTTCACCCCAAGCTCGTGATTCAAACCTATGCTGTCAGCCTGCTCTAGCGTGATCTATTTTTATTCTCAATGTATCATCCCGTCTCATTTCTCAGATAAGGAAGAAAACACAACCGTCAGAAAATCTGTGGCCACAGGGCAAGCGCTGTGTTCTATGTTTGCCTCCTCAGCTTGAAAATCCCCAGAGACTCAGAGCAGACATGTATTTTAAACAGTCAGTCGGAGAGCACTCATATGGCAATGCCATTTAGATTTAACACAAAGACTGTGACATGCATATTTCAGCAAGTTCAGTATCATTATTTATTTTCAGTGAAAATTTAAATGCTAAAATATTGTTTTGTATTAGTATTGTTATTTTAGTGTAATTGTTATTATCTTATTATTTTGGTGATGCTGATCAAATAAAATGTAGCCTATATTCTATTTTAATTTTTTGTTGAAATTTGTGAGTACATAAAAATAACTAATGTTAGGTTTAGGTCGAGCATCATCATAACCTGTTGGTATGGGAGGCTTCCCAGATTGTGCTTCAAACGGGCGCAGCTCGGCTGTGCTGCAGAGGCTCAAAGTGCGCAATGAGGCATCTCCCGCTCTGTGTTCCCCGTATATTCCCTTATTCCCGCGGAGGGAATTGAGCGCTAGCAGAGTCCCCCCTACTGTACAAAAACGGAACTTCTACTCATTCGTCATCGCAAACTCTCAGCCAAACACCATCAAACCACAAATATTATTACCAAACGAGGCGTTTTCATTGTATGTAGCTCTAGATGTAATAAGCCACATATGGTAAACCAGTTGAACAGACAGTCCAATCGAGAGAATAGAGAGAGAGCGAAAGAGAAAAGAGTTTTTCTTTTATTCATTTCTCATTGTTAAAGAGAGATATCATCACTGAACCGGACACAACACGAAAGCTCTCAGCCTTTTTTTTATTACGCACTGGACACTTCATCGGAGAAGTGTAAATGATACTGCTGTTATATAATGCATAAAGGAACATACTGGTTTTGTAACTATGATTTAAAGTAGACTACCGCTTAAATTAATTTAAGCATAAAAATGACATATATGCGTAAAAATGTTCCCAACGCAAACCAAAAGAATAGGCTACGAGAAAGAGCCCCTTTCTTTGAAATTAATAAATACAAATAAGCAACTAATTTAACTAATTTAAACAAACTGTGAGGCGTTCAATAAAAACCGTACGATGACGATTCGTCACAACAGGAGGAACGATAAAGAACTTAAATATTTGCGCAATAGTCCAAAGTTACGAGAATACAGTTGGATTTTCTGGAAACAGGAACACGTTTTCCAAGTTTAAGTTTAGGACATTATTGCGGAAATTCATTCAGGTTAAATGTGATAATTTACGTTATGCAGGGAAAGAAACCGAGACTTCAGACGAGAAGGGGTTTCCCATTCCACAAGGGAGTTACGACCAACAACTATTGCGCACAATGTAAAAACCAATGGAAAGGACAACAAATGCTTTAAATTGCCTAAATGATTTAATAAGGAGACAATGTTGTCTAAAACGGCTTTGCCAACTCGGAATGACAGCTCCACAGTAAGGTACCATGGACAGCGAAACCTTCCTAAAGACATCCAAAAAGGAAACATGCAGTTGAAAGAGTTCTTCGGAAATCATTTACGCACTATATTATAAAGGTTTGTTCTTTGATGCAACACTTAGAAAGAATAGACAAAAGACAAACGCCTGCCTAAATGATAATAATCCCTAGATGATCCACTCAACACCACCTTAAAAGAGATATCACTTCATTATCCTTATCAAAGAAGAGTGATTGTCTATTCTAACTATAACAGTTTTGTGTTGTGCAAGCAAATTGGTTTAATTAAATTAGCATGATGAATGGGGCTGCAATTACAATTGTAAATTAGATGCTCTGATCAAATCTAGACATCATATTGTGGGGTTTACCTCCAAAAAGTTGGCACGTCCCATCTGTTTTATCAGCACATAAAGCTTTTGCAAAATGACTCCACGATTATTCCTCCAAATTGTTCAGAATAAGTTCGGTGCATTCATTCTTTCAACAGGCAATATTTACTCGAACAATGACACAAAAGGATGTCTGTTTGCTCCAGTGGAAGAGAGGTGTTCACAGGACCGGAAAAAGGCAACAAGCATCCATAAATTCACATCTTATCCAGTTATCGTGTAGCCTATTTCTGTTCTGTCACTTCTGGTACGGTTCGTCTGTTTCCCAATTGTTTATGATTTAATCCACACCTTAAACGCACAAGTCATAATAGTCACCCGTTATCCAAAAAACAACAACAAAGTCCTCAAGTGTGAAGGCTCCAGATAGGCGGCTCAGGTTGTTTTCTCGGTGTGTATCAGGGAAGTTGGTGTCCTCATCTCGGTTCTGGAGCTGTCCTCGCCCGCTCTGTCGACACAAACTGGATTTAGTGTTTGAAGGCAGGGAGTTGGGCACTAAAGCATATATCCAACTGCCCCCCCTGGTGGAGCAACAGCATTGCGTGGGTCACACCAGAATGAAGGAGACGCACCACGATCGGAAAGTGAAAATGAAGCGCGCGAAGAGAGAGAGAGAGAGAGAGAGAGAGAGAGAGAGCGCACGAAGGCAGTTGTTTTTAAACCTAAAAAAAACCTAGCATTGACACTGATGTAGGCCTATTTTCTATTTTTTTATCATGAAAGTGTTTTTCTTTTTTCCGGTAAGCTACCAATGCAACCGATTACATGTTATTTTTTTGGTTTGTTGTTTGTTTGTTTGTTTTTTTTTTTTTTTGTTTTTTTTTTTACGTATTTTATTATAGTAGTTTTTATTTTGACTTTTGCCTCCAGTGGCAGCAATGAGAAAATATTTATTTATAAGCATAGCCAATTTTCTTTGATATGCTACTTTTAGCAGTAGTTACTTTGTGTAGTTTTTAAAACTGATTTATAATATAGAACTGGATTGCTCGTGATGTCATAACAGTGAAGCCACTGAGCCGCCATATACTATGCCCAAACATTCCAATGTCCTGACTGACTTAATAGGAAATCATCTAATTCCAGTGAGTAAACATTGGTCATTCAATCAATTTTATTTCTGAAATCTGCATGTACATCCCTACAACGCAGACGTCCTACACATGTATTTATTTATTTAAAGTCCGGAATTCATCCTGTTTCTTGAAAGCCATAATGAGATGTGTATCTATGTCAAACAGTATCCAACTTTAACAAACTTCATCAGCGTACAAATCAACTTAATGTAAACAAGTTCACTGAAACTGAGGTAAGATACAAATAGACATTTTCAAACTTATTTATTGTGAACTTCGAAGTGTTTTTTTAGAGTTACTTGTTTAATGTGTTCATCAAAAAGTGCCTTTATACATCACGTATTCTATCACACGCACAGTGGCGTGCAGAGAACCAGACACGCAAATCAAAGTTGGTTAAATTTAAACTGATGTGCTATGTTTAAATGTGTATTTATGAAATGTATCCATGTATGGCTACAGGGAAAACTTCAGTATGAAAACAAGCATATCCTGTGCATTAAAGGCGATTTAGAAATCCCTGTCTGACTTTTTTTAAGTCCCTTTCAGGGTTAAGGATGTATTGCCACACTAAACAAGCAGATATTACAGCTTTTCCTACTTACATTACAACTTGTGGAAGTTTTGCCACTTCCTTTGTTGATCGTTGTTCTGTACTAACAGGCTGAACACCAGGGCAGGTGCATCCGCATATAACCTCGAATATCTTCTCCCTATGAATATTATCCATAACAAGCTAATTAAAAACGAAACATGATTGTCACTATAGGGTGACATGCAACTGTGATATCTGCAGGGTGAAGAAGGTGAAACGGGGGTGTTTTCCCCTGTCAGTTATTGATGCTCTATGAGAGTTTGTGCATACCAAGATGGCCGCTCAAAATCTTCCAGTGGCTACACCTCCTTCTGTCAGTTTAACATTGCGTCAGCGATCCAGTTCAATAGCCATGCCTCGTTTGAAGGCTGCAGTATACCAGCGTCCTCCTTTAAACAAGCCTTGTTTAAATGAGAGGGCCTTCGTAGGACAAATGGAAACAGAATGTAACATGGTTGCTATGACAGCACTTTAACAAGTCCCTTTGGAAAGGAATGTATGAGGTCAATTTTATGAGTTATAATGATGTAGAGAGAAAAGGAAATATATTTATCAGGTGTACTTTTAGTCTGTAGGCTAATGCTTTATTTTAATTATATATTACTATAATTATACATATTACAGTGGCATGCAAAAGTTTGGGTGCCCCTGGCCAAAATTTCTGTTGCTGTGAATATTTAAGTGAGTAGAATCTGAATTGGTCTCCAAAAGGCATAAAGTTAAAGATTAAACATTCTTTTCAATATTTTAAGCAAGATAAGTGTATTATTTTTGTTTTGCACAATTTTAGAGTGGGAAAAAAAGGAAAGGAGCACCATATAAAAGTTTGGGCACCCCAAGAGATTTGAGATCTCAGATAACTTTTACCAAGGTCTCAGAACTTAGTTAGCTTGTTAGGGCTATGGCTTGTTCACAATCATGTTTGGAAAGGCCAGGTGATGCAAATTTCAAAGCATTACAAATACTCTGACTCCTCAAACCTTGTCCCACCAATCAGCAGCCATGGTCTCCCCTAAGCAGCTCTCTGAAAATTTTAATAATTGATGCCCACAAAGCAGGAGAATGGTATAAGAAGATAGCAAAGCATTGTCAGGTAGCCGATGTCAGTGCATAATGTAATTAAGAAATGGTAGTTAACATGAACGGTTGAGGTCAAGTTGAGGTCTGGAAGACCAAGACATTTTTCAGAGAGATCTGCTTGTAGGATTGCTAGAAAGGCAAATCAAAACCTCTGTTTGACTGCAATAGACCTTAAGGAAGATTTAGCAGACTCTGGAGTAGTGGTGCACTGTTCTACTGTGCAGCAACACCTGCACAAATATGACCTTCATGGAAGAGTCATGAAAAGAAAACCTTTCCTGCATCCTCGCCACAAAATTCAGCATCAGAAGTTTGCAAATGAACATGTAAACAAGCCTGATGCATTTTGGAAGTCCTGTGAACTGATGAAGTTAAAATCTAACTTTTTGGCTACAATGAGCAAAGGTATTCTTGGAGAAAAAAGGGTGCAGAATTTCATAAAAAGAACACCTCTCCAACTGTTAAGCACAGTGGTGGATCGATCATGCTTTTGGCTTGTGTTGCAGCTAACGGTATGGGGAACATTTCACTGGTGGAAGGAAGAATGGATTAAATTATATACCAGCAAATTCTGGAAGCAAACATCACACCATCTGTAAAAAAGATGAAGATGAAAAGAGGATTGCTTCTACTACAGTATAACAATCCTAAACATACCTCAAAATCCACAATGGATGACCTCAAGAGGCGCAAGCTCAAGGTTTTGCCATGGCCTTCACAGTCCCCTGACCTAAACATAAAAAATCTGTGGATTGACCTCAAAAGAGCAGTGCATGCAAGACAGCCCAAGTATCACGGAACTAGAAGCCTTTTGTTTGGAAGAATGGAAGAAAATCCCCCAAACAAGATTTTAAAGACTCTTAGCTGGCCATGAAAATGTTTACAAGCTGTGATACTTGCCAAAGGGGGTGTTAATAAATACTGACCTTGCAGGGTGCCCAAACTTTTGCTTCGGTCCCTTTTCCTTTTTTGTTTTTTTTTGAAACTGTAAAAGATGTAAATAACAAAAGTAAAATTGCTTAAAATATTAAAGAAATTAGTCATCTTTAACTTTATGCCTTTTGAAAATAGGGCCATTTTGTGCCCGCTTAGCTATTCACAGCAACAGAAATTTTGATCAGGGGTGTCCAAACTTTTGCATGCTTCTGTATATACTCTGCACCAGTCCACTGAGGTAGGCCTTCTTCAACTTGGAAATTAACATTACTTGCGTTTGAACATCATATTTATGGGAAAAATGGCCTAATTTGTTTTAGACAAATTATGTTAATTTCTGTTGAAGCAAAGTTTGAAGCATGCCTCATGCATCCTCTGAATTCTCTTGAAAGAAGGTAGCATTGGAAGGCTGTATTCGGAGTGTCCTACTCCCTCTTCTGAAATGAGACATCCTTGATGACGTACGTGGTCGACAAACGCTACCTGCGGAAGATGCAGCCTTCGAAAGGAGACACAGCCTATATCAGTGGTTTTAAATTAACATTGCCGTGCTGTGCTGGGTCTCTGAGGGTTACAGATGGAAACGTTTTGTAGCTAACGTTAACATTTAACGTTATGCAGACCAATGGTTAGACATTGATTTTATAAGCCTACTTAAATTTGGAGGTTTAGAAATATATATAAAAAAATAGTTGTCTTATTTAGAGTGCCACCATATTTAAGGTGAGGGTATTTAAGGCTGAGGTGTAAACTTAGGGTAACTAACAGTCTTATCTAGGCTGACTAAACGTCCTCTTTTTCCTGGACATGTCCTCTTTTTCGGACCTTTCTCTAAATTTGCGAAAATGTCCGGGAGTCGGCTTTAGTTGCAATATGATGTGCATCTGGTCTAATACTTCATTGTGTGTACGCATATTTGCTTTACCCCTCTTTGTAAGTCCCGCCTTCTCGCACACCAATTGGTCGATTATATAAGGTTTGCAGAAACTATTGGACAAATTCCTGCCTGTCAATCTATCCGTGAAAGCGCGAAGCGCTGTTGTGTTTGGCGTCAAACAGATGCTTGACAGTATCAGCAAATGACAGCTGAGTGAAAACAATGCCCAAACGAAAGTGCAAATTTACAGAAGATTTGCACAAAAAAATTCCCATGCTTTAGTCCAGGTCGAGATCCGTGGGAAGCTGGGAATGACATGTAAACTGCCACTTATGTGTCAGTTGCAAATAAAGGTGCAAGTGATTACACAATAGCTCTGCCAAGCATAAAGGGTTAGAAAAAGGTGGAAGTTCATCAGGTAAATTAACGGACTACTTTTTGCGACCAGGTCAAATTGATATCACATTGCTTAATTTTCCATGGCCATGACAATATAATAGTAATATTAAATTAATGTACACTCATGGCATCAAATATTTTATTTTAGTACATGGACATTCAAAAGAATGTTGGCAATGCTTATTTATTTAAATATATTTATGTTATGCTAATAGTGTGTCACTGTATTAAAGTCTGCATTCACTGTTTTGAACCCTATTATTCCACCCCCATCGAATTTTTTTACAGACTTTTTTGTGAACGATCAACGCCAATTAAAAAAAAACACTACAGCCCATTGAAGACACTCCAAGTCTACAACACACACAGCCTCTTTTTCATTCCAGTAAAAAAAACTACAAAAATAAGAACAAAAATTTTTTTGTATTTGAAGTATATCATTGTGATACTTCATTTCTTATAGACTGTTTATTCAAGAGATACAACAGCCAGCACGAAGTTTTGTTACCAGGTGATATTGTCAGATGGGAGAAAATAAACATGATAAACTGCAACATGCAACGTCATTCTGTATATAAATTTTGCACACAGCTATTTGGCGCCAAAGTATCTGAGGCGCGCCTGGAAAATGCTCTTCGGCTTCCCGCGGTTCCTCCAGCGTTTGGCTCGTAGGCGGCCACCTGCTCATCTCTCGCGCTGACTCTGGGTTCTCCTGCTCGAGGGCGGGGAGTGGGTGGCTTCTGATTTTAAATCTTCGTGGAAACGATTTGGATCCAACAAAAGCAGGGAGAGCAACATTACGCAAAAGACCATCACACGTCGTCATGTCGACAGACGCGGCTTTGCAGTGCGCAAAGCAGGCAAATGGATAAACTGGCATCATGCAACCTGTACCATGTAAAGGGAAATATCAACATAATGTGAATAACATCAGAATTACACACTATTCATAAGATGTGTGATGGTATTTCAACCACTGCAGTAATTAATCAGTTTGCGGGTTTATGGATGCAGCTGTGTTCCTCCATGACAACAAACGTTTCAGAGGAACAGCAGGATAACCATAAACATCTAATATAAAAACCCAAAGACATAGACTGCTGTCTTTTTCCCCAACGCACATTCAAATGCCAGGCACAAATGTATTGTTGAAACACATCTTTTTATTTATTTGAGTTTTGCCTTTGGCTCAGACCTCACAGCTGAGAAAATCCTCTGATGTGAAACTGAAGGAGATATGAAAAAGAGGCTTACATCAGTAAAGCTCTTCTGTTTCTTTCTCATGTATTCACATAAATACAGAGATCAAGTGGGATGTTTCTATTTTAGAGCAAATTAATGTAGTGATAGTAATTTCACATTTAGATGGTTATGTGGCATTTAATGGTGCACATAGAATTTTTGCCAATTGCTAATTTTTTAAACAGAAAGAAATAGTATTGGTAGAATCACATTTTTGAAAAAAATATGTTCAAAATTATTAAGGATGAGAACTGGTATGAGTAGAAATATATTATTTATTTATTGATTGATTTATTGAGTCTGATACCTGTTTTTTTCCTGTACTCCATATCAAGTTTATTTCAATTGTATCATCAAAAAGGTATTTACATAAATAATTTCATTAAAACTTTAATCAAATGAAAGTATAACAATTAATTTTCAGCATGACATTGTATTATTTTTATCAAATTAAGTGATTTTATACAGAGCCTTATAACACAATCCAAAATACAACATTTGAGTTATTTTTGTCAAATAAAGTGCTAAATAACAGAACATCACAGATGTGAGATATTGCTTAAATCTTCTTCTTCATTTAAATTGAGCTTTTATTTTGAAATGTTTCAGTTCTGTCATGACCACGGAGCTCTGGAGCTCTGAAGTTATGACAGTAGCTTTCCATTGCAGAAAAGCTGGTTGCTACATGACTCAAAGTGATTATTAAACTACAAAAGACTGCTATTTATATAAATAAATATGTAGTCTTTACTGTATGTGCCTCACGCTAAAAAGTGAATTAGCACTCTGCTTGCTGTCATCTGTTACGAACAGAGCTTCTGATGCTCATGATGGTGTTTTCCATGTATTAGCCAAGGATCTCTAAAAGTTCTGAGCAGTTTTTGTCTTTTTATCTGCACAACACCGGCTATTTATAACATTAAATCACAAACTGGTAAATAATCTCGTTAGGACATGACGTGATTTTAATTTGTGCACTGAATGTTTACGTAATGACATGTACGTCAGATGTATCGTTTTTGGTATTGGAGAATTTTCACGAGCACAAGTAATGAGCAACATGAGCTTGGTATCAGACCCAAAAATTATGTAGAGTGAAAATGCAACCTCTGAATCACATTCAAATCAAATCCTTTTATTATCATCAACCATATACACAAGTGCAACAGTGGATGAAAGTCTTGTTTGCTGTTCCTAGCAACATAAGAGTATGACAATTCCAATAAATATCTGATTTACACATAATACAATTTACACATCTTGTTACACAACACAATATACAAAATACACTTAATAATATACGATATGCAGTATACACAAAATAAGAAGACTGTATACAATAAAAATACACTGTAGAGGCGCTGGTGAGCCTTCTTCACAATGGCCTCAGTGTGGATGGACCATGTGAGTTCCTCAGTGATGTAGACACAGAGAAACTTAAAGCTGCTGACTCTCTCCACTGGTGCTCCATTGATGGTGATGGGGCTGTGTTCTCCGTCTTTTCTCCTGATGTCCACCACAGGCTCATTTGTCTTTCTGACATTGAGGCAGAGTTTGTGCTCCTGACGCCAGCGTGTCATAGTGTGCACCTCCTCTCTGTAGGCTGTTTCATCATTGTCAGTGATCAGACCTACCACTGTTATATCATCAGCAAATTTAATGATGGCATTGGAGCTATGTGTTGCCACACAATCATGTGTTTACAGGGAATACAGGACTGAGAACACATCCCTGTGGGGCTCCAGTGTTGACGGTCAGTGATGAGGAGATGTTGTTGCCCATTCTAACCACCTTGCGTCTGATTGACAGGAAGTTCAGGATCCAGCTGCACAGCGAGCTGTTTAAGCCCAGAGCCTAGAGTTTCACATCAAGCTTGGAGGGCACTGTGGTGTTGAATGCTGTGCTGTAGTCTACAAGTAACATTCTCACATATTTGTTCCTTTTTTCCAGGTAGGAGAGAGCAGTGTGTTGTGTAGATGCAATGGCATCATAGTGGAGCAGTTGTTACTGTTGTTTATGTGAAAGAGATGACTTCCTGGTTCCCATGGGACCAGAACCCATGACTTGGAGGTTGAGTGCTCAACATGCTTGTGACAGGGTGGGGGGCGGGGCCAGGTCGTGATTGTACACACCCGGTCCCTTATCAGGCTAATTAAGCCTCCGAGAGGGATAAAGGCCGACTGCGGAAGGTGGTGCGATGAGAGAGAGATTCTTTACGGTCAGCTGACCATCATGTGTGTGTTTGTGTCTTTGGTTTCAGTTTTACTTTAAACTATTATTTATATTGTCACCATGCCTCCTACTTTCCATTAATTCCCTTTACACTGACCCGGGAAGGCAGAGGGATACACCGTAGTAGAGTTCTCACCACTACCGTCCACCCCAACGGAGCAGTCACGGCCATCTGCCGGGGGACGGAGGAGCCCGACCGCGAGGGGAGAAGGGGCTCCTAACCAACCACCTGGTGCAGTCAGGGCCGCTGCCAGGGGCGGAGGAGTCCCCTACCACCCGCTGAAACGTGGCGGGGTCTGAGTCCGCCGGCCGCGAGCGGGGAGGGGATTGCTGCCGACCGTCTGGAGTGGGAGAACCGCTGCAAGGGGCGGGGGAGACCCCTTCTGTTCCCCAAGAATGCGGCGGGGCATTCTATCCGCCAGGGGCTGGAGGACTGCCTCCGATCCACCTGGAGAGGCGCTGCTGTGGTCCATTAGAGGGTGGAGGAGTGGCCGAGGACCAAGCTATGGTGTATCGGAGAACTGGCTAGTAAGTGTTTTTTTTTTCATCTCTCTCTCCTCTCTCTCTCACACTGCCGCTGCACGTTGACCTTTTTTTGGGGGGGGGGGTACTACACTGTTACAGGAAGTACCCCCCCATTTTAATTATTTCTGTTTCCCTCCCCTTGTCCCCTCCCTCATCCAGCTAGATGGGAATGACCTGCCGGCAGATGGGGCGGAAAGCACACCCCTCCCCAGGGAAAGGGTGTGGGGGGGGGGGGGGGGGGGGTGGGGTTATACGTTATGCCAGGGGCTCCCCAGCCTGAGAGAACAAGAGAGGAATGTGTCATGATTATACACACCCGGTCCCTTATCAGGCTAATTAAGCTTCCGAGAGGGTAAAAAGCAGACTGCGGAAGGTGGTGCAATGAGAGAGAGATCGTTTATAGTCAGCTGACCATCATGTGTGTGTTTGTGTCTTTGGTTTCAGTTTTACATTAAACTATTATTTATATTGTCAAGCCGGTTCTTGCCTCCTCCTTTCCATTAATTCCCTTTACAATGCTATTAGTAGCGCTAGAGGACAAAAAAAAGTTCATGCTTGAATTAATTCTGAACTGTCAAAGGGGGGGGGGGGGGGGCTCTCATCGTTAATTTGACTAAATGGGGTTGATATCTGGGTACACTTTCGTAAGCAACATGGCGATTTCCAAATTGAGGTTGTTGAACATTGACGTCGAAGACCAATCAAAAATATTGTCCCTGGCCATGTGAATTTAAGTGCTTTAGAAGGGACTGATGTTGTCAAGCACTGTTATATTTGCACTATAGACTGCCTTCTGTCAGCCACATGGCCATTAGTTGGCAAGGAAAGAGAACATTCCACCAAAACACTGCAAAGCAGTTGTAAGTGTCTGCCTGAAAGCTATACATTCTGGGCTAAGGTCATTATCAACAATTATAAGTTATGATTTATTTATTCACATCATAAAATATTTAACAAGACCATAGAAATGCAAATAAAACATCTTACCCCCTTCAAAAATGTGCCACAGTTTTGCTCTTTCAAATGATTGTAGATTAACATAAAGACATGAAAAACAATGTCTACTTTTGGACATGTACTGTATGAGGTATCTAAAATAGCTCTAATTAAGTGGTTCAGCTTGTGTCATACCTCTGCATTAAACCTAAATAGTCTCATGAAGTCATGAGTTTCTGTTAGATTACAGTTATTGTGTAACTCTTTGCTGAGCCTCAGTTATAAATGGAAGTCTACCTAGAAAAAAATAAACACTTGAATAAGGTTTCGCCAGTAAATGCATTGAAAGTTCTGTTCAGTTCAAGCATTCTTACAAAATGTGTTAGCTACAAGAACATATTGCCATCTATAGAACAGATGAAGAGTTAGGCTATGTTAGTTCTAGTTGCCAGTTATGGGCTGAAGTGAAGGTTACTACTATTTTAAAAATGTTTTCTTTTCTTTTGTGGTATGCATTGAAAAGCTTGTTTAAACCTTTTCTGAAATGTCACTGGTGAGTTGGTGGTTCTGATTATGTTTGGGAGGTCACTCTCCCAAAATATCAATGGATCAGAGCTCACAAGTAACAGGAGACAGCTGCACTGCAGCCCAGAAAATTCTTGGATTTTATTCCTGCCACAAAGACACAGAATGTGAAAATTTCTGCAGATTGAATACATGCTTTGGATAAAAAGTGTCTGCCAAATGCAAATGTTAGGCAGCAGGAAGCGTTTTGGTTGTGCTCAAGGAGGCACATAACAGATGCAGGTGTGCCAGAAAGGAGTGAGGTTTTGAATTATGTCTTTTCTTGGTAAATCCCATCTAACTTTTCATTTTCATAGCTCCATATTGTAAAAAAATCTTTACATAATACAAAAAAACAAAAAACAAACAAACAAACTGAATTATAGGTGTATAGCTATATTAGTGTCTACATGTATTGTGAAAAGTTTAAGGACTAGGTTTATTTAATGTCATATAATAGTAATCATTATTATTAATTAAATTTTTTTCTGGTGATGTTGTGGAGAGAGAGAGAAGGAAAGATATAGATTTAAACTTAGATATGGAATAATCAGTTATAATAATAATAATAATAATAATAATAGTTGTAGTAATAGTATAATACTACTACTACTAATAATAATAATAATAATAACAATAATAGTAGTAGTAGTAGTAGTAGTGGTAGCAGCAATAATAATAATAAAAACAATAATAGCAGTACTAGTAGTAGTAACAAAAACATCATCTCAGCTTTATGAAATTTTAAACTAGTCAATTAAAATGCTCTCTAGGTCCGGAGGCTGCTCCACCACCATCGGCGGGCACATCCAACAGACCTGCCAGACACAGACACCAACCCCAACCCTAATCCCCCCGCCCCCCGCCCCCCCCCCCCCCCCTCCCCCGATGCCGGCAATCCCAAACCAGCGGTTAAGCCTCTGTGCAGCGCTATGTCTTCCTCCACAAAGGATACTGGGGCACCACGACAGGCCCCTCCAAATCAAACTCACCTGGTCTGGTTGTGACCTGGCAGATGACCAGATATCGTTGTTTGGTTGACCTTTTTGTTTTTACAATCTTTTGCTGGAATTGTGGTGTGCACCAGTTAGCTCCCCAGCTAGAGACACCACATCCAACCCAGACAGCTCTCCGACACAGTCATGTTAAAATAAGAGAAGGGACCGCCGGACAGATGCGGCAAAGGGAGGGACCAGGCAAACCAAAAATTGCACAGGTAATGCCATTGCCTACAAGATGTGCCAAACCCACCCACCGACAGAACTAGAGCAGTCCCAGACCCAGACAGCTAATAAATTATATAAATTATAAGTGTATAAATATAATGTTTTTGGAATTGAGTTTTATAAGTGTGGCAGGTGGGAGGGATGATAAATTGTTCTATACTATTACTATTCTATACTATACTATATAAATATCAATACTACCACCACTACTACCCATCAACAATAACAATAATAGCATTAACTATAATAATTTCATGCATAATTTACATGCAAAGAACATAAATAAAATATATTATAGCATATAAACAATTTGTCCCCCCTGTCCCTTTATTAGAGCAAAGTATGGAAATACAGCAACATAAATACGAGATAAACAAACCATTAAACTACAAACAAACAAAACAGATATTGCATGATATTATGTGAAGTGTGTGTGTGTGTGTGTGTGTGTGTGTGTGTGTGTGTGTGTGTGTGTGTGTGTGTGTGTGTGTGTGTAAAAAATCATTTAAATCATTTTAAATAGCATTACAAAATTACCTCGGGCACACCCTGATTTCATAAAAAGTTTTTCCAGTCATGTTGAATCTGGGGTGCATGACAACAATGGCAAGACATGATGGGATAAAAATAAATAAATATATCTAAATAAATTAGACCCTGCTGGAAAATCCAGCTAAAAGAAATAGTTCACCTAAAAATTATAATTCTCTCATCATATACTCATTTAACCCGGAACAAAAATTATGATAATCGAGCTTCAATTATGATTTCACCAAGGAGACTGCTGATTGCCAGAGTCGCTTTTATTTGTTTGAGTCGATTAGATTGCCTTTATACTGACTATAAGTCCTTTTTGGAGCTTGGAAGTGTTAGACCAAATTGGCTTGGATTGCATGGATGTATTCTCATCATATCTCCATCAAAATACCAGCATTTGTGTTCAGCAGAAAAAAAAAAAAGTCTTACAAGTTTGAGATGGCATAAGTGTGAGTAAATTATGAGATCATTAATATTTTTCAGGTGAATAGCTGTACGGTATGTCTCCTCGTTAGTGCTCCTGACTCCCATGTCAGCTGACGTATGTTTGAATCCCATTCCGGAAGAATTTAGTAGGACCGATTACAGTGGTGTCGTGACCCGGATGGGAGTGATGTTTAGGGGAGTGAGTGTAACGGGAGCCAGCTGGTACGTGATAGCTGTGTGGTATGTGTCAACCTCATTCCCCTGGCTTTAAGAGACGCACTAGTGACTGAGGCAAGAGGCCATGGCTTTTATAGCCTCCTTGCAACCCCATCCGACTACCGTGCTGGGATCACGGCACTCAAGTGACAAGACACTGGTCCAAGATTGTCTACCAGCTTGAACCATCTAAAAACCAATTACCATGTTAAAAAAACACAGCTTAAGCTAGATTTTCCAGATGGGTAGCCTAAATGCAACACAAAATTCTGTCTGTTGTGTTAACATCAGCACAAATATTTGTGATTGCTTTGTTCATGTACAATATGGTATGGAACCTATGAAACTTAAATCAAGCTTGTTTAAATCATGACTTACTCCTTGAGTAAGAGGTTTTCTTGGTTTGCTAATATGTTTGTTTGTTTGTCTTATACACAAGGTGTTTGTTTTTTTCACCAGTTGTTGCTGCAAAGATGGTAAGGCATTAGGACAGCAGTCCCTGTTCTGAGCATCTCGTCTTGCTGGCATATGGGGGAGGTTTGGACGTGCGAGCACACAGCACTGTGGGCCGCATTTCTGCTGAGAAAGGAAGAAGGAGAGGGGGATGAAAATATGTGTCAGTTTTAGAGTCTCAGATGAGTAATGCAGCCATCTGCCTCTGCTTGAGAGTGTTGATATGCACAATCTCATACTGTATATGGACCCTCAGATGTGCACACACACATAAAAATCTTGTTATTAGGAACAGTTCACCTTAAAAAAACAAAAACAATCTGTCATCATTTACTTACCCCAAAGTTGTTCCAAAACCATATGCACTACAAAAGCAGTGCGTTGACTCCATTTGATGCCAGATGGAATTGTGTCTCATGATCAAATATCACTGATGTTAAACCTGATGCCTTATAGAGCCATATTTGATAGAAGAGAATTAGCAGAGGGGAAGATTTTCAGTGAATAATGAATTTTGTCCTGTTCCTCAAAAAATCTATTGTATGGCTTAAAACCACTGAGCAGTGTTGGGGGTAACATGATAAAAGTAACGCATGTTATGTAATCAGATTACTTTTTTTGAGTAACAAGTAAAGTAACACAATATTTTATATTTTAAACCATAATATCTGAGTTACTTTTAAATAAGGTAACGCTATGCTTTTGTACAATTCTACTGTCCCTGTATTGTGAGAAATTAGGAGTAAAATGTGAAACTTCGGGGAGAAGATGTAGTGCATGATTGGCATTGTATTTCTATAGAGTGTGAGGCCCGAGACCATTTAGCTGAGAGACAAGTCACTTCTATTTAAATGAATGGGAGAAATTTGAATGTCCAACCAAGAAACTCTATAGCACCCAACAGTCAATGGATGTAGAATGGAAGTCATGCCATGAAGGTAAAAGAGCCAATCACCTTTACAGATATTGCCTGTCAATCAACTCGCTAGAGCATGTGCATTTCGTGTTTTTAGTATGATAAGAGGTCAACAACATTCGGTTGAGTGAAACGCGGTTGATTCATGTGTTAATTCACACTGTATTAAAAAAATCAGTAAACGCATTTAGGCAGAGTGATTATAAGACTAGTCTTCCACTGGCCATGACATGATACACAGGGTGAAATACTCGCTCAGTTCGCTGACTTATGCAGCCGAACTGCTCCGTGATACAGCAGAAGAGAAAAGCTGACTCTGTATCATTGGCTCCAAGCAACATTCTACATTTGTGTATGCATAGAAAATGTCTTAGTTTATGAAAATATTCTACATTTTTGTTTAATAATAAACAAGTTTTGATTCATTAAACAAACCATTTTTATGACATTTTGGTAGCATTAAAAATTATTCCATTCAAGTTGTATCAACATGCGCCTTTGAGGTTGTGGCATTTGGATCAGCTCAAAACAAGCATGCACTGAGATTACAAGTGGCAAATATTCATTTATTCATCAGACTTATTCCTTGAAAATGTTAGACTGGCACTGGAATTTTATCCTGACTTCTGAAGAACATCTTAAGTTGACTGACATTGTCGATGGGCACAGCACATGATAACAGATATGAAGCAGGTTTAAGTGTTGGACTTTGCTGCTTTAGGTAAGATATGGATTTTAGAAGTGGATATTCTTCATTCATATTGGCTGCCATGTTGAAGGAAAAACAAATCATGCATATTCATGTTATTAATTCTTTGTTATAAATATGACGTGAAGACCTACTTTTTAAAAATCTGTTTTCTATGTTGTTTTGATATGAGTGTTGTACAGTAGATAGCATGACCTGTAATGTCTCTTGTATGGAACATATGGTTTATTTGTATGGAATACATAGCATAGCAGAAGAGAAAGTGGCTGTGAGAAAAAGTAACGTAAAAGTAAAGTTACACTTTACTTTCCATAAATTACTTTTTAATGAAGTTACTTTTTAAGTAGTAACAATATATTCTAACAAGTTACTTTTAAAAGTAATGTTACCCAACACTGGCACTGACAATATAGCGGTGGACTACTTTATAGGGTATTAAAATGAAAGTCTAGTTAAAAATACACTTTATCCAGGACATCCTTTAAAAATTAACCTTTTCATCCTCAGTGAGCCTTTCATTGTATATTTTTGTACATGCAATGAAATTGAATGGTGACTGAGGCTAACATAAATGATGACAGAAGTTTACTTTTTTGGTGAACTATTTCTATAAAGATCTATCATTTGATGTAACAAATAAAGCTCTTAAGAAAAACAGTCATCTTGCTGAGTCCAGGGTGTTATAGAGTGGTCAGATGCATCTTGGCAGGCTGTAGCTCTGTTTCTGTGCTGAAATTTGCTGCGCTAGTCATTCATCCAAATGCTCGCTCTGCTCTATTTGGTTCAGCATTCCTACCTGACTGTTTCTCCCCACAGAGTGTGTGAGAAGAGAATCTCCATGTTCGGATGAGTGTCAGAGAGTTTGACCTCAGGCTAGAAAGATCATGGAAATGGAAAAAGAGTCAGCATTTGATGTGTGATTGTAAAAGTTCATTAGAATGCACCCTTTCTCAGAAATAACTTGCAAGTATTCACAAACAAACAGAAGAATAAACAAGTAGCCAGACCATATGTTACCACATCTGAAAATAAACACTCGCATCGTGCATATGGATGATCCACTGGATGAAACTCCCTGGACGTGTCTTTGTCAGCTAATAATATTCTTAATCTTGCTGATCCGCCATTTCTAGCACACAAGAAAACTTCAAAAGCAAGCACATTTGCAGGCCTTGTGAAAGACAACCCACAGTTTCAACAGATTCAACGAATCAGTTCCGCATTAAACAATCTGATTGCTTTGAATACAAGGATAATCCAAATGAGATGGAATTGCAGACTTTAAATGGCAACTGTATGATAGGACTAAGACTAAATTCACAAGAACAAACATCCATCATTCAGCTGTGATGGAGTTGAGAATGTTTGATGTGGTGTGTTAATAATTGTTTCCTCTCCTTGCTCAGTTCTTCTTCTTTCATTTCCCCCAGTCTTTGCTAATCTCCTTCATTGACTTGCTCCTAATCTACCTGTGGCCTTTGATGATCATAGCAGGAGATTTGGATTGGTTTAGAGTGAGTATATTTAAATCCCCTTTCTTTAAAATCTGCTCATTGATTTGCCCTAACGAGGTGATGGTACAGAGACATGGTTTAATTTTAATGCTACAGATTTAGCTTGATAGAGTTTCAGAGTTTTTCGGTCATAGCCGAAATGTACAAATATATTTATCTTGTGCCTGGGAGGTTAGTGAAGCTGTTGCTATGATTACTGATGGTGTCCATGCAGAGATTACCATGTTTTTAGAGCATAATGTCAGAGAATCATTTATTTATTGAAATAACAAACTGTGTTTTTACCATAAGAGAGAGTGTAACAGTCAACTAGAGTGTTACGACAGTAAGTCGCCGTTTGCGGAAACCATACAAATGAATGGGGAGGCACGGTCAATTTCTTTAAGTGATTAGCTGTTTCCTCACGTAAGCAGTTTATTCAGCACACCTAAGCATCTCCTCCATATACATCCATAAAAAAAAGAAATGGGCTAGTGTACAACCCATAGAATTTCTATGCGACCGCCATGTTATGCATTGCTATACTAACCTTATAGGCTCACTTGATAAAAGGGCTCTGGTCAACATGGTGCTTGGCTAGGTATCATAGACTAAATGTGAACTTTCAATTCAGGTGAAACTGGGACTACATGCTAACTCTAAAATATAACAGAGGAATTTGAGCTACTTGACTTATATCCACTGAAAAAGCGACTTAAATTAGCTGTTTGAATGACTGAGGCTTACTGAAGACAACATATGTGAAATATTCAGACAGAACCCTTACAAATAATCTAGAGTTCTAGCAAACTTGCCGCAAATTTGCCACTCATTATTTTCACATGCAAATGAGCTTGTGATTCGACACAAATGTTTGTTAGAGGTTTACAGCTCCTTACCGGTAGTGGTGAACTGAAAGCAAATCTTTGGCAACAATTGACAATATGCCACATGTTTGCCGCAAAGCTTATTTGCATGATATGATCAGAGGCGAATTTGTGGCAAGTGTGCAGCAAATTTGCCATAAACTTTTTGAATTTTGTAAGGACAACATATAAAGGTACACATCCTAGAAATGGGACAGGATGCCGTCCAAAATCATACTAGTGAGTTTAGTATTTTTTTAGCTATGGTGCTTTTAAAGGGATGAATTGAGAGATGCAATGTCTATGAATATTTATGCATGCTGACAGATTGCATTGCATTTGCGTGCATTTACTATCAGTGTGGAAAACTTTGAGAAGTTGCGTCTTAAATCATCTTTTTTACTTAAAGCACTGCTTGTGTGCAAATTTGCCACATTCAACAATAAATGTCAAGTTTAATCATTTTCAGACTTTAAATTGCCTGCTGTAAGCAATATTCTCATTATTATGCATAATACACAAGTTTATTTGTGAGGTGTTGTGGACAGATTAAGGGCAGTATTTTTATGGAGTAGGTTGCCGATTCCTTATAGTGGGGTGTCTGACAGACAACAGATTACTTTAATAAACTGTTACAGAAGAAAAAACTGTTGGGTGCTCAGTTTTTATGCACCCACAATAATTTTAAGGTTATGCAGTTTTGAAGTGACTCCAAGCTGGTTACACTGAAGTGCATCATTTAGCGTCCAGGATGTTTGCCCTATGTTGGAGTGTCTCATGCACCTCCAATTTATTTGATGTGTATTCATTTGTTTTCTCATTGTATAGCTGTACTAAGAAACACGTCCACAAACACATTTAATTGTGATATTATATGCCTTTTTTGCCTTAGTGCTGTTGCATAATAAGAGCATTTGCAAATACTTGTAAAAACAGTTAACCTGTTTTTTTTTTCTTCTCAGACAGTAATCTAACCATCAAAAACTCGCACTGTGGCATCCCTAGTTGCAAGACTTCTGCCCAGTTCACCCAAAAAAGAACATAATTTAGTCACCCTAATATCATTCTAAGCCTGTATGACCTTCTTTCATCCGAATACACAAAAGAAGATACAGTATAATGTTGAAAGTCCATGGCAGAGGAGAGTTTTTTTTTTTTGGTGATTAACTTAAATTCCGTTTTTTTTTTTCTTACACAAAGCTTTTGTACGACATCAGAAGTCGTTTAAAAGAGCATTACACACACTGGTGATTAACAGAATAATCTACATAGACAAACAGTTTTCGTTGTTGGGTGAAATAAACTCTTTTTTTTCACCCGAAATTCATTAGGAGAAAAAAGAAATGGGACAATTGTAACATTGAGTGAGAGTATAAAGCTATAATATTCATGTGGATAGCATAGTTTAGACAATGTGGTTTTGGAAGATTTTGTGCAACAGTATAATGGATGGGCAAGCAGGAGGCGGGAACTTGCTGAACAATAATCATAAAGCTTAAAGATAAAACTCGACAGCATAAACACAGACACACATGCAACGTGGCCATGTGTATCTCTCGCTCTCGCTCTCTCTCTCTCTCTCTCTCGAACCGGCGTCTCTGGCTGCCCCTTATCTCATTCTCACGATGATCAGCCCATTCAGCACAGGCCAGGACAGGCCATGCTCCATCATGGCCTGGCCACGCCCTCCTCCTCGTCACATTCTGATATTGAAATATTTTCCTTTTGATTTTTGTGAAATCTAATTGATTAGAATAAACAACTGAGATATTGAAAGAGATCTCATTTGTTATGCTTCTTTTCTATGTTCTCTGGTGGCGTTCCTCATGCATTCTCATATAAAACAGCTTGACAAATCTAAGAAAAGATTGACTGTTTTATAATAATCATTGTGTCTTTTCTTATGTCTACAGGAAAAATTTTCTCACTCTGTTCTCTTCTATTCTTGGTGTTCAATGAGGAATGGATGCAGTGAGTGGATGTTGGTGTAAACCTTCGACACCTGTAATTAACAACAGATCTTTAACAGGATCAGTCAGCCAGAGCCCAATTCACAGAAAATTGTTTCTTTACTGCATGTGCCCGAGAGTAGGTAAAGAGCATTACCTTTACCTACTACACACACTTTGGCACTTCTGACATTTTCCATCTCACAGACAAAATAATTTTTTTTAATTGTTTTTCTATATTTGATCATTTCTAGTGTGCTGATCTAACTCTGAATGGAAGGTTATTTGACTGTGACCTGTGCCTTTAGACTTATGGCTCTAGACATTTAATCAAATGAGGAGTTGCTGGCCTGCAATTCATAAAGCTCTTAAAGAAAATGTGTTCGCTCATTGAGAGAAATTGAGTTGAGGTGTAGTTGAGAGTGAAATTGTGTAGATGATATCAGACTCATCCTGTCTTAATGGAGCAGTCCAAGGGAAATGAACTAGGCAGTTGTCCAGAAACTCAGTAGAGAAGTGAAGAGGTAGGGAACATGTTTTTGAAATATAAATAATGACAGGATAAAAAATGTTGAACTATTTGTGACCTATTAATTAAGAAGAAACCTTTTAATGCTATACCCCATAAAGTAGCATAACATAACGTTGCACAAACATGGACGTGCTCATCATACAAGACACTGGACTTCTTGATGCATTTGGAAATGAAATGGGTATATATACACATGGAGAAATGCAAAATATGCTATTCTAACCAGTCCTGCTCGACCCGCTCTGAACGGGATGGGCGGCGGGCAGAAGTGGATAGTGTAGCCAAAAACTTTACTCCAGTAATAGTACAATTACTTAAAAAATTATTACTCAAGTAGAAGTAAAAGTAATCATGTAAAAATACTCAATTAAGAGTAAGAAAGTATCCAATAAAAAGAATACTCAAATAGTGAGTAACTAATTACTTTAATATATTACATAATGGATGTTTGCTCTCCTATATTACAGTACATTATACACATTTAACATGCATTACAGAATGATTAATAATAATAATAATAATAATAATACTATTATTAATAATGGAAATTGTCATCATTCACCGCCATGCTTTTCCAAACCCATATGACTTCTTTCTTCCATGCATCAAATTAAAGGGATAGTTCACAAAAAATATAAAATGCTCTCATGTTCTCACCCTCATGCCATCTCAAATGTGTATGACTTTCTTCTGCAGAACACAAATTAAGATTTTTAGAAGAATATCTCAGCTCTGTTGGTCCATACAATGCAAGTGAATGATGACCAGAAATTTGAAGCTACAAAAACCACAGAGAGGCAGCATAAAAGTAATTCATATGACTCCAGTGATTTTCAGAAGCAATATGATAGGTGTGGGTAAGAAACAGATAACTATCTACAACTTTATAGTATACTATAAAATCCTTTTTTACTATAAATTATTCTCCCTGCCCAGTAGGTGGCGATATGCACATGTGAATGTGAAAGTGGAGATTTATTAGTAAACAAGGATTTAAAAATGTATCAGTTGCTCACCCACACTTATCATTAGGGCTGGGTGTTGATACAGATTTCCCGATTCAATTAGATTCCAATTCACATGCTCTCGATTAGATTCATTACTGATTCATATGGGTTTATTTCAGTTATATTGTACCTTTTGCTTACATATAAAATAGATTATCTCCCAGTTAATGCTTTTAACTAGGTATATTAGGCAGATATATATTTTACTAATTATATTTTATTACTTTTTCAACAGTCCCAAAGCCACTGGGGTTGCGTCAGGAAGGGCATTCGCCATAAAACCTGTGCTGAGTCAAATATGCGGATAACGGATGTTCTGCTGTGGTGACCCCTGACAAGAGAAGCTGAAAGTATATTTTATGACACTTTCATAATTTTGGTCACATTTTAGCTTTTTAAAAATAAACAAATAAATGTATATTTCATAAATTATTTTTCTTACATATTTATTGTTAAATTGCATAATTTGTAATATTCACACGTATTTACATTGATTTGTTGAACACGTGCTAAAACCGGTACTGTAGCAGACCTGCTGATCTCTGTAGGATTCAAGCATGCAACATCTCACATTTGCTCATCATTTATAAGGTAAATTGAGCTAAATTTGACCTCAGCTTGTCATCGAGCTAGCGCGCACTATTGTTAATGTATGCAGGTGGAACCCATGTCTTTTGTTTGCCTGGATATGAAATCTGTCAATAAAATTTCAATTTGATTCGCAAATACACCATTGATCAAGTGACCAAAGAGACGTATAGTATAAGAGATACATACACCAGAGCTGCTCTCCTCACAGATGTAAATGGTAAATCAAATACAATGGTAAAAGGCATCAAAAGGAGAAACTTCGAAGAAATGCGTGATAGAGATGCCTGACTGATTGTTGAAAAGTGTGAATAAAGAATGTTCTCTGATGCACAGGACTGTTCATGTTGTGGTGCTGAAATGTTTTGTATCAATGCACTGAAATGACATATTCTTTTATCCAGTATTGTTATTGATGATAATAATTAGATTTTAACTAATACCTATAATGTAACGACAGGCAACGAGAGAGGATCTAAGTGCAGCTTTTTATTAGTCCAAAACAAGAAAACTAGGCATAAAGAAAACCATGGGGAACTTAGCACAAAACTTGCAAAACATACTAAACATGAAATAACAGACAAATAGACAGGGGGAAACAAGGGCTTAAATATACTAGGAGAAACAAGGAACACTTGGGAAAACAATCAGGGAAAGGGAACCAATCAGGGGAAAACCAATGAGAAAAAGAAACTACAAAGAACTACAAAAACCAAACAGGAAACAGGAACTAAACAGGAATTTCAACATAAAAGCACAGAACAAAAGTCAACAGAATGTGACATATAAGCTGTTTAATGAGGTGGGGTTTGAAAATGTTGTCTGTTCATTTGTGTGTTTGTCTCTTGCAATGCAAATGTGATACATTTCCTTGAAAATGTAAGTCTGAAGCATATTGCTTGTCAATTGAACATGAATTTGTACATGTGAATGGAATGTTGTAGTAAAAACGCAAGATACAAAATAATTATAATAGTTCTTCTAAATATTTTGAAATAAAAAGGATAATATAGGTAACAAAATCTTTAAAAATAACATTGCATTAGTTGTGCATAGATTACCCAGACTGAGGAGGAAACTCAAAATGAGTAAGGGGGTCAACATTGTTAGTGTTGATTTGTTATCAGGCCCCTTTATAGAAAGGAGAAAAAATGTTGGCCCTCGCCCCCTTCAAAGTTGCCCATCCTTATAGTAGAGGGTTGCATATTTAGTGAAAGATCCAGAATCTTGATCTAGCTTGGGATTTAAGAATCGATATCGTGATCCTTCAAATGAAGATCACGATTAATCGGAAAAACAATATTTCTACCCACTACTACATATATCCCTTCTGAAGACATAGATTGAACCACTGTCATTTGAATTCCTTTAATGCAGCCTTTGTGCTTTCTGAGCTTCAAAGTTGTGTTACTCATTCTCTTGCATTCTATGAACCAACAGAGCTGAGATATTCTTCAAAAAATCTTTGTGATCAGCAGAAGAAGAAAAAAACATACACATCTGGGATGGCACGTGGGTGAGTAAATTATGTGAGAATTTTATTTTTGGGAAAATTATTCCTATAAGGAGATGTTAGACAGAATATTATCCTTAAATATAATTTACTTTCACTGTATGCCCCGCTCCCCCACCCTCCTCACCAAGGTAATGGTGACACTGAGACTGTCAGTCCCTATCATTCTATCTAACATCTTTTGGGTTCCACAGAATGCAGAAAGTTTCACAGGTTTGGAAGAACATGATGGCGGAGAAATTATGATATAATATTAATTAAAGGCTGAACTATCATAGGATGCTTCTCAGATTTGGACGAATCTGTCAGTTAGAAGAGAAGTTTGGAAACCGTTTTCTAGTCATTATTATGGTGAAAAATGTGACCAATGTCATAAAAATTATATATAATGTTTAATTATACAATGAAGCAAGATCATGCTTTATTCATGCCTTCTGTCGTTAAACACAGCTTTTTACGTCCTGCGTGAATTTACTTCAGTGTAGTTCCAGCATTGTCAGTGTCGAAAAAATTTAGATGGGTGTGTCTCAATCAGCTCCCTAGTTCAGTAGTTAGGGCACTGATCAGAGAGTCTGTATCATTTGCAAAATCATTCCAGGGCACTGAAACGTTTGCTCACAAAACAATCACAATGCACCGTTAAAACCAGGGAGTATCGTTGCTCACTATGTTCCCTTACTGGAAACAATGTTATGTCTTCTGAAGTCTCTAAAGTCATTAGAAGACGAGCACAAGTATAAATATATGATGTCATATATATATATTTATATTTCTGCTTGAAAAGAGATATTGTTTGTCAGTCACAATGAAAGTGAAACAATCTTTTAAATATAAGAGTTGTTAAAAGAAGGTTTAAAATACACTCCTTTATATTTTCATATTTCATATTTCTTTATGTAATTTATCTGTTATAATAATACAGAACAATGGTGTCAAGTTGTTGATTTATAACAGCTGTGCATGAATGAGCAAGCTTCTTCTTTGGGTTTTATGGCAGTTGGCAAACAAACATTTCTGCCACCTACTGGGAAGGAGTGTGGAGAATTGATGTTGAAAGAAAATAAAGATAGAAAATAGAAATTCTATTAATCAGAACTGTTGCTTTTAAATAGTCTAAAGGAACCTTAAAAAATATTGAAGTATTCCTTAACAAGTTCTGTACTGTCATACCACTTAAACCTAAAGACATAACTTCAATGCCCAAGCGTGTTATCATGTCGCAGGTGATTGAGTCATAAGTGTCCCAATGCTCAGTGGATGAACACCCTTGCCAGTGCCCGAATTTGTGTTCATGATATAACGATTCATGACATAGGGAGCTGATTGAGACACACCCGATAATTAGTTCTGTACACTAAGGGTAAATTGCTCCTTATCTCTGTGTTTGGAAGCTTGTTGTCCATAAGACATAGTCTCCGGCATCTGTCAAAAGCTGTGCACATGCCAACCTTGCATGTGCAAAAAAGTTCACAATCGTGATAGGCAGGGCAAAACATTTGCACTTAACTATAACTTAATGTTTTCAAGGATTTATACAGTAGGCACGGATATGTTAAAGCACTGATATACATTTTTTTACTTAGAAAATGTGGACATAAGAGCCCATAGTTACAGATTGATGCTGAAAATGAATGAGTATCACCATGACTCAGACAAGCCCACACAGTAGCGGTTCCTACCAGACGTCGGGGTGTTCCTGCCCAGCAAAAACCGCTTGAGGGGTGCCATGTCATTCTGGGTACACGTGCGGATAAGCTGTTGTCAGCATTCTTAGAGCGGTTCATGTTTGAGGTAGGCCGGGTTCGGGTCAGTTTTTCAAGTAGGACTTTGGGTTCGGGTTTATAATTTATGAAAACATATACAGGACTTCCGAACTTGTTTCACCCATGAGTTAGGGGCCGTTCACACCGAATGCATTTTTGTATGCGTCTGCTCTGATTTTCCATTGTTATTCTATGTAAACACATGCTGGACGAACGTCCTTGACTGCTGCATCGCATTTCGCTGTTTCTTCAGTGTCTCACGCAGGACCGCCACATTTTTAGACACGTGTCAAGTTAAAAATAACTTTACAACACACATCTGTTTTCATGCTCTGCGTCTAGACTGTTTTTAGCACAGGTGTCACAAAGAATTAATGTTTTGAAAGTTCAGGTTGCAAAGAGGTGAATGTTACAATGTTTAACATTATTCCTGTTTCAGTGCTTAATAAACAGCAATGTTATTTTTTCCCCCTTTTGCTGTAGTGTGCTGAGGGGCAGCCGTTCCTTGTATGTTTATTGTGTCTGGTTACTGTTATGAATGTTGCCTACAATGCTTACATAAAATACAGCCTTTTGCAACATGATGAACAATACACTGCAGCATTAGAATATAAGATCCAGGTGAAAGTAAAGTAAATAAGACAAAAATATATTACTATTGTATACAACAAATCCTTAAAGTAATAATAATAATAATAATAATAATAATAATAATACTGTATCATTCTGTATTGTAATGAAAAACTAGACAACAATGAATAATTGTTAGGTTATAATAAAAATAGTAAATAACAACTGAATTCCAAAATGTTAGTGAGTGAAGTAGTAGGTTTTGCACCCAGTGCATAAAAAAAGTGTTTTGTAAAAATATATGTAGTTAAATATTGCTTTTTTTATCACTGTATTGTCAAATAAACTGGAAAACATGCATTAATTACTGTATCTTGAACTAGACTTGTATTTGATTAACCATTTTGAATGTACTTGGCTACAATGGCTGATAGGATGAATTTAAAATTATGATTTAAAATAAAGGATAAGCGGTTGACGATGGATGGATGGATGGATTTAAAATAAATATTATGTAATTTTTGAAATTACATTTCCGAAATGGGGCCCCGGATTGGTCAGTTCTTTGGGACCTCGAAAATCGTAAACCCGCCTCTTAGCCCACATTATCTCAATCTCTAAAACGTACCTCACTGTGTTTTCTTAAGTTGGAGCTGCAGTTTTAATTTTGAAACATATACTTGTCTTAGTGTAAAAATGAAGGCATTGTGTGGCGTGAAGATATGTTTGTTTGGCATGCTTGCTGCTGTAGTGTTGAGCACTACTCAAGTGACAGCGTGCAACTGTGAAGTTCAAATTTTTTCCAAAACGTTACACTAGTAAATGTAGCATAGAAAATGTTGCACTTTACTTCCCACCTCTGGATGCCTGCAGGCTCCCCTTACACTCACCCCCCTAAACCTCACTCTCATCCAAGTCACGGCACAACTGTAACCGGTCATGCTCGACCCGCCCTGAACGGGATTCGGACCATCGTCAGCCGGCATGGGAGGCGAGTGTCTATCGAGGACGCTAAAGGCTACAGCCCCCAGCGTCAGTTGCTAGCGTGCCTTTTGAGGCCAGGGGAGTGAAGTTTACACACACTGCACAGCTATCACGTACCAGCTTGCTCCCGTTACACCATGAAGCATTATTGTATATTAAGTATTTTTTTATTACAAGTGCAGACACAGGTAAATGGGTTCATGATGATGTGTGTTGTTCAACTTTATGAAATATGGCTTTTCAACAGTTGTGAAAGGCACAGCCACATCTCTACATTAGGGGCAATGGGGCTAAGCCCCATCAGAGGTGGCTCTGTTGTGCAAGTTACATGGCATCACCATAAATTTATTTTAAGAAATAATGTATTTTCCGCAACTTAAACGTGTTTTATGTCAATTATATTAGAAAAAAACTGTATATTATTTTGAGATATTCTATTATATATAATTTAATTATTTTATATGTTATATAATTCTATAACTATTAAGATATGTTGCATAAAAGCCATTTAATTGCTCTCATTTGCTATGCATGGGGCTTCATCAATGTTAATCAACAGAGATCTGGAGAACATCATGCACTTGTGCAACAAGCATTCAACGATGGCCTGAGGGGCTAGTTTGCCTTTGTCCCTGAGCCAATCAAAAGCTTTATATTTATGTCAAGCTGTTGACATGAGCATCGGAAGTTAACGGGTGCAGAGTAGACCTGTGTAGTGAACTTCATTGGTAAGTTTTAAAAGCAATTTCTTTTTCTAATGGTCTGGATTAGTTAAAGTGCACCATTCATAATTTCAATTATTTTATAATTTTGTGCCATTGCATTGAGATGTTGTGTTGTTGGTGCATTGGTTTGTATTAGATTACAAATATTGGAAGTCTGTCGTCGTTTTGATTAGTTTTGTTGTGCTGTTCATTCAAGTTAGCGAGATAATATGAACACCCTTTTACAATTTGCCTACTTGTGGTTTACTTTCACATTTACTTGAGCTATTTGACATTGATGAGCACGTCTTAGTGGTATTTTGTGCTGAGATTAAATCATTAGGAATGCTTGTGTGGCATCAGGTTCAGAGTTTGTGCTAGAAAAAAGTATTTATTTGTCACTCTCAATAAAATTTCTATCATGATATATTTTTATCAGTCATACTTGTTTTCATTTTATAAATACTAGGGCAATGAGGGATGTAGCATCCATTATAATGACACATAAATGACAGTAGATATGCTTTTATGATAGATTTTTTTGACTTCTCTTGTTTGAGTCCAGTGAAACAAATGAGTTCTTGTGTGAAACACAAGACATTGCTGAAATGTCTTTGTATTGTTGTGCAGTAAATTTTCACTTTAGGTTAACTGCGACTGAAAGTTGAAACACCCCCTTTTTGAGAAATAACTGAAAAGAAAGTCTACAAAAAAGATCCATATGCTTAAAATTTGATTAATTTTATATTTAAATCAATGTTTTTTATGGCTCCACCCTGGTCTCATAGAAACACGTTAGGTTACTATCCATAATATTTTTGCAAAATTATTTTATGTGAATTTTTATGAAACTATCAGTAAGGGTTAGATTTAAGGATTAGGGTAGGGAGGTAGATTTTGTTGGTATAAAACTTGATAGAGCATTAACTGTAAAAACCTCATCTCTTTAGCAGAAAATTGTACTCACTTTTATCGCCCCTCAGTGGACATTTCACCTAGGAACTGCTGTAATACTTAAAAGGACCCACTTATTTTATTTTGCAAAATGTTATCACATTCATGGACTTTTCATGAGATCAGGCTAAATTTAATTGATTTTTGATGTGTAATAAACGGCATGTTGGGAGCATAACATGAGGACAGTCAAAATGTCCTATCACATAGTAAATTCCGAAACAATTGTGGAATTATCAAACTGTCATAGCTCAACTGACCTGGCTTGTTATGCATATTACCATCTGTCAACCAAACCGCAGCATTCAAAACAAATTTGTCATGATTATAACTGCTGCTTCCAATTTCTCAATGTCATTACAGTGGTGTGTTTGTGTGTGTGTGTGAGAGAGAGAGATCCAAGAACAACAGTCTCTCTCTCTCTCTCTCTCTCTCTCTCTCTCTCTCTCACACACACACACACACACACACAAATACACACAAACATGCACTCACACACACAAACCACTTTCTGCTTCACTGTATATGACAAGTGAGGCCAGTTTGAAATCTCATCCATTCAGGCAAGGTGAAGCCACCTGGGGAGAATCGGACTGCACATTGCATGATTCACCACAAGATGCTCAAAACTGATAAAAGAATAATGTTAATAGAGTATTTGTGGAACCAAACAAAAGGGAGTGACGTCAAAAGAAAGTGTACACCTAGATTTGGAACGAAGACAAACTGTAGAGGCAAGAATCCGGGAGTAGGACAAAAAAACTACTGGGATGGAAATACATGAAGAGAGAGCACAACTACAAATTTCAGGAGGTTTCATTTCTATCTGCTCCTCATCTTTATGTCTCACTTTCTTGACAGCTGGTTTAACTACATTTAGCAGGTTCAAATCCCAAAGGACATTTTTATTGCCCAAAGGTTGCTCCTCTTTCATACCTCTGGAGACTGTTATCAACTTTGTCTCAGATGTTTCTCCTTAAACTCTTGAACCAAACGGTTGGCAGTTTGAGTATAGAGTATAGAGTAATGAAATGAATGTGGATAGCATATTCCAGATAGTTAAGTCTTGGAAGAATAAGATGAGATTTGTTTGATCCAATATTGAAATTTCTGACATTGTAGACTTTGTATATTGTCAGTTATGATTATGATCTCTTTTGAAACTACAGACACAACATGTGAGTTTATAGTCTGAGAAGCAGACTACTTAGCCTAAAGTCTTAATATGCTCTCAATTCAATTTCATTACTATCTAGGAGAAACCAGCGATATACTGTACTAAGTAATTCTTTCCTACAGAATAATGCCAAAATTAAAGTGAGCATCAGGCCTCTGAGGATTGTACACAGTTGGCAATTCAGAGGCCATAAAGGACAGTGAAACAAAGCAAGGCCCCTAAAATGCGTCAATATCTTTTTATTATCATTCTTGTTGTTATAATTGACTTCATGTTTTACGAGAAATAGACAGCATATAGTCCTAATAGCCAACCAAAACATTCTCTGCAGTAAGTCCCATTCATAGGTGCATACAATTCAGGCCCTAGGCATCATCAAACTAATCAGGCTGCTTAGCAGACCATGTTTATAACCTACCAATCAGACATGGCTCACCAGCAGCACTACCCCCTCCCATTTGCTAAAACACCAATCAGAGTGACCCTCTAATGATTATCACACTAATGAAATCCTCTACCTGTGCAAGTCTGCAGCATGCCATTTTTTCTGCATGAGAGGCCCTCTAATTATGTGCTTATACCGGCAAACATGATTCAGTTAACACCTCCAACAAGATAATGAAATGATTCTGGTCCTTGATATATAATTCAAAGGGAAAATTTCTTCATAAAGTACATCTTTAGTTCTCTTTGAATTTAGCCATAGCGTTTGGATAAAAAAAGATTTGTTGCAAATTGATATTTTTGTGAGTTCTCATTGGCATGCTTGCTCAATTACTTCTGTAATGTTTTAATATATCTTATAATTGCTGTGCCCATCAACAATGTAGAAACGCAAATAAGAAATGCAAAACAATTAATGAAACATAATATGTGTAAAAGTTAACTTACACAAATATTAAACCATTATCTGCCAACAACTACTATATTAAAATAAGATTGTAAAAAAAAAAAAAAAAAAAAAAAGGGTACATTTTTGTATTTAAAATATGACAACCTGACATTTAGAAACAAATAAATAAATACAGTTGTCCTTTAAACAAAGCTGCAACTTTTGATTAAAATCTACCTTATTATGTAGTTGGCTCTGATCTGAATATATGCTAGTGTGGCAGCGGGGGCGTGGTCAAGCGCCCGTCCGGAGAGGGAAAGCGGTAAGGGCGCTTGCACCTGAGCTAAATCATGTCTAACACCTGTCTCTAATTTCAGTGAGCACGGGGAGAGCGGCATAAAAGAGCCACAGCACCGCCAGTTAAGCAGAGAAATGCCAGTCCAGTGTTGGCCTTGAGAGAGAGAGCTTTGTATAGATTGCTTTATGTTCACTGTCCTCCAAATATTAATTAAAAAAGCTTACCTTTTTGAGTTACACCCCCGCCTCTGTGTCCACCCTCCTTGTCAGTCTTTTGAACCCCGTTACACTGGTGCCGAAACCCGGGAACACTTCCAACGATGGAGAAGGGTCACCCCGTAGAGTCCTCCCAGCTGGCCGAAGTCCTCCAGTCCCTCGCTACCCTCCATCAGAGCCACCAACAGTCCCTGCTTGAGCTCAGGCAGGACCAAGATCGGCGGTTCTTCGAGATCATGCGGGCTCAAGCAGAGGATCGCCGCGTCATCCGGAGCCTGCTCAGCCAGGAGGCTTCACCAGTCACAGTCGCGACCCCGGACGCCCGTGCCATGCTGCCGCCGCCCACGTTACAGAAGATGGGGGCGGCCGACGATGTAGAAGCCTTTATAGATTTGTACGAGAGAACGGCGGAAATCTGGGGCTGGCCGCAAGACCAATGGGCAGCCCGCCTCATTCCTCTCTTGTCCGGGGAAGCCCAACTCGCGGCGCAACAACTGCCGACAACAAGCCTCCTGGCCTACGGCGATTTAAAGAAAGCCATCTTGCAGAGGGTAGGTAGGAGCCCCGAGGAAAACCGACAATGCTTCCGGGGCATGAAGATAGAGAAGTCCGACCGCCCGTTTGCTTTTGCCCAGCGGCTCCGTGATGCCTGCCGGAGGTGGCTGTTAGTGGGGGAACGCGACGTCGAGGGTCTTGTCGATCAGGTGGTGCTGGAACAGTTCATCCAATGCTTGCCCCAGAAAACGGCGGAGTGGGTCCAGTGCCACCGCCCGGCGTCGCTGGAAGCTGCCGTCCAGTTGGCGGAGGACCATATCGCAGTGATCCCGAGGGCGGACGAGCTCACTTTCTCTCTCTCTCTCTCTCTCCTTCTCTTCCCCCTTCCCCTGTGTTTACTTCCGCTCTTCCCCACTCCCCCTAACCCTCTTCCTCTGTCCTCTCTCCAGGTCCCGTTACTGCCCCACGCAGGCAAGGAGCCTGGCAGAGTTCAACATCCCAGAGGACAGCCTCATCACATTCCCCCTCCATAACCTACAGCCGCTCTCCCCCTCAGGTGGGGGCGTCCGTCGAAGCAGGTACGGGTGTGATGTCTGGGCCGGCCTGTCGGAGGTCCGGGGACCCGAGCCACTTCCGCGAGCGGTGTCCGTTGATGAAGGTGGGGGCGGTGGTCCGGGTCGCCGATCTCCCACATGCTGCCCCCGATCGGGCTGGAGCGTACCGGGTTCTGGTAAGAATCCAGGGGGGTACACACCAAGCTTTGCTGGATACCGGTTGTAATCAGACCACCATCCATCAACGCTTGGTTCAACCCGAGGCTTTGGGCACAGCTAAGCGGGTAAGAGTGAGGTGTGTGCACGGGGATGTTCACAGCTATCCGATGGTGACATTGCTGCTTAAATTTCGAGGGGGAAAACATAAAGTGGAGGGAGCGGTTAGTTCCCGCCTCACCCATCCTCTGATTTTGGGGACCGATTGGCCTGCATTTAAGGATGTTTTGGGGGGAACTGGGAAGGATGGGTCCTGCATTAAAATGGGGAGATGTGCGATGCTTTTGCAGGGGAGGCGGAGCCGGGGCCATCCTCTGCTGCTCCGAATGGGGATGACGAGGGAAGGGGCGGGCCTTCCGCAGGGAATTCCCTGACGTAGATTTCCCTATGGAGCAGTCGCGGGATGAAACCCTTAAGCACGCGTTTGATCAGGTGAATCAGGTGGTGTGCGGCGTGCTGCGAATGTCAGCTGGTAAATCTGCCGGCCACCCCAAAAGCGCTATTGCGCCCCCTTCCATTAATCGAGGTTCCCTTTGAAAGAATTGGAATGGACCTCGTCGGGCCATTAGATCGGACAGCACGCGGACATCGTTTTGTATTAGTCCTGGTGGATTACGCAACACGATATCCGGAAGCAGTGCCTCTAAGCAATATCTCTGCACGTAGTGTTGCAGGGGCACTCTTCACAATAATCTCCCGGGTGGGGATTCCGAAAGAAATCCTCACCGATCAAGGCACGACCTTTATGTCACGAACACTCCGCGAACTTTATGAACTATTGGGCATTAAGTCGATTCGCACTAGTGTGTACCATCCGCAGACAGATGGCCTAGTGGAACGATTTAATAAAACGCTCAAGAATATGATTCGTAAGTTCGTACACGAAGATGCTAGGAATTGGGATAAATGGCTTGACCCCCTGTTATTTGCAGTACGAGAGGTCCCGCAAGCCTCCACAGGGTTTTCCCCGTTTGAGCTGCTGTATGGGCGGCGCCCGCGCGGTGTGCTGGACGTCATCCGTGAAGCCTGGGAGGAAGGACCTTCGAGTAGTAAAAATGAAATTCAGTACGTTCTTGATCTTCGAGCAAAACTCCACACACTGGGGAAACTAACACAGGAGAACTTGCTCCAGGCTCAAGCACGCCAACACTGGCTGTATGACAGGGGTACTCAGCTAAGGGAATTTGCACCGGGAGACAAAGTTCTTGTATTGCTCCCCACATCGAGCTCCAAATTACTCGCCAAGTGGCAAGGGCCCTTTGAGGTCAGACGACGAGTGGGGGATCTCGATTATGAGGTTAAGCGAACCGATAGGGGGGACGCGCGTCAAATATACCACCTCAATCTCCTTAAATTATGGAGGGAGGCGGTCCCTGTGTCATTGGCTACGGTGGTCCCTGAGAGGGCGGAGCTCGGACCGGAGGTGAACCCAAAGCCCGATCACAATGCCCCGGTCATTTGTGGAGACCACCTCTCCCCGTGCCAACGTTCAGAGGTTGCCAAGTTGCAAAAAGAGTTTGCAGACGTGTTTTCTCCTCTACCGGGTAGCACGAACATCATCGAACACCACATCGAGATCGAGCCGAGGGTAGTGGTTCGTAGCCGCCCTTATCGCCTCCCCGAGCATAAAAAGAAAATTGTTCGGGACGAATTGGATGCAATGCTCGATATGGGAGTAATAGAGGAGTCCCACAGCGACTGGTCTAGCCCGATCGTTCTTGTTCCCAAGAGTGACGGGTCTGTCCGGTTCTGTGTGGACTATCGAAAAGTCAACGCGGTGTCTAAATTTGACGCGTACCCAATGCCTCGGGTTGATGAACTGCTCGATCGGTTAGGTACTGCTCGCTTTTATTCGACCCTGGATTTAACAAAGGGTTATTGGCAGATCCCCTTGACACCAATTTCCCGAGAAAAAACAGCCTTCACCACGCCGTTCGGATTGCACCAATTTGTGACACTTCCGTTCGGTTTGTTCGGGGCCCCAGCCACGTTCCAGCGTCTAATGGACCGTGTCCTCCGCCCGCACTCCACCTACGCCGCTGCCTATTTAGATGATATTATTATCTATAGTAATGACTGGCAGCGGCATATTCAACATTTGAGGGCGGTCCTGAAGTCGCTGCGGCGGGCAGGGCTCACGGCAAACCCCAAGAAGTGCGCGATTGGGCGTGTGGAGGTACGGTATCTGGGGTTCCACTTGGGTCATGGCCAGGTGCGTCCCCAAATTGATAAGACCGCGGCGATTGCGACTTGCCCTAGACCTAAGACCAAAAAGGGGGTGAGGCAGTTCCTGGGGCTGGCTGGCTATTATAGAAGATTTGTCCCTAATTATTCGGATGTCACCAGCCCGCTGACTGACCTCACTAAAAAGGGGGCTCCAGATCTGGTCCAATGGTCGGAGCAGTGCCAACAGGCATTTACACAAATTAAAGCCGCACTCTGTGGAGGGCCGCTCTTATATTCACCCAACTTCTCTCTCCCTTTCTTATTGCAGACGGATGCTTCAGACAGAGGGCTGGGGGCCGTACTCTCGCAGGTGGTGGAGGGGGAGGAGCGTCCCGTGATGTACATCAGCAGAAAGCTCTCCTTGAGGGAAACTAAGTACAGCACTGTAGAGAAGGAGTGTTTGGCCATCAAGTGGGCGGTCCTCACACTCCGCTACTACCTGCTGGGGCGGGCCTTCACTCTCTGCTCGGATCATGCCCCACTGCAGTGGCTCCACTGCATGTAGGATACTAACGCCTGGATCACCCGTTGGTATCTGGCTCTCCAGCCTTTTAAGTTCGAGGTGGTCCACAGACCGGGGGTGCAGATGGCTGTCGCCGACTTCCTTTCCAGAAATGGGGGGGGAATGGTAGGCAGGCCGGATGACGCCCCGGCCTGAGGCGGGCGGTGGGGGTATGTGGCAGCGGGGGCGTGGTCAAGCGCCCGTCCAAAGAGGGAAAGCGGTAAGGGCGCTTGCACCTGAGCTAAATCATGTCTAACACCTGTCTCTAATTTCAGTGAGCACGGGGAGAGCGGCATAAAAGAGCCACAGCACCGCCAGTTAAGCAGAGAAATGCCAGTCCAGTGTTGGCCTTGAGAGAGAGAGCTTTGTATAGATTGCTTTATGTTCACTGTCCTCCAAATATTAATTAAAAAAAGCTTACCTTTTTGAGTTACACCCCCGCCTCTGTGTCCACCCTCCTTGTCAGTCTTTTGAACCCCGTTACAGCTAGTGTGCATACATAATAAATAAAAATATAATTGTAGTCTATTAACTGCAGATCATCCGTTCTTATTTTCCTGGACCTGTCTGCAGCCTTTGACACAGTCAACCATCAGATTCTCCTGTCCACCCTCTCCACTCTGGGCATCACAGAAATGGTGATTGCCTGGTTCCAGTCCTATCTCTCAGATAGGTCTGGACAGGTGGGGTGTCCAAGCTACTTTCTGGTGTACCTCAGGGCTCAGTGCTTGGCCCACAAACATCTTTTCTTTGTATATGCAACATCACTGGGACCCATCATTCAAGCACACAGGGTTTCTCAACACTACTACTTCGACATGAAGGACCACCACCTTCAGCTCAACCTAGCAAAGGCAGAGCTCCTCGTCTTTTCAGTCAACCCTGCTGATTATTACAACATCGCTGTTCAACTAGGTTCATTTGCGGGGTGAGCAGCGAAGCCATTATCTGTATTTGTATATGTTCATATGACAAAGTTATCTGTCTCTATATTCGGTTAGAACAGGGTGTTTAAACCTGAAGCGCGTAAAAAATAAATGAAAAGGCCATTTTTAAGTGTTAGTCTTACATTCATAGTTTCTATTATTAAAACATGCCTTGTATATGCCTTTTCATAATAATAGCCTAATAATAATAATTATTATTATTATTATAATACAATTATTATTTAAAAAAATATTACTTTATTATTATTTTTTCTTACCAAATGAAGCTGAATTGTAGGCTATATTAACTGTGGAATATGTTGTGGTTTCTCATGATATTTCAGATATTAATATCTGCATGAAACAGAATTTTTGTTTGTCATGTATAACAACATTATTCTTGAGGCAAGAGGTGTCAAGCAAAATGTTAAATGTCAAGAACACATTTTGGAGTGAATAATAAATAGAATTCAAATAATAAAATCAATATAACCTACAATCAGGTTTTTTAATGATAGGACACCATTATTTAGTTAAATAATAATAAAATAGCTGCAAGCAGCAATTATCAGGGTTCATGCCTTTAAGGTTCTTTAAGTACATATGTAACATATATTAAGTTTTAATTAGACTGTAGTCTGTTTGTAACTAAATTTATGATAAAGTGCCTTAATTTTTAGAAACATCATGCCAGGAAGCATAGAGATATGGTATGTTTTTCATTTCTGACTGCTATAGTGACACTAGGAGACAGAGGTACCCAATTTATTTCCATATGTCCTCAGATTGACCTCCTACATAAGTATATTAAATTTCAAATCAAATCAAAAATCAAATCACTTTATTGTCACACTACCATGTACACAAGTGCAACAGTAAGTGAAAGTCTTGTGTACAGTTCCGAGCAACATATTTGGTGATGATATCTCATTCTGTTCAAGAGTGTTTCAAGTTCAAGAGTGTTCAAGAGTTTTTACCATTTAAGGAAAAGAGGCCACCCCCACTTTGTAAGTTTTGGTGTACTGTTACAACAGTGCATTGAAAGTTCAAACTTTTTTTGATAATTATTAAGACTGGAACTCCAGAGAACCTTTCTGAACTGATTTGGTTCTGATCAGTTGAACTTGGATTAGTTCAAAAAGCTGCTAAAAGTTGATTGGTCGATGACCGCCATGTTTTTCAGTATATGTGGCTGTCCTCATAGAACTTGATGGCAACTTGGAACACTGCATGCAAAATTTCAAGTCGACTGGAGCAATGGTTCAAAAGTTAGAGCCATTTTTAGATTTGTAATTATTACAGCTCCACCAAGAGGCAGAGATATGCCATTTTTTCTGTGTCCTCAGAATGACCCCATTCATATGTGTACCAACTTTGGTGATAAAATCTAATTCCATTCAAGAGAGAAACTATTTAAGTAAACATGGCAACGCCCCCTACATACGTTTTGGCATACCTTTGCGATGATGAATTGAAAGTTCAAAATTCTTTTAATAATTATTAATATTGGTACTCCAGAGAATCTCTCTGCACTGGTTTGGTCCTGATTGGTCAAAAGGCCTAGGACTGGTTCGAAAAAGTAGTTGGTAATTAAAGTAGTTGTTGTTGTTAAATAATCTCAAACATTTAATGCAAAGTTTGATTCACACCAATGGTTCTTGAGGAAAAGTTGTTCAGAAAGAGGAGGTCTATCATATGATATAAATAAAGTGTTTTTGTTTTGTTTTTTTAATGCCCTTATCTCCCAATTTTGAATGCCCAATTCCCACTACATAGTAGGTCCTCGTGGTGGAGCGGTTACTCACCTCAATCTGGGTGGCGGAGGACAAGTCTCAGTAGCCTCCACTTCTGAGACCATTTTATCACGTGGCTCATTGTGCACGACACCGCGGAGACTCCGCATGTTGAGACACATGCTATTCTCCGCGATACATGCACAATTTACCACGTGCCCCATTGAGTGCGAGAACCACTAATCACAACCACGAGGAGGTTACCCCATGTGACTCTACCCTCCCTAGCAACCGGGCCAATTCGGTTGCTTAGGAGATCTGGCTGGAGTCACTCAGCACACCCTGGATTCAAACTCGCGACTCCAGGGGTGATAGTCAGCATTAATTCTCGCTGAGCTATGAAAAGTTTCTTTATGAAAGACAGCCATACATTGATTTACACGTATTTAAAATGCAATAGTGCCTCTCAGTGGTCAGTTGTTTTAAAATTTTGCACAGACCTCTCGGGCCAAGAGACAAATAGGCCTACCACATTTCGTTTCGATATATCTATTTTTTTTTAACCTTGTCAAATAGCTTCTAAACGCTAATTTGTTGATAACGGACATGTTTTTCCTGATATGCGACTGTCCTCTTAGACCTTGATGGCACCTTGGACATAGACACTGCATGCAAAATTTCCAATTTTCAATCGGACCAAGAGTTGCATAGTTTTTTAATTATTATAACGCCACCAAGAGGCAGAAGCATGCAATTTTTGTGTCCTCAGAATTACCCCAGACATATGTGTACCAAATTTGCTGATAATATCTCAATCCGTTCCAAAGATATAACCGTTTTAGTAAAACTGACCATGGCCACTACATGTGGTTTGAAGGTAAATCAAAACTACCCAAGAGTGTGCATGCTACACCCCTTCTTGTCTCCACACTGGCTGTTGGTTGCTGCACATTTCAAGTTCAAGGCTCTGATGCTGCAGTTCCCACCAGAAGGCTGTGGTCTGCAAATGAATGGCACCTTGTGGTACCAACACAAAGACGGACCGTGTCACATTCCCGGACTTTCAGTTTCATTGTACCTCAATAGTAAAATGTTCAACCCAACTCCATCCATGAAGCACAACTTTTACATGCAGACTTGACCCTACATACATAATACAGGTGAAACTCGAAAAATTAGAATATCGTGCAAAAGTTCATTAATTTCAGTAATTCAACTTAAAAGGTTGAAACTAATATATTATATAGACTCATTACAAGCAAAGTAAGATATTTCAAGCCTTTATTTGATATAATAATTTGATATAATATAATAATAATATAATGATTATGGCTTACAGCTTATGAAAACCCCAAATTCAGAATCTCAGAAAATTAGAATATTGTGAAAAGGTTCAGTATTGTAGGCTCAAAGTGTCACACTCTAATCAGCTAATTAATCCAAAACACCTGCAAAGGGTTCCTGAGCCTTTAAATGGTCTCTCAGTCTGGTTCAGTTGAATTCACAATCATGGGGAAGACTGCTGACCTGACAGGAGGGAAAGCCTTAAAAGGTAATTGCAAAAGAAGTTGGATGTTCTCAAAGTGCTGTATCAAAGCACATTAATAGAAAGTTAAGTGGAAGGGAAAAGTGTGGAAGAAAAAGGTGCACAAGCAGCAGGGATGACCGTAGCCTGGAGAGGATTGTCAGGAAAAGGCCATTCAAATGTGTGGGGGAGTTTCACAAGGAGTGGACTGAGGCTGGAGTTACTGCATCAAGAGCCACCACACACAAACGGGTCCTGGACATGGGCTTCAAATGTCGTATTCCTCTTGTCAAGCCGCTCCTGAACAACAAACAACGTCAGAAGCGTCTTACCTGGGCTAAAGAAAAAAAGAACTGATCTGTTGCTCAGTGGTCCAAAGTCCTCTTTTCTGATGAGAGCAAATTTTGCATCTCATTTGGAAACCAAGGTCCCAGAATCTGGAGGAAGAATGGAGAGGCACACAATCCAAGATGCTTGAAGTCCAGTGTGAAGTTTCCACAGTCTGTGTTGGTTTGGGGAGCCATGTCATCGGCTGGTGTTGGTCCACTGTGCTTTATTAAGTCCAGAGTCAACGCAGCCGTCTACCGGGACATTTTAGAGCACTTCATGCTTCCTTCAGCAGACAAGCTTTATGGAGATGCTGACTTCATTTTCCAGCAGGACTTGGCACCTGCCCACACTGCCAAAAGTACCAAAACCTGGTTCAATGACCATGGTATTACTATGCTTGATTGGCCAGCAAACTCGCCTGACCTGAACCCCATAGAGAATCTATGGGGCATTGCCAAGAGAAAGATGAGAGACACGAGACCAAACAATGCAGAAGAGCTGAAGGCCGCTATTGAAGCATCTTGGTCTTCCATAACACCTCAGCAGTGCCACAGGCTGATAGCATCCATGCCACGCCGCATTGAGGCAGTAATTAATGCAAAAGGGGCCCAAACCAAGTACTGAGTACATATGCATGATTATACTTTTCAGAGGGCCAACATTTCTGTATTTAAAATCCTTTTTTTTTATTGATTTCATGTAATATTCTAATTTTCTGAGATTCTGAATTTGGGGTTTTCATAAGCTGTAAGCCATAATCATAAAAATGATATCAAATAAAGGCTTGAAATATCTTACTTTGCTTGTAATGAGTCTATATAATATATTAGTTTCACCTTTTAAGTTGAATTACTGAAATTAATGAACTTTTGCACGATATTCTAATTTTTCGAGTTTCACCTGTATATATAAAAAAATTATAATAAAAATAAAAAATTGGTGCACTCAAATCAAATCAAATCAAATCACTTTATTGTCACACTACTGTGTACACGAGTGCAACAGCAGGTGAAATTCTTGTGTGCAGTTCCGAGCAACATTGCAGTAATGACAGTGACGAGACATAAACCACTTTACAATAACAACATATTTACACAACACAATTTACATAACAAATGTACACATACCTACACAACAATTTACATATCAAATGTACACAATACACACAATGTAGAATACACATACACTAGATAAGGGTATATAATATATATATATATATATATATATATATATATATATATATATATATATATATATATATATATATATATACACTAACTGAATTGGGAGCGAGAATATATTGACAGAATGAGGATTAATAAAGTGCAGTGCTGATTGTAGATCGTGAGAGATCATGTGTTTAAAAGTCTTATTGCTTGTGGGAAGAAGCTGTCATGTAGTCGGCTGGTGCGTGTCCTGATGCTGCGATACCGCCTGCCTGATGGAAGCAGTGAGAGCAGCCCATGACTCGGGTGGCTGGAGTCTTTGATAATCCTCCGAGCTTTATTCACACACCGTCTGTTATATATATCCTAGAGGGAGGGAAGCTCACCTCCGATGATGTTTCTGGCCGTTCGCACCACCCTTTGCAGGTCTTTGCGGTTGTGGGCGGTGCTATTGCCGTACCAGGCGGTGATGCAGCCAGTCAGGATGCTCTCTACAGTACTGGTGTAGAACCGTGTGAGGATGTGGTGGTTCATTCCGAACTTCCTCAGCCGTCTCAGGAAGAAGAGGCGCTGGTGAGCCTTCTTCACAACGGCCTCAGTGTGGACGGACCATGTGAGTTCCTCAGTAATGTGGACACCGAGGAACTTGAATCAGAGTCATCAGAGCATGCGCGAACCAACTGGCTGGTGTTTTTACGGACATTTTCAACCTGTCCCTCTCCCTGTCTGTAGTCACCACATGCTTCAAAACATCAACCATTGTGCCTGTACCAAAGCAATCAAAAATCACTTGCTTAAATGACTGGCGTCCTGTTGCCCTCACCCCCATCATCAGCAAATGCTTCGAGAGGTTGATCAGAGATTACATCTGCTCTGTTCTGCCCACCTCTTTGGACCCATTGCAGTTTGCCTACCGCAACAACCGCTCCACTGATGATGCCATTGCATCTACAATACACACTGCTCTATCCCATCTGGAAAAAATGAACACATATGTGAGAATGCTGTTTGTAGACTACAGCTCAGCATTTAACACCATAATGCCCTCCAAGCTTGATGTGAAACTCCGGGCTCTGGGCTTAAACAGCTCGCTGTGCAGCTGGATCCTGGATTTCCTGTCAGGCAGATGTCAGGTGGTTAGAATGGGCAGCAACATCTCCTCATCACTGACCCTCAACACTGGAGCCCCGCAGGGCTGTGTTCTCAGCCCACTCCTGTATTCCCTTTACACACATGACTGTGTGGCGACACATAGCTCCAATGCCATCATTAAGTTTGCTGACGATACAACGGTTGTAGGTCTGATCACTGACAATGATGAAACAGCCTACAGAGAGGAGGTGCACACCCTGACGCGCTGGTGTCAGGAGCACAACCTCTCCCTCAACGTCAGTAAAACCAAGGAGCTTGTAGTGGACTTCAGGAAGAAAGACAGAGAACACAGCCCCATCACCATTAATGGAGCACCGGTGGAGAGAGTCAGCAGCTTCAAGTTCCTCGGTGTCCACATTACTGAGGAAGACACTCTAATCTCTGTCTTAGCTAGCACTTTTTGTGTTACATTCTCCTTTGGATGAATTGCTTGTGTTGTATTCTTCCTCATTTTGTAAGTCGTTTTGGATAAAAATGTCTGCTAAATAAATAAATGTTAATTTTGTCATGGAAATAATTATAATTTAATGCGATTTAGAAATAGGTATTGCAAACTAACATACAAACCCACCAGTAGAGAAAGCACACATTTGTGTAATTTGGACTTTTAACTCTAAACCATATGGTTGCTGATATATGGCCCTTGTGACTGTACCTTGTGTGATAACTGGCCCTTCTTTTTCCTATATAGGGGGTGGGGTCATGACTAAGGAATTAATGGATGGGTGTTTAGTGATTATAATGAAGAAGGGCCTGCAGATTGATCAGGTCTATAGAGCATCTGTGGGGGCCACCCACAGGGACATATGAAGGTATAAGGTACATGTTGTGATGTGAGAAAAAACCTGGACAGTATTCCCAGACCCTCTTCATAAACCCCAAGGAGTGACAGGAAATCCATTCCTGTCGCATGCAATTATATCTATGCTGATTTGGTGAAAAAGCTTTTTTTATTTTTTTTATCAAAGCCACTGAAGAGCTGAGGTGGACTGTAGCCTGACAGCCAGGTTCATGGGGCAATCTAATTGTTTCTCACTGAAGCATGCCAACGCAGTGACATATTCACACTACTGTGCACTTACAGTATGTATATAGAAACAACAAACATTCTCTCTCATTCTCTTGCCTCAGTGTCACAGAGAAGACATCATGCAAAAGCTAAACAACCATGCTTACACAACTGGTCAAGGATGCTGCATTAAACTGTATTCAGTTAGAGGCTAAAAATCTTATGTTGTGTGTTTCAGTAGTGAATATCTCGCATAGAAGATTAGTTCATCCAAAACAATTATCTCATTATTTACTCTGCCTTAAGTTGTTGCAAACCCACAAGAATTTCTTACGGTCATTCATGGAATTCAAAATTTGAGACGTTAGCCATAATGTTAGTCTCAGTTACCATTCACTTTCATAATTTGTACTCCCATACAATGCCTCATATTGCATTTTGTGACCCACGGAACAATCAAAGTCATGAAGGTTTGGGACAACATGAGGGTAACTAAATGACCAAAGAATTTAGTTTTTCGTGTGAACCCATAATTATATTTTGATGTATAAGGGGCCGTTCTGACCCAAGGTGTTCTTTGGCTAAAAAAAAAAACTATACCCAGCGCAGTGAATAGAACAGAACATATGCGCCTTGAGACACATTTTTAAAGTTGCCATTCTTTTTAACATGAGAGAGTATCTAAAAAAACATGGCGCAAGATGCTTCAAATTAAAAAATAAAACAGACGCAGTGCAGCAATCAAAGACGTCTGTCAAGTGCATGTTTCTACAAAAAGACAGTGCAGTTGTATGCACAAATGTGAAAATGTAAGTTATTTTTTTTTTCTTATGAAAATGACTAGGCCTGCATAGAATAGTTGACAAAAAATATTAACTTTTTTAGATTAATTTACACTGTATATGAATTCATACAAACTTTTTTTTTTTTTTTTAAAAAGATACCAATAAGGGAGTAGTGCTCTCTGCTCCCTTTAACTGTAAGTGCACATATTCTGTTTGTGTCTAATAATGAATAATATTTTTTTTTTTATTAATTATTTTAAATGGTAGTTGTTAAATAGGTTATCTGTTACCGGTAATGACCATAATGGACAAACTCAGATTAGGCAGATTAGTCTATACCCTAACAAATTGTTCTGTTAGGATTATCTATATGAAGCACATGGTATATTAACCAATGTTTACTCACATTACTCTAGTCTAGACTGAGTCATGAAGTTACATTTTCCTTCTCAGGAGAAGAAGAAGACTGTATCCCCAGCCGGTCTGACTCCTTGCTGAGAAGGAAACAGAAAACAGCCCAGATGACATACATTTTCTTTCGTACCTTTGCCAACCCCCCTTCTGGTTAGTCACACACCACCATGCCAGCACTGCCTCTGGCACAGAGGAGCTGGAGCTGTATCAAGTGATTATATATGCTTATTTTCATACAAACATGCACACATTGTCCCCCTCTCATGTACATACACCTATAATTATAGGGATAGTGTCACCCTAATTTCGGTTCAGCAGTACCAATTACATGGATTTATCATAAAAATGTTTTGTGTTTTGCAAAATAGTCCCTGTTGATGACTATGTTTAATATGTACAGCCTCATGTTACCGATTGCACCTGGTTTGCCCAAACAGCAGCACAAATACTCCACGCTGTCTAATTAATGTACCATGTCAGTAAAGCCTCTTTCCTAGTAGCCTGAAATCTTTCACTGCTTAATAAAGGATAATTATGCTAAAAATCTCCCCCTTTAATAAAGAAGAATGCTTTGAAAGCACTGGCAGGCTGAGCATCAGCCCCTCTGATGAGAGAATAAGAGATCGCTATGTAATTATTCACTTTTACATGCAAATTGGATGATTACCTCACAGATCAGACTAATGCACCTGAACCTACAGACATATACTTGAGTACAATACAAAAAAGATTTTGTTCAAATGCAGACACCTGCGCAAACGCGTACACACACATGCACACACACACACACACACACACACACACACACACACACATACACAAGATAGAGAATAATATGTCTTTTCCACTCTAAAATTATACAGGCCTCATGAACAACTCAAATGCATTTTTTCTTTACTATGCCTTTGCACTTTAATCAAATGAACATGAATGCTAGTGTGACTGTTTTACAAAGTGAAAGAGTCACTCACCTGTATTCTCTCAGTGTCAAATGCTCCACACCCTGTCAGGTCTATCCCCTCACCCACTAGGTGCAAATAGATAACAGAGAGCCAGAAATTGAAGTCTCTCCGCAGGTGGAAGCCCACAGAGCACTTGTCTGTGCCCCAGAGCACAGAGAACTTGGGCACTTGTCTGGAGGCTAAATATAACCGCTTGTTAGCTGAGCATAGATATATAGATCCTTTTTGACCCCTGACACATGTCAGGATACTCTCTTTGGGTGACGCTTCAGCCCTTGTCCAGTCTCTCTTATTCATCATGCATTCACAGTTTGGTACCTCCCTAGCCCCTGCTGATGCACTGATATAGATGTTGTAGTCCTAGTCATCTGATCATATGCTCAACGTCTGTCAAAAATGACAATGCATCAGCATTTCTATGTGGAGATGACATTTGAGGCTGATCTCTGTGTGACTGTGTTGCTTGGAAGGATAGATGTGCCATGTAACATCACAAAACAGACTGAGACTGATGCATAGATCAGCATGTCTGGGTGATGATAGCCCAGTGTTTCCTACACCACTGTTTAGCAGCTGCAAATCTACAGCGCCTGCTTAAAAAAAAAACTATTTGCGCTTATGTGCACTTGAGGTCCCACTTGAGAAAAACACTGGGTGCCAACAAATAATGAATAAAGCATGCAACTTTCTATTCCGTTGTTCTGTATGGGTTGGACTCCAACAACAATCATTAAGTAATACATTGCAGAGCAACTATCATCTTGCAAAGAGAGAGTGAGTGAGCTAAAAGGTGATGAGCAAACCAATTTGAGCGAACTAAAGAGGTTTATCTTTCATAATAACACTATACGTATGAATATCTACAACTAAAATTTTTAGAGCCATGTTGTTGATTAATGCCAGCTTTTTTAATGTGCAAGCTCATAATCGTGTCACAGGTGATTAAAGGCGATTTTAGCCATTCAAGCTATCATGCTGAGCCATTGGATTAGCCATGACTCAATTTTTCAAAAATCCTGCATCCTTAAGATACCAAATGAGCTTTATTGAGACAAAAGTGAGCAGAAATGGTTGTCAAAAACCACAGCAGCAAAATAGCACCCTCAACTGAGCAACATGACATAAAAATGGCATTATACTTCAATAATTCGCTGCAACTACAATAATATGAAAACACGCAAAATGATTGACAGGCAGAAAGCATCATTGTCCGCGGCCCACGGAAACAGTTTTGTTTGCTGATTACAGAGTCTAGAGTTGTCACAGAGACTGGTGAGATATTTCAGGACACTTATTTCATGAATATCTTCAGGGAGTAGTAGAATTTATTGCATACGTTTCCATGAAAAAATCATTTACAGCACCTTTAAGTCATAAGTGTCCCAATGTCCAGTGGAACAACACCCTTGCCAGTGCTCGAATTTGTGTCCACAATATACTGTTTCATGACACAGGGAGCTAGTGTGCTGATTGAGATGCACACTGAAACTTTCCTAAGACAACTATCTCTCTCTCTCTCTATCTCAACTAATCCAGTGATGCAGTGGGGCAGGGCTGAGATTCAAAATCAATCCTGATTGGCTCAAAATTTAAAGGCCTTAAAGAAACAGTTTAAAAATCAACTAAATGAATAGAGATATATAATTACAGCTTTAATGTGTGTTAATATTAGATAACAATTTAGCAACATTAAATAACAAATTAGCAACATTATATATACAAATACATGATAGTAGACCTTGTTTCAGAACAAATTTCACTTTTCTTAGTCAATTTTGCAATTGCTTTAATCAACTTGTTAATTTTGTATGAAGTCAGTTACCCTCAAGGTCACATGCAGGTGTCCAAGCAGACTGTAGTTCATCACATTATATATGGACATAGACTAAGTCTTACAACCAAAAAATATCAAAGCACTCTTTGTCTAAATCAACAAATATTTATATTTCTTTATAAGTAAAAACAAAAAGAAGTCTGGATTAAGACTCTAAATGATTTGCGGGGCCAGTAATACTGAGGACAAATGTTAGGGTGTAGGCTACTGAGTTTAGTTAGTAGTATCACTAACAAATACAGTTGTAGTTTGTTCTTGTTCACCAACGACGTGTTCCTGTATCCTTGAAATCAAGATCAATGTTCGGCAATGGAAGTGGCATCAACTCCTTGACAATGCAGAGCATAACAAGGAAGAGACAACTCCATTATGGCCCCACTCCTCTGAAGGTCCCCTTGAGCCCAAAGCCCGCCATACGAGATCAAAGCAGCAAATCAATACGCAAAACAAAGGAATACCAGGAAGACGAATGGGCTTTGCATGGGGAAGTGAAGTGGGAAATGGATTTTTAAGTTGCCCTGAAAAGCATTTGCAAGTGGCATTTAAAATAGAGGGGGGAGAGGTCACTCTGGCAGTAAAGAACCTCTCCACCAAAGTGCTGGATGTCCATTATGATCACATTCATTACCCCAGCTTAAGTACCAACACATGCCCTGGCTTGTTGATTCTCAACTGAAGAGAGTAATTGTAGGGCTGTGTATAATGTCAAGTGTCATGAATTTATTGAAAGTAATAAATAAGCTTGATCATGTAACCTACACTGATGTGACTGCAAGGTTACAACTAAATTGCAAAGCCAATTGCTTTATTAGCCTCAACCTTGAGAGAATCTCATGTAAGAATAAGCCCTAGAAACCTCCAAAACAAAGGTTCTGAAGAATATCTCGAAGGCATGTGGGTTAATGAGACCAATGACTTCACCCACATTTTGTGAAGAATAAAGGCTATTGCTAAATAAAAGTAAACTATGCTCTATTCTCTTGTTCAACTGAAAAAAAATTAACCCTCATGTTCAGTTAAGATTAACTTGTTTGGGCTCCTTAACACCCCAGTGGTGTATGTGTAAAAATCATAGTAATATTTACAAGTTAAACCTATAATTTCCCATTTTTATTTGTTTGGTATGTCCCCCTGTCTTAATCAAATGTAGTGATATATTAATGAAGGTTTAACCTTCTGTTTTTAACTCAAAGTAGGCATGCACTTGTATCCATTCTAGTACCATTTGGTAGTATGTTTGTTCATGAGACGCGATGAGAATGGAGTTTGATGTTTTCAACACAGCCACCACATTTGATTTAAGTGCTTTATTAATAATTTGATTTTTAATACAATAATCTGAGAGTGAATAACAACTTAAATTGTGTTCTGTTTTGCACACAGTGATCATTGTGCTTCACAAGAGTTTAAATATAGTGAATATTGTAAAGTGAAATAAGTTTTTTGTACTTTTTTAACTTTTTTAAACTTGACAGGCCTGTTTCAGTATTCACTTGGGTTCAACATAATCACATATAAAATTGACATGTTGCTTCTGAAAGTACATATACCCTAAAATGAACCCCATACTGTCAAATTGCAGACAAGCGCCGTTCCACTTCAGATATTTTTGCATCTATTCAAATATAAAAATGTCCCTCTAGTGCTACTGATAGTGTGTTGCGTGAGCAACCTCCAAGACATCACATTCACATAAATAATGGAGAATGCTTTTCACAGGTTGAATTTTTGCTCTGAATTTCAATTATTTCTCCAATGACTGTTAGGTTTAGGGTTGATTTTAATAAAAAAATAAAATTCATTACACAGTATTACGTCATTTATGACTAAAATTACAAATAACTTTTGGAACCACTCTGTGGACATTTCAACATTCAACATCACTTCCAGTTTCAGCATCTAGTGGGCAGTGATTAAAATTTCGGTAAGCACAGACCAATTTCAGCAGCAGAATTTTCCACCTACTTTCACCGAATTCACAGTATGATCAGTCTGTTGCATTATGGTAATTAAACCCTGTGAATTATTTTTCTTCCTTCCGGAAACCAAGAATGTGACTGTTGTGTCACATGAAACACATGAAACATGTGCCAAAAAAATAGGGACCAAAAAAAGAGAGAACTCAAGTTGAACTGTAGATGGACAACAGGACATTGGTCATGTCCTGGCGGACAATCAACATTATTCTGAGCATGCAGTCCTGTAGCATTATTTAAAATTTAAAATTCATTCAGACGTAATTTAATTTTTCATTGTCGCATTGAGCACTCACGCTGAGTGAGGCTTGAATGTAGTTGTCGCTGAAAAGCTGAAAATTACAGAGTATGTGAGTGCCAATGCCCAGCCAGCGTCCCCAATGAATAAAGCTTTTGGAGAATACCACACTCCTGCTGTTCACATTTACAATTCCAACTCAAATCTCTCCCCACTTTCTCCATGGCCTTGTTTTGATTTGAAAATGTTTGTAGTTGTGTGTATGTGGAACACAAAAATATATGCTAGAAAGACAAGTGTAATGCACACACCTAGTTTTAAAGATGTAAGCATTTAGGACTCAACAATACGAAAGTGCTCAGAGTGCTGACTCTGATGCAAATGTTGTTTTCGTGTAAGTAGGAAAAATAGCCTTGAAAATGTGTTTTAGTAACATTCCACAAATGTGCTGAGCATCTTCTCATAGTCTGGTCTGCCTATATGCTGAGCTGAGGTTTGGGAGAATGTGCCCCGTAAGAGGATTTCTATGCATCTATGTCTTAGTGAGAAATGATAATACGATGTGTGGTTTGTGAATTTAGCTGTTTTAGTGCTGCATCAAATGGAATGAAAGGGAATAAAAGTGTCAAGGCTGAGTTTGAGAGAGAGCGAGGACTTCTAGAAAGTGAGAAGAATGACCTTTTAATAAATGAAAAAAATAATAATAAAAAAAAAAAAAATAAACAACAAAACAAAACTACCCCAAAGGGGAAAACTCAAAGGTACAGGGCAGAACACTGCAAAACAGAATGGGTTCAATGCTCCAGACTGGAACAAACACTACAGGGCAAGTAAGTAACTGACACGGGAGAACCAAACAGGGTGATAAACCACAATGAACTGGCACAAGACAAAAAACAAAATGGGGTTAAATAGGAAAGAAAATGAGGTGGGTAATAAGGAAAGCAGGTGAATCAAATTAATTAATAATGAGGTAACAAGGGGCAGGGTCAGGATGAAGTACAGGAGAGCACATTGCAAACAACTTAACAAGAACATGCACTCACTTAAAACACAATAGTCCGGACAGGAATAGACATGGCAATGAAGCCGTCATTGGCCATGTGCTCAAAAAAACACAATAAAGCACATGGCAATGAAAGCCATCATTTGCCATGTGCTCAAACAAAAAGACAAGACAAGACCAGACAAGAGCACATGGCAAGAGACCGGAAACCGAACACGAAGCCATGTGCTTACAAAGACAAGACAATGAGCATGAGTGTCAGGATTCCGACTCAGAAACAAGACCGAACCAGACCGAAGAGTCAGGATCCAGACACCATGCACTGAACATGAATCACAGACTAGACAGAAAAGCACACAGCAAGGAAAACAACCAAAGCTGTGCAATTACACAGAGACATATAGCATATGTGTCAGGATCCTGTCACCATAATAAACTTGACTGAAAAAGGTGACAGGATCTTGACAAAAAGCTTGGGCTGAGCATATAGAATAAAGTTTTCGTTTTCATTCACTTAATGGAAGTTTAAGGCAAAGAACAATATTATTAAACCTTAACCATTACAAAGTGTGCTGTTTAAAAGTAAAATACAATGCCTACACACATACACACACAGCTTCTCCACTTCGCCCAGAATCAGAAAATGTTTTTACAGCCACCTCAAACTGCCTCCTGTCACCTCATTCATCTCTTCTCAAAATTCCCTACTGGTCCATTGCTGGACCTAATCCATTATCTTTCATCCACAGAAACAATATCCCAGACTGCCAAGCAGCAGACACTCTTCTCTCCACAGGATGTGAGTGGACGACGGGACCTCGGCATTAACCTTTCAGCTGGCTCCTTACAGAATCACTTAAGTCAACAATTCATGTAAATCACCATATCAATGTTGGCACCTCACACAATAGGCCGGTGCTGATTCCAATTCAGTACTTTTAATTAATGTCATCTAATTCCTTCCTTCACATCTTAATTGTGTCAGCATTCTTTGAAGGAAATCACAATGTGTATGAGCAGCCGCTGGGAACATCTGACCCGGCAGCTTATTGAAACTTTAAACCCAATAAGGAGACATTGTCCATAGGGTGCAGTTGAAAGCAAACCTTACATGCTGCCAGGGGTAGTATGATTTTAAAGCAGCACTAAAAGTATCCTAACTATGTTGAAGATGTTATAAAGCAAGAACAAAAGCTCCGCAGGTCTCATGACTAAAACTCATTAAGATTAGTCTCTGTTTTATTCTCTCTGTGTAGATATTGCCTTCAATGATTTCTAATTTCCAGAGTTATTACTATACAAACATTTAGCACATTTAAAATAAATCAGATAATCTGTATTTCTGCATTTGCCAGGTGCTTTTTTAAAAAAAAATTACAAAACATTTGCTTAAATTAAGTGTAAAGAGGGTATATACTTTATTAGTATACATGTTCCCTGGAAATCAAACCCATAACCTCAGTGTTGCTACCACTAATGTATGCGCTACCATTTGAGGTACAGAAACATATATATAATCTTACTGAAATACTGTATATGGCCTAATAAAGTCTGATGATAATCTGACTGCTGTAAACATTGCAGTTCCATGTTAAAACTATTTATTGCTGGATACAGCAGGAGAAAAGTCAGGGAATATTTTCTACACTATAAGTAAAGATCAATTTAGTGTTGATACAGTACACATATTACAGGGACAATGCGCCTGGTGCAACCTAGGGTGAGATGCTATGCTTAAGCTATAATGTTGATAGCTCATAGACCATCCCTTGTGGGATTCGAACCTACAACCTTACAACCAGCACAGATCTTTAACCTCCAAGCCACACTGTGACAACATCCATATAGAATCATCCACACAATTTAATATGGCCACTACCATATAACATATAAACATCAATATAATTCAAAATCATAAACAAATACTGTCCTACCAGTCAAAATTTTGGACATACTCATTCTTATTGCTACTATTTGCCACATTTTTAATACTATTACAGTTGTCAAACCTAAGAAATAACACAAATGTAAATGTGTAGTGGCAAAAAATGTACAAATCTAAACTATCTTATATTTTATCTTTATAAAACCTTAGCTAATTTCAAATTTTTTTACCTAGATTACAGCTCAACCTACAGTACTTCATAAGGTACCCATCTCGGATGCTTGTTAAACAGTATTAAAATAGTTCCCCTCTATGCTGGACACTTGTTGGCTACCTTTTCTTTACTCTCTGGTCCAACTCATCTATTTAAATTTAAATAAATAATTGTATTTTTGTAAAGACAATTCTACATAGATAGTATATATATTTGCCTATAAAACAAGGTTCAAGAATTGAAGCATACGCTTTTTGATCAAACGTTTTTTAAGATCATGAGAAACATAAATTCAGTCTTTATAAATACACCTTTGACTGGTAGTGCATTATACATACTGTATATAATTTATAAACACATAGAATTATTCTTTCAGTTCTCACTATGTTGCACATTACATCATTCCCTCACGTGTACGACATGAATGTGGCTTTCATTCAGAATAAGGCACATGTGAGTTTATAGTTCAACATGCATGATATCCTGCCAGACTGCTTAGCAGATTTACAGGTCTAAACTCAGTTACATGTTGTCAGGGGTGAGTGATAATCGGTTCTGGTTTGTTACACTAATTTTTCTGCAATAACTATGCATCATTTAATTTCCTGCACTTTATTACGTGTTATAATCAGGGCCAGATCCTTCAGTATACATGTAATAAAATGAATCCAGCTGTATTCTGCACTCCCACCCTCCCCTGTAGAGACTACATCTTTGTTACAAATGTTAAACTTTGTTTGTTTAGTCAGCTTCTCTGGGCAGGCAATGGTAAATGGTAGTAGGGGAGTTGGCAACATGTTTGTGAAATGGAATATCATTTCTAATATATCTCGTTTCTTCCTTGTGGCAGCTAGTGTCAGGGTCTATCAGCTTGTGAGGTTTAACTTGCCATTACAGTGAAGGAAAAATATATGACTTTAAACCAGACCGTAAGTGAGTGGGTTTGTATTCATGTTCAGACAAAGTATAAGCCAGCTGCATTTGTTTGTTTTACTCCATAAAGACCAACCAGACTCAAATCCTGAAACACCAGCGATCAGTCAGATATGTGATAATAGGCCCTTATTTTGCTAGTTAACACTGAAGGGTTTTGGTGCCTACTTGTGAATGTGCATACGTTTAAGTATTGATATTTACTCACAAAAAAATTACACCATCCTCCTTAGCCAGATTTGACACAGACAAACAAAAATAAAGATTTACAGACTTTATTTACCAATGTGCTAAAATCTAAAAGTAAGAGAAAAAAATGCAACTAAACATACTGTAAATGAAAGTGATAAGGGCTTTAAAAAAGAACCTTTTTGTAAAGGGAAAGCACATTGGAAATGTGAAAATATCCCTTTTAGCAGAGTAGAAATTAAACCCTTCATGTTAATGCTAGCTTGTACTTAATCATAATGTTTAGTTCCATAATGCAGCTTTCAGCCCCCTTCAATTTCTGCATTATACATTTTTAGATACCCAATGGTTTTGTCCAACCACAATGCCTAAGGGGTGTTTTGGTGATTTTGGTCATGGACATTATGAATTATTTATAACTGTGGGCAAGCAGTTGTCAAAACAACTAATTATAATGGAAATACACAATGAGAGGGATTTGCATTTTGAGTAAAACATACAATTTAACTGTGGAAAGACAAACAGGTTTCCTGATACATATTAAATATAAAATATGTAATTACAGTAACTTCCACACTGTTGTGGTTATTTTGTCCTCAACTGAATAGGGTAGAGAGTACAGTTGTAACACTTTTTGCTTTTTGCTATACTGCCAAAATACTGACCAGAATTAACATGCCATTTTTTCCACATAAGATACCTTTATCTGTCTATTATCAAAATGAATGTAAAAAAACCTGCATATATTGTTCCTATTTTCAACAATTAGTGTGTGAAGTAAAGGAGCACATTTTTCACAGCTGTCTCCATGTCAGGTACTATTGTAACACTACTCCGGGACCAGTGACGTGCACAGACCATGCAGGAACAAGGGCTGAAGGATAAAAAGGGTACTTTATTTTATTTTTTTTTATTAATTTAGTATTTATTAGATTTTTTAGTAATAATAAAGTAGTAATTATATTTACTTAACTAATTTATTTGCTTTTTGAGTATTTAACCATTTTCTTGCATATACAGTGTATAATGTACATATCAAGTTTTCCTTCATCACAAATAATAGCCTATTCTGTTATAATTCTCACAAAAAGCACCATGGTAATACAATTGTTTATTTGTTTATTTTCAGACATGGTCTATGATAACCCCAAGTTTATGACATGTCATAGTAAAACAATGGTGTAAGCCCGTTTATCAGTCCAATGGCGGTCTCCAATAATACGGGTGAAGGTCTCTGCGCGTTACTGTGTTTCTTTTATGCAACACAACCAGATTAAATGAAATACATTTTCTCTTATGTATTACCTCGTTATTTCATCTGATATTTCATCCATAAATGAAAAAGGTTTTAATGATATCTGAGCATCATTAAAAGTGAGCGAATGTTTGATTATTCTTTTTAACTCCTTTAATTATATTTTACCCGTTCAGATTAAGAAACTATGTCGCTTTGAGGTCCTCGCATGTTTTTCTCTACACTGCGGGTCTCACGATCACAAGCGGCCAGTATTGGATCATCAAACAGAGGTAATTGCTATATACCTGAGATCAGTCACGTTTACACATTCAAAGATACTTCAGTATAGCCCCATGGAATTGCATACACTTGAATTTAACTTAACGTTTTCTTCAGTAGAGGTCACGGCCACTATTACAGATGTAAGTTGACCAACATAACTTCTCTTGTAATAGCTTTGGATTGGCCATGTCGTGGTTTCCCGCGTACACTTATCTGGAGAAACATCAAATTAAAACAGAGGTAAGACACACCCGAATTTAGATTGGTCAAGCAGCATTTAGCTGTTCTAAACAGAAATACCCTTTATGTCTTTGCAAACCAAGTACACTTGAATTGACAACACATTCTCACATTTTCCCAACTCGTCACATATGGACGCTTTTGCCAGGACCCCTTGGCGTCACTTTTTAACGCCCTGGGTATACCTTTGGCATCATTTTTCAATGCGTTGGATAGTCCGATAGATTTCTATAGAGGATTTTAAAAATAAAAATATAAAAAAACTTTGATTAATTGAACACAATTTTAAAAATAAAAATATAAAAAACGTCTCGGTTACGTATGTAACCTCCGTTCCCTGATGGAGGGAACGAGACATCGTGTCGAAGAAGCGACACTAGGGGTCTCTCTTGAGCGCCGAAAGATACCTCTGATCTATGAAAAAAGGCCAATGAGAGTTGGCGAACGGTATTTGCATACTCCGCCTCCGGATACGGATATAAAGGCGAGAGAAATACGCTCATTCATTCAGGATTTTTCTGAGGAGCCGGGAGTGTACCGGGCACCTCAGCGGCTCGGCTCAGCAACGTGGCCGGGAAGACACGACGTCTCGTTCCCTCCATCAGGGAACGGAGGTTACATACGTAACCGAGACGTTCCCCGTCTGTCGCTTACTTCGACGTCGTGTCGAAGAAGCGACACTAGGGGTCCACTTCAAAACTCGCCATGCGCCGAGCCGTGTACGTGTACTGCTGACACAGAAGCGGGCAGGTATTTGCACGTGCACAAGCGACCAACTGTGTTCAGGCTGCACGTACTCTTCCCCAATGCCCCGAAAAAGCGTCAGCATCCTTTTGGTTACCCTAGGGGGGAACAAGGTGACGCTCCCAACTAGGGAACGGGCCAAGCCTGGCTGGGCCTCTTTTCTCTCTATGTTTTCTCAGCATAGAGCAAGAGCAGCCGGGGCCCTTACCGCATCGAGGGAAGGGGGTCTTATTCCCGAATTCCTATTCTTTTAGAGGGAAAAGACCCTGCGGAGGCCACACCCGCACAGCAGGGGAAGTAAAGGTGGCAAAATACATCACATGGCCACTTTGGGCATGTGGGAAGAAATGGCGCGGTGGTAGATCCAACCTCGAGGAGGGGGGAGTTGCTACAACACGGCGACTGGAGGGCAGCGAAGGACTGCCTAAGGGAGACGCGGGTCAGCTCGTAAGGTGACCGTACCGCGGAAATACACACAGGAGGAGTCCCATAGGAGGCCTGATCTGTGGAGCACCTATTCCAGTAGGGGTAGCCGGAGGTACCCGTAGTGGACTGGACCAGCACGTTCCTCCGCTGAACTGCTGCGGGCCCGAAGGGCTAGGGAGGAATCAACCAGGGACCTAGGTCCTCTGGGACAAAAGCGCACTGTTTTGCCTTGGCAGAGGGAAACGGCGCTGGAACAAGCGGTTCACCCGGTCAGATCGTCGACGTGTACCGAGTTCTACGGGCTCGGACCTGAGAGAACACGGGATGAGACTGACTCAACCCTGAGATTGTAGAATCACGTAAAGGTGTTAGGTGCTGCCCAGCCCGCAGCTCTGCAAATGTCTGCTAGGGAGGTGCCCCTCGCCAGTGCCCATGAGGATGCCACGCTCCTAGTGGAGTGGGCCCGAACCCGTAAGGGGGGTGGCACAGCCTGGGTGTGGTAGGCCAATTGAATGGCCTCCACCACCCAGTGAGACAACCTCTGTTTGGAGACAGCGTTCCCTTTCTGCTGTCCTCCAAAGCAGACAAAGAGCTGCTCAGAGCGCCTAAAGCTCTGGGTGCGTTCCAGGTAGGCACGCAAGGCACGTACCGGACACAATAGTGAGAGGGCTGGGTCTGCCTCCTCCCGGGGCAGCGCTTGTAGGTTCACTACCTGATCTCTAAAGGGCGTGGTAGGAACTTTGGGCACATAGCCTGGTCGAGGTCTTAGGATCACATGAGTGTCTGCCGGACCGAACTCCAGGCAAGTGTCGTTAGTAGAGAACGCTTGCAGGTCCCCGACCCTCTTGATGGAGGCGAGCGCGATCAGCAGGGCCGTCTTTAGAGAGAGGGCCCTGAGTCCAGCTGATTCTAGCGGCTCGAAAGTGGATCTCTGAAGACCGGCGAGGACCACCGAGAGATCCCAGGAGGGGAACAGGTTTGGCCGGGAGGGGTTTAACCTCCGGGCGCCTCTTAGGAACCTGACGATTAAGTCGTGCTTGCCCAGAGACTTGCCGTCTACTGGGTCGTGGTGAGTCAAGTCAAGTCAAGTCAATTTTATTTGTATAGCGCCTTTCACAACACACATCGTTTCAAAGCAGCTTTACAGAAGTTCAGCATTAACGGACGATAAAAAATGTAATGTCTATAAAGTCGATAAATCATCATCCTTGTGCAGGGCTCCAAACTGCGACTAAAAATGGTCGCATTTATGACCAAATAAATTTATTTGCGAGTGTAATTTCTGTCAAGGTCGCCATTGGTGACAGTAAAAATGTACTCCATTTGATTTTAAAATTTGCATTACATTTCCCGAGATACATTACAAAAGTTTATATCAAAAGAAATAGCGGGGAAAACGGAGTTCATTGCAGGAACTAACCATTTCAAAAAAAAAAAAAAAAAGAGACTGTGAGAAAACACGGTGACAGTAACGAGCATAAAAAATGCACGTGATCACATAATTGCGAAGAATGCTCCACAGACTACACTGTTAGCATGTGCAGTTTTTCTTGCATGCGAGCTGCGGGACGAAAAGGAATGGAAGGAGTTAAAAATGAAAATATTTGGCACCTGTTTTTCCCCCTATAGGAGCCAATGGCTCCTTAATTGATTTTTTTGTTTGGAGCCTTGTTGTGGAATTAGATAAGATATGATTCTTTATAGTGTTTAAAAATAATTAAATAATAATTGTATTAACCCCAGTGAGCAAGCCGAAGGCGACTGTGGCAAGGAACACAAAACTCCATAAGATGATGGTTAATGGAGAAAAATAACCTTGGGAGAAACCAGACTCACTGTGGGGGGCCAGTTCCCCTCTGGCTAACATCATGAATAATGTAAATAAGAATTATTTATGGTTAAAAAACATGATTTAAAAAATTATTAAACTTATTAAGTGCTAAGGGTCAGTATATAGACAGTGATTGTGTTTGAACTGCAAGATTAGTGACCAGTGTCTTTGAAGTCCATCCTTGATTAAATTCCAGAAGTTCACTTAGATGCAATTGTCCTTGTTTGGCTGATGAAGGCTTTTGATGGCAATAATTAGTCTATGTATCCCATTTCAAGATCGTAGTCCATGGTGATGGGGCATCTGAAGTCTCCGTGAGAGGCTGGATCCAAACTGGAGCTGACGAACGCTATTTACCTCGGGACTGGTGTCCCGAGATAACAGCAGAAAAGCAGATGGGAAATAATTAGCATAGCTGATGTTCATAATATTAATGCATTATAACTGATTCAGCAGTATTATAAAAAGTAAGCATTATGTGAATGCTTGGTTAAAGAGATGTGTCTTTAATCTAGTTTTAAACTGGGACAGCGAGTCTGAGCCTCGAACAATATCAGGAAGGCTATTCCAGAGTTTAGGAGCTAAATGTGAGAACGCCCTCCCTCCATTAGTGGACTTAGATATCCTAGGTATGACCAGAAGCCTCGAATTTAGTGATCTTAAAGAGCGCGATGGATTGTATGGCGATAGAAGATCCGTCAAATACACCGGAGCTAAACCATTTAGGGCTTTATAGGTCAGTAGTAATACTTTGTAATTGATTCGGTACTTAATTGGTAGCCAGTGTAGAGATGTTAAAATCGGTGTTATATGATCATATTTTCTTGACCTAGTAAGAACTCTAGCGGCTGCATTTTGGACTAACTGTAGCTTGTTTGTTGAGGATGCAGGGCAACCAGCTAATAAAGCATTACAGTAATCTAGTCTCGAGGTCATGAATGCATGAACTAACTTTTCTGCATCAGAAACAGATAGCATGTTACGTAGCTTAGCAATGTTTCTAAGGTGGAAAAAGGCTGTTCTCGTAACAGATGAAATATGATTATCGAAAATCAAGTTGCGGTCTAGTATAACACCCAGGTCTTTTACTGTAGTGGATAATGTAACAGGACATCCTTCTAAATTAAAGTTGTATTGTAAGGGATTTTGTGGGTAGTTTTTTGGACCAATAAGTAATACCTCCGTTTTATCGGAATTTAATAACAGGAAATTACGCGTCATCCAGCATTTTATATCTTTAAGACACTCTGTCAAGTTAGATAAGTTAGTGTTTTCATCTGGTCGTGATGAGATATATAATTGAGTGTCATCAGCATAACAGTGGAAATTAATTCCATGTTTTCTTATAATTTTACCAAGTGGCAGCATATATATTGAGAATAATAGAGGGCCTAACACAGATCCTTGTGGCACTCCATAGTCTACTGACGTTATCTTCGTGTTAAATAAGAACCTTGGATTATTTTGGTTATTTTCTATTAGTATGCGGAGGTGCTCAGCCCTGGCGGTGAGCTGCGATAGCGGCAACATACACCTTCAAGGTGGACGGGGACAGCCTCCCCTCCAACCTCTCCTGTAGGAACAGGAGCACTGACCTAACTGCGCACCTCTGTGGGTCTTCTGCCCGGGAAGAACACCAATTGACGAACAGACGCCACTTCAGGGCGTAGAGTTGGCTGGTAGAAGGGGCTCTGGCTTGGTTGATCGTGGCTACGACCGTGGGTGGTAGACCAGCTAGATCTTCCGCGTCCCGTCCAGGGACCAGACGTGGAGGTTCCAGAGGTCTGGGTGCGGATGCCAGAGCGTGCCCCGTCCCTGAGAAAGAAGGTCCTTCCTCAGGGGAATTCGCCAGGGAGGGGCTATTGCGAGGAGCACGAGGTCCGAGAACCAGGCCCGGGTGGGCCAGTAAGGAGCCACGAGAGTGACTTGCTCCTCGTCCTCCCTGACCTTGCACAGCACCTGTGCAAGAAGGTTCACTGGGGGAAATGCGTACTTGCGCAGCCCCACCGGCCAGCTGTGTGCCAGTGCATCTGCCCCTAGGGGAGCCTCTGAGCGGGCGTACCAGTGGGAGGTCTTTCGGGAGGCAAACAGGTCTACCTGGGCCTTGCCGAACCGTTCGCAAATCAGCTGAACCGAGAGGGGGTGAAGCCTCCACTCTCCGCTATGCAAGCATTGTTGTGACAGCGCGTCCGCCATCACATTGAGGTTGCCAGGGATGTGAGTGGCACGCAGCGACCTGAGTCGGTGCTGGCTCCAAAGGAGGAGACGACGGGCGAGTTGCGACATGTGGCGGGAGCGTACGCCGCCTTGGTGATTTATGTACGCGACCGCAGTGGTGCTGTCCGACCTGACCAGGACATGTTTGTCGCGAATTAACGGGAGAAACTGCCGCAGGGCTAGAAGGACGGTCAACAACTCGAGGCAGTTGATGTGCCAACATAGCTGGGCCCTTTTCCAACGGCCTGAGGCTGCGTGCCCGTTGCAAATGGCGCCCCAACCCAATCTGGAGGCGTCGGTTGTGACCAGGACGCGTCTGGACACCTGCTGTAGGGGTACTCCAGCCCGTAAGAAACAGAGGTCTGTCCAGGGGTTGAATGTTTGTTGGCAGGCGGGGGTGATTGTTATCCGGTGCGTGCCGTGGCGCCATGCTCGTCTCGGGACTCGGGTCTGGAGTCAGTGTTGGAGCGGTCTCATATGCATCAACCCCAGCGGCGCGACCGCCGGGGAGGATGCCATATGCCCCAGGAGCCTCTGGAAAAGTTTTAAGGGGACCGCTGTGCCTGGCCTGAAGGCAGCGAGGCAGTTCAACACTGACTGGGCACGCTTGTTGGTGAGACGTGCGGACATTGAGACTGAGTCTAACTCCATCCCGAGAAAAGAGATGCTCTTAACTGGAGCGAGCTTGCTCTTTTCCCAGTTGACCTGAAGCCCCAGACGGCTGAGGTGCCTGAGCACCTGGTCTCTGTGGGCGCATAGTAACTCTTTCGAGTGGGCCAGAATGAGCCAGTCGTCGAGGTAGTTGAGTATGCGGATGCCGGCTTCTCGGAGCGGAGCAAGAGCTGCCTCTGCGACTTTCGTGAAGACGCGAGGGGACAGAGACAGGCCGAAGGGGAGGACTTTGTACTGGTACGCCTGGCCCTCGAACGCAAACCGCAGGTAGGGGCGGTGTCGGGGCAGGATGGAGACGTGGAAGTACGCGTCCTTCAGGTCTATCGCTGCGAACCAGTCTAGATGCCGGATGCAGGTTAAGATGTGTTTCTGCGTGAGCATCTTGAACGGGAGTTTGTGCAACGCTCGGTTGAGAACTCGAAGGTCCAAGATTGGTCGTAAGCCGCCGCTTTTCTTGGGTACGATGAAGTAGGGGCTGTAGAAACCCTTCTTCATCTCGGTTGGAGGGACAGGCTCTATCGCGTCTTTGGCCAGAAGAGTCGCGATTTCCGCGCGCACGTTCGCCGTGTACTGCGGAAAAGCAGACGCCCATGAAGGGGGGCGGGGGCCTGGCAAACTGAATTGCGTAACCGAGTCGGATGGTCCGGGCCAGCCAGCGAGACGGGTTGGGAAGTGAAAGCCACGCGTCCAACCTCTGCGCTAGGGGCACCAAAGGGACAGTTAATTTGGATGTACCCGGCAGTGCTTCGCAGCGGGGCGGAGCAGGTATGGCAGCGTTGGGCGGCGACGGGGCGACCCGCGGCTGAGGTGCTGAGAAAAGACTCAAAGCACTTACCTTGCTCCGCACACCCGGCTGGGGGCGGGTTAGCGACTGAGGAGGAGGTCCTGGGTAGGCATCCTCTAGACTCATCGGAACCGGCCGGCCGGGGGACAGTCGTGGGGCTGAAGACGGGTGGTCCGTGTCCAGGAAGCCAGGACTGTTGAGATCTAAGGGCAAAGTGCCGTGAGAATGGCATTTGCGGGCCAGGTGACCCAGAGACATAGGAAATAGCTCTTTTATTGAGAATGTGGGTACCGCAACCCCGTCTAAGGGGGAGCGGCAAATTAAATTGTTTAAAAACAAAAGATTCTCCTCCCGGCCCTCCACCGGGGGATGGAGTGGTCTTACCACCTCCGGAGCTAACGTCTGTGTCGCTGGGTCGTCCGTCTCAGGACCACCTAGGAGCCTTCCGGGTCCTCGGGGGAGTCCGGGAGACGGGGGGCGTCTGCTTCCTGTGGTGTGCTCGACGCAGGGGCCGAGAGCTGGGCCCGGGTTGAGGCGGAGCAGGTTTCTTAGCCGCAGGGGGACGCCCTCGGCGAGCAGACGGGGCAGTGGCCTTGGCAGCAGGTTTGCGGCGAGGCAGGATGTGAGAAATAGCCTCCGTCTGTCTTCTCACCGCGGAGAACTGCTGGGCGAATTCCTCGACGGTGTCGCCGAAGAGGCCAAGCTGGGAGACAGGGGCGTCGAGGAAGCGGACTTTGTCGGCCTCACGTATCTCGACCAGGTTGAGCCAAAGATGACATTCCTGGACCACAAGGGTGGCCATCGCCTGCCCGAGTGCCTGCGCGGTGACCTTCGTGGCTCTGAGGGCGAGGTCGGTCGCTGAGCGCAGTTCCTGCAGCACATCGGGGTCAGGGCTACCCTCGTGCAGATCTCTGAGTGCCTTGGCCTGGTGGACTTGCAGGACGGCCATGGCGTGCAAGGCGGAGGCGGCCTGTCCCGCGACGCTGTAGGCTTTGTTGTTCAAGGAGGATGAAGTCCTACAGGCCTTGGAAGGGGGTACAGGGCGTCCGTGCCAGGTGGTAGGGTTACCGGGACAAAGATGGAGTGCAACTGCCCTATCCACCTGGGGAATCGCCGTGTACCCGCGTGCCTCTCCGCCGTCGTAAGTAAGGGTAGCGAGAGCGGACAAGCAGTGCTTTTGACGAATGGAGAGCGGCACTCTCCATGAAGACGTCAGCTCGTCATGCACCTCCGGGAAAAACGGGACCGGGGGGGGTGTGGCTGTGAGCGGCGCCCAGACCCCAGGAACCAGTCATCCAACCGTGACGGGTGTGGGGAGGGTGGAGGTTTCCAGTCCAACCCCACCCCGACGGCGGCCCGGGCAAGCATCTCGGACATCTGCGCGTCCGCCTCAGCCTGGGCCTGCTGGCCCGAAGGCGGCAGTCCAGGGGAGGAGTCAGCGTCAGATTCCGCGCTCTCCGACGGAGCAGCGAGCTCATCGGCTTCAGGCTCCAGAGGATAGGCAGACCGGCCATGAGGCGAGTCGCCGTTACCTCGAAGCTGGACGGAGGTAAACGAGCGTGTCGGGGGGCGGGTGGTCCGCGGGGACGTGCCCGGCAGAAGCGCACCCGCTGCCCTCCCCAAATCGCCTCCAGCGCCAACCGCATCGTCCTCAATCCCGTGGGAAGAAGGAGCGATACGGGTGGCGGCTGGAGTGGCGTGCTTTCTATTGAAAGCGAGCCGTGACCGCAACGTTACCATGGTCATGTTCTCGCAATGAGAACCTGAACCATCCACAAACGCTGCCTCGGTGTGATCGGCGCCCAGACACACGAGACAGCGCCTGTAGCCGTCAGAAGCGGAGAGCACTCTACCGCATCCAGGAACTACACAGGGGTTGAATGGCATCTTTATAAAGACGCGCCCTGAAAAGGGCGTTCAACACCGCTGTGTATTGCTCTTTTAGAGAAATAAACTCTTTATGAAGAAATATAACTCTTTGGAAAGGGAACTCTTTCAACTCTGCGCTGTCGAAGCGCCCAGGGGCAAACTGCACGCCGGCAGAGAAGAGAAAACAGCCGCTGAAGTGCGCCACAAATCCAACAGCAGCAGAGCGTGAGAGGATCAGAAGCAAGATCAGTTGTGTGTAGCACAGCAGACAGCATTCACACGACCATCGGCTCCGAAGAAAATTACTGAATGAACGAGCGTATTTCTCTCGCCTTTATATCCGTATCCGGAGGCGGAGTATGCAAATACTGTTCGCCAACTCTCATTGGCCTTTTTTCATAGATCAGAGGTATCTTTCGGCGCTCAAGAGAGACCCCTAGTGTCGCTTCTTCGTCACGACGTCGAAGTGAGCAACAGACGGGGAACTTTGATTAATTGAACACAATCGTAGCGTATTATATATATTTATTAACATCAACAAACCTCCAATAAAAATACGTTATCCAGCATGCTCTAGTTACCAGTACCTAAGAAAACGCTTAAACTGCTTACTTGCACACGCCATGGAGCATTGTTAAACTCACCTTTGAATGCCGTTTTGGTTAAGACTACCCAACGCGTTCAAAAATGATGCCAAAGGTATACCCAGGGCGTTAAAATGTGACGCCAAGGGGTCCTGGCAAAAGCGTCCATATGTGACGAGTTGGGTGTGAGAATGTGTTGGAATTGATGCCAAATTTTTTAGTGAGCTTTAAGTGAGGAGGAGAAGGGGGGGGGGGGGGGGGGGGTGATGAGACTGTAGAAGGGAGGTGTTAGCTGCACAGTTTGTTGCATCTCGGATGTTGTTGTTACATGTGCAAGAGATAGTTAAAATGTTAATTCTCATGAGATCCTTTTGTCTTGTCGAGGCACCCGCCTTACAATGGCATTTTTTAAAGTACCATGTTGTACCATCTCAGTATCATGAAATATGAACATGATCAATCATACAGTACCATGGCAATATCATGGTAACATGGTGCACAGTGCGAGGCGTGGTGAGAAAGTGCGAGCGTGAGGCAATCGAATGTGTTCCGCTAAAGCTACAGGGTCCTTCAGTAATGTATAACATGCTATAATACAATAATGTATAACATGCGGGCAGCCGTTGGACTTTCTGGTGACCCCCTAGGGTATAATGGTACCCCCTTAGGGAGTTGGTGCCCAACTCAGACTGCGTAATGTGCGTATAGGGAGCTGCGGTACTGCGGTAGCCTAATGGTATTTTTCTTAAAGTGAATAGTCTAATGGCTTATTAGTTTCAACAAAAACAAACAGGGTTTGACTGAACCTGACAGCTCCTTCAGTTTATGTCAATATTCAATAAGGAATAATTTCATTTATATATCTGAAAGCGACACGACCGCTCCCATTATAATTAATAAAGCTGTCTACACTAGTGGTATGTGATGCCAGAAATGTGGTAGCAATTGAGTATTATTTTTTTGATGAACCTACAACACAATACACGGAGTGGACTTCTTATCTGAACTGTTACTCTGAGTCTGAGGTAACGGCACTTTGATATTCCTGGGTAAATTCAAAACAAAATTTTTTGCTTCCTTGAATTGCACTCCTGTGGGAGGGGATGCCACTTGAATGCTCATTCAAAACATTCTGTGCACTTCAGTGCTCGGGACAGTTTAACTTTTTCTAACTTAAAGCTATTTAAGATTTTTTGGTTAAAAATTAACAAATTGGTCTTAGCTGGAGAATGTTCGGGGGAGGGGCTTAAGGTATATAATTTGATTCCATATTTTATGTTATGTTTGTTTTATAAATGGAATCAATAAAAAATAGTTAATAACAAAAAAAATTTTTTTTTACCAATTGCCATAGTTGATTGAGTACATAAATAATCATTGTTTAAAACAATGTTCTTTAAAGTAAGCCAATTAAATAGCTAGCTTATGACATACAAACTTGTGTCATTACGTCATGTCCATGAACATAGGAAAGAAGAGCTGTTCCCATGTAAAAAGTAGATTGTGATAATGCAGTTTTAGTTTGCAAGAAACCGTTAAAATTAAGAAAGAAACTACAGTTCACTTCAGTAACACTCACACAGTTCCAGACAGCATTGCAGCATTGTTATCCGTTTGGCAAAGATGTTTCCTGCTTTAATGCTTGGATATGTTGTCTGGTACTGTTGTTGAAGCTAATATTGCTTGCCATGCTTTTATGATTCGAACATTACTCATGTGTTAACCGATCGTGATGCATCTACATTGTCGGGGGAGTTACTGTGACATGTTTACTAATATTTATGACTTCTAAAATTGACTGCTAACTGTTTGTCACAGAACTTCAGGTTCGGGTATGGAAAAGGAGGAGACAGTGAGTAGTGACACACTTTAGGTAAGGCTTTTATTTTATAACTTTTAAAATAATCAAGTTCTCGCAACTCAGAGACACACACATAAGACACATCAGTGCTGCAGACTCGTGTCATTCTCTCTCTCTCCTTTCTGGCATGTTCAGCGGTATTACTAACACTGTAATGAGAAAAAGCTGTTAGAAATCATGTCAACCAGCTTGACAAGCCATACCACTCCCTCTCTCCGCAGACAGACACACAACCACGCTCCTATAACCACATACCCCAACTGCCCGACTCAGGCCAGGGCAACATCCGGCCAGAACCCCCCCCCCCCCCCCCCCCCCCTGCATTTCTGGAGAGAAAGTCAGCCACAGCCATCTGCTCCTCCTGTGTGTCACCTCAAATTTGAATGGCTGAAGTGCCAGGTACAAACGGGTGATCCGCGCATTAGTATCCTTCATGCGCATGAGCCACTGGAGTAGGGCGTGATTGGAACAGAGTGTGAAGGCCTGACCCAGCAGGTAGAAGCGGAGGATGAGGACTTCCCACATGATCGCTAAACATTCCTTTTCAGTGGTGCTGTAGTCAGTTTCCCTCAGCGAGAGATTACGGCTAATGTACAGCACCGGTCTCTCCTCCCCCTCCACCTCCTGCGAAAGCACTGCCCCCAGCCCCCTGTCACATGCATCCATCTTCAAAATAAAGGGGAGAGAGAAGTTTGGAGAAGGCAAGAGCAGTCCCCCACAAAGTGCAGATTTTGCTTTTAGAAAAGCCTATTGGCACGACTCCACCGACCGGATCGGATCGGGAGCCCCCATTTGAGATGCTGGAATGTGGCGGGGGCCCTGAAACAACCGAACGGAAGGGTCACAAATTGGTTTAAGCCAAACAGTGTGGACAATGCAGTTTTGTTTGGTGTTAAGGGGAATCTGCCTATAATGCTTTGTTAAATCCAGTGTCAAATAAAATTGAGCCGTGCCCACCCGATCGAGCAATTCATCAATCCGGGGCATTGGGAACGGGTCAAATTTAGACACTGCGTTCACTTTTTAATAGTCCACACAGAATCGGACCGTCCCATTGCTCTTAGGTACCAGAACCACCTGGCTGGCCCAATTGCTGTGTGACTCTTCTATTATGCCCATCTCTAGCATGGCCTCTAATTCTTCCTGAACCTTTTTTTGTGTTCGGGAAGGCAATGGGGTGGCTACGAACCACCAGTGTGGTGGCTCAATGTGGTGCTCTGTGAGGTTTGAGCTACCGGGGGAGAGGTGAGAACACGTCAGCAAATTCCACTTAAAACTTGGCTATTTCTGTGAGCTGCGAGAGTGAGAGGTAGTCTCCACACTGGACTGGGGTGAACTGATTAGGTTTGAGTGTCACCTCTGGCCCAAGCTCTGCCCTCTCGGGAACTACCATTGCCAAGGCTACAGGGACCGTCTTTGGCCGGTGGATTCACCAACTGACATTCACGGCACGCCACACACCACTTGTGAATGTCCCAGTGAATGCCTGGCCAAAAAAAACTGGACCATTATTTGGTTAAGTGTTTGGTTAAGTAACCTGGAAAAGTATTCCTAATGACACTTCAGGACTAATAACTGGGTTGTATTTTAATTTGTTTGAGTGTTCTGCGTCACTCGATACAACCTATCATTGATAATTGAAAATACAGGTATGTGAGTGCAACGTTAGGCTGTTGGCTCATGGGGTCTCAGGTTTGAGTCTGGCCTGTGGTGAGTCCCGTTCATCCTCTCGCCAAGCCCATAAAAAAAAAATCATTCTGGATTATGTCAATGCTCCTATCATTCTCAGTGCTGGAATATGTTAACTATAAGAGAGAGAGAGAGCGAGAGAGAGATAGAGCGAGAGAGATTAGGTCAAGGGGTAGTTCTTGTATTTCAGGAAGAGGTAAGAATGAACAAGACAGGATCTTTGAGCCCCCAGAGTGGTAACACTGAGGAGGCCTGACAGACTGTTCCTCTGTCAGCAGATGGGAGGCATCTATAATTCAGTCTTGAGGATTTTGCATGCTGCTTCATTTCAAATCATATCACAACAGCTCTCTAACGATCAGTTTAATAAAACGCAAGGACCACGTCTCCCTCATAACAGTGACCTCTGAATCTGTATCACAAGCACCAGTCAGACATTATAATAAAAACAACATTTAAGCATTTGGCAGACACTTTTATCCAAAGTGACTTACAATGCATCCAGGGTATGTTTTACCAGTATACGTGTTGTGTTGGAATCAAACTCTTAACCTAGCACCTTTCTCAATCAGTTGAGCTACAGGAACTAAACTAAACAAGAAGAGAAATTTGATAACTTCATATGCCTTTCTATAATGCATTATAATTTTTTTTGTGTTGGGAAGATATGTTAATGTTCTATGAACTCTGTGCTGTTCATTTTGTTTTTAATAAATAAATGCTCTGTCCTGCTCTGGTGATTTTGGTGTAATTGTTAGTGTCATGTTTAGCTGCGGTCCTGGCATTGCCCTAGAACTGGGCCCGAGGCTAGCTGACAGTATTGTATGTGAACAGTGTGAGTGTGTGAACGTCGGTGAGCGACAGAATTGATATCATGTTCTTCTTACAGTTTCTCTATGAAATGCAATGGTCAGATGCCTCTTCATTTAACACTTTTGTTCACTTTCTAGGAGAGAGATGTGTGTGTGGTAGTAGGGGAGTGGCGGGAGGGTTGTTTGTTACCCCTTTTCCTCAAAAATTAAGTAACTTAACAGAGTCACAAACTGCTTTTGATGAAAACATAAAACGATTTTAACAAATTATTTTCATAGGAATCATTTCACATACACTCAATGAGCACTATATAAGGAACACTATGCCCCCCATGAAGTTCCCGACATGGTCTTCTGCGGTTGTAGCCACCCACCTTGACACTAGCGCATTCTGATATTCTGCTCATTACAATTGTACAGAGTGGTTATCTGAGTTACCGTAGCCTTTCTATCAGCTTGAACCAGTCTAGCCATTCTCCCTTGACCTCTCTAATCATCAAGGCATTTCTGTCCGCAGAACAGCCACTCACTGGATATTTTATGTTTTTGGCATGAAAATACCAGGAGATCAGCAGTTACAGGAACACTCAAACCAGCCCGTCTGGCACCAACAATCATGCCACAGTCAAAATCACGAGATCAAACATTCTGATGCTAAATTAAGCTCCTGACACATATCTGCATGATTTTTTGCATTGCATTGCTGCCACAAGATTGGCTGATAAGAAAAAAAAAAGTTATATATTTTATATTATACAAATGGGGTCAAAAGTGGCTCAAGCTGCTGTGCAATGCAATCATGCTAAACTTTGGAATAGGATGTACGTCAGCTGAACACATGTCGCTTACAGTGTTAACAGTGTAAATAGCTAGTTAGTCTATTTTGCAATCGGCTAACAATCTACTTTGGTTTTGCATCAGTACTTTGGTTCCTAGTTTGAGACCAACAGGTTATAGGGGCCAGTGCGGAGCCTATATGTCTAGACTGGAACCACTTTTTCTACAATGGAAACATGCCGAATGTTTTCCGATTGTGCACCAGGTTGGGCAACAACTTAGTTGAATGTGAGATCTATACCCTCCCTTAACCCAGAGAACAGTTTTGTGACCCACCCATTGACCCACACACATACACACATGGGCTAATGTAATATTAACAACCACTCTCTCTCCTCCAGTCTGGCTCATCCCGAAAGGTCATTCTCTCAAGTTCAGCCTTTTCCTTCATTTAATCCTTGTCTTTTATTTATTTCCAGGGAGTTCACATAAAAAAAAATAAATAAAAAAAATAGTTAAAATGATTTTCATTTCTTTAGTATATACACTGAAAAAATAATGAAGTATAATTATTTTAATAATAAATTGTAAATTATATAAATTTTTAATTTACCCTAAAACATTCCTTCTGATTAAACATTTTTAATTATTACACACAACATTTTTGCAATCCAAAAATTAGTTTTATGTACTGTATATGCCGTGCTGTCATTTTTGCACATTTTGTTTAAAATTATACCAAATTATTTTATACATTTACATTATTATATATCATTATGGACATTATTATTACATATTATACTAAAAATATATATTTTTATGTAAAATGTACATTTATTACATGATTAATATATATATATATATATATATATATATATATATATATATATATATATATATATATATATATATATATATATATATATCCCTTTTTCTTTTTTTTTTTTTTTTTAATTATTATTTTAATCTTCACCTAAATCATCATTATCATGATGCCAGTGAGTGTATTTTCACTGTCAAACTACAAATCCCAAAACTCACTGATTAATTCATGTCACATGACTACAAGCAAGGAGCAGATTGTACAGAGTCATGTGATGTTGTTAGCAGGGGTTGAATCTGAGAGGTTCTGCCGCGTCTCTTGTGAGTGCTAAGGCTAAGTGCTCTCTCCAGAGAAAGGGTAATGCATGAAAATCAGTTTTGTTCATTTGTCTGCTTAAAAGGATTGTTTCTTTGGCTCAGATTATCTCAGGTAGAGGTCAGTGTTTGAGGATGGAGAGGAGGTAAGAGGAAGGGGGAGGGTAGGTTTAAGAGGATGCTGTCTTGCCGTGAAGCACCAGCTTTCAGAAAGAACAGAGCATGTATGTGCAGTATATAGCAGTGTATTTGGATAATTGCATGCCATGTACATGTACATGAACATAGTACATATACAGTATGTAGACATAATGCCCCATCTGTTAAGTGGGCGGATGTCTATATGTATCTATACTATGTTAATCTCTCAGTTTGCATTTTCTGGTTGATCATGGCTTTGAGAGGGGCCTGGTTTTTATGGAGAGCTACTGTGTCATCCACAGCCATCCATTTAGACTGTACTGAATCATTTGTTTACTGTAAAGCTGAACTCTTTGTTAAGCAGTGTGATGATAATTAACCTCTGTGTTCTTTTTGGGTATCTTTTGTTTTGCTGTGTTGAGTGGATATTGTTCTGTGTCTGTCTGTTATGACCATGCACATGATACCAAATTATGTCTAAGCTGTTTTACATTTTTCGATTCAAACAAAAGTTGTTTAGGTTTAAAATGTTTAGAATAGTATTTACATTCCTAGAATATCTTTTCTAATTTTCTTTCATGTTTCTGTATTTGTGCTTTGAAATTTAAATTGTTTCCCCCCCATCTACTGTTTTAGAATATAACTTGTCTGCTGAGGGCACATTAAAGGGGACCTATTATGCAAAATTCACTTTTGCATGGTGTTTGAACATAAATGTGTGTTGGCAGTGCGTGTACACAACCACTCTATAATGATAAAAATCCACCCAGTCCTTTTTTTTGAATTCCTATTAATCATAAGCACTGTCTCAGAACAAGCCGTTTGCAGATTCTGTACAAAGTGACATCACTTTGTACAGGCCCTGCCCACGACAGTTGACGAACACTGCTGAATGACATGTTTGTTGTGTGTTGTTTCGTTATAGCGCGTACCGAAAGTTGTAACAGTATTTGTGTGTTGCTCATCCATTGTTAAAAAACTGAAAAAAACTATTTTATTATCAAATAACCTATTTTTATCAAATAACCATTCAGAAACTTCCTGGTTCATTCTCAAAGTTGTTACTTCTGACTCTGGTACAAACATATAGGGCTGAACACCACTTTTTTTGCTGTTAGTCATTGTGCATATGATGTCTAGTTATCTGAAGCAGAGATTTCAAAACTCTGCTCTCTTCTGGATATGAGGCAGGGCTCTCCAGCTCATTTGCATTTAAAGACACACACAAAAACAGCTCATTTTTATTCCCACCCAAAAAGTGGCATTTTTAACATGATATAATACATTATCTTTAGTGTATTTTGAGCTGAAACTTCACAGACACATTCTGGGGACACTAAAGATTTAAATGACATCTTGTGAAAAGGGACATAATAAGTGCTCTTTAAGTCTAACAGGAAACATATTTTTTAGATGGCTTAAATATGCTGTGATATATACACATATATACACACTCATACTGTGCACACACTGGCAGCCAAAAGTTTGGAATAATGTACAGACTTTGCTGTTTTGAAAGGAAATTGGTACTTTAAGTCACCTATGTGGCATTCAGCTGATCACAAAGTATAATCAGGACAATACTGATGTAAAAAAACAGCACCATCATTATTTGCAAAAAGTATTTTTTTGATCAAATCTAGACAGGCCCCATTTCCAGCAGCCATCACTCCAACACCTTATCCTTGAATAATTATGCTAATTTGATACTAGAAAATCACTTGCTATTATATCAAACACAATTGAAAGCTGTTTGGTTCATTAAATGAAGCTTAACATTGTCTTTGTGTTTTGTTGCCACAGTATGCAATAGACTGGCATGTCTTGAGGTCAATATTGGGTAAAAAATGGCAAAAAAAGAAACAGCTTTCTCTAGAAACTCATCAGTCAATCATTGTTTTGAGGAATGAAGTATATACAATGCTTGAAATTGCCCAAAAAAAAACAAAACTGAAGATTTCATACAAAGGAATACACAGTCACACTTAAAGACAAAGGATAACTGACTCTAACAAGGACAGAGAGAGATGTGGAAGACCCAGATACAACTAAACAAGAGGATAAGTACATCAGAGTCTCTAGTTTGAGAAATAGATGCCTCACATGTCCTCAGCTGACAGCTTCATTGAATTCTACCCGCTCAACACCAGTTTCATGCAAAACAGTAAAGTGAAGACTCAGTGGTGCAGGCCTTATGGGAAGAATTGCAAAGAAAAAGCCACTTTTGAAACAGAAAAACAACAAGAAACGTTAGAGTGGGCAAAGAAACACAGACATTGGATAACAGATACTTAGAAAAGAGTATTATGGATCTAAAACCCATTGAGCTTTTGTAGGATCAGTTAGACTGTAAGGTGCGTGAGAAGTGTCCGACAAGACGGCTACATCTATGGCAAGTGCTACAGGGGTCTGAGACAAGACTGAGTATCTGGACAAACTGACAGATAAAATGTCAAGAATCTACAAAGCTGTCATTTCTGCACATGGAGGATTTTTTTGATGAGAACTCTTTGAAAAAGTTCTTGTAGTTCTGAATTTTTTTTCAAATTGAATTTGATATTTTTCACGTTATTAACGTCCTGACTATACATTGTGATCAGTTGAATTTCATTTTGGTGAATTAAAGTACCAGTATCTTTCCATAAGAGCATCTGTACATTATTCCAAACTTTTGGTCGCCACTTTATATATACACAGCACTAATTCTCCTAGGTACACCTGGACAAAGTTTTTCTTGGCAGGTAGGATGTTCCAAGCTTCTTGAAGAATTTGCCAGAGATCTTCTATCTACTTAGGCTGTCTCAATTGCTTCGATGTCTTCATTTAATCCCATACTGACTCAATGTTGAGTGGGAGGCTCTGTTTCAGGACAAAAAGTTAGTCTCAATTGCAGTGGGGGGCTTTGTGGAGACTAGGGGTGTCCATGGTTAACCGATTAACCGATTAACCGTTAAAAATTGCGTAACTGAGTGAAACATTTTGCTCGGTTAAGTGGCGTCAATGGCGTGCATTGAATTTAGTTGTAATACATTTTTGCACCACCAGAGACTGCCAGATATTTGTAATGTCCACAAGAAGTAGTCTTGACCAGTTTTCTAATATGAAGCGGGCAAAGAAAAGCACAGCGTGGGAGCACTTTAAAATCGAGAATGACGGGGCAAAATGCAAGTATTGCAATGCAGTGCTTAGATATACTTCAAGTACAACCTCGTTGTTGTACCATCTCAACAGCCAACACCCGGGCACACCAGGGATGGAAATTAGCACCCGCCACCAGCCAAATGCGGGTGATTTTGTGTTGTGGCGGGTAAACTCGCTTCACCTACCGGCCACCGTGGCGGGTAAATAAAAATAGCATCATGCGACGTTCGTCTGTTAAAGGACAAATTAGTTTGAATAAACGACGAGACACTGATTAGCAAGACAACTCAGTTGAATGTGCTTTCCATTAAATGAATCACACACACAGTAAACAAATCCTTAACAAAAAAACAGGGCTATTCTGGTGGGTGCGGTGACGGCGTGGCACTGCCAATAAAGCTCCTAAAATCTGTCACAAAGAACCGGCAAAAGTAATGATTATGAATATGTAAAATATAGCAAGGAGATATTTTAATTATTTATTAATAAACAAGTCTTTTCTTTGTCCGTGTCATTTGCAAAGATGAAGTTGACGATGCTGACTCGCGGTCTTCGCAGTAACGCACCAGAGAGAAATGCACATTTCTTACGGATTACATAAGCAGAGAGCAGTCTGTGTCTGTTTTCTTTAGTTTTGAATTATTTGTGAGGCAAGGCTACCTTATACACTGAGTTTCGGTTCATTTATGAGACGAGCTCCAGTTCACGCGCGGGCGCCTCCGCTTGGTGATTATATCGTCTGCTATATTTAATTCTTATTTATTAAATCCAGGCAATTGGTTGATGAAACATTGATTAAAATTAAGACACAATTAATACAAAACGAAATTCACTTTAAAGAAAGGTTTTGTGCTTTCTGTTTGATGTCTCTGTGGAAGTTTTAAAGCATCTTTCAGTGCCGCTTTCAGAGCGCTCACTATGGTTAACCGAGTATTAACCATTAAGGGCCTCGGTTAACGGTTAATGAAAAACTTGAAAACGTGCAGCCCTAGTGGAGACCATGACATATGTTGCAAGGCTAGCTGTTCTTCTATTCCAATCTTTTCTATTTGCAATGTTTGGTAGTCTAACATTTATATGTCCTGTTGACACACTAAAGCTGAAGATATAAATAACCATTTTAAGAAAATATTGTCTTAAAGATGAAATTATACTGCCAATATTGACTGAAATCATACTGCCAATATTTGCAAAATTGGATTAGCAAACCTAATAATGCAATTGTAGCTCATCTTTGTCCAGCCTGTATACACATTAATAGGAACAACATTTGGCCTTGCTGTTGTGCGCATACGTGCTCTGAAGCACAGAGGTGATAAAGGATGTGCATGTACTGTACAACAGCGTAGTTGACATCCTAGTTGACATCCTTCAATCAAATATTTGATTACACAGTGTCCTGTGGGGGTGTGTTTGGGAAACCAGTTTGGAAACTGTAATTCTTTTAACAATTCCGCTAGTGGCACAGGAATGAAACACTACAGCATTTAGAAGGTAGTAATTACTGTAATACATATTTAACTTCTCTTGCACAACAGGTCTTAATGCATATAATTATATACAGTTGACAGAAGAACAGCCCATAATTCAGCAACTGATTTTTGAAAAATGTACAATGGGGTCCAAACTTTTGAGACCACCAGTTAAAATGCACCTAGTTAGCATTTTTCTAAGATGTTATGAAAATTATAAAAAATTATGTTATCAGGATAACAATCTGAGTGAAGAGTTGAAGGGCCAAACATGCATGTTTAGATATGACAAAGGTCTATACTTGCTTTAACACATGACAGATGTGCACATTTAGCAATCAGTGGCAGTTCTTGCTTACTTGGTGTCCTAGGCGAGATCTGACGTGGCACCACCCCTTAACATCCCCATTACCTAACATTTTGTATGACTTTTTCTTAATTAACTTTTTATTACAGAGCTATGCTTTAACACAAAAAATAAATAAAAGCGACCTTTATAACACCCCATTTTTAGAAGAATATCTCAGTTTTGTGGGTCCAAGTGAATGTTGGCCAGAACTTTGAAGCAACACAAATTACAAAGGCAGTATAAAAGTAATACACAAGACTCCAGTGGTTAAATCCTTGTCTTCAGAAGCGACATGATAGGTTTTGGTGAGAAACATATCAATATTTAAGTCCTTTTTTTACTCTAAATCATCACTATCACATCTGAAAGTCAAACGTGATGACTGTTTAGTTTCACTTTCACATCTGAAGATTGTGTTAAAAAGGGATTTAAATATTGATCTCTCCCATGAATGTGAATATTTCTCACCCACACCTATAATCAGGGCTGTAGCAAAGTGTTCAGGGCCCCCTTTCTGTATACTTTTTTGGGCCCCTTTCCTATTGGGTCCTATAGGGACCTGTGGGCCCCTAGAATCATTACCACCTTTCACCCCACTATGGCCCTGCCTATCATATCACTTATGAAGACATGGATTTAACCATTGGAATCTTACAGATTAGTTTTATGCTGCCTTAATGTGCTTTTTGGAGCTTCAAAGTTCTGGCCATCATCCACTTGCATTTTAATGACCTACAGAGCTGCGATATTTTTCAAAAAAATCTTCCTTTGTCTTCTACAAAACAAAGAAAGACTTAATTCTGGAATGTTTTTCCACAGTGGGTAAATGAAGAGAGCATTTAAATTTTTGGGTGAACTGGCCCTTTAAATAAAAATAACTAGACAGTGAACATAGGAATTAACTATATACATACTGTATATAGTTCATGTCTGTATTCATTGTCTAGTTATTTTTATTTAAAGGGATATTTCACCCAAAAATGAAAATTCTCTCATCATGACCACTGAGGCGATCCTGTATCATGGTGTACCTATACTGTTGATCATGTTTATCTTATGTTTGTTCAGAATGTAAGAATGCATTGTGGAATTTTCATAAACCTAACCATATAGTGCCTTCAAGGCTAATTGGCCTGTCAGGAGCAACATGGGGCACCTTTCACGATTGTGTTCTTGCGAGCTTTGTGCAGGGGCGGGATGGCACGATTTGGGGCATCTCTTTCCCATCGCGATTTTGTGAGTTCGGGGCAGAGTGGCACGATTTGGGGCATCTTTCTCTCAAAGTGAGACAAGGGTGGGTAGGCACAGTTTGGGGTGCCTTCTACCATTGCGATCTTGTGAGCTCTGTGCGGGGACGACCGATCAGGTACCCTGTTGTGTCTCCCCAGAGTGCGTTACCACACTTGGCGCCTGCCTACATCAACTAGAATTTGCTAGTTTTAGCAATAGTTGTTTCACTAACATTTGAATGAAAAACCATATATTTCCATTTGTACACATTTTGAATGCCACTTATCTCTCCATTTTATCAAGCAAAATTTCCCTGGACTCGCAATCAGTGCAGGGCAGCTCACAAAGTTCTGTAGTACTTGGATCTTAAAGAGAACGTTAGTCCATTTATAGTTCTCAGAGTTGCCAGACATCTTTCTGTCTTCAGATTTAAGAAACTGATGAGAAAGCAACATCCCATGTTCCCTACACCACTATGATTAAAATGTAATTACAGCATCGTGCTCCACATCTCAGGACCACTTTTATGATTACACTCACCCTTGATTAGGTGGAGAAAGCAAGTTGACACAATGGCATCATAATTAAGAAGGCAATTGTCATATCTCAATAAATGGTGCATCATTTGACATCATTTTCCTGCCAATCTCAAGATTATGTTGCGCTTGCGACTCGGTTGAGATTGGGTTGTAATTACTTGATTGCATAAGTAAGTAACTTGGAATCTGCGTAATTGGACTGCATTATGAAGCAGGCAGTGGGAAAAAAGCCAGACTTGGATTTCATTTGTGTATCCCTGCATACAAGATGTACAACTAAGACAGATAACAAGACCTGTGCTTTGGTCATGTGCAAATAATGAGTGGACAAGGGTTTAGATCTAATTAATGTAATAAGTATTCAAAGTGCTAAAAGATAAGGTCTGAGACACTTGTTGAACAATAACCTGGTCGAAAGGGCTGAGACAGTGACTGTAACGCTAAGTGAGTCTCCAGGATAGAAAAGCTCGCCTCCAGGAAGTGTTAATTTGGCTTCCTGTTATTATTTACTCTGTTCCCTGCATGTACCGTATATCTTGTGAGGTCAGATGTTTGATAATCGGCATAATGTCTGATCCACATTGCAGCCTATTCTGACCAAGAACCATCCACTTAGACAGGAGGAGGCCATATAACAACAATTTTTAAGAAATATAGTATTGTTGTTGTGGTTATATATTTACTTGCTACATTCACACTACACAAATATCCAATTTGTTTTTCAAATCCAATTTTTAGGACTGACTTCCACACTATAATTTTGCAAATTATGAAATCTGATCTGTTTGTTCAGAAAGTGTAGAAAATATCCAGTGTATCTACAATGGTTGCCACAGTAATGACTTAAGTGTCAAGCGCACACAAAAGACTTACAGTAAGATAGTAGCTGTCATTGTCAAAATGTGCATGAAAGAACATTTTACAGAGGTGGAGACAGGCATTTGATGCATTCATGCATATAGGGAAGACCAGGCTAGTTGTCACACAGGCTATATTTTAATTATGAGGTTTGGAGTCAAAAGCCCAAATGCAAAAAAAAATATTTTCTCTATCAAAGGTTTTTAAATGTAATAATTTTTTGCTAACTTTACCCTCCAAAGTACATTTTCACTCCCATACCTTTGTTATAGTTCTTGAGTAAACAAGTGAACATAATAAAACCAAACTGGGATACATTAAAGCAAGGGTCAACTGTATTATAAAGGCTGATTTTTACTGAAAGGTTTAAACGTGTTTTTAAGACAAAGGGATTTTTATTAAAGTCAGGTTGAGGCATGTTGTCACGTGTTTTAAATGTTAGAAATTAAGTAAAGTTAAAGTAGAAGTTACATTTTTTGTGTGTTGGAATCATTCATGCATGATAGTTGTTTTACTTTTAATAGGCTTTTTAATGCAGGCGTAGATATAAAGAGACATAGATTTAGCTCTGATGGTGGTAGTGGACAATGTGATGGGGAACGTGTCCCCCCATTGCTAACATGATACTTACAGCTTTGGTTTAATGCCAGTGACATCTTACCCCATAGTGTGACAACTGGCATATTGAAACCTGCATGTGGAATTCTGGCCACATTCAAAGAAGGTGCAAATGCTGGTGCATTTTTGTTATCCAGAAACGAATATGCAAGTAATTAACTACGCGATGAGGTTACGCTATAGTCATCCGTTGTTAAAGGTTAAGTTTAGAACTCTATTAATCCCTGCAGGGCAATTAAAGTGCAAGTGATTTGTTGTGGGTTCTAGCCTTTTTCTGTTGCAATGTGAATGACATAAACACTGCCGTCTTGCAATCTTGTCACTCGAACAATGATCATTGATCGATATCACATGAATTATTCCATTGGAATACACTTGGAACATCTCGTCTCTCTCCTCAAATTCCCAGTTGCTTTGGTCTCTCTCGTTTTCTAATCACCATGTGGTTCGGCGATACACACGTGAAACCAAGATTCACACATGCATTTCAGATGAAAAGCATATATAGCACTCATAAAGTGCAGAACGCGTGATGAATATCATTAAATTTGCTTCGGTGTCCCGAAATTTAGCTTTGGCAGCCAAAATATGTTCAATGGAAGAAAATCCCTGACTGTTAAAGTTTTGGAAAGCATTTGAATTATCCATCAATGTTTTTCAAATTTGCTAAAAGACTAAGGAGTTTCAATTACCACAGTCTCTATCATTTGTAAGTTTCCACAGATCTCTGTCCGATCACAGTTCAGATGCATTTGACTGCAAGGTGTCAATGCATTCCAGCTAAAGAATATCCAGTTTGCTCCCAAATAAATATCCAAATGTGTCCTGAATCATGAAAAAAAGAATAAGAATACAATTCCAGTCAGACCGTTCAGACTATAACATGCATTCCTAAAAATAATGTTTATTGGATCAGTTTTCTAAACACCTGATGATTCCATGTTTCAAAGGAATTTGAGTCTGGTTAGAGCCAGTTATGTTAGAACTGGTGATTTCAGCCAGGTCTGCCATTTTTGTGTGCAATTGGCATCAGGCAGTCTGTGAATGGTCATGCATGGTCTTGGGTTAATGAATGCCATTTGTGAATGACCTCTCTTTTCTCCATTTAGGAAGAGTTTTCATTTTTATTTTAACCAATAAAAAGTTGCACATGGCTTATTAGTTATTTGCTCATTCTGCAACTACAGAGCTTGAGCATTTGGTTTGAGTCTCTCATTAGAGGTCATTCAATGTCATTAATCTTGTGTGGCACAAGGATGCAGTTCTGTTGCTGTTAAATCAGCCAGATACTGAAAAAACACAAACAAAGAAACCCATAATGGATGTTCGTAATACCTTGGCCAATAAAATACAAAAGGTTTTTACTGTATTCCACTTCATTTTTCCCCCTCAAAAGATTGTAGGAACCCATTGATTGTATCATATTAGCTGCATAATTGATTGTAACTGCTTATTAACCTCTAAGAACTTTGTGTCCAGTGTGCCATTGCATGAGGACAGGCCTTAATCACTCACAAATGGCAGCCATTAATGAGATTAGTTCCTTGTTCTGCTCCGTAACTTTATTTGTTCCAGGAGGCATTGACAAGGGCATCCAAATGCTGAAGTTTACTTTTCAGTGAATTGATTTTTTTTTTTTCCTCTCTATGTTTAACCACTTTCTTTGTCACTATGATAAAAAAGAGGCTCACTGTATATGATCTACAATAAATATGACTTTTTTTTAAATACAGCTCTTACACATGCTGAGAATCCGAGGTTTTGAACACATGAAACTGGATCAGATGTAATCTCAAACAGACATTTTCTGACTCTGATTATAGATGAAATTACAGGATATCTAAGATGCATTACCTGAACAGCATGAGTATATGCTGTATAGATAATGCACTGTCCAGAATTTCAGCATTTAAATTGTATACTTCACTGGTTATTTCACAAATCATTTGTCAGAGGCAGACTTTGTGATTTGATAACACTTAAAGTGTACCTTAACATAAAGAGAGCTAGAGCCAAAATATAGCTCCTGCACATTATCAGATGGTCCATCGAAATGACAGACTATGGCAGGTTATGGAAAATTGGCAAATAATGTGACTCATTAATGGCAGATTTTACCATCTACCACATTACGTCAGAAAGTCAGCAACACATACATCCTTAAAACAGAGCTGTACATGACGTCACAGCATATGTTAATGAGCACCTGTAGTTTTTTTGCATTTATTTGTAACTTTAACTCTTTTGCATCATTGTACACCATACAGAGAGGCTACACTAACAAAAAAGTACCATGGTAGTATCATGTTTTTTTGGACACGTTTATTTAAATACCAAATGTCAATTTGCTTTTTTCATTGGTGACCTAGAAATAGTGTGGAATTGTAAAAAAACATTTATTAATTTTACATAATCATTTTTTTTCTCTTAATTTTTTCAAAAACCTGAAACATTTTACTTCCAGGTTTTAATTCTATTTTGAATCCCACATTTTCAGTGTGGTCTCAGACGTTTGGACTCCCCTCTATATCAAAGTACCATGGTATTACTGTCTGATTCACCATGGAATGGCCACAGTGAGTACAAGTTCAAAGGAGGAGAGGTTTATTCATTATGAATCAATTTGCCTTTTTAGCTTATGATACTATCTTTTTACAACTTTGACATATTTCAGGACCCTGCCAAGACATCCTATGTCCTTCACTGTCCCACTTGTGCCAAATATGCCAAGAGTATGTTGGTTTGTGGGAAACCCATCACCAGGATGTACTGTAGCTGTAGGGGGAAACATATGTGGTGTGAGGAGAGAACCAGAAGGCTAGAACTTGGGGGTCCAGTGTACCATCTGTTTCCCTCCCCTTCATGAGCCAGGGAGCCCTTGGAGCTCATAGTGAGAGCATCTCTCCCAAACTCCAAATTCTAAAACAGCTTGTAATCCCAAAGGGGGGTCAAAGTAATGTCCAGCAGTGGCAAACAGCATTGGCAGCAAAAACAGCCTTTGGCCCTGTTTAAAATTTGTACATACATTACATCTCAATACAACCCAAATGCAACTCACATTTATTTATCCACAAAAAGAGGGATTGTCCACTGAGATATCCAATGTTCTTCTTGTATTATTCCATCAATACAAAATTAGCATTCAATTTGCTCTGTGCATAGTAAGAAAGACACATTTTCAGTCCCACCGGACATTTTTCAGTGTTTGCTTTAATCTACATACAACTTCAAATAAAAAAAGTTGGAACAGTATAAAAAATTATTATAAAAACAAAAAGGAGTAATTTTTAATTACATTCACACTTTGCTATATTGAAAGCACAACAACTACACATATTAAATTTTACCTTGTGAATTTCATATTTTTTTAATTTTTTGTTTTATTTCAAGTCAGCAATTTAAGACTAATAACTAAGACTAATAGTTGAAATAAGGCGATCAAACGGGAGATGTTAAACAGGTGAGGCAATTGTGTCATAGTACTATATACTGTATAAGGAGCCTCCAAATACAGCCTAGTCCTTCAAGAGCAAGTATTGTTCAAGACTTGTCAATTTGTCAACAGATGCTTCAGCAAATAGTCCAGCACATTGAAAACAATATTCTTCAAAGACAAATTGGAAGGATTTTGGGCATTTCACCCTCTACAGTGCACAATATAGTTAAAAGATTCAAGGAATCTGGTCATATCTCAATGTGTAAAGAGCAAGACGAAAGCCACGTCTGTATGCAGGTGATCTCTGATCCCTCAGACATCACTGTCTAAAAAATATAATTCATCTGTAATGGATATCATGAGCATGGGTTTGGGATTACTTTAGTAAACCTTTGTTGGTCAACACCACTCGCGCTGCATCCACAGAAGTTAAGACTTTACTATGCAAAGCAGAAGCCCCACATCAACATTGTCCAGAAGTGCTGCCGACTTCTCTGGGCTCGGTCTCATCTTTGATTGAAAGTAGAGTGGAACTGTGTTTTTTGGTCCAAAGAGTTCACATTTCAAAGCGTTTTTGAAAAACACAGCAATCTTGTTATCTGGACCAAAGAGGAAAAGGACCATCTAAGCTGTTATTAGCATCAGGTCCAAAAGCCATGTCTGTATGGGCCAAGGGTGTGTCAGTGCCAATGCATGGGCAACTCGCACATCTGTGAGAACACCATGAATTCAGACAGATATGTTCACATTTTGGAGCAACATTTACTGCCATCCAGCAGCATCTTTTCCAGGGACGTCCCTACATTTTCCAGCAGGACAACTTAAAACCATCTACTGCCCAGATTACAAATGCATGGCTGTGTGAGCAGAGAGTGTGGGTGCTAGATTGTCCTGCCTGCAGTCCTGACCTGTCTTCAATTGAGAATGTGTGTTGCATTATAAAGCACACCATATGACAATGAAGACCCCAAACAATTGTGCGTCTAAAGACCTACATAATGTTTGAATGGAGGAAATTTCCACTTTCTAAACTTAACAAACTTGTGTCTTCAGTTCTGAAATGCATAATAAGTGTTAGAATAATCACTTATTTAACCATAAATGGTTATGTTTATGTGGAATGGTTATGTTTCACAGTGGAAAACACTTGACTGTCCCAACTTTTTTGGAGCGTGTTGCAATCATCTGATTTGAAATTACTGCACATTTAAAAAAAAAAAAAAAAACAACAACAAAAAAATAAAAACAATGAAATTCACAGGTTAAAATATCATAAAATGTGTAGTTGTAGTGCTTTCAATATAGAAAAGGGTGAAAATAATTGACAAATCTCTCATTTTTGTTTTTATTAGCATTTTTCTTGCTGTTCCATTTATTATAATTTTTTGGGGAATTGGGGTTGTACAAATGAACACACTTATATGCTTCTTTAATCCAACACACATGTGATAAATTAGTCTAATACAAAAGCATAGTGACCATATGATCCAAAAGGCCATATCATGTGTCGGCACAGCCACCATCAGCTGGAGAGCAAAAAAATAAATAAAATGGAGTTATAAAAAAACACGACAAATTAAATTTATCATTCAGAACCTGTGGCTGAACGATATCATATTGGAAAATCCACTTACACTTAGATTGTATCAATTTCTATTCAGCATTGGTACATCGACACATGGGATGCACCATATTGATTCTACAAAATGACATCTGATCTACTGAATGATGGAGCTACAAAGTGTTTTGCAACAGATGATTTACTATCAGCTCTTTTAATCATGCTTTTGTGTTCATTAATGCCAAATCTTAGTTGACGATTCGATTTTCCAACATACTGAAAGCCACAGGGACAAGATAGTAAATATAACATTGACTGAATGACATGAAATAAACTAAATAATTTCATATTCTTTCTTATTAGAATGACTGACAAATGTATTAACCTTCTTTACATTCCGACATGCTAAATAATGTTGGCATGGAAAGAATCCAGTTGAACCTTTTATTTGTCTGAAACTCCCATCTGAGATGGGTGTATCAACACAAACCAAATTATAAATTTGTAAATTTGTAAATTTCTCCCCCTGTACTGAACAAACATAGGCAACCCATTAACAATTTTTTATATTTAGCATCTGTATTTAACACATGCCAGTGTTATTTGATAATGTTCTTGATTTCCTTGCTAAAATGGGTGTATGTAGTACAACATAACAATGATGATTTTTCTTTTTTTCAACTTGGTAGTTTTCTTATCTGATTTGCATACTTTTCTCAGGGCCAAATCCAGCCATTCTTTTGGATATCCACACAATACAAATTCACTGTAAAAAAACAAACAAGTGTAAAAAAAAAAAAAAAAAAAAAACCTGGCGGCAGCAGTACTGGAATATGTCTGTTGAAAAACAGAAAGTACTGTTGGATTAAAGATATAAATAAAGTGTAAAAAAACAAAACAGTCATTTTTTTTTGCTTTGCCATACTGCCCGAGTGTCCGTGCTGTGACCTACCCAAGTGCAGATCTTTGTGTGCCTTTCCCTAGTGAACCTGCAGGAGGGCCATGGCATGCAGGGCAGAGGTGGTCTGTCCAGTGGCGCTATAGGCTTTAGTGGTCATGACGACGTCATCCTACAGGCCTTGGAGGGGAGCACCAGTCGATCCTGCCAGGTGGCGGCGTTCTTGGGAAACAGGAGGATCGCAACCGCTCTGTCCAGCTGGGGGACCTCCGAGTACCCGTGGGCCACGCCGCTGTTGAGGGTAGTGAGAGCGGATGAGTGAGGAGGTCGTTTGCGGGCAGTGAAAGGTGCCCTCCATGACCTCGTCAGCTCATCAGGGGTTGCTGTGAGCGGCGCTTGGACCCGAGGAACGAATCATCTAGTCGTGAAGGCTGCGGGGAGGATGGAGTGTTCCAGTCCAAACCTGCGCTTCCGTGTCAGATGCTGGAACGCTCTCCGATGCAGCGGCAAAATCATCATCCAGCTCGGGGGGCTTGAGGGAGTAAACAGACTGGCCGTGAGGCGAGCCGCTCTCACCTCGAGCTCGGACGGAAGTCAACAAGCGTGCCGGGGGGCGAGCGGTTCGTGGGGATCTACCCGGCGAAACCGAACCCGCTGCCATCCCAAATTGCCTCCATCTCCAGCCATGTTGTCCTCAATCCTGTGGGAAGAAGGAGCGACAAGGTGAGCGGCTGGAGTGAAGTTCCTCTTTAAGAAGTAAAGCAGCAACCGCAATGTTGCCATTGTTAAGTTCTCGCAGTGAGAACATGAACCATCCACAAATGCCTCCTCAGTGTGACCCAGACTCACGAGGCAGCGTCTATGACCGTCAGGAGCGGAGATAAATCGACCGCATCCAGGAACTACACAGGGGCGGAAGGGCATCTTTACAAAGACCGTCTTGAAAAGAATGTTCAACACCAGCTGTGTATTGCTCTTTTAGAGAAATTAATCTCTTTTACAAATGCTCTCTTTTAGCAGCGCTGCCGAAGTGCTCTGGGGCAAATCTGCACTACCGTGCAGAGAAGTAGAAAGCCGCTGATATGCGCTGTAGATCCAACAGCATGCGATCAGCAGAGGTGTCCTCTCTTCTCATTTGCCTTTTCTCAAGTTCAGAGGTTACCGAGGCCTTCAAGAAAGTCCCTTAGTGTCGCTTCACTCGACACAGAGTCGAAGTGAGCAACAGACGGGGAACTAATTATCTTATTGAAGCAGGATAAGATAGTTAGGATAGTGCATTTTTTTGCAGCAGTTGCCCCCAAAAATAAAACAAATGAAAAAAGTTATGCTATAGAATTAAACCATTATGCTTGTAGCAACATTTTGGAAAATAGTGAAATTTACTAATTTCAAAAAATACACCACCACTCTATTTTTTTTTAATGTATTATTCACAAAAACAACACACAAATACTTTTGTTCAGCATATTACAAGTACTCATTAGCAACAGCTTTAAATGCTTAAGCATATTTTTTCACACAACACTTTTGTTGCTTTTTCACTGGTTCATCATTTATTTAAAGCTGACAAACCAATCTCTGAAATGTTTTTACTCTGGGAACAACAGCTTTTGTTTTTTCCACCACTGAAAGAACAATACTATGGCCTTTTTGCCTTAACATAATATACACACACATTCATACACACATATATTTAAAATAAAAATAAAAGCAGAATGAACCTGCAATGGAACATTTGAACATTCAAACATATTTTTTTTGAAAATTACAAAAACAATCAACTGGCTGAACATGTTTCAATCATGGACAGTGGTTCCACGTGATTGAAACAAGTTCTCCTAACAAAACAGAATCAATTTGAACCCAATAAAACAGACCATGTAAAACTAACATGAATGAATGGTGTTCGTTTAACTTGAGTAAATGGTTTTCATTTAATATGAATTAATGGTTTTCAATTAACTTGAATCACTTATGTTCTCCTACATTTAAGCCTTCTTTTTATGTTTAGCCTACATGTTTATATCATGATAGATGAAGTCGATTAGATCAAGTTAGTAGAACTAGGTATAATGCAAGTTATAAATGTCAACTCTATTTTCTCATTCTTCAATGATTGTAAAACGAGACTACAGAGGCAGCACACGGTATGAAACTAATCCAGTTATTGGAAAAAAGTTCTGAAGTCTGTTGTACATACCACATTCAAAGCTTAAGGGAATACATGTTCAATACAAGTTAAGCTCAATCGAAAGCATTTTTGTCAGTGCTTATTGCCACAAAGCTATTTTTACTCATTCTTCCTTTTCTTTAAGTGAGTACATGGGGCCATTTTTTGGAGTGTTTAAAAACACTGTAAACCCATATAAGTTCTACTAACTTTAAAGGCAACTGATTGCCTTTTACAAGTATTAAATGTTACGTCTCAAGTATGCATAACTTGTTTTTCTCAGAACCTATAAATTAAAAGAAATTATTTTGGTCCAATCAAAATATGCAATTACTAATGCTTATTTCAGTTAACCACAACTCAAAATTTGGAAGTTCTGCAAACATATTTATTTAACTTGTTGTTAAAATCATGAATTTAAGCCATGTTAAATTAATAATTAAATTATATAATTTTAGGTGACTTGAAATGTGCTATTACTTAAGGATGTGTTTGTTGGTGACTCTCTGATGGTAATGTAGTATTACTTAAAAATGTTTTGCAAATATTTATTTATTTATTTTTTTTAGCAATTTTAACATACAAAAAGAACTATTATTACACTTCAGTAAACATATTCAATATAAAAAGACAAGGTACAATTATTGACAAAGCATGAGCCACAACACTGAGGAAAAAAAAACATTTGACAGTGACAGGAAAAATGTATACAGCTGCATTAGTGTTGCACATCCTTCAACGTTAAAACCTTATAAAGCCACCTGTCTTTAAAACTCTTTTGGGTAACTCCGATCCAATGCATAAATCAGTCCAAATGTAAAAATAAATCTGAAACGCATGGGCAGGTGTGTGATTACTTCACTTTCAAGAACAATTAAATTTCTGACCAGCAGTGAATTGCAGCATTTGTGAGTTCTCTGACAGCTGTTAACGGCAACTGGTGAATATCCAACATTGGGCTCCTCTGAATCTTCAGCATTGAAATGCAGAAAAAGAAAAAAATGCCAAAATTATAGAACAATTTTTAAATATCTGTTTCAAAGTACACACCTACAAAAAATAATAGTTCACACAAAAAGGATGTCATTATTTATAATTTGTTCCAGACCTGTATGACTTTATTTCTTCCATGGAAGTCAAAAGCTTTGTTGTTTTTTTTTATTTTTTATTAATCAACTTCTTTAAAAGGATAGTTCCTTAGCCTGGGTAGCTCAGCAAGTATTGACGCTGACTACCACCCCTGGGGTCACAAGTTCGAATCCAGGGTGTGCTGAATGACTCCAGCCAGGTCTCCTAAGCAACCAAATTGGCCCAGTTGCTAGGGAGGGTAGAGTCACATGGGGTAACCTCCTCTTGGTCGCGATTAGTGGTTCTCGCTCTCAATGGGGCATGTGGAAAGTTGTGCATGGATCGTGGAGAATAGCATGTGTCTCGACATGCGGAGTCTCCGTGGCATCATGCACGACGAGCCACGTGATAAGGTATGCGGATTGACTATCTCAGAAGAGAGACTTGTCCATTGACACCCGGATTGAAGTGAGTAACCATGCCACCACGAGGACCTACTAAGTAGTGGATTGGGCATTCCAAATTGGGAGAAAAGGGGATTAAAAAAAGGATGGTTCCCCAAAAATGAAAACTCTCTCATCATTTACTCACCCTCTTGCCATCCCAGATGTGTTTGACTTACTTTCTTCTGCAGAACACAAATGAAGATTTTAGAAAAATATCTCTTCTCTGTAGGTCTTTACAATGAAAGTAAATGGTGATTAAAAACTTCGAAGCTCCAAAAAGCACTAAAAGGCAGAATAAAAATAATCCATAAGACTCTATTGGTTAAATCCATATCATCAGATACAATCAGCAGATCAATATTTAAGTCCATTTTTTTTATTACAATCTCCACTTTCACCTCCAGATCTGAAAGTAAAACTTAACAAGCTTTCAGATATAAACATGGAAGTGGAGATTTATAGTAATAAAGGACTTAAATATTGATTGGTTTCTCACCCACACTAATTATATCACTTCACAAGACATGGATTTAACAACTGGAGTGTATGGATTACTTTTATCCTGTTTTTAACAATGTTTTGGAGCTCAAATGACTGACACCCATTCACTTGCATTGTATGGCCTAACAGAGCTGAAATATTGAAAATTTGTTTGTGATCTGCAGATGAAATTCATACACATCTGTGATGGCATCAGAGTAAGTAAATAATTAAAGAATTATATGTTTTGGGTTGGGTATTCCTTTAAGTTTCAAAAATTGTTAAATGATTTAGAAATGTGTGAATAAATTAATTTACCCTGCATGTTTTGAAGAATCTTGAGGCGTCTTCTCTCAGCAACACAGGAAGTGCACGAATCACAATAGTTTGACTTCTGTGGACACTAGATTAAAAATGTACTTTCAGGATCAACATGGTGTTAAATGTTGATCATGATGAATGTGTTATTAAGACTAAACATTGTGAATTATCTAACATCCTTCAGTTTCCAACCCAAATTTGTAGCTTTTGTAACCTTCGCAATATTCCGAAGATAGGACCGCTTACGCCCAGATGGAACCTGTAGACATCTTTTCAGTATACTCACCATTAAAGAGATAGTTCACCCAAAAATGAATATTCTCTCATCATTTACTCACTCTCATGCCATCCCGGATGTGTATGACTTTCTTCTGCTGAACACAAAGATTTTTAGAAAAATATCTTAGCTCTGTAAGTTAATTCAAAGCAAGTGAATGGGGACCAAAGCCTAATCACCAACAAGCACATAAAGACTGCTTAAAAGGTAATCCATACGACTCCAGTAGTTAAATCTATATATTTTGAAGTGATCCAGTTGGTTTTATTGTAGGTGAGAATAGACCAAAATATAATTAATTTTTCACTATAAATCTCCTTGGCGATCACGATTTCAAGCTTGATTACACTTTCTATAGTGCCATCTAGCCCTGTGCAAATGCATTAATGATGTTCAGTGAAAAAGGGGTTTTATTTTCCACATAAGTGGTTAAATATATATTTTCTGAAGAAATGGTTAAAAAAAGTACTTAAATATTGATCTGTTTCTCACCCTCACCCATCATTACGCTTTTGGAGACATAAATTAAGCCACTGGAGTCCTTATGGATTACTTTTTTGCTGCTTTTATATGCTTTTTGGAGATTTAACATTTTGGTATCCTTTCACTTGCATTTTATGGACCGACAGAGCTGAGATATTCTTCTAAAATCTTGTGTACAGGAGAAGAAAAGTCACACATTTGGGATGACATGAGGTCCAGTAAATTAGAAGTTTTATTTTTGAGTAAACTATCCCTTTAAGTTTGGGATAGGCTCAAAATATTCTGTGTAAAATCAAGGTCTGTTGAACCACAGAGCAATATTAAACAACTTAGACCATAACGTTGTTACCTGATGGAGGGAACGGAGGGCAGCTGGAACTGCCTGAGGGAGACGCGGGTCCACTTCGTAAGGGGACCGTACCGCGGACGATACACACAGGGGGAGTCCACGTAGGAGTCCTGACCTGTGGAGCATCTATTCCAGTACAGGTTAGATTAAGTACCTGCAGTGGATTGGGTTGTTCCTAGTTCCTAGTCGCTAGTTCCTCTGCTGAACTGCGGACCCACAAGGCTAGGGAGGAATCATCCAGGGTGCGATGCCAGAGGTCCAAAGGTCTGGGTGCGGATACCAGAGCGTGCTCCGTCCCTGAGAAAGAAGGTCTTTGCTCAGGGAGGGGCTGTAGCGAGGGATACGAGGTCCGAGAACCAGGCCCGGGTGGGCCAATAGGGAGCCACTATGGGGACTTGTTCCTCGTCCTCCCTGACCTTGCACAGTACCTGTGCAAGAAGGCTAACTGGGGGGAATGCGTACTTGCGCAGCCCCACAGGCCAGCTGTGTGCCAGTGCATCTCTGTTCAGGCATACCAGAGCGGGCAGTGGGAGGTCCCTCGGGAGGCAAACAGGTCTACCTGGGCCTTGCCGAACCGTTCCCAAATCAGCTGGATCGACTGGGGGTGAAACCTCCACTCTCCACTGGGCAAGCGTTGTCGTGACCGCACGTCCGCTACCACATTGAGGTTGAGTCGCTGCTGGCTCCAAAGGAGGAGATGACGGGCGAGTCGTGACATGTGGCGGGAGCGAACACCACCGTGGCGATTTATGTACGCTGCCGCGATGGTGCTGTCTGACCTGACTAGGACACGTTTGTCTCGAACTAACAAGAGACACTTCCACAGTGCAGAGAAAACAGTCCGCAACTCTAGGCCATTGATGTGCCAGCACAGCGTTGCCCCTTTCCAACGGCCCGCGGCTGCGTGGCCATTGCACATGGCGCCTGAACCCAATTTGGAGGCGTCGGACGTGGCCAGGACATGTCGGAAAAACTGCTGCGAGGGGACTCTTGTCCACAGAAGGCAGAGGTTTGTCCAGGGTATTGACGTTTAGCGGCAGGCGGGGGTGATGGTCACACAGTGTGTGCCGCGGCGCCATGCTCGTCTCTTGACTCGAGTCTGGGGCCAGTGCTGAGGCGGTCTCATATGCATCAACCCCTGCGGCGTGGCCCCCGTGGATGATGTCATATGCCCCAGGAGCTTCTGAAAAGGTTTTAAAGGGACTGCCATGCCCGGTCTGAAGGTGGGGAGGCATTTTAGCACTGACTGTGCACACTCGTTGATGAGGCGTGCTGATATTGAGACTGAGTCTGACTCCATGCAGAGAAGAGACATGCTCTGAACCGGGGGGAGCTAGCTCTTTTCTCTGTAGACCTGAAGCCCTAAACGGCTGAGGTGCCTGAGCGCCTAGTGTCTGTGAGAGCATAGTAACTCTCGGGAGTGGGCCAGGATGGGCCAGTCATCAAGGTAATTGAGTATGCGAATGCTGGCTTCTCAGAGCGGGGCAAGGGCAGCCTCTGCGACTTTCGTGAAGCTGCGAGGGGACAGAGACGTGCTAGCCAGTGTGGCAGGTTGGGAAGTGAAAGTCACGCATCCAAACTCCATGCTAGGGGCACCAAGGGGACGGTTATTTTTGAAGTACCTGGCGGGGCATCGCAGTGGGGCAGAGCAGGTAGTACAGCGTCGGTAGGCGAAGACACGTGCTGAGGCCTTAGTGCTGAGAAAAGACTCGAAGCACTTACCTTGCTCCGCACACCTGGCAGGGGGCGGGTTAGTGACTGAGGAGGAGGTCCAATGTAAGCGTCCTCTAGACTCCTCAGGACCGGCCGGCCGGGGAACAGTCATGGGGCTGAAGGCGGGGGGTCCGCCTCCAGCATGGCGGGAATGTAAAGATCTGGTGGCAGAGTGCCGTGAGAACGGTGTCGCCGAAGAGGCTGAAATGGGAGACGGGGGCATTGAAAAAGCGAGCTTTGTCGGTCTCACGCATCTCCAAGTTCAGCCACAGATGACGTTCCTGGACCACGAGAGTGGCCATCGCCTGCCCGAGTGACTGCACTGTGACCTTCGTGGCTCTGAGGGCGAGGTCGGTCGCTGAGCGCAGTTCCTGCAACACATCGGGATCAGGGCTACCCCCGTGGAGATATTTAAGTGCATTGGCCTGGTGGACTTGCAGGAGGGCCATGGCGTGCAGGGCGGAAGCGGCATGTCCGGCGGCTCTTTAGGCTTTGGCAGTCAATGAATATGTCGTCCTACAGTTCTTGGAGGGGAGCACAGGGCGATCCCTGCCAGGTGGTAGGGTTTCTGGGGCACAGGTGGAGTGCAACAGCCATGTCCACCTGGGGAATCGCCGTGTACCCGTGACCAAGCCACGACCGCAACGTTGCCATGGTCATGCTCTCGCAGTGAGAACATGAACCATCCACAAACGCTGCCTCGGTGTGATCGCTGACCAGACACACGAGACAACGCCTGTGGCTGTCTGAAGTGGAGAGCACTCTACCGCATCCAGGAACTACACAGGGGCGGAATGGCATCTTTATAAAGACATGTCCAAAAATCACTCTTTTAATAAACTCTTTTAACTTTCTGCGCTGTCGAAGCGCCCAGGGGCAAGCTGCACTGCCGTGCAGAAAAGGAGAAAAGCCGCTGAAGTGCGACGTAGATCCAACAGCAGGCAGCGCGTCAGAGGAACAAAGGCAGGAACAGGTGTGTGACTCGCAGATGACTGCATACACGACCATCGGCTCCGAAGAAAATTTCTGAATGAAACTGACATATTTCCCCGCCTTTGTACCCGTATGTCCGGGGGCGGGGTATGCAAATACTGTCTGCCAACTTCTCTTTGACCTTTTTTCATAGATCAGAGGCATATTCGGCACTCGAGAGACCCCTAGTGTCGCTTCTTCGACACAACGTCGAAGTGAGCGACAGACGGGGAACACCTTTTACTAATGAATCAAGAGAATCTCAGCAAGTTCACCAGAAGTCTTTTCTGACTCCAATGCCTCCTGACAAGATATAAAAGTAATTCGCATAGACTGTGCCAATCAAGTTCTGCATATGTGTGTTTGGTAGATTCTGGTTTGTAAAGTGCAACTCAGCAAACACCTGAAACAGAGAGATAAGAAACGTTAGTTACATTCACAATGGTTGGAAAGAAATCCCTACAAAATATCAAACTATTGCATGTGCACAATAGTTTATGTTGGCCATTTAGATCAAATTAAAGGAATATGGCTATTTTACAGTAAACACACAAACCAGGGGAACAACAATATACATCCACCTTGTTCGAACTAGGGTGGGGAAACTTGTACAAACAAGTTCTTTGTGCGCTCAATATTCTTTAGAATGGGGAGGAAAAATTGTAGCATCAATTACACAACATTAACCTTAATTTTTTTTTTTTATTTAATCTAAAGAATCACAGGTTTACTCCACTAAACTTAACATGTTAAATGCTTTTAAAATACAGAAATTGCTCCACCGAGGAGCTGCTTAAGTTATCACATGCTGCATCATGTAATATAATATCCTGTAGATGGACAAAACACTCTTTAGATAACTGTTGTTTTTCATTTTGCATTCTACATATCCTAAAATATCATAATTAAACTGAAGATACACTAAGAGGTTACTTCAGTTACCTAAACCAGCAACTTGCTGTATGTCTTCTTTCAACATTAAGTACTGTTAGGGATATTTATGTAAATAAATATCAAATTAATATTTGTGTAGTTCTCATTTTATAAAAATAATAACAGAAGTTATGATTGAACTTGAAGTAAGTGACTTTTGAATCCACTGTGACCGAAGCGAACATCTTGATGGAGGAAAAGTGCTCGCTCAGAGACAGCATACTATCATAAGCATGTGTTTGTACAGAATTATATTCCTTCTCCAAAAGAAAAGTCCTCTAGTTAGAAGCTACATGCATGTAAACCTTAAATACATGCAAACCGATTTATATGCGTATGGTTCAATAAATAAATGGATATTTTGTCCAAATTAATATGCATAACAATAAAGGTGTCTATTCCAGTTCAATATTTTATAATTTTTAATGTACTTGCTTTGCACATCACATAGAATTTTTTATTGATTCTTTCAATACACAGTAAGATTGTTTTGTTTATTCAGGACAAACCCTTTTTAATTGGCATTCTGCATTTGGAATGATAGTGATAGGGGAATGTAGTGATGGGTAATTTATGCTTAATTTACATGTCATATAAATGTAAGGAAGCGTAAAACACAGTTATTAACTTTTTAAACTTAACTCTGGTTTTAAACAGGATTTTGTAACATGAAATGCACTTATTTAGCAATAAAATATTTAAATGAATACAAATGTAGTGATAAAGTGAAAGTCAAAATCTGATAATATTTAGTTTAGTCTCATAGGATAGTAAGTACCTGTGTTTTTTCATTTTATGTATGTTAAGTAGTGGATAAGTTATGCAAAATAGTTCTCTCTTTAGTCATATTTATACATTTTTAAATGTATTTTTATGTATTTGACAGTGATGTATTGCCATTTACAAAAGCAGTTTTTTGTCAAATTAGAGAAAACATGAATCTACTTTGGTCAATAAAGAATACTTTATTGTTACATATAGTTTTTTTTAATTGTCATTTAAAAGCTGTTAAAAAACAGATATTTAACATATTCCATGTATACCAAATGCTTTTGTTAAATCACGTGACATTTCGATAAACAGTTTAATCTTGTAATTTTAATACAATTTTCCTGTCATTTTGAAATACAGGGAAACAATGTCTAATTTATTGGTAAAAACTATATCTGAGCAAATATGTTTTTTTCTAAAGAGTTGACTGTATGGCAACCCTCTTTTTAGTGACTGTTCATGACTACTAGAGGCATGAATTAAGCTGTTTTTGTCCATGGGTTTACGATACAGTGTAGTTGATAAAGATTTGTTAGTTTTTCCAACTCTGGTGTCTAAAAATGGAAGTTCAATATTGTTGTGTTCCATATTAAATTTAACGGAACTACAAAAACTATTCATGTACTCAAAAAATCAGCAATATACCTCCGATAAAATAGTACATTTGATTGAAATGGATTATTACATAATACAAATTTATCCTCCAAGAAACTCATTGTCAGTATGGCAAGATCAAGTGCAAAAGCGGATCCCATTGCGTCTGTAAATAGAAGTCATTCTCATATAGAAAATGATTCATTGATAGAATAATCCATGCCATATCACCAATAAATCTGTAGGGGGATTCAGGTTGTCCTGAGAATTCAAGTAGAAACTCAATGCTTCTAGTCCCAATTGATGTGGAATATTATTATAGACTAACTACGTCTCAAGAGACAAGATAGATTACGTCCTTTGGTAGACGTATGGTGGATAAAAGGTCTATAAAATGACCCATGTCTTTCAAATAGAATGGAATTTTGGTTACTAACAGGCGCAAGTGTACATCAAAAAATTTGGATAAAGGTTCCGTTAATTAAGCTATTCCAGCAACAATAGGCCTTCCAGGTAAATTGGTCAAAGACTTATGGACTTTAGGGAGAATATATAGGACAGGTTTCTTCAGATATTATTTGTGAGGAAGTATTTTTTATTTTATACACCCACCATTGTATGCAGTTTGAATGAAGTCATCAATTTCTCTCTTTTTTAAAAATGTTAAGTTGGATCAAAATGTAATTTCTTTCCAAAGTTTTTATCAGACAGTTTTGTCTTTACTTCTGTATGATAATCATCACGGTTTATAAGTACAATACACACCCACCTTTATCTGAAGTAGGGCTGCAACTAACGATTATTTTGATAAACTATTAATCTAATGATTATTAGAATGATTATTTATCATTTTATAACAATTTATCATTAGCTCTTAACCGATTCAGCTTAGGCCCAGACTTAAAAGGTTGTATTAAACGTGCTTACTAACAATAAAGATGACAAAATCATCTTTTAAAAAATACCTTTAAATGACATTCACTGAATTAAAGGGAAAAATACTTTTAAAGTTTAATTCAGTAAAGAAATTCACAGCAAAAAAAATCCTATTATTAAGTGTTTTTGTCTTGTTTTCCATTTAAAATGGTCTAAAAATCCTTAAAACAAGATACATTTTCTTGAAGCAACATATAATATATTTAGACTTGCTTTAAGAGAATGCATTTAAAATTCATTATTTTCCTCAAAATTCTACAAACAATACCCCATAATGACAATATGAAAGAAGTTTGCAAATTTCTTAAAAATAAAAAACTGATGTACATAAGTATTCACAGCCTTTGCTCAATACTTTGTTGAAACACCTTTGGCACCAATTACAGCCTCAACTCTTTGTGTATGATGCTACAAGCTTGGCACACCAATTTTTGGCCAGTTTCTCTCATTCTTCTTTGCAGGACCTCTCAAGCTCCATCAGGTTTATTGGGGTGCGTTGGTGCACAGCCAATTTCAGATCTCTCCAGAGACGTTCAATCGGGTTCAAGTCTGGGCTCTGGCTGGGCCACTCAAGGACATTCACAGAGTTGTACCATAGCCACTCCTTTGTTATCTTGGCTGTGTGCTTAGGGTCGTTGTCCTGTTGGAAGATGAACCTTCACCCCAGTCTGAGGTCCAGAGTGCTCTGGAGCAGGTTTTCATCAAGGATGTCTCTGTACATTGCTGCATTCATCTTTCCCTCAATCCTGACTAGTCTCCCAGTTCCTGCCACTGAAAAACATCCCCACAGCATGATGCTGCCACCATCATGCTTCACTGTAGGGATGGTATTGGCCAGGTGATGAGCGGTCCCTGGTTTCCTCCAGACATGACGTTTGCCATTCAGGCCAAAGAGTTCAATATTTGTTTCATCAGACCAGAGAATTTTATTTCTCATGGTCTGAGAGTCCTTCAGGTGCCTTTTGGCAAACTCCAGGCGGGCTTTCATGTGCCTTTTACTGAAGAGTGGCTTCCGTCTGGCCACTCTACCATACAGGCCTGATTGGTGGAGTGCTGCAGAGGTGGTTGTTCTTCTGGAAGTTTCTCCTCTCTCCACAGAGAAATTCTGGAGCTCTGTCAGAGTGACCATCGGGTTCTTGGTCACCTCCCTGACTAATGCCCTTCTCCCCCGATCACTCAGTTTGGTCGGGCGACCAGCTCTAGGAAGAGTCCTGGTTGTTCCAAACTTCTTCCATTTACGGATGATGAAGGCCACTTTGCTCATTGGGACCTTCAATGCTGCAGAAATTTTTCTGTACCTTTCCCCAGATCTGTGCCTCGATACAATCCTGTCTCGGCGGTCTACAGACAATTCCTTGGACTTCATGGCTTGGTTTGTGCTCTGACATGCACTGTTAACTGTGGGACCTTATATAAACAGGTGTGTGCCTTTCCAAATCATGTCCAAACAACAGGTGGACTCCAATCAAGTTGTAGAAACATCTCATGGATGATCAGTGGAAACAGGATGCACCTAAGCTCAATTTTGAGTGTCATGCAAAGGCTGTGATTACTTATTGTTACGTCTCCTGATGGCATAGAGGTATGAGGAAGACGTACATAATAAAATTTAAACACTTTCCTTAATTTTAATCTCTGGGGAGTACTGTGGGCGAATGAATCAGTGACAACAATTTACTACAAGCAGATGGTTCGCTTTATTTTCAAAATAAACCTAATAGAAATAAGTGAGAACAACCAAAAAAAAGTATTTACAACTATATACAACTGGAGCAAAATAATACAAAAAATAATAATAATTGAAATAAGCCACAGAGAGAAAGAAAACGAGCGGTGCTAAACAAACAAAGTAACAAAACAAAAACAATCACTAACTAATCCCCGCTCTCTAAACTCACTGAAAACAAAACACAGTAGCACAAGCCAACAACCACTCCAAGCTCCTCCTCTTCCGTTCTCCAGAGTGCCTTAAATCTTGAACCACAGCCGATGATTGGTTGTCTCCGACCAATAGCGGCACCTATAGACTTAAGATAGCAGAGAGCGGGAAAACAGGAAGAAACCAACGACAAAGGGAAGAAACACAGCAACCAACAAACAAAAGGGGAGGGAAGAAAACGCTAGCACGTAACACTTATGTATATGTGATTTTTCTTTCATTTTTTATTTTTAATAAATTTGCAAAGATTTCAAGCAAACTCCTTTCATGTTGTCATTATAGGGTATTGTTTGTAGAATTTTGAAGAAAATAATTTAATCCATTTTGGAATAAGGCTAAGGTAACTTAACAAAATGTTAAGTGCTGTGAATACTTTCCGGATGCACTCTAAGTGCATTTTATATACGAGTGGATTTTTTTCACTTGGTTATACTTCTGCGAGCCCAGTAAAGACAGAATATACTTATATTCTAAAAGCAAGTATAAATATCTTATATGCTGCTTCTCATGTGAATGCATTTTTTCATTTTTCGATATTTTTAAATATATTTATATTGTATAATATTTGTAATATTATATTTAGTATTCTCAGATAACATTTTTTTCTTCTGCAGTATAGCTGCTAAACAAAATGTACACTGTTTTAAAGGAGTTTTAGATATTTATATTGGAAAACAAGCCAAAACAAAAACAAATCAAAAACGTGTTTTGTTGCAGTGTATAATGGGGCGAAGACTACCTCTCTCAACTTCCTGTTTCCTTCAATCCATCTTTAACTCACAAAAAACAAACTCTCTCTTATTAATAAAACTGTGTATTGACAGTTTTCTTCACAATAATAAGTGTCACATATATTATGATTAAATAAGTTGCGAGTCATCACGTTATAGTCTAGCTGCATTAAGCGTGCACGCTTGAGGGGTGAGCGTCCATGCAACAGAGTATGCCTCAACTGGGTACAGATTCAATCTCTCTCCCTTCGATCTGGACATTCACGCAACTCATAGAAGAGGAGCTGACTGCACAGTGAAATAACACTTTCAGAGTTTGTAGTTATTTACATGATCTGCTTACATATTATGTGAACTTTAATAAAGCTGTAACGCATTAAATATAACTGCATTTAAGATTTAACGCTAGGGTGTTTCCTTTAAAGATTTCTATCTCTGCTTATTCCACAACGAGAGTGCTTCTGTATTTACTTAATTTGTATTTTTGTAGAATTTGTATATTGTGTTTATATATACTTTTCAATCTTCATCACCTGAAGCTGTTTGGAAAGTTTAGAGTGCATCTGGACTGTGATCTGTGTAATTGTTTCTCTCCTCAGTCAAGCGTGAACTGCAGTGCTGCTCTGGCACATCATCATTAGAGTTTAATATGATCTCATGTTACATTAAATGTGATCAAACGACTATTCGACAACTAAATTGTTTGTCAATAATTTTTTTTATTGTTGACGTTTTTGGTAATGTCGACAAATCATTTCAGCCTTAATCTGAAGGTTTATTTTGCAGTTAATGCATCACATTCTTTTTTTGTAATATTTTACCCAAAGACATACCACAATCAAACAATTCATCCACATCTCTTTCTACTAATCTACAAAAGGCATTAATAGATGTATTTTATATAGGTGGACCCAAAGTACTTTTCGGTTTGAATACATAAATATCACATACAGGTACATGATTAGATCTTACATCAATAGGTATTGAGGTTCTGTCTTTGTGGTAGAAGTATTTAAGATGAATCTTGCGAAAATCCCTCTTTTTGTGGATAAATAAAAGTGAGTTGCATTTTCCCCATTTGGATTGTATTGAGATTGAAGCATTTGCAGGTTCAAGATTTTTTTTTTTTTATATTATTATTACATAGGACTGCATTACATGCCAATATCTTTTAAATGAATGCCATTAAGGAAAAAAAGACTTGTGATTTACTCATCCCAATGGTTATTTCTACCTCATGACAAATCTTTAGGCAACTTTAAGTGTGCCAACTAGAAGTTGACCAATAATGGATTTTGCTGATACCATTAACTAAGGTTGGAAAAAAGCACATTTTCGGATTCATGGGCCAGTCATTTTCAAGATTAATATATTGAATGTAATTTATTTTAAGGGTTTAACATATTTTAAGGGCTTAGAAAAATCCTTGAGAATGTGTAACTTCAAATAGGCATACAGTTGTTTGGTCTACGTTCATGTAGGCCAAACAACTGTATGCCTATTTGAAGTTACACATCCAGTCAGTAATTATACTGATTTAAGCTAATCAGTAAACCGCACCAATTAGGGATGCACTGATTCAAAATATGTGTGCTGATACGATATACAATTTTTTAGAATATCGTGGTTCTGGTTTATTATGCTACTAAAGCAAGATCATATGATCGAGTCCCGTTATATCCATATATCAGTATGGCTATGATTCGAGTAGTGCAGGTAATCACAGCCATGCTGATATACAGACAAAACAGCACAGTTATGAGTATGATATCGCTTTTATAACAGTTCAACTGACATGTAAATACATAAGTAAGGAGAAATTAAAAAGCACCCCAAACACCCTTTTTGTGTCAAGTTAATTTCTTACACCACAGATCAGGATGTGCCATTGCTTGTTCGAATTATGCGCCCAAGCCTCCGTTACTAATCCAAAAACAAGTTACTGGAGTAACTAGGATGTGTGTTTGTCTGGGTGTGTGTGTGTGAGTGAGCGGGAACGAGCGAGCAAGACAGAGAGCGTTAAGTGTGTGTGATTACCTGCATATGTCGCAGTGATGAACAGTAATACTGAAGCTCTGAGTTTAACTCTATTCCTCAGCTGTAGTGGATGCTAAGTTAGTTCTTGCATACTTCTTGGGGGAACTCTTATTTTTATACTGATAGACACCATACTCTCCTCTGCCATGTTGAAAGTTTAAAGCTTTCAAATTTGCAAACTCCGGTATCTAAATTATCTCCGATTTCCTTGGATGTAATTATGACTTGAGGAGGTGTTCATGTGTATCTTCCAGTTAAACTTGCATTTTAATTTTGACAGCAAGTGAGAGGCTGCATGAGTTCTGACTGAGTAAATCTGCTCACTGAAAGACAACATGCAGACTCTCTCTCACACCAGAAACACACTCAAAACACAAAAGATTGTAATTTGTCAAAATAATTATCAGTTAACCTCTAGTGCAGACACAGGGCCTCAAGTTTTATTCTGATGTTGCGCTTCCCCAAATTGCAACAAATTGGTATTATGTTGTTTTTATTTATTTATAATTTTTTTTTTCAGATATAACATGATGTAAATGTTGTGTGCCAGTTGTTGTGTAGTCTGTTGTGTAAGAGTATGCCAAATAATCTTGCATTTGTTACCCAGTTCTGCTTCATTGCATGTGCTTCAAGATTTGTCCTGACACCCAGATTTGCAGTTGAAACTCTCTCTCCATCATATCTCTTTTTAAAGCTATTTTGACATGGTGACTTGTTTTCGTACACTGTTGGTATACATGTTGACATTAAGGTTGTTTTATGTTTGATCCCCACATTCTGAAATTTTACTGAAATGAGTAAGATTGTGTTTTGCCCCTAAGCTTCACATCTATGAATCCTACCACATCTCCTGTTTGGGGGAGGAGCTAGGTCTCCAAAGCTGCAGTGAATAATTGATCAGCAATGTTTGGTGTGTGTACCTGTAGCAAGGAGTTGATGCAAACATTCATTTCCTTCTCTCTTTGAGAGCACTTTTATGGAGTTGCTGTGTGAATGACTTTGTAAGTTCACTATTCTTGTTTTTATGCTTTGTATATTGTTATTTGAGAATGTGTTTGTTTAGGTTTAACTTTTGCTGAATCATTTGCGGTATTTCAGTGTTCTTAATTTGTGGAACTGTTAATGTTGATCTATTTGAATTATAAGATCTGTAATTCATTGTGTAATGAATCTGCATGATTGTTTATTGGATTTAATTGATGAAGATTATTTGTTTTATTTTTTCTTGATTATTGTAGAGACCATGCAACTCTGGGATTTGATTGCAACACTGCTATTGTCAAATAAATGATCATTGGATGAGAATGGGCTTTATTGTGTTTTAATGGACACACCATCCTGGTGGCACCTTACCTGAACCAAATCCTTTGAACATATGGTATCGTTCAATAATATAAATTACTTTAGCCTGATTAAAAGAATTTCGTAAAGGTGCACTCTCTTGAATGTTATACTGACATGTCAACCTGTCCACCAGCCTGCTAAAGTATATTATATTATGTTATATTGCCATTTGCTTTTTATATTTTCATGGGGGCTGACATAAGATCACACGAACAGCCGGGTACTACTCACTGTTTCTTTGAAATTACACTTTTGGTTGCAGAATAAATTAATCATTTGTAATATTTACGACTGTGAATACAGTTTCTCTACAATGGCATCAGTAATCAAAAAAGAATGCTTTGGCATGATGCTGCATTTACACTAAAAGTGTATTATGTCGAAGACCATTGTTGTATCACCCAGGACAAAATACAAATAAAGCCATGTACACCAATGCAGATCATACAAGTTTTACACAATACAGCAATTATGTATTAAAGTGTGTGTTCAATGAAATATCACCATACAATATAACCACAACCACCTTAAACATATTTGGACTATAAATAATTATAGAAATATATAGAAATATAGAAAAGATAATATAGAAAAAATATATATATTGTAGAATATCTGCCATCTGTGTTACAGAACAATCAAAAGAAGACATCAACCTATGTATCCACTACAAATCAGCAATGGTCGATGTCTAGGACTGTCTGTAGAGCAGCAGATTAAACTTTTAAATAAACAATCTTCCTAAGATTTCAGTGTGAATCTGACAATATCTCATGCATTTAATCATTTGCATAATAACAAGAAAAGTTGACAAACTGGCCAACAGCAATTATGTCTGTAAACAGAAAATAAATACTTCTGTAATATTAGCAACACACACACACACACAATGGTATTCATTGCAGTAAGTGAATACCAATTTGTGAATTAAAGTTGATAAATATGGTCTTGGTTAGCAAATATCCAGCTTAGTTAGCCAAAAGTGGCTAATGTGCATTTGCAATGTGAAACAAAGGTTCTCGTTGCTGTTAATGATTTTAATGCTCCGACTTGCCGTAGATCCCTCAAATGCGATAGTGGAGTTATGTACATGAACAAATTAATGGGCTACTTAAGTTATGTGAGGCGCTAAAATAACACGCGTTTAACGCGTGATGGCGTACGGTGTCTATGTAACGCCTAACGCCATTTACATAACACCTTACAGCATTTAGAAAACAGTTTCAAAGCTTAATACGACGATACAAAACACGTGAATTTTGACCCTTATGGCTTTCCATACGCATGCTTATTTGAACACTTGCTCTGTTACTCCTTTTGTGAAATGTACAGTTAATCAAATTTAATTAGTGACATGGTGTGATTTTATTAAACCGCTGAAGGCTGCAATCTTAGTGTGGATGAGCTGTATCCTATATAAATCCTACCTCCCATACACTGGAAACTGCACAGAAATTGAGAATCTTTCACTTTGTATCAGATGACAGAGCAGAGCACTAATCCACTGTAAAAAGTGCGTATTACATGTAGACTATATATTTATATAATTAAATCACAGCATTTGCAATTTAATTCCAAACTTTATTAATATAGCATTTAAAACAACAGAGTTGACCAAAGTCCTTCAAAGTAATACCATTTTAAACTTAACAACATTTCAAAATTATCCCATACACAAACACTTTTTGTCAGATTCAATGGCCAGTGAAAATAGATGAGATTTCAGACGTGACTTAAAAGTCTTCAATCACACTGGGCCATGTGGCAAACCGTTTACAAGTGAAGCTTCCGGCAATAAACATGCCATATAAACGCGAGATGCCAGAAATTGAAGAAATTGAGACAGAAATATATTACAAATGTATAGTAAAATGTTCACTGTAGTTTTAATAATAATAATAATAATAATAATAATTAACCAATATATCACAAGCAAAATTGCTATTAAAAAAATGTAGACATGTTGAAATGTTTGAAGAATTAATTGATTAGACACCATTTTGATGATGAAATTAAATTAAACTTTAAAATATAAAATAATAAGCTGGCTTGTTCAATAGCACATTATCATATTAGCATATTTTTGCTGAAATTTTTATTGTGACAACATTTATTATGTGCTTTATTTTACAAAATCAATTAGATTTATTGTTATCTCACAAATGCAACCAAAATATAATTTTAATATTTTATTGAAATGTGCAAATCCAGTACCCAGGTTGGGGCATCCACAACAAAATATGTTACTTAAGTTGTTGAAAATATAATACGGAAAAATAAATAATACAAAAAATAAAGCCACATATGTGTGATCATAAATTGTTTGATGACACCTCATTTATAAATCTAGAAATGGTCACATACCATTTTTGTATGTTTTCAAACTCAAGATAATGTGTGAATACTTTTCCCTTTGGTTTTGATGCTATATTAGAAGCAATTAATCTTGTTAGCATATCACACCTAAAGTCATGCATAAAAGTAGCTTTAAAAGCCCTATGGACTTTGCGGTTTTGATACAAAAGACAAACCATGTTTGTTTTTTTATGGCTAATTTAGGCAACACCATATGCAAATGGTTTATTGCGTGTGGGCTGCACTCAGCTAAAAGCAAATTGGTCTAAAACTTTCCAGCCAGGAAGGCATTGTCAGTCTTCCATTCACAGTGGAAAAACTGCAAATGAGCCTTTGAATCCTAGGTGACTCATTTTAAATAAATTATGAGGGAGAATATGTTGATAAAGCCAAATGACACTTGAGACATCAGAGCCATCCTCATTTTTATAACCCATTTAAAAGCACAGATGGGCTTATTGAAAAGAAACAAAGAAGAGAGGCCAGTTGTTAGTGCCCTCTAACAAACAAAATCATTATGGTCTCAGTTTCATTTCCTTTCTAACAGAATGTTACTTAATACTGTTCTCACCACAGACTATGATTTATTTGTTATTGATAGTACTAAACTGGCCCAGCTGTCTTCTCATTTTATAAATTTGACCATATCATCAAAAACAAGCCAACCCATCTTTTTTTTATTTTTTATTGAGCGGCTGGTCTTATATAGAACCAGTTGTAAAAAACAAAAACTGTAAGAGATATAGCTAAAACATTCAATCCACCAAAGGCTGAATAAGGGAGAGAAAAATAATTCACAGTGTTTGTCATATACAGCTGCTGATCTGATCAGCTAACCCTAACCCTAACTCCAAATGAACGTTTGTTGTATGACTGTTAGTCATTTGATTAGAATGTTACTGAAGTTGCATACTCTATGTTATGGAAATGTTTGTAAATGTTTTGGATATGTATGCTTAAATGCTGCCTGTATATTTAGAGACTGTCCCTAAATTTGCGACTAATTGTGAATAAAGAAAGCCCATTGTCAAACCAAATCTATTGCATTTATTTAATGATTTTGGGATGATTGGTCACTTGTTTCTGAGTTCGCTGCAGTATCGTGGAAAAATAACTGCATGTAGCCTAGCCAACGATGCCAGCGTAGGATCTGTACATAACGGCACATTCAGCAACATGAATAAGCGGATCAAGTTGGGTTCTGAACTTGCGACTACATTGGTACAGCTAGTAAATACATGCATCAAACATGCACACCAACCCAGCCTTATGTTAACGGACAATGATAATGGCCTATTTGGACAACACTTTGTTTTCTAGAGCAGGCAGAAAATACTCAAAACAGACACAAGCAGTGAATCTATCAACCACAAATAATATAACATTGAGTTATAATGAATATTTTATTTATTTTTGTGATTCTAATTTTTTATCTGTGCTTATTATTTTTTGATTCACGCTTATTATTTTTGGATCCATGACCGCAATACTTTTGACGGGATTTTGATCCTATACAGCATACAGTACATATCATTGCAATCAGTCACACTGTCATCCTCTCACTTTAAACTGTTCTCAGAACTAGTCTTCTGACATCTATCATAAGACAAACTCTTAAAAACTTAAGTATGATGTCAGCATTCATATTATTCATCAAATATTCTGGGTTGAATACCATTTCTATATGCAGGATGCTGTTAATTACGACAAAGTAATTTTTGCTCACCCTGCATTATAAAAACGGACTTAAACTTATAATGGTAGTCTATAGGATAATTGTACCAGAGGGTTTAAAGGGGTGATGAAATAAAAAAAATTATATAATTTTTGCAAAAAACAGTCATAATTTAGTAATATATGATAATTTTCCACTGTCCCTGTCCCTCTGACTGAAATGCTCTGTTTTGGCCTAAGCGTCTCCTTTAAACTTCAAAGGAAACGTCCACTGTTGAGATTTGCTAACATCGTGCAGCCCCTCAAATATTTGAAACTCAATAGGAAGAGAATGAACCAGCTCAAAAACATTAAAAAAATTATTTTGGAGTTTACACACAACACACATCCAACACATTCCATCCAAATAAACTATAAATCCAATAAACTGTTCATCTCAAGCTCAAGTTTTAACACCCAACACCATAAATTATCAAACAGTCATGACATCTGAAATATTCATGAATATAACTGTTTACTTACATTTTTGATCGGGTCCAAGTGTTTTTATCTGCCCAATCCTTCAATAACAGTTTCTTTGGTATGCTTGAATCGTATTATGACTGGTTCACAAGCAAGCCACGCTGATAGAGCCTAAAAAAACACACATACACAGTCTAAAGCACTGTGAAATGGCGCACATACATAGGCGCATTGAGGCGCACATCACTGGAAACACAGTAAAATAGTCAAAGATGCCCATCTAGTGCATGTTTACACACACCAACAATTCAAAATAGTGTAGATATGCAATATAACGTGTCCTTGATGTATTTGTGCTGAAAACAGCTAGAGGCAGAGCAGCTGAAAGAAAGAGAATGGCTTCTGCTCTTCAGATTTGTAACTTTACACCGCATCTTTAAAAAGTGGCGAGATACATGATAGCTGTCAAATCAAATCACTTTATTGTCACACTACTATGTACACAAGTAGGTGAAAGTCTTGTGCGCAGTTCCGAGCAACATAGCAGTCATGACAATGGCGAGACATATACCAATTTACAATAAACAACATATTTACACAACACAATTTACATATCAAATGTACAGTCAGGTCTATAAATATTGGGACATCGACACAATTCTAATCTTTTTGGCTCTATACACCACCACAATGGAGTTGAAATTAAACAAACAAGATGTGCTTTAACTGCAGACTTTCAGCTTTAATTTGAGGGTATTTACATTCAAATCAGGTGAAAGGTGTAGGAATTACAACAGTTTGTATATGTGCCTCCCACTTTTTAAGGGACCAAAAGTAATGGGACAATTGGCTGCTCAGCTGTTCCATGGCCAGGTGTGTGTTATTCCCTCATGACCCATTTACAAGGAGCAGATAAAAGGTCCAGAGTTCATTTCAAGTGTGCTATTTGCATTTGGAATCTGTTGCTGTCAACTCTCAATATGAGATCCAAAGAGCTGTCACTATCAGTGAAGCAAGCCATCATTAGGATGAAAAATCAAAACAAACCCATCAGAGAGATTACAAAAACATTAGGTGTGGCCAAATCAACTGTTTGGAACATTCTTAAAAAGAAAGAATGCACCGGTGAGCTCAGCAACACCAAAAGATCCGAAAGAGCACGGAAAACAACTGTGGTGGATGACCAAAGAATACATTCCCTGGTGAAGAAAACACACTTAACAACACTTGGCCAGATCAAGAACACTCTCCAGGAGGTTGGTGTATGTGTGTCAAAGTCAACAATCAAGAGAAGACTTCACCAGAGTGAATACAGAGGGTTCACCACAAGATGTAAACCATTGGTGAGCCTCAAAAACAGGAAGGCCAGATTAGAGTTTGCCAAACAACATCTAAAAAAGCCTTCACAGTTCTGGAACAACATCATATGGATCAACTTGTACCAGAGTGATGGAAAGACAAGAGTATGGAGAAGGAAAGGAACTGCTCATGATCCAAAGCATACCACCTCATTAGTGAAGCATGGTGGTGGTAGTGTCATGGTGTGGGCATGTATGGCTGCCAATGGAACTGGTTCTCTTGTATTTATTGATGATGTGACTGCTGACAAAAGCAGCAGGATGAATTCTGAAGTGTTTCGGGCAATATTATCTGCTCATATTCAGCCAAATGCTTCAGAACTCATTGGACGGCGCTTCAGAGTGCAGATGGACAATGACCCGAAGCATACTGCGAAAGCAACCAAAGAGTTTTTTAAGGGAAAGAAGTGGAATGTTATGCAATGGCCAAGTCAATCACCTGACCTGAATCCGAATAAGCATGCATTTCACTTGCTGAAGACAAAACTGAAGGGAAAATGCCCCAAGAACAAGCAGGAACTGAAGACAGTTGCAATAGAGGCATGGCAGAGCATCACCAGGGATGTAACCCAGCGTCTGGTGATGTCTATGCGTTCCAGACTTCAGGCTGTAATTGACTGCAAAGGATTTGCAACCAAGTATTAAAAAGTGAAAGTTTGATTTATGATTGTTAATCTGTCCCATTACTTTTGGTCCCTTAAAAAGTGGGAGGCACATATACAAACTGTTGTAATTCCTACACCGTTCACCTGATTTGGATGTAAATGCCCTCAAATTAAAGCTGAAAGTCTGCAGTTAAAGCACATATTGTTCGTTTCATTTTAACTCCCATTGTGGTGGCGTATAGAGCCAAAAAGATTAGAATTGTGTCGATGTCCCAATATTTATGGACCTGACTGTACATATACTTACACAACACAATCCTATTATAAAATGTACAGTAAACAATACACACAATATAGAATACACATACAATAAAAATAAGAGTATATAAAAATATATATGCAGTAGTTATATTTTGGAGAATATTTTTGACAGTCCAGTGTGAGATAATAAGATGAAGATTAATAAAGTGCAGTGCTGATTGTTGATCGTGAGGGAAGAAGTGTTCAAAAGTCTGATTGCTTGGGGGAAGAAGCTGTCATGTAGTTGGTTGGTGCAGGTCCTGATGCTGCGATACCGCCTGCCTGATGGAAGCATTGAGAGCAGACCATGACTCGGGTGGCTGGAGTCTCTGATGATCCTCTGAGCTTTTTTCACACAACGCCTGTTATATTTGTCCTGGAGGGAGGGAAGCTGACCTCCGATGATGTTTCTGGCAGTTTGCACCACCCTTTGCAGGTCTTTGCGGTTGTAGGCGGTGCTATTGCCATACCAGGCGGTGATGCAGCCAGTCAGGATGCTCTCTACTGTACTGGTGTAGAACCGTGTGAGGATATGGTGGTTCAGTCCAAACATCCTCAGCCGTCTCAGGAAATAGAGGCGCTGGTGAGCCTTCTTCACAACGGCCTCAGTGTGGACGGACCTTGTGAGTTCCTCAGTAATGTGGACACCGAGGAACTTGAAACTGCTGACTCTCCCCCAGTGCTCCATTAATAGTGATGGGGCTGTGTCCTCCTGAAGTCCACTACAAGCTTCTTGGTTTTACTGACATTTAGGGAGAGGTTGTGCTTCTGACACCAGCATCTCAGAGTGTACACCTCCTCTCTGTAGGCTGTTTCATCATTGTCAGTGATCAGACCTACCACTGTCGTATCGTCAGCAAACTTAATGATGGCATTGGAGCTATGTGTTGCCACACAGTCATGTGTGTACAGGGAATACAGGAGTGGGCTGAGAACACAGCCCTGCGGGGCTAGAGTGTTGAGGGTCAGTGATGAGGAGATGTTGCTGCCCATTCTAACCACCTGACGTCTGCCTGACAGGAAATCCAGGATCCAGCTGCACAGCGAGCTGTTTAAGCCCAGAGCCCGGAGTTTCTCATCAAGCTTGGAGGGCACTATGGTGTTGAATGCTGAGCTGTAGTCTACAAACAGCATTCTCACATTTGTGTTCCTTCTCTCCACTGGATAGAGCAGTGTGTTTTGTATATGCAATGGCATCATCAGTGGAGCGGATGTTGCAGTAGGAAAACTGCAGTGGGTCCAAAGAGGTGGGCAGCACAGTGCAGATGTGATCTCTGATTAACCTCTCAAGGCATTTGCTAATGATGGGAGTCAGAGCAACAGGTCGCCAGTAATTTAGGCAAGTGATTTTGGCTTGCTTCGGTACAGGCACAATGATGGACGTTTTGAAGTATGTGTGGACTACAGACAAGGAGAGGGACAGGTTGAAAATGTCCGTAAAAACACCAGCCAGTTGGTTCACGCACGCTCTGATGACGCGGCCCAGAATTCCGCAGCCCAGAATGCCGTCTGGACCCGCGGCTTTACGGATGTTTACCCGTCTGAAGGATCATGTTACATCCGCAACAGAGAAGGAGAGTGAACCAACCTCTGTAGCGTTGGTCGCGAGTGCGCTCTCCACGAGGGTGGTGGTGGTGTTCTCGAAACGAGCATAAAATGTGTTAAGCTCATCCGGGAGAGAGGCAGCGGTGTTCACAGCGGAGTTTTTATTCCCTTTTGTAGTCCATAATGATGTTAATTCCCTGCCACATACTTCTAGAGTCGTTGGTGTTGAACTGTCCTTCAATTTTGTGCCTGTACTGGTGTTTGGGTGCACTGATAGAGCTATGGAGGGCATAACTGGCTTGTTTACGCTCCTCCACGTTCCCGGAATTAAAAGCGGAAGTCCGCGCATTAAGTGCCGTGCGAAAATCGCCGTTAACCCATGGTTTCTGGTTGGTGTAGATCTGTATTGTTTTGGTTGGCACAACGTCCTCTACGCACTTCCTGATGAAACACGTTACGCTATCAGCGTAAACCTCGATGTCGTCATCAAGAGGTGGACCAGAACATCTCCCAGTCCGTGTGATCAAAACAGTCTTGTTGCACAGAGTCTGATTTGTCCGACCAGCACTGGATCGTTCTGACGGTGGGTGCTTCCCATTTCAGTTTCTGCCTGTAAGTGGGCAGAAGCAGAACGGAAGAGTGGTCTGATTTGTCAAATGGTGGGCGGAGAATAGCAATGGTCCAAAACCCGGTCCCCTCGTGTGTTGAAGTTGCGATGTGTTGGTGGTATTTTGGTGCTATTGTTTTAAAATTGTTTAAAATTGGCTTTGTTAAACTCCCCGGTAACAATGAATGCAGCCTCAGGGTGTGTTGTTTCCTTCTCACTTATACTCCCATACACTTCCTTGAGTGCCCGGTGTGTGTCGGCTTGTGGGGGGATGTACACAGCTGTGATAATGACCACTGTGAATTCCCTCGGTAGCCAGAATGGTCGAAACAGAAGCATGCGATATTCCAGATCAGGAGAGCAGAAAGACTTGATAAAATGTACGTTCCTCTGATCACACCATGATTTGTTGATCATAAAACATACACCACCACCTCTGGTTTTACCTTAGAGGTCTTTCGCTCTGTCCGCTCGGCGCATGGAGAACCCCGCGGGTTCGATGGCTGAGTCTGGAATCTCCGCAGACATCCAGGTTTCTGTAAGGCTGATAACGCAGCAATCCCTCATCTCTCGTTGGAAAGAGATCCGCGCTCTCAGCTCACAGAGCATGTTGTCCAGAGACTGAACATTTGCCAGTAGTATATTGGGTAGCGGGGGTCGATTTGCGCAACGTCTTACTCTGATGTGAATGCCGGCTCTTTTTCCCCTTTTCCTTCTGTGTTTCCGCGGCCGGGCAGCCCAGCAAAGGGCTCCGCTGGTGTGTTTGTAAACAGCGGGTCGGCATTGAGGAATTTGAAGTCCGGTTTTCGGTGTGTAATTGTCAAACCAATGTCCAAAAGTGTTTGTCTGTCGTATACGCTAAGGCAGACACCATCCAAGACAAAAAAACAGTAAACTGCAGTGTTGTGTCGGAGCTTGCAATGCAGCAGCCATACTTGGCACCATCTTGAGTCCGGATAATAATGTAAAGATGTCAAAGACATCTGTCTAGTGCATGTTTACAGTATTTACAAAATATTATTCAAAATAGTCTAGATGGGTCCCCTTAGGTGTTTGGGAATAATTGGCCACACAATAGTTGGCCTGTATGTCCTGCTCACTGTCTCTTGAACTGAGCACCAATTGGCGGGGCCAAGGGTGTGATGATGCACATTGTGGTGTGTAAATACAACTGAACACAAAACGAGATGTTTCAGCAGGGTGGTAACTATAAATGCTCTTTTTTAGACTGTGGATGATGTTTTGAGTTCTGAAATTACAGTATGCTGTTACACCATTATTTAAAATGGTATAATAATTTGTATATTTAAATTTCTTTACATTCCTTCACTAATTTGTATGCAGAAACACAATTATCATTTTAGAAGTACTCTTTGAAGTAATTTTGACCTTGTCTTGTGTACCAAACAATACTGATATAAAGATAAGCACCTTTGGCATAAAAAAAGCAGACAGAGGCTAACAATTTTCTCATTGCGCTATTTTCAAAGTCATGTATTTCCCAGACCTCTTGTTATGGGCTGATTACTTGGAAAATTGTGTTGCGCTATCCTTGATCTCTCAACAGAATCCTGTTAGGGAATTCTCAGCAGGCTAAGAGCATGAGAGAGAGAGAGAGAGAGAGAGAGAGAGGGAGAGAGAGAGAGAGAGAGAGAGAGAGAGAGAGAGAGAGAGAGAGAGAGAGAGAGAGAGAGAGCGAGACTACACTTAACTCTCTCATCCTCCCCTTCATCATTAACAAGCTTGTTAGAAGTGGTCGGATCTTATAATGATAGAACTCCAAAGTTGTTTGTTTGGTGGCTCCTTGTGGTGACTTTGTGCGATTTGGATGCAAATCATTAATGAAAACATGACCCAGTATGGTATTCGAATAACTGGAACAATGAGTCACCTGTTTGGCCACTGCTTCATTATTTTATTGAAAGAGTGCTTGTTAAGCTTTTAAAGATTTTACATAAAAACAGTGACCACTACTGAGAAGTGATACAAAGCTTACATCTTTCAGCTTAATTTGGGTGGAATTTAGATGATTTTATGTCTGAATGACGTGCATGATGTGTGCTAAATGTGTGAGTGCTATGAAGTGGCCGACATAGGGTGTGATACAAAATGGGTGAATCACTCAAACTAGCTCACAGGCAGGACTGGGGTCCCTACACAGAGTCTGCTCTGATGATGACCGCTTGGGTTTATAGGAGGTTATTTTTGGGAGAGAACTTGGCAATTTGTCTTAATAATGAGTTCTTCTTATTTGTGACAGGGCAATTGTAGTGTCTAAATTTGTGTGTGTGTGTGCATGTGTCCTTCACTCTCTGGTTTTGGAACAGAATGTCAACATCATTTGAGTAAAGACTTTTGAAGGGGCAGCTTTGGAGATTGAAGCATTTAAAATCTAACTGTCAATCCTATTGTTTACAAGGCTGATGAGAGAGAGAGAGAGAGAGAGAGAGAGAGAGAGAGAGAGAGAGAGAGAGAGAGAGAGAGAGAGAACAGTGAACAGTGCTGGAACAAAATCCATATCTTCACTAAAAGTGAAGTTCCGAATTCAACAAAACTTTAAATGTACAGAGATTCAGAACTTGGATCTGCTTTGAAGGGAGAGTTCCACCAAGAAATAGAAACGTAAGCGGTTGTTCGGTGTGTGAAACAAGATGTCATTTTTGATGGTTTTCCTAATGATGTATGTCTGCTTTGTCTGTTTTTACAACTGTTACATCCAATGAGGAGATGTCATGTCCGAAACACAGTTTTTTCCCCATTTTTGTGAAATGACAATTAGTGGAACTTGGATTTGCATGATTGTGGCAGTGCCAACCCCTTGTGCCTGGTTTGTGCATTTTGGTTCTCAGGATTTTTTTTTTACTCATACACTTCAAACATTGTTATCCTTTTCAATGGTATTGCACAAACAATGCTTCCCTCCCTCATACTCCCCAAGCATTGTTATCCTTCTCAAGTGTATTGCATAAACAATGTTCCCTTCCCTCATAATTCTCCAAGCATTGTTATCCTTTTCAAGGGTATTGTAAAAACAATTTTTCCCTTCCTCATATTTCTCCCAGCATTGTTAGTATTTTCAAGGGTATTGCACAACTAAATTGTCACCCAACTCAGGGCTCATGTATATCATAAGCTTTGGTTACTCTTGTCAAGGGTATTGCACAAACAAATGCTCGCCCAATTCAGGGCTTTAATGCATCAAACATCACAAACAATGTTCTCCTCCCTCATTTTCGTCATTAGCATTGTTATACTTAAAAGCAGGGGTGACCAACCCTGCTCCTGGAGAGCTACCTTCCTGCAGAGTTTAGCTCCAACACACCTGCCTGACATTTTCAAGTAATCCTAAAGACCTTGATAAGCTGGTTCAGGTGTGTTTGATTAGGGTTGGATCTAAACTCTGCAGGAAGGTAGCTCTCCAGGAGCAGGATCGGTCACCCCTGCTTTAAAGGATATTGGACAAACGATGCTCCCCAACCCTCATACTCCTAAAAAGCATTTTCATCCTTTTTTTCACATTTGAAAGTTGCAGCCTAATGCTAAAAAAAAAAAAAAAAAAATTCACATCAGTGTAAACAGTGTAATAAAAAATACTAAAATATCACATCAGTGTAATAAAAAAGCAAAAAAATTATTTTTAAAAATAAAAAACTTAAATATCACATTGACATAAGATTTCAGACGCTTAAATCAATACTCAGGGCTATTCACACCTGGATTTAGGGATTTTCTGACATTCTTATCTGAAGCTCCTCTCAAGCTCTGTCAGGTTGGATGGGGACTGTGGGTGGACAGGCATTTTAAGGTCTCTGGAATACTGTGCAACTCAAACATTCAATTACGATCATGAAAGAGTAGTTAATTTGACTCATGTGCTATAATCATGTGCTATAATATATTCATTGGGCATGAATATTTGCTGATCTGGTGGCCAATTGATCGGGGCATCCCTCATTGCAAAATAACAAAATATGATAAAAATGAAGGGGTCTGAATACTTGCTGTTCAATGATCAAACTTGGCCATATCGAGATTTGAATGTCAAATTGTCTTTGATTTTATTTAAGAAATGTCACATTCCATACAATTTTGCTAATAGCACTATACCAGAGTACCGAAATTAGCAACAAGATGATATCGAACCATTTTAAAATTGTAATTATAGGGATATTTCGTTAGTACTGGAGTACTGCGGAACTCAAACATTCAATTACGATCGTGAAAGTGTAGTTCATTTGACTCATGTGCTATAATCCAAGTTTTTTTTAAAGCCATAAAATAGCACCAGCTAACAGACAGGGCAGTCTCATAAGGAAGGACCGTAAAATCTTATAGCTGAAAATCTTCCTCTCCGTGAATTCAGACACATCTTATTAGAATAACATATTAACATTAGAATACTGCAGTCAAGACATCACTGATGCCACACTTGTTGTGAAGCTTGTTAAAGCTTGATACCATAAAATTGTGGTACTTTTTGTGGTGGTTTAATATGTCTTCTGAAGTGATGCAATCACTTTGGGTGAGAAACAAATAAATATTTAAGTCCTTTTTTACAATAAATCTCCACTCTCATTTTTACTTCCAGAATACACACAGGGTATTTGGCCTCTGCTTTACATTTAGTGTATAAAAAGGCAATGCCAAACTTTTTGTATTTGCACCCTGCAATGAAAATGTATTATTTCAAATAAGTTATCCACCTGACAATAATTCTAGTCATGTAAAAACAGATGTTGCAAATGAATATTTCAGAGGTGTCGGCCACATTTAACTTTGTTCTTTTGTGCCACTAATTAAGTAACATACATTTTATAACCATTTAAGCAATTTTTTACTCTGCAATTGCCACATTTCAAGTTTCCGTTTATGTTTACATTTTTAATTGAAAATACTGTTAATTGGTACTTAATGCATTTAAAATTAATTATTAGATTTTCATAAAAATATGCAATGGGTAATCCCTAAATTAGATTAGACTAATTAGATTAGTCAGAAGACATTGATATGTTTTTGCCTGTAAATCATGTTCTCATTGTAGTAGTCAAAGTGGATCATTCAGGTTTAATCCCATATCCACTCATGATCAGATAATTTGAGACAGAATACAAGGTCTAAATGGTGTCTTTAATTGATACATAAAGATTTGATGGTCCAAAATGTAAAGTCTTTAGGCAAATTGAAAGCACCTGGTCTGACATCCTTAACGGGATTAAATCACTCAGTAAAAATTTGGATTGCAGGCTTTGAGACCATGCACTGTTGGTGCTAATGTAAACACATACAAACCTCGGGTGGGCACACTGTTGCTGTGTGTGTGTGTGTGTGTGTGTGTGTGTGTGTGTGTGTGTGTGTGTGTGTGTGCAATATAGGGGCCATGTGACAGCAGTGGCAATGTGTCCTGAACGTTCCGCTTTGTGACTGCGCTCTCGTGCTGTGCTAAGCCTCTCTGTGGTGATAATGGGTGATGGCGAGCAGAGTGAGCAGACAAATTCAGAATAAAAGGAAGCAATGAAGCATTCTGTCGCTCCCCTATAGGCGTGCACAATCATACATGGCCTCTGATATCTGTATTTATTGCCACCCCATTTTAACTGCCCTTCTAGAGAAACTCTCTCCCACACTTGCTTAACACACAGACACACACACTCATGGCAGCTCGATGGACAACTGTGGGATGACACATGTACTTCTTTTCTCTGCTTGTTTTCTTTTCTCAATTACCTCTCAATGTTTCAATGTTTTCAACCCTTTCAAGGTGAATCCAATGTGAGCTCTTGTATTTTTTAGTTCAAATGCTTGTTCAGATGCAGTTTTAGTTTTACAATATCAGTACAACTATTACAGGGTGAATTTGGGACACAACTCTGTGTGACTTGAGGTCTTATTTGGTGGTCTTACGTTTTGAGTTGATCAGCACTGTAAATAGCAGAAGTTTACTTAAAAAGTTCTAGAACCTAAGCCTAGGTTTTGATGCGTTTGTTGCAGACTGATCTGAAACAGTGAAATCGTAACAGTCGGTTGACTTTTCTGTAGCTAAATCAGTTAAGCGAGTTGAAACATGGTTTGTTTTCAGCTGTACAGGATGTAATACATTGAAGAGGAATGCATAACTGTATCCCCCCACACACACTAAACCAAAACCTAACCTTCAATGTAGTAGAAATTTAACGTTAAGGGGAAAAATGCAACCTCTGAATGTGGTTACTTCCTTGGTTGGATGCAATATGCGACCCCAGGTCACCCACACTGCTGATACAACATGCTTCATGTTGCACCAGGGGATGAAAGCATAACAGGTCCAGAAGGAGGAGCACAAAGCTGTTGTCAACTCAAACCAAACACAGAAAAAACAGCATGCACACTTCCTTCAGTCTTTAAATAAAAACTTGAGATTGTACAGCAATGCCGCATGCTTAATTATTGCTAAAATATTACTATTGTATATTGAAATAGTTGTAATAATAATAATAATAATCATTAACAATTACTTAATTTTGGTCAAAAGGAATAATTTACTAGTTTGTAGTTTTAACACCTTTTCAACATTAGTTGCTGTTTAATGTATTTTTTCCCCTTTTTGAATTGATATCCAAGCAGTGACAATAGTGGTTATTTTTTATAAAATTTTTGGTCTAAATCATGCAGCCCTATAAAAAATTCTCAAATGAGAGAATACTAATGATTAATAATCATGCTTAAAATCTTGAGCAAAATAATTGTGATTATCGTGTTAACCATTATCGTGGCACGTGTGAACACACCAATTCACTTTTTTTATTTTTTGTTTGGGAAAGAATCTTAATCTCCTGTTACATAATGTCCATCTTTGATCCATATTTAAACCTCAGATTTAGCTCATTTAAAAAAAATACTAAAAAAAAAAAGATTATAATTTCGGAGAATATCATTTCTGACACGTGTACAGCACTTTAGCTCCTTCAAACATTATCTTTATTGGCCTCCTCTAATGGTGACATTCTATCTAATTAAATATATAAAGATTACATTTCTTCCAAATTTCTACATACATATATATATATGTGTATCATCTGTACATTCCATGTACTTAGAATTTCATTACCAGTGTTCAATACTTACATGCTGTATATTTATGGCATCCTTAAACATTCTGATCAAGTAAATTTGTATGTAGACAGGTTGGCTGTTGGCTGGCTTGGCAGTGTCTCCTGCCCAGTCACTTGCTTAATGGAGGAATGGACAGCTGTCTAATTGTGAGTGACAGAGTGATCAACCTGAGTTAATCAGCCACTCTCTCTAATACATGGTTGACCTCTCTCTCTCAGAGTATTGGCAATCCACGTAGTCATGATGGAATCATGTGCAAACCTGGGAACTGATGACATCATCAGACACATACATAAGACTTGGAATCCCCAAGATTTAACGGAAGTAAGATGATGTTTAATTAGCATCTGAGAACCAAAAGATATACATCATACATTGTTTTATTATTTGTGAAAGTAAAATATCAAGTTCCAAATTGTTGAAGAAAATGAGAAATGACAAGTAACTGCATTAAAATCAGAAGTTCATTTCCGTGAACTGTGCAAGCTAAAACAGAAGAATGTTTTTTGCATTTCATGAAAATTAATGCAATAAAAGAAATTAATGTCAAAATGAAAATAGAGTGAAAGTAAATATCCGCCAGGATTTTCAAGAGAGTGAGCAGGAAGCAGCAAAACATTGTCTGGGCTCCAAATCAAGAAACACCGAAATTGTTTATTGCTGCCAAAAGTAATTAATCTTCCCGCTCTATGGAAATTAATCGGATTATTTGGCCACGTGGCCCAGCAAATTTGATCTTCCATCTCATTCCTCCTGCAGGCTTGGCTATCTCGCCCACCTTCACTCTCTTCTTCAGAAATGGCAGAATCTTTTTCAGCAGAGACATCTGTCATTATCTCTCCATGTCCTCACACTATCTTCTGCACTAGATTAGCTTGCATAATTTGACTAGATAAACCGAAACAAAAAAAGTAGTTAAGTCTTAATAATAAGCTTGGCATCAATCTAATTATTATTATTATTTTTTTAATCTTGTCTTCTTGTATCCAACATTCAAAAAATAATTAATAAATAGCAGAAAATGTATAAATAAATAGCATACCTTGTGTGTATAAGGGAAAAAAAAAAGAAGTTTGTGTCAGTTTGAATATGGATTTCCAGAGTCAACTTAGGTTGTGACAAAGTGTTAAAAAAATTGTTACATTAGCTAATTTGAATTACCTGAACAACCAGCAAAAATCCTTTTTTTGTGTTTAGATTTGCTTGACAAAGATTTTTGCTAAATTATTCTTCCTTGATAAGAATCAAAGAATTACAAAATCTGAAGTGGAATTTGTGAAGCGGTAACACATGACATAGATGATGACATTTGATACGTGACACGTTGGTGGGTGATGCTATCAAGCAGGGTTTGCTAGCGGAAATGTTGATGTGTGACACACATGGATCTCTTCACACACTGTTAAGTGTGAGGCCGCAACAGACATTTTCCCAATGTATTATTTAACCCTTTTAACTGTGTTAAACTGTGTTTTTGAATTGGAATGGTCAATGCAGATGATTGAGCAGTTGTGAGAAATAATTTATGGTGTGAATAGTGTAACTTTGTCACAAGGGGTTTAATTTAATGCTCACACTCATACACTCATGTAGTACATGTCACTGTGGTGTGAAATGCCCCCGATCAGCTCACACCTTCAGTATGTTGCTAATGAATGTGACTGACAAACAATCCCAGTGCTATCATGAACAAGGACATGTGCCTCTGTTAACTGGGCCAGGCCCCATGAGTTAGACAGACCATAATTTAGATGAGTCAGGCCTAACTCTACTCTTTTAAAACTGTTACACCTGTGGATTATCTTTCTGTGCATTTGTTTGATAAAAAAACAAACAAATATAATGTAATACCAGTGTAGTATGTGGATTATAACAATGTTTTAACTATGTGCATTTTGGTAGTGTTGCTTAGAACATTTCTTTTGCCTGTCTGTGCAGACTAGTCCAATTTCACTGCTCAAGAAAACATCCAAGGACCCAGAATGTCTTACGGATCCATTGACGCTGGCTCTATTGGAAGCAGAAATCCATTTGGTGGGCCCTCAAGGCAGGGCTACCAGCCTGTAGGTAAAGACCAATTTGTTTTCACACTCACAGGCAGAATTCTCTCCCTTTATCACCAGGCATTCTTCCAAAACTACTATAAATCATCAGACAGAGAAAAAGGGTCCCTCCTCATGTATTAAAGTACAACATTCTGCATTTATTCTCTCTCCATAAATCATTATGGGATTAAGTATCCATATGGTTAATTTGGCAAAGGTCTGCCGCGTCAGAGTTCTGATGTGTTTAGTATATGCATCTTGTATTAAACATTGTATTTATGCCACTGTAGTTATACTTTGTCATAGTAACAGAAGAGCTTATTACATCTTTCAAACTGTGCAGTTTTATACTAGCTCATTTAAATCAACACAAAAAGATCTCCATATAAAATTATTATATCACCCAAAGTATAATTTATATTTCTTTATTAATAGTTATGTACTGGGCAAAGGTAAGAAGTAATGTGTTTTTAGCATAAAGAAGACCTTATTTGGGTTATAAATGTCTTCATGGTCAAATATAGTTCATATGCAGATCAGCATAACCAAGTACATAATATTAAAATTCTTAAAATTTACAAAATCTAGTTGACTTTTTATTGTCAAATTACAAAGTCAAATAAAGGCCTTATAATCCTTACTTTAATGGATGTAATCCCAACAAATCTATAAATATAATATAAAAATGTGACTGTGGCAGGGAGGATGATGGGGCTGGGTCGTTATGCTGCACACCTGGCCCCTAATCAGGCTAATCAAGCCCTCGAGAGGGATAAATGTGACCGGAGGTGGCAGTTCTCGAGAGAGAGACAGAGAGAGAGAGAGAGAGAGAGAGAGAGAGAGAGAGAGAGAGAGACAGAGAGAGAGAGAGAGAGAGAGAGAGAGAGACAGAGAGAGTTACGGGCAGCTGCCCTGCATGTGTTTATGTTTGTGTCTTTTTGTTTTATTAAAAGACTTATTTATTTTGTCAAACGGGTTCTCACATCCTCCTTTCCATAGAACTTTGTTACAGTGACTGTTCATAAAGCATTCTCATGTGTTGTATCATTCACATCCTATTTATTTCAATAACTACCTAGCAAACAAAACTTAATTGTGGAATGTAACCATTTTAGGGAAAACTAGTTTGTTTGCCTCACTTGATCTGTTGGTTTGTTGGTCTGAGCTGGTTAAACCGGTTTATTTGATCTCTTAGCCAGGTCAAGTTGGTGCTTAGGGAGCCAGTCACCTGGTCTCCTAGTCCAATCAGCTGAAAAGTGCACTAAACCCCTCTAAAACTAACAAAATAAACCAGCCTGGCTGGAATGGAAAACACCCTGCTGAAAAAAGTTAAATAAATAATATATATATATATATATAAACAAATATATATAATGGTTAGATGGAGACTTGGAGAGACCTTCAAGCCACAGTGTCTCGCACCCACATTAAAATTTGGTCGAGGATCGGTGATGATCATGGGGAGCTTCATGAAGGCTGGAATCAGACAAATTCGTCTTTGTGAAGGATGCATGAATCAAGCCACATATAAGGTTATCCTGGAAGAAAACTTGCTTCCTTCTGCTCTGACAATGTTCCCCAACTCTGAGGATTGGTTTTTCCAGCAGGACAATGCTCCATGCCACATACCCAGTTCAATCAAGGTGTGGATGGAGGACCACCGGATCAAGTCCCTGTCATGGCCAACCCAATCTCCAGACCCGAACCCTATTGAAAATCTCTGGAGTGTGATCAAGCCATCAAACAAAGCCGAGCTGCTTGAATTGTTGCCCCAGGAGTGGCATAAAGTCACCTAACAATAATGTGAAAGGCTGGTAGAGATCATGCCAAGATGCATGAAAATCAGGGTTATTCCACTAAATATTGATTTCTGAACTCTTCCTAAGTTAAAACATAAGTACAGTATTGTTTAAAAATGAAAATGAACTTGTTTTCTTTGCATTATTCGAGGTCTGAAAACATTGCGTCTTTTGTCTTATTTTGACCAGTAGTCTTTTTCTGCAAATAAATGCTCCAAATGACATTTTTATTTGAAATTTAGGAGAAATATTGCCAGCACCTTATAGAATAAAACACAAATGTTCACTTTACTCAAACACATAACTATAAATAGTAAATCCAGATAAACTTATAATTTTGCAGTGGTCTTTTAATTTTTTCCATTTATATATATATATATATATATATATATATATATATATATATATATATATATATATACACACACACACACACACACACACACACAAACAAACAGCTTAAACCAGTCTAAGCTAAATCAATAAATGCAAATACTTTTCTATTTCACACAGCATGACCTCAGTAAACCAGACGTTCTGAGATATATCTCTCTTACTCTGTGAGAGAATGACAAACCATAAGCATTTGGCTGCCGCTGGTCCCACAGGACAACAGTGAGAGAGTGAGGCAGCTTTGATAAGAGGCAGGGCTTTGATCATAGGCAGACCTGCGTTCAGGAGCCTGTGGTTGGGTGCTTCCGCATCAGCTTGGCTGAATAGAGGCTCAGGCAATGATCAAAGCCGGGGTTAAGTGTCTAATGGAGTTGTCAGTCGAGCTAAACTTTCCCCCACCTCCCCCCTGCCAAACCTGTCAACTTCCCTCCAGCATATGCATTTCGCTGCTCTCTCTTTTTCTCCGTCACTTTCTTTGTCTCTCCATTTCTCGCAGTCATTTACTTTTCCTCATTCCTTCCGTCTGCACTCTTTTAAGTATAAGCATCGATAACACCTTTCTTTCTTTCTTTCTTACATCACAGTCTTACCATCTCTGGACCTATCATAGTCCTCACCATGTGATTTCTCAGTAATCGTTGTCTGCAATGTGGTCTCATTCCCCTCTTACAACAAACAGAGAAAAAGGCTCTTGTCATGAGAAGACTTTTTAAGCAGAGCTGAGCACATGCGGTTAGCCTGTGTCTGGATGAGGCTTCAGGCTCTGCTGTGTTCATTAGGTAGGTTTGCTGGGTGGGTCTGTCAGTGTGGAGAGAATAATAAAGGGACACTGAAACACCAGTAGGTACCGAACAGCCGTCATGAGTGACCAAACCCGGGGCGTGCTCCTTGGCCATGCTGGAGCTATCTAAACAGGAGGAGGCAGATAAAAAGCTCAGGTGCCCTGCCTCGTTCAGAGAGAGAAAGTTGAACACACAGCTGGACATCACACACACACATACATACAGCGTCTGACTGTGAGACAAACATGGCACTCATTATATGTCAGTTGAAAAACAATGTGGAGGGTGTGTTTTTTTTAGTGGTCTCTGCCTGTTTAATAGATGCATTGTGTGTCTGTGGATCAAAATAATGGGCGCTATTTTCGTGAGTGCATAAAGCACTACTTGCTAAGATCGTGCACAATGTCTTATCCAGTTTTTGTGCAAGTGCTAATTCTTAGCGGGCACCTGTGCCAGTGGGCATGGGTGGGAGTGTATACGGTATCTGTTGGTGTATGCACGCAAACTGTGGGTGTTTTGTATGTTAAAGAAGTGCCACAGTTTTCTATATTCCTGAGAAATAGGTAATTTGCGAAGACATTTCTCAACGCAAAATCAGAAGTAAATTCCTGCAATTGCAGTTTGGACATTCCACCAGCAGATGGTAATAAATATCATGTCCAAACTCTGAAAATATAGTGGAACGTCAAATTATGTCCCTGATAATAGCCATATGTGAAACAAAAATGTATTAGATTTGTATTAAACTATTTGTAGGTCATGATTTATTTTAAAATTATTATTCTTGTTGTTTATATTTACAATTGTATCTAATTTGTATTGGTATTTTTCCACCTGTTGTCGTAGAGTGATTTTTAAATCTCTGCAAAAGGGGCCGGTGGAAAAGGTTTGGGTAATATGTTTGGATTTGGTATGATTTTTTGACAATTTCTTTATTTTTTATTATATTTTAATTTCATTTGAAGTGTAATTTGAATTTAAATATATTTTTGGTTTAATTGTTTTGTGTTTCAATAAATTAATTATATTTGTCAAATCAAAATCGACTGGTAGATGGGAAGCGTGTGCCGATAAAATCACTGTTTATACTAGCAATGATTAGTGTTTCTGTAGATGAAAATGATTAATAATAATTTTTCCGTAATTTAACGGAGCCTACAAATCCTGACAAGAATCACATTTCCCATGCTATAAAAGTGTCACTGTCAATGAAAAATGCCTGACATTCAACAAGGAAGCAGTTAATGCATAAAAGAGGTAAATCCATATTTCTATTCTTCGAATTCATTGCATACAGCCCATTTACACTACCAACTTCTTATCAATGTGCTTTCTTTGTTTATATCGCTGGTGCTTGACAGGAAATGGACTGTATAATAGGATGCAGATGGTGGAATAACCGGAGAAGAACCTCAGAATTAAATTGCACTTGCCCCAGCCTATTAGCGCTTTGCACGCATCATTTTGCCAAACCCACTTCCGGCTAGACTTAGCTCATGCTTGCATGGAAATACCAAAACTTATTGGCCATGCCCACTGACTTTGAATTTATGACTCTTAAAATTGGGCCCAATAAATCAATATTTTTCAACCTTTCACGAATTTGGCAATATTTATTATATATCTCAATATTTATGTTTTATAAGGTAATTTTTTTTTTTTACTCTCTTTTTTACCAATTTGATTCGGAAGCTAAGCGTAATGACCTGTATGTAACAACTTATCCAACACCAAGGGTGTATGCGTGTAAACTGTGGGTGTATTGAATATTAATGTAGTGGTGTGAAGGGCAATTAGCTATTTTCCTGAGAAGTAGGTCATAATGCTAATCATTTTACATATAAACAACTTTAGATATGTACAAATATTTATGTATCCTTATATTGAATTTATGGAGTTAATTGGTTGATTTTATTGTATTTTATAATCAGTGAGATTAACTAAAAGCTAGTGAAATTATGTTGTAATCAAGGTTTTAAAGTTTTAAAGGGAGGTTTATATTATTAAAACACTTCCCTAATCTAAATCTTCAGCCTAAACCTAACCAATAGTGTTCTTGTCACAAATGCAGCATGAATATAATATTTTCTGAAGCAACCACGTCATTTCGTGCAGCTTCTATGACACTTTCTTCTCGTGTGTCAGCTTTCGGGCTTGGCTGGGCTCGAACCTCGGTCCTCCGAGCCGAAAGTCTAACTCTCTTTCAGATGGGCTGTCATAAAAGCGTTCAAATGTATCGTTTTTCAAATTATGCATTAGTGTAAAGTCTTAAACTAAGTCTTAAGATAGCTCTATTATAGGTATAGACTATTTTTAAGCCTTTTATTTAATGATCTTTGCATTCATCCATTGAAGTGTTAAATCTCACCTGGTCTCACCGGATATACGCTGATTTCATGCAGCCACCATGTTAAAATCGAAAGCGAGGCTCAGGTGAGAAGAAATTAGAAGTATCATCTAATTATCGACTGGATCACTGAAGCTGCAATGTGGTATTGTTGTGTACCAGGCTGTACATCCTACCAAAGGAAAGAGTGTGATAAAGATTTATCATTCCATCACTTTCCGGGTGACCCAATGGCCCGTTGTGAATGGATTGTCAAAATAAGAAGGGATGTTGGACCTAATTTTCAGGTAAGTAAAACACCACTAGCAATTTAGTAAGCAAACTGTTGATTCCTAGATTCCTGAGGCTTAAAGTTAGACCATATATAGCTAAATGATTCACCCATTAGATTAAAGGCACAAGGGTGAACTCCAAATACTTTATCAAGGACAGCATAGTTTGATCACTCATGGGTTTACATCGACTGAAAAAGGAAGTATGCCGACATGTTTACTTGGTGCTCAGAACTCAAACAAAGGAGGACAATTCAGCAAAATATGAGGTCGTTAACTTGTTTGACCTTTTTTCTAAAAAACAAAACAAACAAAAAACACAAAAAACGTAACATATTGGCATTACTCAAAAGTGTAATATCTCTTCAGAGATCCTGTTGTAGTTTACGGGGCAAATGCATCAGTATTAGAAAAATAACCTGAATGCGAACTTATTTGCACTTTTGTTTTTTTTTATCATTAAGTTTTCCCTGGAAGACTTTCCCGTGTTCTTGCCATACATTTCAATAAGCATTAATACGTGATAAATATCTCCCCCAGCTGTACATTGACAGTTTTTAATCGTTTTAGTCTTTTTTTTTTCTCTACGAAATGTTTTTAAAGGGTCATGAACTGCCTTTTAAATGTTGTACTGTTCTCTGATTTTTACATCAAAAAACATCATAACTTAGGAGTAATAGGCTATTTTCTGTCCTGTTTTGACCCCCTCATCGGAACACAATGTTTGAATAGGTGTGGCGGATTGTAGACTCTGAAGTAAATGCCCACTGGTATGATTGGCTAACAGGTTTACGATGTAAACTTCTGCATGTATGTTTGACAGCCAATATCCTCCATAGATGGACGCTGCTGTGATTTAGGTTAAAAACGCATGAATACTCCGTACATATCAAACCATCTGTAATAACAGACAAAGCATTTGTGACCACGTAATAAAAACAGTTGCTCAAACTTGTGTGGTGCAACATTACTATTGGATCCAATATTGTCGGCACAGCATCGTCTTTTAGTTTCAATCTTTCTGAAAATCCTGCATCGAATTGTGCTTTGTTTGTAAACCAATCCATGGTAAAATGAAGTAAACAAAGGACCAAGTTCTTACTGTTCATCCACTATTTCCTAATGTTGGGATCAGAAGGTAGGCAATGCAAAAAGTTTGTTTTTCCACAACTTGTCAATGCACAGCGTCTTGTTTTCGGATTCATCTTTTTATTTATTGTTTGGTTTCTGCGTAGACCTGTGTTTGCCTCTCTCGTTATTTACCTACTATATGCGTGAAACTGTGAGCGGAGCTAAACAGGCAGTGATGTAGAAACAGACGTTGATCTTCTTCTGCGGAGGCGGTGTTTAACCACACTATTATGTAATAAAGTGGCACATTCCACATCCTGTCGTTTTGGAAGATTGGCTTCAATATAAGCTGTTTTTAGACTAATGAGAGAGTTTTGAGTTCTGAAACTTACAAGCAAAACAGCTTGTTGGATATGACAAGTCTATTGGATGCCAAATTAATCTGGACTTCTTATGTACTGCCATTTTTCTAAACAAAGTATTGTGATTAAATTGATCTGCCTGTTATGTTTATATATATATATATATATATATATATATATATATATATATATATATATATATATATATATATATATATATATATATATATTAACAAATATATTTATAATGGATTCGTACATATTTAAATTTTCTAAAACTTAAAAATTTTGATGTTTCAGATGCTGTCAAAACATCCATAATGTAAGTTTCATTGTCTATCCAAACGTACAATACGCACGTTTGTGTGTTTCATACCAGTATGTATAATAATGAGATCAGGCTGAATGTAATCATGGCATATTTTCTCAGTTTTTTACTTAATTGACATAAGTAAGATTTTTTATTTTATTTAAATGTGGCAATATAACAATACATTGTAATATTATATAACTGACACATTTTAAGATGCAAATACTTCCATGAACATTTTAGTGAAACCTAAACTTCTGAGCTGATTCTAAACTGATTCAGGTAAATGAATCAAGTGTATAAGCAAAGTTCAAATCAGAGATTTCATTAAAATATAATGTCTTAATATATGTCTTAATGCTCTCATACTTACCAGTAAAGATTGAAAAACGATTCTAATGAGTTTCTTGGAACCTAAATGGCCATTTGAAATAATTATGTATTCACAATGTTGCTTTATTTTTTATCTTGCCAGCGAAATAATTGCAAATATGTTATATGATATATTGCCCATTCCTACTCTGTGTCATTGGTTTTACCAGTAAATCCAGTTACTGCAATTCTGTGCCTTTATCTCACTAATTTTGTCTATTGCAACCCTCAGACTTCTCAGAGTGTCATTTCTCTTAAGTCAGTATTATTGCATGTTACAGAGACAAAATATGAAAGGCAAATTGAATGAGGAATAAAGAACCTTTCACTCACAGAAGTAATCAAGCATTCCATGATTACCTAGAAAGGCCACATCGTGTGTCAATGTCTTGATTGCATTGTAATTGGTAGGTTTGGTTTTGGAAGGGTTGGTGGGGGTCTTTTAGTATGTCAAACAGCTTCAGTATGGATTGTGAGATTACACCAGTGTAATGAGAGCAAATTTCTTTCTGTTTAGTTGACAAGTTATGTGCTGAGAGAATGAAAATGTCAAACATTATGTGTTAAATACCCTTGAAGACTCTTAAGCCTGGTATGACTTTATACACACACACACACACACACACACACACACACACACACACACACACACACACACTCTCTCTCTCTATATACTCTATATTATGTCAATATTAGTTAATTCATTGAGGATCATGAACTAACAATGATCAATCCTATTGCAACCATTAGTAATCTTAAATGTTAATGTTAATTTATAAATATTCTAGTGTTCATTGTTAGTTCATATTAGTTCACAATGCTTTGACTAATGGTAAATTACACAAATTGTAATGCTAAAAATATATAATAGTATATGTAGAAATTAATAAATATTGCATAAGTATAATGTATTGTTTGTTCTGATTTACTATTGTGTTAACTAAAGTTATAAAGTGCAGTTATCTTGGACCTTGTATGTTTTAGAATGCTTTGGTTTGTAAACAGAGCAGAATGTTTGAAGCATTGTTTTTGGCTTAGTGTGAGAATCCTTGAAACTTGGAAACATTATGGATTTGTCTGCACCATAAAACCAGATGTTATTGCTGGTTCTTAATAACAAACTAATTAGTTCTAAACAAATGTTTTTTTTTTTTTATACCTGCACCCATTTCTTCTAAAGAGGGTTGATTGACTAATCGTGTTTTTGCATGTTATGAAAGAATACAGAGTCTGAACCCAATAACCCTGCTGTGTGTTTTGTTAATTGTGTAACTGAAATCTTTTAAAGTAATTGCAGTTATCTCATGAAGAACTTCAGCTTGCAATTGGGATACCTTCCTCTCTTCAGAGAGAACTACAAAGTTATTTCCACAAATTAGAGAAGCACTTGTCCTGAAATCCCCAGAGCTAATGGTTCTTTATGTGTGAGTGTGAATGAAGTGTGTGTTTGCTGAAGACTCAGAAATGTATTAAGCACTTGCAGAAATTCCCAATGACTTCAATGCAGTTACACACATACTGCACACGCAAACTAAAACATACATTGACTTCTTGCGTTTAATGACTTAGAAAAATAAATATGCATGCAATAAACACACCACTTAACGGGTTTTAAGTAATTCAAAAAGCAAACAACAAAAGTCAGCATATACGTATAACAATACTATATCTTTCAGTGATGTATCCTTTTTTATATTCAAAATTTAGTAACATAAAATTTTAATTGGTTTAGGTTCACTTACTTGATACTCATATTTCATATAACAGCATTGGAAAATTTGACTGGTTGTATTATTCTGCTTTTCTGTGTTCACTGTAAAAACATGCAGTGCTTGAACTTACTTTGGCTTCTTTTTGAAAAAAAAAAAAGTAAATAGTTATAAATATTGTCAGGTAATAACAATTTAACCTGGTATTACTCTACAATAAGGTTTTTTTATGCTAATAACCTATTAGTTAATGAATTGAGCACGAGTATGGGAGGGTGACAAGGGAAAGGAAAAAAACAACAACAAAAAGAAATCAAGAGGGAAAGGCCAACACAGAGCGACTGCGGGACAGAGAAAGGAGAGAGAGGGAAAAAAAGTACTTGCCGGTTCTCCGATATGTCGTAGCTTGGTCCTCGGTCACTCTCTAGTGGACGACAGCCGTGCCTCCTCGGGCGGATCGGAAGCAGTCCTCCAGCCCCTGGTGGACGGAACACCCCGCCGTATTTTCAGTGGACGATAGGGTTCTTCCCCGCCCCTGGCAGTGGTTCTCCCCCTCCAGGTTGTCGGACAGGAGCCCCTCCCCGCTCATGGTTGGAGGCCCTTTCTGGACCCCGGCGTGTTTTTGCAGCCGGTAGGCATCTCCTCCGCCCCTGGCAGCGGCCTTGACTGCTCCAGGAGGTCGGCTAGGAGCCCCTCCTCCCCTCGCGGTCTTCGGCCATTCCTCCGCTCTCAGGCGGCAGGGCTCCTCCGTCCCCCGATGGATGGCAGTGGCTGCTCCTTTTTGGGGTGGATGGTAGTGACATGGGCTCTAATGCGGCACATCCCTCCTCCTTGTTTTTCGGCACCAGTGTAACAAAGCTCAATGGAAAGGAGGAGGCGAGAACCGGCTTGACACTATAACTGATTTTTTAATAACTCAAAAAGACACAAGCATGCAAGGCAGCTGCCCGTAACTCTCTCTCTCTGGAACTGCCCCCTCCGGTCGCCTTGATTAGCCTGATTAGGGGCCGGGAGTGCAGCATCATGACCCGACTTCACCCTCCTACATGCCACATAGTTATAGATTATAATTATATAGATTACATTGCTCTCCTCAGTGAGTCATTGTGGATTGTGTGGCAGGCCTGGTGCTTGCACTGAGCGAATAAGAAACCATCTCACACGGCATCACACATACCATCTGACAGCCACCTCTGGCCTGAAAACCCCTCTCTCCCTGGGCTCATCTCAGCTTTTTTTACCCTCAGTCACAGCTTTTAGGCAGTACATGAGATTACTTCCTTCTGTTTGACTTTTTTCATATAGCGTGAGTGAGAGAGGCACATGCTGACATCATGCATAACAAGGAAAAAGCTTCTTATTCACATTGTGGTTTAGTTTTACAGTATTTCATGTGATGTAAAAATGCTTTGTTTATTGTATTGATTGCACTGATTCTTTGTTGGTCTCTGTGGAGAAATGTGCTATGGTCATCAATGTTGCTACCCTGTAGCTCAAGACCGGTTGCCCACTGAAGCTAAGCAGGGTTGAGCCTGGGCAGTATGTGGATGGGAGACCTATTGGGGAAAACTAAGTTTGCTGCTGGAAGAGGTATTAGGGAGGCCAGCAGGGGGTGCTCAACCTGCAGTCTTTGTTGGTCCTTAAGCCCCAATATAGTGATACTGTAAAAAAGGGCACCATCCTTCGGATGAGATGTTAAACCGATGTCCTGACTCTGTGGTCAATAAAAATTAAATGAAACTTCTCGAAAAGAGTAAGGGTGTAACTCTGGTGTCCTGGCCAAATTCCAAATTTCCCCCATTGGCCCTTATCAATCATGACTTCCTAATAATTCCATTTTATGAAGTGGCTCTATCACTCCACTCTCTCTTCTCCACCAATAGCTGGTGTGTGGTGAGTGTACTGGCTCACTATGGCTGCTGTTGTATCATCCACGTGGATGCTGCACACTGGTGGTGGTTTAGGAGTGTCTCCTGTTTACTGTGTGAAGCTCTTTGAGTGTATTGTAAGAAAAGCGCTATATAAATGTAACATTCATTCATTCATACAAACACACAATAAATGATTCAACATACATTCACATATGCACAAGATGAGAATAAACATATACTGTAAATTCAAAAAAACTCACACACACGTTGACTTTGCTTTGTCTGCAACGCTCATCCACAGTGGAACAGCGTTTTCTCCCCAAAAATGGAGACTTTCCAAAACGCTCTACATAACCACATACTTTGAAAAATTATGACAATAGGAAGTGGAAAGCTGAGTTTTTATCCTTAAATGGATTAGTGTGGACGTGGCCTTAGCTTTTTTGAGGAATATCAATACGCAAATGTTAAAGATAAATACTTAATTTATGAAATGGGCAGCTAGCTGCACTATGGTACCATTTACACTTGCATAAACATGCATTTGTTGTGATCGGATCACTATCGGATTGCAATTGACTATATTACATTGTGATCAAACCGTGATCGGGTCACTGAAACCACATTTGGATGTGATCAGGAACAGATTCTGACCACGTTCAAAGGTGTAAATGCAAGTGCGTTTTCGTTATCTAGATACGTAATTAATTACTTAATCAGTAATTAACTGCAGTATGTGATGAGGTTGCGCTGCAGTCATCCTTTGTTAAAGCACTCTGTTGTGTGTTCTTGCCTTTTTCTGTTAATTCAGCCATCGCAATGTGAAGAATACAATAGACACAGCCGTCTTGCAGTCTTGTCACCCAAACAATGAACAATATTACATGGATTACAGTGGCAAGAATAAGTATATTAACCCTTTGGAATTAGCTGGTTTTCTGTATTAATTGTTCATAAAATGTGATATTATCTTCATTAAAGTCACAAGTATAGAAAAACATGAAGGTGCTTAAGCAAACAACACACAAGCAATTATAATCTTTCATGTCTTTATTTTACACATCCCATTAAAAATTCACAGTGCTGTGGAAAAAGAAAGTAAACCATTGAATTTAATAAATGGTCGATCCTCTTTTGGCAGCAAACACCTCAACCAAGTTTTTCCAGTAGCTGCGTATTAGACCTGCACAATATTCAGCAGGAATTTTGGACCAGTTTTCCTTATAGAACTGCTTCAGCTAAGCCATATCCTTAGGATTTCTGGTGTGAATGGGTCTTTTGATGTAATTCCACAGCATTTCTATTGGGTTAAGGTCTGGGCTCTGACTGGGCCACTCCACAAGTGGATTCTCTTTTTTTGAAGACATTCTGTAGTGGATTTACTTTGATGTTTAGGGTCATTGTCCTGCTGCATCACCCAACTTCTATTGAGCTAGCACACAGCCATCCTGACATTATCCTGTAGGATATCTTGATAAACTTGGGAATTAATTTTTCCCTTGATATTGGCAAGCAGTCTAGGCCGCCGAAGCAGCAAAGCAGCCCTCCACCGTACTTCACCTTTGGGATGATGTTTTCATGTTGGTATGCAGTATAAAAATTCAACCGTATTTTCATCCGTCCAATAACATTTTCCCAGTAGCGTTGTGGAGTGTCAAGGTGGTCTTTGGCAAACTTCAAGCACAAAGCAATGTTTTTGTTGGGAGAAAAAAAAGCAGCAGCTTCATTTGTGGTGTCCTGTCATGGACACCATGCCTGTTTAATGTTTAACCAACCCTGTGGAAGTTTGAATGATGTATTCAATATGTACAAGAACAATACAATTATTTGTGTGCATTATTGTGACTTAGCTGAAGATCAAACCAGATTTTAAGACAAATTTATACATACTGTAAATGCAGTTAATTCCAAAGGGTTCACACATTTTTTCTTGCCATTGTGTTTTATTGGAATACACTTGAAACAAGTCTAACTTGCACATTGCAGATGAGATTCATATTTAAAACGTGCAGAACATGAGATGAATATCATTAGATATGCTGATAGAAAGCATTTGAATTATCCATCAATGTTTTTTAAAATTGCTAAAAGACAGATTGTTTTTAGTTACCACAGCCATTGATGTAATATGGAAGTTTTAGTGTTTTTGCAGGTAATTTTGATTGGATCTCTATCTGAAAACAGAGGAGACGCATTGGGTTGCAAGGTGTAAATGCAATCCAGCTAAAGAATATTCCGATACTATCCGGATACGAAACAGTGTAAATGGTGCCTATGTTATCTAAAGAACTTGCGAATGTTCTGAGTGTGGTAATGCTAGCAATTTTACTGATGATATTTATATTTATTAATGATCGGCCAATCTCTATAGATCCTTCACTCTCTCATTTGAAAATTAGCCTACCTGTTTCAGTTATAGGTTAGAGCTCATTTCAGAATAGGTGGGACCATCCACTGGAATGATCTTCTGCTGTGGCACAGACACAAGACCAATAGCAAACAGACAAATAGCACTGTAGGCAGTAGGAAAATGTCAGATATTCCCAAAACAATAAATGTGTGTGTGCCTCTGTGTGATGATCAGAGAGGGAGTTTAGATGAATCCAGATCTCATGAAATGTAGAGAGAAAACCCAGCAGAGCCTCTAGCATCTTGCAGGAGGTTTTTATACATGCCAACAGCCACGCGAATGCTCTCTATCACCCAGCTAAACTTACACCCCAACAGTACGTGATCTTTCCACATAAACATCAGCAAGTAGTGCCCTTGTGTCCCCCTCACCCCCTCTTAGCCCACCCCTGTTGTAGACAGCACTGAGCGGTGCTGCTCTATGCAGAGTGGAATGAATATGGAACATCCATCTATCACAGTGATGGAGGAGAGAGTATGAGAGGTGCGCTCATAGCTGGAGGCCAGTGCAGATAACAGTAAGGGCACAAAAGGTTGTTTTCCTGAAAAGTGATCCACTGAGAAAGCTTTTGTTAAGCACACTGACACGCGCACACACAAACAGGCACATCTGGCTAGAAGCAGTCAAATAATGTCACACATTTCTCTCTGTCATATAAAATTCACACCTAAAATATGCTTATTATTTTTACATGCTCATGCTAAACCATTAGTCACATGTCCAATGTCAGGGAGAGTCCCACATTTGACTTCAAAGATGTGACATTTTGTTGGAAACCATGTTCAGAAAGTTATTGGACAATTCTGCTGTCATTTACTGACCCTTATGTTTTTCTATACTCCTTTGACTTTCTTTTATGGCATGCAAAAAGAGATGTTAGGTAGACGTGACAGGCTCAGTCACTTATCTTTGTCATTGTTTGGAGAAGAAAAAAGGTGCAATGACAGTGATTGGTGATTGAGAATGTCAGTCCCTAACATTCTACCCAACATCATCTTTTCTATTGCTTTCGAGAAAGAAAGATATATGTGTTTGGAACTACATGAGTAGTATATGACAGAATATATATATATATATTTTTTGTGGTGAGCTATCCCTTTAAGGCAAGTCAGTTCACTCGATTGTCACTTGATTGTCAAGATTATGTTCCAATAACACATTTTTTAATCAGCAATAACATCAGACAACAATGGTAGCAATGGTAGCTGAAGTCAACAAACTACATATATATTAAGTTACTTAAAGACAGGACTTCCATTTCTACAGCCACCATATTTAGTATTATGATATATCCATTACAGTTTTCCACAAGTGGTCCACCTCCTCCTCCCATGTCTCAGGCTGAACACCTAGCAGCATCTTTGAGTTCTTTGTTCTCCTTGAGGTGTGGAAAGAAAACATAATTGAGAAGCTATTTTGGGTACAGCATGCTTCAGTGGACTTGCACAGACAAATGGGAATCTTGGCGATGTGTCTATATTTGCTGAATGTATTTCCATTTGTTCCTCTCCTTATTTACCTGCTCCCTCTCTACCAAATCCCAAATTTCTCTTAGCGAAAAAATATGCACCTGTGCAAAAGATTGCTTGCAATTTGCTCCTCTCAAGTGGAAGTGCATTAGAGCATAGATAAAGAGTTGTGAAAAACAGCATGTCAATTACAGTCATTTCGGGGGCAGAGGTAGACAAAAGCCCATAAAGATGACACATGTGTATCTCTGTGTGTGTATGGGTGCAGGGAATGTGGGTTGTGCTTAGATACAAAGGTTGTGCAGTGGATGTGATTAAGAGCTCTTCGTGGTTACCTGTTCATGTCAGGGTGTGCATGATGCTGTACATATATTTGATGAGGAAAATTACTGTGCCCACACACCAATTTGGGAGGCTCACGACTCAGTCTATTCAGGCCTAGTTGGCCTAGGCAACTGTCCATGTCGCCCATACCTAAAACTGCCACTGGGCTTAGTGGTTATCACACAAGTACTACAGTAGACCTTGAGCCAAGGTGTTTATGTGGGAGATGTATGTTCGAATTTGGTCCATGTTGTGTCCTGAACCCTTTCTCCTTCCCATAATGTACTGTCTCTCTACTTCCAATGTAAAGAAAATGGCAAAATACCAAAAGTTATCTTTACCTATTTATAGCCTGTTTGCATAAAAACAATTTGAATTGAATTGAAGTTTTATTGAAATGTAAAAATATATTTTCCACCTACAGCTACGCAGGTTAGCCCTTCAGAGCTGCAAGACGTGTTCCAGGAAACCTCCTCTAATATCTTTCAAATCAATGCAAATGGTGAGTTTCAAAAGCTGCCCACCACATATTCCGAATTTGATTGTTATCCATTAAGAACAGAATGAGCAGTAAGTTGGGAGGTGAAATTGACAAATTTTAATACCCATGGATTTTCTGTCTGTTCTTTGTAGTGGTAACGCTAGAGAAGATCCTTCAATCATTGGGCACATCCAGAGACACAGCAGAGCTACGACAGGGTTTGTAAGTCAACACACACACACACACACACACACACACACAACACATTTTAATTTCTGTCAAAGTGGGGAATTTCCCTTGACTTTTATTTCTATACTCAGTTAATAATATGTGAATTGCACATATTTGCATTTATATGTGACCCTGTGTGTGAAAACCCAGCTAAAGTAATTTTTTTGTGATTCGGAATGTGATTCACATTCTGTGAAAATATAATCTTGATATCTTTAATATTGACTGAGTAAGGCTATGTCAAAGATTTGCTGAATTTGGGGCTCAGTAAATCATGTTTTTTGAGAAATTCCAATGTAAAAACAAGCTTATTTTTAAAACCGCAACACATTACTGAACCATAATTATGCTGACCATGTGCCATATACCACATTAAAGCTGATATTCTCCCATTTTCAGTGATATATGATATATGGGAAAATGCTTACAATTTTGTAAAACAGGCCTATTTATTATGATGCGCATGTCCAAAAAGCATAAAAAACATTTAAACGAATGGGGTGGTACCACAAGAGCTTGATTGTTGCAACAATTACCAAGTCAATTCAGTGGAATGCTTTGCATAACTTTATTAGTAAAATGAAATATCAGTAGAAAATGTCCTTAATATATAAATTAATTAATATATACAATTTCGGTAGAAAATATCATTCTCTTACTGGGCTATTGTGTAACATTTGGAGTAAAAAAACATGTTCAAGGGATAGTTCACCCAAAAATGAACATGTTGTCATCATTTACTTACCCTGAAGTTGTTCCAAATCTGAAAGAGTTTATTCTGTTGAACATAAAAGGTATTTTGAAGAATGTTGATTATCAAACAGTTGAAGGTAGCCATTGACTGCCATAGTACATTCTTCAAAATATCTTCTTTCACATTCAACAGATGAAAGAAACTCATACAGGTTTGGAACAACATGAGGGTTAGTAAACTATCTTTTTAACAGGTCAGTCTCAAACTTTGTATACACAGAACAACATACTAAAATTGTCAGAGCAAAATATTTGATAATTTCAGTGATTCTGTTCACAAAAGTATGTAAATTTTGGTATTAAAAAGTCTAAAATTAGAATTAAAAAAAAAAAAAAAAAAAAAACTGTTGTATCATAATTTTGGGAAATTCCACCGAGATTAATATCATACAAGCTATTTTCTGTTCCATCTCACGCTTCATAGATACAATGTCAGATAGTTAATTCATCAACCCGACGCATCTGCATCCAGAAAATGTATTATTTTGACAAGTAGCAGGCCTAAAATGTCCTTAAAATAAGCTGAGTTATTGACAGAATGTTGAGCTACAAAACAAATAAGCTGTTTGTGACAGGGTGGAGGGCGGGGCCGGGCCGGGGCGTGATCTTACACACCCGGTCCCTTATCAGGTCAATCAAGCCTCCGAGAGGGATAAAGACCGACTGCGGATGGTGGTGCGATAGAGAGAGTACGTTTACGGGCAGCTGTCCGTCCTATGTGTGTGTAAAATCATAACCCGGCCCACCCTCTGCCCTGTCACACTGTTTTTAAAATATCTGATGATATGAAAAAATCTCCACAGACATCGGAACCCGTCTTAAGTCGCATTCTTTTGCCTTCAAGGTCAAGGTTAAATTTATTGTCCCCGAGGGGAAATTTTGCTTGGGCACAGTGCAAAGTTGTTTCATAAAAAACATCACAAAAGACAACACAAATCACAAAACACATCAACAAAAACCTGAGAAGCATCGACATGTTGTACTTTACAAGAAGAAAATTATTGACAGCGCAATTCCATGGATTAAAGTGCAAGTGCTAAAGTGCAAGTGTGATTGTTGCACATTACTCCATTGTATTGAAGTTTGTGTGAAGTGCATATGCTAAGGTGCTAGTATGTATATTGCACGTTGCCCTATTGCACCGAGATCACAAGTAAAGTGCTGAAGTGCTCGCATATTTATTGCACACAGTTCTATTTCACATTGTTCAGCAGCTTAATGGAGGCTGGCACAAATGATAATTTTAAGCGATTAGTTTTGCATTTTGGTACACAGAGTCTTCTTCCTGATGGCAGAGTTTCATACTCATTGCCTTAACTGGTGTTGACCTGTTTGTCGCTCGTGTGGATTGATATTAAGGTCTATTACACTTTCTAATGGTAGAAAAAAAGTTCCTGAACTGAATGATACAAGAATCAGCAGGTGTTTTGTGCCAAAATAAACCCAGAGACTATTGAAATTAATGTTTAGGAAGCCCACGTCCGGTATTTTTTTGTATTATTTTTTTTCAGATTTTACAATTACATGTACCCACAATGTAGTCAAAACCTGACCCCACAAACACATGCACATATATACACAAACCTGAGCATGTACACTTAAGGTAATTCAACCCGTTTCTTCTAGTGATATAAAAACTCTCTGGAACTTTTATTGCAGCTAAGAAAAGGCGCTTTGTGCCATCTTATGATGTCATAATGGTCATTGTATATTTTCCCACAGGCCTTCAATTGCTTTAGTAGCTTTCCTCTTGATGTCTCTCTATAGATGGCTTTGAAACCAGGCAATATCTGAGAGCTCACTCTTACTGTTTCATCACCTACCGCCCAGCATGTATTGATTACTCATCTAACTTTTGTAGCCAGGACGCAGCAATTACTAAATTCCTCTCTGATGATAAAGTAGCAGGTCTGGAATTGCCGTTGTTTTAAATGCATTACACTCTTCGTGTCCAGTGGCGGCTCATCAATTATATCAAACATTTTCTTTTTGTTAATGATGGCATTGAAAACCTAATAGCCACTGTTGTGTGTGTGTGTGTGTGTGTGTGTGTGTGTGTGTGTGTGTGTGTGTGTGTGTGTGGTTGGTTTTTGAGGAATTGCTACTACTAGGGCACAACATGATATATGATGTTAGCTATAAAGCCTTTGGGCAGACTGGTTGCCTAAAACTAAATGAGTTGAGTTGTCTGTATGTTACTAAAAACGACCAACTACCAACCACGCCCACCTGAGAAATATCCCTAGAACTTAGAATGTTCTTTGAACATTGATGATAAAGCTTATATTATATATTCACAGTTATCCTGACTAACCACTGGGCAGCACCATGATGATTCTAAATGTAAAAACTACCAATGTAAAATCTATGAATAGTTCTAAAGAACAACAACCATTTTAAGTGTTAGTTCGAGTAAAATTAGCTCAGGCTCCTTATGTGCAGTTGTTGGCAATCATAACGACTCCCAAGTATTTAATAATACCAACGTAAATAACCTCAGACCATAGCTTTATGTCATTTAGCCACTCCCTACAGCAATGGTTCTCATCATGGCCCCCTTTAAAACAACAAATGAGCAGTCTTCCACATCTTTCACAATATCTTCAAACACTTTGAGAACCACTGCTCTACACTTTGAAGGCACTGTCAAAAATCAGTCACAATAATCACAATAACAGTAATAACAGAAAAAGTAATAGTTTGTCCTGCAATAATAGCATTGAGATGTCTCCACACAATTAATTATTCATGAACTGCATTACTTCACATCACATCATAACGGTAAAGTGAGTGAACAAAGAGTAAGTACAAGAAATATATTGTTTTGAATGTATCTCAGGTTTGCATGATGCTGAACACTATTTGTCTATTGGTTGACAGTGTCTTTGACATTTCTTAAGGAAAATTAACCATGTTTTTATTAAAGTAACTAAATTTAACCATTGCATTTGTAATTAAACCTTAGTAACCACAAAATAAAATAAACCATGGCTACTACGATCATGGTTACTACATTATTACTATAGTAAAACCATGGTATTAATATTAATACAATTTTACTGTAGTAAATCCATGGTTATCATATGAATGCAATATTTCTATAGTTAAACCATGGTTAATAGTATCAAAACTGAGTTCTACAAAAAAAAAAACAAAAAAAAAAACGTTACCACAGTCATGGTTACGACAACATTACTGTATTAAATCCATGGTTTCTGCCAAAAGACCATGGTTTTTACAATCATAGTAACTACAATAGTATTACAGTAAAACCATGGTTCATTTTTGTTTGAACTGATCATGTCATTTGTCTATATTTTAATGAATGAATTGGAAAACTTTGCTCTTTGAAACATTATCTGTTACACCCCTAATTTATATTTAGATACTTTAAAAATGAACTTTCACTTTACAATTCGTACTATAAAATGTATAAACAAATCTTATATTTAATAATTACTAAAATTAAGAGTGCAGCCCTCAAGGCTTTAGGGGCCCTACTTTGCAGCCCCTGAGCTTTCCAGAGTTGAGAGGCCCTGCTCTAGAGTTTTAAATCAACAAAATAATTCCTCTCCACCTTAAACCAAAACCTAACCGATAGTGCCATATAAAGCACGCGTGAGATGAAAAACAGATGTTTTTAGATTAATTCTCTATTGAGTTTAAAGTCAACTACCCTCCATAATCCTTAAACCTATCCGATAGTGTCATAAAAGCAAATGTTAACTGAAGCAATCACATAATTTTGTGGTGCTTCTATAACACTTTTGGCTAACATGTCATCACACATCTTGAGGACTTGTACCCCAGTCCTTTGCATCACAGATGCAATGCTCTATCAGTTGAGCTATCATTCAATTTGAGCTTATAAATGTAGTTTAATATGTAATGTACTATAGTAAAAGAGTTTTGATATCATAAGATGCCATTGTGAGGAACAGGGCGAAAAGTACCTGTAAGTGTTTATGAACTGATAATCTGCTGTTTATTTGAGATTTGGTGAACGTGAATAAAAGTCGTTGTGTTGCCTTTAATGTTTATTTACCAAGAAACTGCCATGATATGTACATTGATCCACGAACAAATAATTTAGCAAAAATGTAAGTATAGCAAATGGATTTTATGAAACCAGATTGAAAAATGTTGAATATGTTCAATCTATTATCCCAAGTGCGAAAGAGTTCTTTTCATATTTATACTACTACATCTGCAAACGCATACCCTTTTGAACATAATTTCCTTTTCACATTCCTGTATAAAAACTCCGCATATATATAGAATTTATCTTATCTTTTATTTTGCGTCTAGCTGTTTCTGTATGAACTGGAAGCTTCTGTTAAGAGGCAAATATCTGGGCAGACCTGGGCAATAACACTCCGATATCTGATGGTATTTTTATGTACAATTACCATATTTATGCATATTTATGTTTTTGATACTCTTTTGGTTGGAGAATGTGTTTACCTGCACTAGTCATTCACAAGCTGCACATGTTTTGAACTTAATAAAGACCTTCTTCATCACTGGCAAATGGTAGGATGCATTTGCAGGTTTGGTTTCCATTGATTGTAGATAATTATCCACTGCAACCAGCGTTATCTTTGTTTTACCTGCTCCAAATAGTTAAGTAGTGCACGTGAGTATTCTGAGTCATTAAAATTTATCCACCTACAGATTCATACAGCTTTAGTAGTAAGATTAGAGTACTGTTATAGCTGTAATTTTATCTAAGGAAATGAAACGTGGACACAGCACCCTACCAAGCAAACAGAAAGTGAGCTGTTAATGTAGAACAACTCAGTTTTTTTTTAAAGAAATTAGGTGAGTTCTCTGTCTGCTACAGAACAAGAAAATTTCTCATAAATTTGTAATCCCGACAGTAATCCCAATTTTTTATGTAACTGTAATCTGATTACTATGGTTTTTATGTAATTGTAATGGATTGCAGTTACCTGTTTTTTTATATCCTTACCTAACACCATTACAAGTTATTTGTTACTCCCCAAGCCTGCATTACTTGATTCAGTGCTGTAGCTTTTGTCAGCACTACACTACTTAATCAATAAAATGGCTTTGCTACTGGAAAGCTACTTGACTTTAAAACTGGCGAAACAGCCACCTCACTACTGAGAAATGTAGTTAAACTATTTGTAGCGACATCTGTGCATCTGTGGTGGTCATTATGTAGTAGGCGCACTTTGTGAAATGAGTCTTTACAGTTGTAGTGGGTGTGGGTGGTAGTAACTGTAAGTTCTCTGTACTGTTACCCCCTTTCAGAGTTACTGCAGAATTAACTACCGGATTTTCCGGAATATAAGTATACATATTTTTTCATAATCTCAAAGGTCCTGCAATTTATAGTCCAAAGCATTTTACAGTATATGCAATACATAATATAAATGTAACTGATGACGGACGGCAAAACACATACGGGTGGGCTTCTTCTCCCGGGTCCTAGTACCTGCCGCATGCAACCTCTGTCAGTGCGACTTATTAACAGATGCATCTTATCTGTATTTTTTTTCTCTCAACAATGCAACTTTGTTCCAGTGCAACTTATATGCATGTGCTACTTTATTTCTAGAAAATACGGTACATCTCAAACCAGGAATTATGCCATCACAGACTGCATAAACTTGTAAAGTATCCCTTGTGTACCGCTGCACTAAACAATCTGTGGTTTGAGTTGTCTTGAAGGGAATTGTACAAAGTGTAGGCCCATCTGAAGCACACCTGTCATTAGTTGATTCGAAAAGTCTAGCAATTTTGAATCTGTGCATTTTTTTTTTTTAATGTTTCTTTGGCATCCACTTCATTAGTGTCTGCATATATATTCAACAAATTTGCACCTGTTTTTCTCTCTTTCTCTCTCTCCACATCTCACTTTCATTCTGTCTCATTGCCGTCAGCTCACCGTGGCTGTTTTGCTAATGCTTTTCACATTTTCCTGTGTTTTTCCCCCCTTTCCTTTTTCTTAGTTGACCTTGACTGTGCTTTCTTTCGTGCCAGACTTAATCCTGCTGCTCCAAACAGGTCACTTGACAACAACTCTCTCTCTCTTTCACTTGCTCTCTCACTCTGCCCATTTTCTTACTCTTTCGCCCTCTGTTGCACCCTAGCAATGTTTCTATTACTGCCAGTTTCCACGGAAACCTCACAGTTCCAGGGTCATACCTCCCAGATGGCGATATGTCGCCCAAAGGCCCTGGCAGACTGCCCCCCCCTTGCCCCCAAAAAACTTCCTCACACACACACTCACTACAATGTCACTGGACTTCACAGACTGTGTTTTAAGACGAGATGAGGGACAAATTGGTAAAAAAATGTGGATTGTTATGGTGCCTGGCTGATTTTCCAAAAATAACTTATAGAAATAAAATGGTATCTCATTAAGTCATAGATCAGCCAAAACATAAATGTTTATACTCATCCTCATGTCGTTTCAAACCCTCATTCCTTACGTCGAACACAAAAGATCCAATGAAAGTGAATGAAGGCTGTCATTCTGCCTAACATTTTGTGTTCCACAGATGAAGGAACGTCATTCGATATTGGAAAAAGCATGACGGTGAGTATACAATGCCATATTTGCCATGTTTGTGAGAACAATCCCTTTAAGTACAAACTCTTCTTATACTTATACTAAGTGTTCTTATTCATGTGCCATTATCCAGCGAAAAATTTAATTTGACCCATCTCTGTAATAGAAGAAACACACGCAGCAAAACTAAGTGAATTAATCGTTCACACCCTTTGTTTGTCATTGGCATTACATATTCTGCTCTGCTGCGCAAGGGACGTCTCAGGGTCGGTCTTCGTCTTAAGAGAGGAGGACACCTTGCACTGTCCGTCCTGGTCTCTGTTTAGGAATTTGGGGACAGAAGGTGTGCCTTATGCTGAGAAGCCCATGGGAACCAGAGGGAGGAATTGGGGAGATTAAGATGGGCGAGTTGGAGTGTCACTACATGGAGAAATCTGGGCTCATGAATATTAATTAGCTCATGCTGACATTGCTGATGTTCCACTATGATTTTGCACTTCTGGGGCTACATTCACAAAAAAACTGTTCTGTTTAAGTGAAAGCACCGCACAATCATTGTTTTTTTAAATAAAGTGTGTGAGATGTGTTAGTTTAAAGGGATAGTTTAACTAAAAATTCTTACATAATTTACTCACCCTCATGCCATCCCAGATGTGTATGACTTTCCTTCTTCTGCAGAACACAAACAAATATGTTTAGAAGATTATCTCAGCTCTGTAGGTCCTCACAATGCAAGTTAATGGTGACCAGACATTTGAAGCACCAACAATCACATAAAGGCAGCATAAAACTTATCCATAAGACTCCACTTGTTACATTTATGTCTTCTGAGGTGATATGATAGGTGTGGGTGAGAAACAGATCAACAAAATGCTTTTTCCATGTAAATTCTCCTCCCTGCCAGTAGATGGCGTTATTTACAAAGAATGTGAATCATCAAAAACACAAGAAGAGCTCTTTGGGGAGAAGAGTCTGCCTATCACCCACACCTGTCATATCACTTCTGAAGATATGGATTTAACAGCTTGAAACTTATGGGTTACTTTTATAATTAATTTATGTGATTTTTGGAGCTACAAAGGTCTGGTCACCATTCATTTGTATTGTAAGGACCTACTGAGCTGAGATATTCTTTTAAAATGTTTGTGTTCAGCAAAAGAAAGAAAGTTAAACACATCTGGGATGGCATGCGGGTGAGTAAATGATGAGTGAATAACATTTTTTGGGTGACCTATACCTTTAATGACGTGAACCATCATAGGGGAATTTACTTGCTGGTAACCATTTGACAACTTTTAATTTGACATGGAGGAAAATAAAAGAAACACAAACAAGAGCTGGAGGTTCTTGTTGTGGAAATTACTGTAATGAAAAGTTATTATAATTATATCACGTCGGAAAGTAAGGGGCAGGCATGGCGGAGCACAGTCTCAGCTTTCTAATTATATAATTATGTTTCTATTGACTCTCAAGATCACAGAGAGAGAGAGAGAGAGAGAGAGAGAGAGAGAGACTGCAAGTGCTATGCAATGCATCTGTTTAAATTGACAAGCATGATTGGTCACCACATTAAGAAGGTTCAAAACAACATTTATTGTTTGAATTTCATGATAAAAATCAAAACAGTCTAAACAGTAAAAAAAAAAAATTACTTTAATCACATTTCTACATGAACAGCCCATTGCAATTTCTGACTCAACACGATAGAATGTATCACATTTGAAACAACAGTAAATTCATCAAATCAATATTAAAATCAAGAATTGTAATTCTAGTTATTTAATTTTTTTTTACAATCTTAAGAAACCAAAAAAAATACTTTCATTTGAAGTATTTTTTCAGAAATGCAACATATTCATTGCATAACTTTTTTTTTGTTAGAAATTAAAAAGAAAATGGTATTTAAGAATACATTTCTTGTTAAGAATATTTTGTGAATCCGGCTCCAGATTCGGCAATATCCATCCAGTTCTGTGTTTGCTCAGCTATTTTTACATTACCTTTTAATATTAATTATGAATTTACCAGCGATCAATTGAACTCATATCCAAGCTGTCAAAACTGAAATTTCAACTACTTAAAATCAAAATTCTAGAAATAAAGATCTAGCTATTACAGTTAATGACACAAACTCTTTTAACCTTTTAACAGCCCGGTCGACTATTGCGCAATAACTTCACGAAATGCAAAAACTCAAAAATTAAAAGATACACATATCTTACATCGTTGGAAAGCTGAGACTCTTGTGATTCGAACGATGTAAACCATTTTAATATACACTTAACACAGCGGGTACAATCGGTGTATTTCTCAGACCACTTACAGCAAAATAAACGAATCCAAAATGGTAGAAACTCACTTATAATGCTCATCTTACTCTACTGATCCACTTCATTCCATCAAAAATGGTTTAGTTACACTGTAAAGGGTCCATACAATCCAATTCAACAAAGTTTTTAAAAGTCCATAACACATTTATATATCAATAAACACCCACGTAGTATAGACGTAGCATTTCGAGCTAACCGACAGAGCTGACACAACTTTGTATTCTTTGATGAAGCTACCTTGAACATGTAAACATTACAGATATTTTTATGTCAAAATGTCCGCTGACCCCTGGACTTTAGATGGACAGGTCATTTTAGCCAGTCGGTGCATTTTAGAGGTGTGGCAAGGTATCAATATCCTTGAAGCCTATACATACACTTGGATAAACATGTGTAAAACACTCATTTTCTAATGTATTGTTATCAAATTTTATATTGGGTTTGGTAAGGCTTCATGCTATGATCTAATTGTGTTTTCCAGCTATGTCCTCCCAGCTGTAGTTATCGGCAGGCATCTTTTTACAAAAAAAAAATGTAGGCGGAGTTTATTTCCCCTTTTTGAGTGTGTTCAAAGTTCTATTACTCAATACAAGTAAGACTTACAGTGATTCTGACTATTCAGGAACAAACCTCAAAGTCTCCCCTTTCAAAAGAGACCAAAAGCATGCGTATACTCCAAAGGGTTCAAGAACAGCATGCATTTTAATTTGGGTAGGCCTTTTTTAGGCGTTTTTGGCAAATATTGCAGGATGTTTAAAAATTAAACAATTGAAATGGTACATTTAGCTTTGACTGACTTCTACATTTTTCTCTCCTAAAATCACTGACGTTTGTTATTTTCATTTTGTAATTTTTGTATGCAAACTCAAATGTAAAGTATGTATGGAGATTTAACATTGCACATTCTTTAAAGCATTTTTACCCGTTTTAAATTATGTCAGGAGTTTGAACCAGAGTTCATTAGAGCCTATTTCAGAAATAAACTTTTAATTCGATCCAGCAGTTATATACAGTATTGTAATATCAGCCACATGAGTTTGGTAGAGCAGGCTTAAGGCTTTGTCACCCCTGTGCGACATGTAGGATTTAGGAATGCTATCTTGTCCTGAAGCAATTTTTTTTATTTATATTTTTGGTCATTAATTTGGATGGTTGTAAATCAGATATTAGATTCAGTATACATTCAGTAAATCATATCAGCAAGCATATTCAAAAGTTGCTTGTGATATTTATTCGTAAAATCATACTCAGTATCAGACATGACAGCAATATTATGATTCAGTAATCCAATCTCTGCAGAAAATCTTGAGTGTGTGTTATTAATTGTCTGATCTCCTAACCGAATGCATAGTTAACTATGTATCATCAGAGCAATCATAAATTAAAATTAAAAATGACTTCTACATCACCTCGAGCATTTAAAGCAAAACGAGCACAATTTACTTGAAAACTCATCTAGCTAATTTCACATCTAAAAACTCCACTTAATCAATGTAGTGTGAAATATATTATTCATAAAACCAACATGCCAAATATGCTTGATGAAAAATACATCAAAAAGACCATTAGCTAATTTAAGCTGTGCTTTCTGAAAACCTGTTGTGAATACTTCCCCCCAACCCAAATAACTCAAGAGTTTCAGTAGTCCTTTTAGTGAGTAGTATTCTTGAGCCATCATTGCCATAATTTTGATCAAGTATAGCATCAATGCATAAACTTTGCTTTACCTGACAATGTCACATTGGTGTCTGTCAAATTGACTCATCTGGTATGCATCATTACCCCGGGTCAGGATCGGTGCTTAATGGTACATTACGATTGGATAATTGTTTTCTGTTCATTAGCCAAACATTTCCTTGGCTCAGGGGCGAGTGAACTTGCAGACACATTTTACCCTGTTTTCTCAAAAAGTGTAGGACGATTACACCAGAATACACCAGTCTTTTTGGAATAGAATAGTGTTCCAATCCTGAAATGGAGACCTTTAGTGTTTTGTTTGTGGGAATGGCAACAAATAGGGTTGGCTAATCTTCACTCGTATCCTAGACTGACCAGCTGAAATGTGCCTAAAACCCCTCTAAAACCAGCCAACAGACCTGCTTGACCGGGCTGGGAGACCAGCAAAGACCAGCCAAACAGTTTAGGCTGATGTTATCATGTCTTTTTTAACAGGAAGAGAAGCCAGAATACAAATACAATTTAACAAACAGGTGTAGACCTGTTAATACTAAACAAATACAAGCACATTCTGGAAGGCACAACCGCAAACATGTACACACAGATGCTTACATATAAGAGAGTACCAGCTGAAAATGTTCTATTCCAAAAAGACTGACTGGGAAAATGTGGTACATACACTGTTCTTTTCTATTAAGTTATATGGCAAGCTGTTAGATGTTATAGGTTCTGTGTTTATACCTCTTGTTAAACATATTGAAGTCACAGAAGCAGAACTGTCTTTTAATTAATTGTCCAGAATTTATTACAGTTTGAATGGATTTATATAAAGTGCAGTATAATGAAGGTCATTTCTTGCTGCTTATTGCTCTTGGGCCATGTGTCCTGGACTGACCTTTGTACTAACAGAGTGGTCATCATAAATGTGGTCATCAAATGTGTGCTTATAATCCCTCACTTCAGCATTAACATTGTCAAATATACTGTAACTATCTGCAATAATTTGAAAAAGAAGTGAGCGTCTGAAATAACAATATACTCATAAAATATCTTCTCCCTTTATATGCATTTACACTGGGGTTCAGAAGTCTGAGTCCACTTTTGGAAATGCCTCTCTTTTGCATTTTTCTAACTTAATATTTTTTATTCCATTACATATTATTAAATCAGCATAACAACTAGATAGTTAGAGTTTGCCAAAACAACGCTTGATTTTGGCATTACAAAGCCTTGTCTGAAGGTTTAAACTAATTTAAAAAATGAATTTTGAAGGTGACAGACAGACAGGCAGACAGAGAGACACATGTTTGTCAAATTTGCTTATTTGTTTAGTGTCCTCGGAATAGTGCAGAATCTTAAATATGTCTTTATATCTTTGTTCTACATTTTTCAAAATCTTTCAACTTTTACCACTCTTTATTTCCAGGTTTAAATTTCATTTGAATCCCTGATTTTCATGTGGAGAGTACTGTATATGTCCAATATTCAATATTCTTATGATATATATATATATATATATATATATATATATATATATATATATATATATATATATGGTGGCCAAAAGTTTGGAATAATGTACAGTTTTTGCTGTTTCGGAAGGAAATTGTTACTTTAATTCACCAAAGTGGCATTCAACTGATCACAAAGTATAGTCAGGACATAACTGATGTATAAAACAGCACCATTACTATTTGAAAAAAGTCTAGACAGACTTTAAAGTTATCAAATCTAGACAGGCCTCATTTCCAGCAGCCACCTTATCCTTGAGTAATCATGCTATATTGCTAATTTGGTACTAGATAATTAATTGCCATTATATCAAACCAGAGGTGGGTAGAGTAGCTAAAAACTGTACTCAAGATAAAGTACAATTACTTTAAAAACATAATTACTCAAGTAGAATTAAAGTACTAACATAAGTAATTACTTGAGTAAGAAAGTATCCAATTAAAAGAGTACTCAAGTAGTGAGTAACTCGTTACTTTCACATATGACATAATAGACATTTAATTCCCTGTATTCCATTACATAATACATATTGAACATGTACTAAATAATAATAATAATAATAATAATAATAATTATTATTATTATTAATAATGTAAATTCTGTCATCATTCACCATCATGTTGTTCCAAACACGTATGACTTTCTTTCATCCATACAACACAATAACGAGATATTAGATTGAATGTTTGCCTGAGTCACTATTTACTTTTAGTGAATGTTTATATATATATATATATATATATATATATATATATATATATATATATATATATATATATATTGAAAGTGAATGTTGACTGAGACTGTCAGTCCCTAACATTCTGTCTAACATATTTTATGTTCCACATAATACAAAGCCTCACACTGGTTTGGAACAACATGAGGGTAGAGAAATTATGACAGAATATTACATTATGGCTGAGCTATCACTTTAAAGAGATAGTTTACCCAAAAATGAAAATTCTCTCATCATTTACTCACCCTCATGCCATCCCAGATGTGTTTGACTTACTTTCTTCTGCAGAACACAAATTTTTTTAGCTCTGTAGGCCAAAATTGTGATGCTCCAAAAAGCACATAAAGGCAGTATAAAAGTAATCCATAAGACTCCAGTGTTTTAATGCATGTCTTCAAAAGTGATATGATAGGTGTGGGTGAGAAACAGATCAATATTTGTTATTTTTGCTAGACAGCAGGGGGGTGATATGCAGAAAATAATGTGAATCACCAAAAACACAAGAAGAATGTGAAGGTGATCTGTTTCTCTGTTTCTCATCCACACCTATCACATCACTTCTGACGATACTGATTTAACAACTAGAGTCTTATAGATTATATTTTATGCTGATTTGTGTTTGTTTGTTTGTTTAGCTTGAAAATGTTGCCACCAGAATATGTGAGTGGAGTGGAGCGGCACCAATTTCCCCTCCGCGCTCAAAGCATTCTTTAATCACTCTGCTCCAGCTCCCCTCTGGGTTGTCCATTTCCTGCTTCTCGCTCACTCCGTGCTCCTGGATTAGAGAAACCCCACTCCGTGTTCGTTCCATGACAAAATTAGTTCCTAACTACCTCTCCACTGTAAAGTTATTTCAGTATGCTTTTTGATATCACAACCTTCCATGCAGAATGTGTAGCTTACTTTTGAAACATATCGGCAGCATTTTCTGGGTTTGATCAATTAAATAAATTGCTAGATGCAAAAAAAACAAAAAAAAAACAATATCTATTACCAAACGAAAAAAAAAAAGAAATAAAAAAATTACCAGAACAAAAACAAAACATTTAAATACATTTCCAAAAAAAAAAAAAACATTAGGTCTATGTGTTATTGCCTAATTATTGCCTATTATTGCACTTCTTTTAATTAACCTTGCCCTATAATTATGTGAACAACAATAATGTTTGCAGAATGTTTTACAATTTTTTTTTTAATCAAAACTAGATAAGACTGTCAAAACTATATTTCTAATGCAGAGTTCACTTTTAGAAATATTAGCGTTTTTAAATCTTTCTCTATTTGCATTTGCTGAGCTTCTTCATCTGCAAATGTATAATGCATATATTAACCTACAGCACTAAAATACATTTATATGGCAATCGATTAAATTCAAACTATGCAATATTAACGTGTAGATTAGTACAGTTGGTGTTTTGCATTGTTAAAAGTTAATTTCTATTTAATGCGGGACATAATAGCCTACAGTTAAGATTGTGATGCATTAGATTAGAATGATGATATGATTATTCAAAATATTTAATAGGGGAGAGATATAGATGTATGTATTGAAGACATTTAGATTTTCTCTCCAAATATGAATGGATTATCATCAGGTATTCTGGAGACGTTTTTTAGGATTTCACAACAAACTTTTGATCGTAGCAGTCACCTTCCCACTCGTGTTCTCCTTTGCCATCCCGTCATTAATTTTCAATAAACGCCTGTTGATGCAGGAATAAAGAGACAAGATACAAGCATGTAGTTAAGTCAAGCTTTACTGCAAGGTTATCTCAATAATAGGAGCGTGAAAACAGAAAGCAAAAGTAACCTTCGCGCTGGAGGTTGAACATTACCAAGAGCTGCTAGATTTTAAATTAGTATTTTTTTTTTTATCATATTCTTTCTGGTTATATCAGAAGTTTAACACTGCTTAACATGTGGTAAATTATTGCATTAAAGTCAGTTAACAGGTGTTTTGCCCGTGATAGAGTGTTAGTGGAGCGCTCTTGGAGCGAGAGAAAACAATGATGCTCCAATTTAAAAAAAACAAACAAGGAGCATCATGCCGCTCCACTCCTCGCTTCGCTCATATACTCTGGTTGCCACCCATTCACTTGCATTGTATGGACCTACAGCGCTGAGAAGTTCTTCTAAAAATCTTAATTTAAGTTCAGCCGAAGAAAGAAAGTCATACATATCTGGAATTGCATGAGGGTGAGTAAATTGTAATTTTTGGGTGAACAATCACTTTAAGGGCTCTTGTCAGATCTGGATGAATTTGTCAATAAGAAGAGAGGTTTGGAAACATTTCTAGTAATTATTACAGTGAAACATGAAAATGTCCCACAAGGACATTATATATAATGCTGAAATATAATTGCTAATTTAAAGTCCTGTGTGGATTCTTATTTCAGTGTAGTTACAGTTTTCAGTGTCGTAAGTATTTAGATCGTTAGTTCTGCATGCAGAAATGCAGAGAACTTAATGTTCTCTAAATGCAGAGAACGCAGCCTACGTATGGCACCAACTCCGGTCGTGGAACACTCACTGTGTCTGAAACCGCATCTTTCCTCACAAATTTCCTAATATCCACCACGGAGAAGACGTACATGCTAGGAGTTTACTTCTTCCTTCACTCCTGCAATTTTTCATTTCATGCTGAATGAAGTAAATACATTTTTAACAAGTCATTACTGGATTAAAATAACATAACATATAGAGAGACAAAACATGCAGATCCATTTTAAAATGTACTCTTTATTTAATCAAATGTGTTTACTCTTTATATTAACACACAGTGTATATTAAAAATGACACAGAATGAAGATTTATTGTATGAATATATTATTTTATAAGAATAACAAATAAAGCCCAAGTTTTTTATAAAATTTAATATGTGACGTTTCTGAACCAGCCCCAGAGCTCTGAAACTCTCATCCGAATTCACTAATTTCGTTCATTCATATATTCATATAGAGATATAGTTCACTAACTGTCATTCACTATATAGGAAATAGTGAACAATTGCGGACACAGCCACTCTCGTCATGACAATTGCCTTTTGCACATCACGCACGCATGCCCCGCGCACCTTGCTATGCACGCAGAAATGCTGCCTGTTTGCGCTCCAGTTGTCGATCACGCGAATGGCAGTGATTAACTTGGATGTTTACATGCAATATGAATCCCGAGGTTGAGACCTGGATTCAAATAAAATAAAATTAGTGTAGATTTCACGCTGACTTATATATCATTACAGATGTTTCTTGTTCCGGCAGACCTAACTAACGCAGCCTTATTGTGAGTTGATGGGTAAATTAGGTGTATGCCTGGCTAAATAGATGAGTCTTTAGCCTAGACATTAACTGAGTGAGTGTGTCTGCATCAGTATTAGGCATTAGAATATTCCATAGTTTAGGAGCCAAATAGGAAAAGGATCTGCCTCCTTTTGTGGATTTTGATATTCTAGGAACTATTAACAAGCCATAATTTTGTGATCATTATAAATGTGCAATATAGAGTCTCAGAAGGTCACTTAAGTACTGTGGAGCTAGACCATTCAAAGCTTTGTATGCAGTTAAAAGAATTTTTAAATTAATACGAATTTAACAGGTAGCCAATGTAACAATGATAAAATGGGGCTAATGTGATTATATTTATTGGTTCTAGTCAGTCTCTGGCTGCTGATTTTTAACCAATTGAAGTTTATTTATTGAACTTTCTGGACATCCTCCCAGTAATGCATTACAATAATCTAGTCTCAGGGTTAGGAGGGTTGCTTTTGAAATGTATTCCACTACATATTACAGAGTACATGCTGTAAAATGTAATGTGTAATGTATTCCATTAGATTACTCAAGGTCAGTAATTTACTAAATACTTTGGATTACTTCTTCAGCACTGGTAGATTTTTTCACTTGTTTTGACTATTAAAAACTCAGTACAGTAAGACGAAATACACATGTTAAAAATACATTCTCTGAAAAACCTAAATATCTTATGCAGTGTTGTTTCTAAAACAAGATTAATCAAATTGATCTTGTTTTAAGGATTTTTTTTATATGATACAGGAAAGCAAAACAAAAATTATTATCAAGAATATGATTTGATCATGATTGATATGATCAACGTGAATTTTCTTAATAAAAAATTATGATCGTGCCTAGTAGCAAGTGCATGTTAAATGCTTAGAAATAGCATTTTAGTTTAGCATAAAGCCGACAAATTACACAAGGTCTATTTCTATTTCTTATGCTCCAAACTTACTTCAAACGTACTTATCTGTCAGCTTGTATGAATGAAACACATCATAAGAAAGTTTTTCACTGCTGTTCAAATGCACTTTGGATTGCATCATTTATATGTATACATTTTTCCATTCTGTAGAAATTAACATAATTGGGAGGACACTACCTTTTGTAGTATTTTCAACATAAATGGTAGATTTAAAATCGGTCTGTAATTAGCCAATTCTCTAGGATCAAGCTGTGGCTTCTTAATAAGCTGTTTGATTACTGCCATTTTAAAGATTCCTAATGAGAGTGCAGAGTTAATAATATTAAGAAAAGGAATTATCTAACATACATGTTTGATTCTTTGATCAATTTTGTTAGCTCTTCTTGATCTTTGACAGTGAAGGATTGAAGTTGCTTGTGAGGAAAATTATGAGACACTGTTTTCTGAGGTGCTGTTAGAGTTGATTGCATAGTTCCAATTTCATTTCTGCTAATTTCAATTTTATCAGTAAAGAAATTAATGAAGTCATTACTATTGTGCTGAGATGGAATATCTGGTTCAGTCAATGCTTGATTCCTATCCTGTTTAGCCAGAGTACTGAATAAACACCTAGGATTGTTGTGGTTATTTTCTATGAGTTTTCTAAAATATGCTGACCTGACAGCTTTTAGTGCCTGTCTGTAGCTACAGAAACGATCCTTCCATGCACCGCAAAATACCTCTAATTTTGTACAATTTCCACTTAACAGAATTAAATCTAGCTTATGATTATGATGACGAGTTGGTCCTGTCACATTTTGTCTGACTCCAAGAGAGTTGAGAATATCGATAAATGCTAATTCCAATGTGTAATTTTCATGATCTAAGTGAATGTTAAATTAACCAACAATTAAATCTCTATCTACATTAACTACTAGATCTGAAAGAAAATTAGCAAATTCACCAAGGAAATCTGAGTACGGCCCGGGTGATCTATATACTGCAGCAAGGGCAAAAGACAACAAAGATTTTTTATTTATATTTGATAGTGTCACATTAAGCATTATTAGTTCAAAAGACTTAAACTTATATCCTGTCCTCTGAGTAACACCAAAACTTCACTATAAATTGTAGCAACACCTCCTCCTCGACCCTTCAGACGATGCTAATGTTTATAACAATAACCCAAGGGAGTAGATTCATTTAAACTAATATATTCATCCAGTTTAAGCCAGGTTTCAGTCAAACTGAGCGCATCCAAACTATGATCTGTAATTATTTCATTTTTGGTAGAAAGAGATCTAATGTTTAGTGGCCCTACCTTTATATGATGTTTATCTTAATTATTTATTTCCCCCAAGTTTGACCTTAATCACATTTTTTCTAAATGATTTAGTGAGGGGTTTGTGTTTGGTGGTTCGAGGAACAGACACAGTCTCTATATGATAACTAGGTGATACAGTCTCTATATGTTGTAGTTTATGTGACATACGTGACATCTCAAGGCAGCTAGCAGGTGTTTGGATTAGTCAGTTTGTCTGCTTCCAGACATAAACCCCAATTAGTCAAATACTATCACATTTAAGACTATGAGCCAAATTACTGGAGAAGAGAGCAAAACCTTCCTTGGAGGGTTGGAGTCTGTCTCTATTTAGCAGTTCAGGTCTACCCCAAAAATTCTTCCAGTTGTCTATAAATCGTATGCTTTTCTCTGCACACCACTCAGACATCCAGCCATTCATTGACACTAATCTACTATAAACCTTGTCACAATGACAAGCAGGGAGGGGCCAGAGCTTATTACAGCATCTGAGATTATTTTTGAAAGTTCACACACTCTTTAACATTATCTTTAGTGATCTCCGACTGGTGAAGCCGACATCATTAGTGGAGACATGAATAACAATTTTAGACAATCTGTGTTTAGCATTAGCCAGCACTTATAAATGTAATCTGATTTCAGACACTCAAGCCCCGGAAATGCATTTAACAATGGTGGCTGGAGTCTCTATTTCCACATTCCTTGCAATAGAATCACCAATTATTAAGACTCTTTCAACATGATTCTCAGTGGGTGCATCACTGAGTGGGGAGAATCGATTGAATACCATAACATGAACAAGAGAGTGGTGTCACTTTGCTGAGCAGGTATGCCATCAAGATTTCATCCAAATGCCCTGCTGTAGGTAGGGGCTCTAGAGCCGGAACCAATGAGTGTGTGTTGCTCGCTGTTCTACCAGCATCCAAAACAGTATCCAGCTTGTCTTTCTCACTGACCTCCACTAGTGTTTGGATGTGTGTCTTTAACTCATTAACCTTCTCTGTCAGCATTCTCTGTCATTCCTTACATTTATCACATGTGAATCCCTCACTGCGGATAGAAGAAGCTATAGTTAACGGGTGCGTGTGTTAAAATACACACAGTTGAAACAGTAGAAAAGCAGAAAAACCAGAAGGATGCTGTAAAATTGCAAAGGATGAATTTATAAGAATAAGCAATGCTAAGCAGGATAGAAAGCTACAAACACTCATGCAGCATGACAGCAGCAACCGGAACAGGAAGTCAACAGTCAGTTTGCATAGGACAAAAATAATCTAAATAACAATAGTGTGCTAAGCCTTAAAAAAAATAAAAAAATTTGTGCACAATTTTTGTCCATTATAACTAAGAACCATGTATACAACTGTGACTGATAAATGAGAAATCCAGTGAAACACCTTAAATAAGGAAATAAATGTGTCCCTCACAAATGTCTCAGAATAAAAACTCACAAAAGCAAGTTCCTTCCAGACTTCATACACTGTGACCTTGGTATATCACACTATTGTGATAGAATAGCTTTTGAGTCACTTAAAAAGTCCCTTTATATGAACACAACATAGACAATGGTTTGTCCTCAGAGTTCTCCAGTCTGGTTGTTGAATTTGAGCACTGTGTATGGTTGACATGTTGCAGGATGTTTTTCTCTGCAACTTTTTGTTCTTACATAACCTGTATCCGTCAAGTTGAGCATGGTATCACATTTGAACATTTTTAAGTTTTAAAATGTACACTCACTGGGCACTTTATTAGAAATACTAAGGTCCTAATAAAGTGCCTGACATGGTCCTCTGCTGTTGTAGCCCATCTGCCTCAGGATTCGATGTGTTGCAAATTCTGCGATGCTATTCTGCTCACTACAATTGTACAGAGTGGTTATCTGAGTTACCGGAACCTGTCTGTCATCTCGAACCAGTCTGGCCAACCTCTGTTGTCCTGTCTCTTCAAAAAGGCGTTTCAGTTCACTGAATTGCCACTCATTATATATTTTTGTTTTTGGCACCATTCTGAGTAAACTCTATGTGTGTGACAATCCTTGGAGATCAGTAGAAAACCAATTGTACCAACAATCTTGCCACTGTCGAAATCACTGAGATCAAATGTTGTTTCCATTTGGTTGATGGTTGTGAAATGCAGATTATCAGTTTATAAACACTTAATTTTTGCCCTGTTCCTCACACAGTGTTAACTTATGGCATAAAAACACATTAACTGTCATTCATGACTTGTAAGGCAATATATTTTAATGCTTGCATTTCATGACCGGTTACATTTACAGTCTTGTTCGCATGCGCTCAAAATGCATGATTTCTCAAATTATAGCGAGTTGCACTTGTAATCCAAAGGACAGTGGGTCGACACATGAGCCAAAAGTGTCATAGAAGCACCACAAAATGAAGAGGTTGCTTCAGCAATTACATTATTTTAGGTTTTTGCTTTTTATGTTAGGTTAAGGTGTAAGGTATTGGTAGGGAGATCGATTTTGTTGATTTAAAACTCGAGAATTAACATTAGCATTTAGCATTAACCTAACAAACTTCTTTTAAGAGAACATTTATCTCATTTCTACTGCTACACAATGGACAGTTCACCTCAGAACTGCGACAATATGTGTAATAAATCAGGTCATATAATTTAGCAAATTCTAACAGTCACGCAATTATCGATAACCAATACCAGTTCATGTCTGCAGTACTTTAGAATTTTGTGGGTCTCTTTTTGCCCCCTTTTTGGTGGCTTCTGTAGGAATTTTTGGTTATATAAATGTACACGGAACAGATTAAAGTGCCCGTGTTCCCAACATTATAATGTAGGGGAACAGTATGTGTGTTAGCAATTAAATTAAGCTGTCCGTAAGTCTGTTTATAATGAAATTAGTATTGTTTGACAACCATTATATGAAAGATAAAGGACAAATAATTAGATTATTTGTCTGAATAAAATTATCCTCCATTAAAATTGTAATGCGTCTCGTTGTATTCGCTCACAATTTCTATTGTAAGGAATTACCATTAATAAGGGAATTATGATTCATTCACTTATTGGAGTAATATTATTCTCATGGCTTATTGAAAATAATATCACAAATATTTTAGGTATAGCTTTAGGGCTTTTTAACCTTTTAAAAATCAAGTGACAAGATTATTTATCAAAGTATACCACAGTCAAATTATTTTTGAATACAAGCAAGACATTATTGCTATTCGAAATATAAAACGAATCTAACATATACAAACATGAAACAGGTTGGTGAGTAAAGTGAACAGAGTAGCTTGAATGGAAAAATGTATACAAAGAAAATTAACTTTATGGAGTTTGTAAACCATGCCTTGAGAACCATTTAGTACTTGATTCAGTCTAACTCGATTTGCAATCAGAGACACCAGCACTTTCAGCAAAGTCTGGAGATGTACTTGCATTTCGTTTCCATGTGTTGCTTGGTTCTTTGGCTCTTTGTAGAAAGTTTGGGTGGTTCCGTTGATGTTTTGGACATCTGTTATGATCGTGGTTGGTTTGTTGTCTATTGCGTCGATGAATGACGAGACGGCGTAATGTGTGTGTGTGTTATAGAGCAGAGAAAAGAAGGGCTTCATCGAAGCTTTACTCCAAGCCTTCTTAGACTTCTACATTGTATGGAACTTGAGGGGTGCTGGAGTGAGGCTGCAAGCCAAGAGGGCAAGAGTGCGGAGCAAGAGAAGAACTCAATCTCAGTACTCAAACTCCTGAGGGGGTTGCTCAAGCTGGCCATTTTAATCCATTCTGTTTGTTCACATCCATGAATAACACAACATTAAATATTATAATCATCAATTTGTCAGTTATACTTGATTACAAATAACTACACATATTTTAAAAGGTACATCAGGCTATAATCATTAATTTGTCAGTTAAAAGTGATCACAGGTCATAAATTCATTTCCTGAATTATCAAGCAAGCTAGGCATTGTGTACATTTTCAGTGAAGTACTGTGACTTTGTGTGAAATGTTCCTGGATTAAGATGAGATGTCCTGAGATACACTTGTATTGAAAAGTGTATTTGTACATTTGAAGTTATGAGCTTTATTTTATACTCCTTAAGAAAAGTTCAAAATTGCCAGTCTGTTCAGTCTCTGTCTTGAACATTGACGATAGTCATGTGATACAGGAAATGTTTAATTTTAAGTGTCTGTTTGTTACCAAATTAATGAAACAAAGGGACTTCTTTTTTAACTGCTGTTTGCAGAATACTGATCAAAGAGGATATCTAATTAACTTGGGGCCTAGAAAATTGGTTATTTTCCATAAAAAAAAGGGTAAATGAACTGGCGTGGTGTTTTTCATTATAATTCTGGAGGATCTGTGTTTAACTCTGTGTCTGGGTTAACTCTGGGGTACTCTCTAGAATATCAGTCATCCAGTCATGCAAACAATTCATCAACATGAGTGTTTTCAAGTATGTGATATCTCGACAAGTCTCTTTTGTTCATTTTATAGGCCAGATGTGTTTCTTCTTGTTTAGCTGGGTCATGCCAGACTTTAGGGAGCCATTTTGTCAGCTCTTTGTTTTATGGCTCCGCGGAAATTCCGGTGCTCTAGGCCATCTTGGTGAAGTTTTAATTCTTAATTTCCTTCTTCCGGGCTACTCTGATCCTACACTTTAGTTGAGAGAGGACAGGACATTATGGGAAAATGAGTGGATAATGGGATTGAGAAATTACGCAATCTATATGCTCAAACTTGCATCACCCATAATAGCACCTCAGCTCAATGTATCAAAGCATGTGTGTTAACTGCTAGGACATGGCTCATTTCAAGCATTTTTTTTCTCCTCTTTTTCTCCCCAATTTGGAATGCCCGATTCCCAATGGACTGTAAATCCTCATGGTGGCGTAGTGACTCGCCTCAATCCGGTTGGCAGAGGACGAATCTCAGTTGCCTCTGCATCTGATATGTCAATCCGTGCATTTTATCACGTGGCTTGTTGAGCACATTACCATGGAGACATAGCGTGTGTGGAGGCTTCACGCTATTCTCTGCGGCATCCACGCACAACTCACCATGTGCCCCACCGAGAGCGAACCACATTATAAGGACCACGAGGAGGTTACCCCATGTGGCTCTACCCTCCCTAGCAACAGGGCCAATTTGGTTGCTTATGAGACCTGGCTGGAGTCAATCAGCATGCCCTAGATTCGAACTTGCGACTGCAGCGGTGGTAGTCAGGAGCTTTACTCACTTAATTTAGTTTTATAAAGTGCTGTTCAGCCATGATGTCAATTTGTTGGCCAACATAGATGGCAAATTCGCCATGAGCTCCTTTAGGAATTACAGTTTCAGAATATTTTTTTTTTTTTTGTTGCAAAAAAGATCTGTGGTTAATTTTGCTTTAAAGGGATACTTCACCTCTGGGAAGATGAATGTGCATTTAAAATTGGTCATTTATATAGTATAAATGTGAAATTATTTTTGAATTTGAAGCATTCTAGACTGAGAAAAGGCAGAAAATTAATTTTTTACACATGTGGCTGAAAGACAACAACTCCCAGAATGCACTTGCTTTGCTGCCCTTACGAGGCCACTCCCAAACCACGCCTACCGGTTACAGGCGGCAGTATCTGAAAATATGATACAACTAGGCTTGCTTTGATACATCGTGACTCTATAAATCGTGAGTTAGTTGATAAATTGACTGACTACGCAGGAAGAACATTATAATTCCGGGTGTCCAAACTCTGTACATGACGTCTTAGTAACAAAAAGAAAAACAAACAAAATACACACTTTACACTAAGCCGTCCGTTTGTCCCTGCGGGCTTTGGCTGGCGTTTCCAATTTATCTTCGGGATCCTAAAATAAGTTTCCAGGACTCCCCTGTCCATGTGTGGTACAAAACTTGGGTGCTCAGTTATACATGCTCAAGTTAGCGGTGCTGTTTCATCAGCGGATTCAGCGATCTCGTCCAGAAGAAAACGGCATCGCTGAAATTCGCGACAGCAATAGGACACTCTATCTGTTTCCATAGGCGCACAGCGAGAGCACTGACACCACCAGTCCGCCCCAACTCGAGTCTGGCCGGGCTCATCCTCCTGCCTGTCAAGCATGTTTTGCTCCCCTGCTACAGCAGCTGCTCCAGCCTCTGTTCATCGCTGTATTGCGGCTCGTACAGGTAGCCGCGAGCATCAGATTCTCGCAACAGATCTTTGAAATCCCCTTCTGCCATTTCAACTTCAAAACTACCTTCCGCCATCGTGATTAGCCTACTTGTATACAAACTTTCTACACAGAGCAAGAGCCTGTTTTCTTAGCTTCTACAGAAAGATGGCTGACACTATCTTCACATTCTGTGAGTGAGATCCCGCCCCATATGGGCGTGGTGAAAACATGCGGAATACTGGCTGTAGTTTTAAGCCTCTGGCCCAAAAATCCTCCGATGACGCAAAATGACGATTTTTGCGTCATCGGAGGATTTTTTCCAGACTAAAAATAAATAAATCTCTCGTCTCAGGGGGATATGAGGGGGGGAGCTCGGTAATTCGAAAATACTACTGGTTTTCTACTGATACAAAGCTTAATGCTAAATCCTGAAGTAACCCTTTAAGAGATTTTCTCTTTTTACATGCTTGGAGAATTATGTGTAATCCATCAAACAATCTTTGTAGTCTTTATTTAGCCATGTTTTAGCAACTTGCATTTTAAAAGCACACAAGCTTTAAAAATTCACATTTGAGGTATCACTCTGTGTAGTTTGTTATAGAACAAAAATGGAAAAGTCTCTTTTAATAATGTTTGCAACAAACCACAGAAAAACTTTACTTGTACATTGATAACCAGTTTTCTAAAAACCCATTACAAATATCTGAGGAAATACATGGCTCAAAAATGTGAATTCTCATTCCATGTTTTAGGACTACAAACAGCTCTATTCAGAACATGCGATCTCTAAGGCTAAGACAAATGTGTTACGATAAACTGCCACTAAAGTGAATGTCTGAATGTGGACGCTCTGATCCATTGCTTTGGTGTGGAGAAGAAACATTGGCCTCCTCATTCTCCACCTCCTCATTTTTCCACTCATGAGCTTCATCTCCAATAGCAACCATCTCGGCATTACCAGTGGCTCAGTCTATGTTCATCCCTCCAGGGCTTCCATCATACTCATGATGGCCATAGTCAGCCAAGATCCTACGAAAAAGGAGCATGCTAAATGCAGATCATGACTAAACAGCGTCTGGGGAAATAAACTGCTGGGTTTTGAATATGTGGGATGAGTAATAGCAGAACTTTTCCTTGGCTGCGTGTTTACCCTTGAGATTGTGTAGGCCATATTGAGTTTAGCAAGTTACTGTTGAGGGAACACAGGAAGATGTAATTGAGGGCGTTTTGAAAGTGTACAGTGGATCATAGTGTGCAATATAATGAGGATGAATCATGGGCAATCCATTAGATTTGAAAATGGACTTTATTTGAACCACTGCTGTGACTAAACCATGGCATTATTAGTTAGTCATAAAACATTAACATTAACTCATAAAACTGATTTACAGAAGTTAGTTTTTTTTTTTTAAATAATGTCTCAAAGTCATTGTTTGATAACAGAAAAATTATGTCTATTTCCTGTTTTTAGTATTTGTGGACCTTCCTGTCCCTCAACTCCATTTTAACAGAGAAAAGTACTGAAATCTGCTGTTTCTGACCTTGTCCTTGTGTTTTTCAGTGTGTCTCTGTTTTGTGTCACATTTATTTTATCGTGTTCCAGGTTAACTCCCTCTCATTTGACATTGGCCATGGCATTAAACGTGTGCAAATGATGATAAGCAGACCTTTTGTCTGTGTATCTGAGATTTCAAAATTTGTGGCTTCTTAAAGGGATATTTCACCAAAAATGAAAATTTGTCATAATTTACAAACCCTCATGTTGTTCCCAACCTGTAAGAGTACCATAGGACACAAAAGGAGATGTTTGGCTCCCTTTCCTCGGTCTGTCAAACTCCAAAATGAAAAAGCTCAATACGGGCTCTATTTTCGTTTGTGTGCAAAGCTAGGTTTTACAACCGTTCGCAATGTTTTATCCCATTTTTGTGAGAGCGCTATTTCTAAATGCAGTTTTCGTGCCAGTGCAAAGTCCAAGTGGGTGTTGGTGGGAGTGTTTTTGATACTGTGGGTGTATGTGCGCAAACTGAGTGTGTATTGTAAATAAATGAAGTAGAAGCACAATTTGCTATTTTCCTGAGAAATATGTTATTGCGTTAAGACATCTCAATAGCACCTCTTATCTCAGCGCAAAGTCCAAATTCAGTTCCTGCATTTGCAGTTTGGAGATTCCACCATCTGGTGGTAATAAAGTTCAGGTCCAAATTCTGAAAGTACAGAACATCAAATTATATCTCTTCAATTGCTGTTTGAAGCCGTTTGTTGAACCAAATTATGAGATTTGTGTTAGTCTTTCTAGAGGTCATAGTTTATTTTTTCTATTATTATTATAATTATTATTATTATTGTCATCTATTATTATTCTTGTATATTTACAATTGCATTTATGATTTAATTTTGACTTGTAATTTACCACCTGTTGTCGTAGAGTGATTTTTAAGTCTCTGCAAAAGTGGCCGGTGGTAGAATTTGTAGTAAAATGTTTGGATTTAGTACAAAGTTTTTTTAACACTTTGTTATTTTTTATTATATTTTCATTCACTTTGAAGTGTTCAATAAATTAATCACATTTTTCAAAATCAAAATCAAAGTGCATGCTGATACGACCACTGTTAATACTAGATTTGTGTGCCAGTAGATGAAAATAATTACTTAATTTAACAGAGCATACATCCAAATTCTGACAAGAAACATATTTTCCATGCACATAAAAGGAGCATGTTGCTGTCATAGAAATATGCCTGACATTCATCAAGAACGCAGTTAATGCACAAAATAATGTCATTTGAAATTTTTGTAATTCATTACATACAGTCCATTTACACTACCAACTTCTTATTAATGTGCTGTCTTTGGTAACATCGCTGGTGCTTGAGGGAATGAACTATATAATAGGGTGCAGGCACTTGAATAACCGGAGAAGAACCTCAGAATTAAATTGCACTTGGTCAAGCCTTTTTTGCGTATTATGTGCACATTTTTGCAAAACCCACTTGCGTGTAGACTTGGTGCATTCTTGCACGAAAATACAAAAATTTCATGGCCATGCTCGTTGACTGCGCTTATGACTGAAATCATTGCGCTGCACCTAACGCATTCACTCTTAAAATAGGCCCCTTAATGTGATATAAAAATAGTCTTGCACCAAGTCTTCTGGAGCCATCCGATAGTTTGGCAAGCAACAGACCAAAATTTAAGTCTAAATTCACGCTGTAGCTCTCAAATTAAATAGACCACCTTTGACCAATCAGTGTTTGCCTTCAAATTGCGTTGATCCATTTTTGTAGTCTACATGAATTTGGTGTTGCATTTCAAAGCCTCGGTTATACAGGTTTCAAATGACATAAGGGTATATACATTTCTTTTTTGACTGAACATCTCTTTTAATACTCAGTCCGGCTGTCAATAAGACACTAGTTTACAGCAATGTGATGACTTGTCAAGGATGGATTTATCAGCTATTAATTCACAGCTCCTGAGACTGAACCACTGTAACTTCCAACAAGGCACTATCAACTGTGCCCTAAAACTAAACATCAGCCTATTTAGCAAGGCCAGAAGTAGATCTCAAAATAAAACTGCTGTAAAAAGAAAAAGTAAAGTTTGAACTTTCTAATTTTCAATTAGATGGAAGTTTGAGATTTCTGTGATCGTTCTAGTGCGCCTCATGTTCTTAGCCTGCAGGCAGTTTTTGAAGAGAAAAACGTTGGCCTAACCAGAACTTCTCAGCCGGCAATATTAAGCTTATGTGTGCAGAACTGTTGAAGAGTGAGTCTTTGTTCATGTTCAGGTCTGAAAAAAGACTGATCACGTAAAAACAGAACGTGCCTACAAGCTTTATAGTTAAACTGCTCAGCCACATTCCCCTATTCTCTGGCGTGTGATTAGAACATTCACTGTGGACCTCTGGCTTTTTGTTCACACAGCACGCCTGCTGCCGCTATTGTTACTGGTGCTTTTCCGCTTCACTGGTCTTGTTTCTCTCCGGTGGACTGAGAACGACAATGACATGCCCCCCCACCCATACCGAATGCATGGGAGATGTTTCAGCCAAACGCCTCTTCCTTCGTTTCCTCTATAGTTTTTTAAATCAATATTTGAGTGGGAGGTGAGATCTGTGGTCTGTGCTGCATATCTCTAGGGAGCAGGAGGCACTCTGGCCGGTGGTCCTGGTTTGGGTTTTAAAGGAAGGGATCAGTCAGAGCAGCACACAGACAATAAATCAATGGCCTTATCCAAACCCCTTGCTCCGCTTGAGGAGAAAACTGCATTTCTATAAGGAGATTATATTTGTTCACTAGTTTCTGACCTGCTGGCCCCTTTTTTCCTCCATCTTCCACTGAGCTCAGAACTACAAATAACATATAACCAGGCTCAAGTTTTCAATGTATTTATATATATATATATATATATATATATATATATATATATATATATATATATATACACACACACAAACACATACAACAGTTAGTTCCGGTCCTCAAATCTGATTGGACAAGAGACGTTCCATGAGCACTGATGGTCTGACAGGATCAGCACTCAGACGCTTCACTGTGTGTATCACTCCGCGTGTGTTCGTGCCATTCTAAACTATGGTGTAAGAGCAGTGCATATTTGTTAGGAGTTAGTCTTTATTTTTAAAATTACTTGTGTTAGCCAGCAGGTGGTAGCAAAAGATAATTTTTGTGTGTAATATGAGTCAGTTGGTGACGTAAAGTGAATCCGTTAGTCATTGTTACATGGAGCAGCGTTCTGTGATCGCTCGTATTACCACTACATTACTTAAGCTAGGATATTATTTTAAAAGTCTTTAAATGAACAATTTCAGGATTAAGGCTCATTGCAGCTGAGAGACACAAAGGACTGTTTGATTACAGAACTTGAGGTGCTTACCGAGTTTCCACATTGGATACACACTGTTTAAAATGGCAGAATACAACGCTGTTTCTATAGTGAATGACTCTAGTATGGCTACCACGAAAAAGGGAGAAATACCCGCGCTTGGACGCTATTTTTCCACTGAGAAAGCTGACCTACAGAACGCTGACTGCATCTCTGCTTGGGAGTGGCAACAGGTGATCACACATGCTCCGTATCTCTCTCTCTCTCTAACACACACACACACACACACACACACACACACACTCAAAGACACATAGACACGCACACACCCATCAATCCATCCTTGTTTATCCAATAACTTGTTAGAAACAGCGCAAGCTGTGATACTATTTCTGAAATGACATTTTTGAATTACTAACGGAGGTGTGGACGCATCATTTGTTTTAAACCTGCGGACTCACAGCAGTGCTGATGTAGGGCCATATCGCACTCTTGCTCGTGTGATATTACTTAAATGTGTGTATATATATATATATATATATATATATATATATATATATATATATATATATATATATATATATATATCCACACACACACACACACACACACACTGGTGACCAAAAGTTTGGAATAATGTACAGATTTAGCTCTTATGGAAAAAAAAATGGTACTTTATTCATCAAAGTGGCATTCATCTGATCACAATATACAGTCAGTACATTAATAACATGAAAAATTACTATTACAATTTGAAAAAAAAATTCTGAATTTGTTTTAACTACTTCAAAGAGTTCTCATCCAAAAAATCCTCCACATGCAGCAATGACTGCTTTGTAGATCCTTAGCATTTTATTTGTCAGTTTGTCCAGATACTCAGGTGACATTTCACCCCACGTTTCCTCTAGCACAACCATAGATTTGAATGGCTTGTTGGGCACTTCTCACTCACCTTACAGTCTAACTGATCCCACAAAAGCTCAATGGGGTTAATATCATAATAATCTTTTCCAATTATATGTTCTCCAATGTCTGTGTTTCTTTGTCCACTCTAACCTTTTCTTTTTGTTTTTCTGTTTCAAAAGTGGCTTTTTCTTTGCAATTCTTCCCATAAGTCCTGCACCCCTTAGTCTTCTCTCTACTGTTGTACATGAAACGTGTTGAGCGGGTAGAATTTAATGAAGCTGTCAGCTGAGGAAATGTGAGGCGTCTATTTCTCAAACTCGAGACCCTGATGTACTTTTCCTCTTGTTTAGTTGTACATAGTCTGGCCTTCCACATCTCTTCCTGTCCTTGCTCGAGCCATTTGCCTTTGAAGACTGTAATGTACAACTTTGTATAAAATCTTCTGTTTTTTTTGGCAATTTAAAGTTCATTCCTCAAAACAATGATTGACTGATGAGTTTCTAGGGAAAGCTGTTTCTTTTTTTCAAATTTTTTTTTACCTAATATTGACCTTAAGACATGCCAGTCTATTACATACTTTGGCAACTCAAAAACAAACACAAAGACAATGTTAAGCTTCATTTAATGAACCAAATAGCTTTAAACTGTGTTTGATATAATAGTAAGTGATTTTCTAGTACAAAATTAGCAATTTAGCATAATTACTCAATGATAAGGTGTTGGAGTGATGGGGCCTGTCTATATTTGATCAAAAATTACTTTTTTCAAATAGTGATGATGGTGCTGTTTTTGACATCAGTATTGTCCAGACTATACTTTGTGATCAGTTGAATGTCACTTTGGTGAATTAAATTATCAATTTCCTTCCAAAACAGTACAATTTTACATTATTCCAAACTTTTGGCCGCTATATATATATATATATATATATATATATATATATTTATTATTAATTTTAATTATTTAAATATAACTATTTATAATTTTTTAATCATTAAAAACATTGAATAATTGTTATTTGAGGGCTCTCTCAGCAAATGTTTATATATGCGATTACTTGCTATTATTTCAACTAAATAATCGGTACACCATGTAATTAATTTGATTTTAAAATTTAGTTTGAAAGCCCTGCTAATTTCATTTTGAAGCATGTACTCCTTAATCTGTAGTGGAATACTGCCCGTCACTATAGAAATGCAACATATGTGGCGGATAGTTCTTTCTATAAGTCAAACTCCCTTTTAGACTTTGGGAAACATTTAATGTTACTTGAATTGGTGCTATTTTATTGCATTTCTATATTTATACTGTTGAAGGCTTTGTATGGAAAATGTTATTAAAACATTATATTGTTACATATTGTTTGTTTTCTTTCCTAAGTAGGAACTAAATGCATTTTAACAGGAAAATAAATAAATAAATAAATATATATATATATATATATATATATATATATATATATATATATATATATATAGTGTCAAATTTCAGCACTTTCAAAATATGCGATTAATCACGATAAACTACAATAATATGCAATTAATCAACTGACAGCACTAATATGTTCCCAGTCTCGTTTGGCCTCACTTCCTCCTTTTTCAGTCTAATTCACATCTTGCTTCCCTCTCTCTCTTCTTATATTTGTGCAATCATAAATATCGCCCTCTATATAATGAAATGATGAAGTCTGGATTTCATCTGCTCTGCTGAAGCATGGAGAATGGCATATTTAGAGTATTTCTTTTCATTGTGCTCTGCTGCCTCTGTTTGATTTGCTGTCTCAGTACACAACATCTAATCCGTTGCTTCTCCTCTGAGGCGACAGATTGACTCCTGTCTGGAGCCTTAAAACCTACCTGACATCAGCTGAGCTCTGCGGCCGGGATACACCACCCTTCACTGCACTGTCATTAATATTGATTTACTTAATTGTTTGAGCTTAATCCAGCAAATAAGGCTGTAAACTATGAGAGTATTGCACCTTGGGATAGCTGATATCAAGTTTTGAATCCTCTTTGGTGGTTTTTAAAACATTATGACCTCTCTCTCCCACTCACACATAAAATAAAATAAAATACCAGTTTTTATTAATGAAATTTTTTTTAATGGTTTTTATTTTTATATTTTTATTTTTTAAGTAAAATTAGATATTTACTCTGTATCGTCAAAAGTATGTGGACGCTCGAACATCACACCCATATGTGCTTGTTTAACATTTCATTTAAAAACTTGGAAATTGGTCGTAACACAATGTTGACTGGGTGTTTTATCTCTTGAGGCCATCATAAAAGCACTGCCAGAACTTCTTTGGAGGCTAAGATTAATGTCAGATGCAATTAATGGGTTGTCCGTGAACATCACATTTAGCGATCAAAGATTTTTTCCTCAGATGGCAAAACCATGGAAAAAATTGTACAGTGTGAACCCAGCTTTATTGGTATTTTTTTTTTTATTTTTTATTTTTTTTTAACTGCCTAAATACAGTACATTGTTGGTATAGACCACTCATTGGGCCCAGGGGGAGGGGGCCCATCCAAGCAATTTTGTCCCAGACCTCATCAATTTTAGTGATGGCCCTGTATTCTGCACATGTGTTTTCTAATTTTTTACTTTTGTCATAACCAAGAGACAATTTTTATGTTCCAGTGAATGTTCCATTGAATTTTATACTAGTAGGGTTGGATTTGTACTTAAAGAAAATACTTTTCATTCAAGGATGTAGGTACTTGAAGACACAACATATGGTGTATGGATGCAAAGTTTATACTTGGACAAGCTAAACTAGCTATTTGGAAGACTAGTATATGTTGTAAATATCCTACACCTTTTTACTGCTTTTGTGTATCTAGAATAAGTGTTGAGCACATTTTCCAAGCCACATGAATTCTAGACATGAGATAAATTTTGTGTGAATGGTGCTCTATTGGAAGTTTCTAAAGCTATACATCCACATTAATCCAGATACATTTGAAAACAGCGTTTTCATTTTTAAAACTCTATCCGTCCACAGTGCTGCTTTCAAGTGTTTTCCAAAAGTTGCTCGTCCACACTGAAACGTATGAAAATGCTTAAATTGTCTTAATACTAGGGGTGTGATGATACACTTAGCTCATGAGACCATACATGATACTGGGTTCACGAGAAAGAGACGAGACGATATTTTAACACTATGTATATTACTGGTCTTTTATTCGACTTAGGGATGGGCGATACCAATATTTTCATTTCGATCTGATACCAAGTACATTTAGGCCAATATTTTTACGAATACTTTGGATAAAATTAGTAACTTAAATTATTACTTATATTTTTTATATATTTATAGGCTTAAGCAGAACATTATTTCTTTTAAAAATTAGTTAGTATAAGCCACATATAAAACCTCAAAATTAACCATAGATATTATTATATGGCTACTGTTACTAAAAACAAGTACCAATATGGATACTAGAGTAATGCTTAGCAAAACCATGGTTAATTGTATCGAAACCTTGGTTACTGCCAAAATAAATAAATTAATAAATAAATAAATCAATAAAAACAAAAACAAAACATGGTCACTACAGTCGTGGTTACTAGTCATTGTTTATACAACATTACTACATTAAATCCATGGGTAGTTTTCATGAGGATATCATTTATTAACAAGGATTTAAGATCATTATCAATATTTTAACACCTCTGAATTTAAATAAGCCTGTTAAAATGGTCACACAAGCCCATTATAATACATGTCATGTCTAGGTTTGTCATTACTTAGTGTGAATAACTCCAGATGCATTTTTTCTGTCATTACCTCAGGAAAGCACTGCTCTCTCTTTGAACGAGTGCTGTGACTGAAAGGGTGATCGCTGTCTGCTGGTGTATTTTAGCATTTCTGCACGTCAAGATGAGCGGAAGAAAAAATAGTTCAATGATATGAACGAATGCAACATTTTGCTCATATAATTGTTCTTTTCCACTTTGAAGCTTATGAGATACATTCATATTCATGTTATCTAAATAATAATATCACTAGTTAAAAAAAAAACCCATTCAGAATCTATATTTTTATGTGAGAATCGATATTCTTGGCACCACATCAGTATCGGGAGTATGGATACTTTAGCATCGATCCGCCCATCCCTAATTTGTCTGAAAGTCACAAAATGCAAAACAATGCAGGTGCATTTTGAAATGTTTTATCTAATCATCTTGTAATGAATGTCACTTAAGTTCGACTTTGTGAGTATGAATTATCATATGCAGTAAAAGACGATATGCAATATGCTAGCACTGTAAAAATGTTCTGCCACAAACTCATCTGACTGGCTTCTCTCCTATAAGATTTCACATGAGTCTCTTCAGACCTGGTGGATTTTAGTTGAGAGCTGTAGTGGTTCTGTAGGTGTCTTTGCATAGTGCTTGTGTTAGCCACAGTGTACGGCACAATTTTCTTACAGTACTTACACTGTTCATGTCTTGTCACATTCTCTGCCATTTATTGTTTCCAATGTGTACCCAAAATGCTGCCACACAAACTATAAATGTGGCTGGGCCATCTTATCCTAATTTCACCCTCAAATTCCATCATGCTGATATCGCGAGACAGCTTTTCACCTCAATGAGAAATATTGTCACATTGTAATATTGCGAGATCTCGTGGCACGATATTGCCATTCCATGTACTGTTTGAAACACAATTGTCCTCGTTTTCCGACGCCAGACAGCAATTCTGAGTAAGCTTCCCTTCGCCCTTTTTAAAAACACTACCAAAGTGAATGACAGGCATAAAGCCGATGCTACAACATGGTCCAATCTTGATTGTTTTGTGTTGAATGGATCATATGACCACGTTACGTGACAACAAATACGTCATTGTTTTCAGATATCTCCGTTTTCCCTGTCCACTCTACAATGCGAAGGTTATCGCTGTTAAAAATGTAGTCTCTGAGTGGATAGAAGGTCAAAATGTAGAGAAAATTTTTTTATTTCAAACGAAAACATATTAGTGTGGCTGTGGCCTAAATTGTTCAAGTAGTGACACTAGTGTATCTAATAATTATGCAAGTTTGATACTTTATTTTTAAACTCTCTCTCTCTCTCTCTCTCTCTCTCTCTCTCTCTCTCTCTCTCTCTCTCTCTCTCTCTCTCTCTCTCTCTTTCCCTTCCAATCAGACATTCCACACAGCAGCAAACCAATAAAGTCATAACAAGCACAAGCCAACTCGTTAAACAACTCACTGACATCATCAGCGGATCTTCACGGGTAAAATTCATTCCATTGTCTCTGACCTCTCCAATTCTGACTCTCATTTATCTTTCTGTGCTGGGATAATTGTTATTTTATATTTGGGTATCAGTCCATTCATAACTGTTATTCTTAAAGCAAATAGTGTGCAGTAATCTGCACTGACAGCTAATAACATGGCGTCATAGTGAAGATATGGAGTTGTTAAACTGACGGTGTTCTCATTTTCAAAATCATGCCATTTTCTTTTCCTGCAGCAAGACAGGCTCCGTCTGACGAGGCTCAAAACAGAGCTGTCGGATTCTGTGCAGCGATATGGAGACCTGCAGACGGTACACATGAAACACACTCTTGCCCTTTCCTTGTCCAGAATGCACTCAGCTTTAGCAGAGCTCCTTCAACAGATATTTGCAGATATCAACCACAAAAATATATCTGTCTAGGCTAGCCGTCCCTTGCAGCAATTTATATTAGCCTTCCAAGTTATGCTGAGGATTGAGAGGATTGACATAATAGTTACAGGTGCAAATTACAGATATAAATTCATTATTTTAGAAGGTAAATACAATATAATATACAATAAATACAATGTATATTATATATATATATATATATATATATATATATATATATATATATATATATATATATATATATATATATATATATATATATAAAATATACATTTACAATTAAACTGGTGCAAGAAGAGTCATTTGAACTTTTATTTAGCTGAGCTGCTGTCACATGTGTCTGGCTCTGTTTGCATATTAATGTCATTTTTTCTCTTGTCTGACAGAAAATTGCAGATCGTTCGAGGGCCTTGCTTCCTCCTGCACAAAAGGACAGGAAACAGGTGAATAGCTGCAATATCTCAGAGTCCAGAGAGAGTCCTTTTCTTCCTCTTTGTTCTTTCTTAAGTCCCTGCGACAGTGAGATAAAGAGTATGTCTCTGTGTGTGATTGCCTGTGAATGAGGAGCTCTTTGATGCTCCTCTTTTCTCACCCCTTAATTTTCTAGCAAGTCAGACATTGATTGAGTTTCCTGTCACGTACTAATAGACCAGAGCTCTCAATTTAAGTGTTTGTTTGGAACCATAATGTTTGTGGTGAGAATGTGAGAAGCAACCTAGTCGGTTAGTAGGTCAACAATGGAGTGCTGTGGCCTAGTGGTCTAGATCTGGGCAGATAACTGATAAGATTTAGCTTCGAACCAAATCCGGTGCTGGGGGCTTGCAGAATGGCATGCATTCAGTTGACAGACACCTGCTCCAACACAGTTTAATTATAACTCCTAATAATTAATACAAGATGGCAAAAACTTAAAGCTTTTATGCCAACCAATCAATAAACAGAATTTTATATCGATAAAATGCAGGAATCAAGTTTTAGCTAGCCTCTTATTCAACACTCATACAATTTTCTACAATTTCACCATCTACAACTATTACAACTTTGCATGAGAGCGGCCTACTCCTGTTGTCCTCCACATCAACTCTAGTCACTTTATTTAGATATTGAAATTATTTTTTTGTTTTTTATAAATATCACATATGTGAATAGATTAATATGCATTATATATATATATATATATATATATATATATATATATATATATATATATATACACATACAGCAGTTAGTTCCGGTCCTCGAATATGATTGGACGAGAGACGTTCCATGAGCACTGTTGGTCTGACACCATCAGCACTCTGACACTTATCTGTGTGTATCACTCCGCTTGTGTTCGTGCCATTCTAAACTAAAGTGTCAGAGCAGTGTATATGTGTTAAGAGCTTCTGTTTGTCTTTTTTTTTTTTTCATTATATGTTAGCCAGAAGGTGGTGGCAAAAGATCAGTTTTGTTGTCTAATATGAGGCAGTTAGGTCACGTGAATCTGCATCAGCCGTTTACATACAACAGCCCCTTTGTGATCACAAAGGAAAAGCTAGGAAATAGCTTTAAATGGATTTAAACGAACAACTTCATCATTACGGCTCATCACAGCTGAGAGACACAACAGATGGATTAACTACACAATGGGTGCTGTTTAAAATGGTGGAGGGCATTGCGGTGTCTCTAGTGATCAACGCTTGCTCACCAGCTACCACGAAATAGGGAGAAATACCCCCGCTTGGATACTATTTTTACACTAAGAATGCTATCTTAAGAAAGCTGACAGCATCTCTGCTTGGGAGTGGCAACAGGTGATTGCACATGCTCTGTCTCTCTCTCTCTCTCTCTCTCTCTCTCTCACTCTCTCACACTCTCTCTCACTCTCTCTCTCTCTATCGCTCTCTCTCTCTCTCTCACTCACTCACTCACTCACTCACTCACTCACTCACTCACTCACACACACACACACACACACACACACAATAAACACCTTGTTTATCCAGTAACTTGTTAGAAACAGCACAAGCCGTGATACTATTTCTGAACTGACATTTTTGAATTACTAACGAAGGCTTGGACGCATCATTTGTTTTGAACCAGCAACGGCAGATTCTGATCAGTCACATATTAAAGTAGTTCCATGCACATATGTGTTTTTTTTTACCGTACTCAGTTTTTCAAATTTTGTAAAAATGTACTTGTTCATTGAACTGTGGCATATAAGCAATATCACACTCGCAACTGTGGTATATGGCCCTAAATCAGCACTGCTGTGATTCGGCTGCAGGCACGAGGCCGCAGGCCGAGTGGCGTAGGTAATCACAGCAGTGCTGATTTGTAGGGACATATCGCACTCTTGCTCATTTGATAATGCTCAAATATATATATTTATTAGATAGTAATAATATTAACTAATATTATTAGTTATATCAAACCCAGCTGTGATGGCATAAAGATGATTAATTAAATTACTTGGATGTTAAAATAAGTTTTTCAAAACTAGGAGGAAGACCATTTAGGTGATAAAGATGTTTCAGATTTTGTCATCTGATTTGATGTGAGAAAGGTCTTGTAGAGAACAAACAACATGTTTTGAGAATGGCCATAGTTGAAAGTTCTGATTAAGTTTACTCTCATTTGTTTAAACTGACAACCTAAAATCTCCAGAAATATTCCTTTACCCATTGAGAGATAACTCAAGGATGTACTGACTATTGCTAAGAATCAACTGAATGATAGGAATTGTATTTTATGTTACCTTAGCTCAGGTTGGCTGGTACAGTATGTGACTATGGTCCAGAAATACCCACTCCCGTCTCAGTACTGTTCAAATCCTCTCTTATTCCATTTCTTTTGTTTTACGGAGACGCTGCTTTTATGGGCAACTCTGTCAACCTTGACTTTGTCTCTGATGTTCCCATCTCCATTCACAATCTCTTGAAACACCCGACCAGAGCAATCAAACAAGATGTGTAGTTCTAATATTGAACATCATGATGGTTTTGGTTTTGTGATGGTTACACATCCAAAACAAACAACACGCTGAGTTGTTAGTCAAGAATTCTGAACAGATGACATCTGAACATCTGAACTCAAGATGGCGCCGAGTATGGCTGCTGCGTCGCGAGCTCCATCAAAACACTGCAGTTTATTGTTTGTTTTGTTTACAGTTCTGTGTTTTTTTGTCTTGGATGTTGTCTGCCTTATTGTGTACGACAGACAAACGCTTTTGGACATTGGTTCGGCAATCACACACCGAAAACCGGACTTCACATTCCTCAATGCCGACCCGCGGTCTACAAACACGCCAGCGGAGCCCTTTGTTTGGGCTGCCCGGCCGCGGAAACGCAGACGGAAAAGGGGAAAAAGAGCCGGCGTTCTCATCAGATTAAGACGTCGCGCAAATCGCCCCCCGCTACCCAGTATACTACTGGCAAATGTTCAGTCTCTGGACAACAAGCTCTGCGAGCTGAGAGCGCGGATCTCTTTCCAACGAGAGACGAGAGAATGCTGTGTTATCTGTCTTACGGAAACCTGGATGTCCGCGGAGATTCCAGACTCGGCCATCAAACCCACGGGTTTCTCCGTGCACCGAGCGGACAGAGCGAAAGACCTCTCAGGTAAAAGCAGAGGTGGAGGTGTATGTTTTATGATCAACAAATCATGGTGTGATCAGAGGAATGTACATTTTATCAGATCTTTCTGCTCTCCTGATCTGGAATTTCTCATGCTTCTGTGTCGACCATTCTGGCTACCGAGGGAATTCACAGCGGTCATTATCACTGCTGTGTACATCCCCCCACAAGCCGACACAGACCGGGCACTTAGGGAACTGTATGGCAGTATAAGTCAGCAGGAAACCGCGCGCCCTGAGGCCGCGTTCATTGTTGCCGGGGACTTCAACAAAGCCAACTTCAAAACAATAGCACCAAAATTCCACCAACACATCAGCTTCAACACACGAGGGGACCGGGTTTTGGATCATTGCTATTCTCCTTTTCGGGATGGCTACAAATCCCTCCCCCGCCCACCATTTGGCAAATCTGACCACTCTTCCGTTCTGCTTCTGCCCGCTTACAGGCAGAAACTGAAACGGGAAGCACCCGCCCTCAGAATGATCCAGTGCTGGTCGGACCAATCAGACTCTGCGCTACAGGACTGTTTTGATCACGCGGACTGGGAGATGTTCCGGTCTGCCTCCGATGACGACATCGAGGTTTACGCTGATAGCGTAACGTGTTTCATCAGAAAGTGCGTAGAGGACGTTGTTCCGACAAAAAATATACGGATCTACCCCAACCAGAAACCATGGGTTAACGGCGATGTTCGCGCGGCACTTACTGCGCGGACCACCGCTTTTAATTCCGGGAACGCGGAGGAGCGTAAACAAGCCAGTTATGCCCTCCGTAACTCCATCCGTGCAGCCAAACGCCAGTACAGGCACAAAATTGAAGAACAGTTTAACACCACTGACTCCAGAAGTATGTGGCAGGGAATTAACACCATCACGGACTATAAACGGAATAAAAACTCCGCCATGAACACCGCTGCCTCTCTCCCGGACGAGCTTAATACATTTTATGCTCGTTTCGAGGACAACAACACCGCCCTCACAGAGAGAGCACTCGCGGCCGATACTACAGAGGCTGGTTCACTCTCCGTCTCTGTTGCGGATGTAACCCGATCCTTTCGACGAGTGAACATCCGTAAAGCCGCGGGTCCAGACGGCATTCCGGGCCGCGTCATCAGAGCATGCGCGAACCAACTGGCTGGTGTTTTTACGGACATTTTCAACTTGTCCCTATCCCTGTCTGTAGTCCCCACATGCTTCAAAACATCAACCATTGTGCCTGTACCGAAGCAATCAAAAATCACTTGCTTAAATGACTGGCGTCCTGTTGCCCTCACCCCCATCATCAGCAAATGCTTTGAGAGGTTGATCAGAGATCACATCTGCTCTGTTCTGCCCACCTCTTTGGACCCATTGCAGTTTGCCTACCGCAACAACTGCTCCACTGATGATGCCATTGCATCTACAATACACACTGCTCTTTCCCACCTGGAAAAAAGGAACACATATGTGAGAATGCTGTTTGTAGACTACAGCTCAGCATTCAACACCATAGTGCCCTCCAAGCTTGATGAGAAACTCCGGGCTCTGGGCTTAAACAGCTCGCTGTGCAGCTGGATCCTGGATTTCCTGTCAGGCAGACGTCAGGTGGTTAGAATGGGCAGCAACATCTCCTCATCACTGACCCTCAACACTGGAGCCCCGCAGGGCTGTGCTCTCAGCCCACTCCTGTATTCCCTTTACACACATGACTGTGTGGCAACACATAGCTCCAATGCCATCATTAAGTTTGCTGACGATACGACGGTTGTAGGTCTGATCACTGACAATGATGAAACAGCCTACAGAGAGGAGGTGCACACTCTGACGCGCTGGTGTCAGGAGCACAACCTCTCCCTCAACGTCAGTAAAACTAAGGAGCTTGTGGTGGACTTCAGGAAGAAAGACAGAGAACACAGCCCCATCACCATTAATGGAGCACCGGTGGAGAGAGTCAGCAGCTTCAAGTTCCTCGGTGTCCACATTACTGAGGAACTCACATGGTCCGTCCACACTGAGGCCGTTGCGAAGAAGGCTCACCAGCGCCTCTTCTTCCTGAGACGGCTGAGGAATTTTGGAACAAACCACCACATCCTCACACGGTTCTACACCAGTACTGTAGAGAGCATCCTGACTGGCTGCATCACCGCCTGGTACGGCAATAGCACCGCCCACAACCGCAAAGACCTGCAAAGGGTGGTGCGAACGGCCAGAAACATCATCGGAGGTGAGCTTCCCTCCCTCCAGGATATATATAACAGACGGTGTGTGAATAAAGCTCGGAGGATCATCAGAGACTCCAGTCACCCGAGTCATGGGCTGCTTTCACTGCTTCCATCAGGCAGGCGGTATCGCAGCATCAGGACCCGCACCACCCGACTACATGACAGCTTCTTCCCACAAGCAATAAGACTTTTGAACACATGATCTCTCACGATCAACAATCAGCACTGCACTTTATTAATCATCACTCTGTCAATATATTCTCCCAATTCAATTAGTGTTTATATATATTTATACCCGTATCTAGTGTATGTGTATTCTACATTGTGTGTATTGTGTACATTTGTTATGTAAATTGTTGTGTAAGTATGTGTACATTTGTTATGTAAATTTTTTTGTGTAAATATGTTGTTTATTGTAAAGTGGTTTATGTCTCGTCACTGTCATGACTGCTATGTTACTCGGAACTGCACACAAGAATTTCACCTACTGTTGCACTCGTGTACACAGTAGTGTGACAATAAAGTGATTTGATTTGATTTGATTTGATTTGAGAATTAGACATTATTCTTTGATCACAAGGCTCCGTCTGAGTCTTGTTGAGTTCAAAGAAAGAACGGGGCCTGTTATCAGCACTGGCAATCTGAATGCTGATTCATCAAGGTAACTTGCTGTTATAAACAGATATATTGCAGTGGTAAAGGCTTTTATTAGAATACTCATGATGACAACCCCATATGTTTGAGTGAATTTTTCTCTCTCAAGTTTAATTTGTCATTCACTCACTTCCCATTGTGTAAAATAACAGATGATTCATTTTATTTGTTTACCATCTTTCATGCATACAACTCTCAAAGTTCTTATCAGTTAGAATTAAAACAACACCAAGAAATATTGAACACAAGATGCAAGAACAAAAGAACATCACACATGGTAAAGCTAAAAGGTAATAAAATGCATAAATACATTGGAGAACAGAATTAGAGAAATTAGAGAATAGAAAGAATATGTTAGAATATATAATTAATGTATTTTATTATAATATATAATAAATTAAACCCAACAAGTATATCTATCACACACTGATCAACAAAATACCCAATAGTGTAACATTTTCAAAGCATTTTCAAGACAATTAGAAAATATAATATATTCTGTTATAATTTGATGTTTTATTTTTCATATATCAAAGAGATCCACCAAATTATTAAAGGTGGTTCATTACTTCCACTCCACTTTTGTGAGACAGCTGGCTATCAAAGCTACAAATAACATAAGCTACACATATGAATATTCTCAGGCACTTATTTGAGTCTGAATAGTCCTACAACTTAAACAAATATATACTAATCTGTAGTACACCCAAATGGCAATAGATCATTGGAGTCATTTAAGGTTTATATATTGTAGTTTTTATGGGTGCTAACTCCTATTTGAGCAAATTACGAACAAAATGTTTTTTTTTTTTTTTTTTTAATAAAGCCACAGCAGTGTGTGGTAAGACCTTGAAATCAGAGGTAGGTTACGTAATATAATTTTTCCAATAGAGAATTTAGATTAGTAAGACATTTATGAATAAACGTCTTAAACTGGGGATATCCCAAATGAAATGAGTCGTGCTGAGCCTATGACATAATGTAATTTGGATCCATTTGCTTTGAAGGAGACCTCTCTCTTTCCTTCACAGATAATGTTGTTACAAATTGTATTGTTTATGATGGAAAATCCTATAATGTTAAAGGACTTATTTTAATGTTAAAGCTGACGCTTGCAAGTTCTGTGCCACTAGCGTTGGAATTTTGTGTTTGTTTTCAAACAGGTTTCCCCAATCACTCCCCCATTTGTCAGAAAACAGATAACCCTACTCCAAACTCACGCCATTGGTTGAGCCATGTTGCTGTGTAAGGCTGGTTGGAATGTTTAAAAAATACATGCAATGTTTTAACAGCACCACAGAAATCGACCTTCAAATGCTTTACTCAAAAAACATTACATTAAATTAAACTTTATATTTTTATGACATTACATTTCACAAGGGCAATTATGCATCTGAGTACACATACACATTAAAGGATAATTTATGTATACATCTTGTCAATAGATGATAAAAACCACCCATCTACAGTGCAAACTGCTCTATGACCTATCAAACAATGTACTTCTCCGTGGGTGGGACAACAACAACAACGCAAAGAAGAATATGCTGTTGGCATGGCATTGTGCTGGACAGAGATGTATAGGATGTACTGATTCTGAGCGAGAAAAATACAATGAGTCATCCACCACATCACATAAAATAATAACCCACCTCGGGCCTTTGTCGATGTCATACATATGCAATTGGATAAATTAGCTGATCAATGTTCTCCCATAAGTGACCAACTCCCACCTCTCTAACTTTCAGACTGGTTCAACCTAAATGACTAACAAAGGTGACCTACTTTTCCTTTTACAGGATGGCAAGCCATTATCATTGATTTACATTATCTCCATTTCTCCACAGCTGTGAAATATCAGGGCGTTATTATTATGTAAGTTGTTTACAAACAGAGAAAGTTGTGTAACTATTGTCACTGCTAAAGAACGCCACAAAAGTTTTTGTCAAAGTCAGGTCTAACGCCTGTGATATTCCGATCAGTATATAAACTAAAAAAAGATAAAAATAAATTTTTTGTTTGTGTGCGGATAGAGTGCACCGACACCTTTCGGTGAGCTGGTTGAGGAGGGAGCATTGTTTGGAGTTGGAGAGAGCTTGGAGGGTGATAGCCAAGCATTCCTGTCAGAAATCAGTGAAGAAGATGTGGAGATCCTGAGGCAGAGAGAAGAAGCACTTCTGCAGATTGAGGTAGGAGCTCAGTAGCCACACCCAATAAACACTTCATTGCATTGTCAAGCCCTGCCCTGTTTGTTCTCTTTCTTGAGCTCTTCTTTATATATATTTCGTACCTTATTTGGAGAAATGTTATTGTCTAAAGAGCTGTACAGCTCTGATGTTAATTTGTAGACAAACCCAGAAGGCTAATCCGCCATGGGCTCCCTCTACATTTTCCTATGGGTTTTGATAATGGAGTTTTTCAATGTATGAGTAAAATAAGGTCTGTGGTAAACATTACTCGATTATACGCAGTCATTTTGTTCTACAACAGAAATTACACACTTTCATACCTCAAATATTAATATTTGAAGCCGCCATGTGTTTTAATTTTTTTTAAAAATTTTTAAAAATTAAAATCAATATGATTTTAAAATTCAAGTTTGTGGTATGACTGTGTGTAATTTATATTGTAGAGCAAAACGTGCATGTATCATCAAGTTATGTTTACCAAACATCTGTTTACCAGATTAACTCCAGCCATAAGACATGGGATACTTCATATGCCATTGTCTGAACCTTGGATTTAGGATGGACAGCACCAAGCCTCACCGAAATTACCGTCCAGGTTGAACTGCGTTTCACATCCCTGATATCTGCCTGCATCACCTCGGTATATTGATGGACTATGTTCTTGAAATGGAATACATAGACTAACAATTGCCAACAAAAGCCTTCATCAGCCAATTAACAAGGACAATTGCATCTATGTGAACTTCTACAGTTAATACTGCAGTGAAGATGAACTTCAAAGATATTAGTCATTAATCTTATAGTTCAAACAATCAGTGTTTAAACACTGACCCTTAACACTTTAATAATTTTAAACCATGACTTGAACTATACAAAAGTAATATTTACATTATATTCATGATGTTAGCCAGAGGGGAACTGGCCCCCACAGTGAGTCTGGTTTCTCCCAAGGTTATTTTTCACCATTAACCAACATCTTATGGAGTTTTGTGTTCCTTGTCACAGTCGCCTTCAGCTTGCTCACTGGGGTTATTAATACAGTTATTATTGAATTACTTAATTTTTAAACCCAATTAACAATTGTATTTTATCTAATTGCACAATGATGATTCATCGACATTATAGATATTACAGTTTTATCTTCTGTTAATGCCTGATCTTCTGTAAAGCTGCTTTGAAACGATGTGTGTTGTGAAAGGCGCTATACAAATAAAATTGACTTGACTTTATTTTACTCATTATTTGAAAAACCCCATTATAAAAAAACCATAGGAAAATCCAGAGGGAGCACCTGGCAAATTCCCTTCTGTGTTTTTGGGCTACAACCTGAACAGCTCTATTCATTTGTAAACTACAGATCCGAGACATATTCCTAATTAAAACAACTTTCCTAATGTCTCTTATTGTTTTTTTTTTGTTTTTTTTATTACATTTTTTTTTATTATTTGGTTTTGTTTTGTTTCAGTGTGTTGTGTCGGGCTGGGTGGGCCACTTAAACAAGCAGCAAAATATTTATATAGCACAGGAACGCAATGTTTACTGTTTTCAAAGAAATAAACCTACAAATGGCTTACTTTTAGTTGTCTCTGCATTTTAATCTGGGATAGGAGAAAGCATTATATTAAATATATATATAATTCATAACTATGAGATTAGTAGTGTACATCTTTTATATCTTAGTACAGGCTGCAAGATTGAAAGTAGGTGGGGATTTGTCCTTCCATTTAAGCAACATAAAATGTATTGTTGTCTATGCAGCGTTCTAACAGGGTTGTACCAACATTTGCTACAATTGGGGAACGATATTTTTAGAAACCCCCCAAAAAGAACTTGAACTATGTTAGCTTTCGATAACAAATGTACACAGAATATCTGTATGTAGAGCAGTGCCCATTATTCAGAACTTGCAGGCACACTTGAAAAGTACCAAAAAAATTACTCATTTTCTTATGTACAAACAGAACCCACAGGCCTCCAGAATTGTAGCATATTTGCTGTACTCACCATCATCTGTTGTAACAGTCCTTTTAAAGACTAAAACTCAATAAAACATTATGTTCTGCTGTTTAGTGGCACACACAAGCAGACAGCTTTTCATACACTATTGAAATACGGCATCATGCTGCTCTATTGAAGTATGTCTTGTGTGTGGCCGAACAGCTGTTTTCCTCCAGATGTGTGTTTACACAGATGTGAACCTGCCAGGATAGGGTCATTCTGTTGTTCTTTGACATCAGTTTGTTCCAATTTCAAAGCATATGTGTTGGACAAGCAGCATATGCTGTTTTTTCGGATGCAGTTGGTTTAAAGAGAATTGTGAAAATGAGGAGGCCAGCTAGGACCCTGTTTACACCTGATATTCAGATCCGTCTCGATTGATCACAAGTGGACAGTGCTATATAAAGGTGTAAACAAGGTACAAAATGTTTTGTGATGTGATCACTCAACCACATTCAAAGGTAGCAGAAAACTAATCTTGAGGTGTTCCAGACTATGCCTGTCTCGCCTGACTTCATGTGATCGGATCACCCATGATTCAAGACCCAGATAAGTACAATATGTCACAATATTTCCTGCCTTGACATATTTACTTTAGAAACTGTTTGGGCGGGACATTTCGAATTGCTTGTCTCTTTTTTACATAATAGGCTTTAGTTACTGTAAGCCACACCATGGACCATAATTTGGTACTTCCTAGTCATTTGCATGTGGTATATGGGGGTGGATACATTCTCATTCTAAAGATCAATTGATTGGACAAAAACCTGTGTAGTGCTGGATGAGATGAGTATTTTTGTCAGTTTTCCCATTTTAAATGTGTTCAGTACGGCATGTGAATTTTGTCAATACTTGGAAGTACACTGGCATATTGATGACCTCAAAACTTATACATTGACTAAAATTTCATTGGGCCCTTATAGGTAGGGCTGGACAATTTGGACAACAAATCTTCATTGCGATTATTCTGGAAAATATTGTGACTGCAATTTTAACTGCAATATAATTATTATTTTAAATTCATTTATTTTGTGGATTTTCTCCCCAATTTCACATGCCCAATTCCAAAAGCGCTCTAGGTCCTTGTGGTGGCGTAGTGACTCGCCTCAACCTGGGTGGCGAAGGACGAATCTCAGTTGCCTCTGCGTCTGAGACTGTCAATCTGCACATGTAGTGCTCTACGTTTAGGATTTTAGGAGAGCGGGTTTGGTTAATAGCAATAATTAATAATTAAAAAGAAGGATCTCAGAGGTATTTCTACTCCAGATAACATCATGGTTGAGGGGCTTTCTGTTGTGCGCTTCATCCAATAGGAGTGGAGAGTTCGATCCTTTGGAATTTCACACATAGGTGTAAAGTGAGCAAGGCTTCATGTGAGTTGTAGTCTTGGACTCCCTTTGTTTGATTTTGGCGCAGTTTTTATCAGTTTTATCAGACTTTTCGACTGTGTTAGGCCTGCCTTTGTCTTATATCTGAATACATGAGGCCCAACACACATATTATCGTGTTGCTTGTTGAACGCATTACCGTGGAGATCTAGCACACGTGGAGGCTCACGCTATTCTCCATGGCATCCACACACATCTCACCATGCGCCCCACTGAGAGCGAGAACCACATTATGGTGACCACAAGGAGGTTAGCCCAACATGACTCTACCCACACTAGCATCCGGGCCATTTGGTTGCTTAGGAAGCCTGCCAGGAGTCACTCAACATGCCCTGGATTCAAATGCAATATGATTATTAACAAAAATATGTTAAAAATTAGGGATGTGCCCATAGTCGAATACCTTATTCGGAAAGGCACGAATAATGACTTCAAAACGAATAACGGATTAATCCAAATAATATACTAAATATTTGTGTGACTGATTATCCAAGAAGCACAAGAATAAAGTGACATTTTAAATAAACATCAAATATTACAATGCATTTATGGATCTGTGCAGACAATATTTCTAAATTGTATACCTTATGAATGAAAATGTGCACGCTGTGGTTTCAGCTCGTATGGGCAAGGTCTTAACTCCATTTGCAGTCTCTGTTAATTATACGTGTCTGGAGCTTGTCAAGTGTAACATTAACTAAGATACAACATCTCATACTCTTTCCACTTCTTGAAATGCCTATGTTAATTTATCACACGATTCACACATGATTCCATGTATTTATTTATAGCTTAAATCTGACTGCGATGTTAAATTCCTGACGTGAAGTGATGATTTCACGTCGGATCTCATCTTTCCATTTCATAAAATTGACCACATTTGTATCCACATCAGTAATTAAAGTAATTATCTGGTTAAGACTTAAAAAAAATATATATATTATTATGCTATTATTATGAAAATATATATTCAAGGCATATTTTATTAATATAAACTACAATTGTGAGAGTAACATTTAAAAAAATGGGCATTTCATTTAGGTTGGGTGTACTTCTGGTTTAAGGCCTTCCCACACCCGGTTCTATCCGAATCGAGACAGATGATTTTGTCATATGAACAAATACAGATACAAATACAGATAATGGCTTCACTGCACTCCCCTATTAATAATGTTAATATAAAATAAATAAATCAAAAACATTTGTCCACTTTGTTATATGGTCTTAGACCACTTTTCATTATTATTTATTGGAACCTGTAAGTTGTTATTAAGAAATAATTGTGGAAATATTTTTCTGTAAAATTATATTTCTACTACTACTACTACTAATATAATAATAATAATTATTATTATTATTATTGTAAAACAGCAGTATATTTATTTACTAATTTCATGCACTAATTTACTTTTGCATGCATCATTGCTTTGTGGTCCAGTTAAACTCATAAGTCTTTATTTTGACTGAGCTTTTGTTTTGACAGAACATGAAGGAATACATTTGTTTGTAGTTGAGATCACAGTGCCAGTTTACTGCTGAGACATGCTCTCATCCACTTTTCTGTCCACAAAAACCTTGTGTTATGGGGTTGCTTTATATTTGGATTATAACTAAGCATATTTGGAAACACTGTAAATGTTATATTATCGGCTCAGTAGCCTCACGTGTGCTTTGAGTATGTGTACGGAGAACAGACGTGCATACATACATTCAGCTCAGTGAGCAGCGCATGTATTTAATTAAATCACAGCACTTTTGGATTGATAAACACATTACCTGATTACGCAATTTCGATTTTATTTAGATTAATCGTATAGCTACTTATAGGGATGGCTCACCAAAAAATAAAAATTCTGTCATCATTTACACACCCTCGAAATAGATGTTATCCACAGTGACCATTCACTGTCATTGTATGGGGAAAAAATAGCAATGAAAGTATATGGTGACTGATGCCAACATTTTGCCCAACATCTCATTTGGTGTTTCACAGAAAAATTAATTCATTTATTTGGAACAACATGTTGTGAATGGTGAAGTAAATGTAGCATGTCAATTATCAACAAGGGTATAGAAAATAAGTCACACAGACGGTAGAGTCAAAACAAATGACACTTTCTATTTTGAATAGCAGAGCATTGAATAACAAGAAGGGCTGCACTTCATAATAACCAATGACAACCTTGAGAAAGCCTTAGAATGAAGATGTATGGCTTTCCCCCTTGAAGACCTGTCTGAACTTCATAGACACTAATGCAACTACCACATCTTCCTAACAGACAGCCATCAAACAATCCCATGTCCCGCAGCCTTCTTAATAAAATCCCATTCATCAGATGGACAAAGCCTGAAAGGACTCAAACAAAGCTGACAGCTTATTTTAGAGGAATTGGACAGTGTTTTTCGGATGATTGGAAGGGTGATGAGTATGAGAGTCTGTGCTCCAATAGCTCTGACGCAGGTTCTGGAGATGTCTTTGGCCCCGGGCCCAGCCGAGATGATCATATCTGACAATGTGCTTTTTCCTGTCTAGCATCCTCCCCGCCTTCCCTAGCCTGTCTTGCACTGCCTCCTCATGCAGTCAACTCCACTCAAGTGAATCACCACTGTTTGTAGCCCTTTTTTGAGTTCCTCTCTCTCTCTTTTCATCTGTCCCTCTCTCTCTTGCTCACTGTTAGATGGGTTCCCAAGGGAAATGGTGAAGTTGGAACTGTTATCCGTGTAAAGCACAATCAGTTCACAGACATCCCCCCCCCCCCCCCACCCCCCACCCACCGCATCCTTACCCTCTGCCTTCAAAATCTGATATGTCCTCCTGAGTGGTTCGCATTTACTCTTTCGGCATGTGCGCTCAGGCGAGCCCCTCTCCGGAGAACCATGCAACCATGCAGATAGAGGACAGTAGGGTTACTCCACATGCCATTATGGATTCTCCATCTTGACTTTCTATGAAACATCCCTCAAAGGTAATGAACTATACCTCTGGGATGACTAATTCAATTTGGATATGACACTATATTACACTGAGGGTTTAACGGAAGCAAGGAACACATTAGCTCTGCCCAAGCTCCGACCTCCCCCTTTTATGACATCTACCCCAGTAGCAGCTCTTGACACTTTGGCCCTGGCCATTTTATAAAATTTTAATTTATAACAGGAAAACATAGGGCATGACAAAGGACAACTTTCAAGGGGAATCTGAATGCAACACATGGCCCATCCATGATAAAAAATACAGACACGTGTCTTCCCTGCAAATGTGTCCAGTGCATCCCTTTTGCCCTTCACTAGGAAATGGAAGTTTCAAAGCTTAGCTAAGCTACAGTGTACCACTCTAATGGCAAATAAGCACTGCTGTAATTCTCCAGCATGTCATTGATTGTGAATCCCTGTCCTACTCTACTTAAAATTTTCTACTAATAGAAATGTAGGTACATTTTATTGGAGACGTCCTAAATACATGTCCGTAGGAAAGACAAATCACAAAGGAGATCTCATGAATATGTCAATTCTGTTTTCCTTCCCTGATGATGATTTAAGAGCAAATGGAAACCTTTTTTTCTAAAAACTAATAGTTCACCCCAAAAATAAAGATTCTGTTACAATTTACTCACCCCCATGTTGTTAAACTGTATGACTTTCTATCTTATGCAGAACACAAAAGGAGATTTGTTAATGAATATTGCAGGCCGCAATGGCAGATAAAGGGGCCTCACTTTAAAGCTTATAAAAGGGCCAAACGATATCTTAAAAATAGCCCACGTGACTCAGACTTCATATTCTAAGTCTTCTGAAGGTTTTGGTGAAAAACAACCCAAACTGTATACACTGCCTGGTTGCAGATTGGATTTAAATAAGCAGATACTTAAGAGCCTTTGATTGGATCATTATTGCAGTGATTAATGTGTTTCAGCTGGCAATGATTTTTTTAACCCTACCTGATGCAGTTTGAAGCTTCTAATTTCTTAAACAACTATGTCGGAAGACGTATCCTGTGGTCGCTGATAAGATGTTATTGTGTTTCAGAGGGGACAAATTATTGGCCTGCCTCAAGCAAAGTAATCAAAGTAGGAGATTGCTGAAATCACTGGAATTGGTTTTAGAATTGTCCAGTGCATTATTAAAACCTGGAAGGACAGTGGTGAACCATCATCTTCGCTGAAGAAATGTGATCGGAAAAAAATCTAGAATGCTTTTTGAAGTCACATCATAAAAATTAGACAGTAGAACTCACGGCTATGTTTAATAGTGAAAATAAGAGCATATCCACACAAAATGTGACGGGAACTTACAGGATTGGGACTAATCAGATGTGTGGCCACAAGAAAGCCACATGTCAATGAGCCTAATTAAAAAAAAAAATAAAAATAAAAAAAAACATAATTTTGCTAGGGAGCATAATGATTGGACTGTAAAGCAATGAAAAAAGGTCATGCGGTCTGAAGAGTCCAGATTTACCCTATTTCAAAGCGATTGGCATGTCAGGGTAAGAAAGGAAGCACATGAAGCGATGCATACTTCATGCATAGTGCCCACTGTACAAGCCTCTGGAGGCAGTGCTATGATCTGGAGTTGCTTCAAATGATCAAGTCTAGGCTCAGCAATGTTATGCGGCAATAAAATGAAGTCATCTGACTACCTGAATGTACGGAATGACCAGGTTATCCCATCAATGGATTTTTTTCTTCCCTGACATCACAGGCATATTCCAGAACGACAATTCCAAGATACGTCAGACTCAAATTGTGAAAGAGTGCTTCAGGGAGCATGAGGAATCATATTCACACTGTGAATTGGCCACCATAGAGTCCTGACCATAACCCAGTTGAAAGTCTTTGGGATGTACTGGAGAAGACTTTACGGAGTGGTTCGACATTTCCGTCATCAATACAAGATCTCGGTCAACAATTAATGCAACTCTGGAAGGAAATAAATGTTGTAATGTTGCACAAGGTTGTCAAAACAATGCCACAACAAATGTGCACTGTAATCAAAGCTACTGGCGGTCCAATTAAATATTAGAGTATGCAACTTTTTTCCAGGTAGTGTATTATTTTTCAGTGACAATCTTGATGTCCATTGAACATTCATTAATGCTTTATGGGAGAATTTATTTCACAGTGGCTAACTTTTTAGAGCTAAAGAAAGCAAGTTCTTGGATAATACAGGCATAATCACATGTCTCGTCTAGAGTTTAGAGGAGATCTCTGCTAAGAATTTTCAAAAGTCTGCAATCAAAAGTGAGAGTTTTCAGTATGAATTCAATTATCTGATCTATTTTATCCACATTTATGTTATACTTCCATACTCTTATTGTACGCCAACAAATGTCTCAAAGACTTTTAAGAGAAACAGCTGACACAGCATTGATGAAACACCTGATATTTCAATAAAACATAAAAATGTGAACTCCATGTTCACAAAAGGAGATGTTAGGCAGAATGACAGCCTCAGTTACCATTCACTTTCATTGCATTTTTTACCATACAATAGAAGTGAAAGGTTACTGATACTGTCATTCTGCCTATCATCTCCTTGTGTGTTCCACAGAAGAAAGGAAGTCATCTAGGTTTGTAATATGGGGGTTAGTAAATGACTGCAGGACTTTATTTTTTAATTTTTATTATTATTATTATTTTTCTTTTTTTATGTTGCAGGCTTATGCAAAAATGCTTTAAATTATTATTATTTTTTCAACATCAATCTATACTCCATAATGACAAAGCAAAAACAAGATTTCTGATAACTTTGCATATGTATTAAAATGAAAAAACAAACAAAATTAAATATCACATTGACATAAGTATTCAGACCGTTAACTCAGTACTTAGTTGAAGCACCTTTGGCAGCGTTTACAGCCTCAAGTCTTTTGGGGTATGAAGCAATAACCTTTACACATCTGGATTTGGGGATTTTCTGCCATTCTTCTCTGCAGATCCTCACCAGCTCTGTCAGGTTGGATGGGGACCGTCATTGGACAGCCTTTTTTCAGGTCTCTCCAGAGATGTTAGATTGGGTTCAAGTCTGGGCTCTGGCTGGGCCACTCAAGGACATTCACAGAGTTGTCCTTAAGCCCCTCTTGCATTGTCTTAGCTTTGTGCTTCGGGTCATTGACCTGTTGGAATGTGAACCATTGGGCCAGTCTGAGGTCCTGAGCGCACATACATATATATCTCTGTATTTTGCTGCATTCAGCTTTCCTTCATCCCTGACAAGTCCCCCAGTCCCTGCCGCTGAAAAACACCCCCACAGCATGATGCTAACACCAACATGCTTCACTGTTGGTATTGTGCAGGTGATAAGATATGCCTGGTTTCCTCCAGACATGACACTTGGAATTGAGGCCAAACAGTCCAATCTTCATTTCATCAGACCAGAAAATCTTGTTTCTCACAATCTAAGTGTCCTTTAGGTGCTTTTTTGCTTTCTTGCACAGAGGAGAGACGTCCAGCTGGCCAGTGTGCCATAAAGCCAAGATCGGTGGAGTGTTGCAGAGATGGTTGTCCTTCTGCAAGTTTCTCCCATCTCCACACATGATCTCTGGAGCTCAACCAGAGTGACCATTGGGATCTTGATCACCTTTCACAAAGGCACTTCTCCTCTGATTGCTCACTTTGGCCAGGTGGCTAGCTCAAGTAAGAGTCCTGGTTGTTCCATACTTCTTCAATTTAAGAATTACGGAGGCCAATGTGCTCTTCAGAACCTTCAATACAGCATTTTTTTTATTTATTTTTTGTAGCCTTCCCTAGATCTGTGCCTCAACACAATCCTGTTTATGTGCTCTGCAGGTTGTTCCTTTGACCTCATGGCTTGGCTTTTGCTCTGATATGCATTTTCAGCTGTGAAACCTTATAAAGACATGCGTGTGCCTTTCCAAATAATGTCCAATCAATTGAATTTGCTATAAATGGACTCCAGTCAAAGTTTAGACATCTCAGTGTTGATCCAGAGAAATGGGATGCACCTGAGCTTAGATTTGAGGTGTAATGAAATGTCAATGTGATATTTCAGTTTTTTATTTTTAACTAATTTGCAAAGTTGTCAAAAATCTGTTTTATGTTTTGTCATTATGGAGTAGGCAGTGTAGATTTATGTGAAAAAAAAATAAAAAATTTAAAAGCATTTTAGCATAAGGCTGCAACAACAAAATATGAAAAAATGTCCCTTGTTGATCTAGTTTGATGCAGTGAGGCTAAAGATGCTGTTATTCTTATAACAAACAAACTGACCCTCAAGAGAACACTGACACTGTGGGGGAGTTATCTTTCTCTCTCTCTCTTTCTTTCTCTCTCCCTCTTTGTTCACCTACAGGTTTACGCATAGAAAGACCAGCCCTTACACATTTTCACAGTTCTTCTCTTCTCAATTGTAAATCATTTTGTATAGGCACAGGCTACAGTCACACTGTTTGCCATCTCACACTAAAAGGCTTTCACGACCAAACCAAGAAGCACTGTCTGATCTTATACGCTATATTGATTTGTTTTCCTGAAAGTAATTTTTCATTTTTTTTATAACATTAATATCTGTCTTGTCTCCTTTAGTATTTGCCATTGCCTTTATTGTGTATGCTTGTGCTTTGTCTGATAATTTTTTTTGTTGTTGTTTCATCATCACAATCAATAACAAGTGCTTTTGAGCAACTGGCTGACTTCATTCAGATTCTAAGTGTGTCAGAATGCTTGTAAAAAACATAAACAAATATATCAAGGAAATCCAGTGTTTAGGTAAGCTACTTTGAAAAAGTAGTTAGCTAAACTTTTTACTAACAAAATATAGCCAACTGTAGTGTATCTGGGAAATCTTGAAGTATAATCTTTTCTGGACAAAAACAAGGAAGATTTTTTAATAAAACCTCACTTAGGTTGACAGTATTAAACTTGAACACATACAGTATATTTACACAAAATACAAATAAATAAACGAAAAACCTATAACCAAGTCCAAAAACATAATAATTAACACATAAATGAAGACATAAAATGCCCTACATTTTTAGTTAATCAAATTGCTGAAACCATCCAAACAAAACAATTGTTTTGTTTTTTTTTTCTCAAAAGATTTGTGGAAAAGCTGCACTGTTTTAAAAACAGCTAAACTACTCTAACACTCCTGAAATCTTATTTAAATGGATAGTTCAACCAAAAATTCTGTCACCATTTACTCACCCTCATGCTGTTCCAAACCCATATGACTTTCTTTCTTCCATGGAACTCAAAAGGAGATGTTAGGCAGAATCTTAGCCTCGGTCACCATTCACTTTCATGCATCATTTTTTTTCTTCCATACTATAAAAATATATGGTGACTGGGGCTGTCATTTTGCCTAACATCTTTTGTGTTTCACAGAAGAAAGTCATAGGGGTTTGGAACTCATGAGGGTGAGTAAATGATGACATAATTTGTATTCTTGGGTTAACTATTCCTTTAAGTACTAGTTTCTACTTTTAGTTAGTTACCCCCTTATGCTGTATGCTACATCCATTCCCCCCTTTCCATCTCTGTCTTTTTGTCTGAAGCTTAGATGAACTTAAACGTAATATATTTTAACATAACACACACACGCACACATCCTGAGCTTTGAATTTTGAGGTCCTAGGGCTGTGGCGGAAAGAAAACATTTGATTTTACATTATAAACCATTTATTCAGCAAGGGCAAAAAGAGACATTTCACGCTTAAGCCTTCAGCAGGCCGCTTACGGAAATGTCATCATTTTTTTATTTTTTTTTTGCGGGCTGTAAGCGTGCACGTAAATCTGCTTAGCAGTTTTTCTCCTGTGGTACTGACACCACGTCCCGTTGCCTGCTGCCTTTGGGCCGGGAGGGTGTATGGGGATGATGTAGGGAGAATCTCATATCAGCGTTAAAACACATTTATCTAGGAGAGTAAGTGAGCGAGAGAGAGAGAGAGAGAGAGAGAGAGAGAGAGAGAGAGAGAGGGAGGGGAGAGGGGTGGTGGCAGGGATTCTGGAAGGAAACAGAAGATGGAAGAGAGCGTATTAGGAATGAAAAAGCAAAGCATTTGGTACAGCATTTCAGCACTGCACCAATACATTTAAAATATAAAAAAAGAATAACAATATGTGGGTTTTTTATCCTATGTGATCTCACCATTTAATGTGTTCAAATAAATTTGTACATGTTTGGATAGACACTGAAACATACAATATGAACACAGTATAGGCAGCATCTAAAACGTGAACCCAATGTATACCTCATCTACTATAATAGAGGTGGACAAATCACAATCCTGTAAATACTGCCTGGAACGGCAATTCCTATAGCCTTTACGGGGTTACCGTTACAGACACCTTCTTCAATACTTACCCTCCCATAGCAGGACTCTCATTTATCAGTAAATTATGGAGTATCTTTGATAAAGGCAAAAGATGAAATAATTGAGATCCAGATAGGACCAATAAAAGAAGTAATTTGCATTGTATGGCTGAATTTAAGTATCATCAAAGCTCAACAAATATAAAAATATAAGTGAAACAGTAGTTTCCTATCTGTTACTCACTTAACGTTGTGTCGATGAGTTGACACTAGGGGTCACCCTTGGGAGCCCAGACATCTCTGATCTTTGAGAAAAGGCCAATGAGAATTGCCGTGTTGGATTTGCATGCCACTCCCCCGGAGATACGGGTATAAAAAGAGTTCTGTTGCAAACACACACTCAGATTTTCTTCTTCGGAGCCGAGCAGACATATTCACAGAGCTGAATTGGATGTGGTGGTGCTGAAATGGAGTGGTGGTGGTATAGTGGCTAGAGCACAGGGCTGCTAATCAGAAGGTCGCTGGTTCGAACCCCACGGCCACCACCATTGTGCCCTTGAGCAAGGCACTTAACTCCAGGTTGCTCCGGGGGGATTGTCCCTGTAATAAGGGCTCTGTAAGTCGCTTTGGATAAAAGCGTCTGCCAAATGCATAAATGTAAATGTAAATGAATTCCTACTGCTGTTTCATTCATTTCTCTCTGAAAGGCTGTTAGGTCTACGGTGCATTACAGCAGTTCTCCCCCTCACACACAGTGGCTGTGCTGAGAAAACACCCCTGGGCGCATCGACAGCTGAGCAGAGCTTCTGATAGATGTATATATACACACACACAAATAAAAGAGTAGATTTTCCTCTGAAAGAATGGTGCAAACGAAAGCGTCTTTTTGAAGACACCTCTTCATTTGTGTGTGTATTCCTGGTTGCGATCGTTACCTCTCCGCTTCCCACGACTACTATCGCTGCCTCTCGTGTTGGACACTCCCCACGTGGGAACAGCGCTTGCGGACAGGTCATGCTCTCACTGCAAGGGCATGATTTCTGCATTGTTTCTGTAGCGGCTTTCTCTCTTAAGAGGGAAAACCACTCCAGGGGGTCTCCAATGGGATCTTCTCTTCCTGAAAATTCACCACAGACCTCCCATTCCCCAGCACACTCGTTTGCCCCAGCAAGTTCCGCGATGTGACCGCCGGCTCCCCTCAGAGCGAGTTCGTGGTCCGATGTTTTGTCCTGGGGCTCCGAGCACCGCTTACGGCCACGCCTTGCCCCCGTACCGTTCTTCCCGGATGTGCATAATAGAAGAATAATAGAGAGAAGGCTATGGCTGGGCCAGCCAGTCCTTAAACTTCTGAGCAGTTAGCCACTCCCTGGTGTATAGGGGACCGCTTCATGCCTGCCAGTGTGTTGGGGTAGTTATGCGACTGCTTGCTGCGCTGACTACGAGGCACACAGAGTTATGCCTGTCTCGCACTGCCAGTCTGCGTAACACGGTTCAGCTCTTGTGGCGTTCTCCATTGGGACCCTTAGTGTCAACTCATTGCCACAACGTCAAGTGAGTGACAGATAGGGAACATCTCGTTTACTGATGTAACCTCCGTTCCCTAATGGAGTGAACAAGACGTTGTGTCCCTCTTGCCACAGCACTGAACCAACCGTTGAAATGGCCGGGTCTTTGGCTCGGCTCCTCAGCGTGAAACCTGAGTGTGTGTTTGAAATGGCACTCCTTTTATACCCTTATGTCCGGGGTAGTGGCATGCAAATTCCACACGCCAATTCTCATTGGTCTTTTCTCAAAGATCAGAGATGCCTGGGCTCCCAAGGGTGTCCCCTAGTGTCAACTCATCGACACAACGTCTCGTTCCCTCATCAGGGAACGGAGGTTACATCAGTAACAGAGACGTTTTTACGGTTACATTTATCAATGACTCATACACATATGTTCCAGAACACTTTTAGCGGCAACTAGGGGCAGTGGTTCCATTTTTATTATGCACAGACCGATTTCAGCTAAAGAAAGTATGACCTACTGTCACCAATTTCAAACTGAGATCAGTTTTTTCAAAGCAGTTCATACGGTATGATGATATGTTATGTATCATTACTTACTCAAATGTAAAATGATATATGTGTACTAGAATGACTTTTTACATACGAATACAAATTGTGTTTGTTTTTTCCAGTCTATGACTATTTTACATCCCTTGTCCTTTTAAGCCCAAGTCTGTTTGAAATAAAGGCTCACATATACTCTATATTTGATAGTTTTCACCAACAGCTGTATTTTTAGGGGCCTGCTGTCAAAGTATTCTCATTTAATACCACTGTCCCTGGCCCAACTGCGCATAGACCACACCTGTTTCTACAGCAGTCAAGCAATAAATAAGCTGCCAACTTGAATGCACTGAGGCTGTTAGACTGGCAAAGATCAAAGCCCTCTGTGTTAGCACAGCAAATACAGCATAGTGCAGAGCACCTCCCTAAAACAAAACCTACACACTAATCATAATTAGCTAACATTTCCCCAGGCACTAGCTTAGTTGGCATGCTCATCTCGACTACTGCCAGAAAAGCGACAGACATCAGTACAGCAATCGCTCTAACACAATATGCTCTTTTATTATCTTCTTGTTTGTTAAAATCAGCCGTTCTGTACACAGTACTCTCCCTTGACATTTTTAGAAAACAAATTCTGAAGATTGCTTTCTGATACTGCTTTCCCAGTGAATGCGTCCGTACATAAGTGTAATTATGCCCTGAAGTAAAACACGGGCCACTCAAGGAGACTAAATAACATTATAACTTGAAGAGGTGAGCAACACAAAAATAAGACTTTTACTTAATAAACGCTATTGAAGGTTAGGTAACCGTTATTGGGTTTTCAAAACGAATTGAAACTTGAACCAAACTGAAACTAGAATTGTGTAAGATATTTATCTGTGATTATAGAGCACATACATTTTTTTCAAGGGCACACTATTCACCCAACTGCACATACATTACATGACTGGAAGTATGTGTCACACTCTGGCCTGACTGTGCCTCCCCTGACTGTCTGCCTGTCTGAGTATTTTCCTGTGTTTATTTTGTCTCTCACTACCTCTTGTGCCTTGCAGGTTCCATGTGGAGAACGCCAGCGCCGTTGCCCGGGCAACAACTCGTTCTCAAATTAAGTATCATCAGCAGGACCTGCTCCCTATCTACCTTTCCCTACTTAAGTCCTGCTTGTGTTCTGTCCTGTGCTGATTTTTTTTTGTTTGGTAGTTTGGCTAAAATAGCCCTCGGTCGGTTCCTGAAGACTAGTGATAGCTAGCTAGTTTGTTTTGCTAGCTAGCTTATTTGACTTTTTCTCCATTGTGAGAGATTTTGTTGTATTTTGTTTCTATAAATATATCTATTTTTTATTTTTTTTGGTCTTCCACCCCTGCGTTTGGGTCCTGCCTCTATGCCATACTGGTCTTGCTATTTCAGCTACAGTACATCCAGTACAAGCAAATGCATAAAATCAAAAATAAAGCCATGCAATCTTCTTAGATGAACATTTATAGTAGAATGGTTATCCCAAAGCTCCTTTTTCATTTGCCTGTGCACAGAACAGAATCCATTAAAAAATGGTTTTCTGAACCTGGTGTCAGAGATTATGACTGACCTAAAACAAACTCCAGACTTGCACCCCATTGAACACATTTGGGGTGAATTGAAACCCAGACTGCAAAGCAGGCCCCATCGCCCTACAACAGTGCAGCAATTTGACCACACCTTTACATTCACATTTAGATGATGTTTAACCAATGTAACTTGGAGTGCATTCAAGGTATACATGTATCCATATGTGTGTTCCCTGGGAATCAAACCCAGTACGTTGTCATTGCTAGTGCAGTGCTCTACAAAAGATACAGAAATGATAAATGAACAGTTAGTCTCTTCAGCTATGGCAAAAAGAACAGTAGCACAAATGGAAATGGCTATGCAGCTGTTACCTGGTGTGGCATTCACACAGGGTAAGTCGCAGAGTTTGAGTGAGAGATAGACTGGCATTTTTGAAAGGCAGAACAGCTGTAGGCTCTGTTTGAGAGGCGGGCAGCTGAGAGATGTGCAGCAGGGGTGGACGGATGCATGACTAGAGTAATGACATGTGCTTCAAGCAAATGGTGACTAATACACAATCAGCATATGACTATAGAATTTCAAAAGAGCGTTTATGTGGCAGCGAACTAAACAGGTGCACATGAGATAGCAATTCAACACTGCACAGCATTTATCACACAATAATACCTAAAAAAAAGCCACAGACTTCAATACAGTCAAGGTACAATAACTTTTATTTATTGAGTTTGAATGATGCATTTATTTGAATAGCAACACCAGAACATTTCTCTTTCTCTGCTATCTGAAGAAATGTTCTCTTCTCTTTAGTATGCACTGGATACAAAATGCAAATGTCCAGTCTCACAGATAGATAGGCCTTGCAGGCGTTTTTAACTGTCTGTTTTCAGTATGTTTTGGTTGCACATATAATTAATGAAGTAGTTCACCAAAAATGTCACCCTCATGTTGTTTCAAACACATATACTATTATTTTTTTCTGTGAAACACAGGAAGATTTTTTTTGAAGATACATTATTTTGAAAAGCTTGTTTCCATATAAGGACAGCTCATGGTGACAAAGACTGTCAAGCTTCAAAAAGAAAATGCACACAAAAAAAGTATGATAAAAGTAGTCCATACATCAGCATCAACCTGCATCTCAGAATAGCATTCTGAGATAGTATTCTTCTCACCACAATTGTACAGAGCGGTTATCTGAGTTACCGTAGACTTTGTCAGTTTGAACCAGTCTGGCCATTCTCTGTTGACCTCTCTCATCAACAAGGCATTTCTATCCACAGAACTGCCCTTCACTGGATTTTTTTTTTTTTTTGTTTGTTTGTTTACGGCACCATTCTGAGTAAATTCTAGAGACTGTTGTGTGTGAAAATCCCAGGAGATCAGCAGTTACAGAAATACTCAAACCAGCCCGTCTGGCACCAACTAACTAAGCTCTGCATTTGTAGGAAAATAAAAACATTGATGTGTCACAGGTGTCATGTCATGGCTTCAGAACTCTCAGAATAAAGAACATGAGTTACAGGATAATGTATAGATAACTTTTATTGTTCTTTCATAGTGCTTTCATTTTTTTTTTTCACTATTGACTGCCATTTTATGGAAAAGAGCTGAAAATTATTATTCCCTTTAACAGCATACAAGTTTGGAATGGGGTGTGGGTGTGTATATAATGGCAGAATTTTCCATGTTTGGGTGAATTATTTCTTTAAACTTTCCATGGTCATATGATCATCTCGCTTTGGGTAAATTTCAATGCCTATGACAATCTAAACAGGGGTGCCAACTTAAATTCTAATCAGTTATCTTCCGACTTTTTAGAACCGAAGAGAGAAAATAATTGTGAACTAATTTTGAAGAACTGTCTCTTTTACAGGTCATGCTGTCTTGTGATATGCCTTATTGTTGACATGAAAGTACCTGTAATGATTTATGAGACAGTCATAATCAGATTCCTGTGCTTCACCTTATTTTTGTCTATCCCCCACATCTCGGCTCTCCTTGTATTTCTTTTGATGGTCAGATCTCTCTCAGATTTAATTGTATAGCAGTGTGAGTGAATGCTCTTTTTATAAACTATTATGAAGCTATCAGCCCCAACTGACTTTTCTGTCTCTCTTTCTCCCTCTATCATACACCTTTCATGCTATACTTTCTATCACACACTTAGAGTTACACACACCCAGCTGGCAACTTCTAAATATGGAGATTTTAGGTTGTTAGCCCCAGGGGAGATTTGATATACGCTGTGTTCAGTGAGAAGACTTAAAATCAGAAACACAGAGGGTAGTCATATCACATTATCTTCATCCGGTTTAACACACCAGCATCTAGGGCACTTTTCAACTCTTATAAACACAGAAAACACTGTATTTTTCCTTGACCATAGCTCATGTTCAATGATGTTAACTGCAATAAGGTAAACACATCTATATAAGAATCTTTGGTTTTACTTAAATTTCTTTTTTTTCCCCAAACATTTAGGATTTATTCCATTCTTTGTTTTTTGGTGTCACTAAAGGTGCTCAAGAGGATTGCAAAATCCAGAGTTTTGGAATTGGAACATGAATAAACTCTGGGGCGAATTGCAAGCATTGCATGCAGTATTTCAGTGGAAAACCTTTTCACTAAGCACCTGCAATCCAACTTAAATGGATAGTTTACCCAAACAAATAAAACAATATTTGAACATTCACTCAGCTTCATTCCCCAGAACACAAAAGGAGATTTTAAACAGTGTTTTTCTTCGTCCCCATTCACATTCATTGCTTTTTTTTTTTTTTTACAATGAAAGTGAATGGTGACTGAGGCTAACATCTCCTTTTGTGTTCCCCAAATGACAGAAACTAAATGGAAAATGGAAAAACTTATCAAAATGAGGGTGAGTAAAGGAAGAAAGAAATTTAAACTATCTATTTAACCAGGTTCTAACAGTACTTACATAGTCATTGTAAATACTCATTGACATAATTTCAGTGCGAACATGCCTTTTTTGTGTAAATTAGGTTTACTTTACAGTACACTGCACCTGATTCACAGCCAGCGCCATTTGCATGGTGCAATTAAAGTGTAGTATTACCGCCCATGGAAAGCAGGTCTTAAATGAATGGTGTATAAGGTGTAAAATGGAACCTGTAGATATCTGTAAACATAAGGTTTCATCACCTTTTTAGGGCCTTACTTAAGAGGCCTTTAGATTACCAACCATGAGCCTTAACCTCTAGTCCACATCATCCCATTTTATATTTTAAAATATAAATATGCATTTATTAAATGTTTGATTTGCTAATTATTCAGCCAACCTCAAAATAAAATGTGTGTGGTCATACCAGATCCTGAGAAAGTTAACTGATTCCAATTTGTGACCTGAACCTTCTATTACAATGTTATAACAATGTTTTAACAATGTTATAGTTATGTTAACAGCTAACATGCAGTGCAGTTGCACCTTTTATCAGGAACACAAGAGGGCTCTCTTTTGACTTTAAGAAAACAATACCCGTACTGGGATTTCTACGATTCTTTCACAATATCAATCATATCTAGTTTGTCAGCTCCTTTAAAGTGGACACAAACCAAAAATAATCTCTCAATTCATTGGAAAACCTTAATGGTCCTGAGGGATAGTCAGTCCATCACTACAGCTCACTCATCGCTCTCCTTCCCCACATCACATTCTCTCTCTCTGAGCCGCCTGTTTTGTTGTATTCGATAGACGATCTGATGGTTTACAGTCACTCTCACATTCTCTCCTGTCAGTCACTGCTCCTGCTAAACTTCTTGGCATGTTGAATTCATAGAAGTGTCAGTCATCTTCTGTTTGGGACTGTGTTTTCCGTGACATCTATAGCCTTATCAGTCCCCATATTTAATTGTGTTTCTGCTACAGCTCCTGACAGTGTGTATCACCGGAGTGTGTGTGTTTGTGTGGTGCAACACAGGCCCCTGTGTCAGATACAGCAGATGTCTGACATTTTGTATCTAATGAAACAAAGGGAGACCCTTTGAATCCTATCAGATCTGCACATTCTCTCTCTGTATATATATCTTTCTTATTCTAAAGAAAATCAGGATCATTTGTGACACAAACAACAAAATCATAGAACTAGAACAAAGAATATCTTTCTGGTCTGCAGTGGCCCCAGATAGTGTTTGGACACTTAATGTAAGGCGCACCTAAAAAAAGAATGTATATGTTTGTATTATATAACAAATTATCAAACCAAATGGCATTTATTTTTTAGTCTGCATGAAATAAAAATGTTACCTATTTAGTTTATTGATGCATGTTACTAGTCTTATTGTGAAAGATTCATCCATGCATATTTGCTATTTTATAATGTTTTCTTTACCACGTAATCTTTAATAAAAATATCATAGCTTGCACTTCCAGCGAAATGTCTGACTCTGGTAGTCAGTTTTAACACCGCCCCTCTAAGGGTCTTGTAAATAAACCTGTCGGCAAAGCAGCTAATGTAGAGATGGAAAGGTGTATTTTCGTTTTCAGTTTTCCTCAAAAACTCCCGTTCCATTTCCCTGGTAACTGGCTCTGGCTCGAGCAGCAAACTGGAAGGGATGTGCGTTTGAGTCTGTGTGTTGATTGCAAACTCGTATTCAGATCTGCCTCCACTCTGGTATGCAACGGCCACTTTTCATAATTCAGTCATCAACCGTATGTATAAAATCAAGTCCAATTTCTCAAGAAATTTATCAAGAAATTTCTTTCTTTTTTGATAAACAGTTTTACTCTGGAGTCTGGGTTGTTTTTGGGATCCTTGAGATGTTTTGACATTCCCTGACATGTGTGCTTGTTTCAGTTACTTGTTTGTTACGTACACCATATTAATTGCAAAAGTGTGCTACAATAATATGTGAGCAACATATATGTACTCCTTTGTAATTTTGAGAAAATCTAATTTAAACTTGGTTAGCAAAAAATAAAAGGACACTGACATAGGGCCATAAAACTCACACTAATCATTTGTTTACAAGATTTACATTTTTATAGACCAGAGCCTTTGCTACAACATGTTGTCAAAAAAAACATCCTGTCCATTAATTCACATAAAACACTAAATGTATTTAACTTTTGTAAAACACCTTATGTTTTAGAAAGGCTGTATGCAAAGGTTCAATGGTCATGAATATTTATGTATTTCACACCTAGGGTGCTAATGGGCCAACCCCTTATGGGGCTTTCAAAGTGGAATGCCACTGTTAGAAGACAATATACAATTTAAAATAATGGTGGCCACACAAAATATTGACCCAATTTGGACATTTTCACCTAGGAGTGTACTCACTTTTGTTGCCAGACATTAATGGCTGTGTGTTGAGTTATTTTGAGGGGACAGCAAATTTACACTGTTATACAAGCTGTACACTCACTACTTTACATTGTAGCAGTGTCATTGTCACATGAAAAGATATAATCAAATATTTACAAAAATGTGAGGGGTGTACTCACTTTTGGGAGATACTGTATATATATATATATATATATATATATATATATATATATATATATATATATATATATATATATATATATATATATATATATATACAACATAGTTAATATTATGTATATAACTGTTACTAACAATATATCTTTTTTCATTAAATAGTGTAAATTTTAGGCAAATAGTTATATGGCATAATTTGTCAAGTATTGCAAATACTTTTGAGACAGCAAGATGCATTTAGAGTAACAAATGAAGGTAATGCTTGTTCAAAATAAAACTTTAGAAAAGGGTGTGCCATCTCTTGTTAATTTCAATCATATCTGACATGCATTACCTCTCAAGTATTATATAAACAAATAAACCTCCATTGTGATTGGATTAATGTATGGAATAAAAATTGTGCTATTTATTGTTTTGGGAGAAAATAAAATCTACTGAGCATTTTACCCAAGAGAGCCTTTTGCCCCATTGTACCCTATTATCTCACATGTAAACTGTGAATAGATGAAAAAATTATGTACTCATCAGAAAGTATATCCTCCGCTGGATTAAGTCGATATTTAAAATGCAAGCGTTTCTCATCAGAGTCGCAATCTTTTTCTGAGGAAAATTTGAATTCTTCCTCACAGTTCAGGATCATCTGGAGAGCTTCCTCGCGTGAGTAGTGTGCCATCTTCCAAAAGCGATGAAAAATCAATAAATCTGATGAAGCTTGATGCCACTTTTGTAGGCGCCCCCTTGATAGGGGCGTTTGCCATATTTGTGAGGATCCTCACAGATCATTACTGTATGAATAGTGTGCTCTGCTAATGGGTGTTCCTAAAAGCTGAACTAATGAGATAACTGTACCTCTCGTTAGTTTCCTATGCATTATATAATCTGAGAATATTTGTTTTGGATTTGAATTGGTTCATTTAAAAGTAGACATTTCAAGGATTCTATAGACTATCATGTCTGTGTGACAATTATATGCTGAGTTTCTGTTCATTTTTGTTATGTGCTCTAAGCAAAAGTTCACAGAGATTGATGCAGGAGAAAGTGCATCCTGTTTTTTTTTTATATTTTACAAAAGCACAATGATTTGTTTTTATTTTGAGTGGACAAAAATAAAAGTAGACCCTATGCAGTAGACCTTTTCGAATGATGTCTTCCTCGTATTTACAGAGTTTTGAGAGTTTAATGATTGAGTTTTTTAGGTCATTGCCATTGTTATAAGAAAAAAAAAAAAGAAAAAGATGGTGCCTCTGTCAACTACAGATGGTTAGAGAAATCACACAATCACACTTTTCATGCAAAACATTTCACAAAAATTATTTTGTTTTAGATTAAAATTATAACACACACACACATATATATATATATATATATATATATATATATATATATATATATATATATAATTTTTTTTTTTGAGTATTTGAACACAATCTGGTAGTCAAATTCTGAGAAACAATCTAACATCATTTGGTTGCAGATGTCACTTGGTTTGATATTGATTTTAATGCAATGACATTCAGACATTTTTAAGTGTGTCTAAATACTTTTTGGGGCCACTGTTTATGATGCTTGAACTATCTTTCTGCTGTTCAACTTGAGACATACATTAAGCCACATAAGAAGTTGTCATACTGCTGGTAATTTTTGAATTTATCCCCCTGATTGCTCCGTTCCAATCATAGCTCCTAAATGCTTAATTGACTCAAGTCACCAAAAGCACTGAACCACTTCGTATTCTCATACTGGAATTGGGCATCCATGGAAACAACTCAGGAGTTGGACAGTATTTTCATTCATTAAAAAGAAAGGTGGTTTCTGGGTCATAAAGGGTCTTTGGATCACCATGTACTTTATATAACCTTATGAATGATGTAAATCAGCACACCCCAGCCCCCAGGGCTATCTGCAGCCCCCTTGGGCAGGAGGGCACAGAATGCTCAAAATCAATATGTTTCTGTCTCTTTATTTTACATTTAAAGGAAAGCAAACACACATATGAACACACATTCATACAGTGGGGCCTGTTTATTTCCAGGTTAAAATGAGAGGACAAATACAAGATTTTCAATCTCTTTGTTTTGGACACAAATATATCACGGTATATATTGTGTCCCCAAAAAGTATTTGGACACTTAAGCCACACTTATAAATGTATGAATGGTATTGCATTAGAAAACAAAATGTCAAAATAAGTAGCATTTACACATGCAAATTTTTCCAACAGAACATTTTCCAAAAAAGAGGTTTCATGATCAAAATGTAATAGTGAACAAACTTCAATAATTTATGTAAGGAGTGTATATCAAACCATTTGTATCATACGTACAACATAATTCATCAAAAACAACAGTCATGTAAAATCAGGTATACTGGTCATTTGATGGCTTCAGTAAACCACCTCCATTAGATCTTTTAGTCCAATTGTGTGCTTATTTCAAGGCATATTTCTTTAGACAGAAATATCATTCATGTCCATTATGCAATCTGAAGTTCCTAATCATTCTAATACTCTCATATAGTGTTTTATGTTCTCCCAGGAAAAAAAAGAGGCCACTTGTGCTAAAGATGTGATCCTAATATGACTTAAGAAGAGTAGGTTATTACATAAAAAAAAACACATGAAACCTCTGCATACCATACTATATCAGGATATTATCCTTCTAAACTCTTTGTGAAGCGTAATAATAACGTCTGGACTGATGAGAGATGCCGAGAATAAATAGACGTTTAAGAGCATCTATGGTTTGTCTTATTTTCCAAGCAGTTGCTTGTATTTTTATAGGTTTATTTTCTGCATACTCTAAAAGTTCTGCATTTGTCACTGAACCTGTTATTTGCTTCAAGCTGCATATTCAATAAATATTATGCTTTCTTCCTCATTCTATGAAAAGAATCCACATGAGATCAGTAAAACAAGTTTTTATAACCACTCTTTGATTGTTGAAAGTGAGATATATGCAGTAAATTATGTGTAATTTGTAATGTTTACATTTTACATTCATGTTACTTATGCTAATGCTAGCATGCTAACCTTGACCATAGTGTGCGCCTTGTACGCTGTTATTTATGTATTTGTTTTACTTGTTTTTAAAGAAATACATTTGATGCTACTGCAAAAATGTTTTTTGGGTGTCAAAATATGTTTTACTGTACTATGGAAGACAGAGAAGTAGACTAGTCAATGGGCAGCATACAGACAAAATAATAATAATGAGAGGCACATCAATGTGGCTCAGGTGTGAATGGCTTACAGGCTTCAGACAAACACATTAATGGAGCAGCATTTCAAACAAATGGGTGAATGGACTGTATTTTTAAGAAGTTTCCCTTCCTTTTGCAAACGAATCTAAAGAAAATCACATGACATATTCTAAGAAAATGTTTCCTAAATCTCAAAAATGTATCATCTTCAGATTAGAAATATAACATTACCAGACTTGTGGCTTTAGCTCCATTATATTTTTAGGCCCATTCAAGGCCAGTATCATGTATTATTATTTAATAAAAACTATTTTATGAAAATAAATTGCTGATCACTTTACAATAAATTAAGAGTTTAATACATTTAGACATCTTGACAACAAACTCATTCTGACAACAAAGTGTATTCTGTCAAAACAGACCTCAGTTATGCCTGTAATAAAAAGATGTGATGAACTATAGACATTGAGTATGCCCAATTCAAGCCTGAGCTGTTAGCAGGATTTATAAAACCATAGATATACTGTTTAAAATGTATATAAAAAGTATTTGGATGCTTGGTTATACATTTTTAGTTGAACTAAAATGAACTAAACCTGTTTTTGCTCAGCTAGGGTAACAACTGCCATACATCTACCTAAATTAACCATTTGTTTAAAAGTAATAGCAAAAATAGGCTATTCATTCCGCTGTCTATCTCTAGTGAATTTGTTGACAAACAGAGCACAACATTCTAGTTTCAGAAGTAAAACTCCAATTAATTTATCAGATAGATGAATTGGTTTTCCACAATAAAGAGCCCAGAGTTTGGTTATGGTGGTATATTCTTCTGTTGAAGCCATCTGTCTGCATTATTTCAACTTTATTGTTTAAAGATCATGTTTGATAGCGGACTTCATGGTAAACAACTACATTACCCATGGTAATCCAGCAGTATGACTTTTATCAAAAAAACTTTTCAGTGTGACACACAATAACTTATAATACACAATAATAACACAATAGCTTTTCAGCATAACAAAACATCAACACACACACACACAGCTCGGTGTGTCTCTCTCACTCGACATTTCAGCCCAATGTAGAATGCACACTTCAACTCGACTGTGTGCGCCTCTCTCCGTCCAAGCCTCCCTCTGTGTATCTCTGGGTGCAGCTTTATCTCTTGCATGCTAAAACCCTAATTGCCCACAGCAGTGAGAGATAATTCACCCCAGGTGTCCATCCTGGTCTCGCTCCACACAGCGTTTGCTTGGCGACGCCCTGCTCGCCACAGTGCCTCGGAGCAACCCTCCACTCCCATGTGGCACTAAGAATGACGTAATCGAGTTAGTCTCCCTTCACCCTTAAACAACTTAAATATTTGTACATAATGGAATATTTTGCAATAAATGTGAAACATATCGATTCTATACTAACAACTTACAATAAATAGTTTTATATATTACCATTGTTTTTTTATTCAATTATATAATTTGCAATACTAGATTGTAGTCCGTGCCCTCAAGAAAGACAGTAAATACACAACGTTGTTCCTTTGTGTTTTTGTCCAATTTTCAAATACTTTTTTCCTCAAAACAAAGTTTGTGATGTTGTGACTCCCCTCGAAGCTTGTTGGTTTGGTTCATAGCTTACAACTCTTTTATGAAGGATTTAATAAAAAGCCTATGGAAGAAATTTATGGGGAAAATACTTGCGCACCCAGATGGCTGAAAAAGTGTGCAGGCTCTGTTGTACTCTATAGCAGTTCCCTGCCTGCTAATCAATTTTTAAGATTTAGTTTTTTGAGAAAACACACTCATAAAATGTGATGTCATAGATAGCAACAAGGTCAACTCTGCTTTTAAGCAAAATCTCTTAGCTAGGAGAACTTAACTCTTAGGAGAACTCCTAGTAGTAATATAAAAATATTTGTGAATATGGCCCCAGATTGATTGGGGTATATATCGGGCACCATACCAATTCATTCACGTTAGTGTATACGTGTCCAACTAGATAGTCACACCACTTCGTTCTTTTGATTATGTTGTAGTTGAGTTTGAAGTGTGATTTGAATTTAGAAATATTTTTTGTTTAATTTTTTCCTGTTTTAAGAAATGTATTTCTTTTTCAAAATCAAAATTGACCAGTAGAAGTGAAGTGCATTCCGATACAATCACTGTTAATACTAGACATGACTTGTGTGTCAGTAGATGAAAATAATTAATAATACTTGCATTCTGTAATTTAACGTAGCGTAAATCCAAATCCTGACGAAAACCACATTTTCCATGCGTATAAAAGGAGTGTGTCACTAGAAATATGCCTGAGATTCAAAGACGCATTTAATGCACAAAAGAACTTAAGTCCACATTTCCATTCTTGTAATTTGTAGCATACACTGCCAATTACACTGCCAACTCCTTATGAATGTGCTGCCTTTGTTTATATTGCTGGCGCTTGACATGGAATGGACAATATAATAGGATGCAGATTTGCTGGAGAAGAGCTTCAGAATTAAATTGCACTTGACCAGACTTGGTGCATATTTGCTCGAAAATACCAGAATTTCCTGGCCATTCCCATTGTCTTCCGTGTATGACTTATGACATTGCGCTGTGCTTAGCGCTAATGTTCTTAAAATAGGTATGTACACAAACCTATGTCTGTGTGAAATTCCTGTGTTAGTTTTAAGTGATCTGCTTAGACCCACCCAACAACGTTACTCAACCAATGCCATGAGTTGGGCAGGGCTATTTGACTGTTTGAACAACTGCAGGTGAGGGGCACATTCAAAAAGCTGTTTTGAAAACATTGTTTAATTTAGCAATCCTGTTCCGTGGTGCTAGTGTCGCAGAAATTACATACTTCAGCTTTAAGTAATTTCTTCATATTTCATCAGACTTTTCCCCAGACATCCTTCAGTGTGTTGAATTGTGTTTGCCGGTTATGACTTGTGCTTTGATTTATTCTCCATTCAGTGCCTGTTAGCTACAAACCCAATTCTCAAAGGAGATGCAACTCTATGGAGAGTTCTTTACTAAAGAAGCCATTTTGAATGTTACAGTAAATGAAACTGTGATTACTCCAGCTGGATATGTAGCATGCTGATTTTTTCTTTTTCTTGCATTAAGTTCCTCCCAACTAATCATGTGTAATGACGCTCTGTCATGTCCCGTTGTCACTACAGACTGAATTTAAATTTGCACGAATGCCTTGGTGGGTAAAATAAATATGTTGTTTTGTGATGGTGTTGACTGCCAGTGAGAAAAATGCTGAAAGTCTTTAGTAATGTGTGGTTTGCTAGGGGCCATTTTGGCTCTGGACACATGGTTTTTGCCAAGAGCCCAAATGGCTGCCAGTTTCCCAAACAATTGCAGACACCTGTGATGAATGGCTCAATGTTTTCAGCTCCACCGACCCAGCTGCACTTGCATGGGGTTGTGTATGCAGAACAAAAGGCCTGTGAGGTGGTGATAGACTCATGGTTTAGAAACCTCCATATTGTTTCAGGCCTGGGTACAAATAATAGATGTTTGATGGGAAGCACCAACGGAGGAGGAAGAAGTTTGTTTTTAACATGTTTGTTCTCCATTTTGTATATGTTTAATGTGTTTTAAGAAGGTCATCTCATTAGGCAAGCCCCTCATTTATGCGCTGTATTCAAAAAATTATGTTATAGCTTTATGTGAGTTATAATTCCAGAAAATCTTCTCTGAGAAAAAATCTACCCAAGAGAGGTTTTCGTGGTGCAGAATCAAAGTTGCTACATGAATGTTTCCTTTTTTAAGGCACGGTCACATTTACATTCACATGGCAAAATAACGAAGGGGAAATAGAATCATCTCAATGGGAATCCACACATGATGGACTTCCAAAATAGCTCTTTAGAACATCTTGTTTTTTTTTCTTGACTCATCTTTGAGCTGTGACATCTGTTTTATTGTTGCAGAGAGACATTCTGGACGTTAATCAGATTATGAAGGACTTGGCCAGCATGGTGCATGAACAAGGAGACACCATAGGTGAGATCTTATTTGTTTGTGGGTGTGACTCTATGTTTCAAATTAAGAGTCTATTGACTCAGCCTTGTTTGTCTGGCCTTTATTGATAATCACTTCTCTCCCTAACCATGCCATAATTCCCTGCTGTGCTAAGGTGATGTTTCAGAGGAGAGAACAAGACATCACCTTCACCAGCTCAATACATGAGAGTTTGTTGGACTCTACAGCACTGAGATCAAAGAAACAGCAAAAATTCAATGTACATTATACACACAGTGAGAGAGAGAGAGAGAGAGAGAGAGAGAGAGAGAGAGAGAGAGAGTAAGTGGGAAAGTGGCTCAGGGAATAAGTAGTGAAAGCAAGATTCATGTGCTGAGTCACAAGTTAAAAGTATGTATTGTTGCATAGAGATTGCTGTGAGTAAGCATTAGTATTGCATTCACCTCAGCAGTTTTGTAGTCAAGACCACCTAATCCGAGACCAAGTCAAGACCAAGACCAGACCAGTGCGAGTCCCACACTGCATGACACACTTACGATAAAATGTGGAACATGCAAACCATAGGCACTGCTCCAGTTGATCTGAAAGATCCATATTCCCATAAAAACCCACAGAAAACATATGAAGATTCCTTTTCATTCACCTCTTTTATTGCCATACGTGTGTGTGTGTGTGTGTGAGAAATGTCTTGATACAATTACCAAAAGGCATTGCAGAGGTGAAATGTATGTATGTATGTATGTGAATTTTCCTTTGCTTTCTATGAGCAAACAAATACAAAGAAACACTAAGGAGTTGAAATCAACTTTTCTTTCTTTTACTCAACCATCTTTATTCAACAATACTTTTCCAAGTTTTACCATCCACCTAAAACAATAACATTTGAAGGTTTTCTGGATGACTCTTCCCCTAGAAACCATCATTAATACAGAATATATCAAACAATTATGCAATACTTAAGTTTTCAATTTTCTCTGTCTTTTCTTAAACAATATAGTAACTTTCCAAGTTTAATGGAATGCAGCAAGAGGCAGATTACTAACGTTAGCTAGCTAGATTTGCTAGCATCACTTACACTTATCTTTCTTTATGCTTCGTTTCTAAGTGCTGATATATGTTTGATGTGGTCCCAGCCATCTTGGTAAGCATTGCATTGCAGAATTTACTTTCCTTCTGGACACTTTTTTGCCGATAAACTCTTTTTGGTTTTGGTCAGTGTTTCCAAACCTTTTTTCTCCCAACGCACACTTTTTATGATTAAAAATCCCATGGCACACCAACATTTCACATAACCTTTGTTGATAGTTTTCCTTTTGAAGATCTTGTCCATGTTTTCTGTCTATCTTAGTAGCTTAAACTCGTTTGAAATTTGGCTATGCAAAAAAGGCAAGTAACATAGGCACGCTGTATAATGAGGTCACAGATGCCAAGAGCGCTAATTGGATAATGGAAAACCAACAAATTTGTTTCTTTTGCAAATTATTTTGTTCTTGCAAATTAATTCTCACAAAAGCACGGCAAATAATTTTTTCATTATTTATTTATTTACTTTATTTTCCAGAAATAAAGTTGCACCTGACTATAAGTCGCACAGGGTCAAAAGCGTGTTGTCGATAGAGAGGAAAAAACACATAAGTTGCATTGACAGAGGTTGGATCTGGCAGGCACTAGGACCTGAGAGAAGCTGCCAAGCCTCCATTCACCGGTTCAGATGTCAAATGCGTTCCAAGATTACAGAGAACCTACACATCGCATCATGGTGTTTTTGGACTTGTTTAAAGCAGGATAATTTGCTTTTATTAATCAGCTTCTCATATTATTTTTATGTTTCAAGTCAAGTCAAGTCAAGTGGTTTTTATTGTCGTTCAACCATATACAGATAGTACAGTACACAGTGAAATGAGACAACGTTCCTCCAGGACCATGGTGCTACATAAAACAACATAGGACAAACACAGAACCACATGAGACTACACAGACTAAATAACATACCTATATAAAGTGCACATGCAAACGTGTGCAAAAAGTACGGGACAGAACAATAAATTACTAAAAATTAACAGGACAATAGACACAGTTCATGAAATAAACGTGACAAATAAGCCACATCTGTTCATAACATCTGTAACTCTGTGCTGTGCACAAATAAACAGCCTTTATTCTTTCAGTAAACCAATAAAACTGTTGCATTCTATTCATTCATTCAGTTCACTGACTGAATGTTTTTACTCCAAGTGTGATGATGAAGCATCATTTTGTGGGCATGTGAGGAGTTGCATTTGACATTTGACATCTTTCACAGCACACTTTTGGGAACAGTAGTTGGGAAACAAACATTGGGACGTTTACAAATAAATCAGTCAATGCACAGGCAATTTAGTGATATCCCCACAGTTGTGGTTTTGATTGGTCTTGAAATAAAATCTAGAGTCCTCTTTCTCTGAGACCGAGACAAGACAGAGTATAAATGTGGTCGATTCCGAGATGAGACAGAGACCTTCTAAAAGATGTGTCGAGACCAAAACCAATCTTGAGTACTACAACACTGCACCTCAGTTTATAAATGGTGTGTGTGCAGGGTTACGTTTTACACATTTCTTTAAGACAGTTTTTTTTGTCTTTTTTTTTTTTTAAATGTCCTTTAAATTTAGTCAGTATGTCAGTAAGTCAATTTCACTCTGACTAAAAGATAATTTTAGTTAATGAAAATTTGCACAACTACAAATTTGTCAAACTGTAACAGACCAAACAGTATTCAAATATTCAAAAGTTTTTAAAAAAGTACTGCATTTGCATTTTAAATGTATCAACATAACATAATTGTCATCAACAAAATACAATGTGGGAGAACTGTAAAAAATTGAGCTCCTGAAATGATAGCATAAAATGAGAATACTGAAGTATACACTACTGTTCAGAAGTTACTGTGATGTGAACACTTCAAGCTTAAGAGACTGTTTGAAATTAATTTTCCACATTTTAGACTGTTTAGGATATTGCAAGGGATGTACACATTGTAGACACATCATAAGATGTAGGCAACTGCAAACGCATTCTCAACTTAAGTTATCCAAGTCAGAGCCTTGCATTCTCATTATTAGCTTTGCTGATGCAATTTGTAATATTAAGTTTTTGTAATAGATGAAATTACTCTGATGTCACACCGCAAGCAACCACACTTCCTGGCTCTTTTGAGCAGCAGATTTGAATGGTGGATATGGGCAGCATTTCCAGCTTAATAATCTTTTTAAGCATTATATAATGTAATAATGTATGTCAATAAAAGTTATTATAAAGGGATATCTATATTTTACAGTATATATATATTGTGTAGGTTCTTTCTGAATTATCGGTAAAACAAGTTCTAACTTTTATGATGAATACACAGCCTCACATGCTTAGCACAATTCTAAAGCCTGAGAAATGTGGAAAATCAAAACTACCATCAGACATACAGTATGCATCTTTTCTGCTTGAATGATTAACCTACATACAAATGTTTGACTTTAATATCGTCATATCCAGGGTTGGGGAGTAATGGAATACATGTAATGGGAATACGGATTTAAAATACAAAATATAAGTAACTGTAATCCAATACAGTTACAATTTAAATAATTGGTAATTAGAATAAAGTTACATTCAAAATGAATTTTGATTACTGAAGAGATTGCTTTGCATTTTGTTGCCATTTGTTTAATATTTAGTCCTTTCAGATTTATACATATAAATTATGCGATCCAAAGTGTATTTGAACAGCGCTGAAACACCTTTTTAGTTTGGAGCAGAAGAAATAGAAATAAACCTTTTGTAAATTGTCAGCTTTATGCTAAGTTAAAATACTATTTTTAGCTATTTTACATGCACATGTTACAAGGCACGAGCATATTTTATCAAGAAAATTCATGTTGGATCATAATTTCTTTTTTCTAGAAAGACCTTTAATATTAGGCATATTCTTGATCATATTTTTTTTATTATTTTCCTGTAAAAATATCAATTTGATTGATCTTGTTTTAGAAACAACACTGCATAAGATATTTAGTTTTTTCAGAAAATGTATTTTTAACATGTGTTAATTTTTGTCTTTCTGTACTGGTAGAGTTTTTATAGTCAAAACAAGTGAAAAAAATCTACCAGTGCTGAAGAAATAATCCAAAGTATTTAGAATATGTTACTGACCTTGAGAAATCTAACAGAATATGTTACAAATAACATTTTACAGCACATATTCTGTAATCTGTAGTGGAATAGATTTCAAAAGTAACCCTCCTAATCCTGATCGTATTACATGTTTAAACTTAGCGATTTAACAATTGACCTTACTTCATGCAAAATAAATGCATATAGGCCTACATCCTTTTTGCAGTATGACATTATTTTAATTCGCAAATCATTTCACTGACAGTAGCCTATGTGCTGAGATGGTGGAGACAGGGTCCCTTTCTTCCTGTTAGACCTTCCATGTTTTCTTCGTGAAAAGTTCAAATCTACCAACAGCAACTGTGTGCTAATTGGGTCTCATTACAGCCGACGCGATGACTGATCTGTGAAATATAGATTAAAAGTACTGAGTTTATCCTGATCCACCCATCCTGATGGAAATTTACTGAAGCTCAAATCTCCATTAATCTTTTGGAAATGCACTGTTATACTAACCCCAGAAATCGTTTTGGGCATTTTAAGATAAATTTGAGCGAAGCACACATTGACAGTTTTTTTGTTTTTTTCCTCTGTTTTTTCTCCAGCGTAAAAGTACCCGGAATTGCCGGATTGGAGTGTTTATTTGTAAACTGTTACTTCATCTACAACTATTTCATTAGTTATTGCATTAGGTGTCATAAACTTACAATAAACAATATTTTTAATAGAATGTAATAATCTTGGTTAATATTAATTGATTAAAAAGAAATGATTGGTTCGTGCTAGTTTATATTACATTAAAAGTGGTATATGTAACAGATTTAATGTAATATTTGCCTTTGTTTTTGCCAAAGTGTGAAAGTCTTGTAATGCAACTTAAAAACTGAGCCCTTCCCAGACTTCCTAGGTTGCTTATTAAAGCCTGTAGACTGATTTTCATGCGAAGAGAGCGGGTCACTTTTGCCGAGAAAATCTAAAGGATGTGACGTTTATGCGTGCTCCAGAGAGCCTTGCCTCAGACAGTAATAGCTTCTCTTCTGCTATTCAACAGCGACGACAAACTGCAACACTAGGTAACATTATCTTAGAGATGGAATCCAACAAACATCCGACTCCCAGCACAACACCGACTCCTACACAAACTCTGATTAAGCCAAAACAAATTTGTTATCTACTGAATCCCATCTAGCGAAGTGGGAACGTTATCGGGGTTGAGCGAAAACAGAGTGAAAATCGGGAGGGCATTTGATTCCTTGATGGACCTTTGTTCGATTTTGGGGATCATAACCGACCCTGAATAGGCATTCTTCTTATTGGGAAGGTAAGCTTATATAACTGCAAAGCATGTGAAATATAGTGCCATAATGATTTTTAGCTAACTTGATCTTGCCTGCTAGCGCTGACGAATTGCAAGCTACCTTGCTTCGTAACTTTCAAATACTTTCAACAATCTTCTCTTTATACTAAAAATCAGGTATACAGGATACATTTAGGCAAAAACGCTGGTTTCTTATTCATAGTACAACATATGACATACAAAACATACAATAGTGCAACATAACAGTAAACTGTCTGGTATAGTTTGGTAGTGTGTAGCTGTATGTGTATCAGTATGCTATGTTAGCTGATAAGTAGTTTTAGTTTAGTCTCAAAGTTTGTAGTAAAACAATCATAAATGTGTCATTTTAATTATGCTACATCAATTGTCAGCATGATGCCGGTAGATCGCATTCAGTCACTTTGTACGTCATGTCATTGTTCTGGCTGATGCTCGCTCGCTCGCTCACGTCCCAATGGAGTGTGTGCACGAGCACGAGCAACAGGTAGCTGGCTGCAGTTCACTTAATGGCCACAGGTATGATTAATGGCAAGGGTTACTGAATCTTACATACTGCACCTTTAGAGTTAACACAACTTTTAATTTAAAAAATCTATTAGTAAATGTTGAAGTTAACATTAGCCATGATTAATAAATGCTCTAAAATTATGGTTCATTGTAAGTTCATGTTAACTAATGTAGTTAATTGATTTTAATCTAAAGTGTTACCCATTATGTAACAATCACATATAAATAGGATAGGAAAGTGTGTCAGTTTATTGGTGTTCAGTTCTCTGAACATTATATAATTGGATTATTTGAATCAACCAAATTCTTTAAATCTTTTTTTTTCTAAAACATTGTTAGTGCATTGTTAATACTGTGCAATATCTCATAATATTTATTGAAAAGGACGTTTTTTTTTTCTTGCATTAGTGATTACTATAATCACTTAATTATTGTTGTCATGCCACTTTTTCATCTCATCTTTGTAAGCGCAACAAGCATTTTCATTGACGAGATCATTAAATATAAAAGACATTTTAACGTACCATTGAATGTGAAATGTTGCATGAGATAGAAATACCGCTAAGCACGGCCTCCCTTTTGGATAATGTCCATTTCTATTCTATTTGGTACCCATGTGGCACTATGTCCTTTCATCCGACTGATTTAATTAATCCTGTGTGTACTGTACATTCTGCAGCCAGATGAGTGAAGACACTATTCTGTCAGGAGAGGTTAAGGATGTGCAGAGCACATTTAACACTCTCACGGTCACAATAAAGCAGCAGCTCAAGGAAAAATTAGAGAAAGCATAGGACAAACACAAAGGGAAGAGTTCATGAGAGAAAATGGAAATTGAAATTGTCCCTGTTACCAACTTCGATCCTCACATGGGCACTTAACATTTACACAAGGAAATTATGTCAGACACGCTGAAGGTTATCACAACTTATAACTAGCGAAATTGTTAGAATCTAGTGGGCCACTCAGTATAAAACCCCAATTCCCAAAAAGTTGGCACAGTATGAAAAATGCTAATAAAAACAAAAATGAGTGATTTGTAATTTATAAACATTCTTTGCTATATTGAAAGCTCTACAAATACGCATTATATGATGTTTTACCCTATTATTATGATTTTTTTTTTTTTAAATGTGCAGTAATTAGTAAATACTGTGAAATATCACCATTTCTTCTAATAACACTTATTAAGCATTTGGGCACTGAAGACACAAGTTTGTTAAGTTTAGAAAGTGGAATTTTCCCCCTTTCATCCATTATGTAGGTCTTTAGCTGAACTATTGCATGGGGACTTCATTGCCATATGATGTGCTTAATAATGTGCCACACATTCTCAATTGAAGACAGGTGAGGACTTCAGGCAGGCCAATCTAGCACCCGCATTCTCTGCTTACACAGCCATACACTTCTAATCTGGGCAGTAGATGGTTTGAAGTTGTCCTGCTGAAAAATGCAGGGACGTCCCTGGCAAAGATTGTGCTGGATGGCAGTAAGTGTTACTCCAAAATTTGTCCATGTTTGTCTGCATTCATGGTGTTCTCACAGATGTGCGAGTTACCCATGCCATGGGCACTGACATGCCCCTGGCCCATACAGACACTGGTTTTTGACCTGACAGTAATAACAGCTCTGATACTCCTTTTCCTCTTTGGCCCGAACAACAGAACGTCTTTGTTTTTCAAAAACGTTTTGAAATGTGGACTCTTCGGACCAAAAAACACAGTTCCACTGTTCTACTCTACATCTAAGATGAGACTAAGATGAGACTGAAGTCGGCAGCACTTCTGGACAGTGTTGATGTAGAGCTTCTGCTTTGTATAGTAAAGTCTTAACTTCTGTGGATGCAGTGGCGAGTTGTGTTGACCAACAAAGCTTTGCTAAAGTTATCCCAAACCCATGTTCATGAATCTATTAGAGAGGAATGATGTTCTTTAAGACAGTGATGTCTGAGGGATCAGAGATCACGAGCATTCAGAGTTGGCTTTAGTCTTGCTCTTTACACACCGAGATTTGACCAGATTCCTTGAATCTTTTAAATATTGTGCACTGTAGAGGGTGAAATGCCCAAAATCCTTCCAATTTGTCTTTGGGGAACATTGTTCTCAAAGTGCTGGATTATTTGCTCAAGCATCCGTTGGCAAATTGACAAGTCTTGAACGATCCTTGCTCTTGTAGGTCTAGGCTGTTTTTGGAGGCTCTTTATACAGTATACAGTACTATGACGCAACATGCCTCACATGTTTAACATCTCCTGTTTCACACTGCCTTATTTCAACTTGTCAAATTGTTATTAGCCTTAAATTGCCCCTGTTTCAACTTTTTTTTTTGGAGCATGTTGCAATCATCTGGTTTAAAATTCACAAGGTTAAACATCATAATATGTGTAGTTGTGGTGCTTTCAATATAGCAAAGGGTGAATATAATTTACAGATCACTCCTTTTTGTGGAGGATAATGCCAGTAATGCCATTCTGTCCTTTAGAAGGACACTTGAGGATATGACTGTATTTTTCTTCATGCCACTTTTAATTATATTTTTTATATATATTTATATATATAAATTTATTTTGCTATCTCATGCTTGCTCTTCTCCGTTGCTTGCTCTTCTCCGTTGTATAATCTCTTAAACGTTGTTTAAGAGATTATATATTTGGTCTGTGCATAAACAAAGAGAGCTTCGTACCTAGGCAACATTTTTATTTATCATAAGCGTTGTGTTGAGTTCAATGAAAGTTGTCATTCAAAATGGTAGACAGAGTTCAGAGTATTATATAAGGGATTATTTATTCCATACTTCTTCATTACCTGACGAAAGCTATTTCAAAAAGTGGTGGGGACAAAATTGGCGAAGAAAAAAAGTGGTAGGGACATGTCCCACCTGTAAATGATGTCTAAAAATGTGTAGATCCATCTAATAAAAAAAAAAAAAATCATGCAACATTTGTTGGTGGGGCAGGGGTATTAGACGGTTAAGGTTTTAACTTATCAATATACTAACTTCAAACTCTATTGGAATTCCTCAATTGGAGGAGTTCCATTTTGTTTGGTATGCTGTCTTAGAAGTTGCCTGTTTAAGTAGACACTAAGGCAGCTCACTAAGTTTTGGAACTGATCTAATGGATCAGTTGGGTCATTGGATCACATATAGCATTTATTCTTTAAAGTAAAAGCCATTATACTCCCAGATATTCTCCTTCTTTCATTTTTTTACACATTGAACAAAGGGCCTGGAAAACCTTAAGACACTTGTGTCCCTCTCCTACTTCCATATCCCACAGTGTTTTATTTTTCCCTTTAAAGCCAAACTAAGGATGAAAGGAAAAAAAGCTATTCTTCATGTAGTCGTAATATGTTTCTGGATCCATGCCCTCCAGCATATGAACTCCATAGACTTTGTTGTTGCTCCATGTGTATGTGAATGTATACATGCATTTAGCACAGCCTTACAGAATACTGTACTTCAGGTGACAAAGCCTGTATTCTGATGTTGTGACAAATACTTGTGAAAGGTTGTTCTGTGCTATTGGTCCATTCATAATTAGTGAAATGGGGACATACTATAGACTCATATTGTTTCTTTATAATGCTAATTATAATTACTATTTTACCCTTATCAACACCCCAGCCATACCCTAGATTTTTATTTTTCAATAGTGTTTACTTTATTTATGAATACATTTTCCAATTCAAAAAGTTCCTGAATGTCCCAAAGCAATGCTTTTAATATGTAGCTCACTTTTGGGGATCATTTTATATCAGTTATATTAAAACACAGTCCCATTGTAGTTGGAAGATGAGATGCCATTGCTGTATGTGTTTGTATGGTTCATTTAAGGCCCTAATTTAAAATTGGTGTCTTTAATTAATATGTACTAACATTAAACCACATAAAAGACAATGTACTTATTGTGGAACTACATGTTGCTTTGCAAAATGCTGCTGCTGCCACTTGCCGTCTGTCGGCGGCTCTCAACTACAACTCTGGAGACTGCTCAAATTTCTGCCATGCCATGTAGGGCAACTCAAATATTTTCCATTAAATTCGACCCAAATCACTATAAATGGAAATATATTATTTACTCTAGCCTTGTTTATTCTTTAAGAAGGGAAAAACCTGGGGCCCGTGTAGCTCAGCATGTAAAGACGCTGACTACCACACATGGAGTCGCAAGTTCGAATCCAGGGCATGCTGAGTGACTCCAGTCAGGCTTCCTAAGCAACCAATTGGCCTAGTTGCTAGGGTTGGTATAGTCATGTAGGGTTAACCTCCTCATGGTCGCTATAATGTGGTTCGCTCTTTGTGGGGTGCGTGGTGATTTGTGCGTGGATGCCGTGGAGCATAGCTTGAGCCTTCACATACACTAGGTCTCCTCAGTAACAAGCTCAGCAAGCCACTTGATAAAACGCACGGATTGACTGTCTCAGACATGGAGGCAACTGAGATTTGTCCTCCGCCACCCAGATTGAGGCAAGTCACTACACCACCACAAGGACTTAGAGCACATTGGGAATTGGGCATGCCATATTGGGGAGAAAATGAGAGAAATAAAAACATTTTTTGTGTGTACTGTCTGCCATGCAAAACTCATCGACGTGCCCAGTGTTTGATACCAGTGCCGTGTTCTAGATGTGACGCGGTGTGGTTAGGGTTTAGATTAGGGTTAAGGTTTTGAGTAAGGTTTGGGGTAGGGTTAGGTTTAGTATTAGGGGTTATGTTAACAGTGTAACTATAGATGTAATTAAATGCAGGTACTTTAAATGAAAATACGTACAATCCAACAACAGGTATATACATAAGTACATTGTATCAAATGCTTAAGTGCGTAGTAGTTAAAGACAGCTAATATAAAGTGGGTCCATGTTTAATTGCTATTCACTATATTAGCATTTTTTGTAATAATGTTTGTATGTAATAACAAGCTTTGATCATTTAATTGTAGACAGTGCTCAGCCTGCTCTCTTTGTTTACTGCTTTTGAACTGCTTAAGGGTGTCAGTGAAAATAGTGTGTCTATTAATTTAGTAAAGAGTTGATTTGATTCTGTGGCAAGGAATGTTAAATTGAGTTTTGAACTAATTGGCTGTTTGTTTTACGGCTTAGCTTTGTGGCTCCCTAATTGGTTGATACTTTAATTATTTATACCCTAATGTTTCAAGGAGTATTCACCGAATGTGTTTGTGAGTTTGTGTGTGTTTTTGAGTCAGTAGTGACCAACTGAGGAGTTTCTAGATAAGAGCTCGTCAAGCCTGTTCTTTTAGTCATTACACAGTATGTCCCTGTAATTACTAAATTAATTGAGTATGAAGAGCTGGTGTAAATGAAAAAGAAACAATATTTTACAATGTTTTCAGATCCTTGTTTGCCCATGTTTAACCGTTGATAAGATTATGTTCTGCTGAACAAGACTGTGCATATAAAAAAAAAATTAAAAGAAGGATCAGGGACCAGATGAGACTGGGGTGTGAATCAGCAAACTCAAAGCACAAATAGTTCTGGCCTTTATAGACCTCAATGCTGTACACTCCATCTCCACAGCATAGTTGAAGCAAGTTGAAGGTACATTTTTGTCAAATTCTAAAGTTTAAGAAATGTTTTTGAGAAATGGTGAAATAAAAATGAAACAAAACTTTTTAGTTAAGTTTCACAACAGAATGTTTGGCAACAGCCCAATGTGATGGTTGTTCCAGACGGGATGCAGACAGATGTCCCCAATCGGCCTGATGCGCGCGAGGGATAAAGGTGGCCGGTGACGACGGTTCGAGAGAAAGAGTTCTCTCTCTCGAACTGTCGTCACCGGCCGCCTTTATCCCTTGCGCGCACCATCAGGCCGATTGGGGACCAGGCGTGCAACATTCCAGCCCGGCCCCCGCCCCCCTCCACTCCACAGATGCCTTTATGGATAAGGTAACCCCAGAATGCACTTTGATGAAACCTTCACAGAAATGTTAATGGTTTCAATAGTTATAATAGGAATTTTATTGGTTTTAATAGAAAACTGTGATGGTCTCTAATGGGATCTACTGTTTTTGTGTTGGCTTTTATTGGTGGCCTGCATGTTCAGTCTAGTGGGTAGAGCTAGGCACTATGTATCTGTATTAGAAACCAATACAAACCATTAAATCCAAATTGAATATGACCCAAAACACACTACGAAAAAAACTTTTTAATAGTTAGCATCTGGTTGATTATAATGGCATTTATAGTGGAAACCATTCGTATTTCAGTTGTTGTTGTTTTTTCTCATAAAATATTTTCGTGTTCATTAGATTGTTAAGTTGCGTTCACACTGCCAGGGACATCGTGCGAGACAGCGACACCATCCCATTCATTTTCAATGAGAGCACAGTGACGTTCAGCAAAACGAGCTGCCGCGACCGTTGGCGAACAGATTTGGCCGTGTCCAGCGACGCGATAAAATTTAGATAAGTTTAACTTTATTCAAATGAAGCGCGATTTAAGGGAGCGACAGCCAATACGAGAGAAGAGAGCACAGCTCACGAGATCCTTCTCTCTCTCTCAGCTCCTGCAGTAATGGAAAGATCAGTGGACACACCCTCTGCAGCACCTCAACAAACTGGGTCCTGTCAAGCCTGAAGTACTGCTGGAACCGGACTTCATCCAGCCGCAGCTCCGAGATTGAATGGTTTTGTGGACCCAGACAGACTGGCGTTTGCGTTTTCACCACAGATAAACTAACGCTATGGCAAAGAGTACGCTTTGTTTCCCGTATATCTTTGATATAAAGCATGTTATGTACTGATTCCATTTATATTTAGTCTTTTCCCTCCCAAATGAAAACTGATTCGCTGTCAACAGCAATGGAATGGCATCCGTGAATGTCATTTATAAACATTACTAGGCAACCAGTAGTGGGAACGCCCACTAGTGACCTAACCGCCTGCCAAATCTACTGTGGGTGTTAGTCAAATATTTGATGCAATTCGCTTGAGAAACGTCATGACTTGAGATGCATTGGCATCCATAACTGACAATTAATGAAGTAGTTTACCTATAACAAGAATTTCAAATTGTTAACTTATGAGGCTCAATTGTTGTTAGACTTGCTAACAAAAATAAAAAAGCTTAAATCAGCCTAAGGTGGTTGGGTAGTCTAAACCAGGGACTAAAAACAAAGTGTTTTCAATGTCAGTTCATTCTGAACAAAAAATAATTTTTTGTTCTAGTTCAGATCTTCTGCAGCCTCCTTTCAGGGTTAGTGGTTAGAACAAAATAAAAGAAAGGTTAATATTTTTTTTTTTTTTTAAATGACAGTACTCTGCGCTAATGTTAGGGTGAAATACCATTTGCAGTGTTACCAGATCTCGCAAGAGAAACATGTACCATGGGTTGGAAAATCAAGCCCCAAATAAGCAAAAATAAGCAATAAGTGTGTGGTGGATTTATCTGCATAGAAATCATAAAAAGCAGTTAATTAACAGTTAAGTATAATTTTTTTACAGATCTGCTTCTGAGTCAAAACCCGGCTGCATCAAATCTGTATTAATGCATCATATCTAACAATGATTCAGGGAAGACTTGGAAACAATTGAGACATTTTTACGTCTAATGTTTTTCTTGTACCTGGATTAGCTGTGCATATATACAGTATGTAATAATTATAGATAGTTGATATAAAGTTCTCATTCAGAGAATGTGACATCCACAACGAGCAATTAGGCAAAGACATTTCTATCGGGAAGACACGCAGGCTTGAGTGAGGTTTATGATGATTTGATGAATGTAGAACAGAAAAGTAATGTCTCTCTTTGGCGTAGGCCCCGTCCGGCGGTCAGAAGGAGTTGTACTCGGAACCATCATATCCTGCCGGAGATAGGAGGCAGGGGCGAGGAGCCTACCCCCGTGTGGGACGGGGCTCAACTGGTGGTGGTGGGGTGGTGGAGGTTGCCATCTTAGCGCACTGAAACAACAATGTGATAGATTGGGAGCAGACTTATAAAGCAATGGCTTACCTGCGATTGGCTAGGAATTACCCAGCTAATAGTGTGATGATGTACAGCTGCTAGTCTTCCCACTAGAACTACGCTGCACTCACATTTCTGATGCAGCATTTTCCTTCAGGATCAAAGCACATGTTTCATTTTTTTGGGCAACATTAAGTGGTGAATTTCCAAAAATGTACTATGATAAAACCTTTGGCCTGTAGTTTTATGTAAAAATTATCAGAACAAAATTAACTGTTTGAAAATCACTTTCAGGTTACAGTTTTTGGTTACATTCTGCTAAAAATTTTGTTCGTTTTCGGTTTTCATTCCTTGAACTGTTTTTAGTGCCTGGTCTAAACTGGTCTCCATGCCTGGCCAAGCTGGTCTTCAGATGTTCTAGCTGGTTAGCAAGCTGGTCTCCCAAATGTAATCTACAACCAGTTAACCAAACTAGCCTAGCAGACCTGATAAGACCAGCAAAGCAGCTTAGGATGGTTTATGCATTTTTATGTAATGTTTGTATTTGTTTTTTTCACCAGGGAGGATGCTACTTTATGTTGCTGCCTATTTATACAGTGAGGCAACAAACTTGCTTTTTGGAAGACCATGACTAGGTAGCATTGATACAAATCCATTTATTTTCTTTTTGACAGCATTAAAGTGACACCTGTAAGATGTTGGTTACCCTGCAGGGCATCCTTAGCAGACATGGCTGATGATTCATCAAACAAAGAGTCCTCTTCTCAGTTTCACTATTGAAATATTGATTGATAAGCTGTGTTAAGAGATGTGTCATCTCCCTTAAGTGTTTCTTAATGAACCTTTCTTCATTTCCACCCAGCTTTTGTGTGGCTATATTGGTTACAGATGACAGGTCAGGAATCTCAGATAGAGACAGAAGAAATATTCAAGCTGGAAGGGTTATATTGGTCACTGGAGGATAGACTGAGTACTTCCTGAATGTTGGAACACACACTCTCTCAGAAATTGCTTTGTGTAAACTATAGTTTGTTTGTTTCTGTCTGCTGCACTTTAAAATTCATGCTTGCTATTTTTCACTTTTGTGACTCAATGAATTTCATTCTTCAGGTACATCTGTTTGAAAAGGAGCTTGTGACATTAACAAGAACATGAAAAAATAAAACTAAAAGAAAACTGTGAAGTGCTAACACAGCTGATTCTACAGGTTAAATTATAGGAACTATTGCATTCTACACAGCCGATTTAAAACCAGCAATTTGCAACAGAGAAAAATTAATGTTAGGAAGGTAAGATTTAAGATTACAAGTTGGCATGTGTAAGACTTTCTTTCAACCCTTAAAAAGACCAACTAAAAGAAGAAATAATAATAATTAAAAAAAAAAAAAATTATAATAATAATAAAAATACTTTAAAATACTTCCTCCTATATGCAGTGGCGGTCTGTGGGTGAGTTTTCCAGGGATGCTATATTAATAAAGTATTGATCAAACCAAACCAATAAAAGACTGCAGTAGGTTTTAGTATCATATCTCTCTTTTTTGCTGATTAATGATGCATTATGATCTTTTCGATCACCAACCCAACACTTGTCAGTATACTATAGTAAACGAATACCACAAATCAAGCAGTGCCATGAACATACTATGAGCAATACAGACATAAATGCATAGGAGACCCTATTCCATCTAACATTTATTCACCTATTACACAAATGTAAATATATTCCAGTTGTTCAGTCTTTCTCTTGTTTTTAGATCCTTCAATTTGGGTGTTGGGTGTTTGGGTGTCATTAATATTTTGCCTAATTTGAAAGTCTCTCTTCATCTGTTGCTTTAATCACAAGCATACTTGATAACACTAAAGTCATTCTGAATGCTAATTGCCTTGCTAATTGCCCTTTTGCCTTGTTTATCCACATTTTGGACAGAAGCAAATGAGAATGTGTCAAAGGTAAATAGATTAAAATAATAGTTAATTTTAACACTTTATTTGTTACGTTAATTTTTTATATATTTTTTTTGGAGACTCAGTCTCCCTTGCTGCCTCTGATGGTCCGTCACTGCTCACAGGTTTCCAACCTCATTCAGTTCTCTCATTCCCTCCCCCTTGCTCTTCCCACATCTCACAGCAACGGCAGAGAACAACACCAAATCAAATCAGAGAAAGATAAACAAAACCTCATTAGTTCCTCCAGCTAGGCGGAGGTGAAATCTACGGTGTTCCTCTCAACTGAGTCTGCCCTGCTTTAACCCTACCGTTACTCTCGCACTCCTGCTTTCGTTCTGCTCTCCAGTGTGGTGAACTTCACATTTGCTTTTAATTGGGAAGGGAATTGACTTTGCATTTGAATCCATGTTCTCACTTTCTGGAATAAGTACATGTACATTGGAACACTACAATTCATTTGGAAAATAACTGGCTTACTTTCCTCCAAATAAAGAAAGCAAGAACATAACCAAGCCTTTTTGTGCTTCCAGCTTATTATCACTGAGCATGCATATTTCTTTAATGAATTCTTGGCAGAAAAATGTCTTATTGTATGACTGTTCTTTATTCAAATATTAGCTAATCTTGTCAAAGCAGTTTGCCTCTAGTAACAAAACAAAAACAATATGTTGCTAATACAAAAATGGTAGCATTAATGAAAATCATTAGATTCTTTATTTAAGTACTTTCCAATGTAATTTCACAAACCTTAGAAAAACACGAAAACAATTTCAATGATCAATAATAAAAACTAATCAGAGGCTAATAAAAATAAACGGTAAAACTTTATTTTAGGGATCATAAATTGGAAAGTAATTAATGACTAATAGTGACATGATATACAGGTGCTGGTCATATAATTAGAATATCATCAAAAAGTTGATTTCAGTAATTCCATTCAAAAAGTGAAACTTGGATATTATATTCATTCATTACACACAGACTGATATATTTCAAATGTTTATTTCATTTAGTTGTGATGATTAAAACTGAAAACTAATGAAAATCCCAAATTCAGTATCTCTGAAAATTTGAATATTACTTAAGACCAATACAAAAAAAGGATTTTTAGAAATGTTGTCCAACCGAAAAGTATGAACATGAAAAGTATGAGCATGTACAGCACTCAATACTAGTTGGGGCTCCTTTTGCCTGAATTACTGCAGCAATGCGGCGTGGCATGGAGTCGATCAGTCTGTGGCACTGCTCAGGTGTTATGAGAGCCCAGGTTGCTCTGATAGTGGCCTTCAGCTCTTCTGCATTGTTGGGTCTGGCGTATCGCATCTTCCTCTTCACAATACCCCGTAGATTTTCTATAGGGTTAAGGTCAGGCAAGTTTGCTGGCCAATTAAGAACAGGGATACCATGGTCCTTAAACCAGGTACTGGTAGCTTTGGCACAGTGTGCAGGTGCCAAGTCCTGTTGGAAAATGAAATCTGCATTTCCATAAAATTGGTCAGCAGCAGGAAGCATGAGTTGACCTTGGACCTCAGATAACACAGTGGATCAACACCAGCAGATGACATGGCACCCTAAACCGTCACTGACTGTGGAAACTTTACACTGGACTTCAAGCAACGTGGATTCTGTGCCTCTCCTCTCTTCCTCCAGACTCTGGGACCTTGATTTCCAAAGGAAATGCAAAATTTACTTTCATCAGAGAACATAACTTTGGACCACTCAGCAGCAGTCCAGTCCCTTTTTTTCTTTAGCCCAGACGAGATGCTTCTGACGCTGTGTCTTGTTCAAGAGTGGCTTGACACAAGGAATGCGACAGCTGAAACGCATGTCTTGCATACATCTGTGCGTGGTGGTTCTTGAAGCACTGACTCCAGCTGCAGTCCACTCTTTGTGAATCTTCCCCACATTTTTGAATGGGTTTTGTTTCACAATCCTCTCCAGGGTGCGGTTATCCCTATTGCTTGTACACTTTTTCTTCCCTTCGCCTCTCTATTAATGTGCTTGGACACAGAGCTCTGTGAACAGCCAGCCTCTTTAGCAATGACCTTTTGTGTCTTGCCCTCCTTGTGCAAGATGTCAATGGTCGTCTTTTGGACAGCTGTCAAGTCAGCAGTCTTACCCATGATTGTGTAGCCTAAAGAACTAGACTGAGAGACCATTTAAAGGCCTTTGCAGGTGTTTTGAGTTAATTAGCTGATTAGAGTGTGGCACCAGGTGTCTTCAATATTGAAACTTTTCACAATATTCTAATTTTCTGAGATACTGATTTTGGGCTTTTCAGTAGTTGTCAGTTATAATCATCAAAATTAAAAGGAATGAACACTTGAAATATATCAGTCTGTGTGGAATGAATGTATACATTATACAAGTTTCACTTTTTGAATGGAATTACTGAAATAAATAAACTTTTTGATGATATTCTAATTATATGACCAGCACCTGTATATGTATATATACATATACATAAACTATCAGCCAAAAGGTTGGAATAGTGTACAGATTCCATTTTTTCAGAAGGAAATTCTTACTTTAATTCACCAATGTGGCATTCAACTGATCACAAACTATAGTCAGGACAATACTGATGTAAAAAGCAGCACCATCACTATTTGAAAAAAAAAAAAAAAAAATTATATATATATAAAAAAAAAAAAAATCAAGACAGGCCCATTTCCAGCAGCCAACACTACAACACCTTCCTTTGAGTAATCATGCTAAATAGCTAACTTGGTACTATAAAATCACTTGCCATTTATATCAAACACAGTTGAAAGCTGTTTGGTTTGTTTAATGAAGCTTAACATTGTCTGTGTTTGTTTTTAGTTGCCACAGTATGCAATAGACTGGCATGTCTTTAGGTCAATATTAGGTCAAAAATGGCAAAAAAGAAACACATGTCTCTAGAAACTCATCAGTCAATCATTGTTTTGAGGAATGAAGGCTATGCAATGCTTTAAATTGCCCAAAAAACTGAAGATTTCATACAAAGGTGTACATTACAGCTCTGACAAGGATCGAAAGAGATGTGGAAGGCCAGATGCACAACTAAACTAGAGGATAAATACATCAGAGTCTCTAATTTGAGAAATAGACACAAATGTCCTCAGCTGACATTTTCATTGAATTCTACCTGCTCTACACCAGTTTCATGTCAACAGTAAAGAGAAGACTCAGGGGTGCAGGACTTATGGGAAGAATTGCAAAGAAAAAGACACAAATAGAAAAGGCTACAGTGGGCAAAGAAACAGACACTGGACAACAGATAATTGTAAAAGAGTGTTATGGTCTCATCTATGGCAAGTGCTACAGGAAGTGTGGGTGAAATGTCACCTGAATATCTGGACAAACTGTCATCTAGAATGCCAAAGATCTGCAAAGCTGTCATTGCTGCACATGGAGGATTTTTTGATGAGAACTCTTTGTTTCAGAAGATCTGAAAAAAAAAAAAAAATCAAATTGTAATTGTTCATGTTATTAATGTCCTGGGCCCAGTTTTTCAAAAGTAATCCAGTGGGATTTCGGATCACGGATAGGATCAAATCTTGGAAGTGGGTTTTTCAAAAGCAAAAGAGGGATTCCGAACTAATGTAATCTGATCTTACATTTTATCTGGATCAAACTTGCCCTTTGGGTTTTTCAAAACTTTGAACTCGGTTTGGGATCTATTTGATCCAAAAAAACAGGATTATCCTGATCCCATCTGAAGGGTGGATTCAGTTGTGATTTTTCGAACCAAATAAAATCTGAGATTTTTTTTAAGTGAATGATCACAAAATCTATGTTTACTGATGATGTATAAATTTCTTCATATATGAAGCATGTCACATCTAATGAGATATGGTAAAAAAAATAAATAAAAAAAAAAATCTCAAATCTATCAGCTGTCAAATAAATGTCATTGTTGCTCAAAGCTCTATAATTCCACAGTATATTAATGGCAATGACAACAACAAATATACTCAGTCATCCAGTAGCCTAGTTAAAAGTAATTTCTCACAATTGCATCTCTAACCGCATGTCCAGTGTGTCCTTCATTAGGTAAGAATATTGGCGACTGTTCTGGTTCTACATCAGGCTCAGGTCCATCAAAATTGTCATCAAGAGGGACATGATGCCTGGTGGCTATGTTATGCAAAATAATACAGGCAAGGATTATGTTGCATGCCAACTTGGGTTGTACTCACAAGCAGTTAAGACACGCAAACCATCTCTTCAGGACTCCATTTAAGCGTTCAATGGCACATCTTGTTTTGCAATGTGAGGAGTTGAAGCGTGCTTGCTCAGGTGTGTTTGCAACTGGAAAAGGGGTCATTAGCCATGGTAGGAGTGGATACGCACTGTCTCCCAATACTATGCCATTTGGTCGGTGGGATTGAAGCTCTCTGTATAGTTCACTCTCTCTTAGAATACATGCATCATGAACAGACCCTGGCCATTTCACAACACAGTTGGTTATTATGAGGTCGGCGTTGCCCACAAGTTGGATGTTGATGCTGTGCCTCCCCTTTCTATTGACTCCCAATCCCTTTAACAAGGTGCTTGGATATGCACATGAGTACAATCAATAGCACCAATAGTGCTAGGCACTATTCCTTTCCTTGGGAAAGGAAACAAATTGACTGATCAGACTGCCCAGTGCTACTGACATAGCCTTCACCACATTACTCACGGTTTCTTTTCTCACTCCCATATTGTCACCAATTACTTGGTAGAAACTCCCAAATGCGTAAAAGCGCAGAGCGATTAAGCACTGTTCATCCACGGATAAAGCATGACTCCTTTGGGTTTGGTGTTGGAGTGTTGACCTGACAAGATCTGCAATGTACTTAATGTCATCTCTCCCAAAGCGAAAACGTGCATACAGTTCTTCTGATGTGTATTGCTCGAGTGGTTTGGCATTCTCAGCATGCACCCTTTGACGGTACCTTCTCCTACGGTAACGATGAACAGTACCCGCCTTGTGGATGCCTCTGTAGGCTAAGAGAAATGGGTGCAAAGACATGATGTGTTTAAATGGTGTCACCCATTAACCGGCAATGAGCTGATTGGTGTAAGCCTAATTGAGCACAAGCCAAAGCAAGGTAGAACCTTAGGGCCAAGGCAACGAAAGACCTTTCTGAAGCCAAGAACACCCAAACAGGTAACAAGCCATATAAGAGGGGTGATTTCACTGATATGGTCCTTGATATCATAGGAGGAGAAAAATCAGAGGCTCTGCATGGCATTGAAGGCATAGAAGCAGATGGAGAGGCCACAATTACAGTGACTAGGACTTCAGAAGAATGCGAGCAAAATTCACCTGCAGAGGAAATGTTTATCCTGGACTTGACTACAGTGATTGAGGAGGAAGATAGATCCCCAGTGGATGTAATGAAGACAGTCCAAGACGTTCCTACAAGAAAACGCAAACATTCCTCAGCTACAAACCAGGATGGTGACAGCTATGAGTTTCTTCTGAAACGGGAAACCGAAAGAGCAGAAGTACAAATTGAACTGGGTAAAGAACAAATCTTGCTTACCCAACTGCAGCAGAACAGTCCTACAGCTCACCTAAACGCAGAGATGGAAAGAGCTGGTATCGGTCCTTTAAATGATTTTTGACTAATGGATAGTATTGTTTTTGTTTTGTTATTTAACATTATATCAAATTAAAGAATGTAAAATGTTTCTGTTTATTACAGTGTTTCTGTTTCTTAAATTAAAACAAACAATGGCTATTTGTGACCATCAGTATTTTGCCTACCTGTTGTTCTTTGCCAAGCCAGTAGGTTACACTGTTGGTTCCATTAAGGCTCAAGTAAACAGGATTTGGTAATTTGGACCAATCCAATGTTCCTTTAAAAAAACTGGCATAAAAGTAAGATGGATCAGGTGATCCTGGATTGCAAAACATGGGATTTACAAATCCGGATCAATTTGATCCAGATTACATTTTTTGAAAAACTGGGCCCAGACTATTCATTGTGATCAGCTTAATGCCACTTTGGTGAATAAAAGTATCAATTAATTTCCATAAGAGCAAAATCTGTACATTATTCCAAACATTTGGCCAACTGTGTGTGTGTGTGTGTGTGTGTGTGTGTGTGTGTGTGTGTGTGTGTGTATAGACACACACTGATCAGCCACTTCATTAAAACCACCTGCATAATGTTGTTTATGTCCCGTTCATGCTGCCAAAACAGCGCCAACCTGCATCTCAGAATAGCATTCTGAGGTGATGTTCTTCTCACCACAATTGTACAGAGCAGTTATCTGAGTTACCAATGACTTAGTCAGTTTGAAACATTCTGGCCATTCTCTGTTGACCTCTTTCATTTCTGTGCACAGAACTGCCACTCACTGGATATTTTATGTTTTAGGCACCATTCGGATTAAATTCTAAAGACTGTTGTGTGTGAAAATCCCAGGAGATCAGCAGTTACAGAAATACTCAAACCAGTCTGTCTGGCATTAACAGACATGCCATGGTCGAAATCACTGCGATCAAATTTGTTCCCCATTCTGATGGTTGGTGTGAACATTAACTGAAGCTCCCGACCCATATCTGCATGATTTTATGCACAGCACTGCTGCCACATGATTGGCTGTTTAGATAATCGCTTAGATTATTGTTGGTGCCAGACGGGCCCGTTTGAGTATTTCTGTAACTGCTGATCTCCTGGGATTTTCACACACAACCTGAATTTACTCCGAAGTAATTAGTAATTATATATAGTTGCAACAAAGGTCTTTGGCATGTCACAGAAGGCTACATTCACAATGTGCAAGTAGACAAAGATATGTGTGATGCATCGGTTTCCTTCAGCATCAAAGCTCATGCTTATCATGTTCAACTAAAAAGAGAGAAGCAAATTTTTTGGGGTAACAGGATGTGGTGTAATTCTAAAAATGTACTGTGATAAACCCTTTGTTCTTTGGTTTCATTAAAAAAATTATCAGAATAAAATTAACCAGGTACCAGAATTTTAAAATAAAGTTTTCTCCCCGGAACAATTGAAGGGACTTTGTTCCCATTTTTGGTTATTTTCTGCAATTTGTTTTTTTATAATTTTCAAGTGCTTGCCAATCTCCATCTTCCTAATAAAGGGAACATGGATGAGAGAGTGGGTGTGTTTGTAAAGGTAAAAAGTGTGCTTGGACATGCTTTTCTTTTGTTAATGTGTGTGAGTGAGTCACCTATTCTTTTGTGAACCTTAAGGTTGTGGGCGCATGGACAGAAAATGATCTGGAAACAGACTGAAAGAACATCATGAGAGAATAGAAAATCTAAACAATGAAATGGTAATGTTTTTTCACTTGAAACACAATGACAACAACCATGCATGTTTTGTCTCTTCACAGACAGTATTGAAGACTACATTCAGACCACCTCATCAAATGTGGAATCAGCCAATCAGGAGCTCGCAAAAGCCAGTCAATATCAGGTAGATATTGACATATTTTTGTACTCATTCTAAATGTATATAAATTAAACATTTTCAACTTTATTGCTTTGATACCTACCACAATAAGATGTAAAAGGGGTCCCTTGGTAATAGTCTAAGTTCCCTATTGTTGTACCTGATTTGTTTATTTGTTTCAGTTGACATTACACAGTATGAATTCTAACATGCTGTCATACATCAGCAACTCCCCAGTAATCACATATCACCCATTACATACCAGTTATACCATAAACCATTTGAAACCCATTTGAAAATTATAACTTGTTATATTGATTGCTATACGATTGTGCACATATTCTGTTCCTGTGAAGATTGTGCATAGACCAAGACAGAATAGGATGAGACGGGTTACTGGCATACTCATGAATTGGAGAAATCGTAATGCTGAATATTGCATCTTTTGGAATGAAATCACAGCCTTACAGTTAAAAGAGCCAGTCACCTTGTTGATCGCCCATCAGTTATCACAGAGAACACACATTAGCTCATTAGCTGGACCAGCCTGAAAAAAGCTTTTTTTCTAAGTGTTCTAAATGTATGATACTGTTGTTATCTTTTTCCCCCCTGATTTGAAATATGTAATTTGATTGTAATCTTGAATACCGGAACTGTTACGAGCATGGCTGCTGAGGTCCCCGACTTGCCATAAAGGAACTTTGGCATTTCTCATTTGTCTACCATGTCATGTGTAAATACATACTGTGTAAAGAACACAATAATAAAAATTATCTGTATAAAATAATAACAATATCTGTATAAAAACTAATTATCACACTAATAATTTCAAAGCCTGTCAAGGTTCTAAGCACAAAGTCTGTGAAAACAAATCTGTATTGTTTATCCATTTGATCTTTCATTAAAAAAATAAAATAAAAATAAAATAAAAATCTAACCTTTGATTGAAGTAAAACAATTAAAATAGAGGAAATATCGAATTATTAAATACATATTTTCCTCCAAAAAGCATTGGCAATAATTATTGGCACCCTTTTATTCAATATTTTATGCAATCTCCCTTTGCCAAGATTTCAGCTCTGAGTCTTCTACTATAATGCCTAATGAGGTTTTAGAACACCTGGCAAGGGATCTGACACCATTCCTCCATACAGAATCTCTCCAGATCCTTCAAATTCAGAGGACCATGTTGGTGGACTCTCCTCTTTAGTTCACCCCACAGGTTTTCTATGGGGTTCAGGTCAGGGAACTGTGATGGCCATGGCAGAACCTTGATTTTGTGGTCAGTGAACCATTTTTGTGTTGATTTTGATGTTTGTTTTGGATCATTGTCCTGCTGGAAGATCCAACCACGGCCCATTGTAAGCTTTCTGGCAGAGGCAGCCAGGTTTATATTTTCTGTCTGTTGGTATTTGATATAGTCTGTGATGCCATGTATCCAAACAAGATGCCCAGGACCTCTGGCAGAAAAACAGCCCCACAACATTAAAGATCCAGCACCACATTTAACCGTGGCCATTGGGTACTTCATCAAAACTGTGTGCGCCAAACACATCTCTGGTGTTTGCTGCCAAAAATATTTTTTTTTTGTTTCATCTGACCATAGAACCCAGTCACATTTTAAGTTCTAGTAGTGTCTGGCAAACTGAAGACATTTGAGTTTGTTGTTGGATGAGAGCAGAGGCTTTTTTTTTTTTCTTGAAACCCTCCCAAACAACTTGTGGTGATGTAGGTGATGTCTGATATTTTTTATGAGACTTTCTGGCCCCAAGACCCAACAAATTTCTGCATTTCTCCAGCTGTGATCCTTGGAGAATTTTTGGCCACTTGAACCATCCTCCTCACTGTGCATGGAGACAATATAGACACGCGTCCCTTTCTAGGCCAATTGTTAACATCTGTTAACATCGATGGTGGAAATGGGTATTTTCAGTGCTTTGGCAATTTTCTTTTAGCCACTTACCATTTTGTGTAGCTCAACAACCTGTTGCCTCACATCAGAACTATATTCTTTAGTCTAACCCTCTGTGATTGATGATTAAGGGAATTTTTGTTACCTCATATTTATACCCCTGTGAAACAGGAAGTCATGGCTGAACAATTCCGTGTTCCTAGTCACCCAGTTCCACTAAACAATTTAAAATAATAATGGTAACATACTTCAGATATATTTTAATCATAATAATTTCTAGGGCTGCCAGTAATTGTGGCCAATGTGTTTTGGGGAAAAATATTTATTTAATAATGAGATATTTCCCCTCTTTCAATTTTTTTTCTTCAATTAAAGGTTAGAGTTTTGTGAAATTTTTGAATGAAAGATCAAAAGGATAAACGATGCAGATTTGTTTTTCACAGCCTTCTTTGCTCATATTTAGCAAGGGTGCCAATATTTTTAGCCACAACTGTATGGGACAGAAACGTCTGGGTTACGTATGTAACCTCCGTTCCCTGATGGAGGGAACGAGACGTTGTGTCGAAGAAGCGACACTAGGGGTCTCTCTTGAGTGCCGAATATGCCTCTGATCTATGAAAAAAGGCCAATGAGAAGTTGGCAGACAGTATTTTCATGCCCCGCCCCCGGACATATGTGTATAAAGGAGGAGAAATACATCTGTTTCATTCAGGATTTTTCTGAGGAGCCGGAAATGGTCCGGCCACAACAGTGGCTCGGCTCAGCGACGGGCCGGGAGGACACAACGTCTCATTCCCTCCATCAGGAACGGGGATTACATACGTAACCCAGACATTCCCCGTCTGTCGCTCACTTTGACGTTGTATCGAAGAAGCGACACTAGGGGTCCAATTTATATCACGCCATGTGCTGAGCTGTGTACGTGTACTGCTGAAACAGTAGTGGACAGATATTTTACGTGGAAAGGTGACCTGCTGTGTCAGACTGCACGTACCCTTCCCCAAAGCCCCCAAAAAGTTGTCAGAATCCTTCTGGTTACCCTAGGCAGGGGAACAAGGCGACGCTTGCCAACCTGAGAACGGGCCAAGCCTGGCTGGGCCTCTTTTCTCTCTGTGTTTCTCCGCATAGAGCAAGAACGGCCGGGGCCCTTACACGCATCAAGGGAAGGGGGTCTTACCCAGTTTCCTGTTCTTTCAGGGGGAAAAGACCTTGCGGATGCCACACCTGCCCGAAAGGGGGAGGTAAAGGTGGGTTTCACATAGGTTTTTAGGCGACATATGGAAAGTGGTGCGGTGGTAGATCCAGCCTCAAAGAGGGGGGAGTTGCTACAACATGGTGACCGGAGGGCAGCTGGGACTGCCTAAGGGAGATGCGGGTCCACTTCGTATAGGGACCTTACCGCGGACAATACACACAGGGGGAGTCCACATAGGAGTCCTGACCTGTGGAGCACCTATTCCATTACAGGGTAGATTAAGTACCCACATTGTATTGGGTTGGCGAGTTCCTCCGCTGAACTGGAGACCCACAGGGCTAGGGAGGAATCATCCAGAGATCCGAATGAGTGAGATCTCCTGGGAGAGAAAGCGCACTTTTTTCCCTCAGCCGAGGGAAAGGGTGCTAGGCGCAAGCGGTCCACCCGGTCAATCCGTCAGCGTGTTACCAAGTTCTACCGGCTCGGACCTGAGAAAACACGAGACGAAACTGACTCTGCCCTGATTGTAAGATCTCGCAAGGGTGTTAGGTGTTGCCCAACCCGCTGCTCTGCATATGTCTGCCAGGTAGATGCCTCTGGCCAGTGCCCGTGAGGATGCAACACTCCTTGTCGAGTGTGCTCTGACCCGTAAGGGGAGGGGCACGGCCTGGGTGTGATAAGCCAATGTACTGGTGTCAACTACCCAGTGGAAAGGCCTCTGTTTTGAGACAGCGTTCCCATTCCACTGTCCACCAAGGCAGACAAAGTGCTGCTCAGAACATCTAAAGCTCTGCGTGCGTTCCAAGTAGGTATGAAAAGCACATACCGGACACATCAATGAAAGGGCTGGGCCTGCCTTCTCCCGGGGCAGCTTCGCTTGCAGGTTCACTACCTGGTCTCTAAGGGGCGTAGTAGGAACTTTGGGCACGTAGCCCGGTCGTGGTCTTAGGATCACATATGTGTCTGCCGGACCGAACTCCAGGCAAGTGTCGCTAACAGAGAATGCTTGCAGGTCCCCGACCCTCTTGATGGAGTCAAGCAGATCAGCAGCGCTGTCTTTAGGGAGAGGGCCCTGAGTCCAACTGATTCTAGTGGCTCGAAAGGGGGTCTCTGGAGGCCTGCGAGGACCACTGAGAGATCCCAGGAGGGGAACAGGCTTAGCCGGGAGGGATTCAACCTCCGGGCGCCTCTTAGGAACCAGATGATTAAGTCGTGCTTACCCAAAGACTTGCCGTCTACTGCGTCGTGGTGGGCTGCGATAGCGGCAACTTACACCTTCAGTGTGGAAGGGGGCAGCCTCCCCTCCAGCCTCTACTGCAGAAATAAGAGCACTGACCTAACTGTGCAGCCAATGTGGCTTTCCTCTGGGGAATTTGTCAGGGAGGGGCTGTCGCGAGGAGTACGAGGTCCGAGAACCAGGCCCGAGTGGGCCAACAGGGAGCCACTATGGTGACTTGTGCCTCGTTCTCCCTGACCTTGGGGAAAATGCGTACTTGCGCATAGTAACTCTCGGGAGTGGGCCAGAATGGGCCAGTCGTCGAGGTAATTGAGTATGCGAATGCCAGCTTCTCGGAGCGGGGCAAGGGCAGCATCTGCGACTTTCGTGAAGCCGCGAGGGGACAGAGACTTGCCGAGAGGGGAACTTTATACTGATACGTCTGACTGTCGAACCCGAGCCGTAGGAAGGGTCGGTGTCGAGGCAGAATTGATACGTGAATGTACGTGTCCTTCAGGTCTGCCGTTGCGGACCAATCTAGATGCCGGACGCAAGTTAAGATATGTTTTTGTGCAAGCATTCTGAACAGGAGTTTGAACAGAGCCTGGTTGAGAACTCGCAAGTCCAAGATCGGTCGTAAGCCGTCACCTTTCTTGGGTACAACGAAGTAAGGGCTGTAGAGACCCTTCTTCATTTCGGTTGGAGGGATAGGCTCTATCGCATCTTTGTTTGGATAAGAGTAGCAATAGCACAGGGATTTAGCATGCTTGCCGTGTACTGTGGTAAAGCGGACAACCACGAAGGGTGGCGGGGGCCTGGCAAACTGAATTGTGTAACCGAGTCGGATGGTCCGGGCCAGCCAGCAAGACGGTTTGGGAAGTGAAAGCCATGCATCCAACATCCGTGCAAGGGACACCAAGGGTACGATTATTTTTGACGTACACGGTGGGGCTACGCACCGGGGCGGAGCAAGTAATACGGCATCAGGAGGCGAAAACGCGTCCCGAGGCTTTAGTGCTGAGAAAAGACTCGAAGCACTTATCTTGCTCCGCACACCCGGCAGGGGGCGGGTTAGTGACTGAGGAGGAGGTCCGGTGTAGGTGTCCTCTAGACTCATCAGAACCAGCCGGCTAGGGAACAGTCGTGGGGCTGAAGGAGGGGGTCCACGTCCAGCATGCCGGGACTGTAAAGATCTGGCGGCAGAGTGCCGTGAGAACAGCATTTGTGGGCCAGGTGACCCAGAGACAAAGGAAATAGCTTTGTTATTGTGGCGAGGTCGGTCGCTGAGTGCAGTTCCTGCAACACATCGAGATCAGGGTTACTCCCGTGTAGATCTTTAAGTGCATTGGCCTGGTGGACTTGCAGTAGGGCCATGGCGTGCAGGGCGGAAGCGGCATATCCGGCGGTGCTGTAGGCCTTAGCGGTGAATGAATACATCATCCTACAGGCCTTGGAGGGGAGCACAGGGCGACCAGGTTTCCAGGGCACAGGTGGAGTGCAACAGCCCTATCCACCTGGGGAATCGCCGTGTATCCGTGGGCCGCTCCACCATCGAGGGTAGCGAGAGTGGATGACCGAGTGGCTTTGTGACGAGTGGAGAGGGGTGCCCTCCATGAAAACGTCTGCTCATCATGCACTTCCAGGAAAAACTGGACCGGGGGAGGCGAGGCTATGAGTGGCGCGCAGACCCCAGGAACCAGTCATCCAACTGCGATGGCTGTTGGGAGGACGGAGGGTTCCAGTCCAGCCCCACGCTGGCGGCGGCCCAGGAAAGCATGTCGGTCATCTGTGCGTCAGCCTCAGCCTGGGCGTGCTGGCCTGAAGGCAGCAGCCCAGGGGAGTCATCTGAGTCAGACGCAGCGCTCTCCCATGCAGCGGCGAGCTCATTCACCTCGAGCTCTAGAGGATAAGTGGACTGGCTGTGAGGCGAGCCGCCATTACCTCGAGCACGGATGGGAGTCAATGAGCGTGCTGGGGGGCAGGTGGTCCGAGGGGGCGTACCCGGCAGAGCTGCACCCGCTGCCATCCCCAGATCGCTTCTATCACCAGCCGCATCGCCCTCAATCCCGTGGGAAGAAGGAGCAATTCGGGGGGCGGCTGGAGTGGCGAGCTTTCTATTGAAAGCGAACCGTGACCACAACGTTGCCATGGTCATGCTCTCACAGTGAGAATATGAACCGTCCACAAACGCTGCCTCGGTGTGATCGCTGCCCAGACACACGAGACAACGCCTGTGGCCGTCTGAAGTGGAGAGCACTCTACCGCATCCAGGAACTACACAGGGGCGGAATGGCAACTTTATAAAGACTCATCCTGAAAAGGACGTTCAACGCTGCTGTGTAAATGCTCTTTTAGAGGAAAATACTCTTTTATAGAAAAAGTCACTCTTTTAATTAACTCTTTTAGCTTTCGAAGCCAAGCTGCACTGCCGTGCAGTGAAGGAGAAAAGCCACTGAAGTGCGCCGTAGATCCAACAGCAGGCAGAGCGTCAGAGGAACAAAGTCAGGAACAGGTGTGTGACTCGCAGCTGACTGCATACACGACCATCGGCTCCGAAGAAAATTTCTGAATGAAACAGACGTATTTCCTTGCCTTTATACCGTATGTCCGGGGGGGGGGGGGGGGGGGGAGGTGGGGTATGCAAATACTGTCTGCCAACTTCTCATTGGCCTTTTTTCATAGCAGAGGCATATTTGGCGCTCAAGAGAGACCCCTAGTGTCGCTTCTTCGACACAACGTCGAAGTGAGCAGCAGACAGGGAACCAATGTCAAAAACAACAAGTTAAAAAAAACTGACGTATAATACCCACAGGCTCTCTTTAATAATATATAGACAAAAGTGTCATTGGTATAATGAAAAATCCCCCCTGACTGAATCTGGTGGTTTAAATGAGCTTGTCACATAGTTTACAACCTTTCACAGTGCTTTGTGTAACCGGAGGTGCTTATAAACAACATGGACACATCAGGACTTAAGCATATAGAAAAAGCTCAAACTATCGAGTAAATGCAATACATCTTTTCTGAACCAATAAATAAGGAAAGCTTTAACATAGCTGGTTTGTGTGAGCATTTACAACAACTACAAGTATGCTGTCCTACAAAGCTTAAATGCAGTAACTATGCCAACACTGAAACTAAGACAAAATGGCATCAAAGTTTTTTTTTATTGTCCAGCCAAATATGGATTTTAAAATAGTTTCCATTTTCTCTGAATCTCAGCAGAGTAGAGCCAAATCCCTAATGTCACAGGAGAGATTTAGGTTTAAAAGACCTAGCACACCTTCTTTGTTCAGAGGTAAAAACATGTTTGAAACAGCTGAGCAATGACATAATATTTGTGAACATTCAGACTCTGGCCACACCGCTGGCGGTGGCATTTAGAGGTACATATACATATGATGATGCTCAAGACAGCATGTAAATCATAAAATAATATGACATTAACACAGTAAATAAATGGTCTGCACTTATATAGCGCTTTTTTAACCTTAACAGTTTTCAAAGTGCTTTACACTGCGTCTCATTCACCCATTCACTCACCAATGACGGTAGAGATGCCATGCAAGGCGCTAGCCTGCCATTGGGAGCATCTTGGGGTTCAGTGTCTTGCCCAAGGACACTTCGGCATGTGGAGTCATGTGGTTCAGGAATTGAACTGCCAACCCTGCGATTAGTGGCCAAACCGCTCTACCACCTGAGCCACAGTCACCCTATTTAATTAAATACAGTATGTGTTTTTAATTAACGTATTCCTCATTCTATGAGTAGAATTCACACGAGATCAGTAAAAGCTGTTTTAACCAATCAATTATGTTTTAAAGTAATGCATACTGTATTCATTAGATAACTAACATGCTATTCACAGCCCTAATATGTGCCGCTTACACTCTGTTATTGTAAAAATTATGACACTGATACTACTGCAAAAATGGGTGTATAAAAGAGTGTCAATGGGCAGAATACAGACAAAAGAATGATTATAGGCATATCTTACTTTGGCCAGATGTGTTAATGGTTTTTGATACAGATGGCAAATGAGTTAACTGGCACTTGGAGTAGATTTTATTCCTTTTGTAGACAAATTAAACAAAACAAATCGCACAATATGGTCTTGAAAAAATGTCTTGCCAATAACTCTACAAGACAGTGTGTTCATGTTGACTAATCTTAACTGACTGAACGCTGTGAATGGGAATTATCTGTCAGTCAAAGTAGATGGAGCTCCAGTTCACACCAACCAGTGACGTGGAAAAATGCCAGTATGAAGGTGTTTAACAGCCGGTAAGAAGTCTTCCTAAAAGTGCGGCCTGGCGAGCTGTTACGGACCACCAAAACAAACTCAAAAACACCTTCTTTTTGGACAGATTTTGTTCTGAATGATGTCACACCATTTGTTCTTCAATTTTGTAGGAAGTATGCAGGAGCCTTAAGATGGCCAGCTTGTATTTATAACACATTTTCTGACAAAATGTGAAGTTACTGCTTTTTGCCTTTTCTTAGCTAGCTCCCTGTCTAATTTTAAATCATGCATTATAAAACTAAATAAAAATTACAATTTTAAATGTAACTCTATTATAATAAATGCTATACTTTAATGCATACTGTAATAAATATATGTAATACTCTGCTATATACAGTAAATGCCATAATAACAAGTACAATAAAATCATCACGATATTCACAATATTGCTTAATTTTACTTCGCCAGCCAATTCATCGTGATGATATTCCAGCCCTACACAGACCTACACAACAATCTGCTAGTTCTTTGCAGGTGACTGTGTTCATTTTGTTCTAGAAAGAAATCACTCTTATTGCTCAGAAAATTCACCTCTCCCTCACCTCACATGATGCCTGCTCTCCTGCTTGAGGAGCGAGTGAGACACAGAAGCATGTTATCATAGGCTATTTCTCGATCGAAAGGTTTTATATGTGTAATAAATAGTATCTTATTTAATTTTACTCTGACAATCTCAGATTTTAGAGAAGCTCACAATAATAATAACTTAAAATCACAAAGTGCACATTTTCCTTCATAAAGTTTACACTTTAGTCATATTGGCTTCACATACTCACCATTGGGTTGTAAGAAATGTTTATTTGAAAAATTGCTCTATCCTTGTGCTTGTTGGATAATCAGTTTAATGGATAATTCCATTATTCTGTAGAATAATATTTATGCCTTACAGCTATTTAAGCTTCAGGCACATCCCTAGTTGCAATGCTTGATGCACAGTGGAATGTTTTTCGTCATAACCAATCTCCATTCGGGAATGTAACTTCTAGTTTTAAAATATAGACTAAGCTTAGCTTAATTTAGTAACTAAAGGCGGAAACATACTTCATGCAAGTACACAAACAGACATGAGTGCTTGGAAAATGCATGGCCAATGTGTGGTCCTGTTGTACATACATTACATGTGCTCTTGCATTGGCCTGGCGGTTGCAAACCTCAGACCACAAGAGGTCAATAGATTTTTTTAGGCATGACCACGAAACCGATGCTGTGCCCTGAACCAGGAAAATGTTGCCTTCGGAGGCTGTATATGGTATATCTATAATCCATATATATATATATATACAAGGCTGCTTATTCTATGAGAATAAGGTGCTTTTCAAACAGTTTGGAGACCAGTTTCCTTAAGAGTTCCATTCATTCAAAACAGCTGTCAGTTAAGCCACTAACTGATTAGGCAGCAAGTCAGCTACCTACCATTTTGGATGCATCCCGGATGTGTTAGATGAGTCGATATTTGAGGTGTGGGGAGAGACACAGAGGAAAAAAAAGTATATATTTTCGAAAAGATTCAACTCAATTTGCTGCCCGAGTACACCATGACTGTTGTTGATTGAAAGAAGAAAATCCGCTCTATGGCCCCTTGCGGTAACGCTGAGAATGCAGCGCATACTTGCGTTTTGTTATGAATTGAACTCGGACACATTTCAACGATGTGTGAAATCGAGTTTGTGCAGCAAGGTTTCACTAGCAACACTTAAAATACTTTTTAAAAGAGATTGCACGTTTGAGGAAAATATCGTAATAAAGCACTTGTATTTGTATCTTCTATATACTCTTTCATTTTCTAAAGCTTCCTCCACCTTACTGAATTCCTCACTTCCCCATCACCCCTTTTTTAATCAATTCACCCAATCTTAAATTACTTTTTAGATGTTGATTAATCAGCTGTGATGTTATTCTACTGTCTGCCCTCCATGTGTACTCATTTTACGTATACTTTCACCTTTGTCTTCTTCTGCTGCTGTCTTATTCCTGCAGTTGGTGATGATTGTAGCCTTTCACATAGCAGCTTTGATGTTCCTCTCTGGAGATCACATTAAAAATACAGGCTAATAATGGTTGGCCATGCATGAGTACTGATGTGTTTTTGTTTCTGCAAACCCATCCAATGGCTCACATGGATGCAAGTTTGTGTTTGGAAAAGCATACGTGAGTCCCAAACGTGTGGTTTAGCATTTCACTCTTGGCGTTGGCTTCCTCCTCTTTTCCTTCCTCCACTTACAAGCATGCAAGCAATGGAGTAAATGAGTGAGAAGCAACAGCTTTTGGATTAATTGTCATTTCATTATCTCAAGTTGAGCTCAAGTGTGACCAAACTCATGCAGAGCAATTTAGCACTTCACCAGTCCTGCTGCCACCCACCTCTAGGGGAAGGGGGAGGGAGTGCGCCTTGCTTAGGGTGCTACACTGTTTCCTTTAAATCAGTTCCTATAAACCCACTCTGAACCCACACTGAACATTACACATGCAAGACAATTAAAAATAGCAAGTAATTTTCTTTCCATGGCCCAACATGTCAGTTAAGCGAACGTTGGAAATAAATTGAATCTATAATCCATCAGGCCAAAAGCAGTTCCTCACCCCTCATGGAAGGTCTTTAAGTGACAAGAATGATGTTGTATCAGCTCCATCAGAGTTCAATGGACCTCGATGAAACATGATTGTTCATTACCATGCCGTGGCTCCAAACTCTGTGAACAGAGTTCACACCGTAATACACAAACTCCAGACTTCAATTACCATTATTCATTTTCTCACTCTCTTCATTACAAGCCCATTTTTATGATGTGGAAAAGTGCTTTACTGGGCACTTAGTTAAGTTTATTCAATTCAAGGCTAAGGTCAGGAAGTTTCATATTTTACAATGATTATATTACAGTGGATTTACAACTACAGGCAAGTACAACACTTGTTTTCTAATTACAGGCATCAGGATGCATTTCCCTGGGCATAATACAAGCAAACCCAGCGGTAACTTTCGTTGTATGAGCCATTTGGTCTCATAGAAACACGTTACTATAGATACATTTTCTAAATTAAGTATGTGCGATCTAGTTGCTGTTGCTCAACTTATAGGGCATTGCAATGTGAGTCCTGACAAGCGTGAAAGTTGACACATGAAGTGTTTGCTTGAGCAATTATGCTTTTCATCTCACATTTGCTTTTATGACAATATCGGTTAGGTTTGTTGGTTTTGTCAATTTAAAACTTGATGGAGAATTAATCTTAACTCCCATTTGTTTGGGAGAATTTTTGACCCTGTTTTAGCACCACTCAGTGGACATTTCACCTCAGATCTGTTGTTATATGTGTAATGAACAACGTTACATCATTTCTCAAAAATGTTATAATTTTCAGGTTTTTTCATGAGAATGGACAATGCAGATGAATGCACTCTCTATTAAATAAAATTAGTGGTCAACTGATATGGGTTTTTTAATGGCCAATGCCGATATCCAGAGAGCAGTGTGGCTGATAGGCCCATACAATGCTGATATATCACACAATTTAATATATTAAATAACATAAAAATAAAATTGCTAAAAAAAAAATAAATAAAATCTTATTTAGCACTATATTTACTAGGGGTGTGCAGCAAAGCCATTATCTATATCTGTATTTGTATTTGTTCATATGACAAAATTATCTGTCTCTGTATTTGGATAGTGTGGGTGGGGCTTTAACCGGAAATGCTTCTGTGGAGGTGGGGGTGTGGTGGTGCGTTCGTCCGGAGAGATAGTTGTAAAGGTGCACACACCTGAGTGCTAGATGTCTAACACCTGTTTCTGATTGCAGTGAGCAATGGGGAAAGCTATATAAGGAGGAACCACGCCAGAGAACTGGTAGAGAGAGAGAGACACACACACACACGGCTGCTTGTGTGGCTATGTGTGTGTGTGTGTGTGTGTGTTTATGTTTATGTTTCTCTAAGTTCTTTAATGTCATTAAAGTTATGTTGACTGTTCTGCCAGTTCCCTGCTTGAGCCCAAAGCACCCAGGGCCTGATGTTGAGCATGATGCATGCTGGCGAGGTTCTGGATAAGAACCCCAATGATGAGGAATCTATGCCGATGTATATTTCCTCCAAAGTCCCAGGTTTCGGCACCAAGTTAACGGGATAAAGGATGGGGAAGGTGGAGAACCTGCAGAACAGTCAACATATCCTTAATGACATAAAAGTACTTAAAGAAACATAAACACACAAACAAACACAACCACACAAGTGGCCGCATGTGTCTCTCTGTCCCAGTCTCTGCCGTGGTTCCTCCTTATATTGCTCTACCCATTGCTCACTGCAATCAGGAATAGATATTAGACATATAGCGAACAGGTGTGTGAACAGTTATTGCTTTCTCTCTCTCTTGATGAACGCACCACCACGTCCCCACCTCTGCAGCATCAAAACTAAATGAAACACCCATTTTTAAATGTTACTCTATAAAATATTTATTGTGTATGCCTTTGCACATTAATAGCCTAATAATAATTATTATTTTTTTATTATAATTTTTCTTACCAAATGATTTAATATGTCAAATCAAATATTGTCACACTATCATGTACACAAGTCCAACAGTAGGTGAAAGTCTTGTGTGCAGTTCCAAGCAACATAGCAATCATGACAGTGACGAGACATATACCAATTTACAATAAACAACATATTTACACAAAACAATTTACATATCAAATGTACACATACTTACACAACACAATAATAATATACATATAATGTACAGTAAACAATACACACAATATAGAATACACATACAATAAAAAATACAAATTAGAATAAAGAGTATATAAAAAAATATATATACAGTAGTTGTATTGAGGAGAATATAATTATGACAGTCCAGTGTTAGATAATAAATTAATAAGTGCAGTGCTGATTGTTGATCGTGAGAGATCAAGTGTTCAAAAGTCTGATTGCTTGGGGGAAGAAGCTGTCATGTAGTCGGCTGGTGCGGGTCCTGATGCTGCGATACCGCCTGCCTGATGGTAGCAGTGAGAGCAGACCATGACTCGGGTGGCTGGAGTCTCTGATGATCCTCCGAGCTTTTTTCACACACCTCCTGTTATATTTGTCCTGGAGGGAGAGAAGCTCACTTCCGATGATGTGTCTGGCAGTTCACACCACCCTTTGCAGGGCTTTGCAGTTGTGGCCGGTGCTATTGCCGTACCAGGCGGTGATACAGCCCGTCAGGATGCTCTCTACAGTACTGGTGTAGAACCGCGTGAGGATGTGGTGGTTCATTCCAAATTTCCTCAGCTGTCTTAGGAAGAAGAGGCGCTGGTGAGCCTTCTTCACAAATTGTAACAACAAGCTTGTAGCGCAGAGTCTGATTTGTGGTAGTACTGGATCGTTCTAAGGGTGGGTGCTTCCCATTTCAGTTTCTGCCTGTAAGCGTGCAGAAGCAGAACGGAAGAGTGGTCTGATTTGCCAAATGGTGGGTGGGGGAGGGATTTGTAGCCTTCCCAGAAAGTAGAATAGCAATGGTCCAAAACCCGTTCCCCTCGTGTGTTGAAACTGATGTGTTGGTGGTATTTAGGTGCAATTGTTTTAAAATTGGCTTTGTTAAAGTCCCCGGTAACAATGAACGCGGCCTCAGGGTGCACGGTTTCCTGCTCACGTATGCTCCCATCCAGTTCCTTGAGGGCCTGGTCTGTGTCGGCTTGTGGCGGGGATGTACACAGCTGTGATAATGACCGCTGTGAATTCCCTTGGAAGCCAGAATGTTCAACACAGAAGCATGAGATATTCCAGATCAGGAGAGCAAAAAGACTTGAGTCCAAGATGGTGCCACATTAACTGTGGCCACATTACCTGTGGAATATGTTGTTAATACAACACATGTATGATATTGCATTGTATATTGCTGATACAATACATGCTTCCGAGACAGATATTAGATGAGCACTTGATGGGAAGAAAAAGCTGGATTTTCGTAATGTTTGTGAATTACATATGACATGTGGACCGTTTAAATGACAATGTGTTGCACATCGGTCTATTATTATAGTAACGTGATGGTACGTAACTACAAAATGAACCATGACTGGTCGTTTACATGTCTCAGTCACTTCACATGCAAGCAGACAATTTTTGCGAACTGTTAACACCCATTATTTATAGGTTATATATAATGGCTATATATAATGTGTTATTTAAAAAAAGTATGAGTGTTGCCCCTGAGGCTACAGGGATCCAGCTTTGTCTGTCCTGAGCTTTCCAATGTTGAGTACCCCCGCACAAGAGACTGTTGTGTGTAAAATTCCCAGGAGACCAGCAGTTAGAGAAATATTCAAACCAGCCCACCAACAATCATGCCATGGTCTAAATCACTGAGATCAAATTTTTTTCCCAATCCTGATGGTTGATGTGAAAAATAACTGAAGCTCCTGAACCGCATCTGCATTATTTTATGCATTGCACTGCTGCCACATGATTGGGCGATTAGATAATTGCATGAATAAATAATTGTACAGGTGTTCCTAATAAAGAGCTCAGTGATTATATATGTAGTGTATAGATAGATAGTCAAATAGATGTAGTGTATAGTAAAGTATAGATAGTCAAATTGACAAAACATGGTGGTTACACACAGTAACCACAATGCAAATACAGAAGACACAAAATCACATGGAAAATTAGTTTCTGCTTTTTATTTTTAGAGAGCCGTACCCTCAGGTTGTATATGCAGTGAGGAAGATTATGAGGAAGAGCTGAATAGTGATGGAATGCAGGGAGATGGAGGTTGTGATACTGAGAGTAATAATGGAGACCAGAATACTATTGAAGATCAGGAGAGTGAACATAGAGCTGGATTTGAAGGGTTAAAGTAAAACATATTGCAGTGAAATAAAGATGCATTGACCATTCTTATCCCTGAATGGCAATCAACATACTCATAGGTGTTAAAAATCACTGTTGTATGGAGACTACTAGTCCTCCCATGACCCATGCAGAGATACAAGACACATACATATCATCTCTAATCTCATCTCTAGTCCTTTATTGCACAGTGGTTACTAAAAAAATTACCTTGGACCCAGAACCAAAAAATCTGATTCCACATTGGTTTTGTTTTAATAGTTTGTAATATGTTCATAACAAAAAATGTATTTAAAATCATTGTTTAAAATAATTTATATGTCTGAGCCTTAAAGTGTTCATTTATAAATGCAATAAGCTTCTTGAGCCTTATGGTGAAATGATTTTACCACTGCAAATAGGGGTTTTAAGCACTCTGTCTCGCATCGTGACTAACACCATCCCTATGTCAAATTGCTGTAACACACTGCTTTTTTCCTAAACCAAACACAACAGAATGACCACTGTTTTTCAGTGTTGAGATTTTTCACACATTATTGCTTACACATACAATATCTTATATCTTGTGTGTACTTAGTGTATATGTGTGTGTGGCTTGTGTTAGGCAATATTTATGTCAGCTGGATGATCTCATGCCCTTTTGAGTGTGACAATGAATGGGGTGTTGGAGTTATTCTTTGCTATCTGCCTCTTCTATAAACCGCATGCTGTCCCAATTGCAAGGAATCCATGCAGGCCAGACGGCTTATTTCTGTGCCCAGAGCAGATTCACTGCTTCAGCACACCCTCCACAACAAGCTCCTTCCCACACACACATAATCATATACCCTTATACACACACACACACACACACACACACACACACACACATAAACACACAAAGCATTATCTATGGGCAAATTTAAATTATATTTATTAGTATCGCTATTGCTCACATGTAGGGTTAGGGATTTGAACAAACCCCTAAACCCTAAGTATTAAACTCTGTGTGATAAAAATGAATGATACCTCAAATCACGTTACTTGCTCAGGCTTGCATGTACTGTTACTATTTTTAAGCAATTAGACTAACAATTTTTACCTGGCATATGAGAAAATGGGGAAAATAAATGTACCAGCATATTTTTATTTCTTTATTTTATAATACTTTATTGTGTCTAGCTGTTCAATTTTCATTACATTTCTCATTGCATTGTACATATCATTAACGTTGTTTCCAATAGACACAATTATTATTTATTTTTTATTTTTATGTGTGATATTAATTTTCTCCCCCAACCCATACATTATTCAGCAAATAAAAGAATAATAATAATAATAATATAAATAAATAAATGTACAAATGCATATGTATGTTAACACTTTGTGTGCCCATATACAGTATACATATACATACTGAATATCTTTCGAAAATAATAATAATAAAATAAAATAAAGGAATATATAGACTTGTTAATGCCATTACATTTGACTACTCAATTTTCTGACTCACCACTTATTCTTAAATTTTATATATTAGATTAAAGCCCATCTTTTTTCAAAAATATTTTTTCAAACCCGAGCCATATTTAGCAACCAAAACAGAGACTTTAGGATGAGTTATTTTGACTTAAGCTAGTAATCAACCACCCAGAACACCTTACCAACCACCTAGACATGACCTGGTAACCACCTAAAACACCCTAACAACCACATAGCAACATATTAAAAACCAAACAGAACTCCTTAGCAACCATATATGAACACCCCGACGATGCAGAACACATTAGCATTGTGGCGGCAAGTTTTGCACAGGCAAGCGTCGCTCATATTTTCCTCAGGAAATGTGAAAATCTAGTTAAATGTGTTATTGCACTGACAGCTTTTCCACTCTCTTGCTGTTTCGACTGTGGTGTAGGAATTGAAATAGACGTAGTGCCTAAAAATGTGTAGACCATATGGTTTTTCATTTTCTTTGCAAGTGTACTGCTCCTCAAATTCAGAGTTTGTAATGAATGCAGAACGAAGTTGATCAGTGCTAAGTCATGCTGTGATCAGGCACAGCAATGCAAATCAATCATGCTGTGTAATTTAGGTAATGGTGATGAATGGAATAGGCTGGTGGTGATGACTGCCACATAGGCCTGTTTGTAATATTGAAGCTGATGTGATATGAATATGTACGTGAGTGTGTTTTTTTTTTTTTGGCCAGATACACTGCAAAGTTTTAAATCCCCCTAAATCCACTAACTTTTTGGTCCATGTGTATAGAATATTGGAGAAACACCTACAACCTTGAAATGGCATGGATGCCATCCATTTAAATGGTTTAGTGTTAGCTGTTTTTAACCAAACTAATGTGACCAGAGCTTATAGGTGTCAGTACTCTAACATGACACCTTAGAAATGTTTGGACATGTGAGTGTTTTAGTTTTTGTTGTTTCTTTGAATGTTTCAGTGAAGTTCCTATACAGTATTACTAAATATTGTGTTATCATATAACAAGATGAAAAAAAAAACCTTAAAATTATAGTTTACCCAAAAATTATCTCATCATTTACTCAACCCCATGCCATCCTAGATTTGTATGACATTCTTCTGCAGAACACAAACAAAGATTTTTAGAAGATATAAGACCTTTTTTCAGCTCTGTAGATTCATTCAATGTCACTTAAAGTAATCAATATTAAATTAATTTGAAATGGATATATCTGTAGATAAGGTCTTAGCTAATGAACAATGTAAGGGAACAGGTTTTTATACAAATATTTTTTTTTTCTTCTCAATCTTACATTTATTCACCTCATAACTTACAACTTACACTAATTTATGTCAACTCCATCAGACACACTAAACGCATACTGTTTTAATTTGATCCATTTAACAAGAGTGTAAAATATTTAATAACAGTATTCAGTAAATGAATTAAGAATATACATTCTATTAAAAAAAAATTTTCCCGCTATTCTGAAAATTCTGCTGAAATTGACAAAATTGAATATTTTTCCATCTTAACCATGTGTTGTACACTTGAGAAACTTAGTTTTTTCCTCAGTTGAAGCTGCCTCTAAAACCATAACTAAAATGCCAAAATTTATCCCACAAATCTTAATAACAATAGCAAAATGGGATGACGTGACATGTTGAAGCTGTGACTGTAGAGGCTTAAACATTGTTTGTTTGAAATATAAACATATTAAACTTACCAGACCATGTGTCCTACTGTTGCATCCACCATGAGCAGGAAGAGGAAAAGGGGTATTCACAGTTACAGCTGACCATGACATTGTCTGATTTATTCAGGGTTCAAAAAAAACTTTGATATACAGGTGCTGGTCATATAATTAGAATATCATCAAAAACTTGATTTATTTCAGTAATTCCATTCAAAAAGTGAAACTTGTATAATGTATACATTCATTACACACAGACTGATATATTTCAAATGTTTATTTCATTTAATTGTGATGATTAAAACTGACAACTAATGAAAACCCCAAATTCAGTATCTCAGAAAATTAGAATATTGTGAAAAGGTTCAATATTGAACCTGTATATATATTTATGAATGTGTTGAATTTTATTTTCTGATTAACATTTTTTATTGATTCTCACAATTGACAAAGAAAAGCAAAACAAATATTCACAGAATCAACATTTAACACCCATTATTCCCTTTCCCCCTCCCAATCCCCAACCCCACCCTGACCCTCACACACAAAAATTATAATAATACTAAAAAGTTATATATATATATATATATATATATATATATATTGCCTAGCTTTCTACATGACATTTCTTTGAATGCCGCCACCCTACCCATCTCTATGCACCACTCTTGAAATGAGGGCAATCCAGCCATCTTCCATCCCCTAAAAGCAATCTGTATGCCAATCATAACACTATATATATATATATATATATATATATATATATATAAAACACAACAGTTAGTTCCTCGAATATGATTGGAAGAGAGATGTTCCATGAGCACTGATGATCTCACACCATCAGCACTTCGACGCTTCACTGTGTGTGTGTCACTCCGTTTGTGTTCGTGCTGTTCTAAAATAAATCTTAAGAGCCCTGATACTATTCCTGAAGTGACATTTATTAATTATTAATGAAGACATGGACGCATCATTTGGTTTGAACCTGCAACGCCAGATTCTGATCCGTCGCGTAAGAAAGTAGTTCCATGCACAATTGCGTTTTTTTGACCGTACTCAGTTTTTCCTATTTTTTTTATTTACTTGTACATTTAACTGTTGTATATAAGCAATATCACACAAGCATGAGTGTGCAACCCGGTATCACGCCGAGGCATGAAATAGACACGCCGGTCCACTCGCGGATGCGTGTCTATTTCACGCTTTGCCTCCTCCAGGCGTGTACATGACGCGCGCGTCTACGTAGAATACCGGCAGGGGGCGATCGTTTCCTCGACGCCAACAACTGTCCGCGCACCAAAGAGGAAGCGATACATCGCGTTCTCCACTTCCGGGTTTATTTTTGTATATAAATACACTTTTTAAATAAATATATATATATATATATATATATATATATATATATATATATATATATATATATATATATATATTTATATATATATATATATTTATTTGTTTATTTACATCAGCACAAGATACTCGACAGCCCACACACACACACACACACACACACACACACACACACACACGTATAACAACGTTAGGCTACAGCAACGTTAGGATTTCTTCATGAAAGCAGCACTATGTAATGAACCTTTATTTGTCACATATGGTCACAAGTGAAAGTAACCGGCGAAATTGGCCGGCATCCCGCCCGCACGAACGTGCAACGCGACGACAACGGTATCGCTTCCTCTCTGGTGCGCGGAGAGTTGTTGGCGTCGAGGAAACGATCGCCCCCTGACGGTATTCTACGTAGACGCGCGCGTGTCATGTACACGCCTGGAGGAGGCAAAGCGTGACACCGACACGCATCCGCGAGTGGACCGGCGTGTCTATTTCACGCCTCGGCGTGATATCGGGTTGGAGTGTGATATGCCCCTAAACAAGCACTGCTTTGATTGCTTACGGCACTCAGCCTGCAGCCGAATCACAGCAGTACTGATGTAGGGCCATATCGCACTCTTGCTCATGTGATATTGCTTAAAAAAAATAAATAAATAAAAAAAATAAATAAATAAAAATATATATATATATATATATCACACATTTAAAACTACACTTCTCTCTCAAATGCCACTCCCTGAGAATCCTCTAAGAAGGCCAAGTAGCGGCCCCATTTTTATTAATGAATCTAAATTGCCTAGCCTTCTACATGACATTTCCTTGAATGCTGCCACCCTCTCCATCTCTGTGCATCACTCTTGAAATGAGGGCACTCCAACTTCCATAATATCAATGATTCTTCTCAAAAGGCAACACACGACAACACTGGACTGTCGTGTGTGTACTGCTCCCTCTCTGTCTCAACTGGAGGTTCTGTGGCCACTTTTATGCCGTTCTCCCCATGCTCACTGAAATCAGAGACAGGTGTTAGACATAATTTGGGTCAGGTGCAAGCGCCCTTACCACTTTCTCCCCCGGACGGACGCTTGACCATGCCCCCGCTGCCACAGACCTAAAAGCCAAATAGCTGAGACTGAATGCATAATAATAAAACTAAATCTTGGGTAGGCCTAACAGTTACTGGATTCTGATCATTTATCACTGGCCACATGATATTTATGAAACGACTAATATTATCATAAGAGCTACATCCCCGAATAAACCCCACCTGATCTATATGTATAAGAGATGTCATAACTTAATCGACTAGCCATGCTTTTTGACAATATTTTAACATCTAGCTGGATCAGGGAAATTGGACGGTAACTCTTACAATCGCTTGGATCTTGGTCCTTTTTAAGAATCAGACTGATCCAGGCTTGTGTCATGGTTGGCGGAAGCTTTCCATTCTTTAATGATTCCATATGAACTTCTAGCAAGAGTGGAGCCAGTTCTATAGCATAAGATCTAAAAAATTCAGCAGCAAAGCTGCCTGGCCCCAGAGCCTTGCCGATAGGCAAGGCCTCAATTACCTCACCAAGCTCCTCCTTGGTCATCTCAGAATAAAGAGATTTTATTTGATCAGCCGACAGTTTAGGAAGTTCTAATGCCTCCACAAAGTTTCTAATATCCTCACCAGTAGACGAAGATGTGGAACCATAAAGATCAAGATTGAATTCTTTGAAAGCATTATTAATATCAGTGGCTGGGGTAAATAATTCACAACTAGCAGATTTCATTGATGGAACGGTAGAAAAAGACTCTCTCTGTTTTATATACCTAGCCATAAGTTTTCCTGCTTTTCATCCCTTCAATATCTATAACAAAGCCCATATCATCGATGTTAGGTGCATACATTTTAGCCAAAATAAGCCTTTGTCCCTGAATTTCAGCTAAAATAAAAATGACTCTTCCTAATTTATCTTTACTCTGAGACATTTTAATTGTAGATGTTTACTTATCAGTGTAATGACTCCCCTGCTCTTACTCGAGCCAGCACTATAAAAAAATGCCCATCCCATATCTTTCAAATTTTTTGAAGAAATACTATCATGTTTCTTATGCTTAAGAAGATAAATAACCTTCCTTCTATTTATGGGGTGACCCAACCTATTCACATTCCATGTGAAGAGAGACAATCCACTTATATGAACATTTGACATTTTGACATATAAGAAAAAATTGATTGTGTGTCAGACAAGATTATAAAGACCACATTCCAACATTAGTGCAACAATCAAACCCTGAACATCCCTTTGAAAAAAAAAAAAACTGAAAATGGAAAAATGTGTGCATTAACTCCGCGCACGACAGTGCCAACTGGCGTACTTCCCTCCAAAACACAAACAGTCCATGCACACCTACAAGATCCCCCACAAAAACCTTCCCAACCTTGCTCACATCCGGTGTTTCTATACACATTTTGTGAGACAGAATTACACAGCAAAAGATTATTTAGTGTATTTAGATTCATCCATAAAACTGTTCTGAAGTTGTGTTATTCTATAAAATAAACTCCAGCCGCTAGGCGGAACCAGCACAAAAAGAACGCGTAGATTCTTCAAACTGTCAAACGAACGTTCAGTGAGCCGGTCCACTCTGCTGCAATATTACATACTCCAATGTCTTTTCAAGAAATTCTCCACAAAATAAACTCCAGCCGATAGGCAGCACCAGCACAAAAAAAAAATAAAAAAATGTGCAGGTTCCTCAAACTGTCAAGCATATGTTCAGTTCAATTATTTGACATATTTGTGTTGCATTTTTAAAAATTTTGTTTAGCAGTTTAACATTGTCACCTCTTGCTGTGGTGTGCTTCCAAGTGTAGAGCATGCATTTAAAAAGAATAAAGCAATAATAAAAATTTTAATAAATGCCCTGAGCATACACATTTCCATTAGATTTAACTTTTTAAGTATTATATATGTTATTTTTATTTTATTTTTGTTTACATAAAGAGGACTTTTGTATTTAGGACATGTTTTTTCCCATATCTCAAGAATCAGTGAATTGCAAAACTTTTCAAAAGTCTGTCCCTGAACAATTGCCATAAAAGCAACAGGTGCATTCTCCACATCTCAAAACATACATATACAAATAAAAAGCTAATAAAAATGACTATATAATTTTCTCTTCCTCTGAGAATTATGTAGGGAGGAAGGATCAAGGTGCAACTGTAAAACAATTTTCTGTGACACTTTCTTCCACTGAGCTATTACACACTTATGTAAACCAACCGGAAGCAGAGAACACTGTGTGTTTGCCAAAGGCAGAACTGAAAAGTGGGGACCTCAAGTCCCTGTTAATTTGCTGTGTCTTTTAAACATCATAATAAGGAAGACTTGGATTCTGAATTTTTATGTAAATTGCACATAAGCCGATTACAAGCCAGGCAGTGGCAGCACAAACATTATTTATTTTATGGACCTTCAATTTTCTGAGCAGATGAGATAAAGGCAGAATAATATTATGTCGGTAATCATCTTGCTGTGTTATTATAGCATTATAAAGACATTTCTCATGTCACATAAGGTAAATGACTCACCCTCTCTCTCTTTCCTGCAAACCCAATTTCATTCTATTCTACACAATGTCCACAGGCTGGGACTCACATGAGTGGCTATAGATATCTTTAGCATTGTTCAGACAGGGTTTGTTACAAGGTTTATTTCAGTTGGCTTCAAGGTGAGCTCAGGGTCAAGGGGGTTAGCTGAAATATTCTGCTCTTTTCCATAGCTGGGAATCTATTTGTGGTAGGGTTGTGTGGTATACTGATACTTACGAAATATTGCGATACCCCCACAAAAAATGGTATATCATCTTGTTGCTAATTTCGGTACCATACTATAGTGTGGTACTATTAGCAAAAATGTATGAGATTGGAATTTTTTAATTTTTTTATGAAATCAATGATAATTTGACAATCAATTATGTTAAAATCTTGATATGGCCAAGTGTGATCACTGAACAGCAGAAGGATGCCATTTAATTAAATACTATACAGTGTGCATGTGCTGAACACTTCAGAATGAGCAAGAATTGTCCAGTATTAGCACACTGTGATTACGACTTAGCAGCCTTGTGCCACAGATAATCAGCAATTTATTTGACCAAAAATGTATTTTTTTTTTTGTCGCTGTAACTTTATTGGAGGACTGCACATCTGGCATAGCTTTTGAAAATATGATCACGGATGAGACCTAATACCAATAAAATAAGGATATCATTACAATTCGACAAGGAATCAGTTCTCTTGTCTCTAAAATTGTACATTGTGCAGTGTAGAGTATTTTATAAAGCTTGTAGCAGTGTTCAGTGCATTAAATCATTATCAAGACGATCAATCTATCATGAATGAATCAAACATACTCGAATGCAGACCATTTCTGACACGCTTTTCCATATATCATTGTTTTATTATATCCATGCATGTGGTTACAGACAATTGAAACCCTCAACTGAAACTTCTCCGTCTTGCCTGCAGTCATCTCCAGTCTGCCAGGAGACAGATGATGTAAGCTCCGTTGTCTTCACTCTCATTGGTAGTCGCTCACAATTGTCGCTTGTCATTTGCATAACGTTGAAAGTTTTCAACTTGTCTTGTTGCTCTCCACAGCGATCTCTGTCTCGAACGGCCATGACAGCTCGTGTCGACGGAAGTCGCTGTACTCTATTTGAAAATTAATGGGATGGTGTCACTGTCTCACGCAATGTTGCTGTCTCACGCTATGTCGCTGACTGTGTGAACAGGGCTTATGAATTAAGCTGTCTTAGGCTTTGAACATTGAAATGACACCTCTGGCAATTTTCCAAAATTCTTTTGAATGCAGAACAGTGCTCACTCCCACAACAGAGTCTTATCAGAGTCAGAGAACATCAGAGGAGCCAGATGGGTTTTACGAACGGCATTCAACCAAAACTCGAGCACGGCAGAGAATACAATCGATTTAGTATTTGTTCAGAGGCCCTAGGCAAAGCACAGGAATGGGCCTTCTTCATTGTTATTATTTTTTATGATTATGATTATTTCATTATTTACTGTGGTATGCCATGAAAAAGTGGTAGATCATTCAACTAATCACTTAATCACACATTTTGATTCTACGACAATCTTTAATTTATTTTAATGCCATAAACTTTGCAAGATTTGGCAAATCTAATAAAAAAGTTTTAGACTAGTTCTTTCTCAGAGGTGCTCAAATTTTAAACAAAACTTTATCTGTTACCAGATGAACTGAACTACAAGATGAGTCTGTCTCTGTCTCGTTTGGAATGCTGTGTCCTCCAGAGGTCGCATTTGTCGGCCGCATACATCATCGAGGCTGTCTCGTTTAATTTTTTTTTTAAAAATTTTATCTTTTGCCAATGCCTCTTATGTATATGCACTTACAATTATACAATTGTTAACCTTTTTTGCATTACTAATAAAAAAATTAATAAAAAATTAAACGAGACTGACGTATGCGGCCAACAGGTGTGGTCTCCGGAGGACGCAGCCAACCAAATGAGACACAAAAGTTGCCTTAGCAGCCAGCCAATCAGAATGGGTTTTCTGCCAACTTTTATGTGAAAGTATTATAAATATTAAATCACATTTTTTTATTCTATATATTTCTTATTGGCTCCTTATTCCCTAGTTTGAAATGTAAAAATCACAAGCACTTTGATTTTACATACATACTTGCGTTGACGGTGCTAAAAATAGCAGCAACATTAATCCTATCAGTGTTATAACAGTGATAGTTTAAGTTTCAGCATATGTTATTTTGCATTAATAATAATAAAAAAAATATCATTTGTATTTTTAGAGGGCCCTCAGATTTTAGGAGCCCATTTTTGCCTAGTGCTAACCCCTGGGTCAGATGATCAGTTATGTTGAACAGAAAATCGTATTGCCACTCTCGCCACATATAATACACAATTTAAGTTGGAAATTGGTGGTTTCCACAATTACATATAAAATAGAATCTTGCTAATTTAGGGAATGGAATAAAATGACCAAATATTAAATAATCCTCCTAATTTAGCCTCAGGCGGACAGCTATTCTCCCCTCCAGACTCTACTGTTGTCACGTGTGTTGCAGAGATGAGGACCTGAATGCTGAGATAAAAAAAACTAAATACTTTTATTACCCAAAAAAACTCCCTAAAAACAATCCTGAAGGGGACAAAAGGGTAATTCAGGCTGGGGCAGAAGGGAACAAGAAATCAGGACCATCCGAGACCAGAAATGGATAAGGAATGACAGGAGCATTAGGAAAAACATACAGGACTGACTGGAGAACAAGACGAACTGGCATTTGGCAGCACACACAAGGAGACTAAAATAGGGAGAGAAATTAAGCGAGTTAATAAAAGGCAGGTATTACTAATGAAACAATAATGAGTAAACAAGGAGGCGGGTGTGACGTAAGACAGAGAAGCATGCGGTGATACAGAAGCAATAACAAAGCCACGTGTCCTCACAAGAAGGCAAAACAGCCTGTTGGCATGAGCGCACAATGAGGCAATATACAGTACATTCATGCCAGTCGACAAACAAGACGAGAAGACACTTGTCTGAGAGTTCGGCCACACACACACCTGACACCTTACCGAAGTGACCGAACTTCAACACAAACATGAAGATAGCTCGCGACCCAGGCACGTGGCGCAAAGGGAGCGCAACATGCAGCAGTGGACTAGGGAGACAGAAACAAAGACCGAAATAGATTATTGACAAGAGTTCATGCAGCCAAGATGACACAAGCGCGATACACCCACGTCAATAACAGACATACAAGGAGCATGAATGTCCGGGTCCCAACACAGACCAGAACTGAACTAGACAGGAAGTCAGGACTCAGACACCATACTCCAGACAGGGAAACACAACAGACAGAAAAGCGCACGGCATGGAATTAAACAGAGACCACGCACTCACACAAAGACAGACATGGGTGGATTATGTCACGGTCCTGTCAGACCAAAATCCTGACTGACAGAGAGACAGGACTGTAACAATATTTTTGATTGGAATCTTGAAATCTTTGAAACTTTTAGAGGCCATTTACTTCAAATAGGTTTTTGCATTGGTCTGTGCTGTTTTTAATTGTTTTTCTATGTAAACATTCACTGACATCTTTGACCTTTGATCCACGTCTTACTGTTTTTCAGCATCTCACACAGGTGTGCCGCATTTTTAAGGCGGCATTTCGACACCTGCATACGGTTTAATTTGTTGTGCTGTGTCTAGATTTTTTAATGTATGAACACGTTCGGTCTGAATGGCCCTTTAGTACGGAGTCCCTTAGAGGACAGGGAGATCATTTATTTCCTGAAATAGTTTTCCGTTCCATCACAATATTTTTTGCATTCTCAAACAAAACAAAAAATAGGTTTTTAGCAGTTTTGCATTCTTTTGCCATTTTATTTCCCATTCCATCACAATGGCTTTACCATCCTTTATGAAAATTAACCATGGATTTACTAGTAACCAAAGTTGAACTATAGTATTTACCACAGTAGCCACAAAATTTACAATGGTTTTACTACTGGAACTATAGTTTAACTGATATTGGTAGTAAAACCATAACCACTAAATGTATCATGAATTATCACCATGGTTAAATTTTGGTAAATGTACCATGAGTTTCAAAAATGTTTATAGTAGTCATGGTTACTGCAGTTTTACTATAGTAAAACCATGGTAACTGTAGTAAAACAATAGTAAATTATGTGGTCATGGTTTTATTATAAATACCATAGTTGCAATTAAACATTTCACCCAAAATGAAGATTCTGCCATTTTTTAGCCACGCTCGTGATGTTACAAACTCGTATATCATTTCATTAAAAAGTGAGAAAAAATTCAAATGAATGGTGACAGCACCTAAAAAACAGTCTACTTTTCCTTACATTAAAATAAATTTTAGCCTAAAATCTTGATGTTGATGAAAAATAGTCCATGTGTCATCTACCCTTCTAAAGCAGCTTCACAAAATTTATAGCATGGACAGCAAGGAAATTATTTTCATTCTCTGTATCTTGTCTTACCTTTCGCAACACTTTAACCCACCCATCGGCTTTCCTTTTATCCTAAAGTCATATTTCCCTTACTCTTGTCAATGTCTCTGCTCTCTCTCTCTCTCTCTCTCTCTCTCTCTCTTGCAATCTCTCTATATAAAAATATCTCTTCCCCACCAAAGCATCAAAAAAAGTCAAGCTCCGAAATGGAGTAACAGTTGTATTGTCATCTAAAGCTTTTCTGTTCCCTTTTACCTGATTTATTTTCCTGTTTCTCTGAATGACAGAGGAAGCCAGGATAACAGAGTGAGAATCAGCACCAAGAGACTATGCTGAGTGAAGAGAGAGCGGGAGCAAGAGGGAGAGAAAGTTTATAAGGCGCGGTTTTGGAGGAAATGTAAGAATGAAGCGAGGGAATCTGTGGTGACCAGCTGCAAGAGAGGAGATAGCAGAGAGAGGCTTTTAATTCCCAATCCCTACAGAGCCTTTGAAAATTACCAATCTTCTTATCACAGACGCAGGGCTGCTTATGCAAATTGTTGTGGAGTGGAACGTTTAAACAGAAAATTACTCGACAGCAGTTTTACCCCCCCCACACGCACTTCACATAGAAAGCCTGTTTCCAGTCGCAGATAAGAAGATGAATTGCTCTTCATGCTTTGAAGCACGTCAGGTTTTAAAGACTCCAGCCTAGCTGTGGCCTAGGACTCCTGCTCTTTCTGGCTTTGTCAAAAAACGAAAGGGAGTTGGAGAGGGGGGCCATTTAAAAACATCATAGCTGTCTGCAGAGTCTAGAAAATTTTATTTTGAAATGCACTCAGCAAGCAAATTCAATTCACTGTTTTTTGGCATTTTTTATTTTAGATTTATTGCTCACTCACTTGTTGGTTGAATTGTTATATTAGTTCTGAATTGGGTCTTAATTTAGCAAACTGACAAAGCAATATATTACATGTAGAATGTACCAGTGGCACCATCAGGAATAAACTCTTATGTCTTATGCTTTGAACATTGAAGTGACACTTACGGCAATTTTCCAAAATTCTTTTGAATACAGAACAGTGCTCCCTCCCACAACAGAGTCTTATCAGAGTCAGAGAACATCAGAGAAGCCAGATGGGTTTTACGAATGCCATTCAACCAAAACTCAAGCACGGCAGAGAATGCAGCTCCTTCATGCTCGTCCAACAGCTCTTGACTCTGGGCCAAAATTCAATTCTGTCTTTGAGAAATCATTTTTAAAGCATGTCTCTGTATTGAGGAGTGCCTATAGAGGTCAATTGGTGGCAGCGCCTTCATATTGTGCTATTGCTTCAGTGGCGGGAATCTGTTTTTGAAAATGATGGTGTAATCTTGTTCTTTTATTCCATGAAGCTCCTTTTGTGCCAAATAGACTGTTCGTACTGGATAATAATTGTTGATTTATTGATTTACAACAGTGCAGGTAGTCCATGAAGACTTTTGATGTATAGATTTTTTGCGCAAATCTCTTTGACATTACCCACGAGTCTGGGTTTTGTTATTAATCTATTAAGTCATTTTTGCAGTTACTGTGGCCATCCTTGTACGTTGTTGGGCAGTAACTAACTATGGTTACATCCACATTAATCCAGATACATTTTAAAATGGCTTTTTCATTTTCATAACTCTACATCCACACTGCCATTTTCAAGCGTTACCCAAAAGTTGCTCTTCCTCACTGAAACATATGATAAAACTTAAATGACCTTACTGCACATGCAAAACAAATCGGCATTTCATGTACGGTCTGAAATGCAATTGTTTTTCTGTTCTGTTACTGGACAGCAATTCAGAGTAAACTTCCATCACCTTCGACAACACTTTCAAAGTAAATAACAGGCACGACAATGGCGCTAAAACATAGGCTGCCATCTTGATTGTTTTTAGTTGAATGGATCGCATGTCTGTGTCACTTGACAACAAATCTGTCATTGCTTTCAGATATCTGTCAAAAACGCTGTCTCAGTGTGGACGGAAGGACAGAACGTAGAGAAAAAATACATTTTTAAATGAAAACGTATTGTAGATGTGGCCTAAAAGTACTAAAATAGAAGTGAATATATTAACTAAATTGTTCAGTAGTGTGACTGTAACTTATCTGTTTTCTTTATACTGTAGCTTTAACAGTAACAAGTAAACGTGTTGTTTGTTGTAGTATATTTGACATGTCTTCATACAATGATCTTGGCAGCACTAGGCAGATTCATTTTTGCTAATCTGTTTTTGAATGGTTCATTTCAATGAACGGTTACTGATTCATTTGAGTTATCACTCAAAAGTATTCCCAGAATTCCCAGAGATAAATAAATATGTATATATACAGTTAAAATACAATTAATTAAATATGAACAAAATAACTATTTACTAAAAATCGGTTTGTTTCAATTATAATAATTAAGGTATTATAAAACTAAAATTGATGCTGACACCCTAATTGATATCCCCACTGTTTTGTGCTTGATAAATAGTGCTCTGATTTCATATTAAAAAGATTTAATCTATTTTATGTATTATTAAAAAGATATAATGTCCACATGTATTTTAAATGCAGTCACTTCTTTTAGTAGAAATGTGTTTTCAGTGTTGATTATATTACTTCTAAAAATGTAATCTAGAATTTATTACAAACTCACATTGTAATTAAAACCAAAATCTTTTAAATTACACTCTTTAGGTAATATAATACAAATTATCCATAATGTAATCCATAAAAAGTTACTGCAATATTACTAAGCACATTTAAAAATGTAATGTATCTTATAATAAGTGCTTGTTTTTTGTAACTTGATTATGTAATCCATTTTACATGTAACACCGTGTATTGTGTAGCTGACTACTTTTTCAAAAGAGTTACGTGATTTCAGTTTAACTTGGTTGTAGTTTGGCTAGCTAAAGTTTCAAAGTTGCCTCCAAAACACTGCATGTGAGTTAAGAGGAAAAATCCCATGTCAAACAGTGATATCTTAAACTTTTTTTTTTCTGTTTTCTACAGAGGCAGCTAAGGAAGAGGAAGTGTTATCTTCTTATTGCTGGAGTGTTGCTTCTGACTTTGCTTATCATCATTATTGCAGTCTCAGCCAGAAAATAAGAGCAACTACACAGGTGAGCTATTGTGCCCAGTCCGTAATATAAACAACTCTCAAAATAAGGTGAGAAAAGTGCTATAAACACAATTAATCAAAGAAACAATACTTTATACATGTATCACCAAAACACACTGCAGATCTTTCTAAACAATTAATCTGGACCATTTAGAAAGCAGGTCGCTGTGACCAACTTAAGTAAGCTGATTTGCTGCCTCTCTGCTCAGTCAGTAAACTACTTCACATGAAGATCTTTTACATAATGGTCCTTCTTTAAAGATGCAGTATGTAAGATTCAGAATCCTTTGTTATTAATGTCACCTGTGGCCGTTAAGTGAACTGCAGCCTGTTGCTCGTGATTCTGCACACTCCATAGGGACACGAGCGAGCATCGAGCAAAACAATGACTTATCGTACAAAGAGCCTGAACGTGATTCACCGACATCATGCTGACAGATGAGGTAGCAAAGTTAAAAACACAGTTATGATTGTTTAACAACAAACTTTGATACTGTATATTATATTTGACTCTCCAGTGCTGGAACAGGGCTAAAACAAAGTGTGGATATATGTCTGACTATGCAAGACTGTAGTTTGAATAATTACTTTTCTTTCCATGATACAGTGACTGCATTTATACGATAGCCAATGTCGGCGTTAGCAAGCTAGCCAGCTTTATCAATAGCTGTTAGCTAAATTTGGTGGATGATGACAGTTGCTGTTTATAAAATATAATGTACATTATAAATATCTTGACACAATTCAGTATTGATGTGATTCATCACAACTGTCATTTTGATATATCGATGCACTATTCTTTTATATTAATAGAATGTATATATTTTCTGTATAACCAAGTTACATTACACTAATTAATGGAGATTTTGCATTATCTTGAACATTGTCTAGCATTCATTTCATGTATTATTGTAGTTTACCTTGCTGAATAATTACAGATTAACATTGACATTTACCTGTCTTTTAGTAAAAAGAGAATATCGTTGAAATTATTTGAAATTTACAAAGCAAGGTAGCTTGCAATTTGTCAGCGTTAACAAGCAAGATCAAGTTAGATAAGATTACATAGATCAATCCATATGGCACTATATTTCACATGATTTGCAGTTATGTAAGATTTCCTGTCCAATAAGAAGAATGCCAATTCAAGATCAGTTTTAATCCCCAAAACCGAATGAAGGTCCCTCCAGGAATCAAATGCCCTGCCGATGTTCACTCTAGTTTTTGCTCGACAGTGATCAAGTTTCCGCTTAGCCAGACGGGATTCAGTAGATACATTTTTTTTTTTTTTTCTGGCTTACTCTGAGTTCATGTAGGAGTCGGTGTTGTGCTGTGATTATTCACAATCATGTTATTCCAAAACCATAAGACTTTATTTCTTCCATGGAACACAAAAGGACATGTTAGATAGTATGTTAGTCTCGGTCACCATTCATCTTTTATCCATACAATTACAGTGAATGGTAACTGAGGCTGTCCTTTTGCCTAACACCTCATTTTGTGTTCCACAGAAAAGGTTTGGAACATCAGAGAGACTTCCAGGGCACCATATCATCATATCTAATGATCTAGAACAAACTCAAGTGAGTTTTAAACATAAACAAGCATATATGTCATGACTACAATGTGTATTTCTTGCTAGAAATTAGTCGTACATTTAAAAAAATTAAATATTTATTATAGGTATTATTATTATGTCACCCAACCGATGAACTGCACCCACACGCAAATGCGAGATGCCTTCAAAAATGACCAGATTAAGGCATCAGAATGCAAATAAGAAATAGTAGACACGATATTATGCAATTGTTGATGTGTTTCTTGATGCCTTCCTACCTCTGTATACTGCCTAAGAAGATTGCATTTTTCAGGTTTTGGACACAAAACTACACCTTGTTTAAAACTTTTGGAAACAATAATTTATTTTTAAAAAAAAAAGTGTCAATACTGATCTTGCTTACCTAATTGCTTCTTGACATTTACGTTACCTGCACCAGTGTATCAGGATGCTATTTTTCACTGCAAATGCCAATGCATTGAAAGCCCTTCAGACTAATATTTCACCCATGGGCAGTCACTCAGAGGGGAGTTGGATTTTATCAGTTAGATGGATTACCTACTCATTCATCTCTGAAAGGCCAACTGACAATTACACTCTTCTGTTATTCATTTATCCTCACAATCTACTTTTATTCGTTCATTGACTCATTCATAAGTTCATTGGGATTTCTCATTCATTCATCGTTGTGGAGGAAGAGTGTTGGAAACTGAGTGAGGACTGACTCCATTTCCATAAGATGTTTATCCATGTGTTCGATCTCTCGTGGCCTCCCTTAGGGAGATGGTGCTGAGTGACAGTCTGGACTCCCTCTCACATCGATCTGTACTCTTTCTTCGCTCAAGCTTTTACTTTCGCAACACGCACACACTCTTTTTAAGAGCTGTGTGTCAAACTGAAGGCAGATAGCATCTTTAATTAAGTAGCTCTTAACTCACATTTGTGAAATAGAGTGAAACAGGGAGCATAAGTTGTTTGAACTTTGCTGCTAAGATCTCATCTTTTACCAAGCGCTTTAGCAAATAGGGAATAGTTGAGAGATTTTTGTCACTTAAAAAAAACACTCAACTTTAGCAAGCTCTGCCGTAGTTCTTGTTTAGACATTGAGAACTTTTATGTGATTGATAACACATTTCATTATTCTACTGATTTTGTTGTGTTTTTCTTATGAATACTTTTACTATTTTACAATTTATAGGGGTCATAGCATGAGAAATAAAATTAGCTTTTTTGTTTTATCTTTTTGTAGGTTTTCAAACAAGCCCATCTGGCACCAAAATGTTTCATGTGATTGTGTAATCAGCCAATCGTGTGGCATCATTGCAGTGCACAAAATCTTTCAGATACAGGTCAGGAGCTTCAGTTAATATTTACATCAAGCATCAGAATGGGGAAAAATGTGATCTCAGTTGATTTGGACCTTGGCTTGATTGTTGGTGCCAGACGGGCTGGTTTGAGTATTTCTGCATCTGCTGATCTCCTGGGATTTTTATGCACAATTATCTCTAGAATTTAGTCAGAATGGTGCTAAAAACAAAAAAAAACATCTAGTAAGCAGCAGTTATGTGGACAGAAAAGCCTTGTTGATTAGAGAGGTCAACAGAGAATTGCCAGACTGGTTTGAACTTACAAAGTGTACAGTAACTCGGATAACCGCTCTGTACAATTGTGTTGAGAAGAATAGCATCTCAGAATGCTATTCTAAAATGTTGTTTGGCGCTGTTTTGTCAGCACAAGTGGGACATACACAATATTAGGCAGGTGGTTTTAATGTTGTGGCTGATCGGTGTATATCAAAGTAACATGGTAGTACCATGGTATACTTTAAAGTACATTGAAGCACCATGTAAATACAGAATGGTGCATGAGTATGGTATATCAATGTACCATGGTATTACCAACTGATACCATGAGCTATTGAGTGTTATTGCCCAGATTTGCTCACACACACACAAGGCATTTGGTCTCTGAACAGAAGCTTCCAGTACATAAGTAAATAAAACAGATAGACACAGAATGATAGGATAAAATACATTGTATATGTACACTGGCAGCCAAAAGTTTGGAATAATGTTCCATACTTATGGAAAGAAATTGGTACTTTTGTTCACCAAAGTGGCATTCAACTGATCAAAATGTGTAGTCAGGTCATTAATAATGTGAAAATTACAATTAAAAAATAAAAATGTCAGAACTTCTTAAACTACTTCAAAGAGTTCTCATCAAAAAATCCTCCATGTGCAGAAATGACAGCTTTTCAGATCCTTGTCATTCTAGCTGTCAGTTTGTCCAGATACTCAGGTGACATTTCACCCCACGCTTCCTGTAGCACTTACCATAGATTTAGCTGTCTTTTCGGGCACTTCACACACACAGTGCAGTCTAGCTCATCCCACAAAAGCTCTCAATGGGGTTAAGATCCATAACACTATTTTCCAGTTATCTGTTGTCCAATGTCTGTGTTTCTTTGCCCACTCTAACATTTTCTTTGTGTTTTTCTGTTTCAAAAGTGTTTTTTCTTTGCAATTCTTCCCATAAGGCCTGCACCCCTGAGTCTTCTCTTTACTGTTGTACATAAAACTAGTGTTGAGCGGGTAGAATTCAATGAAGCTGTCAGCTGAGGACATGTGAGACTGATGTAATTATCCTCTTGTTTAGTTGTACGTCTGACATGCCACATCTCTTTCTGTCCTTGTTAGAGCCAGTTGCCCTTTGTCTTTGAAGACTGTAATGTACACCTTTGTATGAAATCTTTAGTTTTTTAGCAATTTCAAGCATTGTATAGCCTTCATTCCTCATATCAATGATTGACTGCCGAGTTTCTTGAGAAAGCTGTTTCTTTTTTTTTTTTGCCATTTTTGACCTAATATTGACCTTAAGCAATATCAGTCTATTGCATACTGTGGCAACTCAAAAACAAACACAGACAATGTTAAGCTTCATTTAACAAACCAAATAGCTTTCAACTGTGTTTTTGATATAATGGCAAGTGATTTTCTAGTACCAAATTAGCAATTTAGCATGATTACTCAATTATAAGTTGTTGGAGTGATGGCTGTCTAAATTTGATGAAAAATTAAATTTTTCAAATAGTGATGATGGTGCTGTTTTTTACATCAGTAATGTCCTGATTATACTTTGTGATCAGCTGATTGCCACTTTGGTGAATTAAAGTACCAATTTCCTTCCGAAACAGCAAAATCTGTACATTATTCCAAACTTTTAGGTGCCAGTGTACATAGAGTTGTTATACACAGGAATGTGCAAAGGAGATTATGTTAATGGATATGGCGTTGTAGAGGTAGTAGTATAGATATGAAAAGTAACATTTAAAAATAGTGATTGTCCAAAATTAACACATTGGTTTGTATAGGTAGCTTGTAAAAATATGAATTTACATGTTTTTTGACATGCACACACAAATTAAGGTATATTGCACCATACTGCATATGTCATGTTTAATGCATCATCCACAGGGAATTTGCAAGCGGGATACATTATCAGCCTTTATGAATATTCAAAATTTTGCATGGCCTAAAGTTTACTAATCTAAAAGAGGAGAAAGACGTACTATAACCCACCTTTTTTTGTTTTCTCCAATGTGAACAAAGAAGTTTGTAATTTTTTACAAAAATTGTATTTTTATTTCCACAATACATTTTTGCTTGTGGTATCTCATTATTACCTTAGGCTACCTCCCACACTCAGGTTCATTCTCAACATCTGTAATTTTCTGTATTTGTGATCATTATAGTATTTTATCTTATTATAGGCCTATTTGACAAAATCCATCTTTCTTGTAAATGTTAGCATATGCTCGTGATGGAGTGGTATTGGAGCAATGAAAATGCTTATGTCCCGACTTTCAGAGAGAGAAATAAATGGTCCTCTGTGGTGTGCAAATTTTGCCGTTTTGCTTCTATTCTGCAACACTCCCGTAATGTGAGTCACGTTCACTGATCAGGACAATTGGGGCCACAATCGGCTACGACGTGTATCATGTAGTCAGACATAATGTCGCACAGTGTGCCATGGCGATATCAGTGCTTTCATATCGTACAATCTGACAAGCAACAATGTTAAAGGACTATTATAAATCGTACAGTGTGCATCCGCTTTAGCTAACTACATTTTTCGAGTAGCTTACCCAACACTGATTAGCGCATATGTTCTAACACATTGAGCTGTGATGCTCATACAGTTAACTTAAGTCCAAGTCCACCTTATTTCCCAAAGTCTGTTCAACTTTTCTTGCCAACATATGTGATCACATGTAACATACTGTATGTCATTTTTGTCTTTTTTTTTTCTGAAAGGCCTTTATACTGTATATTCCTATAAGTGTTATTGCTACCATATCTTAAATTCTGAATTAGGTTTAATAGAATTATGTGGAGGAAATTACAGAAATAAAATTATGTAAATAACATTTTAAAATTTTTGGAAATATATGCCCTACTCCTTTATCTTGCTAAAGTCAATTTCATATTTAATATTTAATGTATCCGAATTAAATAATATTTTCTCATTTTTTGCATAATTTGGGAAAATAATGTGGCTTGTTTGGAAATGACACTCAATAAAATGATGTATATTTAGTAATATTTACCTCTAATTTTCTTTGTTTTATTCGAACATCACTTGTCTCACATTCCATCTCAAGCATTCTCTTCACAGTATACTGTGTCAAGAAAAAGTATGTGAACCCTTATCTTAAATATGCATTTATGTGTGCACTTGTATTCAAATCTGGTTTTGATTATGCTATTTACAAGAAGCCTCTGCTGAAGTTGAACATACCTAGAAAAAAAAGAGATTTCAGAAGAACTACAATCAAGAATTATTGATTTGCATGAATACGGAAAGGGTTACAACGTTTTCTCGAAGAGCTTAGATATTCATCTGTCCACAGTTAGACAAATTGTCTATAAATGGAGATGATTCAGTACATTGGCTACCCTAGAAGCAGCCACCGAGCCAAGATTACTTAAAGAACCCTACAACAATCTTAACCTGAATGCACAAGGCAGATGTAACGTAGACACGACAGTCTACATTCCTTAATATATATATATATTTTTTTTTTTTTATTTTATTTTTTTTTTTTTATATAGACACTGCGCCCTAATGTTAGGACTACTGTATAAAACAGACAGGCATAACACAAGAAGGACATGATTGTCAGACCACCACTGCATAGCCTCAGACTAACCAGAAACAATTACCTAGTATCTATGACCTAGTATCAAAGCCTCTCTGATCCCGACTGCACCATGTTGGAATACATCCCTTGTTATCTCACTCAGGTTGACTCTAAATTTATGGATAATTGCCTTTAGAGACCTGTGGGGCGATGTGTACCTAATCATGTTTGCAGACTGTATGTTTGTAGAGGAATGAGTGGGGAAGGGGGAGGGGAAGGAGGGGGGTGGTGGGTGGGGGTTCACCCTAAGCCGCACTGTCTGGTTCAGTGCCATAGCAAACTTTAAACTCAGAAGAGCCTGCCAGCTTCTGCGCTTGGGACCATCTCCAAAAGCTGCATACATTTATAAAGAATTAACAACTCTGAGTCTATGTAAACACGGGCTATTCAATTCTTGTGAGACTTGTTTTTCACATTTTGTGATGTATTTTTTTTAACTCTACTTATAACCACAAGCTGTTCGGAGTTTTTGGTGCAATTTCTTTCACCGCTTGAAATGACCCAAGAGTGAGTATTTATAAGCAATATTTACTATAACAGGTACATCTTGAACACCTTAGATGTTAAATATGTCTCAAAAAAATGTCACTTTCATCTAAGCTAAAAGTTACGAGTGACAAACATGAGGAGTGTCTAACTAACCAATGAGATCTTTCACAAAAACAAAAGTGTCAGAGTAAAGAATTATTTAAAATATTACAAGGAGTTAAGTGGCATTGTTAGAGATAGACATAGTGACAGAGGAGGGAATACAGTGCATACTATATCAGTTTAATGAGCCTGGCAATGACAGAAATAACCAGGCAGCCGCTTTGCATCTCAAATCAATGGCCTTACGATTTATGGCGCTCTAAATAATGCAATAAATGTTCCTTGACACTTATTCCTGCTGTTTTGCCAGCGCTGCCCTCACATCATGTTTACAGACTCATTTGGGTGAAAGAGATCCTTCAATATGCAGTGCCATGAGCTAACTTCAGCCGCTCCTTCTGCTCAGAGCTGGTGAAATTGAGGGCAATTTGAGAGCGTCCCCTACTCATTGAGTCGCCTCGCTGCTAAAAATGAACCCTCGACAGCATGACATCTGACTATTACTGAGTTTTAATTTTGTGACCGTTTTGCATTATCATAGAGTAGAGGCATTTCAATCTGACTTGAATGGGGACAAGAGAATCCCCTTCAAGCAGACCCCAGTGAAACTTCAGTGAAGTAGATCGCCACTTATCCATGTCCTCAAATATGCATCTACACTTACAGTTTTTGGGGGTGTATTTCAATATAGTATTAGACAGTTAATCTGTACTTTAGTTCTCATGTTGGTGGGGGATTCAGGTCCAGTGGGGATATGTTGGGAACACCTATTGACTTCAATCGTATAGACTCTTCTTAATACAAAGCTGAAGTACGTCATTTGTAAGCCACTAGTGTCACCAAATGGAATTTCAGAAATAACTGTTTTCAAACAGGTTTTAAAAATCTTCCACCTTGCATTGGTTGTACAAAGAGATGGTCCTGCCTAAACACTCACCATTGGTGAGCCAAGCACAACCAGACCCATTCAAACACCAGTTTGCATGACTAGAGAAATAAAAGTGGTTTGTACTACAATATGACTGTAGTACATTTCATCAGGGTCAGCAATTTCCGTCAGGGTCAGTCTTCCACTTTTACAAAAGAAGCAATACAATCTAGCCAGACTGATGCCAAGCCATGTGAGAAAGCTATTACCACTTGCGTCCCGAACCAGTAGGGATGCGCATGCAACTGAAAGATCCCGTCCCTTACCACGATCAAATCCTTCTCAAACTACCCCACATTCACAGTGACCAAATCACTGTGAGAAAAAAAACAACTTTTGTGTTTATTTTTATTTAATATTATAAGTAGTATTAAAGAAAATATTAATAGATGAGACAGAAAAATGGATGGGCAGAAGGGTGGGACACAAGGCGTATTTAAACTACATTCACTTGAACAAAAGAAGCAAATCACTGTCTCTACTCTCCACGCTATTACCGCAACAAAAGCGTTGCACTTTGTCATATTTTCTGTGGTTCCACCAGACTATTGTGGAGCAAAAAGCTGTGTGGTAGGTACAATGATATCATCCTTCTCATTGTAATATCAGCCTATGGCACCTTTAATAATCTTTAATGACGACTTTCAATTACAATTGTTTTAGAATACTGCATGGTTTTTACCAGAGAGTATTTATGGTTGTGTAACTATAAACTCTTTCTTGTACAACACACATACAAAACAAAATCTGACTTTTACAAATATTAATTAATATATAATATATGTATTCAATTGGATATTATATTCAGAAACATTTCACATTTTAGATTTTTATTTGCGTTTTTTTTTTTGTAACATTTTACATTGAGGCAGTCCTATAATATTGAGGAAAGAACAGAGCGAGTGGTTCTGATACATTTGTGTAAAAACCAAGCTTGAATTGCACTGGGAATAATATCGCAAGGCAGATGAGAAGCCTTTAGGGCTGATAAATGGCTGAACGTGAAATTTTCATAAAATGTGCTTTTTGCAGCTCTAAATTTCACTTGGGTGGCCGTCGAAAAAATTTCAGTGGAAAACCATGGCATACCATGGCAAGGTGCGTTACATTATATCTAAAATTTTGCTGCACTCTGTGGTGTTAGTTCACCCAAAAATTAAAATTTTCCCATAATTTACTAACCCTCAAGCCATCCTTGGTGTATATGACTTTCTTCTTTCAGCCAAACACAGAGTTATATTAAAAAATATCCTGTCTCTTCCAGGCTTTATAATGGGAGTGTATGGTACCTTAGATTTTGAAGCCCAAAAAAGGTCATCCATCCATCAAAAAGTCAAGTCAAATCAAGTCATTTTTATTTGTATAGCGCCTTTCACAACACACATCGTTTCAAAGCAGCTTTACAGAAGAACAGGCATAAAAAGTTATCCATATGGCTCCAGGGGGTTAATAAAGTCCTTCTGAATTGAAGCAATCCATATTTATAACTTTATAAATTATAATCACTGTATTCTGGGAACGGCCATCCCCGCATTCACAAGAGAGTCGAGTTCTAGCGTATGATGTAGGCGTAGCGTGAGCTCCGGTGAGAAGTGACGAATGCAGAAGCACGCTTTGTTTACAGCAAAGGAATACAATGAAAAGAAGTGAGTTTAGCTATACTGTAGATTTGTATTAGTCTTAAAAGGGTGCGTTCGTGCATCTATCCTGTCATTCCAATCATCCATTCATGGCAGCAAACACTCTCGGCCTCTGTTAGCATTACCTGCCAGCACGTCTCACGTACTCTCCGTCTACCAGTTTCTTTTGTTTGTGTCGCTGTTGCAGCCTCCTCCATCTCCTGGAGTTCCTGGTTGGTGTACTCCAGTTCAAACAAATAGGGCTGGGCAAAAAACTCAATCTCCTCTTCTCTTATATTGAAATCCTCTGACATTTTTCTTATAAAATCCTTGTTGTTGTCTTCTAATTCGTGACAGGTGTTTTGTTTTGCTCTATCCTCTGTGCTTCCGTGTTCGTCATGCCTACGTCATACACCGGAACTTGACTCTCTTATGAACGTGCAAACGGCCATTACTGTAAGCCAGTGATTATAGTTATAAAGTTATAAATATGGAAATGTTTTCTTACAAAAACCCCCTGCAGCAATATGAATTACTTTTTTGATGGATGGATGCGCTTTTTTGGGCTTCAAATATATATATAACTCCAATTGTGTTTGGCTGAAAGAAGAAAGTCATATACACCTAGGATGGCTTGAGGGTGAGTAAATTATAGGATAATTTTTGGGTGAACTAACCATTTAATATTGCGTGAAAAGGAACATGAATTCAATTATAAACATGACTTTAGAGACCTCCCTATTCCCACAATAGGCACCTCATGTAACTATCACCAGAACCTCACTGACTTGTTGTCCACCCTTGTTTTTTGAACTTCTTGGAACAACACATTCTCACACCCAACTCGTCACATATGGACGCTTTGCCAGGACCCCTTGGCGTCACTTTTTAACGCACTGGGTATACCTTTGGCGTCATTTTTCAACATGCAGGGTAGTCCGATAGACTTCTATAGAGGATTTAAAAAATAAAAATAAAATTTTTTTTGATTAATTGAACACAATCGTAGCATATTATATATATTTATTAACATCAACAAACCTCTGATAAAAATACGTTATCCAGCATGCTCTAGTTAAAGCAGTGTGCCTATGTATACCAGTACCTAAGAAAACGCTTAAACTGCTTACTTGCACACGCCATGGAGCATTGTTAAACTCACCTTTGAATGCCGTTTTACCTGCAGTTTAGCGTTGTTTTGGTTAAGACTACCCTGCACGTTGAAAAATGACGCCAAAGGTATACCCAGTGCGTTAAAAAGTGACGCCAAGGGGTCCTGGCAAAGTGTCCATATGTGACGAGTTGGGTGTGAGAATGTGTTGCTTGGAATGGTGTTGTCAGATATGCTATAAAAAACTAAATACAAACATCATTGAGGAGATGACATCTTGGAAGCTCATTAAAGTTTATGATGCAGATTGTGCATGGACCTTGACAAGTTATATAAAGAAAGTTAAAAAAAAGCAGATATTTTTTCAAGAGCTTTTTATGATGTATGATTTATCATACAATAAAAAATTTTCTTAGATTTATCTTTTTGCATCCCAATTCTATAATAATGCTCTTTTGTTTATTGCTTTATCACCCATTTTGGTTTGTTTGTGCTTTTCAAATGTTGATGCACATTCGCAGCCCACATAATGACACAGTCTGTCTTCAACCTCACGTGGGCAGGTGCTTTTGAATTTGACAGAAGGATGCAAGCCCAGCATACTTCCCTGGATCTCTCCGGCACAGATCTGCATGGCTGGGCCAAGTCTTAGTTTGACCCTTATAATGTCTGAGGCTGACTGCTGAGATCAGGATTAGTGGACAGGCCTGGATCTGTGTGGGCCGACACCATACCTCCCTCTGAAGGAGCAGCGTGGGCTGCAGTCAAACCGTGCAGCCAGACACAGTCACAGAGAGAAGAGACATTACACATAACAGGCGTGCAGGGAATGGTAGGGGGAGGAGGGGAGAATTTACATCTGCTTATCCTTAGAACCCTTTAAAATCTATCTTCAGTCATTGCTGTTCCTGGCTCATTGTGCTACCTAAGGAAATGTTGAATGTTTTAAAGGAAAGGAGGTGATTTGTGGTCTTTTGTTGATCAATTTGCCTCTTATCAAACAATTGTTCCCTTTCACAGGGAACTACACGCTGTGTCACTAGACAATTTGGGGACATGTCAGTGGTCACTAGGGATGTAACGGTTAAAATTTTTCATGGGTCAGTTTGTATCACGGGTTTAGGATCACAGTTTCAGTACAGTTCAGTATTTGCTATGTTCAGAAAAAAAAATATATAAAAAAATAAATAAATAAAATATAAATATAAAATATATATAAAAAGAAAAAATATATATATACAGGTTTGGGGAGTAACAGAATACATGTAATGGGAATATATATTTAAAATACAAAATATAAGTAACTGTATTCCACTACAGTTACAATTTAAATCATTGGCAATTAGAATACAGTTACATTCAAAAAGTATTTAGATTTTCTGAGATTACTTTGCATTTTATTGTCATTTGTTTCATTTAATAGTCCTTTCAGATAGAAAACATTTATACATATAAATGATGTGATCTAAAGGGCATTTGAAGAGTGGTGAAACATTTTCTTATGATGTGTTATATTCATACTAGCAGACGCTTAGCTAAAATGCTATTTCTAGCCAGACATGATCATATTTTTTTTATCAAGAAAATTCATGTTGGATCATAATTTCTTTTTTCTAGTAACACATTTGAGATTATATTTTTGTATTGTTTTCCTGTAAAAATATCTAAAAAATCCTTAAAACAAGATTAATTTGATTTATCTTGTTTTAGAAGCAACACTTCAGAGAATGTATTTTTAACATGTGTATTTTGTCTTAATGAGTTTTTATAGTCAATATATATATATGTATATATATATATATATATATATATATATATATATATATATATATATATTGACTATAAATACTCATTAAGATGTTTAACTTATAAAACTCATTATATATATATATATATATATATATATATATATATATATATATATATATATATATATATATATATATATATATTCCAAATCCAAAGTAAGAATGCTGTATTTGGTAACAAACACTTCAACAGGTTTGCCGTTAATAGAATTCATGATTTTACTACAGTAACCATATTTTAATCATGGAATTTGTAGTAAAATAAAAGTAACCACAAAATCAACATGGTTACTGTCATGGTTATAATATATAGTAAAACCATGGTTACTAAATAGTAGCTACAGTATTACTGTTGTAAAACCATGGTTAATTGTATCAAAACCATGATTCCTGCTAAGAAAACCCTGGTGACAGCAGTCATGGTTACTTAAGTCATAATTACTACAATATTACTATAGTAAAATCATGAATAATTTCCTTTTGGTAGCTGAACTATAAAAAAAAATTCTCTAATTACTAAATCAATATTTTAATTTAATACCTGCATTATTACGCTACAAGCATCAACATAAAGTGCATTTCAAACTCAATTCAAAATATATTCAACATTTGGAAGCTGTACATCACTATAGATGGAACCTTGCTATTAATATGGATATGAGAAGGTTCCGGGATGTCACTGCTTCAGTGTTTTAATAATATGCTGAAATCCCACATCTTCATCAACGGAGTATAGCAACATAACTTCATGCGAACTTCAATGAACTTTGTGTGATTGTATAGGGCTTCAGACCACGTGACCACTGATAGCGTCTAGTGATGCAGCGTGGAGTTCCCACTCGAGGAACAAAAGTTTAGTATGTAACGAGACATTTTCTATTTGATGTTATCTGAGTAATACAGCTGTACATGTGCTATTTAAAGTGCATTGATGTAGAGTATTATTGTTTTAGCCGTAAAGGTTCAGTGCTGGTATTTATTACATTTCCCCCATCTTGCCTTTGTCTCGTTTCCAAGGCTGCATGCTAGGTAGGATTCATCCTTTGAAGGATGCAGTATACCAAGCGTCTTCCTTTAAACAAATTTCATTTAAACGAGGTGGCCTTCGTAGGACAAATGGAAATGGAACGTAACATGGTTGCTATGACAGCATGCCACTCTTTAACAAGCGCTTTGAGTGAGAAGGTAACAAAGTCAATTTAGAAGGGAATGTATGAGGTAACTTTTAGGAGAGTTATAATGATGTAAAAAGAAAATAGATTTTACAAGTATAATATAATAATACTCATTATATACTCTGCACCCATCTACTGAGGTACTTCAACTTGGGAATTAACATTCCTTGCATTTGAACATCATATAAGGGAAAATCAGTTTCTGTTGAAGCAAAGAATTGTGGGTTGTGAGTGCCCTCGAAGGATACACCTCATGCATACTCCAAATTCCCATGAAAGAAGGTCACATTCGATGGCTGCATTCAAAGTGTCCTACTCTCTTTTCCGAAAGGAGACAGCCTCGATGACATATGTGGCCGAGAAATGCGACCTCCAGAGGACGCATCCTTCCAAATGAGACACAGCCTTTGTTACTCAACCATTCAGTTGGCCTAAATTTTGTTAATTAATTAGTAAGTAGTCATTATAGCAGATGCCTCTATCCACAGTAACTGACTGTAAACTTCTTAGCGTCAGTCCCCTTGCTCAAATGCACATTGTTAAAGGATCATTGCTCACAGGGATAGAAGCAGAAACCTTCTTGTTACTAGACTAGGCCTTTAACTTCTAGTCGAAATCCTCAAGTCTATCAATTATTGGCAATACTCTCATTTAAAGTTAACATCAAATGAAAATAGACCTTATTTACTTTCTTATTACACATCCCGGTTTTATTTTGCACCATTCATCAGTCCACATTATTCCAAGGGGGGGGAAAAATTTTGTCTTGTAAATATATATATATATATATATATATATATATATACAGTGCATCCAGAAAGTATTCACAGCGCTTCACTTTTTCCACATTTTGTTATGTTACAGCTTTATTCCAAAATGGATTAATTTCATTATTTTTCTCAAAATTCTACAAACAATACCCCATAATGACAAAGTGAAAGTAGTTTGTTTGAAATCTTTGCAAATTTATTAAAAAGAAAAAAGAAAAAAAAATCACATGTACATGATTGCCTTTGCTCAATACTTTGTTGAAGCACCTTTGACACCAATTACAGCCTCAAGTCTTTTTGAGTATGATGCTACAAGCTTGGCACACCTATTGTTGGGCAATTTCTCCCATTCTTTGCAGGACCTCTCAAGCTCCATCAGGTTGGATGGGGAGCGTCGGTGCACAGCCATTTTCAGATCTCTCCAGTGATGTTCAATCAGGTTCAAGTCTGGGCTCTGGCTGGGCCACTCAAAGACATTCACAGAGTTGTCCCGTAGCCATAACTTTGTTATCTTGGCTGTGTGCTTAGGGTGGTTGTCCTGTTGGAAGATGCTGGACCAGTCTGAGGTCCAGAACGCTCTGGAGCAGGTTTTCATCAAGGATGTCTCTGTACATTGCTGCATTCATCTTTCCCTCGATCCTGACTAGTCTCCCAGTTCCTGCTGCTGAAAAACATCCCCACAGCATGATGCTGCCACCACCATGCTTCACTGTAGGGATGGTATTGGCCAGATGATCAGCGGTGCCTAGTTTCCTCCAGACATGACGCTTGCCATTTAGGCAAATCTTTGTTTCATCAGACCAGAAAATTTTATTTCTCATGGTCTGAGAGTCCTTCAGATGCCTTTTGGGAAACTCCAGGCGGGCTGTGATGTGCCTTTTACTGAGGAATGGCTTCCGTCTGGCCACTCTACCATACACAGCCTTTGTCATGGCAAAGGCTGTGAATACTTATGTACATGTGATTTTTTTTCGTTTTTTATTTTTAATAAATTTGCAAAAATTTCAAACAAACTTCTTTCACATTGTCATTATGGGGTATTTTTTGTAGAATTTTGAGGAAAATTATGAATTTAATCCATTTTGGAATAAGGCTGTAACATAACAAAATGTGGAAAGTTAAGCGCTTTTAATACTTTCCGGATGCACTGTATATAGAATACCATCTCAGTATAGCATTCTAAGATAGTATTCTTCTCACCACAATTGTACAGAGTGGTTATCTGAGTTACCGTAGACTTTGTCTGTTCGAGCCAGTCTGGCCATTCTCTGTTGAACTCTCTCATCAACAAGGCATTTCTGTCCACAGAATATATATATATATATATATATATATATATATATATATATATATATATATATATATATATATATTTTTTTTTTTTTTTAATAATAATAATAATAATAGTTGTGTTTTTCTTTGCGGCTTGTTTTTCTCTTTCTGAAATACTGTGTGTAACATGACTTTTGCTGTTATGCTGTAATAATAATAATTGTATATATATATTTATATATATATATATATATATATATATATATATATATATATATATATATATATATATTATTATTATTATTATTATTATTATTATAGCGTTACAGCAAAAGTCGTGTTACTCACATCAAACTTCAGTACAAGTACTTAGCATCAACTGAGGCACTGAAGCTTATATGTGGCTTGTTTTTCTCTCTCTCTCTCTCTGAAATACTAACAGTGTTGAAGCTGAATTTCAAGCACCTTTTTGCTGATAAATATTAAAGAATTAATGCTCAGGAAACATTTTTATATTTAGCAGCTTAAGCTGATTTCTGTTCAGTGAAACAGAGCTGACAGGTTCCTTCAGAAAGAGGCTTATTTAAATGAAAAAGCTAAGTTGACAAGACTGAGCTGGTATTCACCATGATGAGACATTGCAAAGATGAAAAGAAAGAAATCCAAGAAAGACAGAGAGAGAGAGAGAGAGAGAGAGAGAGAGAGAGACCGACAGAGAGAGAGAGAGACAAGGGGGATATTTAAAGACAGACTTGAGAACTAAAAATGAGACCTAAACTGAATACCTTCTAATATAAAACATATCATAGTCCTATACATGCTTGTCTTGTCTGCTATCTTTCATCAAAGGATGACATCTGTTAACTTGCCCTGTTTATTAATGCATTGTGCATCATTTTTAGACTTTTTATTGGAATTGGAAGTCCTTTGTTCTTTTTTCATTACCTATGTCTCAATCCAATAATAATAATAATAAAAAAGTATTCACAAATTATCATATTTGAAAATATTTAAAATTGCAATGCTGATAAAAATTAATTAGTGTCATATTTTGAGGTTTTGTCACTTAGTATAATATATTACTAAACATATACATAATAGTAATATAGTGTGCATGTGTACAATTATGTGAACTAAGAGGTCATATGGAGCACTGATAATTTTTTACCCATTGCAGTATACTTAATAGTAGTGAAGGTTTTCTACTTCCTACTAGCCAGAAGCAGCCATCAGAAATAAAAGACAGCATCTGCTCCCATACTTGGAGTTAGTGCAATGCGCTAGTTCTAGTATATTTAATCCACATCCATGAACCAAGTGTGACAATAAGCTCTCTGTATGGACCAAAATCCTCTTAGGCAGAGCTTTGTGGGTAAACTTGCCTGATGCAAATTCTAAACCCCATTAGCGTTGAGGAACTAGTCAGCTGCATTGAGATTAATGGCAAGGCGACTACTTGATTTAATAGGGTTATTTCACTGCTTCTGGGCAAGAATAAACAACAAACTTAATGCAAGACATTACTCACTTTCTCCATGGACTGATAGAAGTTTCCGAGTTCACTTCCAACTAAGGTTTGTTCTCTTTCACAAAGTTAAATCCCTGCATGGTTCATTTTAGCTGTACTTTCTATCTTTTTGTTGTCTTTTCACAGTTCTTTGAGAGTTCTTGAAGAATCAGCAAGAGCTCTGCGAGTGTTAAAAGAGTGATTTTTCAGACAGAGAGAAAAAAGCAATCTGATAGAACCTGTTATTTAAAGTGCATTGACCATTTTTATACTGATTTCTATGGCATGAGTGGACAAAATTGTGTAAAAGAAAAAACAAAAGTAGGAAAATAATTCACAAACTATAGTTTCCTACCTACAAAACACCTACACTTAAAACAATTCCAAACAATCTGGAATTAAGTGATTTTTGGGGGGAAATTATGGGATGAGGATTTGCAGCCTCTATTAAGGATAAATGCTGAGTAGAAAATGCTATGTGCAATTTTCCATTATAGGGTGAAAATGAAAATCCTTACTTATCTATTTTTTGTGCTGTCAGCTTGCTCTGAACTTTACTCACGGGGATTACCGTCAAACACTCCAAGTGCGATACAGGCGCTGAAACTCCCATGTGAGAAACAGATGTGCAGAGAGGTATTATAAGTTTGCAGAGTCCCAAACCCAAATGTTAGTAGCTTATAAGGAAACAAAGATTGAGAGGACATCTCTCTGAAATACGATGACAGAAAACCACACTTGTCTCTTTTTTTAAAAGTAAAAAGACTAGGGACTTAAAGTGTCATTATTGCTGACTGATCACCAGAGAGTCATTTAATCCACTCTGCATGTACAACACTGTAAAAAGTTTAGTAACTTAAAAAGATACTACAGTAAAAAAAAATTATTGTTTAATCTTAAATTGCTTATAGGGTGAAAAAATATTTTTACTAAACATGCAATTTTACTTTAAAATTATAATTTTTATTATTAAAGAAGTAATAAGTATAAAATGCCTTATATTTTGGGGGTGAAAATTACATTTAACAAGACCATACATGAACATTTACCATAAGTTAATGTTAGATTGTGGTAAAAACATTTTTGTAAAATTTATTCTCAAAATTCCCAGCTTATAATAAGATGAATGAATTTTTTTATAAAATCAGTTGAGTTAATTTGGGGTGTTTCATGTCATATTTAATAATAATTATATTATGTTTTATTTATATAATGCCTTTCTAAAAACCCAAGGTCGCTTCACAGAAACAGCAAAACAAAGCACAAGAAACATGTAATAAACATGTAACAATAATTGTAGGTATTTTATTTTGTTCAGTTAATGTTTAGCATTATTTAAGTGTCATTTGTGTTAACCTGATGGTGTTTTGTATTTGTGTGGGTAACACTGTGCAGTGTTTGTCATTTGTCTGTCTAATATGACTTTTATTCTGTTGTGGACCACAAAATATTTTAAATCTTATCTTATCTTAAATTATAAGAATGTCACAATCACTGATTTCCATTGATTTTTGTGTCATGACATTTGGTTACAAGACACGCAAGAACCAATAAGGTTTAATGTTAACCAATGAGGATTGACATGACACCTTATTCGATTTGGGCTCTGTACACATGAGTTGATCAATTATTTGATTTGCTTTGAGAGTGACTAATGGTCAGTTCATCATAAAAAGTGATTGAATGCCTTCAGAAATCTTGGAATATGAAAAACATGGACTACTTTTGAGACACTTCTGAAAACTTTTTTAAGCTTCTATTGTATGGAAATCAACCACCAACTTTCATTAAAATATATTATTTTGTTTTTCACAGAAGAAATAAAGTGATATGATTTTGCAACATAGGGTGAGTAAATAATGACAGAATATGCATTTTCATGTGAATTATTCCTATTCTCTTATTCATCAATTTAACAAGCAGATTTAAGTATAGTTCTGTTAGGTTGTTATAACATTATAGAAGTTAATTATATATACGGTTATAATCTGTAAATTATACAAGCACCAAGTACCATCCTGTAATGTTACAATTATTGTCACCCAGCCTTCTACAAACTGAATAATGACAACATCACAAATAAAATTTTGATCCCTCAACCAAAATTCTTGAATCTTTACACACACCCAAAAAACATTGGTTGTGTCCTCATCTTCTGATTGGCATCGCCAGCAGGTGGTTGTGTCTTTGAGACCAAGTCTATACAATCTAGATGAAGTCCAATAGAATCTATGTAATTTACTAAATTGCATCAGACGCACCTTTCCATCTCTAGATGTAGACTTGATGTTTTTTAGAATCCTAGCCCACACTCCCTCCTCCAATACCAAGTTTAAATCTTTCTCCCATACTCTCTTGAGAAAAGTTAAAACTCCATCCCCCAGACTCTGAATTATCATGGAATTATACACTGATGCCTCAATACCTTTTCCAAAAGCAATAATCACCTCTCCCAGTGTATCTGCCTCTTTAGGGGGGTGCATCCTACTCCCAAAAACAGTACAGAGCAGATGGTGCAGCTGTAAATACCTAAATAACTGAGATCTGGGAATCCTAAAATGTTGAACCAAATTTTCAAAAGATCTCAACACTCCACTCTCATATAGCTCACCAAGCATTTTGCCCTCCCTCACAATACACTCTTACCAACAGAAAGGGGATTTATTAATAAACAATTTTGGGTTCATCCATATGCTCGAGGCAACATTTATATAAATGTCCGAATTAAACACTATGGACACTTTTGTCCATACTGAGTGCAAATGCAAGATAACGGGGTGTGACTTAACTACTCTGGTTAGTTTAATAGAAAGGCTTTGCAATATCAAAATAGGGGCAAGTACTTCCTGTTCAATATAAAACCAGAGAGGGACTCTCTCAGGTGGAAGCGACCAATGAGCCAAAAATCTGAGACCAAATGCATAATAATAAAACAAAATCTTGGGTAGGCCTAGCCCACCTTTGTCAATCGGTCTATGTAATTTGTTGAAATGTAATCTGGGACGTTTATTGTTCCAAATTAAGGACTTCACTATGCTATCAAATTGCTTGAAATAAGAGAGGGACATCTACAGGGAGAGATTGTAGCAGGTAGTTGAATTTTGGAATACAATTAATTTTAATAACATTTACATATCATTTATCATAGATAAATGTAATGAAGCCCACCTGTCCACATTGCTCGAAAACTGTTTTATTAAGAGGACAAAATTAACTAACTAAATCACACAAATTTGCTTTGAATAAAATACCCAAATACTTAATACTCTGTTTGGGCCACTGGAAGATGCATGGCTGAAAAGCCATTAATGGGCAGTATGCTGTCAGAGCCAAAGATTCAGATTTAGACCAATTAACCCTGTATCCTGAGAATTTAGAAAAGGAATGAATAATTCTGCGAAGGCAAGGCATACAGTAGATCTAGTGGGGTCGGATACAAATAATAAAATATCATCTGCATAAAGTAAAAACTTATGCGTCATCTCTCTCACCACCACCTCTTGAAAATCATCTTCCTTCCTTATCGTGGCTGCTAATGTGTCCAGTGCAAGACAGAACATTAATGGGGAAAGAGGGCAAGCCTGCCTGGTGCCAATATCCAGAATAAAATAATCTGAAATGAATCCATTTGTTTGTACCGCCGTTACCGGGTGTCAAAACAACTTCATCCATCCAATAAATGTACTCCCAATCCCATACATTTCCAAAACCATAAAAAGATAATATCATTCTACCATACCAAAGGCCTTTTTGGCATCAAGTGAGATGGCAGCAACCGGAGTCTGATCATTTGCCACTGACCACATGATATTGATGAAAATCCTAATATTTTAAGAAGAGCTACAACCCCGAATAAACCCCACCTGATATATAAGAGATGTCATAACTTATTCAGTTATCCAAAATCTTTGACAATATTTTAAGGTCTTGGTGGATCAGGAAAATTGGACGGTAACTCTTACATTCACTTGGATCTTTGTCCTTTTTAAGAATCAGTCTGATCCGGGCCTGTGTCATGTTTGATGGAAGCTTTCCATTCTTAAATGATTCCATATACATTTCTAATAAAAATGGAGCCAGTTCTGTAGCATAAGATCTAAAAACTTCAGCTGCAAATCCATCTGGCCCAGTAGCTTTGCCTGTAGGCAAGGCCCTAATTACCTCGCCAAGCTCCTCCAAGGTCATCTCAGAATCAAGATAATTTGTTTGCTCAGTCATCAATTTAGGGAGATCTAATGGTTCCACAAAGTTTATAATATCTTCATCATAAGACAAAGACATGGAACTATAGAGATCAAGATAGAATTCTTTCAAATCATTATTGATATCAATGGCTGAGGTAAATATTTCACTACCAGCATATTTCACTGAGGGAATGGTAAAAAAAAAGACTCTCTCTGCTTTATATATCTAGCCATAAGCTTCCCTGCTTTGTCCCCTGACTTGCCCTGAATTGCCAAAACTCCACCTTCTGCGACATAATAGTATTATATCTGTATTTCAGTTGAGTGAATTCTCTGAGGCCATTAGATGACATTTGGTGCTTCAGCTCTTCCTCTGCATTTTTAAATTCCCTTCTAACTCCATGAGTTCTCGTGCTTTGGATTGATGAATGTGGAATACTGTATGATCCGACCCTGAAGTGCCTCTCAAGCCACGCCCAAAGAGGATGCTGAGGGTCAGTTGGTCTCCATTTAAACATTGATTTCAGCCTTTAACATTTGATGGAAATCAGGATTTGGCAAAAGGGATACATTAAAGCACCAACTATATGATTTATTTCTCTATTTTTCTAACACCTCTAAACTCACCAGGGTGTGATCTGAGACTAAAATGTTTCCAGTTTAGCAAGCAACAACAGATGAAAGGAGGTACTTCGATATCAAGATAAAATCTATTCTAGAATAAATCTTATGGACAGATGAAAAAATGTATAGTCCCTCCCAGATCAAATATCTGTAAGACCATGATTTTTACACATCCAGTGGAGCATCAGTGTTGCTCTAGGGGGCTCACACACTTTCGTGTCTCCTCCCAATATTATATCATGAGGGGTGTCAACAGCTTGCAACATCATGTAAATATTAGCCAAAATCAACCTTTGCCCCTGAATTTCTGCTAAAACAATAGTGACTCTTGATAATTTATCTTTAATCTGTTTGAGACATTAGAATTGTAGATGCTTACTTATCAGTGTAATGACTCCCCTGCTCTTACTTGAGCAAGCACTAAAGAAAACATGTCCACCCCATAGCTTCCCAAATTTTTCAGCTTCCTACGGAGAAAGATGCGTTTCTTGAAGAAACACAATATCATATTTTTTAAGTTTAAGAAAATAGATAACCTTCCTTCTTTTTATGGGGTGCCCCAACCCATTTACTTTCCACGTGGAGAGAGACAATCCATTCATATTAACATTTTACATTTTGACATAAAAGAAAAAATAGATTGTGTGTCAAAAATAAAGTTATAATAACCAGATTCCCCATTAGTGCAACAATCAAACCCCGACATTTCCCTTGAACCAAACAAACTGAAAAAAGAAAATGCGCGCATTAATCCTGTGCATGACAGCGCCAACTGGCGTCCATCCCTCTATACTGAAACAGTCCATGTACACCTACGAGAGCCCCTGCGACAACTTTGCCGTCGGATTGCTTAAGTCCAGTATTTCTATAAAAATTTTGTGAAAAAGACTTACATAACAGAATATAATCCATAAAATGAAGTCCCACCAATAGGCAGAATAAACACAAAGAATGTGTAGATTAATTCACAATACTGTATCAAAGATGTGTTCCTCCGCAAAACAAGCTTCAGCTTCTAGCGGAACCAACACGAAAAAATAAAAAAGTTCAGTTTCTTTGGACAGTCAAACGAGTGTTCAGTGAGCCGGCTGTTTCATGAGTGCAGCAGATGACCTAATCCTTCCAGTGTCCTGCAAAAAATACTCCACAAAACAAACTCCAGCCAATAGGAGGCATAAGCACAAAGAATGAGCTGATTCATCAACAACTTTCCAGAAGGAGTTTTATTCCACAAAACCAGCACAAAAAGAAACATTAAAGGGTGCCCAGTTTCCTCGAACGGTCAAGTGTATGAGACAAGCTCACTTGGAGGCAATGTGAGAAACACACTACGACTTCCTCAGTCCATTGGTTTTATGAAAAACATTGCTTATTGTGGGCATGTAAATATTTTTTGGCCATCCTTAGTATCTATTTTCAGTTTGGCCAGAAACATCAGTGCAAAAGTGATCTTCCATTGATGTAAGAGTTTCTTGAATTCCTTGAATCGATCATGTTTCTCTCTTGTTGAAGTCTGGGAACAAGAAAATGCTATGATTCTTCCAAGAAAGCTTTCCTTCGCTCTTCACCTTGCGCAACACATGATCTTTATCTGATGATCTCAGAAATTTGGCCAGAATTGATCGGGGCCTGTCTCCCTTAGTCGATCTGCGAGCCGGGACTCTGTGAGCATACTCAATTTCAACCTTCTTCGTGCTCAGGAATTCCAAAAATGTGGACATTGTTTCGCCGGCTGCGATTCTCAAGGTCTTCCAGTTTTTTCCTAAACACGTTCCAAATCTACTTTAGTCGCTGGCAGATTAGCAGCTAATTCCCTCTCTGATGACTCCAGATTCTTGTAACCAACTCAGAGAATTTCGTCTCCACAGCAGTAATCATTTGACATATTACAGCTAGATCCTCTAAGTCAGCAACAACCTTCGTCAGCATCACAGACATGTTCGCCAGTTGGTGTTGAATTTCTTCCACCACACTGTCCAAACCGAGTCCCTGATCCGCGGGCCTATCCGAGGTATCAGCTTGAGCACATAAGTGTCTTTTAATATCTCCAGAGCCCAATGATATTGAATTCTTTGCCATGTTGACTTCAAAGAACAGATATGTAGCAGGGTGTATAGAATCTCACTGGTTTATGCCATAAAAAATTATTCAAAACTAGCAAAGTACGCAGAGCTCGCCATTTACACGTCCACTTCTTGTATGGCACCATGTGACTCACTCATTTATATATTTTTTTATCTATTCACACTGCTGGGTGACATCGGGAAATTATTTTAAAATTATTTTACCAACTACCTTGTAAGAAAATAGGCAACATCTAGCATGCCTCACACTCTGCATGTGTTTTCAATATGGGGAAATTCACAAAATCATTTTCAAACAGGGCAAATGGGCAGGTTGAAAGCATGATAGTCAGCTGGCTCTCATTCACTGCTGGTGGTGTAAACGCTTATGCACTTACTGAGTAGGCAGCAGGACTAGAATGAGAAGTTTCAAAAAGCACTCTGCCTTCACTCATACAGATCACTCATGGAGGTGCAGCTGAGGAACCATTTAATTCCCCCTCTGACAATCAATACTTTGGCTGTGAAGAGGGATTGTCTTTGATTGATATGAACTATCAGGAGAAGGCATCTGGACGTTGACTGGAAATGGGACAAGATGGATGCTTTTGGAGTGCAAAGCCCCATCTGTCCACATTGATTTGCCCTGAAAAGCATCTGACTACTAAATCTTGTAGTTATTGGGTTGGGATAAATAGAGCAGAAACCCCTTTCTGGTATAGATCTGCAGTTATTTGTGATATATACTTTTTCTGACATACTGTATGTCACAACAGCTGTTTTTAACTTTGCATAAATAAATGCTTGTGTCAGAGCCGTGGTCTAGTACTTAGTGCATGTGCTTCGATATGTTGGGCTGATTTGCTCATGCTGAGTTTGAGTCTGGCATGCAACATTTACTTATCATTTCCTGCCCCTGCTCTACTATTCTCAATAAAAAGTGGTAAAAGGCATATGACGGCTATCAATAAATGTAATCAATAAACTCCAGAGTACTCTATAGCCAGGGTATGAAATTAGTACTTTTTGTGGCAATGAGGCGGGTGACCCTTAAGACATCCCAGAGCGACATTTGACCAAAAAAATGCCTTTAAACACACAGTTCTTGGAGCTGCATTCTTGTGGACTTGTTTGATGTCATCACTCACCTCCAAAAAAAAGAAAATAGTTAAGAGGTTGTTCAATGGAAGCTTTTGTTTGGTGACGCAATTGGTGCAGGAATAATACACTTTTAAAGAAATGTTTCACCCACAGATGAAAATTTTCACCCTCATGTTGTTTCAAATCTGTATACTATTATTTTTTTTTCCATGGAACACATAAGGGATTTTTTTTAATAATCTTTACATAGATCTTTCCCATAGAACAACAGTAATTGTCTCTTGTGTGTCTTGTAAAACCTGTACCATAAGTGTCAAATTTGATTTGAGACCTGTTGTGGATTGTAAAGATAATTAAATGTGTGTCTGTTCATTACATAAATTGTTGAATTGGCTTCAGAGGACTAGGAATATAGAACATGTTTTATCTTTATGAGTTGTATGCTGTTTTATAGTGTTTTTTGTCCTTTTTTGTGTTCTGTAACCCATGGTCACTATGAACTTTTGTTGTGGAGAATCTTCCTAATTCTCCTATCATTTTCCACTGAAAAAAAAAACATACAGCTTTGGAACTGCATTAGGATGAGTCAGAATTTGTATTAACTATTCCTTCAATTGTATCTCATATAAGTTTGTGATCTGTTTTAGAGGCTCTCTAGCCGTTCCCTCATACAATTTCCACACAAAGCTTGATGCTCATGTAATTGTATAGTGGCATAGTTGGTATGCAGGAAGAGAGATAGCAGCTTCTGGTGACTAGGGGAGATCCTGCCTGCGGTAGCTGTGAAGCAGCCTTTGATGTGGAAGTAGCCAGCAGAGCGAGCTTCTTGGCTAGAGAGACAGCCTGGGTGGACGTTGCCCTCTGATCTCTGTCACTTCAAAGCAGGTGTTCCTTCCTTCTCAGTCACCCAGACTTTCATCCCCTCCTGCCCCATCCTTTTACTCCTTTATCATTCCCCTCACTCAATGGCTCTCTCTCACTCCCACTCCCTTCTCCTTCTGTCACGTCATTCCTCTCAGCCAAGATTCCTACACAGTGGCAACAGTAACATCAGATGTGATGGACGACTCTGAAGCCTTTTTGTCAGCCAACAGTACAGACATTCACATAATACTCATCTGTCTCCATCTATCTTTCTCTCCATTTTTTATTTTTATTCCTAATTCACACTCATTAAAAACTCCTCTTATCTTTGGCAGAATATAATTTGACATTTTTGTTGTTGTTGGTATTACGGGAATTCATATGAGACATTTAGTCACACTTATCTGGCTGTTTTTGAAACAATATTACAAATCACAGTGTGACAGTAACAATTATGAGAACACGAACATTTATATGGCATTAAAATATTGGATATTCTAAAGGTAATTGGAGTGAAAAGAGGAGCATCTCCCATGATGTAGTGCTTAAAAAACACAGGAAAAAATACATAGTCTCATGATAACTCATAATAATTTGTATGAGATGGTGAAATCAAAATGAGTATTAGCCATAAAATGCCTCATCTGTTTGAGAGAACATTTTACTCACTTTTAGCGCCAAACAGTGGACATTTTACCTCAGAACTGCCACATGTAAGAAACCATGTACACAAAAGGGAATTTCCTTTTAAAATCATGGCTCGTTTTAGTGTTTCGGTTAAGGGTTAAACTTAAAAAATATTATCACATTGTTTGTTGGTTCATGCATTTTTCTCTATAGGATTAAAAGTTGTAATTTTTTGTACTAGTCAACTCGATTTCTCATGGTTTCATCATCTCGTACTATTTTTATGACTTCTCAGTAGCAGGTTCAATATATTTCTCAAATGCCACAGACCAAGCCTTCCCCCACCTTAAAGGCATTGTTCAGCCCAATACTTTGAAAAAGTTTGGTCATCGTCTACTCTATTATTATTTTTTTTTAAGTGGACCACACACACACACAAAAAAATAAGTTAGTAAAATGTCCAATCTGTTCTTTTGTAAACAATGAAAGTGAGTAGGAACTGGGGCTGTCAAGCTCCAAAAAGGAAAATGTCTAGGTTACGGATGTAACCTCCTTTCCCTGATGGAGGGAACGAGACGGTCTGTCAAAGAAGCGACACTAGGGGTCTCTCTTGAGCGCCGAATATACCTCTGATCTATGAGAAAAGGCCAGTGAGAAGTTGGTGGACAGAATTTGCATGTCCCGCCCCCGGACATACGGGTATAAAGGCGGGGAAATGCGTCTGTTTCATTCAGGATTTTTCTGAGGAGCCGGAAATGGTCCGGCCACAACAGGGGCTTGACTCAGCGACGTGGCCGGGAGGACACACGTCTCGTTCCCTCCATCAGGGAATGGAAGTTACATTCGTAACCTAGACGTTCCCCATCTGTCGCTCACTTCGACGTTGTGTCGAGAAGCTACACTAGGGGTCCAATTTAAATCATGCCATGTACTAAGCCGTGTACGTGTACAGCTGACACAGGAGCGGGCAGGTACATGATGTGCCAAAGCGACCAGCTGTATCAGACTGCACGTACCCTTCCCCAATGCCCCATTAAGTCGTCGGAACCCTTATAGTTACCCTAGACAGGGAAGTGGCGTGGTGGTAGATCCTGCCTCTTCGGAGGAGTTGCTACAGACACGGCAACTGGGGGGCAGCGGGAACTGCCCAAGGGAGACGCGGGTCCACTCATAAGGAGACCGTACCATGGAAAATACACACAGGCGGATGTCCACGTAGGTGCCCTAACCTGTGGAGCACCTATTCCAGTATAGGGTAGATTTGAGTACCCGCAGTGGATTGGGTCAGCGAATTCCTCTGCTGAATTGCGGACCCACAGGGCTAGGGAGGAGTCATCCAGGGAGCCATCCAGGGAGCCGAGTGAGTGGGCTCTCCTGGGAAAAAAAGCGTGCGGTATTACCTCAGCCAAGGGAAAAGGCGCTAGGTGCAAGTGATTCACCCGGTCAATCCGTCAGCGTGTTAATGAGTTATACCGGCTCGGACCTGAGAAAACACGGGACGAGGAACTTGATAATCAAGTCGTGCTTACCCAAAGACTTGCCGTCTACTGCGTCGTGGTGTGCTGCGATAGCAGCTACGTACACCTTCAAGGTGGACAGCCTCCCCTCCAACCTCTCCTGCGGAAATGAGAGCACTGACCTGACTGCACACCTTTGTGGGTCTTCGCCCCGATTCGCAAAAAAGCGCCACTTTAGGGCGTAAAGTTGCCTGGCAGAAGGGGCTCTGGCTTGATTGATCGTGTCTATTAAAAGTTGTAATTTTTTGTACTAGTCAACTCGATTTCTCATGGTTTCATCACGCTCTGGCATCCGCACCCAGACCTTTGGAACCTCCACGTCTGGCCTCTGGTCGGGACGCGGAAGATCCTTGCTGAACGGCCTTGCTGAACCGTTCCCAGCATTGAGACGTGGAAGTACGCATCCTTCAGGTCTACCGCTGCGAACCAATCATCTAGATGGACACAAGTTAAAATATGTTTCTGCGTGAGCATTTTGAATGGGAGTTTGTGTAAGGCCCAGTTGAAAACTCGCAAGTCCAAGATCAGTCGTAAGCCACCGCCTTTCTTCATCTTGGTTGGAGGGACAGGCTCTTTCGTATCTTCGAGCACAAGGGTCGCGGTTTCCACACACAGGGACTTGGCATGTTTGCCATGTACTGCGGAAATGCCCGCGAAGGGGGGTGGGAGCCTGGCAAACTGAATTGCGTAACCGAGTCGGATTTTCCTGGTCAGCCTGCGAGACTGGTTGGGAAGTGAAAGCCACGCATCCAAGCTCCGTGTTAGGGGCACTAAAGGGACGATTATTTTTGAAGTACCCGGCGGGGTGGAGCAGGTAGTACGGTGTCGGGAGGCAAAAGTGCGTCCCAAGGCTCTGGTGCTGAAAAAAGACTCAAAGCACTTACCTTGCTCCGCACACCCAGCCGGGGGCTGGTTAGTGACTGAGGAGGAGGTCCAGCGTTGGCGTCCTCTAGACACGTCAGAATCGGCCGGCTGGGTGACAGTCGTGGCTTGGCTGGAGGCAGGGGGTCCGCGTCCAGAGGACCATCAAGGTCTTGTGGCAGAGTGCCGTGAGAATGGCATTTGCGGGCCAGGTGACCCAGAGACAAAGGAAATCGCTCTTTTATTGAGAATGTGGGTACCACATGACACCTCGGTGAGCAGACGGGGCTTGGCCCGTGGTGGCAGGGTTGCAGGATGTGTGAAATGGGTGTGTAGGATAACGACCCGGCCCCGCCCTCCGCCCTGCCACACACACATATTTAGGTACAGCTTTGAAGTGAATTTTTTTAAAAACAGGGATGAAATTATTTATCAAAATATACCACAGTCAAATTATCTTTGAATACAGACAAACTTTATTGATATTCTAAATATAAAACTAATCTAACACATAAAACATGAAACAGGTTGGTGAGTAAAGTGACAGAATGATCAATACAGTGAAAATGAACTTTATGGAGTCTGTTGACAATGCCTTAAGAACCATTTATCCTTCTTTGAGTCTAAATCGATTTGCAATCAGATTATCCAAAGTATTCAGCTGAAACACCAACACTTTGAGCAAAAGCCTGGAGATATACTTGCGTGTTGTTGCATTTCCTTGCCTTGCATTTCCTCGTGTTGCTTGGTTCTTTGGCATTTGTTGAAAGTTTGTTCCATCGATGTCTTGGACTCTATTATAATCACGGATAGTTATTGTCTGGATGAAGCGATGCCTTCTGCAAAGAGGACTCGCGACTCTCATTGGGTGGGTGAACCATAGAGCAGAGAGGGAGAGGCCTCCTTGGGACTTTGTGTGTCCCGAGTTTTCCTTGAACTCTACATGGCATGGAGGATCTGGAAACAGCCAGATAGCCAAAGAGTAGAGACCAAATGATGGTTCAGATGAGAGTGTTGCAAGAGAGGAGTTCAGCAGAAGAGAAAGAGAGAGAGAAAGATATATATATATATATATATATATATATATATATAGAGAGAGAGAGAGAGAGAGAGAGAGAGAGAGAGAGAGAGAGAGAGAGAAAGAAAATGTTCTTCCTTGGGTAGGAAAGTTTTGAGCTGAAATTGGCCGCACCCCAAAGATGTCCTGAGCCAATCAGAAGTGGCTTTTCAGAGTCACATGATCGACTGGTCTGTCCATTTCCAAAGCTGATTTACGATACTTTGTGAAGGATTCTTACAAACTCCCGTTCAAAAATAGCATGTTTGATCATGAACTTATATCTTGACAGCATTACATGATACATGACTTTCGTTGTCATCAACATTCTCCATGTAAACAAGCAAGCATTTACATGCTAAATATTACATTCTTTCATGAATATTATATGTGTAAGTAACAAAACATGAAAATTCCTGGTTACAAATCATACCGGTTAATTCATTGGTTTTACAATGTGGATAATACATTACACGTTATGAGAAACCTGATTGTTGGAGTATAATATCCAGTTGAATAGTTACCATTATTAGTAGAATTAGATGAATGATACCAGAATAATGGTTATAATCATCGATTCATCAGTTATGCCAGTCACTACACATCAGCTATAACCATTAATTTGTCAGTTATAACAGTGATCACAGGTCATAGAGTCATTTTCAGAGTTATATAGCAAGGCTATGTATTGTGTACATTGTGGGTTTAAATACATTCTGTACTTTTTAGAGGGTTAACTAAATGTTCATGGATTCCTTTTTAGCTGCTGTTTGCAGGATAATAATCACAATGTCTCATGATCTGATGAGTCAAAGTGTATCAAATTGGTTTATATCAGAGGACAAAACAGAGTGTGTTCCAGGGAGTGTGTTCTCTTTATTTTATTGCTTGTGACCCATGCATCCTGGGGCTTCTTTGCAGAGATGGTCTTAATAGCAGTTTAGATGCCATGGATGAGTTTTTATGACTCTCTAATGGCTCGGTGGGGGATCTCTCTGATCTTTGGAATGTATTGTTGTGTTCATTTGATGGCTTTGTTTGTGGATAATCCTACAACATGCTCACACATGCGCACACACACGCACGCACGCACATTTGCATGCACTACCTTTTTACTCCAATGCCGAAAAGAAGTGCATCCTCTGTTGCTTGTACTAACATGACTTTTTTGAATTAACAATTTTTATATTTCTGTATTATATGAAATATCTGTGGGAAACACACTCGTGCTCCCCCTCTCACAAACACACTCCCACATTAGTGGACACACACACTATAAACGTAACGCACCCACTTAAAGCCCAAACATACTCGTGAGAGTAAAACAGAGTCATCATGTCAGCGCACTCCTACATCTCAGTGGGGATGAAAAAGTTATTAGGGTTTACAAGTTATTAGGGTTTACAATGAGAATAGGATGACATGCATTTTGGTGATTTTTAAATTATGTTACTTCTGACGAGAGCTGCAACAAATAAAGGTAATCCCAGAAGCCAGATATATCATTTTCACTTTCAATTCCTCAAATAAAAACTCACACACTAACTGTCACACATACACTACAATACAAACGCACTAAATTGTTACTCCAGTAAATCCTCCAGTATTGCCTTGCAATCCTCCATTGCTAGTTCTGAAGTGACGTTTTTGAATTAGTAACAAAGGCTTGAACTGTATTAAAGAAAGACACTGAATCTGTGGTGAAAGAAAGTAGTTCCTCTAATAAGATGATACTAATTATTGGAAATATATACACTACCTGGCAGAGTGCATAGTGTACTCTCTAAGTGCATAGTGTATTGTGCGGCGTTTGGGACACGGTGATCCCAAAAACTTTTGAGGCACGCTTTCAATATTGGCATTCCAGATAGACGTCATTCAGTTGATAGCCCTTGGTGTGCACCAGTCTTGCTGGTTAAGTTAGTCAAAAAGCCTTGTTGAAACTCCAGCACACACTTCCATCCTGTGTTGTGGACCAGCATTCAAAACACAACATTTACTGGTGACCAGCAATGCTGTTTTACTCTCTGTAATCTTACCAATATTTTACTTCAGTTGTTTCATTCTAGGAAAATAACAACATATAAATTAAATCAATGGGTTGTATTTAGCAACCTAAGTGTGCAATATTAAAATAAAAGCATTACGCATATTTAACAAGTGAAATGGGTTGTGTTTTGTGTTTAAGCCTTTGAACTATGTCTTGCTTAAGTCCAGGTATACAAAAGTTTCCCAAAGAAAAATAATGTACAATTTGTGCCTGCAATTCATGTTTAGTCGCCTCCCACTTATAGGGAATAGGCCTTTATCCTGTGCCTGTCATTTGCCACTTTGTCCATTTAATTGTCCTTGTTTCCTTAATCTCTCTATTTTATAGTCCTTGTAGCCTTCTTTGTGTTCCATCTTTATCTGCAATTTTGTTTGTGTGTGTGGGCATATGTGGATGAAAAGCAGCCCCACATGTGTATGGAAGTTATCGCACATCAAAAGGCTGCTGAGCCATTCACTCTTATTTTATTGTGCTGCTCTGACCCCTTTGATTGTCAGCTCTGGACTCAGATCAATCTCGCAAACCCAGACGGGCATAGACAGGTCATTTGAGATCAAACTTACCGTTCAGACCCTGGTGACGTAATCTGGAAGCCTTAGGCACGGCATGTGAAATTAAGGATTCTGAAGGAAAAGACAGACAGAGGGTAACATGGGTGAAATAGAATGCTTTAAAAGATGTGGGGTGTAAATCAAGGCAATGGTGCAGACAGTGTTAAAGAAACAAGGTATTAAGCAGTTTTTAAAAGGTGTTAGGGTGGAACCTGGGTACATAAGTACAGACCGAGACTGGTGAGTCTCAAACCTGGTAAAAGATAATTAATTTGTTTCGGTCAGTTGCCCACTGAGTTTTTCGCAATCTATTGCACAATAGAGTGCCTCTGTAGATGATGACGTTACATATTATGAATTGGAGAATATTTTGGGCCTCTACTATCCATAATGATGTGTACACACAAATTTGTGTCTAAAACCTATTAGCAAACGTTCTCACATAATGTAAAGATAACGATTAATCATTAGTGTGATAACTGATGATCAGTGTGGGGTCCAGTGGCGATTTCTCAGGGCCAGCAAAGCCTTTTCTGCTGGCCTAACATGCCAAATAAATACATATTTTTCATCCTTTCATTCTCAATCACCTTTTTGCCTTTGTATTTTTAATCGCTTTCCACTATTAATTAATCTACCAAAAATAGAAAAAAAACTAAAAGTTTATCCAGTCTGAATTTATTCCTTGATGCTTACAATCAAAGTGTGGCAACTGTTTCGCAAGTCGCATGACCAAAGCCGAACACGTTAGCTGAAGCAGCACGTGAGTCTAAGCTCCACCCCCTCAGGCCTGCAGAATTTTTCAGAATCTCTCAACAATGCAAGTGAATGAGCAATTAAAGTCAGATTGTCAGATTCATCAGCCAATCACATTGATATATTTGTTCTTGACGGGGGTGATCTTTAGGATATGTCCCAGTCGCATTCTAGCTGGCATTGAGTGATGCAATCACGCTTTAAGTGATGTTCGTAATTCAAGAGCGAAAGATCAAGCTGTCTGACAAGTTGGCTGTCATCACCATTGAGAAAGAGATCCATATGCATTTAAAAACAAAAGATGTTCTGCATGACCGTGTGATTCCTTAATTTATTAAACAGGAAAGGATGACTGATTTTCACCTCAAGTAATTTGGTAAGTGCTTTTTGCATTGTTATAGCAACATCAGGAGTTTTCTAAGAGTAAATTATGCTGTTTGAGCATTCAGTGTCAGATCAAGTTTTGAAATGTTGTTGCTGCTTTCCATTCAACTCGGAAAGTCGGATTTTACAACCCTACTAGGCAAAGTGCAATGGAATGCATCTTTAAGTCAGAATTGCAACTTGTAGGCTCGTGCAGAAATTCTCAACTCTGATTTTGTTGAGATCCAGGGGCATGATGTCACACAATCATGTCAACACTCAGGGAGATATACAAAGTAAGTGATAAAAAAATCACTTTATTAAGTAATATCAATATATTAGTTCATTTTCATATTACACGCTATTAAAGCTGGTTTAACAAACTCCTGCAGAAACAGGTGTACAAAACATTATAATCTCTTTTGGAAATCATACTCCTGAAGCACAAATGCTAGTGCTTAAGCATTGTTTATCAGTTGGGTTGCTAGGAGACATCTCTAATGAGAGTCAGACCCCTGCTAAGCTAACGGGAGCATTGCAGTTTTGTTTCCTTAAATGTCATCTTCCGAATATCGGGGAATGGAATGCATTTATGGTTGGAGATATCAAGTAGGAATATCCCTCATCCAATGGAACGCAGCATAACCGTGTACCCTGACGAAACTAAATGCATTGTAAGCAACATTTAAATTGCAAATATGATTTGTGATATATGAAATATGAACAAATATTGTATACATTTAGGATTCTAAATTATTTCCTATTTGGTCCCCATAATATAATATAGTATAGTATAAGATCTTTATAATAAAACAAAGATCTTGATTGCGGAGAGTAACAAATGGCTGTACAGGTGAAACTGTGTGGAAAGCCCTTATTTGCGGATGGTTTGGACGTGTATTACTCTATGTTAATTACTAACTGTGGGCACGCTAACTGCAGATTCGTAAACATTAGAGCAAATATTCTGTATGGGCAAATTTATGTGAATCTGGTAGAAATTTTACAATAGAAACCTTTTCTGTCCACACAAGTAAGCACACTTGAAAGCAATTAGTGAATGACAGCCATTACAAATCAAATAAAATCCCTTTATAGTCACTCAACCATATACAAAAATACAACAGTGGGTGAGAGTCTTGGGTGTGGTTCCAAGCAATGTAGCTGTATGACAATTACAATAAACAAAATAAGAAGACTGTATACAATAAAAACACACTGTACCCCAACAGTGATCAGACCTACCACCATCATATCATCAGCCAACTTAATGATGGCATTGGAGCTATGTGTTACCACACAGTCATGTGTGTACAGGGAATACAGGACTGGGCTGAGTGGGCACAGCCTTGTGGGGCTCCAGTGTTGAGGGTCAGTGATGAGGAGATTTTGCTGCCTATTCTAACCACCTGGCGTCTGCTTGGCAGGATGTCCAGGATCCAGCTGAACAGCGAGCTGTTCTCACATATGTGTTCCTTTTTTCCAGGTGGGAGAGAGCAGTGTGTAGTATAGATGCAATGGCATCATCAGTGGAGCAGTTGTTGCAGTATGCAAACTACAGTGAATCCAGTGAGGCGGTGTAATCTCTGATTAGTCTTTCAAAGCATTTGCTGATGATGGGTGTCAGAGCAACAGGATGCCAGTTATTTAAGCAAGTGATTTTGGATTGCTTTGGTACAGGCACAATGGTGGACATTTTAAAGCATGTGGGGACTACAGACAACGAGAGGGAAAGGTTGAAAATATCTGTGAAAACAACAGCCAGTTGGTTTGCGCATGCTCTGATGACACGGCCCGGAATGCCGTCTGGACCCGTGGCTTTATTCACTTCTCGGAAGGATTGGGTTACATCCGCTATAGAGACGTAGAGTGAATTCATCTCTGTAGCTTCGTCCACGAGAGCAGTGTTTTTTCCCTCAAAATGAGCATAAAATTATTTAGATTATCCAGGAGAAGAGGCAGCATTGTTCACGGTGGAGTTTTTATTTCCTTTGAAGCCCATGACGATATTAGTTCCCTGCCACATGCTTCTAGAGTCGGTGGTGTTGAACTGTCCTTCAGTCTTGTCACTCTACTGGCATTGAGGTATTTAAAGTCTGGTTTTTAGTGTGCTATTGCAGAACCAATGTCCAAAAGTGTTTGTCTATTGTAGACAATAAGGCAGATGACATCCAAGACAACAAAATATAAGAATTGTAGACAAAACAAATAAAAAGCTGCAACAATGGGTCGGAGCTCGCAGCCATACTCGGTGCCATCTTGAGCAACAGTCATTACAAGTCACAGCAAATAGAGGGCTGTGACGAGGAGGAGGGCATAGCTGGGTGGTGATGGAGCATGGCCAACACTGAATCAGATAATCAGGGAGATAAAGGGCAGCCAGAGACACCAGTTCGAGAAAGAGAGACTTGTGCAGCTGTGCTGCATGTGTCTGTGTTTATTTTTTGTTTTAAGTTAAGTTTGACATTATAATTTAGTTTACTGTTCAGCCGGTTCCCTTCTCCTCCTTTCCAATCATTGAACTGTTACAGTGGTGCCGAATCCTGGGAAGGAGGAGGGATGCAGAGTCCTCACCGCTGCCATCTGCCAGGGGAGCAGCCGCGGCCATCTGCTTTGGGACAGATGGGTAGCTGCCCACCGCCGAGAGCCGGAGGAACCGTGGCCGTCTGCCGAGAAGGGGAGAAGTGGTTCCATCCGCCAGGGGCCAGAGGACTCGCTGCCATCCGCTGGGGAGGAGCGAGCTGGCGTCCGCCAGAGGGCAGTGGAGCAGTTGAGGGCTGGGCGACAGTGCATCTGGGAGCCGCAAAGCAAGTTCTTCTCTTTCTCTCTCCTCTCTCTCTCCTCTCTCTGTGTGTCTCCGCTCGCTCTTTCCCTCTCCCCACGCCTCCCCTCATCTCTCCCCCGGGTTCTCAAGGGGTGGGGTGGACCACCAGCTGAAAGAATGTCTGGAAGGGCAGCATCTCCCCTCCAGAAATGGGGGGGTGGGGGTAGTCAGATTGGTGACACCCCTGCCTGAATCATTTGGGGGATGAGTGTGATGAGGAGGAGGGCATGGCCGTGCCGTGATGGAGCATGGCCAGCACTGAATCAGATGATCAGTGGGAAAGCAAGTTGAAGGGCAGCCGGAAACACCGGTTCGAGAGAGAGAGAAACGCATGCCACTGCACTGCATGTGTCTATGTTTATGTTTGTTTTAAGATAAGTTTGACATTAAAACTTGTTTTACTGTTCAGCTGGTTTCCACCTCCTCCTTGCCCATCCTTGAACTGTTACAAGGGTATTTTCAATAAAAATATAACTTGCACTAATGCTTTATCTTTAAATCCCAGTGTTTTCAGTGTGCACACAGTGTTACTGTGTGCCTGTATTTTCCATGTTTGGGTCAGTAGACCATATAAGCATAGGTCGATTAATTTTATAACTTGTGTTTTATGGTGCATAACAAGTATGGGATTATAACTAACACCCAATGACAGGGAATAATATCTCCATAATTCTCAATTATTTAAAAGTTTCTTGTTTTTGCTCTGAATAAGGATAATTTTAGATGAAATGGATGCGATATGGCCTTTAAGGATTGCCTAGTTGGGTGATTAATGAACCACTTCTGTTCCAAACTTAGCCTTACACTTAATTAAAACTTTAACTCTGACCACATATCATAATCCAAACCTGAGGAATAAATTGTATAATTTGCTTCCAAACCAATAAATGTTATGTGTCTGGAGATACGATGCTGTGAATGGTGCAACGTGCCAGTATTTACTGTGGAGTTCTGATAAATGTAATTTAGCTGCAGGGTTTGGCAGTTCAAAAATGTTTCCTCATTAGAGGTAAAGTTGAAACCCAAACTCGGCCAATTGACAAGAGGCTATGACCCTGACCTGACCAATACTGTGAAATAATTTAACCTCCTGAGGCCCCCATATGACTGCTGTGTGCATTTTATAATAAGCAGCACCTATATAAATATAGCCATTTTTTTTCTAGAGCAAGACTAAGTTGTGAAATTTTACAGACATTACGTTCAATTTATATATAACTTTTCTGACAATACATTCAAAGCACTTTACATAGTGGACAGGGGACTCTCCTCAACCATCACCAGTGTGCAGCATCCACCTGGATGATGCGACAGCAGCCATAGTACACCAGTACACTCACCAGACACCATCTATTGGTGGAGAAGAGAGAGGAGAGTTATAGAGCCATTTATTGGATGTGTATTATTAGGAGGCCATGATTGAAAAGGGCCAATGGGGGAATTTTGGGGCACCAGGGTTACATCCTTACTCTTTACAAGAAGTGCCCTGGGATTTTTACGGTGCCTTTATTACAGTAGAGTGTCCCCATCACTATACTGGGGCATTAGGACTCACACAGACCGTAGGGTGAGCACCCCCTGCTGGCCTCCCTAAAACCTCTTCCAGCAGGAAACTTTCCCCAGGAGGTCTCCCATCCAGGTACTGGCAAGGCTCAACCTTGCTTAGCTTCAGTGGGCAACCGATCTAGATCTACAGGCTGACATTACATTTTCTGTAAAGCTGAATAAATGATTATTATTCAAAGTCCAGCAACATCCAATCACTGCCAAACGTGTTAAACTAAAGTGTTGCATTATAAAATTATTAATCTATGTACTGATTACCATTGTCCCGTGACTGTCAAACATGTTGAGTGGTCCAAACATCATTTGACCTGAACCCAAAATTCTTTAAATATCTCCTCTCTAAGCGAGTGCAGCAGAGCAATGGATTCAAAATTCTGTGTAAATTGTTCATTAATTCATTTTTACTTTAAACTGTATTGAATGTGATAATGCTTTTACGTACAGTTTACAAAGACACATTTTTCTGCTTTTGTTTTATGAATAAGACCCATTGCATGTGTGAAAATGTACGTAAGAATTGTATGATTGATTAAAACCAAAAATGTCCTGTTTTTATTAATGAGGCCAAAAATATTTATTATATTTTTTCTTTAATCACAAGCCTTTTGATACCCGAAACTGACACGAACACAGCCCAAAATTATGTCAGATCCTGTCAGATTTGGGTCGGGTAGCAGACCTCTTTCCCTTTATTATGGTGTTGGCATGCTTTGTGACCTTTGACCTTTTCTATTATTCCTTTTCAGAGATCTGTGTTCTCACTCTTCAGTGATCTCCCTTCAGCTTCCCACAGAAAGGAGAGTCCATACTTCGAGGTGTCCACCTGCGCTCACTTACTCTCTTCTTCCTATCTCTGTCTATATTTCTGTTGGATTGTGTGCTTTTTCTGTGTATGCATATGTGGAAATGTGGGTGTTTGTGAATGTCATTAAAAGAGTCTATTTTTAATCAGTGCTTTGTACAGTAATGTGCAATGAATTGCTCCTTACCTCTTCAAAGTGGACTCAAATCAAATTATAATAGACAAATAGACATTGCTGTGGGCTTTTATGCCAACTTAATGCATTCTTTTCTTTATTTAATCTAGCTCTCATGTCAACCCATGTTGATATTTTGCTACTTATTCACACTGTGCCCAAAATACATGTGTATATGTATTTTTCTAGGGTGCAATTATATAATCTGTGACAAAACCATTTAATGTTGACATTCTTTTCAGGAACACTATTTGAAGGCAATTTCTTTGTTATAAAGAATCATAATTGGTGTACTTCTCTCCTTCAATATTGTAACATGCTGTCTAAGTTTACTAAAAATTGGTATTATGAACTGACATTGAATGCGGCAGGAAGTAGCTTATTGTTATAGGTGACCTGTTGAGAGAGAAAAGAGTTATTGTTGTCATTTGCATAACCATAAATGCATTAATATAAGGCTTATTCTACAATGAAACAATATTTAAAAGGTTTAGTATCATGTTGTATTGCACTGCTCTTATATCATTTTAATTAATTAGGGTAATATTTTTAATTGTTCACTAGCAGGCTTTGATTAAACAGTATCATATAAGAATGCAATCTCTCCATTCATTTCTCTTATTCACTTATATCTATACGCAAACACACACACACACACACACACACACACACACACACTAAATGGGTACCTATCATAGACGTATATTGTTTATATATAAATAATTAAAATAACTAAAGAATATTGGTGATTTCAGGTCTTACTATCCTTGTGGTGACATTTGGTCCTCACAATGTAAGTAAAACCTGACCCACACAAACATTTTCAAAATTGACTCTTGACAGAGTGAGAGAACTGACAAAAAATGTGTGAAAAAATAGGTTTGTACTGGCTCAGTCATTCACCCTGTTAATCAATATGAGATAGGATTCTTGTGCAACACTATTTCATTCAAGAGACAGCAACAAGCTTGCTACGTTTTCCACTCAGAGTGATTATCTTTACTGTCAAATGATCGCTGTTGTGAGGAGAGACAGTGAACACAGAATTGGAATAGGCTGCTTTCTCTGTCATAGCAATTTTGGTTGGTACATCAAAGACGTTGCTGCTACAGAATTTTAATGCTTTGCTGCAAAAGATCTAGATTAATATGGATCGCTGATCAAACTGTTTAAGCCAATTGAATGTGTTAGCTTGTCTTTTGGGGCGAGCCAAGGGACAAAATTTCATTTAGTATTCAGGTATTAGAAAGCAAAAAAACTAGAAAAGTATTAGAAGAAATTTGGCAAGTACCAATAACTACCCAAAATAAAATAAAAATGCAAAAATACAGTGTGCTATTATATACATTTCTTTGAAAGTGAGGCTGCATACCTGGGATGCCTTTCACGTACAACTATGTTACTCACTGCTTAACCACCATAGAAAGATACATCGTTGGATAAATGAACAAGCAAGTCATGTCTGTTTCCCGAAAACGCAGTAACTATGTTGCACATCCATCATTCAAACCACATTGATTCAACAATATAGAGCTGTCATTAATAGGGCTGAAACGATTAGTCGACATTATCGAAACATTTTCATTGTCGAGTAGTCGTTTGATCTCATTTAATGTAACATAAGATCACATTAAACTAATGATGAGAGCAGCACTGCAGTTTGCGCCTGACTGAGGAGAGGAAGAAATACGCAGCTCACAGTCCAGATGCACTCTAAACTTTCCAAACAGCTTCAGGTGATGTAGATCCCAAAGTACAAGGGAATTATACAAAAATACCAAATAAGTAAATACATAAGCAGTATAGAAGAATAATGTCTCAGCTTCGTAAGTGTTAATAAGTGTTCTGTTGTTGGCTGTAAAAGTGAACTTATGAGTTGTCATGTAGTCCTGGGATCAGAGCCACTGAAGGCGCAGTGGACAAGTTTTGTTTTTGAATGAAATGTGCCCCAAAACATACAAAATTTGTGCATATTTGTGCAAATCATTTTACACTGGACTGCTTTGTGAATGAGTGGCAATATAAAGCAGGATTTAAAAAAAAAAAAGTTGATTCTCAAGCATGGATGAGTACCAGCTGTTCGTGTTCCAGCTTTAAATCCTGAAGATAAGTATTGCACTTTATATTTTGTGAATGTTTGAAAATCGCCTTTCTGAATGTGGTTGTTAGCTGATTCCACGGCTAATGCAGCTAAAGTTAACACTGGCTGCATCCCAATTCGCCTACTTATACTACGGCCTAAAAGTATGTACTCTTTTTTTGAAGAAAAAGTACATACTTTTGAGTGTGTAGCAAAAGAGTATGCTACGAAGACGTCATGCAATGGAAGAGAACGTGGTTGCCTAGTTACGCACACCGTGACAGTTAAACAAACATTCTACATTCCATTCATTCTTATATGTCCAATATAAACTCAAAACCTTTGATAGCTGCGTTTCTCTTCCCTGTGAAAAGGGCGTCGTTGGCAATGCGCCAGTTAATGAGGCGCTCAGTGTCTTCATCGGACCCTACAAGATAAACACGGTACTTTTTTTGCACAACACAAATCCATTAATATTATGAGACAATAAAATATAACTTTAATTAGCACTAAACGTTTAAGTTCTTACACTTAAAAACTGAGGGCGCATCTCCGCTGCCGCATCCGGCCGCCATGTTTGCATCATCTCAAAGCTCCTCCCTCCCGCACGCAATGGGTTGTGGGCAATATTAGCCGTTAGAGTGTGCATCGATCTGCACTTCGGATTCTGACCGGAAATAGTAGACCATCCGGGTATCTTTGGAACACTCATTTCAACATACTACGATTTGGGACGTACTAATTCTATTTTCGAATACTATTTAGGACAGATAGTATGCGAATTGGGACGCAGCACTTGTCTCCGTTTGTATTCACGGAGACCAGAGCTATGTCGGGGGTGGAGAGCAGCAGCTCATTTGCATTTAAAGAGACACACACGGCGTGTTTTTGATTCCACTCAAAAAGAGGCATATACAACATGGTATAATAAATGATCCGTGGGGTATTTTGAGCTGAAAATTCACAGACACTTTCTGGGGACACTTGAGACTTATATTACATCTTAAAAAGGGGCATAATATGTATCCTTTAACTACAAACCCTCCCTATTATACACTGCAACAAAATATGTTTTTAATTTGTTTTGGCTTGTTTTCTAAAAAATAAATAAATTCTAAAGCTAATTTAAAACAAATAATATTTACTTTAGCAGCTATACTGCAGAAGAAAAATTGTTATCTGAGAATGTTGAATATAATAATAAAAACACAAATATATTTAAATACCTAAAAATCCTTTAAGAAAAAATACATTCACCTGAGAAGCAGCATATAAGATATTTAGACTTGCTTTTAGAGAATAGATTGTGAATACATCCTCTTAAAGCAAGTCTAAATATATTATCTGTTGCTTCTCAAGTAAATGTATCGTCTTTTTTAAGGAATTTTAGACAATTTTAAATGGAAAACATTTTTTTTTTCAGTGAATTTCTTTACTGAATTAAACTTAATAAAAAGTATTTTCCCCCATTAATTCAGTAAATGTCATTTAGAGTTTTTTTATAAGATGAATTTGTCCTCTTTATTGTTAGTAAGCATGTTTAATACAACTGGGCACAAGCTACAATGATTAATTGTTGCAATAATCGCCGAATTGTCGAATAATATTTCTAATAATCATTAGATTAATCGATTATCAAAATAATCATTAGTTGCAGCCCTAGTCATTAATACATTATGCAGGTGGTTTAGTAATAGATACAATTATAATACTTTTTAATACATATACATGTACTCCAGAAACACGAAAGATAAATTGGCTGCAATAGTGGAGTTTCCCTTCACTTCAGACTTCGGGGTTCCCCGACACACTTGAGCACATACACACATGTGCATTTTTTCAAAACCTATAAGAAAGCCACTTATGCGTTAACATGGACACACAAGTCGTATTTTCAGACAATAGCCATGTATGATAAGCACTTTCTATTAATACCCTTTAATCCCTTAAATTGCTTCATTTGTGTTTACATGATGTTTGAAAGGTTCCAAACCCTGGAATTAGCCGTTTTCTTGTAAACGTGATCAGAGTCTTGACAGAATAAAAGATAAATATGGAATGCACGATATACAAGCCTCTGCGAAAAAAAACTATGTCCATGCAGCAACTAAAAATGAACTATGCTTCTAACCACAGGTGGAGAGCTGTAGTTCTATCGGGAAGACACGCAGGCTTGAGTGAGGTTTATGATGCCATTTATTTGATGAACGTAGAACAGAAAAGTAATGTCTCTCTTTGGCGTAGGCCCCGTCTGGCGGTCCGAGGGAGTTGTACTCGGAACCATCATATCCTGCCGGAGATAGGAGGCAGGGGCAAGGGCTCAACTGGTGGTCGTGGGGGTTGCCGTGTTAGCGCACTGAAACAGCAATGTGATAGATTGCGAGCAGACGTATAAAGCAATGGCTTACCTGCGATTGGCTAGTTATTACCCAGCTAATAGTGTGATGTACAGCTGCTAGTCTTCCCACTAGAACTACGCTGCGCTCACATTTCCAACCACACAACCTTGATTGTGAAAGTTGTTTGCTAATGTTCGTTTGAACTTTGGCTTTCAGGAAACAACATATCTTTGAACTATGTTGGTAATGATAGAACTTGTAACCATAGTTGGCTTATGATGCTTTTGGGAAACTCACCCCTGTTTGGCTAATTTCAGACAAAGCTCTGTTCTCTTGTGAGAGACTATTTAAAAAATAATATTTTTTACAGTGATATCCATGATGGATTTTTTTTCACACATTTTGACAGGTTGCAAATAATTTCAAGTCACTTTGTCCCAGAAGCACATTTTGGGTTAATGCATTAAAATAAAAAGGAAAGCATTTAAGTAAAGGATAATGTACAGTCACCCAGTCGTTATCACAAAATAAACCCAGAATGGGGGATCAGGACCATGATGCAGAGTGCATTATTACATGGTACCTACCAAATAACAAAATGAATGGACATGAAATATTGATTTGCATTGAAATTATGTCATTATGTGAGAAGATAGAAATCACAGAGTCTTAAGAAACAGCTATATTCTACCTCATGTTGCCTCTGGAATTCTGTTGGTGTATATTAAAAATGTCTGGCTGCTCATTATGCCCCGTATTACATGACTAATTGCCAAATAAATAAATGGACACGAAACATTGATTTAAATTGAAATTATTTTATTATCTAAGGGATCGCAGAGTGATACAAGAACTAGGGAAGTTGACTTGCAATACCTGGATAACAAGTATGTTATCACTTTATCTCCGGATGTGCAACATTATTCAGAAATATCAGACCACTGTATGGCACGACTAGACAATCAGAATCGAGTATTCAAGAGAGCTGTGTAATATCTTATTATATCAGCCAGCATTTAAATAATTATATTTCAAAGACAGTTTGGTGTAGAAACATAATTAAATATTTTTTTTAGAAAGTGGAGACTTTCCTTTTTACATTAGTGCATAAAACTCATAATAAATTTCTGTTTCAAAATGTTGGAGCTGGATACATTTGTCAGTCAAAACAAAAATCACCCCCATTTTGTGGTTTGTTGGCTCATGTGCATGTCATAATTTTAGTCATAAATTAAAAACATTAAAAAATATATATATTTTGAATGTGTGTCTGTTTTTACCTTATTTGCACCTAGCTGGTTTAAATGATTATTTGTTCCAAGAGGGATATTCAACAAGGAATATACATTGTGCCAACCTAACAGTTTCTCATGTAAAATTCCCTGGAGTTAAGCTTGTAGAAATATAGATGCTAACATGCTGACCATTCTTGTTAAATGTATCTTTGTTTGAGTGCTAAAATCATTGGCCAACTAGCAGCAACATAACATCATTAGCTTTTTTTTTCCTGTCCCATTTGCAACACCGTTAGTAGGGGATACACCTTCGAGTTATTGCTCCTTGAGGCCTCATGAATTAGGCAGTCATCTATAGTGAGAATTAAAATCTTTCTAACAGGATGAGCTAATGAAACATACTACCACCGTTAACTATAGCTTCTGAGATTTGAGGATGAAATTTTACTGAACACAACCATGCTGGAAAAAAACAGCCTAAGATGGTTTACTGGTCTTCGCTGGTCTCCCAGCCTTGTCAGGCTGTTCTGTGTTCTGGTTTTAGAGGGGTTTGAAGGACTTTCGGCTGAAGACAAGCTTAGGCAGGCTGGGGAAATCAGCTTAAATCAACAAAGGCTGGTTTAAGATGGAGTAATTTTTTCATCAGGGAAAACTGTGAAACATTTTGTTACAGCAGTAAACACATATTTTTGAAAATAAACTGCAACAGGCCTCAATTTCATTTGATGACTTTATAGATGTGTTTGTGTTTTAATAGAGAGCGGAATCCCAATGAATGCACAGAAAAGATTATGCAATTACAAAGAGTCTCATTTGTATTTTCAGAGTGTGTATTTAATAGCTACAGCTACAGCTACATAAAAATGACATTTTGTAAACATGTCAATGGGGAACATTCGTCACAGCCTTGAACTTTCATCAAAGGTTCCTCACGATGACAGTCACAGACACACACATACTGTAAATGTAGACAACATGGGCAATAGCAAAATTCTATTTCCACTGCTTAGGCAATGGACAGCTTTGCTCTTGACAGATACAGGATAAAATATGAAAAAGAACGGAGGTGTGTTTGTTATCGACAATTTCTAAAACGCCTCTGGCTTGCATTGATCGCACAAAAGAACTGTCTGCGTGGAGTTGGAGAGAGTGTTTACGCATTGGGTGGTGCAGTTTAGCATCAAGGCTATGACAGGTTACCTCTTATCACTGACATATGGATAAATGTCTTCCAACACTTCATAAATTCTCTCCGAATGGCTTGCTCACCCACCGCTGCTTTTCAAAGAGCAGCAAAATGTCAGGAATCGCAATCCATAAATGCTGATATATAGGTGCCATGTCATGGCATGTAGATTGTTTTTGAAAGGCATGCAGTTAATTTTGGTTGTAGATTTGACACGTCACTGATTGTTTTTTTACTCCTAATAATGTACTGTGTATGTACTGGTACTGGTACTGGTTTAAAGGGATTGTTCACTCAGAAATTACAATTATGTAATCTAAAATAAAATGTGATTCATTCGACCAGGCCACCTTCTTCCATTGCTCCATAGTCCAGTTCTGACGCTCACATGCCCATTATAGGCACTTTCGGTGGTGGACAGGGGTCAGCATGGGCATTCTGACCAGTTTGCGGCTATGCAGCCCCATTTTCAGCAAGCTGTGATGCACTGTGTGTTCCGACACCTTTCTATCATGGCCAGTATTACGTTTTTCAGCAATTTGTGCTACAATAGCCCTCCTGTGGGATCGGACCAGACGAGCTAGCCTTCCCTCCCCACGTATCAATGATCTTTGGGCGCCCATGACCCTGTTACCGGTTCACCAGTTGTCCTTCCTTGAACCACTTTTGGTAGGTACTAACCAATGCATATCAGGAACACCCCACAAGACCTGCCATTTTGGAGATGCTCAGAACCATCTAACCATCAAGTCTAAATCGTCTAGCCATCACAATTTAACCCTTGTAAAAGCCGCTCAGATTCGTATGCTTGCCCATTTTTCCTGCTTCCAACACATGAAATTCAAGAACTGAATGTTCACTTGCTCAAATCAAATCAATCAAATCACTTTATTGTCACACTACTGCTGCCTAATATATCCCACCCCTTGACAGGTGCCATTGTAAAAAGATAATAAATGTTATTCACTTCACCTGTCAATGGTTTTAATGTTGTGGTTGATCAGTGTATGCCATTTTGTGTTGCTTCTATGGCACTTTCATTTCACTTTGAGCGTTTGTCTCCGAGTCCAAATTCCAATACTCTATCAGGTGAGTTAGAGCACAAGCTAATCATGTTGGAATAGTGTGTTGGTGGGTCTGTAATACCAGCGTTAAAATGTTTTGATATAATTACAAAGCAGGGTGTGAGTAATAGAGTGAAAAATAGACAGACTCTGTATGTCATTAAGTGATAAATTAAAACTATTTATGTCATTTTTTTTAAGTCATCCTCACTATGCAACATTTTTCACAAGTGCCTAAAACTTTTGTACAGTACTGCATTTTTGGCCGATAACCTGGAAAATCTAAATATTATTATTGCACCGAAAATGGAAGTATTCAGATATTTTCTCAGATAATTTGTTACAGTTTATTTACTTGTGCTTGAGAATCTCTGACTGCCTGCAGCATCTTTAATTCAGGCAGAGACTCAGGCAGCCCAAATCGACACAATGCATACGCACACACAGCGTGTCTGTGTGTGAGAGCAGGTGAGAGCCAAGCTGACGTCGCTCTATGTGGACTATTTCAACATCTCTACACCGTTACCTTGTTTGGTGTCTGGTTTTAATTCATAATCATCTGCTGTGAGTAACGACATGCCATTTCCCATATTCTGTTTATGTTTCATGAGGAACTAAACGAAAACAGGACAAAAACATGTACTGTATGTATGTTACTTGGGGACAGTAATTTTCACTTATTACCTAGTGAAACAAACAGAATGTGAGAAATTGCATTTAAAACATGCACCAAAACAACCTAACATGTTTTACGGACTCGAGATGGCTAAAAACACTAGTTTGTGAGTGATAAGATTGTGCTTGTTGTATTTTGTGGGTTGAGACTTTTAGAACGTTATGACTCATGAGTATTCGATCTCTATGTTACCTATTCCTGTTATGATTGTTGTGATCACGTTTCAGAAGTTATACAGGTGAACTGTTAAGGATGAGTGCTGTAGTAAGCATCTGTGAAACACACAAACCACCGCTGCACACACAGTCTGGCTGCTATCATAAATATTACATAAACCATGTATACAGATTTTAGGGTTTGTATTGTGCGTTTTGTTGTTTTAATGTTCATTACATGCTGTTTATCACCTAATTTTGGTTTAATGCATTTTTACAGCTGTTTGAATTTCATTATTCTCTCTCTGTGAGCAAGTCATCAGGATTACCATAAATACTCATATAAATGGGTACATTTTGTAATTTAGTTCTAATACAAATCAGCATACATGTGTCTTATAGGCACTTTTCTGGTTCATGTTACATCAGCCAATATCTTACATTTTAATAAATTAGCTAGCAGTTCCAGGTTAAAGGACTAAAAATTAAAACTTTTATTTTAAATATTGTTTATTGGTATCATATCGTCTCAGAAATTCCATATCGGTGCATCCCTATTTTATAATGTCATAAACAGCCATTGTACCTGAGAATTGTGTGAAATTTAATAAAATGCACAGTGGTTGTAGTGCCTCTAGTGTTCATACATTGCTCATTTGTCAATGGTCCATAATGCTGCTACTAGACTTTTGACTGGCATTCGCAAATATGAACATATTACCCATTATAATTTCTCTGCACTGGCTGCCTATCTGTCATAGAAGTTATTAAAAATGTTACTGTTTGTTTTTAAGTCCTTAAATGGAATGGCACCTTCTTATCTTTCTGACCTTTTGTGCATAAATAAATCAGTTAGATGTCTAAGATCGTGTGATCAGAGACTGCTGACGATTCCCAGATCTAGACTAAAGACGAGGGGTGACTGAGCCTTTGCAGTAGATGGCCCGAAGCTATGGAACAGTCTTCTTTTGTCCATCAGATCTGCCTCCACCATAGTTGAATTCAAGTCAAAACTAAAGACTTATGTTTTTGACCTGGCTTATATGTAGTTTTAGAGTGTATTGTGTATTATATGGGTCTGAATTTCTGTTTGTTATTTCCTTTAGTTTTTATGGTTGTACAGCACAATGGCCAAAGTTTTTATTGTGCTTTATAAAACTGATTGATTGCCTAGGATACATAATTGCTTCAGGATACAGAGTTTGCGTTGATGTTTTCACATAAAGATGTTTGCATAGATTTTCTGAGACACCTTTAAAAGGCTCTACAATTACAGCGTCACATTAAACGTTCCCATGGTAGTACTGATATGCAAATGTAAGAAAATTCTGGTGAAGGAGGAAATCAATCTGCCAATAATCTGATTGTAAGAAATCTTATCCAGGGGCACTTGATATGGACACACCTAAGGGTTAAATTGGACCGGCATGGTCTGGAATGCCATTCCGGCACCTTAGATTCCAGAAATCTAATAAAATGCTTGTTCCTCAATCCATCCCATGTATTGCATTCAATGTGTTTTTGTTTGATCCCCTTGACACATTCCATCTCTATTTAGTGAGTGTAATAAAATATTTTTCAATATTAAAAAACAATTCAAGCTCATTATGCTTCGCACTAGTCAGTTGTGGATGCTGGTAGAGGTCGGCATATTCAAGAGCGGCACCAGACCGCGAGCCCCCGTACTGTGCCATTGTCCGATCTCTGATTCATAGGAATTGCATAATATGGAATCAAATACTCATCCATTTCTTAGATCAACTGATATATGCAGTAGCGATTTGCTTAGTTTTGTTAAAAAGCTGAAAACCCAAAGGGCTTTTGAATCAGGAATCAGTCACATACAAAGCGACATCAGATCAAAATATCATAGGCCAACAACTTGTGAACAAAAAGCCACTCAAAAGGTTTCACTGTTATTTCTATATTGATGTGTACTCCATTTTTGTTGATTCAGCATTTGTTTGTTTTTTCTTTTGGATTTTTTTTTTCTAGCAAATATACACTATAGTGAAAATGCTTCTTCACAAGGCAGTGAAGAATTTTAAACTCTTATAATTGAATACAAATGTTTACATTACCAATAATATTATCAGGACAACAATTTTAGTAAAAGGTAGTCATACAGAAAGTGTTTGTTTCCCCCATTAAGAACAATGTGCATTTACTTTTAAATTGTAACATTAGATATAAATGTAGATGGATTTATAAGATGACTCCCAGTGGGCAAGAAGTTTACTTGTCCCAGCTCTCATTTGATTTTTAAAATAAATGTATAAAATACATGTGATATCAGTGGGCAAGCCACCACCATTGTGTCCTTGAGCAAGGCACTTAACTCCAGGTTGCTCCGGGGAGATTGTCCCTGTAATAAGTACTGTAAGTCGCTTTGGATAAAAGCGTCTGCCAAATGCATAAATGTAAATGTAAATATCATTCTTTATTGTTTTTATCATCTACTAAACCAAATTTTCCATGTAATTACAGTATGTAGGGATGTGCCCAAAGCCAAATACCTTATTCTGAAAGACAAAAATAATGACTTCAAAATAAATAACAGATTAATTAGAATAATATAATAAATATTTGTATGACTAATTATCCAAAAAGCACAAGGATGAAGTGACATATTAAATAAACAAATCCAAAATTACAATGAATTTATATATCTATGCAGACAATATTTCTAAAGTGTAAACCTCATGAATGAAATGGGCACAGTATGATTTCAGATCGGATGGGCACGGTCTCAACACCGTTAAGATACAACATCATATACACTTTTCACTTCTTGAAATGTTTTTGTTAATGTATCACACGATTCACATGTGATTCCCATGTTATAGCCTAAACCTAAGTGCAATGATAGATTCCTGACCTGAATTGATGATTTGACATCATAGCTCTTCTACCTGTCTTTTAAAGTTGACCACATTAGGTCTACATCAGCTATTATGGTTATTAACTGGTTAAGACTTTATTCCAAAAAAAAAAGTTAAAATGCTCCATAAAGGTTTAAATGCTCCATAAAGTATTTATCTATCAGGAAAATTCTTACTTATGTTAAACAAAGAAACTGAAACTCTGCATTTTTGTCTTCTTCTTCTTTAAAATGTGCTAAATGTGAAAATGTTAAGTGTTCTAGAACTTTAGAAATTTAACATTATTATTATTATTAGTATTATTATTATTATTATTATTTAACTAAATAATGGTGTCTTATCACAAAAAATCCTGATAGACTTACGGGACATTCACTTGTTTGTAGGCTATATTGATTTTATTTTAATTTGTTTTAATGTTTGCATTTGTATTTATTAATCACTGCAAAATGTGTGCTTGACATTTCACATTTTTCTTGACACCTCCTGCTTCCAGATTAATGTTGTTACATGCACAGACAAACGAAAATTCTGTTTCATGCAGATATTAATATCTGAAATACCAGGGGAAACCAAAGTTAACAACATTCCACAGTTAATGAAAATACATTTATAAAATAATATAAAAAATAAAATAAAAAATTGTTTAAAAATAATAATAAGAAGACCCGACTTCGGAGAAGTGGTTGAAGATGGATGGATGGATGGAATAAGAAGAATTTTTATTTGTAATATTATTAGGCTATTATTATTAAAATAATACATTAAATTTAAAAGGCATATACAAGGCATATTTTATTAATAGAAACTCTAAATGTAAGAGTAACGCACTTACAGTTTAAGCCCTGCCCACACCCAGTTCTATCCGAATATAGAGACAGATACAGATAATTACTGCAACATTACTCGATTTTAGAGTCCCTCCAGCTCCGAAATCCCAATTTAACCCCTGGACAAACCTGAAAACTTTGCACAGCTGAAAAGCTTCACAGACAGCCAAAGAAACTCTTGCAAACTTATTATTTGATTACTCTGAAAAAAGGTCTTTCGGGAAAGAATTGTTTTTCATAATCACATCCTGATTATGTCAGCAGAAAAGCAAGCATTGTTCAGTAATGGACAACTAGCAATCGAGAGTTCATAGTGTATCATTATGTTGACAAGGGATGACAACTTTGGCAAGACACTGAAATACATTTGTCAAAATTAGATGCAATCATTCAAATCATTCCTATTCATTTTTTTCTTTCACTGTAATAGGGTAATCTGCATCTGGTTGTGTGTGGAGATCCTGTGGTTCATGTCTATGTGCCCGGAATGAATCAATAACTGAATCATATGTTTTTTTTGGTACAAGAGAGCTATCCATTATCATTTCCATTAATTTCAATGGCAGTTTCTCAACAGATTTCACGAATCAATCATTCCCCGTCTGTCGCTCACTTCGACGTTGTGTCAAAGAAGCGACACTATTTTTGGAACCCTCCGTCCTCCCCACAGCCATCGTTGTTGGATGACTGGTTCCTGGGGTCTGCGCGCCACTCACAGCATCGCCCCCACGAAGGTCATAGTGCAGTCACTCGGGCAGGCGATGGCCATGCTCGTGGTCCAGGAACGTCATCTGTGGCTGAACTTGGTCGAGATGCGTGATACCGACAAGGTTCGCTTCCTCAACGCCCCCGTCTCCCAGTTCGGCCTCTTCGGCAGCAGTCCTCCACGGTGAAGAAGCAGACGGAGGCCATCTCACATATCCTGCCCCGCCACAAGCCTGCCGCCATGGGCCATGCCCCGTCTGCCCGCCGAGGGCGTCCTCCTGTGGCAAAGAAACACCCTGCTCCGCCTCAACCCGGGCCCAGCTCTCAGCCCCAGCGTCAAGCACACCACAGGTAGCAGATGCCCCCAGTCCCACGGACCCCCTCGAGGACCCGTAAGACGCTCGACCCAGAGACCAAGACGTTAGCTCCTTAGATGGAAAGACCACTCCGTCCCCTGTTGGAGGGCCGGGAGGAGAATCTTTTGTTGGATTTATTTCATTTGCCGTTCCTACATTCTCAGTAAAAGAGCTATTTCCTTTGTCTCTGGGTCACCTGGCCCGCAAATGCCGTTCTCACGGCACTCTGCCGCCAGATCTCAACAGTCCCAGCACGCTGGACGCGAACCACCAGCCTTCAGCCCCAGGACTGTTCCCCGGCCGGCCGTTTCCGACGAGTCTAGAGGACGACTACATTGGACCTCCTCCTCAGTCGCTAACCCGCCCCCTGCCGGGTGTGCGGAGCAAGGTATGTGATTTGAGTCTTTTCTCAGCACCAGAGCCTCGGGACACGTCTTCGCCTCCCGACGCCGCTTTACCTGCTCCGCCCCGATGCGATGCCCTGCCAGGTATGTCAAAAATAATTGTCCCCTTGGTGCCTCTTGCATGGAGTTTGGACGCGTGGCTTTCACTTCCCAACCCGTCTCGCTGGCTCAGTTTGCCAGGCCTCCGCCCCCCTTCACGGGCGTCCGCTTCTCCACAGTACATGGCGAACATGCCAAATCCCTGTGCGCGGAAATCGCTACTCTCTTACTCAAAGACGTGATAGAGCCTGTCCCTCCAACCGAGATGAAGAAGGGTCTCTACAGCCCTTTCTTCATTGTACCCAAGAAAGGCGGCGGCTTACAACCAATCTTGGACTTGCGAGTTTTCAACCAAGCTTGCACAAACTCCCATTCAAAATGCTCACGCAGAAACACATTCTAACCTGTGTTCGGCATCTAGATTGGTTCGCAGCAGTAGACCTAAAGGACGCGTACTTCCACGTCTCAATTCTGCCTCAACACCGACCCTTCTTACAGTTCGTGTTCGACAGCCAGGCATATCAGTGCAAAGTCCTCCCCTTCGGCATGTCTCTGTCCCCTCGCGTCTTCACGAAAGTTGCAGAGCCACCTTGGACTTGCAAGTTTTCAACCAAGCTTTGCACAAACTCCCATTCAAAATGCTCACGCAGAAACACATTCTAACCTGCGTTCGGCATCTAGATTGGTTCGCAGCAGTAGACCTAAAGGATGTGTACTTCCACGTCTCAATTCTGCCTCGAAAAGACCCTTCTTACAGTACGTGTTCGAGGCGTATCAGTACAAAGTCCCCCCCTTCGGCATGTCTCTGTCCCCTCGCGTCTTCACGAAAGTCGCAGAGCCAGCCCTTGCCCCGCTCCGAGAAGCCAGCATCCGCATACTCAATTACCTCGACGACTGGCTCATTCTGGCCCACTCATGAGAGTTACTATGCGCTCACAGAGAACAGGTGCTCAGGCACCTCAGCCGTTTAGGGCTTCAGGTCAACTGGGAAAAGAGCAAGCTCACCCCAGTCCAGAGCATCTCTTTTCTCAGCATAGAGTTAATATCAGCACATCTCACCAACGAGCGTGCGCAGTCAGTGTTGAGGTGCCTCGCTGCTTTCAGGCCAGGCACAACGGTCCCCTTAAAAGTTTTCCAGAGGCTCCTGGGGCATATGGCATCCTCCGCAGCGGTTGCGCTGCTGGGGTTGATGCACATGAGACCGCTTCAGCACTGGCTTCAGACTTGAGTCCCCAAGACGAGCATGGTGCCGCGGCATGCACCGTGTGACGATCACCCCCGCTTGCCGCCAAACATTCAAACCCTGGACAGACCTCTGTTTTCTACGGGCAGGAATACCCTTGCAGCAGGTGTCCCGATGCATCTTGGTCATGACCGACACCTCCAGATTGGGTTGGGGCACCGTGTGCAATGGGCGCTCAGTAGCAGGCCGTTGGAAAGGAGCCCCGCTGCGCTGGCACATCAACTGCCTGGAGTTGCTGACTGTTTTCTTTGCCTAGCGGAAGTTTCTCCCATTAGTTCGAGACAAACACATCCTGATCAGGTCAGACAGCACCACTGCAGTAGCATACATAAATCGGCAAGGCGGCATACGCTCCCGCCACATGTCACGACTCGCCTGTCGTCTCCTCCTTTGGAGCCAGCAGCGACTCAAGTCACTGCGCACCACTCACATCCCCGGCAACCTCAATGTGGTAGCGGACGCGCTGTCATGACAATGCTTGCCCGGTGGAGAGTGCAGGCTTCACCCCCAGTTGGTCCAGCTGATTTGGGAACGGTTCGGCAAGGCCCAGGTAGACCTGTTTGCCTCCCAAGAGACCTTCCACTGCCCACTCTGGTATGCCCGATCAGAGGCTCCCCTCAGGGTAGACGCACTGGCAAACTGCTGGCCTGCGGGGCTGCACAAGTACACATTCCCCCCAGTGAGCCTTCTTGCACAGGTGCTGTGCAAGGTCAGGGAGGATGAGGAACAAGTCACCCTTGTGGCTCCTTATTGGCACACCCGGGCCTGGTTCTCGGATCTCGTACTCCTCACGACAGCCCCTCCCTGGCGAATTCCCCTGAGGAAAGCCTTTCTTTCTCATGGACAGGGCACGCTCTGGCATCTGCACCCAGGCCTTTGGAACCTCCACGTCTGGCCCCTGGACGGGACGCGAAAGATCTAGCTGGTCTACCACCCACGGTCGTAGCCACGATCAACCAAGCCAGAGCCCCTTCTACCAGGCAACTTTATGCCCTGAAATGGCGCTTGTTCGCAAATTGGTGTTCTTCCCATGCTGAAGACCCACAAAGGTGCACAGTTAGGTCAGTGCTCTTATTTCTGCAAGAGAGGCTGGAAGGGAGGCTGTCCCCTTCCACCCTGAAAGTGTATGTCTCCGCTATTGCGGCCCACCACGATGCAGTAGACGGCAAGTCCTTGGGTAAGCACGATCTCTCAGTGGTCCTCGCGGGCCTCCAAAATCCCCCCCTTCGAGCCGCTAGAATCAGTTGGACTCAGGGCCCTCTCTCTAAAGACGGCCCTGCTGATTGCACTTGCTTCCATCAAGAGGGTTGGGGACCTGCGTTCTCTGTTAAGGACACTTGCCTGGAGTTCGGTCCGGCAGACACATATGTGATCCTAAGACCACGACCGGGCTACGTGCCCAAGGTACATTTACATTTTTTTACATTTATGCATTTGGCAGACGCTTTTATCCAAAGCGACTTACAGTGCACTTATTACAGGGACAATCCCCCCGGAGCAACCTGGAGTTAAGCGCCTTGCTCAAGGACACAATGGTGGTGGCTGTGGGGTTCAAACCAGCGACCTTCTGATTAGCAGCCCTGTGCTCTAGCCACTACGCCACCACACCCTTCAGAGACCAGGTAGTGTACCTGCAAGCGCTGCCCCAGGAGGAGGCAGACCCAGCCCCTTCATTGCTGTGTCTGGTACATGCTTTGCGTACCTATTTGGACCGCACACAGAGCTTTATTTGCTCTGAGCAGCTTTTTGTCTGCTTTGGGGGACAGAGGAAAGAGAATGCTGTCTCCAAACAGAGGCTCTCCCACTGGGTGGTGGATGCCATTTCATTGGCCTATTGCACCCAGACCATGCCCCCCCCCCAACCCCCCCCCCTCCCTTGCGGGTCCGAGCACACTCAACAAGGAGTATTGCGTCCTCGTGGGCACTGGCCAGAGGCACCTCCCTAGCAGACATATGTAGAGCAGCGGGTTGGGCAACACCTAATACCTTTGCGAGATCTTACAATCTCAGGGTTGAGTCAGTATCGTCCCTTGTTTTCTCAGGTCCGAGCTGGTAGAACTCGGTAACACACTGACGATCTGGCCGGGTGAATCGCTTGCACCTGGCGCCCTCGGCCGAGGTAAAACTGTGCGCTTTCTCTCCCAGGAGATCCCACCCACCCAGGTCCCTGGTTGATTCCTCCCTAGCCCTTTTGGGTCCGCAGTTCTGCGGAGGAACTTGCTGACCCAGTCCACTACGGGTACTTAAATCTACCCTGTACTGGAATAGGTGCTCCACAGATCGGGACTCCTCCTGTGTATATTTTCCACGGTACGGTCCCATTACAAAGTGGACCCACGTCTCCCTTAGATAGTTTTCGCTGCCCTCCGGATCTACCACTGTGCCACCTTCCACATGTTGCCTAAAATACCCATGGTATGTAGTCGCCACCTTTACCTCCCATTTTGGGCAGGTGTGGCCTCTGCAGGGACTTTTCCCCCTGAAAGAATAGGAAACCGGGTAAGACCCCCTTCCCTCGATGCGTGTAAAGGCCCCACTCTTCTTGCTCTATGCGGAGAAACATAGAGATAAAAGAGGCCCAGCCAGGTTTGGCCCGTTCCCTGGTTGGCAAGCGTCGCCTTGTTCCCCTCTAGGGTAACCAGAAGGATTCTGGCGATTTTTTGGGGGCATTGGGGAAGGGTACGTGCGGTCTGAAACACAGTTGGTCGCTTGTGCATGTGAAATACCTGCCCGCTCCTGTGTCAGCAGTACACGTACACGGCTCAGCGTTTGGCGTTATTTGATGTGGACTCCTAGTGTCGCTTCTTCGACACAACGTCGAAGTGAGCGACAGACAGGGAACGTCTAGGTTACGTATGTAACCTCAGTTCCCTGATGGAACAGAGGTTACATAACAAATTTGTAACGAACTCTCAATTTTCGTAAGGAAATTTTATGGAAAAATATGCTGTCTAATATATTAAAATGAAATACAAAAAAAAATGTATTTCATCAGAATAGACAGTTACTTTGGTTGACTGTTAAAGGAGAAAGATGCTTTTTACCCCAATAATGGTGTAATTACTGCATCTACCAACAGGGGCTAAATGCCCATGCTAACCAGCCAAACCCCTTAATAAAGTGTTGGTAGGAAAAGTGATGTCTTTGTTCCTAGAACATTTCTATTAAGTTGTCAAACACATTCAAAATAACAGCAGGAGTCACTTTATTCATAGTGATAACGTTAGCATAACATAGCGTTAACGGTAACATGATTGTCATTAGATGTCATTACAATTTGGACCATGTTGTTTGGTGTCTGGATGTTCCCTTGATGCCTGGAACTAATGAAAAGTAAAGTGTTTACATTTTCAAATACAAAACATGTAGTGAAGTGACGTGTGACAGCTGGATGCGTACTAACAACTGTAGTTTAAGTAGCACACATTTTATCTTTGGTAAGTGAATACATTTTTTGCCATCTAACTAAGTTTTATAGTATAATTGACATGTTTAGTCTAAGTTTTTCTTTACATGCTCTAAAAGTGAGATAAAAAGATGTAACAGATTCATTGATTGTAATGGGAACAATCAAATATTGCAGACCTTTCTGCTCAGGAAATAATAGTCAGCATCTAAAATAAGTTATGCTTTCATCGCTTCTCTCTTTTAGACGCATTCTGTGTCAACAAGATAATGGTGCGCATCTGACAATGGCATAGATTTGGTTTGAACAAGTTTCAATTGTCGGGGTAGATTGATCTATCTATCTATCTGTCCGTCTGTCCGTCCATCCATCCAATCATCTCAGAGCACTAACATTGGGAAATAATGCAATACTCATTACAGACAGGGTTTGGAGGGTTAGTTTTGAAATGTATTCCACTATAGATTACAGAATGCATGCTGTAAAATGTTATTTGTAACATATTCCGTTAGATTACTCAAGGTCAGTAATGTATTCTAAACGCTTTGGATTACTTCTTCAGCACTGGTAGATTGTTTCACTTGTTTTGAATATAAAAACTCAGTAAACAAAATGCACATGTTAAAAATACATTCTCTGAAAAACCTAAATATCTTACACAGTGTTGCTTCTAAAACAAGATTAATCAAAATGATCTTGTTTTAAGGATTTTTAGATATTTTTACAGTAAAACATAATTATCCCTAATATCAAAGGTCATACTAGAAAATATGAAATTTTGATCTAACGTGAATTTTCTTGATAAAAAAATATGATCATGCATATAAAATGGCTAGAAATTGCATTTTAGCTTAGTTTAAAGCTAAGACAACATTAATGTCTCTATTCAACACGTCTTGAATTACAAATGCTCTATAACTAAATTGGCATACTGTAAGTACATGGGGGCTTTATGACATAAGGCATTAGGCATAACTTTCTGTAAAGTTTCTTTTGAAATGTGTATTGTGAAGGGCACTATACAAATAAAAATTACTTTTAAATAGTGTTTGTTTGCCTCAGTATTTTATTTCTGGACTGCCATCTTTATGTGATTAAATTGCTCCTCCTCTCTTTCTTCTGTTTGATGTCTTTTTAGAAAAGTTGTTGACTCAAAGTCTTATTTAAAAGCTCCGGTAATGGCACCTCACTGACTACTTTATTTTTACTTTTTGCATATATCTTATTTGTTCTGTTTTAGCTAGACTCAAAAAGTATGCACTAGTCATTTTGTTTTGACAGTTTGGGGTTTTAAAAATTTTGCTACTGGAAATGCTTCAGGACCAGACATGAACAATAGCTTTGTCTTGGTCTATATAAGAATTACTTGAGCGACTACCAAACAGTAGGGAGTGCTGTTAAACCTGGGGCATGTTAAATCTGACATGGATCCAGTTGTAATGGGGTCAGCCATGCTTTCAAGAACATTACATTTATGCAGTCTTCTCTGTGTTCCATAGCATTTTGGAGACGGAGATTTAAATGTAACATGACCGCAAACATACATTTTTACACAAATGTCAACTTAGGTTGAGCTTATATAAGGCACAGAGTATATGCTTGCTTTCAGGTCAGGTGGTTCAAGGCTGCACTTTTAAGGGTACAATCAGAAAAGAGGATGTCAGGGAGTACACAGGCCACTCATGCATAATGGATCTTTCCGTGCATGTTCTGCGAAAGGAAAACTGTCAGGCCCTGTTAGACCCAGCTTTGAGACGATAGTGCCCACGTCCACTAGGCATGCGCTTCTGTCTGGCCTTGGCCTTTGTATTAATATGTCTGTTTTGAACTTTAGCCATGTTTGCAGGCACTTGCTACTTGTCTTACACCTTAAGAACACAGTGTTTTAATATTCTACTATTACTTTCTTGGCTTCATCTAGTACAGACAGGTGTAAATAAGGTATTTTTGTGCTTGGAGAGGAAGAAAACCATTATGTCTTGACTGCGAGAAAACAAAGATTATGCTGGATAAAGTGTATCCTCTACTTGTGTTCAAGTGAGAGTGGATAAAATTAGTTTTGCATATCTGTGCTCAATCACACCTGAGCAGGCAATTTTGGAGTATAACTGTACTTATTAAAAGCATCTTTTTTAAGGAATAGTTTGCCCAAAGATAAAAATTATGGGTTACACTTTGCAATAAGGGTACATGAATAATCATGAATTAATGAATGAATACTTACTTAAGCATGTAATATTGATGAGTTAAGGCATGGGGTAATCAAGATCTAATGAAGAACTAACCTTAACTACATCTGGAGTCATATGGATTCATGAATAACGGCCACCTTAACCCTCAGGGTTTGACGGACCGGCACGTCCTGCTGGATTTTTTGGAAACAACTTAAAATACTCTGACATTTTTGGGCATACAGATAAGTGTAAGACATCATTAGAAACTATAAAGGGTCTACTTTTATTTGTGTACACTCATAATAACAACAAAACCTTGTGCTTTTGTAAAATAAAGAAAATAAACAGGATGAGCTTTCAGCCGTCTCTCTTTCTGAAACACGTCACAAAAATTAACTGAAACTCAGCGAATGAAACATATGTCTAAAGACAGCTTAAAATGTCTACTTTTATAACAATTCAAATTTTAAAAAAAATATTCTGATACAATGTAATTTGTATGAAACAAAGCAATGTACAGTAATTAGCATTTTGGAGACGGAGATTTAAACTTAACATACCCATAAACATACATGTTTACACAAATGTCAGCTTAGTTTGAGCATACATAAGGCATTGAGTATATGCTTGTTCTCAGGTCAGGCAGTTCAGGGCTGCACTTTTAAGGGTACAATCAGAAAAGAGGATGTCAGGGAGCATAATTACAAGCTAATTATCCCTAATGTGATCACACCTACGTGCAGAGGGAACTATTCATATGGTAATGTGCTGAGGCAATCAATGCAAATGGTAAATGCCCCTGAGGCAAGCTTTATATATGTGTGTGTGTGTGTGTGTATATATATATATATATATATATATATATATATATATATATATTTATATTTATATAAATTGTCATCCAGTCTTCAGTGTCACATGATCCTTCAGAGATCATTCTAAAATGCTGATTTGCTGCTCAAGAATCATTTATTATTATTGTCAATGTTGAAAACAGTTGTGTACAATTTTTTCAGGATTCTTTGATGAATAGAAAGTTCAAAATAACAGCATTTATCTGAAATAGAAAGCTTTTGTACCATTCAGAAGTTTGTGGTCAGAAAGGTTTTTGTTTTGTTTTTTGGAAAGAAATTAAAACTTTTATTCAGCAAGGATGCATCATATTGATCAAAAGTGACAGTAAAGCTACAAAAGCTTTCTATTTCAGATAAATGCTGTTATTTTGATCCAAGATGGTGGCGCGGTAGCACGCATTGGCCACTCCGGATCCAAAATGGTGCTATTTTTGTTTAATAAGCCCGACTTTTGCGGCACATGGACATCGGAGCAACCGGTGTTCGTGGCTACCATTGCCAAACACTACTAAGTTATAAGACTCATGCAAAAACCAAGCTGCATGATGAACTGCGGGAGGCGCTGCGCGTACTCGGCTTGCTACGGAGACCAGGCCTCGAGGCCTCGCCGTCGCCTGATGCCGGTGGCCGGGGGAGAGGACATCGTAAGCGGTGTGCGAGGAAGCGGAAGCGCGGAAAGAGGGCGGGGGTCCATGCTAGGCTAAAAACAAACCCTAGCCGACCGGCTCTCCCGTCTATCCTGCTCTCAAATCTTTGCTCCCTGGACAATAAACTGGACTATATCCGACTCGAGCAGGCTATGCAGCGAGAGTTTAGAGACTGCTGCGTCTTTGTTTTCATGGAGATGTGGCTCAGCGACAGAGTTCCGGACGCCGCCATTCAGCTAGACGGGCTCGCCGCGTTTCGTGCCACAGAAATTCAGCTCTCTGCGGTAAGACTCGCGGTGGTGGCTTGTGTGTTTACATCAACACGGAATGGTGCAAGAACTCTGTGCTAGTCTCTAGCTACTGTTCATCGCTGTTGGAGCTTGTGACTGTTAGATGCAGACCTTTTTATTTACCACGGGAATTCACCAGTGTTTGCATAACTGGAGTTTACATTCCCCCCAGCGCTAACGTTAATTAAGCGCTCTTTGAACTCTATGGGGCTATGAGCGAACTGCAGAACGCTCACCCCGACGGACTGTTTATTGTCGCCGGAGATTTCAACCATGCGAATCTCAAGACAGTGCTCCCTAAATTCCATCAATATGTGGACTTTGCAACGAGAGGGGCGAACGCGCTTGATCTTGTTTACACGAACATCCCAGGCGCATACCGGGTGGAGCCCCGCCCCCATCTCGGCTACTCAGACCACATCTCTGTTATGCTAATTCCAGCATACAAACCGCTCGTCAGACGCACAAAACCGCTTCAGAAGCAGGTGAAAACCTGGCCAGCAGGAGCCATCTCTGCTCTTCAGGACTGTTTTGAGTGTACTGACTGGCACATGTTTAGGGAGGCTGCAACATATGTCGACTCTACCAACTTGGAGGAATACACAACATCAGTGACCAGCTACATCAGCAAGTGCATTGATGATGTCACTTTCTCCAAGACCATCACAACACGCTCCAACCAGAAGCTGTGGATGACTGCGGAGGTGCGCACGCCCAGAGAATCCACAGTCACTTCGAGGACAGCGGTGACACGTGGCGCATGTGGCAGGGCATCCAGGCCATCACCAACTACAGGACAACATCCGTTGCCTGTGACAAAGATGCCTCCCTTCCAGATGCGCTGAACGACTTCTACGCTCGGTTTGAAGTGCAGAACGACGTGGTGGCGAGGAAGACCACCCCTCCTCCCAACGACCAGGTGCTCTGTCTCACCTCGGCAGATGTGAGGAAAACTCTACGTAGAGTCAACCCACAGAAGGCCGCTGGACCAGACAACATTCCTGGCAGAGTGCTCAGAGGATGTGCAGACCAGCTGACAGATGTTCTTACCGACATCTTCAACATCTCTCTGAGCAGCGCCGTCGTTCCAACGTGCTTCAAGGCCACCACCATCATTCCCATGCCAAAGAAGTCTTCAGTGTCCTGCCTCAATGACTACCGTCCTGTTGCACTCACACCAATCATCATGAAGTGCTTCGAGAGGCTCGTCATGAGGCACATTAAGACCCAGCTGCCCCCCTCACTGGACCCACTGCAGTTTGCGTATCGTCCAAACCGTTCAACGGATGACGCCATCGCCACAACCCTCCATCTGGCCCTCACCCACCTAGACAAAAAGGACACATATGTTCGAAGGCTGTTCATAGACTTCAGCTCAGCATTCAACACAATAATTCCTCAGCAACTGTTTGGAAAGTTGAACCTGCTGGGCCTGGACACCTCCCTCTGCAACTGGATCCTGGACTTCCTGACTGAGAGACCTCAGTCAGTCCGGATCGGGAACAGCATCTCCACCACCACCTCACTGAGCACTGGGGCCCCCCAGGGCTGTGTGCTCAGTCCACTGTTGTTCACTCTGCTGACTCACGACTGTGCAGCAATGCACAGCTCGAATCACATCATCAAGTTCGCCGATGACACGACCGTGGTGGGTCTCATCAGCAAGAACGACGAGTCAGCATACAGAGAGGAGGTACAGCGGCTAATGGACTGGTGTAGAGTCAACAACCTGTCCCTGAATGTCGACAAAACAAAAGAGATGGTTGTTGACTTTAGGAGAGCACAAAGTGAACGCTCTCCGATGAACATTGACGGCTCTTGTGTGGAGATCGTCAAGAGCACCAAATTCCTTGGTGTTCACCTGGCGGAGAACCTCACCTGGTCCCTCAACACCAGCTCTATTAACAAGAAAGCCCAGCAGCATCTCTACTTTCTTCGAAGGCTGAGGGAAGCACATCTCCAACCACCATCCTCACAACATTCTATAAAAGGGACTATTGAGAGCATCCTGAGCAGCTGCATCACTGCCTGGTTTGGGACTTGCACCGGTTCGGACCGCAAAGCCCTGCAGAGGATAGTGAGAACAGCTGAGAAGGTCATTGGGGTCTCTCTTCCATCAAAGACATTTACATAAAACACTGTATCCGCAAAGCAACCAGCATTGTGGAGGACCCCTCACACCCCTCTCACAAACTCTTTACCCTCCTGCCGTCTGGCAAGAGGTACCGAAGCATTCGGGCCCTCACGACCAGACTGTGTAACAGCTTCTTCCCACAAGCCATCAGACTCCTCAATACTCAGAGACTGGTTTGACACACACACACACACACGTGTCCTGAGTTGCACTTTAATAACTGCCACTTTATAACTGTCTGCTACCTCAATAACTGCTATGTGCATAGAACACTATCTCATAGTATGTTATGTTTACATTTGGCATTTAGTAACTGTCATCTTTTTTTGCACTACTGTACTGGTCGGCGCTGCACTGTCTATCACTGTGCCTATTGTCCTGTTCATTGTTAGAAATGTATTGTACTGTCCCGTACTTTTGCACACGTTTTTGCGCGTGCACTTTATATAGGTATTTTATATAGGTATTTTATTTAGTCTGTGTAGTCTCATGTGGTTCTGTGTTTGTCCTATGTTGTTTTATGTAGCACCATGGTCCTGGAGGAACATTGTCTCGTTTCACTGTGTACTGTACTAACTGTATATGGTTGAAACGACAATAAAAACCACTTGACTTGACTTGACTATTTTGAACTTTCTATTCATCAAAGTATCCTGATTTTTTTATATATATATATTGTGCATATGCCCTATATCAGATTTAAATTTGATTCTGTTCCCAGGGTAGGGGACTTTGTCTCCTCAGGTGTGATTCACATCAATCTTCATGATCATTCATGCCTCGCATATGGCCTTTCTAACACCAAAAGTGTCTTGCAAATGTTAAATGACTATATTGTTTTGTATGAATGAGTGATCAGGATGGTTTTCACATCATTTTGTAGCAAAAAATCTAGGCTAAAAGATCCAGTTCAAAAGTCTTGTGAACAAATGTTTAGTATGTGTTATATGGGCTTATTTCAGTGACTTTTGATTTTTCAAAAAACATGCATAAATGTTATTTTTTTTAAAATACAAACATGTACATACATGTTGCTCACATATTATTGTGGCCCAGTTTGTGGTGAATACAGTGTTATCAGAATTTAGCCATTAATATGTTTTTAAGCAAAAAGCACAAATGTCAAGGCATGTCAAAACTTATCCAGGGCCCAAAAACACCCTCAGACTCCAGAGGGTTTATTACATGTTAGTACATTTTTGACAGTTAATGCATTAATTAACTTTTGATAGTAATCTCCCAAAATGTTACATCCAATGTTTGTTACATTACATGTTAATTCAAACAGACTTTATCAGAAAGAATTTGCCGTACCCCAACCTTGAATTAAACATGCATTATTTAATATTTCATCATTTTATTCTAACTTTTGATTTACGCAGTTTCTCCACAAACATCATAAGATGACATGATTATTCTGCCATTATTTACATGGATCATACTTATCAATCGTATTAATAAAATAAATATATAAATAATTGCAACAAATAATTTGATCTTTATCCATTTTGCATGATTCTCCATCCCTTTCCCTCACCCTATCACTGTTGGTCCAACAACTAATTTTACTCACCATACACATGCATGCTATGACTAGATCTTCATGAGAAATCACCGAAAAGATTATAACAGATATGGGATTTAACTGACATGAATACTAAGTGTAGTATGTGTGTAGATAATAATGAGTTAATAATGATGTGCCCCTTCAAGTAAAGTTTTGACATAATGCTGCTAGACCCACAAATGTTGAGTTCATGATAAGTACATGAGTAGTTAATGATGTGCCACTTCAAGTAAAGTCATGACATGATACTGCATCAACCAGTCATATGTACATTATAAGTGTATGAGTAGTTAATTAGTTAATAATGTGTCACTTCAAGTAAAGTCAAGACATGATGCTGCATTAACCAGTCATATGTTCATTATTAGTATATGAGTAGTTAATAATGATGTGCCCCACTAAGTAAAGTCATGACATATGTTACATTATCAAATCATTGAATACATATGCATTAAGAAAGTGTTTAAAAAGTTATTAAAACAGTAAAAATACTAAATTCAAAGGGGGAAAAAACACCTTAGATTTGACAAAACAATACGGAAAGACAAGAGTCAAGGAAGCCTTAAAATTAGCTGTGAAGACATACAAGACATTTTTAGATGATTTATATTGTTTGTTTCATCTCTCCCCATCTCACTGGATGTCAATTCTAATAGGCTAATGTTAGTACATAAAACATTCAAATAACAAAATACATGTAAACATTGCAAATAACATGCTGTGTGTGACTCTTACTTTAATAATTAATTTGGTCTAAGAAAACAACCAATATTTTCAGAATAAAAATGACATTATAGGGAAGCGTGGAAAACAGCTAACACCAACAGTAGAGAGTGCTACTTATAAGTGCCCTGCAAGAAGAAGAAAAAACTCTCCACATACTGTAGTTCCGGGTAGAAAGCTAACTGCAATCACTTTGGATGAAGTTCAGAAAATGATGTGTTGATTTACTATTCCTTTAATATGGTTTTTAGCTGGATGATTAAAGACATTTATATTGGCAGGTCCAAGCTGGTTTAATAGGTTTTGTACAGTAGGTTGTATATCCTACAATTTCCGGCAGGGCAGTATGTTCCAGTTCAGCACCTGCCCAACAATTATTTCATACTTTCATCTTTCACCTTTGCATCAAATTGAGGGTGTTTATATTGTACATATTTATTTAAATTGAATGAAGGATGTCCATCATTTTCCTTTTTCATATTTATTTTATTTTGAACATCCTTTGGTATATGGCATTAGTTCTGCTCTGTTGAAAAAGCAGAGAAGAATGCACGCTCTCACGCTGGAATTTGCAAACATTAAAATGACATTCTGTCAGTGTTTGGTGCAGGCAGAGATGCCAGGAGAGACAGGCTGAAGACTAGGCTGTCACTGTATGCAGTCAAGCGCTTATTCATGATGAAATGGAATTACTTTCTGACAATAGCTAGGCATACTTCTGAAGCTGCCTGCTTTTGCTGGACTTTAAATCTCTTAGCTGGCTGGCAGCCTTTTTTTCGGTTGCTCTCAACCATTCTGTCCAGTAACTGTGTTCATATGGGTGTGTATGATTTCAAATAGCTTTTCATATGTCAAAAAACATTGGACAAGCAATTCAGCCTAAAGGGCCAATACCGGGATTTATCTTAATTATTGTCTTTTGCAAGTAATTAGGAGTTGAGAGAAATTCACAGCTTACAGTAGGTTGTTCAATTTAATTGCTGCAATAAAGATAGAACTATATGTTTTGAAGCTAAAGTCATTAGAGCTGAATTGTGTAATTTCTGCACCACTAGCATCACCAAATGTCATTGCAAAAATAATGACTGTATTCAAACAGGTTTCCCAAACACTCCTCCCATTTGCCATTGGTTTGAAAACAGGCCCAACCCACACTCAAGCAATTGGTTGAACCAATGATGCTACAGTATTTTGTGCTGATTGGGTTTCTCAAACACACAGTTTGTGTTTTGAGAGCACTAGAGAGTCTATCAAAACAAGTATTTACACTTTCAGAAGGAATCAAACTAATGGCTTAAAGATCTGTTTCTTACCCATACCTATCATATCGCATCTGAAGATATGGATTTAACCTCTGGAATCTTATGGATTACGTTTATGCTGCTTTTGTTTGCTTTTTGGATCTTCAGATTTCTGGCCACCATTCACTTGCATTGAAAGGATAAACAGAGCTGAGATATTCTTCTAAAAGTCTTTGTGTTCTGCTGAAGTGAGAAAGTCATACACATCTGGAATGGCATGAGGATGAGTAAATGATGAGAGAATTTTCATTTTTGGCTGAACTATTCCAGTTAATTGCACATAATTATATCAGCACATTGTTTTGCTGTTCTAGTAGCATTTAAAAGGCTTCATATTTGTTTGATAATGGCACAAAACAGATGACCGCTGTTTCCTTTTCTTTAATTCCTGATCAAAACAGAGCACTTGCCAAGCTGTCATTGACGTTAACTCAAAGAGATAATTTAGTAAGAATAGTCACACAACACACTGAAACACATCACTCACTTCCCAGAGATTGACACTCATTTGGCTGGCTGTGAATTCCATGGTGATGATTGTACAATAGGGCAAATTATAAAACAAGTGAAAGTCACAAAAGAGAAGCAAGCATTGTGTATTTCTGGGAGGTGCAGGCATCCAGACTGCCATTTCTCTAGAAACATTTGATCTCTAATTGTGGTGGGGTGTTATCATCCAAGAGATTATTGTTTTGCAAGTTTCAATATTTAAATTTGCCTGTGGTTGGTGCTAAGGGTTTCTTACAACTAAAGATTTTTGGTTTGTTTTCTCTGCTAGTTCTATGATTACTGAATTGAGTGATGACCTCACATATAGTGGTGTATTCATTAGGGTGTATAACAAGACAGCCTACCTGAATAGGGCTGATCTCAGAAAACATCTCTGTAAAAGGCAGTAATATAAAAGTCTTTTGCAGCATGTTGCTTTGAAAAATGATCAAAGAACTAAAGTGGAGCTGGAGGCTACAGGCAGATATGGAACCAAAGATCAATTTGTGTCTATAATGTCTTATTCCCAAGAGGTCAGGGAAGTTGGCCCCTTTTAGCTTCTGAGCCAAGACTAATGAAAACAGTGCCAGTGTTAGCAAACACTTTACAAGCAGATGTTCAGTCATCGGCCCTTGGCCCTAATTAAGCATTTAAAAGTCAGCTACTGACACAGATACTGCTTATTAGAGTCACTTCATTGTATACATATGACCGGAATCACAATCCATCCCAAATCAATCTAGTTTTCATTTATTTTTTCATTTTTCGTAACTAGAGGGGCTTGTTTTTTATTTCTTTTTCTTCAAATATCTGTCCTTCTATTGGATCAGAGAGTGTCCATGAAAGACTAGGGTTTTAGGAAATGTTGCCACACTCACATAAGGGTGATCTAGAATCAGGATCATCATAGCATCAAAAAGTATTTATGGACTGATAATCTGCCCATTTACTCTTGATTTTTATGAAAGTGAATACATGCACATCCAGAGTTCAACTGGAGCAGCAAGTTCAACAAGCTATGTAAAAATAATTTTGCAAAAAATCTAGGTATAGCAGTGTGATTCTACAAGACTAGGTTAAACTAAATCCTTTATACTTGTTCACGTGTTTTATACAGGAAGAATTTAAAGCTTATTAGTGCTCTTATAAATATAACACAGGTGGATGGGCACACTTAAATGGTAATACATGACTACTCCCTGAAGGTTTGTGGTTGGTTGGTTGGTTGGGTGTGTGTGTGTATGATTATTAGTGTGCTTGCGTTTAATTGAGTGTATATTTGAATGTGTGTGATATTTGCTTCTTTTTTGTTGATCAGTGCACATGATTGCTGATGGAAGTCCCAGGCTGACCACTCAATTACAAACTTTTTCTCTTGTGACATGGGTGGTGGGGGGTGTAGGAGGGAGTTGTTGCTCACTCCCACACATGGTCCTCATCAGATCAGCCTATTACCTGGCCTAATTACCTGACAGCCTGGCATAAGTCAGCACCCGCTTGTTCTGCAAGACAGAGTGATCCTTACACCCCTGAAAAATACTGCCATCTACTTTAATAGAGCTTTATATCAGTTCAACCACCACACGCACACAGGCTATCCGAAGACTAATACCATAAACCATTATCATTAGACACCCAATATAGGAATAATTTATTTGAATACCCACAACCTCATTGCAGAAATTGGTAATAGAGGTTTTATGAGCCCAGCTGAACCCATACATTGAATGTAACACAGTCAGTTTATAAGAAAGAAGAGAAAATAAATTAGAAGTAACGTGGAAAATATACAAACACTTATTTTATAAATATAAAATAAAAAAACACAAGCTGACATTATAAGGATAACACTATGTAACAATTAAAACAAAAATTTTGGCTCCTGGGTAGTAAGTGTTATTTCTTAATTGCTTATGCCTCAAATGTATAGAAAATGGTTATTATTCCCCACAAACTTTGCTTTTGTGACCAGGACAGTGATATTTTGAAATTTACCTATTTTCCAGAACATAAGATTCAGATTCAGTGCTGTGTAAACTTGGAGTAACTTTTAGAACTTTCTAGAACTTTCCAGTAATATAAATAGTAGTATAAATAGAGGGGCCTTAAGCCCACCAATTCAGTTTAGTTCCAGCTGCCTAAGTGGATACATATCTACATTTTCTGAGATGGCATCAAGAGGCTGTAAGCATCCGGCAGAGGCATTTTGCTGTCTGTGGTACTCCATGAAAGCATCTGCTAAGATGTGTGAGCCCTACAAGGCATATTTCGGCATGCCTGTCGGGGATCAAGACAAACCCTGGGCACCTAATTTCACCTGCGAGCACTGCAAAAAAAAAAAAAAAAACTCTGGAAGGTAAGATTGCTCAGAATTTGATGTTATAACTTTGTTATTTTTTTAAATTGTAAAAGTTTTTGATTTTAATATGTTTTACAATTCTCAATGTTATTGAAAAAATATATCATATATGAAAAATGAATCTCTTAAACATTAGTCATGGGTGAAATAATGGTATTTTTGTTGGATGGTAAAGAGGGGAAAAGAGAGCCAAGTTCGCTGTCCCAAGAATTTTGCGGGAACACACTGACCACTCAAGCAACTGCTACTTCTACATGGTGGACCCTTTCAAACGTCAGACTGGCAAGAATGCACCTGCTATCACGTATTCAGACATTCCTTCATCCATTGCCCCGGTGCCACACTGCCATGAGCTCCCCGTACCCACTCCTCCATAGAGAGCAGCCGTCTTTATAAGAGAGCAGCAAGTCAGAGAGTGAAGACGTTGTAGATCCAGATGACAATTTCAGAGGTGGAGCTGAGGAGAGAAACCCATACTACTCCAACCAAAAGACCTTAATGACTTGATTAGATATCTTGGTCATACCAAGTCGAATGCCGAGCTTTTGACATCTAGGTTCAAGTAGTGGAACTTGTTGGATGAAAGTGTGCATGTCGCAGATCAGAGGAAGCGTCACCAACCTTTTTCCAGATTCTTCACCCGTTAAAATGGGCTCTTCTGCTGCCACAATGTGACCAGTCTGGTCGGGGCAATCGGAATTGCCTGTAACCAGAACGAGTGTCAGCTCATCCAGGAGCCTCAAAGCCATGCTGCTCCATAATGGTAACAAGTACCCGTCTCTTCCCCTGGCTCACTTGGTGCACCTCAAAGAATATTACAACATCATCAAGACCTTGCTGGATGCCTTGATGTATGATGAGTACATTTGGGGGCTGTTTCGTGAAAGTGATTTACAGTATAACAATAAATCTCGAAAGACTACTCACTTCTAAATCTTTTGTAGTAATTTTTTTATTGTTTTAGTATAAATACATGGTAATTTGCATATGCTGTTTTTTGTTTATGTTTATGACTTTATGTGAACAAAAAGACACAAATTTGCCCTGGAATAATGGAATAATAGCCATTTTCTATACTTTTGAGGCATAATCAGTTAGGAAATAACACTTACTACCCAGGAACAAAAATTGTGTTACATAGTGTAATTGAATTATTTTCTCACACAAGAAATGAAGCGCAAAATAAATCAGTTTATCTTTTTATAACACAAGGCAAATTAATTCCCATACACTGAATCACCACTTAATTAAACAGTGTAGTTAATTAATGTAGAGGTTTTGAAGCTGTTGTTTAAGAATATGTTAAGAAATAATAACAGGCAACCACAGAGCTTTCGTTAATAACGGCTAGGTTACGTATGCAACCTCCATTCCCTGATGGAGGGAATGAGACGCTGTGTCAAAGAAGTGACACTAGGGGTCTCTCTTGAGTGCTGAATATGCCTCTGATCTATGAAAAAAGGCCAATGAGAAGTTGGCAGACAGTATTTGATTACCCCGCCCCTGGACATTCGGGTATAAGAGCGGGGAAATATGTCGAGTTCATTCAGGATTTTTCTGAGGAGCTGGAAATGGTTCGGCCACAACAGTGGCTCGGCCCAGCAACGTGGCCGGGAGGACACAACGTCGCGTTCCCTCCATCAGTGAACGGAGGTTACATACGTAACCTAGACGTTCCCCGTCTGTTGCTCACTTCAACGTTGTGTCGAAGAAGCGACACTAGGGGTCCAATTTAAATCACGCCATGCACTGAGCCGTGTACGCGTACTGCTGACAAAGTAGCAGGCAGGTATTTTATGTGCAAAGGCGACCAGCTGTGTCAGACTGCACATACCCTTCCCCAATGCCCCCCAAAAAGTCATCAGAATCCTTCTGGTTACCCTAGACAGGGGAACAAGGCGACGCTTGCCAACCTAAGAATGCGCCTAGCCTGGCTGGGCCTCTTTTCTCTCTATGTTTCTCCACATAGAGCAAGAAGAGCCGGGGCCCTTACATTCATTGAGGGAAGGGGGTCTTACCCAGTTTCCTATTCTTTCAGGGGAAAAGACCCTGCGGAGGCCACACCTGCCCGAAAGGGGGAGGTAAAGGTGGCGAATATATCACATGGTTTTTAGGCGACATGTGGAACGTGGCACAGTGGTAGATCCAGCCTCAAGGAGGGGGGAGTTGCTACAGCATGGCGACCAGAGGGCAGCTGAGGCTGCCTAAGGGAGACGTGGGTCCACTTCGTAAGGGGACCGTACCGCAGAAAATACACACATGGGGAGTCCATGTAGGAGTCCTGACCTGTGGAGCACCAATTCCAGCACAGGGTAGATTAAGTACCCGCAGTGGATTGGGTCGGCTGGACTGAACTCCAGGCAGGTGTCGCCTGGAAGAAGGGGCTCTGGGTTGGTTGATCATGGCTACGACGGTAGGTGGCAGACCATCTAGATGTTCTGTGTCCCATCCAGGGGCCAGACTTAGAGGTTCCAAAGGTCTGGGTGCTGATGCCAGAGCGTGCCCCGTCCCTGAGAAAGTAGGTCTTCCCTCAGAGGAATTCGCCAGGGAGGGGCTGTCGCGAGGAGTACGAGGTCCGAGAACCAGGACAGGGTGAGCCAATAGGGAGCCACTAGGGTGACTTGTTCCTCATCCTCCCTGACCTTGCACAGCACCTGTGCAAGAAGACTCACTGGGGGAAATGCGTACTTGCGCAGCCCCACAGGCCAGCTGTGTGCCAGTGCATCTGCCCCGAGGGGAGCCTCTGATTGGGCATACCAGAGCCGGCAGTGGGAGGTCTCTCGGGTGGCAAACAGGTCTACCTGGGCCTTGTCGAACCATTCCCAAATCAGCTGGACTGACTGGGGGTGAAGCCTCCACTCTCCACTGGGCAAGCGTTGTCGTGACATTGAGGTTGCCGGGGATGTGAGTGGCACGCAGAGACTCGAGTCGCTGCTAGCTTCAAAGGAGGAGACGACAGGCGAGTCGTGACATGTGGCGGGAGCGTAAGCCGCCTTGCCGATTTATGTATGCTACCACGGTGATGGTGTCTGACCTGATCAGGACATGTTTGTCTCAAACTAATGGGAGAAATTTTCGCAGGGCAAAGAAAACTGTCAGCAACTCCAGGCAGTTGATGTGCCAGTGCAGTGGGGCCCCTTTTCAATGGCCTGCCACTGCGTGCCCATTGCACACGGCGTCCCAACCCAATCTGGAGGCGTCGGTCGTGACCAAGACGTGATGGGACACCTGGTGCTCCTGCTCCGCAAAAAGCAGAGGTCTGTCCAGGGTTTGAATGTTTGGTGGGGGTGACATCACACGGTGCGTGCCACGGCGCCATGCCCGTCTCAGGACTCAAGTCTGATGCCAGTGCTGAAGCGGTCTCATATGCATCAACCCCAGTGGCGTGACCGCCACAGAGGATGCCATATGCCCCAGGAGCCTCTGGAAAAGTTTTAAGGGGACCGCTGTTCCTGGCCTGAAGAGGCAAGGCATTCCAGCACCAACTGTGCACACTCGTTGGTGAGACGTGCTGATATTGAGACTGAGTCTAACTCCATGCCGAGAAAAGAGATGCTCTGAACTGGGGTGAGCTTGCTCTTTTCTCAGTTGACCTGAAGCCCCAAACAGTTGAGGTGCCTGAGCACCTGGTCTCTGTGACCGCATAGTAGCTCTCAGGAATGGGCCAAGATAAGCCAGTCATCGAGGTAATTGAGTATGCCAATGCCGGCTTCTCGGAGAAGAAGCGAGGGGACAGAGACATGCCGAAGGGGAGGACTTTGTACTGAAAAGCCTGGCCGTCGAACACGAACCGTAGAAAGGATCAGTGTCAAGACAGAATTCAGATGTGGAAGAACGAGTCCTTCAGGTCTACCGCTGTGAACCAATCTAGATGCCGGACGCAAGTTAAGATGTGTTTTTGCGTGAGCATTTTGAACGGGAGTTTGTGCAAAGATTGGTTGAAAACTCGCAAATCCAAGATCGGTCGTAAGCCGCCACCTTTCTTGGGTACAATGACGTAAGGGCTGTAGAAACCCTTCTTCATCGCGGTTGGAGGGACAGGCTCTATTGCGTCTTTGAGTAAGACAGTAGCGACGGGTTAGTGACTGAGGAGGAGGTCCAGTGGAGGCGTCCTTTAGACTCGTCAGGACCGGCTGGCCGGGAAACAGTCGTGGGGCTGAAGGCGGGGAGTCCGCGTCCAGCATGCCAGGACTGTTGATATCTGGCGGCAGAGTGCCATGAGAACGGCATTTGCGGGCCAGGTGACCCAGAGACAAAGGAAGTAGCTCTTTTACTGAGAATGTGGGTAAAATAAATTGAAATAAATTCAACAAAAGATTCTCCTCCCAGCCCTCCACTGGGGGACGGAGTGGTCTTGACGTTGAGCGTCTCAGGAGCGACTGGGAGACTTTCGGGTCCTCGAGGGGGTCTGTGAGACAGGAGGGCATCTGCTTCCTGTAGTGTGCTCGACGCTGGGGCTGAGAGCTGGGGCCGGGTTGAGGCGGAGCAGGGTGTTTTTTAGCCAAAGGAGGATGCCTTCGGCGGGCATGGCCCATGGCGGCAGGCTTGCGGCGGGGAAGGATGTGCGAGATGGTCTCCGTCTGCTTCTTCACCGTGGAGAACTGCTGGGCGAAGTCCTCGACTGTGTCGCAGAAGAGGCCGAACTGGGAGACAGGGGCATTGAGAAAGCAAGCTTTGTCAGTCTCACGCATCTCGACCAAGTTCAGCCACAGATGATTTTTCCTGGACGACAAGCGTGGCCATCACCTGCCAGAGTGACTGCGCTGTGACCTTCGTGGCTCTGAGGGCGAGGTCAGTCACTGAGCACAGTTTCTGCAACACATCGGGATCAGGGCTACCCCCGTGGAGATCTTTAAGCGCCTTGGCCTGGTGGACCTGCAGGAGTGCCATGGCGAGCAGGGCGGAAGCGGCGTGTTCGGCGGCACTGTAGGCTTTGGCGGTCAATGACGATGTTGTCCTACAGGCCTTGGAGGAGAGCACAGGGCGACCCCGCCAGGTGGTAGGGTTTCCGGGGCATAGGTGGAGCGCAACAGCCCTATCCACCTGGGGAATAGCTGTATATCCATGGGCCGCTCCGGCGTCGAGGGTAGCGAGAGCGGATGAGCGAGTGGCTTTGTGACAAGTGGAGAGGGGTGCTTACCACGAAGACGTCAGCTCATCATGCATCTCCGGGAAAAACGGGACCGGTGGGGGGTGAGGCTGTGAGCGGCGCGCAGACTCTAGGAACTCCCCCACAGCGATGGCTGTGGGGAGGACGGAGGGTTCCAGCCCCACGCTGGCGGCGGCCCGGGAAAGCATGCTGGTCATCTGCACGTCAGCCTCAGCCTGGGCATGCTGGCCGAAGGCGGCAGCCCAGGGGAGTCATCAACATCAGACGCCGTGCTCTCCGATGCAGCGGCGAGCTCATCCACCTCGAGCTTTAGAGGATAGGCAGGCAGGATGGCCACGAGGCGAGCCGCTGTTGCTTCGAGCACGGACGGGAGTCAATGAGCGTGCTGGGGGGCAGGTGGTCCGAGGGGGGTGTACCCGGTGGAGCTGCACCCGTTGCCATCCCCAGATCGCCTCCAGCGCCAGCTGTATCGTCCTCAATCCCATGGGAAGAAGGACCAATGCGGGGGGCGGCTTGAGTGGCATGCATTCTGTTGAAAGCTAGTCGCGACTTCAATGTTGTCATGGTCATGCCCTCGCAGTGAGTGCATGAACCATCCACAAACTCTGCCTGGGTGTGATCGCTGCCCAGACACACGCTGTAGCCATCTGAAGCGGAGAGCACTCTACCGCATCCAAGAACTACACAGGGGCGAAATGACAAATTTATAAAGACACATCCTGAAAAGGACGTTCAACACCGCTGTGTAAATGCTCTTTTAGAGGAAAATACTCTTTTATAGAGAAAATCACTCTTTTACAGTGTCGACACAACGTCGAAGTGAGCGACAGATGGGGAACAGTAGTTACAATGCTTCATTTACCTTTGAATTTTGAATGTGATTTCATAATGGAAATGCTTACACCTGAACCACCTACATCAGATTAAATTAACGTATTCTTATCTAACCATTGAAGTAACTATCTTTACACATAATGAATTCTAGTAATCTTACTTAGCATCTGGCGGAGAAATGTGGTTCCATTCAGCGATTATTGCCAATACCTTAGGAAATGTGTTAATGGAAAAGACAAATAACAAATAACTAAGTGAAATAAGTATTCATGTCAAACTAGAATAAAGCTGGAGACAACCTACACTTGCCTTTCGCCATTATTATCTCTTTTGTCTATATTGTCTGCATTATCTGTATTGAAATAAATTACATGTATGTCTCTCCATCTGTATGTGTAAGTGTGTGTGTGCACTCACTCTAAATGAGTGAAGTTGTTTTATTTAGATGAGTTACATTACAAAGGCCAAAACAGCTGCTTCAGAGGATTTGACCAATTTATTATTTTTGTGTTATTCAATTACAACACAAAGACACTGTGCTACATTCTCATCATAACAAATTACCTCCAAACAAATAATTAGTGCTGGGAATAAATCTCTTGTCATATTTCATTACGACACAATATGCCAGGAATGTGCTCTGAAATACCAATTCTGTTCAATTTGTCCATTCTGAGATTTTGTTAAAGGAATAGTTTAAACAAAATAAAAATTCTGTCATCATTTACTCATTTTCATTTTGTTCAAAACCAATACTGTATGGATTTCTTTCTTTTGTGGAACACAAAAGGAGATGTCAGGGAGAATATTAGTCACAATTCACTTAAATTGCATCTTTATTTTTTTCCATACAGTGAATGTGAATGGTAAATGAAGCTGTTTCCAAAATTGCTAACTCATTCATTTATTCACTATTTCTTATATACTATACACTGTTTGTCACAGAGAGCCCTGAAGCTGTCACAGAAACAACTTTGTCACATATGTACTTTTATCTTTCTTGTGCCTTTAGACAAGATATTCTCATAAAATTGTATACATTATATACAAAAAATATGAATTCTGTTTGTCATGTTTAATATATATATATATATATATATATATATATATATATATATATATATATATATATATAATGATGAATTAAATAATATAAAAAACCTGCTAACAAGAAAAAAACACATTTGAATAAACATACAATATTGTATTTATTATTTTGTGTGGTCTTGAAACTCGTAGAGAAGCACAGAGAAGAGATAAACGTGTGCATAGCTCCCTAATGCAATTTTAATACAGTACTAAAGTTATCAATTGTATCCACTGATTAGATGAATACATTATTTACATGTGATGAAGGAAATATTTGAATCATCCTCCACATTATGATTTCCATATCACCTCAGTGAATTAGTGAAGTAAGCACTTGGAAAAGAAAAATCAACAACAGCCTCATCTACTGTATATAATTTCATCTGAATAAATAAATCAAACTGGAAAATGTATCTGTATGATTTTGTCTCATTGTATTTTAATATTGAATTTTGCCAAAAAGTATAACAATACAGTCATGGTGAAATAAAAGATTGCTTGAACAAAGGAAGCTGTGAACGGTCTTGCTCTCTCCTTGAGACCTGCTCACCCACATCGGTCTCTCTCTCTCTTGCGCATGCTCCCTCTCGCAGCTCGTCAGTCCTCCCCACTGTGGATTATGGGAAAAATAGGGTCGGAGTATACACTCGAAATCAGAGTGCATTGTGTGTAAGAATGTGTGAGTATATATAAGGAACGGGTTGTCACTCAGAATTCAAACAGTACTACAAAATGGCCTACACCCAAAATAGTGCAATATATAGTGGCTATGGGGCAATCTTAGACCCAGATCGAGGCATGAGTCATGCTACCTAACATCTCCTTTTGTGTTCAAATGAAGGAAATTATCTTAAACACCTTGTTCACTGAACATTAGGAAATTAAATTCAAGCAACATTCTCTTGACATGACTCGGTTACCAAAGCCTATTTAAAAATAAGGCTCAAATTAATACAATAAAACTTAATGGGCACTATTTTAGGAATTCTTAGCTAAAATTCTGATAACATAATCCTATTATGGAGACTAAATTCAAGTGTTTAATATTCTGGACCAAACTAGAGATGTCCACACAGAGCAGAAAAAAAAATTGGAATGTCCTTATGTTAGAATTTGAAGCCTCATTGGATTCATCATATACAGAGATTACATATGCGCTCTAATCAACTTCCAAACTCTTATTAAGCAAAACCATATCAGATCATTTGTCGTATACATTCCTGCAGGGCAAAGGGTGATCATTCAGCTAATTATTTTCATTATGGAGGCCTGATTTTTTTTCTCTCTATAATTACACTGCAACTCAGACCTTATTTCCAAACTAGAGGCCAGAGTTATTAAAACAGTCTGTTATGCAACTGCACATAATTAACAGCAACAAATTAGGCTTTTTAAATGTGAAAGCACCATATGTACAATTAATGTTCTAATCAACCTTTTTGAAACACAGCACGTAGTTCATTTGGAATAGCCCTTCTGTTTGCATAATGAACACAGTTGAAATGGAGGGTGGAGGGTAGGCAACTAGTCAGACAACAAAGAATAAACTAATGAAGTATGCACAGAATCTAGAAAGAGCATGATTCCCTCTGCACTCTTTTGTAGTTTGTCCAGCAGTGTAGAAAATGCTTGTTGAATAATAATATATATGAATATCATAATAGCTTATTGTCATAACGGTGTCTTTTTAATTAGAGTCTGTTTTTTGCTCTACTTTTTATCAATGGACATTAAACAATGTTTTTGCTCTACTTTTTATCAATGGACATTAAACAATGTTTTTGCTCTACTTTTTATCAATGTACATTAAACAATGTTTTTGCTCTACTTTTTATCAATGGACATTAAACAATGTTTTTGCTCTACTTTTTATTAATGGACATTAAACAATGTTTTTACACTTAAAAGTGCAAAAGTGTGTGATTTTTTTTTACACACTTTGTTAATGTCTCTGTGGTGTTATCAAAACATCACTCTGTTTGTTTGAGAATTCCAACACACCAACATTGGCTCAACCAATGGCATGACTTTGGGGCTGGACTGTTTTTTAACCATGGGAAGATAGAGGAGTGTTTGGGAAACCTGTTTGAAAACAATTTGAGGATCCTCTTGAAATGTTTACCCAAAATGAAAATCCGCATGTTGTTCCAAACCTGTATGACAGTCACCATTCACTTTCATTGTATTATTTTTTTCCATACAATGAAAGTGAATGGTGACTGTGGTTTACATACTGTGTACAATTTTCTTTCGTTCTCCTAAGAAGAAAGAAAGTCATGCACATTTGAAAGAACATGAAGGTGAGAAATTATGACATCATTTTTGGGGATGAACTATCCCTGTAATGTTATTTATCTTGTAATTGTGACTTGCGTGGTCTCTTCAAGGTATCATTGATAGCAACCAAACAAGCCTATCAAAGGTAAATTATTAAATAGTAATAACAAAACTCAGCTATTATCATGATTACCCAAGGACTGTTGGATTTATATTGAATTACATGAAAGGCAAACAGGCAAATCGTAATGCTTGATGGTGAGCTTATGCTAACACTTAAACTTTACAACATTAGTTTACACACTAATTACTATTGATTCACAACCCATGGCTTTATGTAATGTAGATGAAACCCAATACACCACACATAATCAATGTTGCTGTGTGTTCTTTTGAGGACAAAAACATCATTTCTAATTTATTAAAATTCCCTCAATATTGCCCAGAGGTTGAATTTGATTTCTATTGAATGCAGTGTTGTGCAGAAGAAGAAGAAGAAGAAAAAAAGATACAAATAATGGCACAATGCACAAATCAGATATACAATTTGCAGTTAGCACTATTGTAGTACCAAATCTGAAACAGCTATTCACTCTATTTCCAATCAACCAACTTTAAATTTCACCTCTGCATTGCCTCAGGTCTGTAAAGTCAATCTGCACTAAATTAGCTTTTCTGTTTCATCTCCAAAACTGATACAAATCTAAATATATACTGTAAGTTATATAAACTATCAGTCAAAAGTTTGGACACACTTGACTATTATAAAATATGTAAAATAGTAGTAATAAAAAATAGGTATTGTAGACGTGTCCATACGTTTGACTGGCAGTGTATACATGTACTTCAAGTGACCCTGTGGATGTCCTGCCAAGGTGGACAATATTGTGATATCCTGAATGGTTGTTAAGAAAGAGGGCAAGGATGAAAGAGAGAGCTATAAGAATCATGAATCTCACATTTTATTCTAATGATTATGAATGTCCTAATTATTTGCAATTTACAGATTCTCAATGGCCACATTTTTGCATTTATTTCTTTGGATGAAAATCCCTTCTTTTAGTCGCACTCCCGTATCTCATCTAGAGGAAGAAGTAAGGTGGAAAGAAAAGAAAATAAGATCTAAAAAGATCAATAAACATTTCATCAGATTTCAAGGATGGCATTACCCCGAGCTTTATGGAGGCTCTGACACAGTTTCAGGGTGGTCGAGTCCTTGGGAATTTAAAGAAAAGTTTATAGCGCTGTAAACATGATACCATTCTCTTTTCCATTTCATCCACATAAAGTGCAGACAGATCAGTAAATCTGCAATGGATGGAGGTTGTGGATGCTACTTTAGCACCCTCACTCTCTCTGTCTTTCCCTCCTCTCCATCAGTACTCCTCATCTGCTCCATTGTCCTTCACACTATTATTTAAATAGGGTCGGTTTATCCTCTGATGTTTTGAGATGCTGTACAGTTACCGTAAAGTAAACATGTGCTTGCATATTATCTCTGAGCTGTTTTTATATTGGCTATGATCTTTTCTTTGATAAGAGAGCACAGCTTTCATAATGTGCAAAAATGCAACAAATGATCCCTTACCCTTGCTCACTGCAGGGTGATATTTTAACAAACAGCTACAACCAAATTACTGCATCTGTTTATTTTTAAAATATTTGATAAATGATAAGCAATAGTGTCTCAGCACTCATTTATGTTTATTACAGTAGTTATAACAAAGCAGCTTTACAGAGTTTGAAGCCTAAATCCCAATATCTGCATCCAAAGGAAGGAGGTTTTTCTGAAATATTAACCCTTTCAGAAAATTGCAAATCTTACTTGCTCATCACACAGGGCTTGTGGTTTATTTCATGTTTTCTAAATTCATATGAAAGTTATGTGTGGGTAACAGACCTGCAGCCCGAAATTGCACATGTTGTCAGCTACTGACTGTATCTTTTGAGACAAAGTTTTTATTCCTGTAGGGGGCACTTAACGCTCTGAAAACTGAATACTCCATACAGTATATTTGCGTTTAAATCTCAGAACATTTTATATCCCTTTGGAGACATTTTACATGGATAGATATTTTTTATAAAAACTGATAATGTCAAGGATTCATACCTGTGAACTGGAATCTACCTCAGCATTATCTATGAAAAGCATTTTTAAAAATCCCCTTATCCCCTCCAATCAAGCATCTGTCCTTGTTTGTTTATATATATATATATATATATTTATATATATATATATATATATATATATATATATATATATATATAAACAAGGACAGATGCTTGATTGGAGGGGATAAGTCACCCACTTCACAGTAATGTCTCACTAGATTATACAATAAAAATTAAAACAGCCAAACTCTAGCGCCAAGGCTCTCCTTGAAGCAAGCAGGAAAGAAAGTGAGAGGTTCGGTGTGAGTCCATATAATAAATTCAGGTCAGCATTTAAAAAAGCGAAATGGACACTTCATCCTGACACTCCTGAGAGGCCAAATTGCATCTACCCTCTCCTGTGACAAAGCAGCTGATGGCAAAATAACAGGACAGCCGGACTGAATCATTCAAGCCCTGAGGCCCCATGAGGAGGTTTCAACCCAGAAGAGAGTGGCGGTAACCGAGGAGGAGGAGTAAGGGTGAAGATACAGGTGGAGGGAAGCCTGCAGTAAAGGCTTTTTCTATTTTCATACTTCAACCCATGGTACTAAAATACAATTATGGCTATGGGTTTTGAATGCTTTGCTGGGATGAGACTTTTCTGTTGTCATAGAGGCAACACAGATGGGAGACTTTTTTTTTTTTTTTTTACAGATGAATTGTAAAATGAGGGGATTGCCGGTATTTAGCCTAATCATAAGACGCACATGGTGCAATGAAATCTGTGCATCAGCACTGGTCCCAATGAATGACAAAATTACCCATATATTAAAACCCTCTTAGCTGTCTGTCATTTGTTTTTCCAAATAACCTAAATAAAAATGAACAAAAGCTATAGTCCATGATTTCCTGGCCAATTAATTGTGGATGTTGCAAATAGAAGCTTCTATAAGTATTACATTACCTACTGTAATTTCATATTAAGTCATTCCAAAGCCAAAAGTTTTTCCAAAACCAAAGGGAGCCCAAACTCATAAAAATTACGTGGCTGTAGCTACATTTTTGCTAATTGATTTTATGTGGCTCCTTACACGTATCGCAGCAGTTACAAGGCTAAAAACAGGTTAAATGGTCTATCAAATAGCTGAATGGTGAATTTTAAATCAATAAAACCTACCTCCCTACCCTAAAGCCCTGGGTATACTTCCAATCTGATTCGAACACTCAGTGTCTGGGTAATGTTGAAGGCGAGCCTGTCAAAGTATACTCTGTATAACTGTGCTCGCATACACAGGCATTTGGCGTATGCACACTACGACTGCTATGAGACACCAGACTTTCTCTTCAGAAATCCTAAACCTAAAATCCTAAACCTAACTGACAGTGCTATAAAAAGCAAATGTGAGATGAAAAGCACAGTTGGTGAAGCAACAACATCATGTTGTGGTGCTTCAATGACACAGCCGACTGCTTTCAAACACTCACATAAGTGTGTCTGCCCATGCACTTGTGTCTTGTGATGAATGCAGCGCTCCTGCACGAGACTCTGCACTGTTTTTAATCAAACTACTTCTCTTTAATTGATATTAATATAAACACAGCTGTTAATGAATTACAAGAGTGTAAACAGGCAGGATTAAATCTGTGCTGTCTTAACGAGATATTAAATCAAACAAAGCCATTAATGTATAAGCAGACATGACAAAATCTTCAAAATGTTTGATTTGTACGATGTTTAAATGTATATAAGCTGCATGCTGTCTGTTATAGGCATTCTTACTGCATCAAATCAGAATTAATGTAGATATATCACACAGTAATATTATTATTATTATTATTTATTTATTTATTGTAAAATAACATTGTTTTATTGCATATTTGCTTACAAGTTCAATACAAAGTTAACATAGAACTATTAATGGAGCTTTTTTCTGCTTGTTTTTCTTTTTAGTCAGCAGTTGTGAGAAACAGGTTAAATAGTTTGTTATTATTATTATTATTATTATAAATTGTATGCAGTTTATTTTAACATTATTTATTTATTTATATATTTTATTGTACTTCTTCCAATAATCCAATAAAAGGTACTGTTTGGTTGATAATGTATTCGTTGCGTCCTCTTGTGGACATTTTCAATGTATATATTTGATTTACAACTTAATTGCATGTTTGCTTAGACTGATTGGTGATTGATTACATTTTGTCATAACCTCTTGTAAATTATATGTTACTTTGTTTAATACCCTTCATTTATGTCCAGGTTTTTTAAATCACTGAATTAAGCATTTTTCTTCAGAAACGTGAGAGAATTATACTAAGCAAAAAAAAAATTAATTCTCAATTTATCCAGAACCGTGCAGCTCTTCTTACAAGTTATGCACTGTAGTGTTTAGAAGTCAGCAAGAAGATAGCATTGTGCGAAGAACAGGGCAAAAAGTGAATGTTACCGAACGGATAATCTACCAATTTACTCATGATTTGTGTGAAAGGAAACAAAAGTCATTGTTGTTTTAGCACCTCTAGTGTTCATTTCCCCAGGAAACTGCCCCATTACGCACAACGGGCCACATATAGACATGTATACAGTATTTTTTACGTATAGAAACGTGTTTCTATGAGAACGGGTTTCTCACCATGCTTTCACAAAACTTGGGAAATGATGCAAGACACTGATGGACTACTTTTATGACATATTTGGGTCTTTTTTTAAGTGAGGCAGTATCCACCATATTAACAGCATGGACTGTGATATTCATTAAAACATCTCCTTTTGTGTTCCAGACAAGAATGAAAGTCATACGGGTTCTAAATGACATTAGGATGATATTTGGGTGAACTATTCCTTTAACGGAAAATATTTTGTCTTTCAATTTGACTGATAAAAACAGGTATCTGGTCTGTTGTGTTTCTCTACTGTAGAAACATTTCCATAGTAAAAGATACATATATATTTTACTACAGTAACCTACAGTGGTAATCTACATGATCTTTTTTTTTATACTGGTAAAATAGGCTATGAGAATGTGGACACACAGGCTTCTGTGAGCTATTGAAAATGTTAATACTGGCTGTATCAAGACAATATCAAGCATAAGGGACAGAAATAGACCATGACAAATTTTACATCCTTGTCCATTAGAATGTCAGATAATGATTATTTATCAACCTCAAAGGGTAACATTGAGGTACAACCTCAAATCAGTTTTTTTTTTTAGGAAGGAATCTAGCACATAGCCGAAGAATCTTTGCTCATTTCATAGAAAGAACCTCTTTGTGTAATCTATCTCATCTGCCATTGGAGAACCCCAAGACGCTGGCTTTGACAGGTTGGATGCTCTGGGCCCTCCTCTATGGATTCTCACACCACGTAACTGACTATTGTTTGGGTTCATAAACAGAGTGATTGAGTGTTGCTGGCAGCCCAGTCGCCACTACAGCCAGCACCAGCTGATATACGGCAGCAAGGACTAGTAGCAAGGGAAATCAAATCGCTGTCCCACAGACGGCTCATAATCATTTCCCGTGTGTGTTTTTTTAGTGGCCCTTTACCACTGTTGTCTGTCACACTCATAACACTTCACGGTGCTATTGTTTTCTGCTGAATAATGACATGTGTTTAAAGGGACACTCCATCTTTATTATTTTCTTATTTTAAATGCTCAGATATGCTATGGTCATAGAAATGTTAGTATATGCAAACATTTATTTATTTTACAACTTTATTATATAAACTAAAGGGGAAATTTATATGGCAAAGCATTACCAAACAGAATTGCACAAAAAATTTATGTTTTTGAGAAGGTTTCATAAACAGTCCCCAGTCTTCCATTGGTTGTGCAAACAGATAGTCCTGCCCCAGACCCATACCATTGTTTGAGCTAGTGTTGGGCTGTTCTTTATCCTCAAACAAACAGTAATGTTTTTATAGTGCCACAGAGCCACAGTGTTTACATTTTTGGGGGAAATCAACTTACAAATGGTCTACTGATAGTTGTGTCTAGGATCGGATAACATTAATTAACAGAAAAAAATGGCACAATTCAGCTTTAATTTATTTGATTTGTGTCCTTGACCCCTCTTCTTACCGAAGTCACTTTTGTAAAAGGGTCAGTGAGAGTTTCTCCAGTGTCGGGAGAAAGCAAAATACAAAACAAAAAATCAGTCCCACAAAAAGTGGAAATTCTTGAAAAAGAAAGGTTGAGTAGTGCAGAATAATGATTTATTATAATTTTATTTTTTTTAAAAAGACCCCTCTTCTTACCGAATACTGGTTTGAGTATTTCTGCCTAACTCCTGGGACTTTCATGCACTACAGTCTCTAGAGTTTAATCAGAATGGTGCTAAAAAAAATCCAGTGAGCTGCAGTTCTGCAGAGAGAAACGCCTTGTTGATGAGAGAGGTCAACAGAGAATGGCCAGACTGTTTTGAACTTACAGAAAGATTATGGTAACTCAGATAACCCCTCTGTACAATTGTAGTGAGCAGATCAGCATCTTAGAATGCACAATCGAATGAAAAAATAGTTGTACAGGTGTAACTAATAAAGTTGTCGGTGAGTGTATGTTTGAAAAATTCAAGAAATGAAAGATTAAATTGTGTACACTATCATGTATTCAAGGTACAAGGAAATTAAAAGGAAATTTTACTTTATGGTTACACCTCATGACATTATAAATGTCATTAAATAATTTTGTGTAAAAATGTTATGAATGTGTGAAACTAAATTGGACGCAAACATTTTATTTCTGTGAACTTGATATGTTTTTTAAACTTACTTAATACTTAATTCTTATTTTTATCATCTTAGACATATTATTTGCCATTAAACCAAAAAACAAACTCCTTGACAGCTTCCAATTTTTATTTTGTCATCTGAAAAAACTCAAAGGAAATTCCATATCTTTTACAGTATATATATATAAAACAATTTACCATGCAGAAGGGGCACGCACAAGTACAGGTGTCCTGAAGGTGCTATTATTAGTTATGGAACAGCTGTGTGGGACATGAATGATAAAGCCAGGATAGATGGATAATGAGCAAGGACAGAGCATGTTTTTATATTTTATTTTTGTGTGATAATTACTGATTCAATAATTATTCAATCTCTGTATTCACTGGAAGGATACTGTATATGTGAGCTGGTATTCACTTGAGCTACAATACGCTGTGTTGCCCTCCAGACATCCAACATATTTTAAATCCAAGATTTTGGAGATATTTCAAATATTTCCCCTAACTTGCCACAAGGCATGCCTGAGGGCTCTATTTATTTGACTCTAAATGCCAGTGTTAGATCACTGTATTCCCTCTCAAGTCGCAAAATAATGAAAAATGTATGCCAAGTGCAGGATCTCTCCGTTATTTAAATTGTTAAAGCTCAAACTGCACTACGGTAATAATCCTAAACTCTTTCACCTTTAACATAACTAGACAATTTTATATTACTGCTGCTACTGTTATGACTGATTCTAAAGGCTATAGCAGTACTAATACTATTAAACAAAACAGAAGGAAGTATTGTGCATACCATTAAGCACTTAAATACAAAGGATTGTTATTTTTTATCTTTTTATATTAAGTAAATAAATAAATAACAAAAACATACAAAAAATGGGAATAGAATAATGTCCAGGCCTGTTATTTAAAATTATCTGAAAATTAACAGTGTTACATGCTGTTTCTGTCAAGAAAAGGGATAGTTCACGCCAAAATGAAAATGATGTCAAATATTTACTCACCCTCTTGTTATTCCAAACCCAAATTACTTTCTTTATTCTTTGGACAAAAACGGAGATGTAAGTCAGAACGACAGCCTCAGTTACCAATCACTTTCATTGTATAGACAAAAGATGCAATAAAAGTGAATGGTTACTGAGACTCACATAATGACTTACTTACTTACTTATAATCTCCTTTTGTGTTCCACTGAATAAAGAAAGTCATACAGGTTTGGAACCACATGAGTGTATATAAATGACAGAATTTTAATTTTGGTGTATATAACTACATAACTGGAAAGGTTTGCATTCCTCCAGAGATGGGAAACATCCACTGTGGGCTAGTCAGGGGCGTATTATTGCTGTTATGGTGGAACTGTAACATATACGTTATGGCATTGAAGGTGTGGAGGAGTCTAACAGCCTCAACAAGGTTTTTGAGAGCTGAAATTGTAAGGTCAGACTCCAACATCGACTGTTCTACTTGTGGAGAACCCTTTTTGGCTCTTGTGCTCCATCTGTCATCATACCCTTCCATTGACAACACATTAATCCTGCAGCTCAGAGAGGCTTTTACTCTTTACCTGTGAACTTACCTTTGGCTCAAATCCCGACGGCATAGTGCATGTTTGTTGTTGTGAAAAAGTGGGTTGATAATGCATGTAGCAGGACCTGTATTGTACTGTATAACTACTGAATTTCTGTGTGGATGTGTCTACACAAGCCCAAAGGGAGCTCTAATCAGAGCCAGAGTGCACTCTGGGGCTGCACACACTCGTTTGCTGCTGCCTGGAGGTAATAGATGGGACCACTGAGAACCCTTAGACTGGGCCAGAGCTGTGCTACCCTCTTCCTACTAACCCTGCCTGACACCTCCACAGCCCACCTGCAGCTTACGTGTACATGTGGCCCTGACTCATTGCCACACTCCAGTGAGCATGACCAAAATAGCCTGCCTCCAAGCCCTTTTATTGCACTCTTCTGATCCATGTGTTTACTTGTGTGCAACTGATAGTTGGGCTGCGATGTGCTTTTTTTGAAACATGCTTGATTGCTCTCAAAAAGCATTCTGTAAAAAAGTAAACTATAAGGGGTTGGAGACTTCTGTCATTTCTTATGCTCAAGGCATGTATCCTTGAAAGTTCAGCTATTTTTTTCTTATGATTTCTTGGTTTGCATTTATTTTATCTGGCAAATTGCCCTTGGGGAGAAATAAATCAAATACTGCAGTTTACACTGTTTGTTTCATTAGTTGTGTGATTTCTACCAATACTTCAGGGGATGGTCATTGTATATATTCCATGGTAACATGGACTCTTGTAAAATCACTAAATATTGTGAATAAATGGGTTATGTTGTAGGAATTGATCTTCCACTACCCATGTGGCCAAGGAGGACTGATAGTTTCTACACAAAATTTAAAATGATGAGAAATGGATCATTTTGATTGATTCAGCCTTGATTTGGCCTGATCGCTCATGGCAGTCAATTAAATTGAGGTATTCCTGGTTCTTTTTTCTAGTGTGACAGGTTTACAGACAGAAGCTCAAAATAATCCTAGAAATAATCAGTAATTCTTCATTCTTCTCTACATAGGCAGGGCTTCACAAGCTCTCATACAGATATATTCGTAATGCTATCTTTTTATATATATATATATATATATATATATACAGTATATGTTTACACTAAATTAAGACTTAGGGCTCTATTTTCGTGACCACACTATACAAATAACATCTTATCTAAAGAACTTTGAGAGGGTGGTTATATTGGATTTCTTTGACCATTTCGTTATATTGATTATATTGTTTGTTTCATTTGAATTTAGAAATATTTGTAGTTTAATTTTTTGTTTTTTGAAGTGAAGTTCGTGCAAAAATACCAACGTAACCTGGGAGGCCGAAACAATTACTGTTAATACTAGTGAATATACAGTACTGTTTATATATTTGGACACATTCTGGTTTTCAAACCTAGTGAAACCTGCTCACAATTGTGAATCTCGAAAGGAACTGACTTCATACATCCAATAAAATTACCTTGACTAGTGTGATTAATTAAAAGTAATCACAAAAATGGTTAGTTCTGACGAAAGTTCTAGCATCATGTTGTTATATAATGCAAAGACATTCAGACATTTTCAAATGTTGTTTAAAGGGACGTTGTAACCAAAAATGAATATGTCTTCATTAACTCCATCATGCAACATATTCAGCCCTCCCGTTGTTCTAAATCAGAATGACTTACTTTCTTCTGTGGAACACAAAATCGTGTAGGGAACAAGATGTTGTGTCGAAGAAGCAACACTAGGGGTCTCTCTTGAGCGCCGAATATGCCTCTGATCTATGAAAAAAGGCCTATGAGAAGTTGGCAGACAGTATTTGCATACCCAGCCCCCGGACATATGGGTATAAAAGCGGGGAAATACATCAAGTTCATTCAGGATTTTTTTGAGGAGCCGAAAATGGTCCGGCCACTACAGTGGGTCGGCTCAGCGACGTGGCAGGGAGGACACAACATCTCGTTCCCTCCATCAGGGAACGGAGGTTACATACGTAACCTAGACATTCCCTGCCTGTTGCTCACTTCGATGTTGTGTCGAAGCGACACATTTAAATCACGCCATGCGCTGGGCCGTGTACGTGTTCTGCTGACACAGGAGCGGGCAGGTATTTTACGTGCAGAGGTGACCAGCTGTGTCAGACTGCACGTACCCTTCCCCAATGCCCCAAAAAAGTTGTCGGAATCCTTCTGGTTACCTTAGGCAGGGGAACAAGGCGACGCTTGCCAACCTGGGAACGCGCCAAGCCTGGCTGGGCTTCTTTTCTCTCTATGTTTCTCCACATAGAGCAAGAACGGCCGGGGCCCTTACACGCATAGATGGAAGGGGGTCTTACCCAGTTTCCTATTCTTTCAAGGGGAAAAAACTCTGCGGAGACCACCCCTGCCTGAAGGGGAGGTAAGAGTGGTGAATACATCACATGGGTTTTTAGGCGGCATGTGGAAATGGTGCAGTGGTAGATCCAACCTCGTTAGAGGGGCAACATGGCACCGGAGGGCAGCTGGGACTGCCTAAGGGAGATGCGGGTCCACTTCGTAAGGTGACCGTACCGCGGACAATACAAACAGGGGGAGTCCACGTAGGAGTCCTGAACTGTGGAGCACCTATTCCAGTACAGGGAAGATTACGTAGTGGATTGAGTCGGCGAGTTCCTCCGCTGAACTGCAGACCCAAATGGCTAGGGGATCATCCAGGGATCCGAATGAGTGGGATCTCCTGGGAGAGAAAGTGCACAGTTTTACCTCATCCGAGGGAAAGGGCACCATGTGCAAGCAATCTACCCAGCCAGACCGTCAGCGTGTTACCGAGTTCTACTGGCTCGGACCAGAGAAAACACGTAATGATACTGACTCAACCCGGAGATTGTAGAATCTCACAAAGGTATTAGGTGTTGCCCAACCCGCTGCTCTACATATGTCTGCCAGGGAGGTGCCCCTGGCCAGTGCCCACGAGGATGCAACACTCCTTGTTGAGTGTGCTCGGACCCACAAGGGGGGTCACGGCCTGGATGTGATAGGCCAATAAAATCACGTCCACAACCCAGTGGGAAAGCCTCTGTTTGGAGACAGCACTCCCTTTTCACTGTCCGCCAAAGCAGACAAAGAGCAGCTCAGAACACCTAAACCTCTGTGTGCGGTCCAAGTAGGTACGCAAAGCACGTACCGGACACAGCAACGAAGGGGCTGGGTCTGCCTCCTCCCGGGGCAGCGCTTGCAGGTTCACTACCTGATCTCTAAAGGGCATGGTAGGAACCTTGGGCACGTAGCCCGGTCACGGTCTTAGGATCACATATGTGTCTGCCGGACCGAACTCCAGGCAAGTGTCGCTAACAGAGTACGCTTGTAGGTCCCCGACCTTCTTGATGGAGGCGAGTGTGATCAGCAGGGCCGTCTTTAGAGAGAGGGCCCTGAGTCCAACTGATTCTAGCAGCTCGAAGGGAGGTCTCTGGAGATCTCAGGAGGGGAACAGGCTTGGCCGGGAGGGATTCAACCTCCGGGCGCCTCTAGGAACCCGATAATTAAGTTGGCTTACCCAAAGACTTGCCGTCTACTGCGTCATGCTGAGCCACGATGGCAGCGACATACACCTTTAGCCTCTATTGCATAAATAAGAGCACTGACCGACCTGCGCACCTCTGTGGGTCTTCAGCCCGGGAAGAACACCAATTTGCGAACAAGCGCCACTTCAGGGCGTAAAGATGCCTGGTAGAAGGGGCTCTGGCTTGGCTGATTGTGTCTTCATCGGCAGGTGGTAGACCAGCTAGATCTTCCGCATCCTGTCCAGGTGCCAGACGTGGAGGTTCCAAAGGTCTGGGTGCAGATGCCAGAGCATGCCCTGCCCCTGAGAAAAAAGGTCCTTCCTCAGGGGAATTTGCCAGGAAGGGGCTGTCGTGAGGAGTACGAAATCCGAGAACCAGTCCTGAGTAGGCCAATAAGGAGCCACCAGGGTACTTGTTCCTCGTCCTCTCTGACCTTGCACAGCACCTGTGAAAGAAGGATCACTGGGGGAAATGCGTACTTGCGCAGCACTGCAGGCCAGCTGTGTGCCATTGCGTCTGCCCCAAGGGGAGCCTCTGTTCGGGCATACCAGAGCGGGCAGTGGGAGGTCTCTCGGGAGGCAAACAGGTCTACCTGGGCCTTGCCAAACCGTTCCCAAATCAGCTGGACCGATTGGGGGTGAAGCCTCCACTCTCCACTGGGGAAGCTACCACATTGAGGTCACTGGGGATGTGAGTAGCACGCAGAGACTTGAGTCGCTGCTGGCTCCAAAGGAGGAGATGACGGGCGAGTTGTGACACGTGATTTATGTACGCTATCACGGTGGTGCTGTCTGACCTGACTAGGAAATGTTTTTCCCGAGCTAAAGTGAGGAACTTCCACAGGGCAAAGAAAAGAGCCAGCAACTCTAGGCAATTGATATGCCAGTGCAGCGGGGCCCCTCTACAAAGGCCCGCAAATGCGTGCCCATTGCACACGGTGCCCCAACCCAATCTGGAGGCGTCGGTCATGACCAAGACGCATCAGGACACCTGCTGCAAGGGTACTCCTGCCTGTAGAAAGCAGAGATCTGTCCAGGGTTTGAATGTCTGGTGGCAGGCGGAGGTGATCGTCACACGGTGCGTACCGTGGCGCCAGGCTCGTCTTGGGACTCGCGACCGCCGCGGAGGATGCCATATGCCCCAGGAGCCTCTGGAAGAGTTTTAAAGGGACCATTGTGCCTGGCCTGAAAGAGGCGAGTCATCTCAGCACCGACTGTGCACACTCATTGGTGAGGTGTGCCGACATTGAGACTGAGTCTAACTCCATGCCGAGAAAAGAGATGCTCTGAACCGGGGCAAGCTTGCTTTTTTCCCAGTTGACCTGAAGCCCCAGCTGGCTGAGGTGCCTGAGCACCTGGTCTCTGTAAGCGCAGAGTAACTCTCGTGGGTGGGCCAGAATAAGCCAGTCGTCGAGGTAATTGAGTATGCGAATGCCGGCTTCTCGGAGCAGGGCAAGAGCTGCCTCTGCGAGGGGACAGAGACATGCCGAAGGGGAGGACTTTGTACTGAAACGCCTGGCCGCCGAACACGGACCGTAGAAAGGGTTGGTCTCTTGGAAGAATTGAGACGTGGAAGTACGCATCCTTCAGGTCTACTGCTAAAACCAATCTAGATGCCGGACCCAAGTTAAGATGTGTTTTTGCGTGAGCATTTTGAACGGGAGTTTGAGCAAAGCCCAGTTGAAAACTCGCAGGTCCAAGATCGGTCGTAATCCGCCGTCTTTCTTGGGTACAACGAAGTAAGGGCTGTAGAAACCCTTCTTCATTTTGGTTGGATGGTCAGTCTCTATCGCGTCTTTGAGTAAAAGAATAGCGATTTCCGTGCGCTGGGATTTGGCATGTTCACCGTATACTGCGGTAAAGCGGACGCCCGCGAAGTGGGGCGGGGGCCTGGCAAAATGAATTGCGTAACCGAGTCGAATGATCCGGGCCAGCCAGCATGACGGGTTGGGAAGTGAAAGCCATGCATCCAAGCTCCGTGCTAGGGGAACCAAGGGGACGGTTATTTTTTACGTACCCAGCGGGGCTTCGCAGAGGGGCTTTGCAGCGGGGCAGACAGGTAGTTCGGCATCGGAAGGTGAAGACGCGTCCTGAGGCTCTAATGCTGAGAAAAGACTCAAAACACTTGCCTGGCTCCGCACACCCGGCAGGGGGCGGGTTAGTGACTTAGGAGGAGGTCCAGTATAGGCGTCCTCTAGACTCGTCGTAACCGGCTGGCTGGGGAACAGACGTGGGGCTGAAGGTGGGGGGGTCTACGTCCAGCATGCCAAGACTGTAGAGATCTGGTGGCAGGGTGCCGTGAGAATGGCATTTGTGGGCCAGGTGACCCAGAGACAAAGGAAATACCTCTGTTATTGAGAATGTGGATACCACATCCCCGTGTGTGTCGCCACCAAATCGCCACCATCGCAGCCGCATCATCCTCAATTCCGTGGGAAGAAGGAGCAATGCGGAGGGGAGTGGTGTGCTTTCTATTGAAAGTGAGTCGCGACCACAACGTTGCCATGGACATGCCCTCACAGTGAGAGCATGAACCATCAACAAACGCTGCCTCGGTGTGATCGCTGCCAAGACACACGAGACAACGCCTGTGGCCGTCTGAAGCAGAGAGCACTCTACCGCATCCAGGAACTACACAGGGGCGGAATGGCTTCTTTACAAAGACGCGTCCTGAAAAGGACATTCAACGCTGCCGTGTATTGCTCTAATATAAGAAAATACTCTTTTACAAGAAATAACACTCTTTTAATACTCTTTTAAGCTCTTGCGCTGTCAAAGTGCCCAGGGGCAAGCTGCACTGCCGTGCATGGAAGGAGAAAGCCGCTGAAGTGCGCTGTAGATCCAACAGCAGAGCGCATCAGAAGAACAGGAACGGGTGGTTGACTCGCAGCTTGCTGAAAATACAACCATCGGCTCCGAAGAAAATTTCTGAATGAACTCAACGTATTTCCCCGCTTTTATACCCGTATGTCCGGGGGCAGGATATGCAAATACTGTCTGCCAACTTCTCATTTGCCTTTTTTCATAGATTAAGAGGCATATTTGGTGCTCAAGAGAGACCCCTAGTGTCGCTTCTTCGACACAACGTCGAAGTGAGCAACAGATGGGGAACTTTTGTTTTTTGCACCTTTTTATTTTTCATACAACTAAAGTGAATGGTAACTGAGGCTAACATTCTGCCTAACATCTCTTTTTGTGTTCCACGGAATAAATAAAGTCATGTGGATTTGGATCAACATAAGTGTGAGAAAATAATTACAATATTTTCATTTTGGGGACATTTTCCCTTTTGAGTGTCCTAATGGGGTCACTGTAAATGTTGTCTTTGTGCAACTCAGATCTGATATAATATCAGTAAAGTACTAAACAAAGGTCTCATCCTATAACCTGGAAAGAACAGCACATAAATATAAGGTTCTAAAGTTTCACTGTTTGGATAAATGGCATGTAAAAGGATTATGTGAATTGGTCTTTAAGGATTAACGAGTTATCAGATAATAGTGCATGTGATTCCACATGTTTGTTTTTGTAATGGAGTGAGAAAAACATTGTTCTCATTAGGGAAATAATGTGGAGAACAGAAATTGTAACAACATCCATCCATATGCCAATTTTCAGTGTGCTTATAACTGAAAATGCAGTGAAAATTTGGTAATATTATGTTTCCTGTCTGAGGTAATAGAACACACCCAGTGACCACATCCCACATGCAAATGCACACATACACATTTGACAAACATAGATATTGAAATCCGTTGGGTTTCCCCACAGCTCTGTCCTGTATTATAACACTGAATTATACTGTATATCAAATCAGAATATACACAATATGTTAGAAAATCATGACTAATCAGATTAATAACCACAGCTTGCTCAGTGGCTAATGCAGTTGTTATCCTATAGATATGGTTGCATAAGGAGGATGTAGCCCCAAGCATCAGAGGTTTGGTCAATGTACCATACATTTCATTTCACATGTAATCTGAATAATTCTGAATTTAATTCAGGCATCATTCATTAGTGTATATAAAAAATAATGAATTGCCTCTCGGTTCAACAATCTAGGCCAATGCAATTATGTTCTTGGTATGAAAAAACAGAGGTGTTGGTAAATGGTGTGACAACACGGGTCAAAGTGAATACATTTTGTGGATATGTGACTGCATGAAAAAAAAATCTGTTGAATTTCATATGTGTTTAATGCTAATGCATGAGTGTATATGAGTACGTATGCATGTAAGTGTCTCATTGTACGTGTTTGCGTGTGTGTAAACATGCTCATTGCTGTGTGTTTGCACTTGCTGTCTTGTTAATTGTCTCTGATTTTTGCATTTGTTGAATTATGTTGTCAGTACATGTCAGGACACTAGGGATCTCTCTTGAGCGCCAATTGCATCTCTGATCTATGAGAAAAGGCCAATGAGAAATTGGCAGACAGAATTTGCATGTCCCGCCCCCGGACATATGCGTGTAAATCACGACCCTCTTACTCAAAGACGCGATAGACCCTGTCCCTCCAACCGAGATGAAGAAGGGTTTCTACAGCCCTTACTTCATCGTAAGGCTGCGGCTTACGACCGATCTTGGACTTGCAAGTTTTCAACCGGGCCTTGCACAAACTCCCGTTCAAAATGCTCATGCAAAGACACCTTCTAACTTGTGTCCAGCATCTAGATTGGTTCGTAGCGGTAGACCTGAATGACGCGTACTTCCACGTCTCAATCTTACCTCGACATCGACCCTTTCTACGGTTTGCATTCGATGGCCTGGCGTATCAGTACAAGGTCCTCCCCTTCGGCATGTCCCTGTCCCCTTGCGTCTTTACGAAGGTCGCAGAGGCAGCCCTTACCCTGCTTCAGGAAGCAGGCGTTCACATACTCAACTACCTCGACGACTGGCTCATCCTGGTCCACTCCCGAGAATTACTATGCGCTCACAGGGACCAGGTGCTCAGGCACCTCAGTTGCTTAGGGATTCAGGTCAACTGGGAAAAGAGCAAACTCGCCCTGGTCCAGAGCATGTCTTTTCTCGACACTGAGTTAGACTCGGTCTCAATGACAGCCATCCTCACCAACGAGCGTGCGCAGTCATTGCTGAATCTGCCAGGCCTGAATGCCCTGAAATGGCGCTTGTTCGCAAATTGGTGTTCTTCCCGTGCTGAAGATCCACAGAGGTGCACAGTCAGGTCAGTGCTCTCATTCCTGCAGGAGAGTTTGGAGGGGAGGCTGTCCCCCTCCACCTTGAAGGTGTTTGTAGCCGCTATAATGGCACACCACAGTAGATGGCAAGTCTTTGGGTAAGCGCTACTTAGTTATCAGGTTCCTAAGAGGTGCCCGGAGATTGAATCCCTCCCGGCCAAGCCTGTTACCCTCCTGGATCTCTCAGTGGTCCTCTCAGGCCTTCAGAGATCCCCCTTCGATCCGCTATAATAAGTTGAACTCAAGGACCTCTCCCTGAAGATGGCCCTCCTGATCACGCTCGCCTCCATCAAGAGGGTCGGGGACCTGCCTGGAGTTCGGTCCAGCAGACACTCATGTGATCCTAAGACCACGACCGGGCTATGTGTCCAAGGTTCCTACGACTCACTTCAGAGACCAGGTAGTGAACCTGCAAGCGCTGCCACGGGAGGAGACAGACCCAGCCCCTTCGTTGCTGTGTCCAGTACGTGCTTTGCTATTTGAACCGCACACAGAGCTTTAGACATTCTGAACAGCTCTTTGTCTGCTTTGGTGGACAGCGGAAAGGGAATGCTGTCTCCAAACAGAGGCATTCCCACTGGGTAGTTGATGCCATAGCATGGGCCTATCACACCCAGGCCATGCCCGCCCCCTTGCGGGTTCGAGCACACTCGACGAGAAGTGTGGCATCCTCGTGGGCACTGGCCAAAGGCACCTCCCTAGCAGACATATACAGAGCAGCGGGTTGGGTAATACCCAATAAATTTACAAGATTTCTCAGGGTTGAGTCGGTTTCATCCCATGTTTTCTCAGGTACGAGCCAGTAGAACTCTGTAACGCTGTGACAACTGACCGGGTGGACCGCTTGCACCTAGTGTCTTTTCCCTCCACTGAGGTAATACCTTGCGCTCTTACCCCAGGAGATCCCACTTACTCGGCTCCCTGGATGACACCTCCTCTGGTCCACGAATTCAGCGGAGGAATTCGCCGACCAATGCAGGTACTCAATTTACCCTGTAGTGGAATAGATTCTCCACAGGACGGGCTCCTATGTGGAGTTATCCCCCTGTGTGTATTTTCTGCGGTACAGTCCCCTTGCGAGCGGACCCGCGTCTCCTTTGGGCAGTCCTCACGGACTCCCGGTCGCCGTGTTTGTAGCAACTCCTCCCTCTCAATGAGGTAGGCTCTACCACCGCGCCATTCTCCACGTGTGACCTAAAAGCCCATGTGATGTATTTCACCACCCTTTACCTCCCCGAATCTGGGCAGATGTGGTCTCCTCAGGGTCTTTCCCCCCTGAAAGAATAGGAAAACGGGGAAAGAACGCCTTCCCCGATGCGTGTGATAGCATTAAGATGGCCACAGCCGCTTTAACTCTATGCAAGAAACATAGAGAGAGAAAAGGCGCGGCTGGCGCGGCTTGCTCCCATGCTTGGCACATCGCCTTGTTCCCCCTATCAGGTGTAAAGAACCAGAAGGTTTTGACAATTTTATGGGGCGTTGGGGAAGGGTACATGCAGTCTGACACAGCCTGTCATTTTGGCACACAAGCTACCTGCCCGCACCTGTGTCAGCAGCACACATACACCTACCTCTGAACCACTGTTGCGGCCAGACCTCATTGTCAGCTCCTCAGATAAATCCTGAACAGATGCATTTCCCTCCCTTTATACCCATATGTCCGGGGGCAGGGCATGCAAATTCTGTCTGCCAATTTCTCATTGGCCTTTTCTCACAGTTCAGAGATCCGAAAGGCTCTCAACAGAGACCTCCAGTGTTGCTTCTTCGACACAACATCTCATTCCCTCTATCAGGGAACGGAGGTTATAACAGTAACCTAGACATTCAGCGCTTACGCCACATCCTTGTTTAGTGAGTACAACAAGAAATGAAAAAGGATCATGAGCAATGCTCCCTCTAATTTTTGTTGTGGCTGAGCAAACCATATTGCTATTGGGTAGACCCTCTGGTCACCTGAGCAGAAACATATATGATACATACTGTAAATTAGATATAATAAATATTTATATATATATATATATATATATATATATATATATATATATATATATATATATATATATATATATATATATATATATTATTATTTTAATATTGATTAACTAATATTTTTGTTTATTTTATATTGGTGTAAATTAAAAGATATACAATAAAATATTATATAATGCACAAAAAAATCTGTCTATTTTTAAGATTTATGGAATTCAGTTTTGACAAAAATGTAATCAAAGTCTTAATCTTCAACAAAATGTACATATTTGAATTACGAATAGAGTGTAGTATTTCTAATTAAACTTAATTTATAATAATGTGAATTATTTAAAAATGTATTCAGGTTTGATGGAAATTTGTCACAGTTAAAATGCATAAATCTTAAAAATTATCTGAAATATTTTTTGACTGTTTTTGTACATTTATTATATAAACAATTACATATATAGGATAAACTAATATATAATACAGTTATCTAAAGGCCATATATTACAACAGGGCTAAAGGCCCCCTGGGCAAAGGTCATTATTTATTTTATTTTCTCCCAAAACTATAAATAACAACAATAACTATCAAAAAACTTTCCAAAACACCTATTTATCACTATATACTGAAATTATTTTCCTGATCCATGCAATATCTAAAGGTTTATTTTGAGGTAATTTTAAAATGTTGCAAATTTATGTGGCTAATAATCCTGAAATTATCACATTTATTTTGAGACAAAATACACATTTGTAATTTTTTGTGTTGTTCAAGGTGATTAAATTAAACTTTATTCAATAACTGTCCAATAAGTGAAAGGACAGTTTTTGGGTGAAAAAACAAAACAAACAAAAACTTTTTACAGGTGCTAAGGGTCTCCCATAAAAAGACCCACCCTTAAGTGTGTGGAATAGATTTGTTATGAAGATTATTCAAAATGGGCTCACATTGAATGATCCAATCACAATGGAGATTTGTGTGTTTATAAAGATGTTGAAATGCCAAATGTGATTAAAATGAACAGGAACTGATGCACCCTTTCTTGAAGTAGTTACTTTAAATAAGTATTATCTTTACTCAAAAAATGTCTTGCTGTTTCAGACGTTTTTGCATAATTTCAAAATTTCCCAAGTGTGAAAGTTCACAAAATACAGACATTCGGATGGACACCTGTTGAAACAGCGCCCATTCACTTAGCTCTGATTCAAAAAATCTCTAGCTTTTTCCCCACATGTTTTTCAGTCCACCTTCTTCACAGATTTGTTTCTATCCATGCAAGAGTATGCAGCTTAGAGGGAACATTGATAATGAGCCATAATTGATCATATATATTTTTGAGCTGTAAAAGAACATGGTGCATCCACACTAGGCAGCTGAGTTTGGGAATGGGAGAGCCATCTTTAGTGTACAAGCAAGGTGAACACAAGCAGCACTAATGAATGAATAATGCCGGTCACCAAGGTAACAGTGCATATTTATGCGATACATCCTATTTACGAAAAGGGACTAAATAAAACAAAACCTTCGCTTGTTTTTCTGCCAAACCAGTGGTGCAGAGCAGCATTTTATCTTGTTAATAAATGCCAAATAAGATCCACTGCTCTGTCTTCCATTTCCCTGGGCACATTTAGCATTAATGTTGCACAGCATGAAATCAATAAACAGTGGATAGTAATGGACAAAATCTATTAGCAATAGAAGGCAAACCTCTAATTCAAAGGTACCATTGGTTCCATTCTTACGTTTTAGTGAGTGCTCCTTCTTAGAAAATGTAAAAGTAGTTTGCTTGAGAAGTCTAGTCAGTAATGTGAATTATTGAAAGTAATGGTTCAAGTAAGAGCCCAAATGTGCTGGCAGTTTTTAACAGCTTACTGGACAAAAACAATAGCACTTAAATAAACCAAGAAATTTGACAGACTGACTGGGAGCTCATTGCTTAATGTTTTCTTAAAAACAAATAAAAATAAAAAACAAATATAGTCATAAATGAAAACATCAACAGTGTTTTTGTTATTTTGTACAAATTCTATTATATAAATTTTTCATGAAAAATGCAGACTGAAGAAAAATATAATTTTTCTTTGTTTTCTTGTTTTAAGCTTAAATCTAACAACATGTTGTGATTTAATTTAAACAATTTACCAGTGGGGTAAGAAAAATAAATATAATTTAAGATATAATTTCTGAAAATGTGTTTAACTATCCTACACCATTTTGTTTCTCAAGTATATTTAAAGGAGTACTCACCCAGATTTCCTCACCCAAAAATAAAATTCTGTCATAATTCCATAATTCAGTCGTTCCAAAGCTGTATGTCTTTCTTTCTTATGCAGTAAAAAGGATATGTTTTAATGAATATCCAGGTCAGTCTTTTCAATACAATGCTAGTGGATAGTACCTCACTTTTTACGCTTGTGCATCATATTCCATCTTTTCTGAAGGAAACAATAGGTCCTGGAGATAAACAACATAAAATGTAATACATTTTTCCGAGAAAATCTTGGTGTCCATTGCGCGTTCATGAGCGCTATAAAAGAATCTCCTTTACAGTGGCTCGCATGTTCGCTTGAGAACTCGCATTGTTCAGCGCTGAAAAAATATGAAAGTTCTCTTATAAACATTCCTTTAAGGATGTTTAGATCTTTTTACTATAAAAAAAGACAAAAAAAATACTTTTTTTTTTTTTTTTTTTTTTGCAGTGCATGATAAACCATTCTTTTCCCACTGTCCTCTATAAGTCTTAACTTTAAACAGCACAGTAAAATGTGTCTGCTTGTGTGTGCTCTACTTATACTGTCGTCAGTCCATTTTAATGGGTAAATCTGTGTTTGCACCAGAGTGTAAGCATCAGAGCCTGATAGCTAGGATAATGTGTTTGGCTCCTGAGTATATCACATGTGGTTCTTTTAATGTGACAGCTGGCATCGGGCATGTTGGCCGGGCACAGAGAACCCAGGAATGCTGTGCTAATGGTGCTTGGTGGGTGACAGCCACAGAGGAACAGGTCCATTGGAGTCCCTCTTTTAGCCCACACTGCTGCTCTGTCTGACTTCTTGGTGCGGATTTCTTCCTCTATGTGCCACTCACCTACAAAGACAGCCAGCTAATTTAGGCATGCCCAGTGACAGCTGTGAAATGGTAGGATTAGGCTTTTTTGGAGGCTTGGTAAAGCATGAAGTCAGCGCACTGTCACACACAAACATGCATGTATAGTATTCACATTTCACTCACTTCAGATATGATAATCTTAGACATACTTTTATCATGTGGAAACAACCACATGTTGCCTGATATATTAGCCATCTTTTTCCAGCTTTCTGCTTCTGTAACTACTCAGATCTATATGCATGTTTGACCTATTGTTTGACGATACAGCTGAAAAAGAAAAGTCTAACCTAGTTTGCTGGTCTTAGCTGGTTTAAGATGGTCTAGCTGGTTTTACAGCCTGGCCAGTCTGGTGTTTAAATGGTCTAGCTGGTCTTCCAGCCTGGTCAAGCTGGTTTTTAGATGGTCTAGCTGGTTTCTCAGCCAGGTTGTGTTGGTTTTTAGATAGTCTAGCTGCTCTCCCAGTCTGGCCTAGCTGGTTTTCAAATGGCCTAGCTGGTCTCCAAGCCTGGCTTTTAAAGATAACTTAGCTGGTCGATGAACATGTCTGCCAGCCTGACCAGATGACAAGTCTCCGAAACCCTTCTAAACTAGCAAACAAAACCAGCATGACCAGTTTGGGCTTGTTAAAGTTTTTTTTTTTTTTTTTTTTTTTTTCTCAGTAGGAGTGGCAAATGCATGCTAACTCTTGTTCCATTCAGGCATTATTCAAGAGGCAAAAACACAATTATGTAAATGGTACAGTCAGACAAATGTATACTGAATTAAATCTCTAGACACGGCCATTCCCGAAGACACATACAGTGCCAAGACTCTGCAGACAGGTGGAGAGAAAAATGACATGGGGTTATGTTTGGGAAAGGCTTGAATATGTGGATAACAACAGCTGGCTGATAGAAACTGACAAGGCGTTTTGAGAGGCATGGAACATTACAAAAACAGTGGTTGGATAATTTAGCCACAATTTGGTCAGATGGGCTGGAGGAGATAAGCAGAAATAGCCCAGCTGCTTCCAGCATCTCATTGTGCTATAAGTACCCTTCTCACTGCGCTGTATTTCATGTGGACCCAAACACTGTAATGTACTTCTTGTTTGTTTTACACTAGTTTTTGGTCAAACTGATTTCACTCTGCATTTGAAAACAGTAGGTTGACGAAACTTGAATTAAACGTCTCGGTTACTGTCATAACCTCCATTCCCTGATGGAGGGAACGAAACGTTGTGTTGATGTAGTGACACTAGGGGTCGATCTTGAGAGCCCCGATCACCTCAGATCTTTGAGAAAAGGCCAATGAAAGTTAGCAAGTGGAATTTACATTCCTCTCCCACGGACATACGGGTATAAAAGGGAGCTGGAATGCAGATTCATTCAGGTTTTGTGATGAGCAGCCGAGACACGGTCCCGGCCATTTCAGCGGCTAGTACAACATTGTGGCGAGAGGGACACGACAGTAACCGAGATGTTCCCCTTCTGTCACTCTCGACGTTGTGTCGATGTAGTGACACTAGGGGTCCCTATGGAAAAACGTCACAACAGCTGAACCGCGTGAACTGCCGATGCAGGTGCAAACACAGCGACGGGGGGCAGAGAGAGCTCAGGTCCGCCATCAGGGAGACCGTACCACAGAATAAACATCACATGGGTTAACAGAGTAATCGGCACCTGTGGAGCACCTATCCCAGTACAGGGCGTATTAGACCCAATAGTGGGGCTGGCTGCAAACTCCTCCACTGAGTTCACGAACCATAGGGTTAGGAATGAAGAACATCCAGGGTCCACGACTTTGTGAACTCGACTGGGGGTAAAAGTGTTTTCACCTCAGGGGAGGGGAAAGGCGCTATACGCAAGTGATTTGCCCGGCCAGCTGTTCCATATCACCGAACTCTACCTATTCATACCTGAAAGAACACAGGACGAAACCAGCTCAACCCGGAGTTTGTAAAATCTCGAAGGTATTGGGTGTTGCCCAGCCCGCTGCTCTGTGCCCACGAGGACACCACACTCCTTGCGTCTAAAGCTCTGCATGTGATCTAAGTAGGTAAGCAAAGCATGCACAGGACACAGCAATGACAGAGCTGGGTCTGCCTCCTCCCGGGGCAGTGCTTGCAGGTTCACCAACTGATCACTTAAGGGGGTCGTGGGAACCTTGGGCACATAGACCGGTCGGGGTCTCAGGATCACATGAGAATCTGCCAGACTTAACTCCAGGCAAGTGTCGCTGACAGAGAACGCTTGCAGGTCCTCCACCCTCTTGATGCAGGTGAGCTCAGTCAGGAAGGCCTTCTTTAAGGAGAGGGCTTTCAGCTCGACTGACTCTAGCAGCTTAAATGGGGCTCTCTGTAGGCCCAGGAGAACCATGAATAGATACCATGAGGGGAAGAGGCATGGCCTGGGAGGATTCAGCATCCTCTGAGGAACCTGATGATCAGGTTGTGTTTCCATAGGGACATACCATCATCTATACCTTCAAGGTGGAGGGAGACATCTGCCCCTCATGTGACCATGACACATCTGGACACTTGCTGTAGGGGAACTCCTGCCCATAGAAATGCAAGGTCTGTCCAAGGGCTGAATAAGTGTTGGCAGAGCAGCATGATAGCTACGCAATGTGTGCCATGGCGCCATGCTCAGTGTCTGAAGCCAGTGCTGAAGCAGTCTCATATTCATCAACCGAGACGGGAAAGTACACATCCTTCAGGTCTACCGCCGTAAACCAATCTTGATGATGGACACATGACAAAATGTGTTTCTGCATCAGCATCTTGAACGGGAGTCTGTGTAAGGCCCAGTTCAGAACTCGCAAGTCCGAAATTGGCCGCAACCCACCGCCTTTCTTTGGCACGATGAAGTAAGGGCAGTAGAACCCTTTCCCCATCTCGGCTGGAGGGACAGGCTCTTTGCACGTAGGGTGGAGGCTTTCTCGCACTGCACTGAAGTGAAGCAGATGGCGCTGAACCGGGCGGGTGCCTGACGGACTGAATCGAATAGCCAAGTCGGATGGTTCTGGCCAGCCACCTTGAAGGGTTGGAAAATGTTAACCATGCGTCTAAGCTCCGGGTAAGGGGCACTAAGTATCACAACTGCCTTATCCACCTGAGGGACCTCTGTGTACCCGTGGGCCTCCCCGCAGTCAAAAGTAGTGAGAGCGGATGAACCCAGAAGTCTGTTTCGGGCAGCAAAAGTTGCCCTCAAAGGACTCATGAAGTCGTCATGCACCTCAGCTCGCGATCAGCTCTGCATTGGCCTCAGACTACGCGGGCAGATCCGAAGGTGGGAGCCCAGTCGAGTCCTTAGCATCCGACATTGTCAGTGCGCTCTCCGATGCAGCAATCAAAGACCCATTCAGCTCGTGGGCCCCAAAAGAGATGGCAAGCTGGCTGTGAGGTGGGCTTGTCTCATTTCCGAACCAGACGGGGCAAACGAGCGTGCTAGGGAACATGAGATACGTGGGGAAATCCGCGCCCATTGAACTCCCCAAATCGCCTCCAGCACCAGCCTAGCCGGCCTCATACCCGTGGGTAGAAGGTGCAGCACGGGGGGTCTAGAGTGGCTTTTCCCCATTTGAAGAAGGAAAGCCGTGACTGCAACATTGCCATGGTCATATTCTCGCAATGAGAACATGAACCATCCACAAACCCTGCCTCAGTGTGAACACTGCCCAGACACGTGAGGCAGTGCCTGTGGCCATCGGAGGCAGAGATATTGCACCCAGGATTCACACAAGGATGGAAAAGCATCTTTAAGAAGATGCATCTTTAAAAAGAAGTTCAATGTCATTGTGTGTGCACTTTTTAAGAAATATTTTCTTTTAGCAGAAAATATACTCTTTGGTAGCGCTGACGAAGCGCCCAGGGGCGAATCTGCAGTTGGCGTGCAGGAGGAGAGAAAGCCGCTGGAATATGCCATATATCCAACAGCATACGCTTCTGTAGAGGTGAATGGAACAGCAGTAGTATTCAGCTCGCTGATTGTACAACCGCTCGGCACCGAAGAAGAAATCTGAATGAATCTGCATTCCAGCTCCCTTTTATACCTGTATGTCCAGGGGAATGGCAAGCTAACTGCTCTAGCCAATTTTCATTGCCATTTACTCAAAGATCCGAGGTGATTGGGGCTCTCATGATTGGCATCTAGTGTCACTACATTGACACAATGTTGAGTGAGTGACAGAAGGGGTCTGTGCTTACCGAAATTAGAGGCAGTGCCACCAGTGGCCGAAACGGGAAGTGTTTTGGAACATAAGGGCATGTGTGAGCTCCAGTTTCTGGATGAAATGTCCACAGAGAGCGACAAAAGTGATTTAATAAAGTGAAGAGGAATGCGTATGTTGCAGGGCGGAGGGCGGGGCCGGGTCGTGATCCTATACACCCGGTCCCGTATTAGGATAATCAAGCCTCCGAGATGGATAAAGGCCGATTGCAGAGGATGGTGCAGGAGAAAAAGAACGTTTATGGACATATCCGTCATGTTTGTGTTTTGTCTTTTAAGTTTATCATTAAAATATGATTTATATTGTCAAGCCCTTTCTCGCCTCCTCCTTTCCCTTGAACTGCTTTACACTGGTGCCGAAACCCAGGAAGATACGCCGTAGTAGAGTTCTCGCCACTACCGTCTACCCCAACGGAGCAGCTGCGGCTATCTGCCGGGGGACGAGGAGCCCAGCCGCCTGGAAGCGGAGGAACGGCCGCCGACCACGAGGGGAGAAGGGGCTTCTAGCCGACTGCCTGGAACGGTCAGGGCCGCTGCCAGGGGCAGAGGAGTCCCCTTCCAGCCGCTGAGGGGCTGGAGGACTGCCTCCGATCTGCCCGAAGAGGCACAGCTGTTGTCCGTTAGAGGGTGGAGGAGTGGCCAAGGAACAAGCTACGGCGTATCGGAGAACTGGCGAGTAAGTATTTTTTTTTTTTCATCTCTCTCTCCTCTCTCTCTCTCACTGCTGCTCTGCGTTGGCCTTTTCCCTCTCTTTTAAATTATACAGTATTTTTTGGGGGGGGTACTACACTGTTACAGGAAGTACCCCCCCCCCCCATTTTTAATTATTTCTGTATCCCTCCCCTTGTCCCCTCCCTCGTCCAGGTAGACGGTGATGACCTGCTGGCCGACGGGGCTTAGGGCACGCTCTCCCCCAGGGAAAGAGGGGGGGGTTTACGTCATACCGGGGGCTCCCCAGCCTGATAGAACAAGGGAGGAATGTGGCAGAGGATGGTGCAGGAGAGAGAGATCGTTTACGGACATGTCCGTCATGTGTGTGTTTTATCTTTTAAGTTTATCATTAAAATGTGATTTATATTGTCAAGCCGGTTCTCGCCTCCTCCTTTCCCTTGAACTGCTTTACAGCGTATTTTATTAACTCCACTCCTCAACCTTAAACATAAGCATCATTATAGTAAAAGTGTATTATAAGAGGGAAAATGGAACCTCTGAGTCGCACTCATCGCTAATTATGCAAACACGATTACTTCCTTGTTTCAACAAGTGACATGAACCCAGTTCTCCCACGCTGCTGACGTAATGTTCTAACTGTCATGCCACAGAAGAAGGTGAATACTTTTAAACTTATGTAAAAATGTCTGATGGCAGATACCACTTGTAAGTAATTTGCCAAAAGTGGGCTGATCTCATGGTACTGGAACTTTCAAAAGCAACTTGCAAACTTTCTGTGTGATCATGTTTTTTTATCTGGTTTTGAAGGGTAGTAAACAGTATAATGGGGTAATGGTAACTGAATGATAAATATACTTTAGTCAGAGTAGATTTCATTTGACAAACACAAGCAAGGCTATGAGGGATTAAATTACAGTCTGTTCAATATGTCGAACTATTGTGTCTGGTTGTTGACCGTGGTTTTGACATGTACTTTTAATATTTTGTCAGCTGAATGATCGAAACCCAGATACTCAATGGTACAATATATTAATATGAGTATACATCAGTGTAAAGGGAGTTAAGGGAAAGGAGGAGGCGAGAACCGGCTTGACGATATAAATAATATTTTAATTATGAACTTAAACAAAAGACACAAACACACACATGACGGACATGTCCGTAAACGATCTCTCTCTCCCGCACCATCCTCCGCAGTTGGCCTTTATCCCTCTCGGGGGCTTGATTAGCCTGATACGGGCCCGGGTGTGTATAATCACGACCCGGCCCCACCCTCTGCCCTGCCACAATCTGTCTCTCACAGCCTCATTGTAGTCCATGTCAAAATAAACAAGGCATCTACTGTGAGTACAATCTATAATCTAGACTATTGACAAAAAGATTTGGTAACACTTTAAAATCAGGTTCTATACATAAAAATTATTTAATACATTAGATATCATGAACTAACAATGAACAATAATTTAATACTTTACAATAAGATTCGATTTGTTAACATTAGTAAATGCATTAGGCACCATTAACTAACAATGAACAAACATATGTTTACACAATTTCTTATTTTTGGTTAATGTTAATTTAAAAAAAAAATACAAATGTTCATTGTTAGCTCATGTGAGCTCATAATACATTATCTAATATTAACATAGATAGAATTTTGAATTTTAAACGTAAAAAAACAAAACAAAAAAAACATTTGGGTGAGTTGAGAATAATCAAAAACTAATTTGTACGATACCAAATGGTTTTAAAAAAAATCTGTGAATAAAAGCTGATTATAGCTTAGGCTATTGTACACTTATAAAATCAGAAGACAATCAGAAGACTTCCTGAGTTACTTCAGTAGTATGAACTGAAATACAGTATTGGCTAAAAATGACTAATCAAAATACATAAAGTAAGGAAATTAACCACCCTGCTTCTGAGAGACTTTAATATCCCCTTTGTACAAGAAAGCCAAAAAGTTCCATGAAAGAAACGCCAACTCCTAATTTTCTAATCTTGTTACATAATGACACAGTCTATCGGTGATATGGTCCTAAGGTGTGATTAGGACAGCAGCTAAATCAATCATGTGAAGCCAACTTCCAAAATTCCTTCACTAGATTCCGTTCCTACTTTAAGAGGTTGTGTGCGAGGAGAAATTGTATTTTTGTTTTCTTCCTTTTTTTGGAACAACCATCACAACAGTTATTGGAAGAAGGTAAATACTTTTTCTGTGCAGTTATATTTTGTTCAAAGGTCTGCATATGCCTGTTTGGGTGAGATAGGAAAGAACCGAGCAGAGACTCATCTCTCTGCTATCTCTGCCTGCGACATATGTACCGAAAAGGGGCTGTGTGTACAATAAGCCAGTATTCACTGGTGGAAGCTTGCCTGCTACCTCCTGCTCGCCTCGGAGCTACACAGAGTTTGAAAAATGACTGAATGGAATAAAAAAACATATTGGTGCTTGTGCAAATGGAAACAGAAAAAAAAGGAAGGTAAAAGAAATGGCAGGAGGGAGGTGTGTGATGTGCGATAAGGTAGGTCGAAAGCTTTGAGCAGAGCTGAGCGAGACAGTGAACTGTGTGTGTGTGTGTGTGTGTGTGTGTGTGTGTGTGTGTGTGTGTGTGTGTGTGTGTGTGTGTGTGTGTGTGTGTGTATGTATGTGTCTGCTGTTCTGCAGGGGTCTGCAAGGTCAGTCATGCATCTGAAAATCTCTGATGAGTTTTTTTTTTTTTTTTTTGGAGTTTATGACCCCAATATAAATGGACTGCACAGCAAAAAAATTAAAAATTAATTATATATATATATATATATATATATATATATATATAATTTTCTTAATCAGTAGCTTGTTTTCACAGAATATATTTTTGAATTCAGTTATTACTCACTCTATTCTCATTTATTTCTAAATCTAAAAAAATCCTAGTGAGATTTTTGCTCAAAACAAGAAAACAAATTTTACAGTCAGATGGGAAAAAAAATCTGCTTACAATCTATATATTGTATTTAGATTTTATAATAATGTATTAATGTAAAAACGAAACAGCCTTGTATTGAACACATGGCCTTTGACATCAACAACAAAAGAAGTGGGCAGTTTTTTCCCTTTTCATAGATAATTTGTCTATTTATTTTGCTATGCTAATAATGCACAGTTATATGTATTTTCTTTTTCTTTTTTTCTTTTTTTATGTATTTGTATTTTATTATTTACATTTTGTTTTTTCCACGTTCTCAGCGATCCTATCAGAACAAACCTAGGACCAATTTTTGGCTCGCAACTCAGCAGTTAAGGACTACTGGTTTTAATTAAAAGGCAAATCTAAAATCTTTGAAACTAGAGAAGATTCCAGATGTTTGTCACTTAACTCAACATGCAGATGCACAACTTGAATCAGAAGATATTTGTCCACGGAAAGCTCCAACTGGGACTTAAATAACGCCAGATTTCTTGTGCTTGAATAATGAAGTGTAATGAGCAGTATCATACACAACATAAAAGAGACAGCTTAAACAAAAGATCATTTTAATTTGGATCTAACCAAAACTCATCTGAACCACAGTCTGTTCCAGCATTGTCTAGAGCTCTTTGCCTCTTTCTTTGGCTCCTCTCTGCTCTCAAAGCTCACCATGCCATCTGCTTCTCTCCTGTGCCACTTTTCATGATGAGAATAAACAGTACAGGGACCCATCTTAATGGTCTTTTTTTGTTTCAACAATGCCCTTGCCTTATACAAGTCTCCAAATGTGTCATTGGTTTAAACAAAAATGCAAAGGTGTAGGTGCTTCTTACAGGGCTGTTTGATGTGCCACAGTAACCCATCATGTTGAGCTCAAAAAATCAAACGTAATGCCGCAGAGCAGCCTGCGGTCCTGGCAGTATTGCAGTGTGTATGTCAGATAGACAGCCCCAGTGGACAAACCAAAGGGGAATGAGGGGCTTTGTGCAGTCAGGAGAGCTAAAAAGCTTCTTGACATGTAAAGATAATAATCTTCTATAATTCCACATTGCATGGGGGAATGAAACCTGTACATTCTGTCCAGCCTCCTGTTGCACGGAATGATTGTGCACCGGTCAATGTTGGCAAATTACTATGAATGAGAGATGCCACCATGTTTGGGGAAGTAGAAGGAGTATGTTGTCCTGGCCAGCTCAGTTGAATGCAACAAGAAAATGAAATCCAAATAATCTGGGTTGAGGCAGAGTTGGCAAAAATAAATGAACTAACAATTGAATACATGCTCTTGAACAGAAAAATGCAACCACAGAAAAACTATTACACAAAATGTACTTTGTATTTGCATATTCTCTATTAATTATTACGATGATCTATACTCACTGGAGTTCAACCACTGTATCAGAAACCAGCTGCTCTTTTTCTTCACCTGCCCTACCACAAGCGATTTGTTTCAGTTCCAGCAGCTTTAGCTAAAAAAGGTCAACTGCTGACCTTTAAAACCCAGGTACAACATATCTAACATCTCTCTATACATCTCCCAGCAGGACAGAGCATTGTTGTTTTTGAGACAGAGAAAGAGAGAGAGAGAGTGTGTGTGTGTGTGTGTGTGTGTGTGTGTGTGTGTGTGTGTGTGTGTGTGTGTGTGTGTGAACATGTAGTAGTTTATCTAAAATTTGGAAAATATGTTAACAGTAATTAACAGTGACACCCTGACCATGTATTAATATGTGTCATCGTTTTGATGGAAAATTACTAATGTTATGCTAAAGTTGTAAATGTACAGAGCTTTTCAGAGTTTTATTGATCTTTTGTCAGTGACAGCTTACTCAGTACTTAAAAACTGGGTGACATCTGACCCTCAGTCATTGAGGCTTGCATCTTAAGAGGTCATATATACAGTATACATCCTGTTGACCACTACTGAGCATTCTTTCTTTAGATATTCTTGGCATATGCAAGATATAATTGTCCCATGACATTAATAACTTTTTTTTTTATGGTAATGATCTATTGATGTGTTCTTTGAATCACTTGGATGAGTATAATGCTAAATGCAAAAGAGCATCATCTGGGCCAAAATTAGATTAAGCCTGGAGTGAATACATTTTCACCATTTAAACCTGTGTCCTATTCAATGACCACAATTTAAGCAGGTGTCAAATGTGATTAAATATTAATATATATAATCAATTAAATATATAATCAGTTAAATCGATGTCATTGATTTGCGCTATTTCAGCACAAATACTCTTCCTTTATACAAACATATTGTTTATTATATTACGCTTTATTCACAGAATTCAGCAGTATTTGCCTGCCGCAGTTTATATAATGCTATTATTGCACATGGAAAACAGGTGGTTAAAGTATGTTTGAATACATTTTTTAACTGATCATGGCAGCAATACAGTATTTCATCATGATCAAATGATCTGCGTCTAATGCTAATGTGCAAGCATCCTTGGAGTACTATAAATTGCGTTGTAAATGTTATTATATATATATATATATATATATATATATATATATATATATATATATATATATATATATATATGCAGGTGCTGGTCATATAATTAGAATATCATCAAAAAGTTGATTTATTTCAGTAATTCCATTCAAAAAGTTAAACTTGTGTAATGAATACATTCATTCCACACAGACTGATATATTTCAAGTGTTCATTCCTTTTAATTTTGATGATTATAACTGACAACTAAGGAAAACCCCAAAATCAGTATCTCAGAAAATTAGAATATTGTGAAAAGGTTCAATATTGAAGACACCTGGTGCCACACTCTAATCAGCTAATTAAATCAAAACACCTGCAAAGGCCTTTAAATGGTCTCCCAGTCTAGTTCTTTAGGCTACACAATCATGGGGAAAACTGCTGACTTGACAGCTGTCCAAAAGACAACCATTGACATCTTGCACAAGGAGGGGAAGACACAAAAGTTCATTGCTATAGAGGCTGGCTGTTCACAGAGCTCTGTGTCCAAGCACATTAATAGAGAGGCGAAGGGAATAAAAAGATGTGGTAGAAAAAAGTGTACAAGCAATAGGGATAACTGCACCCTGGAGAGGATTGTGAAACAAAACCCATTCAAAAATGTGGGGGAGATTCACAAAGAGTGGATTGCAGCTGGAGTCAGTGCTTCAAGAACCACCACGCACAGATGTATGCTAGACATGGGTTTCAGCTGTCGCATTCCTTGTGTCAAGCCACTCTTGAACAAGACATAGCAGACTGGACTGCTGCTGAGTGGTCCAAAGTTATGTTCTCTGATGAAAGTAAATTTTGCATTTCCTTTGGAAATCAAGGTCCCAGAGTCTGGAGGAAGAGAGGAGAGGCACAGAATCCACGTTGCTTGGAGTCCAGTCTAACGTTTCCACAGTCAGTGATGGTTTAGGGTGCCATGTCATCTGCTGGTGTTGGTCCACTGTGTTTTCTGAGGTCCAAGGTCAACGCAGCCGTCTACCAGGAAGTTTTAGAGCACTTCATGCTTCCTTCTGCTGACCAATTTTATGGAGATGCAGATTTCATTTTCACTTCACACAGTGCCAAAGCTACCAGTACCTGGTTTAAGGACCATGGTATCCCTGTTCTTAATTGGCCAGCAAACTCACCTGACCTTAACCCCTATAGAAAATCTATGGGGTATTGTGAAGAGGAAGATACGATACGCCAGACCCAACAATGCAGAAGAGAAGAAGGCCACTATCAGAGCAACCTGGGCTCTCATAACACCTGAGCAGTGCCACAGACTGATCGACTCCATGCCACGCTGCATTGCTGCAGTAATTCAGGCAAAAGGAGCCCCAACTAAGTATTGAGTGCTCATACTTTTCATGTTCATACTTTTCAGTTGGCCAACATTTCTAAAAATCCTTTTTTTGTATTGGTCTTAAGTAATAGTCTAATTTTCGGAGATACTGAATTTGGGATTTTCATTAGTTGTCAGTTTTAATCATCACAATTAAATGAAATAAACATTTGAAATATATCAGTCTGTGTGTAATGAATGAATATAATATCCAAGTTTCACTTTTTGAATGGAATTACTGAAATAAATCAACTTTTTGATGATATTCTAATTATATGACCAGCACCTGTATATATATATATATATATATATATATATATATATACATATGTATATATATATATACATATACACAGTACTGTGCAAAAATTTTAGGCACCTGTGAAAACTCAAGGCGCTTACCTCTTACCAGATTTTCCACATTGGAGAGGACATACTGTTTAAAATGGTAGAGGAGATTGCGGTTCCTATAGTGAATGACTCTTCCACATGCCAAATAGGAAGAAATACCTCCGCTTGGATGGCTATTTTTCCACTGAGAAAGCTGATCTTCAGAAAGCTGACAGCATCTCTGCTTGGGAGTGGCAACAGGTGATGGCACACGCTCCATCTCTCTCTCTCTCTCTCTCTCTCTCTCTCTCACACACACACACACACACATCCATCCTTGTTTATCCAATAACTTGGTAGCTGTGATACTATTTCTGAAGTGATATTTTTTAATTACTAACAAAGCCTTGGACACATCATTTGGTTTGACCAGCAATGGTAGATTCTGATCTGATCCCTATGGCCCATGGGGCCAAATCACAGCAGTGCTGATGTAGGGACATATCGCACTCTTGCTTGTGTGTGTGTGTATATATATATATATATATATATATATATATATATATATATACACACACACATAATAATTTAGATATACATATTTTCTGGTAGATCAGTACAGATACAAAAAGTTTTCAAGTGCAAGTAGCTTGAAAATAGGCCATGTTTGACGTCTCTTTAATGGTTCATTCAAGTCACGTCGGAATGATTTTATTTACAAGTTGAATGCACATGAAGGCCACCACAAAGTTGTAATTATGAGTGAGAAACTCCAAATTGAACTGCGTGTCGATTTAAAAACAGTGGAGGTAAAAAATCATTTTTGGTTAATATTCAGTTTTACTTGAACTTTTTGACAGTGCAGTTTAGTTTGTATAGATTTTTTTAGTTTTTTTTAATGAAGAATACCGATAACGCTTGACAGAAAATAATAATAATTTAGCTGATTAATGCAGCGGCAAGCGTTTGCAACAAAATTATATTTCCCATCCTTATATGTGGCTGCACAAGAATGATACAAAAGATAGATAAAGCATTAATTACAAACCTAATGCATGGCTTTGCTCTTCATGTTGTTGCATTGATGCAGCTTCTTGCCTTCGCTAGTAAATGAACCAACAATGAAATTGCAAAACCGGTCCGTAATTTCCAACCAAAATCCTTTAAATGCACACTACAGCATATTAACGATTTCCAACCTTGTAATAACGAACTTCACAGCAGGACTTCAATGCTCCATCATTCAGGCACTGCTTGTGATGTTTGTTGGAGTGAGCTTACTGCCCCGTGCTGATGCGGCTCGTTGCATGTACTTCAAGCTTGAATTGCTGCGATGACAGGAAAATACAAACTTTTATTACAGAATTTACTTACGGGTCAGGGGCATGATTAATTGTGTTATTTTTTATCACTTTATTTTTATACATGTAATTAATCACACTAAATTAACAGCTCTGGCGACAGACCTACATTTTATTGTGGAAAGGGGACAGTGAAGAATTTAGTTGAAACTTTTGAACTTTATCTTTGGTTTATGTAACTCACAGACTTCCTGTTGAAGACCCTTGAAATACCATTAAATGTGAAAGTTTTCAAATTTACACTGAATATTCTCATAAACAGGTTCTGGTGACTGTTCTTCCATTTTAAGGAAACCTGTCTCGGGGTATGTTCTTAACCTTAAACAGTTTTAAGGGTGAACTCATGGGTCATGAGGATTTTTGTCTGGGGCTTAACTACAGGGAAGGCAGGGTGAGCAGCTGCCCTAGGGCCTGGGTTGAGAGGGGGCCCACAGCAGTCGACCAAAAGGACCCATAAAAATGACTGTAGGCTCGACAGGTTATGATAAACGACCCAGGCTCCCCAAGGAGTGGGCCCGACAGGTTCTTTGCACTGGATTGTGATCCTACAAGATTTGGCCTGGCAAGTGCGGATTTCCACTCTGATGAGCTGTTTGTCTATTGAACTGGCTGTTGTTTTGGATGCTCTCCATGGAGGATACAAATTGCATTATTCACGGCATGCAGGCCAGTAATGGCAGCAATGAGCGATGGGCTCCTTTTTGCTAGTGACAGGGAAGGTTGAGAGAAGAGCTCTGTACAATTACCACTGAGTCTCAGCTCAATGTGTGCTGCTCTATTGCTAAACTGAAGCAGAGGGTTGCTGGAGGCTTGCCCCGAGGGCTGGAGGTGTTTGAACAGGTGTTTAGAAGTTCAGATCCTAGGTGGTTTCCTCTTTCCGAAGGGGAAATAGTTATTGTTGTGGAAATGCTCTATATGAGCTGTCACTATTGGTTTAACAAGCTTACCTTTTGAACATCTTGTCTTTCTTGAGTTGTAAATGGCACAATGAGTTATCTTAAATGTAGAAAAAACTGTGCAATAAATGAGTCATCTAAAACAGTTGTTCTCAAGCTTTTTGACTCAACGCTCAGTATTCAATATTCATGACTCATCTTGCACTATACAGATTTTGTCCAATCAAATACTCTCTAGAATGTCATGTACCTCCTCCTAATACAACATGCAACCCTTATAGCAGTGTTGCAGTACTCAAGACTGGACTTGGTCTTGTCATGGACTCGTGAGCAATTTGACTCAGTCTTGACTCAGACTCGAACAAGTGTGGACACAAACTTAACCCTGAGTCCAGTCGAGTCCCTTTTCAAAACATATACAGTGAAATCTCTGCCAAACATTACTGACAATATCAGAGATCTTGACATTTGTCCCGCATTTCAGTCTGCTGCTTAGAATCAGAACTAGTGATGTCCAGTTCACAAATAAATCAGTCAGTTCTTTTCAGCGAATTGGCCAAACAGGTTAGCAAAAAGGTCTGAATCCATTGGCTATTCAGTCCGAATAGTTCAAACTGTTGTATCTCACTGAATAATTTGCAGCAGTTTCTCACTCATTAAAACAGCATCAGGATATTTAAGAAAATGGAAAACAAACCATTCATTGGATAAAATGGATATTTACCTACAGTCAACAAAAGACTGCTTTTTTGAGAGGTAACTTTGAGAAACTTACATTGGTGCTGTGTCTTGTTAATAAGGGGATGTTCACACCAAATGCATTGTTGTGTCTATCCATGCTGTTTTCCAGTTGTTTTTGTACGTAAACATGCTAAACAGATATCTTTGACCATTGCATAATTTAGAGCTGTTTTTGATGTCTCGTGCAGGAGCACTAAAATTTTAGTTTTATTCTTTTGTCAAGTTAAAAATAACTTCAACTGTTAAAAACATGTCTCGTGACACCTGAGTTATACTCTATTCCCCCCACACATACAACAACCAGATGTCTATTTGATGTGTGTGCTTACATCTGGAAGACATCTGTTATACGTTATTTGCTATAAGACGTATATCAATATGTATGTCTTGGATGTCAAAAAGACATTTAGCAAATGTCTTTGCAAAGACATCTGAGTAAATCATGACGTTTATGATATAGATTGATTGTAAATCTGACCTGCAGATGTTAGATGCTTTCTAGATTAAAATATTTAAAACTATTGCTATCTGGGTTTGTTGCACTACTTTAGTCTAAATGGCCTCTAGTCTTTTAGAACACATGCAAAAAAAAAAAAAAAACTTCTCTCAATGTCATCAGAATTGAATGGTTTCTTTAAAAAAAAAAAAGGTATTTGTGCATACTCCAAGATTAAATCTTGTAGGCAAAAGTGAGCAGAAATGTTTACTTGACTTACAATAAGGGAATATAGTAGTGCAATTAAATAAATTGTTAACAAATTTTATGTAAATGTTTTTATCCACTTTCTGCGTATTGTCATATTTAATTAATTACTGTCAGATTTTTATGCCCATTTTAGCTATTGTATAATACTACTGTATTTTGAAAAGCAGAATTTTTTACTTGAATGGAATATAATAGTATACAGAAGCTGGTAGGTTTATTTGAAATAAGTGCCTAGAGTCAATAGTTCTTTTAACAATAAATTTAATACATTCATAAAAAAACCTCTTGTCTTAGACTCAGCCTTTACTGGTCCCGGTCTTGACTCGGACTCTAGTGAAAGATTATTTTAAAGATATGAATGTAAATGTTCTGCACTTATATAGTGCTTTTTTTAACCTTTATAATACGATAACTTCCACTGTTTGCCCTTTTGAACTATATTAGCATCGTTAGCATCACTAATTTGCTGTCATCTGTGCTCTTTGAAACGTGTCTGACCATAAATTTTAGATATACAAAGCGAACGAAATCCAACTACAATATCTCAAAAATCGCACCGATGCCAATAATGCACTTCGGTTTACGTCATCTGTCAAACACTGATATGGTGGAATAAGTCCCGCCTTCTAAATAAAAGAGCCAATCTTCAATTGGTAAAGTCATCGCATCACTGCAGATGTTAAACACACTCCAGGTCGGGTCACGGATTTGGGTGGATTCATGAAGACCTCTACGCTAGCCTGCCATTGAGAGCAACTTGGGGTTCAGTGTCTTGCCCAAGGACACTTCGGCATGTGGAGTTGGGTGGGCCGGGAATCAAACCACCAACCCTGCGATTAGTGGACAACCCACTCTACCACCTGAGCCACAGCCGCCCCATGAATTGTGAAAATATATAAGTGTGAAAATATATAATTAAATTATATGGCCTTATATAAATAATATATATTTTTTAAATTAACATGTTAAAAGTTTTTCCTTATCTGCTGCCTTTGACAATTGATCATTCACTTGACTAATGTTCCTGTAAATGAGTACACATAAAGGAAACATGACAGCCTCCAAGGAGCGTACTTCATCCTCTAGCCGAGCGACTGCCATTGTGAACAATGCATGCAGGCAGCTTAATCTAAAGGATTGTAGACCTCCTTGCCCTGGATTACTTTTTTAGGTGGATTCAGATTTGGTTCGATGGACCATACCAGAGTCCACAACAGCTTTCACACCAACCAACCAAAAAAAAAAAACCTCTGATGTCAAACGGACTCAGTTCTGTACCAAAAGCTCTACCATGAAAGCATCTTAAGTCGCAGCAATTACATTTGCCCCAAGTGGCAGACAGTGGAAGGTTATTTTTAAGTACAAGGTGCATGACTTCTGCAGAGGCAAATTAATAGGCTACTGTGAGTTATTAATCTCCATTTATTGGTGTTCTTGTAATTTTACTCATTACACACATTCACTTCTATCTAGTGGCCTTTTTCTTCTTTGTCCAAGAGGCTTTTGTGCACGATAAAGAGAGAGATGACATTGGTAAATTTCAGTCCTATCTTGTAAAACTCCTGTTCCCTCTGCATTTGCTAATGAATAATGCATGTGGTGGAATGCCGACTTTGTCTGTTATTACCTATAGCCAAAATGATTATGCAGAGTAAGCTAAATAAATAAATATTCCAAATGCAGACACACACACACTATTAGAATTTTGTTCTCTATGTGATATGCGAGAATTAAAAGCGTAATGTCTCAGCAGTTGTGTGCAGAATCGTTTAAAATGTAATTACTCTGCGGTTGTCAGTCTGCAGATGAAGGGCAAATTACAGTATTAGTAGAGCCCACTGCTCTGAGAGTTGGCTTCAGCCTCACTAACATGGGACTGACAGTTCCGGAGTAGAATTCGGGATTTATAGACCAGTCATGATGTGTTCCTTGGTGTCAAATCAAACAGCAGTAGTATATAGCTGAGACACAGTGCAAACACAGAAAAATTACAAAGGTTATTCTATCAAAGGCATATAACATATTTACTATATAAGTATGATTTGTGTATTTGGCTTTTAATTTTGAATTGTGCATGGATTTTGGGTGAATAGTATGACCGTCCTTAAATTCGGTTGCACTAAGAATATGCCTCCGAAATCTAATCAAGCCTCCGAGAGGGATAAAGTCCGACTGCGGACGGTGGTGCGACAGAGAGAGAGCATTTATGGTCTGCTGACCATCCTATGTATGTATGTGTTTGTGTCTTTTGGTTTTAGTTCTTCATTAAAAATATTGTTTATATTGTCAAAATGGTTCTCGCCTCCTCCTTTCCAGGTCTTCGGCACTAGTGTAAAGCAGTTCAATGGAAAGGAGGAGGCGAGAACAGGCTTGACAATATAAATAATATTCTTGATTAGCCTGATAAGGGGCCGGGTGTGTAAAATCATGTCCCGGACCTGCCCTCCTCCCTGTCACACAAATGTTGTTGAATCATTGCATTTCAAGATATTTGATATTTATGTGTGTATGTGTATACTTGTGTGAGTGTGTCCTCTCTTTTAGTCTGTTCAATACTTCAATATGTTGGCACTTGCTTTTGAGCTGAGCTCTGCAGGAAGTAACAAAGTTCTCACCTTTAGATCACAACAGTGCCCGCCCTTTTATTCAACTGTCTGGGCTCCAGGACTATGTTTTCCATTAATTTTTCCTGTAGACTTTTCATAAAATCAGCAGAAATTTGCCTTTGATGCTGACATTATACATACATACTAACATAAATAATAATATAATAGTGCCAACCATCATCTTAAAAAATGAATACAATACACAGCTGGCGTTGAACGTCGTATTCAGGACACGTCTTTATAAAGATGCCCTTCCGCCTGTTTAATTCCTGGATGCGGTCGATTTCTCTCCACTCCTGATGGTCACAGACGATGCCTCCTGTGTCTGGGCCACGATCACACTGAGGCGGCATTTGTGGATGGTTCGTGTTCTCACTGCGAGAACCTAACCATGGTAACGTTGTGGTCGCGGCTTTCCTTCTTAAAGAGGAATGCCACTCTAGCTGCCCCCCACATTGCTCCTTTTCCCCACAAGATTGAGTATGACCCAGCTGGCGATGGAGGCGATTTGGGGATGGCAGCAGGCTCGGTTTTGCCAGGTAGATCCCCATGAACCACCCGCCCCCCGGCATGCTCGTTGACTTCAGTCCAAACTCGAGGTGAGAGCGGCTTGCCTCCCGGCCAGTCTGTTTACTCCCTCGAGCCCCCCGAGCTGGATGATGAGTTTTCCGTTGCATCGGAGAGCATTCCGGCATCTGACGCAGAAGACTCGACTGGACTGCCGCCTTTTTGTCATGCTTGCCCAGGCCGCTGTTAGTATGGGGTTGGACTGGAACCCTCCGTCCTCCCCACAGCCCTCACGGCTAGTCAATTGGTTTCTCAGGTCCAGGCGCCACTCACATCCACGCCAACCCCCCCCCCCCCCACCCCGCTTCCGGCACCTTTCACTGCCCGCAACCGACCTCCACTCTCACTACCCCCCAGCATGTACCATGTGTTCATCACCCCCGCCAGCCACCAGACTTTCAAACCCTGGACAGACCTCTATTTTCTGTGGACAGGATTCCCACTACAGCAGGAGTCCCTACGCATTCTGGTCACCACAAGCACCTCAAAACAGGGTTGGGGCATCGTGTGCAACATGACCTCAGACAGGGCCTCAGCTGGGTTGCCATATCAACTGCCAAGAGTTGCTGGCTGTAATCCTTGCCCTGCGGAGGTTTCTCCCACTAATACGGGGCAAGCACGTCTTGATTTGCTCAGACAGCACCACTAGATAGTGAAAATAAATCGCCAAGGCTCCGTTCGCTCTCGTTATATGTCAAAACTCGCCCGCCATCTTCTTTGGAGCCAGCAGCAACAATGTGCCACTCTCAGATCTCACTCTCATCGTGACAGCCCCTCCCTTCTCAGGGACAGGGCACCCTCTGGCATCCATGCCCAAAACTCTGGAACCTCCACGTCTGGCACCTGGATGGGATGAGGAAGATCTAAGTGGCCTACCACCTGCTGTCGTAGACACGATCAACCAAGCCAGAGCTCCCTCTACCAGGCAACTTTACGACCTAAAGTGGCGCTTGTTCGCTATTTGTTGTTCTTCCTGATCTGAAGACCCGCAGAGATGTGCAGTTGGGTCAGTGCTCTCGTTTTTGCAAGTGAGGCTAGAGGGTAGGCTGTCCCCCTACACCTTGATGTAGATACCATATCAGATAGTTTTATGTAGATACCATATCAGCTCACCGCGACGCAGTGTAAGTCCTGTGGGAAGCAGGATCTGATTATCAGGTTCCTTAGAGGCATCCGGAGGCTGAAACCTCCCAAGCCATGCCAGTTCCCCGCATGGTATCTCTCCATGGTCCTTTCAGGCCTTCAGAGACCCCCCTTCGAGCCGCTAGAATCAGTCAAGCTCAAAGCCCTCTCCATTAAGACAGTCCTCCTGATCACAATCACTTCCATCAATAGGGTTGGGGACCTGCTATCGTTCTCTGTCAGCGACACTTGCCTGGAGTTCGGTCCGGCAGACACCCATGTCATCCTAAGACCGCGACCGGGCTATGTGCCCAAGGTTCCTACGACCCCTTTCAGGGACCAGTTAGTGAACTTACAAGCGCTTCCCCTGGAGGTGGCAAACCCAGCCTTTTCGTTGCTGTGTCCGGTACGTGCTTTGTTTACCTATGTGGACCGCACGCAGAGCTTAAGATGTTCTGAGTAGCCCTTTGTCTGCTTTGGTGGACAGCGAAAAGGGAACGCTGTCTCCAAAAAGAGGCTTTCCCACTGGGTTGTTGACACCATCACTTTGGCCTATCACACCCAGGCTGTGCCTGCCGCCTTGCAGGTTCGAGCACCCTCGACGAGAAGTGTGGCATACTCGTTGGCACTGGCCAACAGCACCTCTCAAGCAGACATCTGCAGAGAAGCAGGCTGGGCAACACCCAATACCTTTACGAGATTTTACAATCTCAGGGTTGATTCGGTCTCGTCCCGTGTTCTCTCAGGTCCTAGCACGTAGAACGTAGTGTTTGTAGCAACTCCTCCCTCTCAGCAGGTAGGATCTACCACCGCGCCATTTCCACATGTGGACTGAAAGCCCATGTGACGTATTTCGCCACTCTTTACCTCCCCCCAGCCTGGGCAGGTGGTTGTCTCCGTGAGGTCTTTTCCCCCTGAAAGAATAAGAGTTGGAAAAGAACGCATTCCCCGATGCGTGTGATAGTGTTAAGATGGCCCCAGCTCCTATAACTCCATGCGAGAAACATAGAGAGAGAAAAGTTGCGGCCTGCTCCCATGCTTGGCACATCGCTTTGTTCCCCCCTTTGGGATGCCAGGAACCTAAAAGGTTTATGACAATATTATGGGGCGTTGGAGAAGGGTACATGCAGTCTGATGCAGCCTGTTGCTTTGGCACGCAACTGCCTGTCTGCACCTGCATCAGCAGTGCACGTACATGGTTCAGCGCATGGCGTGACTGAGTAAGGACCCCTTGGGTCGCTTCACTCGACACAACATCAAAGTGAGTGGCAGACGGGGAACGTCTAGTTTACTGTTGGAACGTCTAGGTTACTGTTGTAACCTCTGTTTCCTGATGGAGGGAACGAGCCGTTGTGTCCCCAGGCTACGACGCTGAACCGAGCCACTGCAATGGCCGAACCTTATTCTTGGCTCCTCTGTGCAAAACCTGAATGAACAGAGGCATGATTCCGTCCCTTTATACCCATATGTCCGGGGGAGGGACATGCAAATTCTGTCTGCCAAATTCTCATTGGCCTTTTCTCAAGTTCAGAGGTAACCAAGGTCTTCAAGGCCTTGAAAGTCACCTAGTGTCCCTTCACTCGACACAACATCTCGTTCCTTCCATCAGGGATCGGAGGTTACAACAGTAACCTATACATATATATATATATATATATATATATATATATATATATATATATATATATATATATATATATATATATATATATATTTTTTTTTTTTTTTTTTTTTTTTTTTTTTTTAAATTTATTTATTTATTTTTTTGTAGCCATAGGAATTTTAAGCCTATGTCCTGATGGGAGCATATCAAAAGTAGAGTGAATGGGATGAGTATAATCATTAAATATCTTAATTGCAGTTTTTTTTTTTCCCACAAAATGAAATAAATAAGTCCTGGAGTGCAGATTGTTTATGTCCAAAGATATTACTTGCCCAGTTAATGACTTGTGAGAGTTTATTCCTGTTTAACTGTAAGATTTCCATACAGCAATGTTGCAATGAAACAATGTTAAATGTAAGTATGCTTTCAATCATTGATCTATAAAACAATGGTTAGAGTATGTGTACTAATATTAAAACACCTCAGTTTCCTGATTCTTATGGATAAAATCTACATTTCTTTGGAAATTTAGTTTATCATCAATTATCGTACACATTTTTTAAACTTTAGACCAGCTCTACATCTTGGCCCTTTATGCTAACTGATTTATAAGTAGGGCCTAAGCTTCCAATTCTTTTTTGGCTCCCAAACAGCTCTTTTGTCTTTGTGACATTAAGAGGTAAAAAACTATTATCAAACCAAAGGACAAGATTGTCAATATACTTAAAATGAGAGGGGATGTTCATTTAATCCTGAAATGAAACCAGAGTCATATCATCAGCATACGTTATAAGGGAAAGATTACTGCAGTTCAATGATATGAACAGAACACAACAGAGGAGATAATACTCACTCCTGAAGTACACCAGAATTAAGACCAGTCAGTTAGACAGAATGTTATTAATACAGACTCACTGAGGCCGTTCTCTGAGGAATTCCTTAATCCAAGAAACAATCCAGCTACTAACACCCAAATCATTTAAGCGCTTTAGGAGAAGATGAGATTGAACAGTTTTAAAGGCGGATGAAAAGTCCATAAAAATAATTCTAACATAGGTGTTAGTTTTATCCAGATGATATTGGACTTTATTCAAGAGTGAGAGAGGCATCTACAGTGCTCCGAATTAGATTGATAGGTGAATTGCAAAGGATCCATGGATCCACCTATTTGAGATGACAGTTGTTTACATATTATGTGCTCCATACATTTGCTAAGAACTGATGTGAGAGCAATGGGTCGAAAGTCATTAAAATATTTAGCTTGAGGTGCCTTGAGCACTGGAATGAAAGTGGTATTTTTCCAGGCCAAAGGTATAAAACCATATTATCTAAAACAATTTGAAACATCCTTGTGCACACAAAATCCTAATTGTGCTGCACATTCCTTGAAAACTTTTACCTTCAGACCATCTGGGCCAGGGGCCTTATGAGGTTTAACCTTATGGAGCATGGTGATAACCTCCCTCTCCTTTATAATTATAGGTTGTGATTGAGTCATCATCATTTCACTACACTTTGTTTTACTCAGTTTCTTTTTATAAAATCTTGAATAGAAAATATTTAAATTCTTTGCAAAACTAAAAGGGTCCTCGTACTGTTGGACTGGTTTCCTTTGTCTACCCATCATTGTATTCAGTCCTCTCCACAAATCTCTTGCATTTCCAGTTTTAAGGGTCTCCTCAATGTTCTCTTTATATTCCTTCTGTGCATGTTTTATCTTATGTTTTATCGCCTTATTTATCTCTTTTACTTTCTGCGAGTCATTTTGCGGAAAAGCAATTTTCTTCATATTTAAATAATGTTTCAAACCTTTGTTAATCCATGGTTTGCATGAGCTGTGAGATTACTGCTTCCTTCACTCCTGCAGTGTTTTATTTCATGCTGAATAAAGTAAATTACTTTTTGACAAATCATTACTGGATTAAAATAACATAATAACATATAGAGAGACAAAACATACAGATACGTTTTAAAATGTACTCTTTATTTGATCAAATTTGTTTACTCTTTATATTAACACACAGTATATATTAAAAATGACAAACAGAATGAAGATTTATTGTATGAATATATTATTTAATAAGAATAACAAATAAAATTACAAATTTCATGTGTGAAGTTTCTGCACCAGCCCCAGAGCTTCGACACTCATTCATTCACTGCTGAGATATAGTTCACTAACAGCCATTCACTATATAGGAAATAGTTAATGAGTGAACGATTGCGGACACAGCCACTCTAGTCGCGACAATTGCCTTGTGCACATCACATGCGCGCGCCCCTGCACCTCGCTGTGCATGTGCAGAAATGCTGTCTGTTCGCGCTCCAGATAGTAATTTACATTTAACTTAGATGTTTACATGGATTTATACAGTTAATCCGCCTGAAGTAGATGTGATAGTTTCCAGTACCCCTGCAAGGGCGCAGAGTAAATGCATAATTACTGCTTATGACATGCGGGACAAAGCACACTGATATATTGCTATACTGATTTAAAAAACTTATGTCATAAGTGCCCAGTTACAGAATCCCCCTGAAAATGACCATCTCATTACACAGAAAAGCCTGCGTAAGAATTAGAGCCAAAACTTACCTCAGCGTGCTGCCTTACGTTGGAGCTGTGACATTAATCTTGAAATATCAGCTTGTCTTGGTGTTAAAAGAAGGAATTGCATGACGAAACTATAATTTTTTTCACTATGTGGAGCGAAAAAAGTGGTTCACTTTGAAGAGTTTGATGCTGCTGCACTGACGACTTGAGTGACAGACTCATCACTCAAGTGGGAGTGCCTCATCGTGCGCAGCTGTGAACTTCCGCTCTTGTAAAAGTCCCATTCAATAATCTCTCAATAAATTACACATTAATTCAAATTAAACCCAGTAATGTATTGACAGTAACACCACATATTGTAAAGAAGTAAAAGTAAAAATAAAATCATTAGAAATATACTTGAGTGAGAGTAAAAAGTACCCACTTTTAAACCTATTCTAAAAGTAACATTTTCCCCAAAATGTTACTGAAGTAAATGTAACAGAGTAAATGTAGTGAGTTACTTCCCACCTCTGCCGTAATAAAAAAAAATCTGATTAGTTGTGTTAAAATCCCTATTATATTTAACTAGTGCTGTAAGTTTGGGTATTTTATTTTGGAGCGCGCGAACATTAGATAAAGATATTGATGGTAGAGGAAACCGACTTCCACTTTGTTTGAGTCTGTTTCTAATTCCACCTCTAGGACCCCCCCCTTAAATCTTTTCCTTTTCTTCCTTATATGAGTTGTAGAATGAGAAACAGATGATTTCTGGAGGGCCATAAAGAAGCTTCGGTGGAGTCCTCACAGCTGTAAAGTATCACCTTTTTTATTCTTTTCTTCCCCAGGCCTCCCTACTCTGCTCCGAGCACGCAAGAAAAGTCGTAGCACATTTTAAAATCCAAATCATGATTTATGCTTAAGAAACATGTCGAGCTTAACACTTGATGCAAACAGCTTATTAAAAGATCTTAGAAAAACTAAAACTAAAAAAATGACTAGAGCAAACAAACACACAAGCACGCCAGCGTTGGGTCAGCACTCATGCATGCACTAGAAGAGAGTTGTAAGCCATGAATCAAACCTACCAACATGAGGTAAATCACAACATTGCAAACTTTGTTTTGAGGCAAAACATATTTGAAAATCAGAGAAAAAGACAAAGGTAAAATACTAAATACTTGCTGACTTTAATGTGAGGAACGAGCTAAAATCCCATGAAGCATTGTGAATGATGTTATTGAATAAAAAACAATGGGAATATAAAATCTATGGATTTTAGTTTGATGTTATAAGTATAAAACAATATATTTTTTTATTTTTTCCAAAATACTCAGATATGTACAGTAAAGTAGTTTAAGTGTAAAGAGACACAGACATGATTGCATCTTTTACAGTGCATCATGAGAATGGCTGGTTGCTCCGAGGCATATTTTGCGGGTTTTGTTGGACACGGTTCCCTGATTGGTGAATCTTTCTTTGCTGGACCATGGGTAGAATAAGAATTCACTAAGAATTCCGCTTTCAAACACATAATGCAGACCAATGGCTCAGGAGCTCAGAGCTCAAGGTATGTCTGTCTTTAATGGTTTATAAGTTAATATTGAAAAAAAATATTATTGGGATTTTTACTTCTGGAACCAGACTGTTGCATCTTTTGGATAAGACCCAACACATATCCCCAAGCAAATGAATACATCTTACATGCATGTACAGTATACTGAAAAAAGATGCTCCTCCACAACTTTATAAAGTAGATAAATATATCTGAGAATCTTATTGCTACAACAGAAGCCAGTGTATTTATTTTCTCTTGTAGCCAGTGCATTAATATCTCTCTGCAAATTAAATTAAAGATGTGAGTGGAGAGCATGCGCTGGGGCCACTTGTCTATGGGATCCACACCTGATATGTCTCTAATCTATTAACACTCTGCAGATGCAGTCTGACCCCAGATGGCTCTCATCTCTCTAAACAATGCAATTACTTTCGTACCTTAGCAATTGGAGATTCAAACACCTATGCATAGGCACATTTATTTGCCACACCTGCACATTCATGTACAGGTTTGATTCAAGTTGTAGTGAAACACACAGAGCAGACAAGGACACTTGCTGTCTATATGTGACAGGTATGATAAGCAAGTAATGAAATCACCTAGCAGGTTCTCTCAGCCGACGTGTCTGCAGATTTAGTAAATGAGTGTTTATAAAATGTTAGCTCTATACCAGAAATGTTTTGGAGCTGCTGTCTGAGGTCACAATTTGTTCATGGCAATTGGACACTTGGCAATTGGACAAAAACACACTTTGTCTGTGTAAATGAGGAATTGTTTGATCTAGCTAAAGTAAAGTATCGAGTGCCACAAGGATCAGTTTTAGGGCCTCTTCTTTTCTCCTTATATGTGCTTCCCCTGGGAGACATTATCAGGAAACATAGAATTAGTTTTCACTGATACGCCGATGATACTCAACTTTATATTACTTCGAAACCCAACAAAATTTCCCAATTCTCAGAGTTAGCAGAGTGTATCAATTATATCAAAGATTGGATGACAAGAAATTTCCTTCTACTCAATTTTGACAAAACAGAGGTACTATCAGAGCAAAAACCTCAACTACCTCTGTATTGTCATGATTGAGTGGAAGGATATTTCTAACCATACAATCTTTAATATCATTGATACACTAATTGGACAAAATGGTGTAATTTTTATTGTATACTGTCTTCTATTTTGTGTATACTGTATATTGTATATTATTATTATTTATGTATTTTTGTATACAGTCTTCTTAGATTGTGTATACTATATGTTGTATATTATTAGGTGTATATTGTGTTGTGTAGCAAAATATGTAACTTGTGTTATGTGTAAATCAGATGTTTATTGTAATTGTGATACAGCTATGTTGCTTGGAACCTCACCCAAGAATTTCACCCACTGTTGCACTTGTATATGGTTGAGTGACAATAAAGTGATTTGATTTGATTTGATTGATGTCTAATTTTTCAGTCCTGCAGTTATATCAGAACACAACTGAAGACAACACAAATCTGACCATCTCAACTGACAAGATTTGTCACTGTTTGATTGGCCAGTTTAGACCCCTCCAGACAAAAAAATAACCCTTTATCTCTGGATAGCATCAATACTTTTACACAGCTGTATGTTGAACACTGTAAGATGTGCAGTGACTGGCAGGTGATCGCATATGCTCTGTAGGAACACTGGGGACACGGATTGAGGTTTCTTAGTATAGCTCTCCAGGGATGGCCCTGTTTTAGAATTGTCCTCAGCTCTGCCCAGTGGGCATTGGTGAACCATGGAGTAGGAGGTTAATCATATTGTCCCCTGGTGTCTGTGCTGGAACTCAGAGAGAAAAATAAAGGAGCATTTATTGCCTTTTCTATGTCTGTTAGTGCTGCATGAGGGGACCGGAGCAGTGCGTGGTCAGTACAGATTGCACTTTTAATGTACTCGGGAGATTACATGGGAGGAGAGGTTGTGGGGAGTGGCAGAATTCAAAAACACACACATACAAATACGCATTAGTCTATTTAAAATGAGTCATAATTTAGAATTTCTTATAAATTTTTTACCCTCTCTGAAAATTAGAAATAAATGAGGTAACACTTTAAAGTAAGGTTCCATTTGTAAATAATAGTTTTCTACATTATTCAACAGTAACTATCAATTAACAATACATTTACAGCATTTATTTATCTTGGTTAATGTTTCAACATATACTAATACATATTTAAAATTCAATGTAAATAAATGTAGTTTAACATTAGCTAATGCATTATGAACTAACATTAACTAACAATAAAAAATATATATCTTTTTATAAACTAATATTTAACCTCCCATGCCATGGTTCACCAATGCCTGCTGGGCAGAGCTGAGGGCAATTCTAAAAAAGGGCCATCCCTGGAGAGCTATACTAAGAAACCTCTATCCCTGTCTCCATTAATCCCCATCCCTGAATTGGCTACATCACTCTACTCTCCTCTCCACCAATAGCTGGTGTGTTGTGGGTTTTCTTTCGCACTATGGCTTCTGTCGCATCATCCATGTGGATGCTGCACACTGGAGTTGGTAGAGGGGATTCCCCCTATACTATGAAAAGCGCTTTGAGTGCTTAAAAAAGTGCTATATAAATGTAAGGAATTATTAATTATCTATACTATTTTCTGTAAAACAAAATAAAAAATTAATTGTTAGTTTATGATACAGAATGCATTTACTACTGTTAATAAATGGAATCCTATTTTAAAGTGTTACTTTAAATGGGATGTTCTTTGCTACTGCACATTTAAGTCTTCTATGTAATCAGTCTTATTCCATTACTCACAGGTTACAGGTATTCTATCCTGTCTAATATTGTCGCTGATCTCTTTTCCTTCAATAGCAGCCTGACCTTGTTAAAATTAAACTTCAGCCATTCAATTTCCCCATACGCTAATTCTAAGTGGAATAATTGCATCTGCTTGTTCTGGTGTTTAGCAATATAAGTATCTATCCTATATTATACTGGTATCCTGCAGTAAAAGTTGCTAAAGACATTTTTATTTTATTTAAGTGTTTGTTTATGTGTTTTTTGTTTGTTTGTTTGTTTTTTATTTTTATTTGAGTTTATTTAAGCTCTTTAAAGATCAATATTCTTTGAAATATCTAAGCCTATATCTGTCTTAATATTTTCTAAATATAGCTAGATAATGCTTTTCTCTCTTGCAATGGTCTTAACCTCACACCTCTTTAAACAGTATAGTGCACATAACACACACACACACACACACTGAGATCACTTACCATACAACTGAAACCCATCCAATTCACAGCATGCTTGGGGATTTTCACACATGCCCAGTTTCATGACTGGACAGTAAGCTTGCAGCCAGCATGTGACACTGCCTGTATTGATTTACTGTCATTCACACAGCAGGTGTGTAATTTGGCTTCAAAAGAATAGCTGTCAAAACAATGAGATGCCTTGGATACCAGGAGATCTAAGGGAGGCAAAAAAGTGGCATTCAAACAAGTGTTGAATGCTCATATGTCAAAATCTAGAAGCAGTAATGCATGTGCTCCTTCATCATGCTGTCATGCAAGTTATGCATATGCAAATGTAGAAATTGCACATAATGAATGATGAAGATCTGTAAAACTGCATGTGGTTTGAGCTTGAGGGATCTGGTAGTTTTATACAGCATGAATAGCCTTATTCAGAATCAGAATCAGCTTTATTGACATGTATGCTTACACATACAAGGAATTTGTCATGGTGATAGGAGCTTCCAGTGCACAACAATACAAAACAGCAACAAGACATAGATAATAATAAAAAATAATACAAAATTGAATAAAAATAAGTACAAAATTGAATGGAAAATCAAATGGTCAAAATATATATAGAATACACAATAAGACAAATATATATATATATATATATATATATATATATATATATATATATATATATATACACGTGTCATTTTTCCAGGAAAGTTAGAAATTCATCATGTACTTGACTATTGAAACAGGAAGTTTGGGCAGGACATATTGTAGTGCTCATGCTTTTTTGAATGTCATAGTCATCAACCATGATTTATATGCAAGTCAATTAAAAGTGGTATTAGGGGGAGGGACATTCTCACTCATCTGCTTAGTGCAAGATGAGTCATCAGTATTTTTAGTCTTTTTCTAAAACATAAAGAACATACATTTTAACTGCTTATATTTCTATAACTTCTAAAGATTAATTTCGTTAATTTTAGGAGTACATAACCATACACTACCGGTCAAAAGTTTTGAAACAATTGACTGAAATGTTTCTCATGATCTTAAAAATATTTTGATCTGAAGGCATTTGCTTAAATGATTGAAATTAGTTTTGTAGACAAAAATATAATTGTGCCACCATATTAATTTATTTCATTATAAAACTAAAATTTAATTAAAAAAAAGTTTTTGAAATTGATGACTTCTTAATATTGATAATAAAGAAAAGCAGCCAATAAGTGCCCAACATAAATGGGAACTCCTTCAATACAGTTTAAAAAGCATCCCAGGGTGATACCTCAAGAAGTTGGTTGAGAAAATGTCAAGAGTACATTTCTGCAAATTTTTGGCAAATGGTGACTACTTTGAAGATGCTAAAATACAACACATTTATTTTGGATTTTGTTTAGTCACAACATAATTCCCATAGTTCCATTTATGTTATTCCATAGTTTTGATGACTTTAATTTTAATCTCAAATGTGATATATATATCACAGTTAGTTCCAGTCCTCGAATCTGATTGTACGAGAGACATTCCAAGAGCACTGGTGGTCTGACACCATCAGCACTCGGACGCTTCACTGAGTGTGTATCACTCTGCTTGTGTTCACGTTGTTCTAAACTAAAGTGTAAGTGCAGTGCCGATCTGTTAGGAGTTACTGTTTTTATTTTTTAAATTATATATGTTAGCCAGCAGGTAGTGGCAAAAGATAATTTTTGTGTGTAATATGAGCCAGTTGGTGACGTAAAGTGAATCCATTAATCATTGTTTACATAGAACAGCGCTCCGTGATCGTTCGTATTACTAATACATTACCAAAGCTAGGAAATAGCTTTAAACAGCTTTATACGGACAACTTCAGGATTAAGGCTCATCACAGCTGAGAGACACAACTGATTTATTTAGGTGCTTACATTTTATTTGAGTTTCCACATTGGATACATACTGTTTAAAATGGCAGAGGACATTGCTGTTTCTATAGTGAATGTCTCTTGCGCACCGTCTACCGTGAAATAGGGAGGAATACCCCTGCTTGGACATCTATTTTCCACTGAGAAAGCCATCCGTCTATCTTTGTTTATCCCATGACTTGTTAGAAACAACACAAGCCATGATACTATTTCTGAAGTGACATTTTTGAATTACTAATGAAGGCTTGGATGCATCATTTGTCTTGAACCAGCAACGGCAGATTCTGATCCGTCGCATAACAAAGTAATTCCATGCACAAATGCGTTTTAATGACTGTACTCAGTTTTTCCTAATTTAAAAAAATTGACTTGTTCATTGGACTGTTGTATATAATCAATACCACACTCGCAATCGTGCTATACGGCCCTACATCAGCACTGCTGTGATTGCCTGCGGCCAAATCACAGCAGTGCTGATGTAGGGCCATATCGCACTCTTGCTCATGTTATATATACAGAATACTATATATACATACTATATATACTATATATACAGAATACTATATATAAAAAGCTAACAGATTTGGATTAAATGCTGCAGAACTCCAATTTTACTTCAATTCACAACCAAGAAACTTTATCTTTAAGACTCTTTCAGAGTGAAGAAATGAATCCCAAGGACTTGGGGACCCAATCAAGGGCATCTGCAGCACAGTGAATATGCAAAAAAAGGAACACGGGTGTTCTGTCATGACGGTGATCCAGGTTTGACTGTATCCAAGGTCACTAATGAGCTTTGCCCATCACTATTTTACATTTTCACTAACACCATGACTCATTAACGCCCCCATAGCAGTTTTACACAAGCCTGGTTTTCTCCTCTCCTGACAGGTTCAAACAAACACCAACATAATGCTGTAAAAATTATCAATGTGGCACTTTGTTTAGACAAACAATGTTAAACAGACTAATTACAGAATCCCTGGGATCCCCAGGGAACCAAAGCATGGTGTAGAGACCTCTTAGATTATTTTTGTTTTATAGAAAAAACAGTGATCTGCTTTCTATCTTCTTTATCTCCTCTTTTTTTCTTTTTATGTCAGACCAGAGCAATCCATTCTGTCTATCACAACGCTACCTACCAGGAGGGAGAATTGTCATCTGGTGGAGGTAGCAATTAATGTCTGCTGAAAAAGAAGCTTTCCATCACCTCCCTTTAATAGCCAGCGTGTGGAGTACATTTCGGCAGATGTTACACAGGAATTCATTAATGCCCGTTACCAATCATACACCTCCCTTGTAAGCTATTATCCACAATCCTGGCCATGAGATATATTCTAAATCCAGCACACAGCACTCCCCCGACAACTGTCATATACCACATAAAACAACATATGGTGTTTGAATGAGTAGCCATTTCGGCCCCACTGGAGAATGGCTTCCGGAATAGGAGAGGGACTTAAGAGCAAGGTTTTGGGTAATATTTTAAATGCAATTTTGTAGCATGTGGGGGGCGTGGTCATGTGTCTGTCTGCGAGAGAGAGAAAGCGGTAAGGTTTGTCACCTTGGCTCTAACACCTGTCTCTCATTATAGTGATGGAGGGAGACCTGATAAGGCTCCGCAGAGCATCAGAGGAGGAGAGAGAGAGTGGCCCAGAGCAGTAGGGGGAGGAAAGAACCGCAACTAAAGCCAGAGACTGTTCATTCAAAGTGCTATTTTGAGTTGGCCACAAAGAGCTGTTTCCTTTGTGTGTATGAGACTTAAGTATATGTAAATAAACACGCAACAGTTTGTTGTTTTCTGACTCCTCCATTGCCCACAAACTTAACATTACCACAAATTTGCATTAGCGAACAGAATAGGATCTCTGTTTATCACCAAATGACCAAGGTCTGTTGGATTTGTGGTCTGGTGACTCTCATGCAATATTGTAATAGAACGGAGCCTTGAGCTTTTTACAGGGACAGTCCCCCTTACAAATGTATTTTGCACTTGTGTATATTCTTATCCCATGTTAAGATCTGAGTTTTGAGAGTAATGAAAAAGGGAAAGTTTTTCAGGTGGCTGTGGCTCAGGTGGTAGAGTGGGTCGGCTGCCAATCACAGGGTTGGTGGTTTGATTCCCGGCCCACAAGACTCCACATGCTGAAGTGTCCTTGGGCAAGACACTGAACCCCAAGTTGCTCCCAATGGCAGGCTATCGCCTTGCATGGCAGTTCTGCTGCCATTGGTGTATGATTGATTGTGTGAATGGGTGATTGGGACACAGTGGTGTCCAATTTGGTAAACTAAGGTTAAAAAAAGCGCTATATAAGTGCAAACCATTTACCATTTATCCTTAACAACAGGAAGACAAAGGAGATTGTGGTGGATTTTATGAAGATTAGGAGAACTGACACGTACTGGGATCATAAATGGCAATGGTGTGGAGAGAGTCCACATTTTTATTTTCCTCCCTTTTCTCCCCAATTTGGAATGCCCAATTCCCAATGTGCTCTAAGCCCTCATGGTGGTGCCTCAATCCAGGTGGCGGAGTACAAATCTCAGTTGTCTCCACGTCTGAGGCTGTCAATCCGTGCATCGTATCACGTAGCTTGTTAAGCGCGTTACTGCGGAGACATAGCGCATGTGGAGGCTCCACGCTATTATCCCCAACATCCACGCATAACTCACCACGAGCCCCACCGAGAGCAAGAACCACACATTATAGTGACCACGAGGAGGTTACCCCATGTGACTCTACCCTCCCAAGCAATTGGGCCAATTTTGTTGCTTATGAGACTTGGCTGGAATCATTCAGCATGCCCTGGATTCGAACTCACGACTCCATGGGTGGTAGTCAGCATCTTTACTCATTGAATTACCCAGGCCCCGAGAGTCCCCAGTTTTAAATTCTCGAGGGTGAACACTATAGAGGACTTCTCCTGGGCTATACACACACCTCCACTGTTATTGAAAAGGCACAACAACAGAGTGAGGAGCGCGAGACTGCCCCAAGACCTTCATGTGAACTTCTATCGATGTACTGTTGAGAGTGTACTGCCGTACTGCATTACTGCATGGTACGCCAGCAGCATAAGATAAGACAAGAGTGCTCTGAAACAGCTTATCAGGACAGCTCAAATTATCATCTGCACATAGCTACCAGCAGCCAAGGACATTTATCTGTCCAGATGTCGGAGCAGAGCCTTAAAAATCATCAGTGACCCCACCCACCCTGCACACCACGTCTTTAAACTGCTTCCCTCTGGCAGGCATTACAGGATAATTCACTCACAAACCACAAGCATGAAACATTTTTTCCTAGAGCTATAAAACAGTTGAACACTGCTTGATCCCCCCTCCAACACACACATACATACATGCAATTGTATTGTGCATTTTAATTGTTTTATTGTCTGTTTTATTTATTTTGTTTTGCCTGCTTAATGTTTTTGTCTGAAGAACTCCAGGGATACCAACATCATTTCATTGTTTTGCTCAGCAGTACAATAATAATAAAGTTTTCAATTCAATTCAGTACAATTGTACAGAGTGGTTATCTCAGTTATCATAGCCTTTGAGTTGCCACAGTATGCAATAGACTGGCATGTCTTAAGGTCAAAATTAGGTTAAAAATGGCAAAAAAGAAATAGCTTTCTCTAGAAACCCGTCAGTCAGTCATTCTTCTGATAGGCTATAAAATGCTTGAAATTGCCAAAAAAAAAAACTGAAGATTTCATTCAAAGATGTACACTACAGTCTTCAAAGACAAAGGACAACTGACACTAACAAGGACAGAAATGGAAGGCCAGATCTACAACTAAAAAGGCCTAATGGGAAGAATTGCAAAGAAAAAGCCACTTTTGAAACAGAAAAACAAAAAGTAAAGGTTAGAGTGGGCAAACAAACAGATAATTGGAAAATAGTGTTATGGATCTTAACCCCATTGAGATTTTGTGGGATCAGATAGACTGTAAGGTGAGTGAGAAGTGCCCGACAAGACAGCCACATCTATGGCAAGTGCTACAGGGAGCGTGGGGTGAAATACAACTGAGTATCTGGATAAACTGACAGCTAGAATGACAAGGATCTGCAAAGCTGTCATTGCTGCACGTGGAGGATTTTTTGATGAGAACTCTTTGAAGTACTTTAAGTAGTATTAAGTAGTTTTTTTTTTTTTTTCAATAGTAATTTTTCACATTATTAATGTCCTGACTATACATTGTGATCAGTTGAATGCCACTTAGGTAAATAAAAGTACCAATATCTTTCCATTTTAGCAAAATTTGTACCTTATTTAAAACTTTTGGCAGCCAGTGTATATATACTGTATACATATTAGTAACATATACATAAAAGTAATATATTGAATGTATCATGTGGACTGCTTTTATGATGCTTTTTATCCTTTTTGGATCAGTCCCCATTTACTTTCTTTGTATTCAATAAACTTTATTTTTTCTTGTTTACAGTGAAAATATCAAAACACACTTAAAACAATGCTTTTACTTGAGATGCAAAATAACATATTGTCTATGGGAAGATTTTTATTAATAGGCTATTAATAAGCCTTGTTAGAGAAATCAAACACAATTTAGTGAGGTTTATGCTTTTATTTCCAATGGGGTAAAAATCAACTTAATTCAGAGGGAAAACAAGTATATATTTTTTTATCTTATTTTAAGCAGAATCCTCACTGAATGCTGTTTGATTTCTTTAAAAATAAGACTTCATATCTAATGACATTTTGCTTCTCAAGTCAATTTATCTTTTTTTTTAAGAATGCTTATAAACGTTTTAGAAAAGAAAAAAAAACAATAGTGAGCAAGAAAAATATTTTTTGCTGTGCATGGAAAATTGCAGTGTAAACATTCTACTAAATTCCAGTGTTCCACTTCTAATTTTCCACACCTGCACTCAATCTGCTCATTACGGAATGCTTAAAAAAGTCACCTTTCTGTTCACTGTCAAGTCTCACACAAAAGACTCTAGTTTGATCATGCTGCTCTCACACACTGTTTACTTACCTTCAGTATTTGCTCATAGATCTTTTTATCAATCTATTGTTTATCCTGCAATCCCGCCTGACTCCTCTTCTTCAGCTCTATGGACTTATACCTTGTGAATCTCTCTTCAGTTTGTGATTCTCTTCTTCTGTGTGATACCACCTGTACCATTGATCCTCATTGTGTGGCCCCTTGTAAATCCTGTGAATCTCAGTAAACGCTCTCACACTTGGTTTCATTAACTACAACTTGTGTGGCTTGAATTCCTGACAATTCTGGTCCTATACGTTGTCCGAAAAAGTTTGCATGCTCAAAGCCGCGTGACTGCCTCTTAATTTTGTATTTATTTTTTTAATAAGGATACAAATTCAAATAAGCCCAGCTGGATTTTAAATCTCTCCTGTACAAATGTATTTTCACAAAGTCAGGTTTGGAACAACATGAGAGTGAGTAAATGATGGAAATTCTAATTTATGGGTGCACTCTCCTTTAATTGCATTGCTTAAGGGCAAAATGATGGTGGATTATGCCTCACTCCTGAGTGAAGTGTATGGGAATAATCATGTCTGGCTGTGGAGTCTATTCATGCCATGGATGTGTGAAAACTGAGCATCACAAGTAAACAGAAATATTTACACTTGGAATTGGGCTCAGTGCTGGATCATCTGAGAAAGTTGTTTGAGTTTATCTCAGTGGTTTACAGTGGGGTGCTTTCTATTCCAGGATAGAAATGTCTATCATCCTAAACACCCCACCCACTATCAGATAACAGGCAAGATTGACACCCTGTTGAGCAGGCGACAGATGGGGAAGGAAAGTACCGTACAAATTACATAGAATGCGAACCCACTGAGGAAAAGGCCATTAAGCAGCATGGAGCAGAATTAGTAAAACACACTCTGCTCTATGTGTGGTTTGTTTATTTGTGTCTGTGTGTTGATACAGTGACTCAGAAACAGGGGTTATAAGACTGGATTAAAAGGTAATGAGACTGTAATGAATGTGCTTTAAATGAAGTACTCAAACTCAACAGCTGGAACAGAATTATAGCAAATATTGCATTGGTCTTGTGTGTTTGTGGATGTGTTTACAGTGTGGCTGTCTGACAGCATTCCCAGAGAGCCCACATGGGAACTGCTGTCACCTCTAATCTTCAAGACCAATAAAACACCCCACAGTGCACTAAATCTAGAGAGAGAATAAGAGAGATATCAACGTATATAAACAACCAGGGATGCACTTTAATTTTAATTCAGCTACTCAGTGAGTAACTACATCAACACTGAAACTGAGAAAAAAAAATGGCTTCAAAGATTTTTGATTGTCCAGACAAATTTTGAATTTCAAAGAGTCTCACTCTGTTTTCTCTGAAAATGAAAAGCCAAACCCATCTGTCATAGGTCAGACCTTAGACTTAGTGACCTGATTTCAATCATAAACATGTTCCGGAACCCTGACATTGCCCACATTCTGCCGAGTTAATGACCATCTTGCATCAGGCATCAGGCCACCTGGGGATTGAGGCGATCTCAATGTCAAAGGCGGAGTTTCGCTGAGTTAGATCTCGATTTCCATCATGCAAAGACCAAAATAAGTTAACAAGCTGCAGCTTCAATCTCCATCATGTTAATTTTGAGGGCTAGCTAGTCTTCAGAGTACGATACCTCAGCTTAAGCTTCCCTCCTGCTTGTGAAATGGGTGGGGTGTGTGATGTGGTCTCCAGGGTGGCATATAAAGGGTAGATTATAGGGCTATTGGTCCAATATTTGGAATGCAGATAGATTTTGGTCTCACGGCTTGGGGTCCGAGGTTTTTGGCCCTGGCTGACCATTTGATAGCCCTGGCTTGCACTGGCCCATTACTGGACATTTTTACTCTTAAGATTACATTTATATTCCACTGACAGGTTAGGTTTAGGGCTGGGGTTTGATTTATGGCATATGATTAATAAAATATGCCTTCCTGCTGACAGTATGACATAATTTCAGTGCCCCTCTGTTGACATTTCTCTCGGAAAGTGTAGCTCACACATGCACATACGTTCCTCAACTCATCCAGCTTCATACACTGGGGGGCGGTGATTCAAATTTGGATAAGAATAGATCAATTTCAGCTTAAGAACTTTGAACCTGCTGTTGCCGAATTCTTTGGGTGCATCTCATTCAATTCCCTGACAGGGAGTCAGCCATTTCTAGGTTTGCCTCAACTGCAAACTCTTTCCAGTGTACTGAAACATCTGCTCCCTGATAATTCCCAGAATGCACCGTAAAAACCAGGGAGCATTGTTGCTCACAATGTTCCCTTACCAGAAACTTAGTCATGTCTTCTGAAGTCTTTTTTTTTTATTATTAAAATTTGTATTGATTCTACAAAGACAAAGAAATACAAAACATATATATATATATATATATATATATATATATATATATATATATATATATATATATATATATATATATATACTGAATCAATATTTATTTTGACTAATAGTGTATTGGTCAAAATCCAAAAATCCAAAGCCCAAAACGTCACACACAAAACTCTATTTCTGAATTTCAGCACACCATCAATAACCATGGGCTATGTCTCCACCTCTGATTGGCAATGCCAGCAGGTGGGTGTTTCTTTAAGATCAAACCTATAAAGTCTAGAGGGGGATCCAATAGAATCTATGTAGAATCTTGAATTGTATAGTCGCACCCTTGCATCTCTAGATACAGACTTTAAATTTTTTAGAATCCAGCCCACACTCCCTCCTCCAATACCAAATTAAAATCGTTCTCCATAATCTCTTGAAAGAGGTTAAAGCTCTGTCCCCCAGACTCTGAGCTAGCAGGTAGTAATACACTGATGACTTTTCCAAAAGCAGTAATCACCACTCCCAGAGTGTCTGCCACTTTAGGATGGTGTATGCTAATCCCAAAAATAGTACAGAGCAAGTGGCGCAACTGTAAATACCTAAATAACTGATCTGGGAATCCCAAAACGTTGAACCAAATTACCAAAGGATCTCAATCTACTCTGACCAGCAGAAGGGGAACTTATCAATACATCATTTTGAGTTCAGCCATATGCACGAGGCAGCATTCAAATAAATGCCAGAATTATCTGGACACTTTTGTCCATACCGAGTGCAAATGCGAGATAACGGGGTGTAACTTAGCTTCTCCGGTTAGTTTGATATACTGTAAAGGCTTTGCAATGGCAAAATAAGGTCAAGAACTTCCTGTTCAATACAAAACCAGGGAGGGGCTCTCTCAGGTGAAATTGATCAATGAGCCAAATATCTGAGACCAAATGCATAACAATAAAACACAATCTTGGGTAGGCCTAGCCAACCTTTGTCAATTGGCCTATGTAATTTGTTGAATTGCATTCTGGGACGCTTTCCATTCCAAATGAAGGTCTTCGCTATACTATCAAATTGCTTGAAATAAGAGAGGGGGACATCTAGAGGGAGAGACTGTAGCAGGTTGTTGAATTTTGGAATATAATTCATCATAATAACATTAAACTTCCCTATCAAAGATACATTTAATGAAGCCCACCTGTCCACATCGCGAAAACATTTTTATTAAAGGGTCAAAATAAAATCACAAATTTGCCAAGAATAAAATGCCCAAATACTTGATGCCCTGTTTGAGCAACTGGAAGGCACCCGGTTGAAAAGTATGCGGTGCATATTCCTAGTTGGAAGACTAGCAGCTGTACATCATTGCACCATTAGCTAGGTAACTCCTTGCCAATCACATGCAAGCCATTGCTTTACAAGACTGCTTACAATCTATCACATTGCTTTTTCAGTGTGCTAACATGGCAACATCATTCTATAGCTAATGATTAGCTAACATCCAGCTATGGACACGGACTTATTCACTGCTCCAGAATCAGCAGTCTGCAAATTGCAAAAGGCATCATAAAAGTGCAGAAATTTGTATTGTATGTCTTCAGAAATCATTCACTTTTATCTCTGTTTAGACCATGTTTCAATCTATGTGGATCTTCAAGCATTGGGGCTTTATCAATGTTCCAAAATTCAACAGTCATGTCAGCCTAACTACATTCATTTTAATTTAAGTATCAACACATTTCAGTATGATGCTGTTATCTAGCTTTAATGCGCATTGTTGGGGATGTAACATTTAGTAGCATGTAAGAAGGTTTGGCAATCATTGGATTAAACCTGTGCCGAATCAAGCTCATTATTCTAATCTTGCTACTGTTAATTTCTGTTCCTGCTGGTAAGACATAGCTCCCTCCTAATGCTTTTGCTATTTCTTCAACTCTGTTGCCAAATGCTTTATTGATTTTAAAGTTTAAAGATCCACTCAATGTATTTCTATCGGGAAGACACGCAGGCTTGAGTGAGGTTTATGATGCCATTTATTTGATGAATGTAGAACAGAAAGTAATGTCTCTCTTTGGCGTAGGCCCCATCCGGCGGTCCGAGGGAGTTGCACTCGGAAACATCATATCCTGCCGGAGATAGGAGGCAGGGGCGAGGAGCCTACCCCCTGTGGGACGGGGCTCAACTGGTGGTGTTGGGGTGGTGGAAGTTGCCATCTTAGTGCACTGAAACAGCAATGTGATAGATTGGGAGCAGACTTATGAAGCAATGATTCAACAAGGTGCTAAAAGCATTCTTTAGAAATGTTGGCCCATATTGATAGGATAGCATCTTGCAGTTGATGGAGATTTGTGGGATGCACATCCAGGGCACGAAGCTCCCGTTCCACCACATCCCAAAGATGCTCTATTGGGTTGAGATCTGGTGACTGTGGGGGCCATTTTAGTACAGTGAACTCATTGTCATGTTCAAGAAACCAATTTGAAATGATTCGAGCTTTGTGACATGGTGCATTATCCTGCTGGAAGTAGCCATCAGAGGATGGGTACATGGTGGCCATAAAGGGATGGACATGGTCAGAAACAATGCTCAGGTAGGCCGTGGCATTTAAACGATGCCCAATTGGCACTAAGGGGCCTAAAGTGTGCCAAGAAAACATCCCCCACACCATTACACCACCACCACCAGCCTGCACAGTGGTAACAAAGCATGATGGATCCATGTTCTCATTCTGTTTACGCCAAATTCTGACTCTACCATCTGAATGTCTCAACAGAAATCAAGACTCATCAGACCAGTTTTGGTGAGCTCTTGCAAATTGTGGCCTCTTTTTCCTATTTGTATTGGAGATGAGTGGTACCCGGTGGGGTCTTCTGCTGTTGTAGCCCATCCGCCTCAAGGTTGTGCGTGTTGTGGCTTCACAAATGCTTTGCTGCATACCTCGGTTGTAACGAGTGGTTATTTCAGTCAAAGTTGCTCTTCTATCAGCTTGAATCAGTCGGCCCATTCTCCTCTGACCTCTAGCATCAACAAGGCATTTTCACCCACAGGACTGCCGCATACTGGATGTTTTTCCCTTTTCACACCATTCTTTGTAAACCCTAGAAATGGTTGTGCGTGAAAATCCCAGTAACTGAGCAGATTGTGAAATACTCAGACCGGCCCGTCTGGCACCAACAACCATGCCATGCTCAAAATTGCTTAAATCACCTTTCTTTCCCATTCTGACATTCAGTTTGGAGTTCAGGAGATTGTCTTGACCAGGACCACACCCCTAAATGCATTGAAGCAACTGCCATGTGATTGGTTGATTAGATAATTGCATTAATGAGAAATTGAACAGGTGTTCCTAATAATCCTTTAGGTGAGTGTATATATATATATATATATATATATATATATATATATATATATATATATATATATATATATATATATATATAAACAAAGGGGGCAGATATCAAAGATGCTTTCAAATCATGCCCATTCACCCCGAGACTGGCCCCTCTTTGGTGTTGGATGGCAGTCAAAATTTTACTTTGCTGTCCAACTTACTTTTGGGTGCAGAAGTAGCCCTCACATTCTAATTCTCTATCGGAAGGCCTATGCTGGATCCTTCTCAATCAATTTAAGCTCCCCTTCGTACTACACCTGCTCGACGACTTCCTGCTCATTGATCACCCCGCTGCCCAGACCCCTTTTTTGGACTTTCTAATCAAACTTTTTCACAAATTGGGTATTCCAGTCTCAAGTGAGAAAACCACAGGCCACGTCTCTCGAATTTCTCAGCATCATGCTCGATTCTCTAAACATGCAAGCTTCCCTGCCTAAAGATAAACTCACACTAGCTCAGTCCATAGAAAACCTCTCTGACATCATATCAATCGATGACGGCTGCCACTCGGACCTTCTCCACTCGTCACAGCTATTAAATCACTGGAATGGCTTTCCCTTTTTACACACTGAAAAATCCAAATCTCCGCACAACATGTCCCTTTTCACGGATGTGGCTCCCTCCTTAGGATTTGGGGGGATATTTTCAAGGATCATGGGTCATAGGGAAATGGCCAGACTAATTTCTCAATATAGCTTCCAACGCTTTCTCATCTACTCTCCATGAAATTTAGCCCATCATCATGGCCAGCGTTATATGGGGTTCCCTTGGACATGCAAACACGTTGTAGTTTTGCGACAATTCCGCAGTCGTCACTATAATCAATAAAGGCCAGTCCTCCTCTAGCCTCATCATGTTCCTTATGAGACGTCTGCATTATCTACAACTTAATTATTTCAGCCAGACACTTCCCTGGGTTTTTCAATGTAATAGCTGACTCCCTCTCTCGTTTTCGCTTCCAAGAGTTCCACAGACTATGCCCCTCCGCCAGCAAAAAACCCCATTCCCTGCCAACCCCTCTCAGACCTCCTGCTGGATTAAGGCCCTCCATACTACCCCATTTAAAATTCCACTCTCATACAGAAAGGACTTTCCCGGTCCACACTCACTTCCTACAACTCCACCTGTACCCACTATTCCTCCTTTTGCCAATAACACAGTATTACTCTATTCCCGTTCTGATCTTCATAGTGTGTGCGTTAATTTCCTTTTGCTTTCGACTAGACATCTCATTTTTCCATCTATCAACAAAATGGTAGACGGCATTCAATTTCATGCCAGATGCCACTCTCCTGACACCCCAGCATCTTCTCCAATCCTTTCATTCGACTGCAGCTTAAAAGAGTCCAACAATCCTGCCCCTCCCTCCCTATCAGATGTTACCTATCACCCTAGACATCCTTCACCTCATGATTTTTCACTCAGATCAGGTCTCTTCACAGATTATATTTATATTATTTTAGAAACAGCCTTCTTTTTAGCTTTTTATGGGTTTATGAGTTGTGGAGAGTTCACTACTAACTATATCTCCTTTTCGCCTTCTCGTGACTTCTCCTTTTCCAACATTATTTTCCCCAAATTCTTTCTCCCTTTTTCTCAAACATTTGAAATCAGACCAATCCGGGCACAGCTGGAAAATAACCATTTAAAAAATTCTAGCCCCTTTTGCCCCTTCATCTCTATGGTTAATACCTGCAAACTCATTCACATTTTGCTACCGACTCTCCCCTATTCATCACTCCATCCCTAGCCTCCATGTTGTGCTACTGGTTCAGAAACCACCTCACCGCTGCCCTAAAACATTGTGATCTCTCCCCTCATGTCTTTTCATGGCACTCATTTTGCATCGGAGCAGATAATATTGCCGCTCTTGAGGTAGTACCAGAGTCCACTATCAAAATGCTCTCCATCTGCCTTAAGTTTTCATACCTATCTGGTGGTGGTTGGTGACTCTCTCTCATCACATCTTTCCCTACACAATGCCTCAATTCAAGCACATCCATCTTTTCGCAAGCATAATGCATAAGTATGTCTACCCTCCTCGCCAGAGCTTCCATAATCTTAAGGATGGTTTCCTTTCCTTTCCTCACACCATCATGGGATATCTTTCAATTACCATTAAACAATGGCCGCCCTCATTGGAGGGCTCGAGCCTCATGGGATATCTTTCAACAAAGTGTATTGCACACAACTTCACCAAAATCATATGGCTTTATGCATGTTGTTCACCTTTTGGAAAAGATATCTCAAACAACTCTTCCCTTTTCAGAGGGTTTTCATAATCAAATGATGTTTATCTTTCAACAAAGATACTGCACAACAGCTATGGCCTAACGTAGGGCCTCATACCACGTTGTTAATCTTTGGCAAAGAATCTGCTCAACCAGGGGCTCCTCGACAGAGGGCCCAATATCACACTCATCAACAAGGATAAAATTAAACTCAAGGAGGAGAGAGAGAGAAAAAAATGCACTCAAGGACAAGGAAAAAAATCAAACTTGAGGGGGAAAAAAAACTATCAAAAAGCCATCAGTAACACGCAAGCACTACTTTTCCTATTGTAAATTTATTGCACAACCATGCCAGAGATATTGCGTGTTTCATGTCAAACCTAGGTGTTCACGTCTCTTTTTTTACCCTCTTCTCCAGAACGAACGTCTAACATGAGACCTGGTTTTTACCTGACTGGATCTTCTCTTTTGGGGGTAGTATTTTACTTTCTCTCTTTTGGGGTAGGCTCCTCGTTTCTGTCTCCTATCTCTGGCAGGATATGATGGTTCTGAGTACCATCTTCTTTCCAACTTCTTTGGACTGCCAGACAGGGCTTAGACCAAAGAGAGAAATTACATTTCTGTTTTATATTATTAAATAAATGTTATCTTGAATTTCACTCAAATCTGCGAGTCTTCCTGATAGAAATGTAAGCACAGCGTAGTTCTAGTGGGAAGACAAGCAGCTGTACATCATTATACAGCTTGATTGATGGCGGAAAGAAAAGTCTCGTGTGAGCTTCGCGTTGTATGTGAACACCTCAAGCGGTCAAAGTCAAAATTGTAATCGCGTTGTATGTGAATGCACCATAATTCACAGGTGAGTTATAACAATGCTGCACCGAGAAGACTACTGGTATATCAGTAACAGGAAAACTGTTACACCATTACACCATATCAAACGCCTTTTTGGCATCAAGTGAGATGCAGCGACCAGAGACTGATCATTCGCCACTGACCACAGGATATTGATGAAATGCCTAATGCTATCAGAAGAACTATGTCCCCGAATAAACCCCACTTGATCTATATGTATAATCCAAACCCTAAGAACTGCCTTAAGTGCCTCCCAAGCCACACCCACAGAGGATACTGCAATGCAAACATTGCATACAAACAATGATTTCAGCCTTTAACATGTTGAAAATCAGGATTTTTCTCCGGATGAGGCAACACCTCTAAACTCACCAGGGCATGATCTGAGACTAAGATGTTTCCAATTGAACAATCAAGAATATATTAAATGAAGGACTTAGATATATAAAAAAATCTATTCTAGAATAAATCTTATTGACTGATGAAAAAAATGTCCCTACCAGATGGGTTCAAAAGTCTCCAAATATCTGTAAGATTTGTACACATCCTGTGAAGCGTCAATGTTGCTCTAGGGAGCTTGAACACTTTTGTTTCACTATGATCATTGACTTAGTCCATTAAAAGATTAAAGTCTCCTCCCAATATTATATCATGAGGGGTGCCAGTGACTTGTAAAGCCCTGATCATCAATGTTAGGTGCATAAATATTAGCCAATATCAACCTTTGCCCCTGAATTAATGCTAAAACAATAATGACCCCTAATTTAACTTTGTAAAGAAACTTCACAGCAGGAGGACACAGGAGAGCAGTTTCTTCACAAGTAAGGCTTTAATTAATATACTCCAGCACTTTACAGCTTCACAATAACTCATCAGCTTCACAATAATAATTCATCAGTTTCATAACAATAACTCATCAACTTTACAATAATGTTTCTTATCCCTGACTCTCTCCCCTTCTTGTCGGTCGGCGTGGTCCTTTTATACCACTCTCCCCAAGTTCACTGCAATTATAAACAGGTGTTAATCATTATCTGGCTCAGGTGTATGCACCCTTACCGCATTCTCTTTCTCCGGTATGAGCACTTTTGTCTCCCAGTGCAATTTCCGCAGCCGAGTTCCCTTGTTATACAGTCAGCTTTGACATTTGAGCAAATTCTCCTGTGTTAGTTTCCCCAAAGTGTGTGAGTTTTGCTCTAAGATCAAGAACATATTGAATTTCATTCTTACTGGTCCCTCCTCTCAAGCTTCGCGTATGACATCAAGCATGCCATACAGCAGCTTGAATGGGAAAAACCCAGTGGAGGCATGCAGAACCTCTCGTACTGCTAATAACAGGGGATCGAGCCATTTGTCCCAATTTCTACCATCCTCGTGCACAAACTTAAGAATCATGTTTTTAAGGGTTTTGTTAAATCGCTCCACCAGGCCATCTGTTTGTGGATGGTAAACACTGGTGCAAATCGACTTAATACCCAACAATTCATAAAGCTCATGGAGTGTCCGTGACATAAATGTTGTGCCTTGATCAGTGAGGATTTTTTTCGGTATCCCCACATGGGATATTATTTTGAACACTGCATGCTGAGATTTTGCGTGGAGGCACTGCTTCCGGGTATCAAGTTGCATAGTCCACCAGGACTAATACAAAGTGATGTCCGTATGCTGACTGCTCTAATGGCCCGACAAGGTCCATGCCAATTCTCTTGAAGGGGAAGGGAGCACAATAACACTTTTTGGGTGGCCGGCGGATTCACCAGCTGACATTCGCGGCATGGCGTAAACCACCTGCAAACATCGGCGCCAATGCCCGGCCCGTAAAATCAGGCTATTAGTAGGTTCAGTGTTTTCCTCTCCCCTAAGTGACCCGTCATCAGATTATAATGAGCTGCCTGGAACATTTCCTGGTGGCTCTACAGTATTAGGAGCTGGGTTGTATCTTCCTCCATCCTGCGTCACTCTATACAACTGCTCCTTTATTATTGCAAAATAGGAATATGAAAGCACGATGTTCAGCTGGAGTTGTTGACCATCAATAACTTTCACTAAGTCAAAGGTGTGAATCCCCCTCAGCCACTCACCCCCATTACCTCATCCTAACGTGAAGCTGACGAAGATGTCCCTGGCTCTGCCTCCCCTGCCAAAATATCATGCATTTCACATATCGCAGCTTTCGTGCTGGACCTATCCGCACACATTCCCTTTAACACATTTTTTAATTCTGGCCAATTAGTTCCCAGAATCAGTGGATGGTGAGGCGGGAACTAACCTCAGCCTCCACTCTATGCTTTGTTCCCCGAAATTGAATAGCATAGTTCACCACAGATTAGTTGCGAATATCCCCATGTACACATTTCATCCTCACCCTTTTAGTTGTGCCCAAAGCCTTGTGTCCATCAAGGCTTTGTGTGTACTCCTCTTGACTCTTACCAGTATCCTATACCCCCCAACCCAATCAGGGGCAGCCTGTGGAGTGTCTGGGATCCGGACCACAGTTCCCAGCTCCATCACAGGGCATCGATCGTGGAAGTGATCCAGCTCCCCGCAACTCCAACAGGCTGGTCTAGGCATTCCACCCACACCTGCGTTTGCGGGCACATCCACCTCAGGGGGAGAGCAGTGGGGCAGTGCAGTCGCCAAGGAAACAAACCCCCAAGAACGGCAAGCCAGCTTCGGCGGAGGGATTCCATGCCTCCGTGGTACTGGGATGGCCTGTGGGGAGAGAACAGAGTGAGAAGGGAGGGGGGGGGGTGACGGGATTGGGTTAAACACAGGGGGAGGAGAGATAGAGTGGGAGGGTCATCGTTCGCCCCCATCTTCATGAGTCTGGAGTCACAGCTGGGTCTTTACCCTGGCTGAGAATACTCTGGATCACCTTCCGGTCCTCTGCTTGAGCTTGATGGATCTCGTGGAAGTGGCAATCTTGGTAATTGAAAGATATCTCGTGTTTGAGCTTAAGATGGTGAGAGTGGTGCAGGCCGGCGAGGGACTTGAGGACTTCTGCCAATGGTGAGGACTCCATGAGGCATACCATCTTCGATTCCAATCCCAGGTTTCGGCAATAGTGTAAAGGAACTTAACAGCAGGAGGACACAGGAGAGTGGTTTCTTCACAAGTAAGGCTTTACTTAATATACTCTAGCACTCATCACAACAATAACTCATCAGCTTGTCTCTTGTCCCTGACACTCTCCCCTTCTTGTCAGTGGCATGGTCCTTTTATGCCGCTCTCCCCAGGCTCACTGCCATTAGAAACAGGTGTTAATCATAATCTGGCTTAGGTGTATGCACCCTTACCACTTTCTCTCTCTTCGGGTGGATGCTCGACCATGCTCCTGCTGCCACAATCTTAAATCTGTTTGAGACATTTGAATTGTAGATGTTTACTTATCATTATAATGACCACCCTGCTCTTACCTGAGCCAGCACTAAAAACATTTCCACCTCATATCTTCCCAAATTTTTCAGCTTTCTGCAGTTGAAGATGCGTTTCTTGAAGAAACACTGTATCATATTTCTTACGCTTAAGAAAATAAATATCCTTCCTTCTTTTTATGGGGTTCCCCAACCCATTCAAATTCCATGTGGAGTGAGACAATCCACTCATATTAACATTTGACAATTTGACATATTAGAAAACAGATTGTGTATCAAAAAACAAGATTATAAAGACCACATTCACCATTAGTTCAACAATCAAACCCAGAACAAAACAAACAGAAAAAAGAAAAATGTGCGCATTAACCATGCATGCCAACGCCAACTGGCGCCCATCCCTCTAAACTCAAAAAGTCCATGTACGCCTACTAGAGTCCCAGTGACAACTTTGCCATCTGATTGCTCCAGTCATTACAGAGATCTCAGAGTAGTATTCTGAGGTGCTATTCTTCCTACTACAATTGTACAGAGCGGTTATCTGATTTACCATAGACTTTGTCCGTTTGAACCAGTCTGGCCATTCTCTTATTGACCAAAAAAACAACCATGGATGTTTTTTGTTTTTGCGCCAATGCTATTCTGTGATGTGGGTTGCCGCTGATTTGGTAGCAAGAGGGGGATGTACACAATATTAGGCAGTTGGTTTTAATGTTGTGGCTGATCTGTGTATATGAGCTGTCGCAGAAAAATGAGTCATAAGAGTCCCAATATTCAGTGGGTGAACACCATTGCCAGTGCCCAAATTCATGTTCACGATACACTGATTCATGACATAGGTAGCTAGGGAGCTGATTGAGGCTGATTGAGCTCAGTCTGTGTTATCATGTATAGAACAAGTGCAGCTGAAATCATGTAAACCTTGAACTAGTTGAGACAGAACCAATACATCGACTACTGACACAACTAAGTGACTAGCCTGTGCTATCCCTAGAGTGTTGGCACCCTAATACACAGATAAACTCACACAGGTTGAAAATGGAAGGGAATGAGAAAGAATGCAAGTGTGGCATTAAACTACAGCCTTATCCAGTTTCAATTCTTTAGAGAAGATTTTCTCTACCATTGATTCCACTTAATTTCAGTTGGTGTGTGAAGTGATAAACAGCCCAAATAATGTCCCTGAAGTGCTGTAATCTGCTTAGAGGAGGAAGATGGGTGAAGAGCAGCATTAATTTCATCAGAATGCTGACTGACTGAATACCGGTGTCTGACGTTTCAGTTTGCCGGAGGAAAAATGACCTCCCCTTCATATCATTATACACCAAAGGGACTCCCACAGCTCCACCTAATGAGAAAACTCCATTACTCTCCACTCAAAACCACTGAAATAAGTGTGTCTGCATTGGTTTGTGTGTGTAACAGTGGAAGCAGATAACAAACATAATCATGTTTATGGTTAAATTTTGTGCCGCTAAACCTCAAACATTCATTTTGTGGTCACAGCACGCCTCCCATAATACAACACCAGCCTTCTCCTCTGATCTACAACCTACATGTGCTCACCACAGCATAAACATAAAAAGTTGCAAGATGTGACTCACAACTCCCTCTTTAGCGGATGTGTTTCTTCTTTGAATACTTTCAATTACTCCCCCCTTTCTTTTTAATAATTCAAGGACAATGAAAAATTCAGTGTCCATTGCTTCAGTGTTAACAAGGAAAGCTACTCTGTGAGCATGTGGCCATCATGTGCACAGGATATGATGTCCTGAGTAATTTATGATGAGACACCTTGTGGAGGCAGAAAGGAAAATGTTTGGTGGTCATCTCAGCCACCTCCAGACAGGACACCTGTTTCTACACCCGTGTTAAATCAGGTGAGCTATTTATCAACATTTGCTCTGCTAGCATATGAATGGAAATGAGAATGTCCCGTTATGAATTATGAGGGAGACAGGCCTAATTCTGCTATACTTGTAATACAGGACTGCACTCTCTCTCTCTCATACACACAGGGGTGGTGAGTGCCTTGCTGTTCTGCTAATGTATGTGAGGATGGATATTTGAACTTCTTGAATGTAGGACTAAAGGTGCAGTCACACTAGATTTCAAGCATGCAAAATAGTTTCAGACCCTGTTAAAAATATGGGCAACAGTTAGTTCCGGTCCTCAAATTGGATTGGACGAGAGATGTTCCATGAGCACTGATGGTCTGACACCGTGAGTGTATCACTCCTCTTGTTTATATCGTCCTAAACTAAGTGTAAGAGCAGTGAATATATGTTAAGAGCTAATGTAGGCTTTCTGTCTCTTTTTACATCTATTTTTTTTTACATTGCATATGTTAGCTAGCAGGTGGTGGCAAAAGATAATTTTTGTGTCTAATATGAGCCAGTTGGTGACATGAAATGAATCTTTTAGCCATTGTTTAAATAGAACAGCACTCCATGATCAGTTGTTCCCCGTCTGTCGCTCACTTCGACGTCGTGTCGAAGAAGCGACACTAGGGGTCTCTCTTGAGCGCTGAAAGATACCTCTGATCTATGAAAAAAGGCCAATGAGAGTTGGCGAACAGTATTTGCATACTCCGCCTCCGGATACGGATATAAAGGCGAGAGAAATACGCTCGTTCATTCAGTAATTTTCTTCGGAGCCGATGGTCGTGTTTATGCTGACTGCTGCGTGTAACACTGCTGATCCTGCTTCTGATCCTCTGACGCTCTGCTGCTGTTGGATTTACGGCGCACTACAGCGGCTGTTTTCTCTTCTCTGCCGGCGTGCAGTTTGCCCCTGGGCGCTTCGACAGCGCAGAGTTGAAAGAGTTCCCTTTATAAAGAGTTATATTTCTCATAAAGAGTTTATTTCTCTAAAAGAGCAATACATAGTGGTGTTGAACGCCCTTTTCAGGGCGCGTCTTTATAAAGATGCCATTCAACCCCTGTGTAGTTCCTGGATGCGGTAGAGTGCTCTCCGCTTCTGATGGCCACAGGCGCTGTCTCGTGTGTCTGGGCGCCGATCACACCGAGGCAGCGTTTGTGGATGGCTCATGTTCTCACTGCGAGAACATGACCATGGTAACGTTGCGGTCGCGGCTCGCTTTCAATAGAAAGCACGCCACTCCAGCCGCCCCCTGTATCGCTCCTTCTTCCCACGGGATTGAGGACGATGCGGTTGGCGCTGGAGGCGATTTGGGGAGGGCAGCGGGTGCGCTTCCGCCGGGCACGTCCCCTCGGACCACCCGCCCCCCGGCACGCTCGTTTACCTCCGTCCAGTCTCGAGGTAACGGCGACTCGCCTCCGGGCCAGTCTGCCTATCCTCTGGAGCTTGAAGCCGATGAGCTCGCCGCTCCATCGGAGAGCGCGGCATCTGACGCTGACTCCTCCCCTGGACTGTCGCCTTCGGGCCAGCAGGCCCAGGTTGAGGCGGATGCGCAGATGTCCAACATGCTTGCCCGGGCCGCCGTCGGGGTGGGGTTGGACTGGAAACCTCCACCCTCTCCACACCCGTCACGGTTGGATGACTGGTTCCTGGGGTCTGGGCGCCGCTCACAGCCACGCCCCCCCCGGTCCTGTTTTTCCCGGAGGTGCATGACGAGCTGACGTCTTCATGGAGAGCGCCGCTCTCCATTCGTCAAAAGCCCTGCTCGTCCGCTCTCGCTACCCTCGACGGCGGAGAGGCCCACGGGTACACGGCGATTCCCCAGGTGGATAGGGCAGTTGCGCTCCATCTTTGTCCCGGTGACCCTACCACCTGGCGCGGGCGCCCTGTACCCCCTTCCAAGGCCTGTAAGACTTCATCCTCCTTAAACAACAAAGCCTACAGCGCCACGGGACAGGCCGCCTCCGCCTTGCACGCCATGACCCTCCTGCAAGTCCACCAGGCCAAGGCGCTCAGAGATCTGCACGAGGGTAGCCCTGATCCTGATGTGTTGCAGGAACTGCGCTCAGCGACCGACCTCGCCCTCAGAGCCACGAAGGTCAACGCGCAGGCACTCGGGCAGGCGATGGCCACCCTTGTGGTCCAGGAACGTCATCTTTGGCTCAACCTGGTCGAGATGCGTGAGGCCGACAAAGTTCGCTTCCTCGACGCCCCTGTCTCCCAGCTTGGCCTCTTCGGCGACACCGTCGAGGACTTTACCCAGCAGTTCTCCGCGGTGAAAAGACAGACGGAGGCCATCTCTCACATCCTGCCTCGCCGCAAACCTGCCGCCAAGGCCACTGCCCCGTCTGCTCGCCGAGGGTGTCCTCCTGCGGCTAAGAAATCTGCTCCGCCTCAACCCGGGCCCAGCTCTCAGCCCCTGCGTCGAGCACACCGCAAGAAGCAGACGCCCCCCGTCTCCCGGACTCCCTCGAGGACCCGGAAGGCTCCCAGGCGGTCCTGAGACGGATGACCCAGCGACACAGATGTTAGCTCCGGAGGTGGTAAGACCACTCCGTCCCCCGGTGGAGGGCCAGGAGGAGAATCTTTTGTTTTCAAACAATTTAATTTGCCGCCCCCCCCTTAGATGGGGTTGCGGTACCCACATTCTCAGTAAAAGAGCTATTTCCTATGTCTCTGGGTCACCTGGCCCGCAAATGCGGTTCTCACAGCACTTTGCCCTTAGATCTCAACAGTCCTGGCTTCCTGGACACGGACCACCCGTCTTCAGCCCCACGACTGTCCCCCGGCCGGCCGGTTCCGACGAGTCTAGAGGATGCCTACCCAGGACCTCCTCCTCAGTCACTAACCCGCCCCCTGCCGGGTGTGCGGAGCAAGGTAAGTGCTTTGAGTCTTTTCTCAGCACCTCAGTCGCGGGTCGCCTCGTCGCCGCCCAACGCTGCCCTACCTGCTCCGCCTCGCTGCGAAGCCCCGCCGGGTACGTCCAAATTGACCGTCCCTTTGGTGCCCCTAGCGCAGAGGTTGGACGCGTGGCTTTCACTTCCCAACCCGTCTCGCTGGCTGGCACGGACCATCTGACTCGGTTACGCAATTCAGTTTGCCAGGCCCCCGCCCCCCCTCATGGGCGTCCGCTTTTCCGCAGTACACGGCGAACACGCCCACTCCCTGCGCGCGGAAATCACGACTCTTCTGGCCAAAGACGTGATAGAGCCTGTCCCTCCAACCGAGATGAAGAAGGGTTTCTACAGCCCTTACTTCATCGTACCCAAGAAAAGCGGCGGCTTACGACCAATCTTGGACCTGCGAGTTCTCAACCGAGCGTTGCACAAACTCCCTTCAAAATGCTCACGCAGAAGCGCATCTTAACCTGCGTCAGGCATCTAGATTGGTTCGCAGCGATAGACCTGAAGGACGCGTACTTCCACGTCTCCATCCTGTCCCGACACCGCCCCTACCTGCGGTTTGCGTTCGAGGGCCAGGCGTATCAGTGCAAAGTCCTCCCCTTCGGCCTGTCTCTGTCCCCTCGCGTCTTCACGAAAGTCGCAGAGGCAGCTCTTGCCCCGCTCCGAGAAGCCGGCATCCGCATACTCAACTACCTCGACGACTGGCTCATCCTGGCCCACTCGCGAGAGTTACTATGCGCCCACAGAGACCAGGTGCTCAGGCACCTCAGCCGTCTGGGGCTTCAGGTCAACTGGGAAAAGAGCAAGCTCACTCCAGTTCAGAGCATCTCTTTTCTCGGGATGGAGTTAGACTCGGTCTCAATGTCCGCACGTCTCACAAAGGAGCATGCTCAAAGGAGCATGCTCAGTGTTGAACTGCCTCGCCGCCCTCAGGCCGGGCACAGCGGTCCCCTTAAAACTTTTCCAGAGGCTCCTGGGGCATATGGCATCCTCCGCGGCGGTCGCGCCGCTGGGCTTGATGCATATGAGACCGCTCCAACACTGGCTTCGGACCCGAGTCCCGAGACGAGCATGGCGCCACGGCACGCACCGGGTAACAATCACCCCCGCCTGCCGACAAACATTCAACCCCTGGACAGACCTCTGTTTCTTACGGGCTGGAGTACCCCTACAGCAGGTGTCCAGACGCGTCTTGGTCATGACCGACGCCTCCAGATTGGGTTGGGGCGCCGTTTGCAACGGGCACGCAGCCTCAGGCCGTTGGAAAGGGGCCCAGCTGCGTTGGCACATCAACTGCCTCGAGTTGTTGACCGTCCTCTTTGCCCTGCGGAAGTTTCTCCCATTAATTCGGGACGAACATGTCCTAGTCAGGTCGGACAGCACCACTGCGGTCGCATACATAAATCGCCAAGGTGGCGTACGCTCCCGTCTCATGTCACAACTCGCCGTCGTCTCCTCCTTTGGAGCCAGCACCGACTCAAGTCGCTGCGCGCCACTCACATCCCTGGCAACCTCAATGTGGTAGCGGACGCGCTGTCACGACAACGCTTGCCTGGCGGAGAGTGGAGGCTTCACCCCCACTCGGTTCAGCTGATTTGGGAACGGTTCGGCAAGGCCCAGGTAGACCTGTTTGCCTCCCGAGAGACTTCCCACTGCCCGCTCTGGTACGCCCATTCAGAGGCTCCCCTCGGGGCAGATGCACTGGCGCACAGCTGGCCGGTGGGGCTGCGCAAGTACGCATTCCCCCCAGTGAGCCTTCTTGCACAGGTGCTGTGCAAGGTCAGGGAGGACGAGGAGCAAGTCACTCTCGTGGCTCCTTACTGGCCCACCCGGGCCTGGTTCTCGGACCTCGTACTCCTCGCGACAGCCCCTCCCTGGCGAATTCCTCTGAGGAAGGACCTTCTTTCTCAGGGACGGGGCACGCTCTGGCATCCGCACCCAGACCTCTGGAACCTCCATGTCTGGTCCCTGGACGGGACGCGGAAGATCTAGCTGGTCTACCACCCACGGTCGTAGCCACGATCAACCAAGCCAGAGCCCCTTCTACCAGGCAACTCTACGCCCTGAAGTGGCGTCTGTTCGTCAATTGGTGTTCTTCCCGGGCAGAAGACCCACAGAGGTGCGCAGTTAGGTCGGTGCTCCTGTTTCTACAGGAGAGGTTGGAGGGGAGGCTGTCCCCGTCCACCTTAAAGGTGTATGTTGCCGCTATCGCAGCTCACCACGACCCAGTAGACGGCAAGTCTCTGGGCAAGCACGACTTAATCGTCAGGTTCCTAAGAGGTGCCCGGAGGTTAAACCCCTCCCGGCCAAACCTGTTCCCCTCCTGGGATCTCTCGGTGGTCCTCGCCGGTCTTCAGAGATCCCCTTTCGAGCCGCTAGAATCAGCTGGACTCAGGGCCCTCTCTCTAAAGACGGCACTGCTGATCGCGCTCGCCTCCATCAAGAGGGTCGGGGACCTGCAAGCGTTCTCTACTAACGACACTTGCCTGGAGTTCGGTCCGGCAGACACTCATGTGATCCTAAGACCTCGACCGGGCTATGTGCCCAAGGTTCCTACCACACCCTTTAGCGATCAGGTAGTGAACCTACAAGCGCTGCCCTGGGAGGAGGCAGACCCAGCCCTCTCACTATTGTGTCCGGTACGTGCCTTGCGTGCCTACCTGGAACGCACCCAGAGCTTTAGGCGCTCTGAGCAGCTCTTTGTCTGCTTTGGAGGACAGCAGAAAGGGAACGCTGTCTCCAAACAGAGGTTGTCTCACTGGGTGGTGGAGGCCATTCAGTTGGCCTACCACACACAGGCCGTGCCACCCCCCTTACGGGTGCGGGCCCACTCCACTAGGAGCGTGGCATCCTCATGGGCACTGGCAAGGGGCACCTCCCTAGCAGACATTTGCAGAGCTGCGGGCTGGGCAGCACCTAACACCTTTACGAGATTCTACAATCTCAGGGTTGAGTCAGTCTCGTCCCGTGTTCTCTCAGGTCAGAGCCCGTAGAACTCGGTACACGTCGACGATCTGACTGGGTGAACCGCTTGTTCCAGCGCCGTTTCCCTCGGCCAAGGCAAAACAGTGCGCTTTTGTCCCAGAGGACCCAGGTCCCTGGTTGATTCCTCCCTAGCGCTTCGGGCCCGCAGCAGTTCAACGGAGGAACGTGCTGGTCCAGTCCACTACGGGTACCTCCGGCTACCCCTACTGGAATAGGTGCTCCACAGATCAGGCCTCCTACGGGACTCCTCCTGTGTGTATTTCCGCGGCACGGTCACCCTACGAGCTGACCCGCGTCTCCCTTAGGCAGTCCTTCGTTGCCCTCCGGTCGCCGTGTTGTAGCAACTCCCCCCTCCTCGAGGTTGGATCTACCACCGCGCCATTTCCTCCCACATGCCCCAAGTGGCCATGTGATGTATTTTGCCACCTTTACCTCCCCTACTGGGCGGGTGTGGCCTCCGCAGGGTCTTTTCCCCCTAAAGGAATAGGAATTCGGAATAAGACCCCCTTCCCTCGATGCGGTAAGGGCCCCGGCTGCTCTTGCTCTATGCCGAGAAAACATAGAGAGAAAAGAGGCCCAGCCAGGCTTGGCCCGTTCCCTAGTTGGGAGCGTCACCTTGTTCCCCCCTAGGGTAACCAAAAGGATGCTGACGCTTTTTCGGGGCATTAGGGAAGAGTACGTGCAGCCTGAACACAGTTGGTCGCTTGTGCACGTGCAAATACCTGCCCGCTTCTGTGTCAGCAGTACACGTACACGGCTCAGCGCATGGCGAGTTTTGAAGTGGACCCCTAGTGTCGCTTCTTCGACACGACGTCGAAGTGAGCGACAGACGGGGAACGTCTCGGTTACGTATGTAACCTCCGTTCCCTGATGGAGGGAACGAGACATCGTGTCTTCCCGGCCACGTCGCTAAGCCGAGCCGCTGAGATGCCCGGAACACTCCCGGCTCCTCAGAAAAATCCTGAATGAACGAGCTTATTTCTCTCGCCTTTATATCCGTATCCGGATGCGGAGTATGCAAATACTGTTCGCCAACTCTCATTGGCCTTTTTTCATAGATCAGAGGTATCTTTCGGCGCTCAAGAGAGACCCCTAGTGTCGCTTCTTCGACACGACGTCTCGTTCCCTCCATCAGGGAACGGAGGTTACATACGTAACCGAGACGTTACTACAGATATTACTACTACATTACTAAAGCTAGGAAATAGCTTTAAACGGCTTTAAATTAACAACTTCAGCATACGGCTCATCACAGCTGAGAGACACAATAGACTGATTGATTACAGATTACCTCTTGCCGGAGTTTCCACATTCGATACATACTGTTTAAAATGGCAGAGGACATTAGCTGTTAAAACAGATTAAAATTGTTTATGACAGTTACTGTGCAGGCAAGATCACGTTAGCTAAAATTACTCAGATTAATCCTTATGGCACTATATTTCAGATGCTTTGCAATTATGTAAGATTACCTGACCAATAAGGAGAAAGCCAATTCAGGGTCGGTTTTGATCCCCAAAACCGAACGACGGTCCCTCCAGGAAGCAAATGTCCTGCTGATGTTCACTCTAGTTTTCACTCAACCAAAATCACATTCCGCTTAGCCAGACTGGATTCAGTAGATAAATAGTTTTTTGTGTGTGTGTAGGAGTCGGTGTTGTGCTGGGAGCCAGACATTTTCTGGATTCCATCTCTAAGATAATGTTACCTTGTGTTGCAGTTTGTTGTTGCTGTTAAATTGTGTGTATAAATGTCACATCCTTTGTATTTTCCAGGCAAAAGTGACCTGCTTCCTTTGCATGAAAATCAGTCTACAGTTTTTAATAGGCAGCCTAGGAAGTCTGGGAAGGGTTCCTTTTTTAAATTGCGTTACAAGCCGTTCACACATTAGCAAAAAAAGGCAAATATTACATGAAAATGATTACATATTGCACATTTAATTGAAAGACCTTGACTCACATAGCACTATTCTGGTCCACTCTGCAGTTTATTCCTGCTAAGACCCACCCACTTAAACCATGCTCTCACTCAATGCAGTAGATTTAGTTTGAACATGGGTTGCAAATATGGGTCCAATGGGGGAGGGGGGTTGTAATGTTTCATTACACAGTGCATAAGAACAGTTCACATTAATGAACAGAAAAAAAGAGAGTTATTCATTGCAGACTCTTAAATACGTATATATTGTGGATCATATAGAAGCATTTGGGATAATGTTTCAGAAAAACATTAACCCTTTCAAAAAATTATAATTCTTACCTACTCATAAAAAATCTATTTTCCTCACCCTGAAAAAGCAACGTATCATACATATGGACGCCTTAATTTCTTCACTGACATAATAATAATAATAAATCAATGGTAATTGTATTATATTCAAGCAATATCTCACATCTGTTATGCAGCACTTTATTTGACAAAATACACAGATGAGCCAAAACATTATGAACACATGTCTAATATGCTGTTGATCCTCCGATTGCCACAAAACAGTGCCGACCCACTGAGGCATGGACTCTACAAGACACCTGAAGTTGTCCTGTGGTATCTGGCACCAAGACATTAGCAGCAGATCCTTCAAGTCCTGTCAGTTGCGAGGTGGAGCCACTGTGGATCAGACTTGTTGGTCCAGCACATCCCACAGATGCTCAATCGGATTGAGATCTCGGTAATTTAGAGGCAAGAGCAACACCTTGAACCCTTCATCATGTTCCTCAAACCATTGCACAATGTGTGCAGTGTGGCAGGGCGCACTGAAAGAGGCCACTGCCATCAGGGAATACCATTGCCATGAAGGGGTGTACCTGGTCTGCAACGATGTTTTGGTAGGTTGCACATGTCAAATTGACATCCACATGAATGGCCTGACCCAGAATTTCCCAGTAGAACATTGTCCAGAGCATCAAACTCCCTCTATTGGCTTGTTGTCTTCCCACTATGTATCCTTGTGCCATCACTTTCTCTGGGAATTGGAGCACATCTACATGGTCGTCCACGTGATGTAAAAGAAAGCAGGACTCATCAGACCAGGCGACCTTCTCCCTATGATCCAAGGTCCAGTTCCGACTCTAGCATGTCCATTGTTTACACCTGCCCATTTCTCCTGCATTCCACATGTTGACTGTGAAAACTGATTGTATGTTTACCATCTAATCTACCCAGACCTTGACACATGGCTTTGTTAGGAGATGATCAACGTTATTCTCTTCACCTCTGAGTGGTCATAAGGTTTTGGCCCCATCAGTGTTAGTATTTTGAATTGTGCTGTGAGGTTCTGTGTATAAGCACTTCATAAAAAATAATATTACAATATTACAGTGCATCCGGAAAGTATTCACAGCGTTTCACTTTTTCCAAATTTTGTTATGTTACAGCCTTATTCCAAAATTTATTAAATTAATTATTTTCCTCAAAATTCTACAAACAATACCCCATAATGACAACATGAAAGAAGTTTGTTTGAAATCTTTGCAAATTTGTTAAAAAATAAAAATGAAAAAATCACATTTACATAAGAGGGGGATTGTGCAACACTAGTGTCCAATACCAACACATATAGAGGGAGGACTTCAGTTTTTTGTTTGATTATGACAGACTCACAGTCACGCTATGCAAGGTATCTCATACTTTTTTTTTTTTAGCGCCGATAAAAAAAAACATATAAACAAGGACAGATGCATCACTGGGGGGGACAAATCACCCCCTTCACAGCATTGGCGGTACCCCAAATCTACTCAAATTCTCTCAATGCATGAATGTCAGACTACCTGAATCGCTGTTCTGCTCACATTACACTACAAGGTTTCTTGTCATCTGTCATCTTCTTGTAGTAGCAGCACAAATACTACACAACAGCTTGCAGACGAGGTGCACAAATTATAAGATCTTTGGCCAAGAGGCATGCCCGGCCAACAGTGAAAAATAGAGGGTGTGTTGTCTGTGTACTGATTGTGTCTGAAAAACAAAAGAGGACACAAAAAAAAATTATGTAGAATTTTATATATTATATATTTAAGCAATATCACACAAGCAATAGTGCAATATGGCCCTACATCAGCACTGCTGTGATTCCTAGTGTCGTAGGTAATTACAGCAGTGCTGATGTAGGGCCATATAGCACAATTGCTTGTGTGATATTGCTTATATAAAACAGTTCAATGAACAAGTACATTTTAAAAAAAATTAGGAAAAACCGAGTACAGTCATAAAAACGCATTTGTGCATTTGTACTTTCTTACGCAATGGATCAGAGTCTGCCGTTGCTGGTAAATGATGCATCCAAGCCTCCATTAGTAATTCAAAAAGTTCACTTCAGAAATAGTATCACGGCTTGTGCTTTTTCTATCAAGTTATTATCCACGGCTGGATGTGTGTGTGTGTGTGTGTGTGTGTGTGTGAGAGAGAGAGAGAGAGAGAGAGAGAGAGAGAGACAGAGAGAGATTGTTGCCACACCCAATCAGAGATGCTCTCAGCTTTTTCAGTGGAACAAAGATGCCCAAGCTGTGGTATTCCTCTCTATTTCGCGGTAGCAGGTGCGCAAGAGTCATTCACTATAGAAACAGCGATGTCCTCCACCATTTTAAACAGTGTGTATCCAATGTGGAAACTCCGATAAAAGGTAAGCACTTGAGTTTTGTAATAAATCAGTCTTAATCCTGCAGTTGTTCATTTAAAGCCGTTTAAAGCTATTTCCTAGCTTTGGTAATGTATTAGTAACACGAGCGATCAGGGAGCGCAGTACTATGTAAACAATGACTAACGGATTCCCTTACATCACCAACTGGCTCATATTACACACCAAAAATATATTTTGCCACCACCTGCTGGCTAACATATGTTATTTAAAAAATAAAGCCAGTAACTCCTAACAGATACACTTTAGTTTAGAACAGCATGAACGCGGAGTGATACACACACAGTGAAGCATCTGAGTGCTGATGCTGTCACGCCATCAGTGCTCATGGAACATCTCTGTCCAGTCAAATTTGAGCACCGGAACTAACTGTGGTATATATATATATATATATATATATACCACAGTTCAGGCATTCAGTCTGTGTCTGATTTGGAAAAGAGTTGGAGGTAAATAATACATAGCACAATGTCAAGTTTAGTGCTCAGACCATTTAATTATTTGTTATAAATTCCTTCTTGTTCGCTTAATACAATAAAACACAATTATGATCAAATTTGTGGCTCTCCATTCTTGATGCACAATAAGATACTATATGACTGACAGGAGCAGTCCGCTGTTGTTGCTGTTGAATCACTCACACTACAAGATTTATATGGCGATATTATCAAACATGCTTGAAAATTTTGCAGCATCTGACAGCTCAAGACTGACTCAGATCATGTCGTTGAACTGCTCATACTTCATACTGGAGCATACAATCTGGTGGTTTTGTCACAGACCTCGAGCAAAATCGAGTAAAACATGTCAAATGACATGTAAAACGTCCAACCTCAGTTCATTATGCTTTCACATGCCATTTACGATGTGTATACCAAATCTGACATACGGTGCATTATACCAAATTAATAGACCAGTGTGGAAAATACTGATGGTAGTCTCCATGATTGGTTGTTTGACAGCAGCATGTCACCCTGCAGCTCTCGACTGGTAACCCACTAACACTAAGCAGGGTTAATCCTGGCTAGTTCCTTGATGGGAGACTGTAACAGTTCGTGGAAAGGAGGAAGGTGGGGCTGGCTTGACAAAACATGCAGACATTTATTGTTGCACTTTTCAGCCACACACAATAACACACTGCTTCACACTACTTTATGCTTTTCAGCTTCACTACACATAAATCTGTTGCCTTTTCAGCCAAACACTACACACAGACAGCTTAGTCTCTCTCTCTCTCTCTCTCTCTCTCTCTCTCTCTCTCTCTCTCTCTCTCTCTCTCACCTGCCGCTTTCTCCTCTCCTTAAATACTCCTGCCGCCCCTCACTAGAACGCGAGACCGGTGTGGCACACAAGTGGACCTCATTTGCCACTTATCTTCCCTGGCTTTTTCTGCTCAAATGCCGCTGGGCCCCACCCTGCTTGCCACAGAGACCTCCTGGGGAAAACTGAGATTGCTGCTGGAGGAGGTATTAGTGAGGCCAGCAGGGGGTGCTCACTCTGCGGTCTGTGTGTGTATGCTAATGCCCCAGTATAGTGATGGGGATGCTATACTGTGCCACGAGTTGCAACTGAATTGGGAAGAACTGCTTTCTCTTATTTAGCACCTTGGGGGTGGAATAATCTACAAAAAGAGCTAAAGTTAGAAACCCTTATGTCCATTAATGAATTTAAAACTACTGTAAAGAGTGTTGTGATGGAGACATGTTCTTGTTTTTCTTGAGAGTCTCATTGTGTTCTTAACATTTTGTACTTCTTTTATCATGAAAATGTAACTTGGTGTTTATTATGTATGCATTTGTTGTGATTTGGCTGCTACCTTGGCCAGGTCTCTCTTGGAAAAGAGATTCTGAATCTCAATGGGACTTCCTGGTTAAATAAAGGTATAAATAAAATAAAATACTGTAAAAAGGCGCTGTTTTTCTGATGAGATATTAAAACTGAGGTTCTGCCTCTCTGTTGTCATTAAAAATCCCAGGGCATTTCTTGGAAAGAGCCGGGGTGTAACCCCAGCATCCTGGCCATATTTTCCCATTGGCCACTATCCATCATGGCATCCTAATAATCCCCTAAATACTGTGTATACGAATTGGCTGCTTCACTGTATAGCTGGTGTGTAGTGGGAGCTATGATGCACTACGGCCATCACATCATCCAGGTGGATGTTGCACACTGGTGGTGGTTGAGGAGATGTCTCAGCTACTATATAAAGTGATTTGAGTGCCTAGAAATTGCTATATAAATGTAAGGAATTATTATTATTATAGAAAAGACATAAGCAGATAATGTATGCAGACTTTGTGGTCAGAATTTTTGTCCGCCCATTTCACAGACTGAAAATGAAGCAGAATATACAAATCTGCTCGTAGATATGTTTACTTGCTTCTAAGGGCCTTAATCAAACTCTGTATTATATGTAAAAGATTTGATGCCAAAACCTTGCAAATTTTGACAAAACCATGAACTAATTCCTCCCCAGAACAGCTCATAATAATATCAACCTGGTACCTTTAAAACATGATTTTGTTTCCAGAAGACTCCTGAGCAGTCGACTTATCTGATTGGAGCTTTCAACTTGGTCATGTTTATTCCGTTTGTTCCTGTTTTTTTTTTTCAAAAGTTCATGTCATGTGTTTCCCTAGTCATGTGATGTCCCGTTTCCCCTCCATGTGTCTTGTTTTCATTGGTTCATTGTTTAATTACCTTGTTATTAGTTCTAGTTTGTAATTGGTTTTAGGTTATTAGTCTTGTTATCTTGTTTAGAGTTCTGTTTGTTCATTGGTTTATGTTCCCCCATGTCATGTATTCAAGCCCTCATGTTTGCCATTGTCCTTGGTCGAGTATTTCAAGTGGTTATTTCAAGTCAAAGTCAAGTTGTTGATGTTTGTTTGGTAGCACTTTCAAAGTTCATGTCATGTTTAAGCCATGCTAAGTCTAGTTTAGGTCACGTTTATGTTTAGCCATGTTTTAGTAATTTTTATGTTTACATCTAGTTTAGTTCTCATTTAAAGTTAGGGTTTTGGATTTCACGTTTATTTAATAAAACTGCACTTGGGTTCTACACATCGTCTTTGCCATTGCCAGCTACAATGTTACACACTAGCAATTTTGTGTGCAATATGCGTCAAACGATTTTGTTCCTTAATGCAAAACTTTGCAGAGAAAAATGCATGTATTAATTTATTTATTTTGCTTAAAGAGTATTTTAACAAATTATGTTCATAGAGATTAATTACAGACTAAACAGTCAGCTAAATAGGTGTTAAAATATTGGGTCTTGGAGCCTAACTTGTCATAGTGCACACATTTTAATTGTTAAAAAATTGTATATAAACTTCATAAACTTTATATGTCAAGCTTTATATGTTATCTTCCTTTTTGTAACACCAGACATCTTTGGATGACAGCTTTTGCAAATATTTTTCTGTTGTGGGGCTTGTCCTCTTTTGTTTATTGTAAAACCCCAATTCCAAAATATTTGGGACGGTATGAAAAATGCTAATAAAAACAAAATGTAGGGATTTCTAAATTATATTCACCCTTTGCTAAATTGAAAACAGTACAACTACACATTATATGATATTTTATATATATTTAATTGTTTGTTTGTTTTTTGTTTGTCATTTCAACTCCCAAAAAGTTGAGATGGGCAATTTAAGACTAATAACAATTTTACAAGTTAAAATAACAAGGCAATGTGAAAAAGGAGATGTTAAACAGGTGAGCTAATTGTGTCATAGGAAGGAGCCTGCAAAAACTGCCTAGTCATTCAAGAGCAAGGACCATTCGAGACTTGTCAATTTGCCAACAGATGCTTCAGCAAATAATCCAGCACTTTGAGAACAATGTTCTCAAAAACCCATCAAAGACAAATTGGAAGGATTTCAATTACAGTGCACAATATTGTAAAAGATTCAAGGAATCTGGTCAAATCTCGGTGTGTAAAGAGCAAGACTAAAGCCAACTCTGAATGCTCGTCATCTCTGATCCCTCAGACATTACTGTCTTAAAGAACATCATTCATCTGTATTAGATATCATGAACATGGGTTTGGGATTACTTTAGTAAACCTTTGTTGGTCAACACCATTCGCCACTGCATCCACAGAAGTTAAGACTTTACTATGCAAAGCAGAAGGCCTGCATCAACAATGTGCAGAAGCATTGCCGTCTTCTCTGGGCTCGGTCTCATTTTAGATGGAAAGTAGAACAGTGGAACTGTGTTTTTTGGTCCGATGAACCATTTCAAATAGTTTTTGAAAAACACAGCCATCGTGTTCTCCAGGCCAAAGAGTAAAAGCTCCATCCAAGCTGTTATCAGCATCAGGTCCAAAAGCCAGTGTCTGTATGGGCCAGGGGTGTGTCAGTGCCCATGCATGGGTAACTCACATCTGTGAAAGCACCATTAATGCAGACAGATATGTAAAAAAAAATTTGAAGCAGCATATACTACCATCCAGCACATCTATTCCAGGGATATCCTGGCATTTTCAGCAGGACGACTTCAAACGACATACTGGCCAAATAAGCAGAGAGTGCTGGTGCTAGATTGGCCTGCCTGCTGTCCAATGTGTGATGCATTATGAAGCGCACAATATGGCAACAAAGACCGTATACAATTATGCACCTGAAGACCAGTATAATGGATGAATGGGGGAAAATTACACTTTTTAAATGTAACAAACTTATGTCTTCAGTGCCTAAATGCTTAAAAAGTGTTATTAAAAGAAATTGTGATGTTTCACAGTGGTAAACACTTGACGGTCCCAACTTTTTTGGAGTGTGTTACAATCATCTAATCTGAATCTGAAATTACTGTACATAAAAAGAATTCACAAGGTAAAACATCAAATAATGTTTAGTTGTGGTGTGTTCAAAATAGCAAATGATGAATATCATTTACAATTCACTCCTCTTTGTTTTTATTGTCATTTTGCATACTGTCACAACTTTTTTGAAATTGGAACGTATTACAGCAAGGTGCACGCAGTATTAGACAGTTAATTATTTCATAAAGTGGAAAGCACTCAATTCTTAATTATTCATACAGCACTAGGGCCTTTTAAAGGTTACATGTTACAACCTTGTGATCTCAGATACAAGGAAACAAGAATTTATGGTCAGTCTTTATGCTTTCAACATCTGCTGTTCCTCTGGTGGGATTCCCAAGACCTGCCCTCCTGCAAGTTCTCAAGTCTTCTAAAAGGTCTCCCGCATTAATCTTCCTTTTAATGCTTTTCATTGTGATAAGAAGTGAACACCCCTGAGGAGAAGGGAAATGGGAGATGTAGAGATGCAGAATTTTCCAGAGGGCTGGTGGCCAGACTAATAGTGCTCCAGGAGGTCTGTAAGACTCTCGTCAGCTCCCAACATGTGATAAGAATAAGAATATTAAAATAGAAACTTTTTTCACTTTTGTGGGTGCAAATGTCATGCAAGTTAATACATTTACAAGCCAGAAAACCAAAACACAGATACACGTAGTCAAATATAGTTTTGTGTATGTCACAGGTGCATTCACAAACATGATCTGTTAACACTGTAAGTACAAGTCACACAGAAAGCTAAATAACAACATTTATACAGAAAGATATTTACAGCGTATATGACAACCAGTTTTGCACCAGTGGACAGTGATTATGAAGACCACTGGTGCCCTCTGGTGCTGACTGTGTGTGTAGAGACAGTTACAGACACATGGGGGAACACGGGGGGAGATGGACATTTAAACCATGACCGAGCTCATGTGATTTTGAAAGGTTATTCTTTCATACTTGCTTATTAACTGGGTTAGAATTAAGTAGGATAATTTGATCAGTGACATCGACTTTGAACAATATGTCGCAAATCAGTTTTGGGAAATGTGTGGGAGAGGGTTTGCGTTAGTGACAGAATGATAAGAGTGGCAATGGACGAGTTTTGCTTGAAAAAAATGAATGTATGAGTAAATGGAAGACAAAGAATTAGAATGATTTTGAAGAAGGGGAGATCAAAAGGCAAAATGAAACATGAGCCTGAATAAATAGAGGGCACTAAAACAATTTTATGCAACCAATAAACAGTGTAGTGATCATCAGAACAAGATGGCATTTCATGAGCCCTCAGTTTATGCATTCCCCCTCTTTACCTCTCTTAGGAATGAAAAGGGGATACATTTTGATTGCATCATGGTGGACCCACACCAACAAATGCCAAGCAGACAAATGCCAGACACCTCTTGTGGGGCTGTAAGGAAGGCCAGATCAACCTCCACATTAAAAGGGACTTCTCATTGGTCCACGGGTGGGTTCTTATCGCCAGAATATTTTGGTTCATCTTGCCCATCCTAAGATGTAAACTGGGGTGGCCAAAAAAAATCCTCAGGGCCTCCAGATGCAGCACCTTATTTAACTGACCATGGGGCAGCAGTTGCTGAATCAAGGAAAAGCCATACAGAAGGACAAATTAATCCATATATATGCTTGAAATCCTTGAAATGGACAACATATGCACTCCATGTTCACTCACATAACTGTTTATGTCAACTGTAGTTGTATGCTAACATTATTTATCTGTAATAGATATCATGAACATGGGTTTGGGATTACTTTAGTAAACCTTTGTTGGTCAACACCACTTGCCACTGCATCCACAGAAGTTAAGACTTTACAATGCAAAGCAGAAGGCCTGCATCAACACTGTGCAGAAGCGTTGCCGTCATCTCTGGGCTCGGTCTCATTTTAGATGGAAAGTAGGTTCAACCTATTTACACATAAATGAATGTATGGGTGATACAGTTGTAGGATGATTTTTTATCATGTTTGGTCTCTATGCAATCAGAATAATGTTTAGACTAGTTTGAAAGAGGTTTGGAAAATAAATAATGCATAGATAAAACTTTAAGGGCACTGATCTAACTGTTTGCATTAAAATATGCAAATAAGTTCCACACCAGGGTGGGCCATACTGTGGCTACTTCTGATAACAACGGCCAATCACGTTGCTGGAATGGGAAGGCAGACTTCAAATCCCACCTTATCAGAAAGGGAAAAATGTATCCTCTGGATGGATACACCTTTGTTCTAAATTTCTAACCTGATGAGGAAAGAGACAACAGTACGACTAAGGTTAAGCTCTTGTGAGTAAAACCTGCTCGATCCTCACAGTTCCTTCAGCGTTGCAGCCCAGCCTGCAAATGAATCTGTGACAACTTCATCACCTTACTAGCAGCAAGCCCAGATTCCAAGGACCCTCGTGGTGCAAAAGAAACTCTCCAGCACCTTGTGGCCAGAAATATTGGAGCACAAACCTGCACCCGTCCCACTGCATGCAGTCTGCAAAACCAGTGGATGACGTCTCTGCCACCTGGACTGATCACTGGACTGAATGGAATGTAATTAAAACCTATCCAAACATTTTTCTAGAGACATCAGCATTAGTTTATAACTGCAGCTTATGATTGTCTAACTTGCTTAGATCATGTTTATCTGAGGTCAGTGCATAACAAATAATAGTCAGATTATTTGTTTGATGATAAATAAGCATCTAGCTATTATCGTTTAACAGAGACCATAAAATGTTTTTCCCTTAAGATGTTGGCTACCATAATCCTATTTTATTGCTATATTCAACTCAACAGCATTGCATTTATCTATTCTGTGTTTATCCCATTTATTTGTTTTATATATTGATTCAGTATTCTCTTATATCTGGTTATTAGTTATTATTCATTAGTACTGCATATTCATTTATTAGTAGCATTCAGTATTTGTGAAATTGTGTTAATAAATTAATTTTATTATAATTGAGTCTTCCTTGTGTTGATGACCAGAGGCTCTACTAGCTATCAAGAATCTCACAAATCCTTCAAATTAGTCAGTTGACAAACTCTATCTAAATAACATATTTTATGAAAAATTGAATCATCCTTATAATGTTAAGATGAGATTCCTTAGCTGGTTCTCCAAGGAAAACAGAGGGAGGGGCCATCTGACACACACACACACACACACACACACAAACCTAAGTGAGGTGTGATTAAAAACAAATTCACCACATAATTGGGTATCAATGTAAAGATCACAACAGCCGACATGAATGTTTATGCATACAGCAAAATAAAGAGAAAGAAGTGATCAAGCCTTTGCGTAGCAATACAAATGTTACACCATAAATCTTTACTGCTTTTTGTCATAAAAATGTAAACAAATTTAGAAAATAGATTGTTAGAATAATATCTCAGCTCTGTAGGTCCATACAATACAAGTGAATGTGACCAGATCCTTCAAGCACCAAAAATCACATAAAGACAGCTTAAAAGTAATCCATATGACTCCAGGGGTTAAATGCATTACTTCAGAAGCCATATAGTATGTAATCCTTTCCCTAACCTTAACCATGAGTGGAAGAGACTTCTGGAGTAACCCCGCCCTCTTTTGGAGATTCCATCCCCATTTGGAGGTCTCCGGCCTGCACATCTATACCTACTTGAAACTGGGGAGCCCCTTGTTACAAGCCGCGCACACAAGCAATGTTGTAATGTAAGTAATGTGATGTAGTCCTCTTTATTTAGCTTTTTTCATTCTTCTTGTGGAAATATGGTAGTCTGCAAACTTTTCTGTTTTCAGTCAGCACATCTTGTTTTCTGTGGTCGCGTTGTGTGTGGGCGGGTTTGGGTGGTTTACAATTAAATTTTTTTATATTAAAAACTGGTTATTGCAAGGGTATTTTGCTATAAATGTGGTTTATGAGGACATTTCTAGTGTCCCCATAATTTAAATTGTTTAAAAAAAACTTGCTAAACAATGTTTTTTTTTTTTTTTTTTTTTTTTTTTTAAATGTTAAAATGCAGAAAGTTTTTTTGTGAATAATACAGATATCTGCTATGGACAATGGTCTGTGAAACCATTGTTTACTATTGGCACAATCATGCAGAAAAAACAGATTTCATTCCTTAAACGATCAGGGTAACAGAGATGTGTGATATGTTACTTTCATACTCTAAAATATTGAAATGCACAAAAATCTCTATGTATATATATATATATATATATACATTATTGCTGCATTTTAATGGCATTTTAGGAGAAGCCGTGCTTCCCATGTACTCTAAAAGCAATCACCACTAAATAGGAGATACCTCTTTGCCTTTTAAAGAAAGGCAACTTGTGAAACTGACCTCAGAACTGGAGGAGCTGAAAGTCACTTGAGGTCTTCACATCAGAACAGTGTCCTGGGCTGTGAGCTACATTTCCTTTTTTTACAACTTTTCAGGCATGATCAAAGCAGCTCAGTGATTACCTACACTTTAGATTATCTCAGTGTCTGCCTCACTTATGTTTTTTTTTTTCTTCCTTTTTCTGCCCGAGGCAGGAACATTTTTAGACATAAGCATACCTTTGACGGAAGTCCTTGATTTATCAGAAAATAATTTCAAATGCAGCAGCTCATCTGACTGTCAATGATTTGGATGGTGGCAACTGCAGCATCTTTTTGGCATCAAACAGAAGTGCAAAAAAATACATTTTTATTTTAAAACCGAAAGAACAAAAGCAAGCAGGCATGCCAATGATTGCAAGACCTCGTGATATCTCTTGGTGACCTCAGTTTACTTTCTTATGTTAAAGTATATTATTTCCTATTGAAACAATGTTTTGGTGGAAAATATTGAAGGGCTTTTTAAAATAGCCATTATGCCTTAGTTAAAGCAGAGCCAAAGATTTGCTACTTGCTAGTCGGTAGCATTCAGATAAAATTAGGGGGAGAGACATTCACATTCTAGAAAGAATTTCATTGGACAAATATCTGTGTAGTGTGAGATGTGTCAACAGTATTTTTGGTCTTGTTTCCCAGAAGGAAAAGCCTGTACATTTTATATGTGTACATGTACTAAAAGTTAATTTTATCAACTTTTAAGTGTACACTAGCATATAAATAGGCTTTAAAGCTAATCAACCTGGACCTAAACCTGGCAGCAATGCACAGCTCGAATCACATCATTAAGTTCGCCGATGACACGACCGTGGTGGGTCTCATCAGCAAGAACGACGAGTCAGCATACAGAGAGGAGGTGCAGCGGCTAACGGACTGGTGTAGAGCCAACAACCTGTCTCTGAATGTCGACAAAACAAAAGAGATGGTTGTTGACTTCAGCTGTACATCTGACCCTCTTCTGTGGAGATCGTCAAGAGCACCAAATTCCTTGGTGTTCACCTGGCGGAGAACCTCACCTGGTCCCTCAACACCAGCTCTATTACCAAGAAAGCCCAGCAGCGTCTCTACTTTCTTCGAAGGCTGAGGAAAGCATATCTCCCACCACCATCCTCACTACATTCTATAGAGGGACTATTGAGAGCATCCTGAGCAGCTGCATCACTTATGGAAGCAATTCTGTCTCACCAGATTTTGAAATTAAAAAGCCATTGAATTTCTAGCACTGAATTTTTCAGCATTGAAACTATGTATGTGAATTTTTTGCCTTTGTATTGAACTCTTCAAAATTTCAATAACTAATTTTCACTTTAATTTTTCAATGTTCACAAATTCAGAATCAAACATTCTGTGTTAAAATTTTCAGATTAAACATCCGGGACACTGAGGATATGCAATCGATTCTGTATTTATTTATTTATTTATTTTGAGCAACATAATATCACAAAACTATGCAATAAGACAACATATTTGTTTAAACAAAACTAGGCAATAAAACAACATATTTTTTACGCAATAAGACAATTTAAATACACCAAACTTAAACAACATAAATCCATCTATTGCTCGAAACGGAGTGGGCAGAAGTCAAACTTATTTAAACCCACCCCGGTTAGTTACAGTTAACAGGAAAAGAAAAAGAAAAAAGAGAAAACAAAGGTAGCTGCTTCCTTACTTATACCAACTATGGTAATCATAATACATAGCTAAGAATACATATTATATACATATACATATACAATCACAATAATACCAACAATGGTAATCAGTATACCTACAAGGTAAGATGACACCGCCTATGTATATACATGGATTTATCAATGCAATTATTGTGATACCAGCAATGGTAATCAATCAGAATACCAACAGAGTAAGATCACACAACCTATAACTACATGAATACCACACTGTATTAAATCGAACCATGTGACAGGAGGACGCTTGAAATTACAGGAATGCCGTCAGCAATTACAACAAACCCAAATGATGGTGCTTTGGTGAGTCACTGCCTGGTTTGGGACTTGCATCGTTTCGGACCACAAAGCCCTGCAGAGGATAGTGAGGACAGCTGAGAAGATCATCGGGGTCTCTCTTCCCTCCATCAAAGACATTCACAAAAAACACTGCATCCACAAAGCCACCAGCATTGTAGACGACCCCACACACCCCTCACACAAGCTCTTCACCCTCCTGCCGTCTGGCAAGAGGTACCGAAGCATTCTGGCCCTCACGGCCAGATTGTATAACAGCTTCTTCACCAAAGCCATCAGACTCCTCAATACTCAGAGACTGGACTGACACACACACACACACACACACACACGTGTCCTGAGTTACACTTTAATTATTGTCACTTTATACCTGGCTGCTACCTCAATAACTGATATGTGCATAGAACACTATCTCATAGTATGTTATGTTTACATTTGGCATTTTTAGAAACTGTCATCTTTTTGCACTACTGTGTACTGGTTGGCGCTGCACTGTCTCTCACTGTCTATTGTCCTGTTCATTGTTAGTAATTTATTGTACTGTCCCGTACTTTTTGCACACGTTTGCACGTGCACTTTATATAGGTATGTTATTTAGTCTGTGTAGTCTCATGTGGTTCTGTGTTTGTCTTATGTTGTTTTATGTAGCACCATGGTCCTGGAAGAATGTTGTCTCATATCGCTGTGTACTGTACTAACTGTATATGGTTGAAACGACAATAAAAACCACTTGACTTGACTTGACTTGACTTGACTTTCAGAAACAGGCCTTTATCACAGTCCAATTGTCATCACATCCGGCTCCAAATAGTATCGTAACCAAACATCCGCCCATTGATCTGTCTATGGACGAATGCAGTTTTTCTAAATAAATTAAGCCAATTTGGATGCACTTGGCAGTAAACATTAGCCATTTAATCATTTCTTTGGAGTAACTCAGCACTTCTCCATGTGTTATATAACACTTTAATATGTAATAGTATCTGAGAGAGGCGATTATCAATGCAAAATTTTCCAAATTCATGAGCAGCTACGTGCACTGTTCAGTTTACTCCCAGAGGATTATTGTGCTCAACTCAAGTCAGTAGAGACAGCATTTAATTTTTTTGTTGTAGTTGTTTTCACTATTGCAGCATGTCCCGTCTGTGAATATAATACAGTTGTAGACACTGGAACAGTTTCATCTCCATGTTTTATTTACATTGCATTCAGTTGCGACTTGTGAGTGGATGCTTCAATCATCGTATTCAAACCACAAGGATATAACTCCACATTTAAAACGATTTAACCAGATAATGTCTGTAATCTGACTCTGGGATGGAAACGTTCTTTATTTGAAAGTACATAAAAGCAGTGTTATCATTATCATCGCAAATACTCTGTAGAATGTTTACTCGAGATATAATTTTTTTTTGTGAATTACTATATAACCCTGTCTTGTTCTATTGCTCTTTAATGTGTAAATGTACTCTTCTTTGTATTATATTCTTGTATTCCTCTAATAAAAAACATAATTGTAATCTGTGAAGTGGTCCCTGCTCACATACTGAGCATTCTGTTTAAAAAATAAAGCAACATTACATTTCTTTTCTATACTTCATCATCCCTGATTAATGATTGTACGGTGAGGTTTATATTAAGTACTTGAGATGAATGATACATAAAATAGGCATAATAATTTTGCGCTGTGGGCACTGTCATTGAAACTGCAGCTGAAGTTATTTTACGCTACTGAACGAAGCTTCCATTCTGCAAATGCGGAAGTGTGATGAATGCCTATAAAACACCAATTCTGATTTAATTTGGCTTTACATGTAACTGATTGCACATATAATCTACTCATGATTTAAAAGTAAACAAGAAAGTACTACCTGTAGGCAGAGGTGTATAATAATGAAGTACAAATACTTAATTACTGTACTTAAGTACAGTTTTTAAATGTTTCTACATTATTGAGTATAAGTATTTCTTTGGACTTTTACTTTCACTTCACTACATTTTGAAGAGAAAATTTATACTTTTAAACCAATTAACTTCTCCAGACCCTTTCGTTACATTTGCAACTGAACACAGCAAGAAAATAACAGCTGTACGTGTAAAATGCATGCAGATCAGCAATAGTGATGTGTGATTTCTTAAAAGTATCCAAAGAGTCGAATCTTTTAATTTGATTCCTTTGAACTGAACAAAAAGATTAAAAGAGCGGTCTAAATGATTAGTTTTGGAAATCTCGAATCTGAATCAAAATCCCAAGCGAAGTGCTTGCCAGATTACGTATTCTGTCTCCTGTCTCCACTGGGGAAGACAAGATACTGCTTATGTAAATTACATTTTTCTTTTTTTTTTATAATTAATTTGATAAGTCTAGTCTAAACATTATGATGTTAAATAATGAAGTTATGTGTGATCAGTCTCCCACCTTTCCAGGAGACATTCAAATAAATGTCAATCACATTTAAACAAGGTGTGTTGTGTATGAATAATTACCAGCACTCATGAAAATGTCCCACAATATTTATTTTTATATTTTTGAAGATGTGAATGGTCTTTGCTGAAGCATAACCAGTTTTCTGGTGGTTGCTAAAGTTTTATATTTGCTTTGTAGCACATTTATGCTACAGTATGCTCTTACCAGGTTTTTCTGGATGGTTGCTAGGGCATGCTATGCTGTTGATCTCTGCTGTGTGTTTGTCGCAGTGCTACAGTATGTGGTCGCCAGGTTGTTACTATGCTGTTGCTAAGTTGTTTCTGTGTTTTTTTGCCCATTGCTCTGCAGTTTACAGGGTGTTCTAGGTTGTTTTCAGGTTGTTGCTATGCTGTTGAAATTTGGTTTAACCGGGGTGTTCTGGGTGGTTGCTTATTGGCCCAAATGAAAAGAGCCCACCCCACAAGGCTCTGGTCTGGTCACTAATATGACTTAACTCCCCCCTTCAATGTTCCAATTTTTATTGACTGTGGAGTTAATTTACACTAATCCCATAAATATGATCAAATATGACAAACTGATACTTTATACAACGCAGACCTGTAGGTTCTTCTATTAAGCTCAGGAAAGAGTGCAAGAAAAAATGTATCCTGGTTCTTATCTCCCAGGATCTCTTAAATAGAACCAACACATGACAACTTCCTGACATTTTTCTTTTCCTCAAGTCTGATTTAGCTGCTGCTTTTGTCAAAGTCATAACAGCCAGACAGTGAACCTGCTTTGATCTTTCATTAAACAAAACCTTGTTTACTCATGTTCTTTCCTTCTTTCCCACCTCACTCCTTTTGCCCTCATTTGACACTTAAATGTCTTGCCTTTTTGCTTACTCCGGTAAATTCAGAATGAGACAGCCTTTCATTCATGGAATGTCCAATAAGTGTACTTATTTTAATTTCTTAGAGCATATGGGTATTCAACACATAAATTCCAGGAAAGAGCACACTGTTGCTCCCAAAAAAATTTATGAGCTCCCCACAGAAATAAACGTGGCGTTTGGAGCTACATGCTCTTCATCTGACAAAGATGAATTCATTCATTCAACACATATCATAATGCTGTCCTTCATGTTACAAGTATTTCATTATATCTATGAGGAAGGACAAAAAGAGAAAAGTGAGGGAGGGAATTAAAATGCTCTGCCTAATGTCACAACAAAAAATATTGTGTCATAATGTGTGGTGTGTGGTTGAATTTGTTGGGATTTAGATTTCCCGGGATGCTCAGCGTAGGGCTTGAATGGGCTAGTTAAAGTAAGCAGTTAAGTGTTAAATAAGGTGTGTTTAGGAAGAAATTCAGTAAATAGGAATATGTTTTATGTTCTGCTATACTGGGGTTGAAAAGAGGTGTTTTTATTTTCGGGGGGTTACCATGACTGAGAATGCTGGGGTGTTTGGTTTATATGGGGCCTGGCTTGTTGAATGATAAGATTGTTCTATAAATTGTATTAAATAAAGTGTTGTTCTTGTGTCAGCAAACGTGCAACACTAATTCTCCTCTTCATTTCCACAATCCTCCCACACCTTATGTTGTAATATGCATTCAGTAGCGTTCTGTAGTATTGAATAGCCCTGCTCAACCTTTCATGTCCAACTGCTTGACTGCTGTGGAGACTGGAACAGGTGAGGCTGTGTCACATGATCTGATTATTAAATTGAAAAATGTACCTGTTATGACACTGCTCTATCTATCATGCCTGAGTAAATTAATTTATTTTTCCTTCATTCTATTTACCAACAAATGTTAGATATGTTGCCTGGTGAATAGTAATAGTTCAGGAAAAAAAAAGAAAATTTGTCATCATTTAATCAGCATCATTCAAGTTCTTGTGTCAGACACAAGCAGCTTGTGTCATGTAATGTACTCTCTACATCTCTTATATCTCTATCAATAAAAATAGTTTCCTTTGTAACTGAAGATACACAACTAAAGAAAAAAGGTAAATGTAGAAAATACTGATACAAATGTGGAATATTTTCCACATTTGCGCAGTTTAGTATTCCTTGCCTGTGGGTTTGAGTGCTAGTACATTTGTTCTAAAGATACAGCATTGCCAGACGGATATCACAGAGTGGCATATATCTGAAGAAATGTAATCAGGCCATATCAAGACATCAATGCATTTCCAATTTTAAGAGACTCTAAAGACCTATTCACTCATAATAAAGTCACTTACAAAATTAACTATAAAAAAGATGCAATTGTTAAAAATATAATACAGTATAACTTAATAAGTATCCAATAATTTGAGAAAATCCACATATAAAGCAATAGTTCACCAGAAAATTAAACTTCAATCATTATTTTCTCACACTCATGTTCTATAACCCATTTGACTTTCTTTATTTGGAACTCAAAAAGTACATTTTTAAAGAATGTCCAGGCCACTCTTTTCCATATAACGAAAGTGAATGAGGCACTTTAAAAGTGGTATAAATGTGGCTTGTGTGTTATACGGTATGTCAAGTCTTCTGAAGCCATATGACAATTTTGTGAGAGGAATAGAAATTTCACATGTGTTCATTGGCAACTGCCCTAGGTCTCCTTGGTGCGTTCATGAGACAAGTATGCTAATCATGCTTTTGAGATCTTTTCAATGTATTGGTTGTCCATTTCACAAAACGAATCATAATGATTCTTTCATGGGTTCATATCACTGACACAATAATTTAGTCAGTAGTTCATGGACCATTAGAGAAAAAGATCATCAGTGAATAGCAACTTCAATTTTGATATATCCCTGACAGAAAGCTATTGTATGACTTTAGAAGACTAGAAATATAGGTCATGAGTCAAATGAACCACTGTTATGGGATTAGTTTTTTCTTCCTTTTCTTTTTCTTCCTTTTGGAGATTGACAGCCCAAGTCCTCATTTAAATTCATAATTTGGTCTACGGAACAAATAATGTCAAAAGGGTTTGAGTGAGTAAATGATGAACTATTCCTTTAATTAAATTAATGCATTTTGTATTGGAACCTAAGCATTCACCGTCTTATTTACTTTCAACTTTATTTCTTGTTACTCTGGAAAAGACTTCCCCATCAACTGTTGCAATTTCAGCTGTCAATTCTCTATTGTTGCGATATCACATGTGTCAGATTATTGTATTCTGTTCCGTCCAGAGTTACAGGAGTGCCCCGTGTTGTGTTATTCAGGATCTCATGGATTTCCATCCCATTTAAGATTAGCAGAGGCGTTCTGTTTGGGATTACGCGTTCCTCCACTCACAGGCCTCCTGACGCCTACAGATAAGTTTACTCCTGGAAAGCATGTGTCACATAAATAAAACACAAATATGGGAAATTGTTTTTTTGTTGTTGTTGTCATAGGATTTTCAAGTTTGAAGTTGTCTTTGTACTCACTTCAACTGCTCGGAGGGAGACTTTGATCAAGCAAATGTAAGTTACTCTGCATCTTGTGTCGAGTGGATGATGACTGAATACTTAGTGTTCTATGTACAGCATGTTCCCATAAACAGTCCAAGGTGCCGGTCACACAGAATGTTTTTGTGTGTGTGTGTGTGTGTGTGTGTGTGTGTGTGTGTTTCCATCTGCACTGTTTTCTAATAATTTTTCTACGTAAACGTGCTAGACAGACATCTTTGACCATTTTGTTGCATAGTTCACCCCAAATTTTTAATTATCTCATCATTTACTATCTTATCATTTAGAAAACTATCTCAGCTCTGTAGGTCCATACAATGTAAGTGACTGGTTGCTAGAACTTTGAAGGTCCAAAAAGTAAATAAATGCAGCATAAAAGTAATCCATATGACTCCAGTGGTTAAATCCATATCTTACGAAGCGATATGATAGATGTGGGTGAGAAACAGATCAATATTTATGTAATTTTTACTATTTACTACATTTTAACCTATAGCCAGAAAATGTTTACGCTCACAAAAACTGACACATGCAAAAGATATACAAATGCCACGTTAAATAACTTTAAACATTCTTCATGTAAGATCTGCTTTTTTTAATCAAATTTTAATGATACTATGAATTCGGAAGCTGTGAATTCTGAAAACTTTTAATGTAGACTAACGGGTGTGTAGTGGGCAAAATGCTGTAGTGGATTTTATATAAAGAGACTGTGATAAAGAGTGTGTGAGGTTCTGTAGCGGTAGTCTAATTGGCGTCATCCATATTAAGGATGACAGTCAGACACTGGTCTGGTCCTGAGCGGAATTCCAATGCGACACTTATATGCCACAAAAGCAGCTCCCCTGAGATATCGGGAAATAATGCTCAGCCCTCAGACAGACAATAGGCCAATTTAGCAAGGGCTTAGAATTACAAATCATTTGCCTATTTAAACAAACATAATATTAGAGGTTGAAACATGTAGTGACTTTCAAATAGCAGAGCACTGATTAATTCTGTCTATATATATATTGATTAACTGCATATAGTAAATCGAGCAAAAAAAAGCCTGTTTTAAGTGTCTGCACTGGGAAGCCACATGTGAAAATGGAGACGCTTCAGAGAAAAGTCAAATTGAAATGTAGCCATTTGAAACCACAAAAAATTGTTGCCTAAATTGAAAACAAAAAAGACACTTGGTCTGTCTGTTGAGGCTTTGACTATGAACCATAAATAGCTATATTTAATTCATTTGTTGGATGCAATATAATTCATTCTGATCATGAGTACAACTGATGAGGTTTTTGGATGCAATTTTCTCTCGTTGTCTCTGCTTATATTTAATAATGAATACAGAACCATTTTGTCTAAGCACTTATCCCTTCTTCTAACAAAATACTGAAAAACTTTTGTTCATTGTCTAGTACTCAGTGTAAAACCTAATTGCTAGCAATTACCATGTAATTGTGTCCATGGACCATACTCACACACACACACACACACACACACATACATACACACACACACGCGCACGCGAATACCTGTTTCATTATTTTTAGGAGATCTAAAGACATAATGGGCTCTTTCTAGGGAGGACTAGAGAAGACACTGTAATAACATGTGCTTTGATTACTTTTCACCCAGGCCATTTGGACTGCTAGTTCAATATCTATTACTTTGAACATTTTATAATGGTCTTCAGTCTCTCTCAGAGTAAAGGAAAGAGGTTAAAGAGGACAATAGCTGCAGATCACTCTGGTCAATTCATACATCTCTACTCTCACACCTATCGATTTCGGTGGAGGCGAACAGATTGACTACCTCGGGAAACAAGTGCAGGAGAAGTACAAGCAGTTGCAATGCGAACAAAGGCTGAATTTTAACGAGTATAGGCTCTCCAGTTCATCGCTAGTCTAAATATTAGCTTAGCTCGCTGTTTCCATAGTTATTCATGTGAGTGTCAATGCAGGTGAAAGGAATGTAATATGCATGCCATATTTGGTCAATGGGAAAAGGGGAGACTGGACTAGTTTTTACACATGTTACTCCAGTGAATATTTCTCAGGGTAGATTTATTGTTGGAAGATGTCTTTGCAACAATATCGGGGCATGTTGACACAATATATGGTTAAGTTGTGTATAGGTTTTTTTTAGCTTAATTACAGTAATAAAATAAGATAAAATACCTTTTTACCCAGCCCACGAAGCCATTTGAGAAATTATTTGAATAGCAAAAAAATGGCCTTGATTCAATTAACCTGAAAAAAAGAATCCTTTCAAAAAATATTACAAAATAATTTAAAATGATAACATCTAGGTTACTGCTGTAACCTTCGTTCCCTGATGGAGGGAACGAGACATTGTGTCGAAGAAGCGACACAAGGGGTCTCTCTTGAGCACCTTTTGCATCTCTGATCTATGAGAAAAGGCCAATGAGAAATTGGCAGACAGAAAATGCATGGCCTGGGAAGAACACCAATTTGCGAACAAGCCACTTCAGGGCTTAAAGTTGCCTGGTAGAGGGAGCTCTGGCTTGGTTGATCGTGTCTATGACGGCAGGTGGTAGACCAGCTAGATCTTCCACATCCTATCCAGGGGCCAGAAGAGAAGGTTCCAGATGTCTGGGTGTGGATGCCAGAGGGTGCCCCATCCCTGAGAAAGAAGGTCCTTCCAAGGGGAATTCGTCAGGGAGGGGCTGTCGCGAGGATTACAAGATCGGTAGTGACCAGGACGCGTTGGGACACCTGCTGCAAAGGGACTCCTCTCCGTAGAAAGCAGAGGACTGTCCAGGGTTTGAACGTTTGGCGGCAGGCGGGGGTGATGACCACACGGTGTGTGCCATCCCACGGAGGACGGCATATGTCCCAGGAGCCTCCGGAGATATTTTAAGGGGACCGCTGTGCTCGGCCTGAATGTGGCAAGACATTTCAGCACTGACATTGAGACTGAGTCTAACTCCATGCCGAGTAAAGAGATGCTCTGAACTAGGGTGAGCTTGCTCTTTTCCCAGTTGACCTGAAGCCCTAAACAGCTGAGGTGCCTGAGCACCTGGTCCCTGTGGGCGCAACTCTCGGGATTGGGCCAGGATGAGCCAGTCGTCGAGGTAGTTGAGTATGCGGACACCTGCTTCCCGGAGCGGGGTAAGGGCTGCCTCTGCGACCTTCATAAAGACATGAGGGGACAAGGACATGCCGAAGGTGAGGACCTTGAACTGATATGCCAGGTCGTCAAACACGAACCATAGAAAGGGTCGATGTCGAGGCAATATTGAGATGTGGAAGTACGCGTCCTTCAGGTCTACCGCTGCGAACCAATCTAGATGCCGGACGCAAGTTAGAATGTGTCTTTGCATGAGCCTTTTGAACGGGTGTTTGTGCAGCGTGATGGATTGGGAAGTGAATTCCACGAATCCAAGCTCCGTGCTAGGGGCACTAAGGGGACAATTATTTTTGACATACCCAGCGGGGCGGAGCAGCGGGGCGGAGCAGGTAATGCGGCGTCGGGAGGCAAAAATGCCTCCCGAGGCTCTGGTGCTGAGAGAAGACTCGAAGCACTTACCTTGCTCCGCACACCCGGCAGGGGGCGGATTAGTGATGGAGGAGGAGGTCCCATGGAGGTGTCCTCTGGACTCGTCAGAACCGACCAGCCGGGGAACAGTCGTGGGGCTGGAGGCGAGAGGTCTGCGTTCAGCGTGCCGGTACTGTTGAGGTGTGGCGGCAGAGTGCCGTGAGAATTACATTTGCAGGCCAGATGACCCAGAGACAAAGGAAATAGCTCTTTTTTATTGTGGGTATCGCAGCCCGAAGGGAGACCCTCCTACCTCCAGACGGGGGGTCTCACGAACCCCTCGAGGGCCCGGAAGGCTCCCAAGCGGTCCTGAGACGTTCGCTCCGGAGCTGGTAAGAAGACCACTCCGTCCCCCCGGTGGAGGGCCGGGAGGAGAATCCTCAGTTTAATTTATTTAATTTGCCGCACCCCCTTCGGGTGCGCTTCCTGCGGTGCGCTCGACACAGGGGCTGAGAGCTAGGCCCGGGTTGAGGCGGAGCTGTGTGATTTTTGGAAGCCACAGGAGGATGCCCTCGGCAAGCAGACGGAGCATGGCCCGTACTGGCAGCTTTGTGGCAGGGAATGATGTGAGATATGGCCTCCATTTGCTTCTTCACCACTGAGAACTGCTGGGCGAAGTCCTTGACGGTGTCGCCGAAAAGGCCAAACTGGGAGACAGGTGCGTTGAGGAAGTGTGTTTTGTCCACATCGTGCATCTCGACAAAGTTCAGCCACAGATGATGTTCCTGAACCACGAGAGTGGCCGTCGCCTGCCTGAGTGACCACGCTGTGACCTTCATGGCCCTGAGGGCGAGGTCGGTTGCTGAGTGCAGTTCCTTTAGCAAGTCGGGATCAGGACTACCCAAGTGCAGATCTTTAAGTGCCTTGGCCTGGAGGACTTGCAGGAGGGCAATGGCATGCAGGGTGGAAGTGGCCTGTCCGGTGGCGCTGTAGGCTTTGGAGGTCAGCGAAGATGTCTTACTACAGGCCTTGGATGGGAGCACAGGATGACCCCGCCAGGTGGATCGCAACCGCTCTGTCCACCTGGGGGACCGCCGTGTACTGTGGGCCGCTCCGCTGTCGAGGGTAGAAAGAGCGGATGATCGAGAAGCACGGTAACGGGTGGAGAAGGGTGTCCTCCACGAACTCATCAGCTCATCATGCACTTCCGGGAAGAAAGGAACCGGGGGGTGTGGCTGTGAGCGGCGCACAGACCCGAGGAACCAATCATCCAGTAGCGAAGGCTGTGGGGAGGACGGAGGGTTCCAGTCCAGCCCCATGCTGACGGCAGCCTGGGCAAGTATGTCGGACATCTGGCAGTCAGCCTCAGACTGGGCATGCTGGCCGAAGGCGGCAGCTCAGTTGAGTCATCTGCATCAGACGCCGGACCACTGTCCAATGCAGCAGCGAGCTCATCCAGCTCGGGGGGGCTCAAGAAGATAGGCTGGCTTGCTATGAGGCAAGCCACTGTTGCCTCGAGCCTGGACGGAAGTCAACGAGCGTGCTGGGGGGGGCGGGTGGTTCGCGGGGACATACCCGGCGAAACCAAGTCCACTGCCATCCCCAAATCGCCTCAATCGCCAGCCGGGTCGTCCTCAATTCCATGGGAAGAAGGAGCGGCGCGGGGGCGGCTGGAGTGGTGTTCCTTTTGAGGAAGGAAAGCCATGACCGCAACGTTGCCATGGTCATATTCTCGCAATGAGAACATGAGCCATCCACAAACGCTGCCTCTGTGTAATCACTGCCCAGACACACGAGGCAGCGCCTGTGGCTGTCAGGAGCAGAGAGCACTCTCCTGCATCCAGAAACTACATCTTTATAAAGACGCATCCTGAAAAGGACATTCAACTCCGCTGTGTATTTGCTCTTTTAGAGAAAATAACTATTTTAACTGCACTGTTGAAGTGCCCAGGGGCAAGCTGCACTGCCGTGCAGAGAAGGAGAAAGCTGCTGATATGCGCCATAGATCCAACAGCAATCGCTCAGAGATGGGAGGAAACAGACTGTGACTCGCAGCTCGCTGCATACACAACATACCCATATGTCCGGAGGCGGGACATGCAAATTCTGTCTGCCAATTTCTCATGGGCCTTTTCTCATAGATCAGAGATGCGAAAGGCGCTCAAGAGAGACCCCTAGTGTCGCTTCTTTGACACAACATCGAAGTGAGTGACAGACGGGAAACAACACACAATATTGTATAATAGACAGACCTTTTAGTGTTTTTGGTGTGTGAGCACATAATGGAATGCGTACATTAATTTCAACCCACAATCAGAAAAAAAATTGTAAATATTAAAATGGCCCTTAATGGGAAAAATGTTTCCCACCCCTGGTATAAAAGTATGTGATAATTGGAACACATTGTAATGAATGTGAATATATTATAAATATTTCATGTGTAGTATATAATGTTAGTGAATAAACCACACATCATAAGATTATGAAGCACAGACTTTATTCACATCACCAGACTACAATGTCAACATATACACTTATTCACTAACATGCCTCAGTTGCTTTCTGTGTATTCTTCATGAGTTAAAAGCACCTCTTACATTCATACAGACGAGATCATCACAGACGTTTTGTAATATTATGACCATATCTCAAGATGGTGCCAAGTATGACTGCTGCTTTGCGATCTCCGACTCAATGTTGCAGTTTTCTTTATTTTTGTCTACAATTCTTATGTTTTTTTTTTTTTTACTTGGATGGTGTCTGCCTTATTGTCAACAATAGACAAACACTTTTTGACATTGGTTCTGCAATAGCACACCGAAAACAAAACTTCAAATACCTCATTGCCGACCCGCTGAATACAAACACGACAGCTGAGCCCTTTGTCTGGGTAGCCTGGCCACGGAAACGCAGCCAGAAAAAGGGAAGGAGAGCTAGCGTTCTCATCAGACTAAGTCGTCACGCAAATCTACCCCCGCTACCCAGTAATCTACTGGAAAATATTCAGACTCTGGACAATAAGCTCTGCGAGCTGAGAGAGTGGATCTCTTTCCAACGTGAGACTAGGGACTGCTGCATTATCAGCCTAATAGAAACTTGGATGTCTGTGGAGATTCCAGACTCATCCATCGATCCCGCTGGATTCTCCATGCACTGAGCTGTTAGAGCAAAAAACCACTCAGGTAAAAACAAAGATGGTGGTGTATGTTTATAATCAACAAATCCTGGTGTGATCAGAGGTACATACATTCTATCAAGTTTTTCTGCTCTCCTGATCTGGAATTTCTCATGCTTCTGAGTTGACCATTCTGGCTGCCAAGGGAATTCATAGCAGTCATTATCACTGCTGTGTGGAAACCGTGCACCCTGAGGTTGAATTCATTGTGGCTGGGGACTTGAAACAAGCCAACTTCAAGTCAATAGCACCGAAATACTACCAACACATCAGTTTCAACACACGAGGGTACCGGGATTTGGACCATTGCTACAAAACACCCACCCTCAAAATGATCCAGTGCTGGTCAGACCATTCAGACTCTATGCTAGAGTCTGTTAAGGCTGTTTTGATTACGTGGACTGGGAGATGTTCCGGTCCACCTCTGAAGACGACATCAAGGTATACTCTGATAGCGTAACGTGTTTCATCAGGAAGTGCATAGCGACCAAACAATAGAAACAATAGAAACCATGGATTAATAGCGATGTTCATGAGGCACTTAATGTGCAGACATTTGTTTTTAATTCTGGGAATGTGTAAGAGCATAAACAAGCCAGTTATGCCCTTCGCAAAACTATCAGAGCAGCCAAACGCCAGTACAGGGACAAGATTGAAGTTCAACAGTTCAACACCACCGACTCTAGAAGCATGTGGCAGGGAATAAATATCATCACAGACTTCAAAGGGAATAAAAACTCTGCTGCGAACACTGCTGCCTCTCTCCCGGATGAGCTAAATAAATGTTATGCTCGTTTCTAGAAAAATAACACTGCCCTCGCGGAGAGAGCTCAGAGGTTAGTTCACTCTCCGTCTCTGTAGCATATGTAACCATATCCTTCCGACGGGTGAATATACGTAAAGCCACGGGTCTAGTCGGCATTCCGGGCCACATCATCAGAGCATGCACGAACCAAGTGGCTGGTGTTTTTACGGACATTTTCAAACTTTCCCTCTCTTTGTCTGTAGTCCCCACATGCTTTAAAATGTCCACCATTGTGCCTGTACCAAAGAAATCCAAAATCACTTGCTTAAATGACTGGCATCCTGTTGCTCTGACCCCCATCATCAGCAAATTCTTTGAGAGACTAATCAGAAATTACATAAACTCTAAACTGCCCACCTAACTGGAATGACTGCAGTTTGCATATCACAGCAATCGCTCCACTGTTGATGCCATTGCATCTACACTTCACACTGCTCTCTCCCACCTGGAAAAAAGGAACACATATTTACATATATCTCAAAATTCAACACCACAGTGCCCTCCAAGCTTGATGAGAAACCCCGGGCTCTGGGCTTAAACAAGCTGTGTTTGCTGTGCAGTGCAGCTGAATCCTGGACTTCCTGTCAAGCAGATGCCAGGTGGTTAGAATGGGCAGCAACATCTCCTCATCACTGACCCTCAACACTGGAGCCCCACAGGGCTGTGTTCTCAGCCCACTCCTGTATTCCCTGTACACACATGACTGTGTGGCAACACACAGCTCCAATGCCATCATTACGTTTGCTGATGATACGACGTATAGGTCTGATCACTGACAATGATGAAATAGCCTACAGAGATTAGGTGCACACACTGACATTCTGGTGTCAGGAGCACAACCAGGAGCTTGTGGTGGACTTCAGGAGAAAATACTTTTTATTATTATTGGAAATAAATATTGGGCATTTAAAATGGCACACATTGACTTGAGAAACTGTTCTGTTTGTCTTATAAATTTAGAACACAGTCACAGAGATAGATAGATGGAGAGTGACATAGGAAGTGGGAGAGAAATCCTCCTCGTTAAGACATCAGCTTTCCTCCTACCTCAGTGTGTTGCTCTTTGATAAAGACCTGTTACCGGGGCAACACAGACTTAATTCACAGACTTGGAACTGTCATGCACTAACCTCTGGTGCAAAAGAGGGGGAGGGGGGTGGTGGTGGAATTCAGTTAATTACAGAATGCAAATAACGTTGTCAGAAGAGCCATTCAAAAAAGTGTCTGCTCCTGCCTTTCAGCTCCACCCCTTTGGTGCAGGTTTAATAAGCAACTCTTTCAAACACTCCTGCCTGTGGCTTTTAGAGACAACTAGATATAATCTCAGAATGATGAACAGAATCAGATTGCCACTTCTAGGCCTTGACAGCAGCCTAATTAATGCAAAATAGAAAGCTGTGGATACAGCCATGGGTATGGGACTATCTTGTGTTGAAAAACCCTTTGGCTTCCCTTAAAATTCTCTCTCTCTCTCTCTCTCTCTCTCTCTCTCTCTCTCTCTCTCTCTAATTCAGTTCAAATGTGCTTTATTGGCATGACAGAACTCACATGTAAACAAATAATTAAATGCCACTATATGTAAATGAACATATAGTGTTAAACATATAAAGTAGAATTATATGTGCTGTAAGTGTTTGTGTGTTTGTATATGTGTAAGTTTTGTAGCTTTAATTCTTGAAAAAAATAAATGTTTGCATGAACAATGCAGAATAATCTTTCCAAAAATTTTCTTAAAACAAAAGCTAACATCTATGCAGAGCAAACGCCCCTCCTCCATAACATGCATGGAACTGTTCTTTTCAAAGTATGAATGATGTGCAAGCGATTTACAGAATCCCCAAAAATAACTCAGTCCAGACAATCATTAGCTGGGTTTCCATCAAACAATTTTTATGCACATTCAAATTGCGCATAAAAAAATCCTAAATGGAAACGCTTGGTATGAGATTAAACAAATTTAATGCAGTAAGAGGAGGTGGATTTTCTAGTGTTTTGCATTTTTTAAAATGTGCATTAAAGTGATGGAAACAGTTTATTTGCAAAACGATGACATGTTTTGACCATTTGTGCATTTGTTATGAGTGTGCAATAGGTTGATGTGAACGAGAGGTCCAACTGTGGCACACAATTCTTTGTGCATAGCCCATGACATTCGGAAGTGTTTAACCCTCATGATGTGTTCCAGTCATTTTGACCCCAAGAACATTTTAAATGCTAGTTAATGTAATCCTATTGAACTAAAACTTACTGTCTTCACTCACACAGTCACTGCTTCCCCAAAAAAATCTCTTCATGTGTTTCCAACATATTAAAAATTGCTTATAAATTTCTCATTATGCCATATTATCACCAAATATTGGATTCAATATTTTTGTTATCTTGTTTTCTTTCAATAAGTACAGTTTTTTTTTATTTCTTTTTGGAAAGTATTTGTATTTCTTGGAGCTTATGCACCTCCATTTCTAAGTGCATTATTTAAAGCATTATTTTTGGATAATTTTGGCAATATTAAATAAAATATGAAAATATATATATACTAGTGTGCTTTAATGTTTAACCGGGAAGATTGTTTTGAAATGCTTTTATATTGTACAAAATGGCACAAAGTCACTCTTGTGGTGTTCCTGGTCAGAAATGACCGGCAATTTGAAATGAATGGGTGAGATCAAAAATAAGATAAAAATGTAGTGTTCAGAAGCATGTTCATAATGTTCACATATGTGCATGTGTGCTTTCAAACATAAAGGCCTTGGACCTGTACATGCATACATACAGTACACAAACACTTGTGCACTAACACACACACACACACACACACACACACACACACACACACATGCTCACGTACAAGCACAAATTCTTTTGAGTATTACATGCTTTCTATTTCACATCAAAAACTTGTGCACTAACACACGCACAAACACACACACATGCGCACTAACACACTCACATGCTAATGTGCATGCACAACCTCTTTAAATATTACATGATTTCTTACATGTTCACCTATGTGCATGTGTGCTTTCAAACATAAAGGCCTCGGATCTGTGTATGTGCACATACACACACACACACACACACACACACACTAGCACACACACACGAACACACATGCTCAAGTACAGGCCCAAACTCTTTGAGTATTACGTGCTTCCTTACATGTTATTGTTGACATATGTGCATGTGTTCTTGCAAACATAAAGGCCTCTGATCTGTGCACTCGCACATACACACACACACACATGCATGCACACATGAACACACATACTCATGTACACACACAAACTCATTGAGTGTTACATGCTTTCTAACATGTTGGTGTCCACATATGTGCATGTGTGCTTGCAAACATGTAGGCCTTGGATCTGTACAAGCGCACATTCACACACACATGTAAACTAACTTACACTCACACACACACACATGCATGCACACATGAACGTACACATACTCACGTACATGCACAAACTCTTTTAAGTATTACATGCTTCCTTTTAAACAGATATTAACTTTATCCAACCCTGAACTGCATCCAATGTCCATTCATCCATCCAGCATTACCACACACACACACACACACACACACACACACACACACACACACACACACACACCAGAACTCTCTTTGCCCCACAGTGACCCCTCTCAAATAGAATCAATATAATTGTGGTGCTCCCAGTGAGAGATGACTGGCCATTGAAAATAAGTGGGGAAGATCACAAAAAACAGGACTTTTATATTGAAATGCTTTTATGTTCTGAAAAGGGGCACAAAGTAACATCTGTGGTGTTCCCTGTCAAGTTTGACCATTGTGTCAAAGAAAACAAGCCTAAGCATTTTTACACATTAACACTGTCATATAAAGAACATTTCATGGAACAAAAATACCAACACTGTTCTTAATTCTGTTATATTTTCTAATCAACAACAAACCAACCAACGAACACCTGGTGGTTATGTGTTCTCATGCACATGACTGACAATAGCTTTTTGCATGTGCCTTGCAAATGTGTGCTCTGCATTTGAAACACACAGTGCTTTATGGAAGAAAGATCTATTGGAGAGGGGTCACTGTGGGGCAAAAACAGTTCTGGTGTGTGTGTGTGTGTGTGTGTGTGTGTGTGTGTGTGGGCAGGTTTAAGTGGTTTACGAGGACTTTTTTTAAGTTACAAACTGGTATTTACAAGGGTATTATGCTATAAATGTGGATTATGAAGACATTTCTAGTGTCTCCATAATTTAAATCGCTTCAAAAACAAAATAAACAATGTTTTATTGAAAATTTTAGAATGCAGAATGTTTTTTGTGAGGGTTAGTGTTAGGGGATAGAATCTATAGTTTGTACAATATAAAAATCATTATATCTATGAAGAGTCCTCATAATGATTGCTGCACCAACGTTCTAAAATATAGCCCTTCCATTTTCCCAGCACCAGAAGTGATTATGATGTGTGATGGACACAGTGGGAGAAGGCTTGAGTCGACTGACAAGTTTTTATATTCTTTGTTTGATGTCAGAAAACATGGCTGCATCACTGCATCAAAACAGTACACTCCAATGGTAAAAACTTTAAACTTTTATTTAGTGACTGTATGAATGTTTGTAACATTTAATGTAAAGATATTGTGATGTTGAAAAGACTATTTGAGCAGATGGTTCATTATGACAACAACTTCAGTCCCTCTTTTGCTGGTAAACAGCAGCACGGATACAGATCGCACTGGGCTGATCCCAGCATAGTGTGATCACACCACTTTGATTGCAAGTGAGAAAGGGTTCATAAAATGAGGCACAATTGCTCCAATCCTGCAAATAAAACTCCCTAAAGCAAGGTCATTCAGCTGCTCCATCAAGAGAAGGTGGACTTTCTCAAGATAATGTGCATAACGTAGTGGATGGAAATGCCAAACAATTAATATTATGTTTAGTCCATTTTTTAGAAATGCGCTTAAAATATGCTAAACATTTCAATGTAAACCCAGCTATTGATAGCTATGTATTAAAAAAATGTATGAAGCAAACAAAAAAAAAAAAAAAAATTAAAACCTGAATAAAATAGCCACAGTTTCATCACAATACTTATCAGGCATACAAGATTTGGTGATAAAATAATGGTATATATAACAAACAACAGTAAATATAGTTCAGACCAGTGTTTCTCAGCCTTTTTTGCAGCACAATCAGTAATGCTCAACTACCCCTTGTTTTACACAAAACCAAAGATGTGTACCAAAGACAAAATATAATTATAAATATAGCTGTAAGCAATGATGATGGGCCCAAGCACCATGGGTCCATTTCCACCCGGTGGCTTGATCGGAAATCAATGCATGAGGGACACGCGCATTTGGTCGAGTAAACAAGTAAGTAAGGGCTCAGTTGGTAGAGCGGGTTGTCCACTAATCACAGGGTTGATGGTTCGATTCCCGGCCCACACATGCCGACCCACACATGCCGAATTGTCCTTGGGCAAGACACTAAACCCCAATTTTCTCCCAATGGCAAGCTAGCACCTTTCATGGCAGCTCTGCTGTTCATGTGAATGGGTGGTTGAGACGCAGTGTAAAGCACTTTGAAAATCTGCTAAGTTTAAAAAGGTGCTATATACTGTAAGTGCAGAGCACTTACCAAGACACCATGAAAGTGTCACTTTCATTTGTGTGTGGCAAATTAAATAAATGTGTAATTATGGCAAATTTTTGAATACCCTTGAACATCTATTGTTGCCTGCTGGAGGCCCTATGACCTTGACCTATCATAGCCACATTCATGCCATAAGTGTTATTAAACATATGGCTGAGTTTGTTACACCTGAATACAATACAAGCTCATGCAATTTGATCCATTGCCATGGCAACACTTTTCAAGCTATCAAGAATCCCTTCACAGTTTTTCATCAGTGGTGTATTGAAAGTATTTTTTACAAATTTGAAGTGATTTGGGTAAATGTGTAAGGAAATTTAGTAGTATAAATGCACACAGTATGGATAAATGTGACCATGCACCTTCACCATAATATGTAAGGAATTTTATTATGGAATTAGACGCGCTCAACCACCAATTTAAGATAAATTACAAATAATTTGATTATTTTTCTAATAAAATTCTCTAGCATTCAAATGTAATACAACGGCTCGTTGTATCCGCTCACAATTTCTATCATAAGGAATTAGCTTTAATAAGGGAATTATGATTCATTCACTTACTTGACTAATACTATTCTCATGGCTTATTGAAAATAATATCACAAATATGTTTAGATGTAGTTCGAGCTTTGGAGCGCAATCTTTTAAAATCATGTGACGAGATTATTTATCAAAATATACCACAGTCAAATTAACTTTTAATACAAACAAGACTTTATTACTAATCTAATATTAAACTTACACATATACAAACATGAACATGTAACAGAGTAACTTGAATGGAAATGATCTATGCAAAGAAAATTAATGTTAAAGAGTCTACAGACAATTCATTGAGAACCATTAATACTTAATTCAGTCTAACTCGACTTGCAATTGGGTAACTCAATTATATTAGACAGACACAAGTACTTTCAACAAAGTCTGGCGATCTACTTGCATTTTCTTGCGTTTCTTTGTGTTGCTTGGTTCTAGGGCCCTTTGTAGAATGTTCTGGATCTTCCATCGATGTTTTGGTTAAGAATGTGGAGGTCTGTTGCTAGGATGATGAGGTGGGGCTTTGAAGCTAGGCCTTCTGTAGACTTGTGACTCCCCGTCACGTTGGTGAGTCTTAGCGCAGAGAAGAGAAGGGCTTCCTCGGAACGCTTCATTCCGCGCCTTCATGGACTCTATATTGTATAAAATTTGAGGGGTGCCAGAGAAGGCACGAGGGCAAGAGTGTGGAGGATTGAAGTGAGCTGAAGAGAGAAAGAGGAGCAAGAAGAAGAAAAGAGCATTTGTCAGAGGCGGGGAGGCTTTATGCTATTGAGGCTGGCCACACGCCAAAGGTGTCCAGAGCCATTCAGAAGCTTCTTTAGAGAAGTCCTGTGGTCATTCCTCTCCCTTATTAAGATAATTTATTTACCAGCATTTGTCTTAAACATACTCAGTTTCTCGCTTAGAAAGAGAGCATACTTTATCATGAATTTTATATCTTGAAGATGTAGTAAGAGACATGACATGTGTTAACATCAACATGCTCTAAGTAAACAAACAATCATTTACATATGAAACATGACATACTTTATCGTAGTAGTTAGTTTACCACATATGAAATCCTAAATAATGTATGCATGAGGTCAGGATAATGCATTCTATAATTCTAACTACACAAGGGTTTTTGACACATTTTAGCATATCAAACTTGGTTACATTGGACTCACACTTTTTCCACTCACGTGTTCATATGAAGACTTTTCTACAGCGTACAAAAAGGCTTGCAAACTGTTGGCTCTGGAACCTTCTCTATATAACTTAGATACTGATGAACATCTCAGTTTTTTTATCTTATAAATTCAAATATTTAAAGTGTATTGCTCCACTAAAGGCCCAACATCCCAAATCTAAACCGGAGCCCTGGTTCAACGACACATCCCGCTCCCTTAGATTGATCTGCAGAAGAGCAGAACGTAATTGGAAAAAATACAAACTACAGGTGTTCTATGAAATTTGGAGGGACTCACTGTCTACATTTCAATTGCTAAGTTCTCTGTTACTATTTCTCAGAGATTATCACAAAAAACAGTCATAGACCAAAAATTATCTTTTCAACCATTGACTTTGTTCTTAACCCTTCTATAAATATCTATACAGAGATATCTGATCCTCTATGTGAAAGCTTTTTTTAGGTTTTTGTTTGACAAGTTTAATGTTTTAAGATCACAGATGTTGCCTTCTGCTGTCAGAGACTCTAAACTGCTCTGAATCTTGGTATAAGTTTGAACATATCCCTTTCCAGACCTGCAAAGAAATTATTGAACATCTAAAGCCCACCCTTTGTCCCCAAGAATTTATACCTCCGCATTTCCTTAAACAAATTGTTGACACTTTTGGACCTGATCTTCTATCCATGATCAATAACTGTTTAAGCACTGGGACAGTCCCTGGTTGCATTAAACTCACTATGGTGAGGAAACAACAAATCTTGATCCCTCTAACATTTAGGGGAAGTGGTGGCTCAGTGGTTAAGGCTCTGGGTTACTGACCAGAAGGTCGGGGGTTAAAAGCCCCGACACCACTGTTGGGCCCTTGAGCAAGGATCATGATCCCATCTGCTCCAGTGGTGCTGTATCATGGCTGACCCTGCACTCTGACTCCAGCTTATCTGGGATATGTGAAAAAAATTATTTCACTGTTATATGTGCAAAAAATGTATGTGGGACAATAGATCAATTATTATTTTAGACCTGTCTCTAAGTTGCCTTTTTATTTCAAAAATTTAGGAAAAAGTAGCATTAACTCAATTACAAACTCTATTCATGAAATTTTCCAGTCATGATTCAAAACACTCAACAGTAGTGAATCTGCTCTTTTAAGAGTCTCAAATTATAGTTTATTAATGACAGATTCTGGGAATGTTATGGCTCTGGTTCTTCTAGATCTCAGCACAGAATTCGATATGTTTGATCACAACATTATTATTTCCCACCTAGAGCTTGGTACTGGTTTTTGCGGCACAGTTCTAAAATGGTTTAGTTCCTATCGAACCAATAGAAGATTCTCTGTCATTCTTGGTTAGCATACATCTTCTGCAGCGCATCTCACTTGTGGTGTGCCACAGGGCTTGATTCTTTTTCCTGTTTTATTCTCACTATACATGCCTCCTATTGGCTCTATATTCAATAAATGCAGAGTGTTTTTTCATTGTCATGCTGATGACACTCAAATTTATTTCCCTCTAAAACGCAATGACAAATATGCCATTGAGCTACTTTAAGCTTGTCTAAAGGAACTAAAATTGTGGCTGTAACAACATTTTTAAACTTGAATGGGCCCAACAACTGTAATAATAAGCTCAATTGGGAACTAGGCAATCTTGAACCCTATATCACACTTTGTGCGAAGAATCTTTGCTTCCTGTTCGACTGCAGCATCAAATTTGATAAAAAAATAAATGCTGTGGTAAGGTCGAGCTTCTTCAACCTACGACGCTTGGTGAACACGAAAACTTTTCTCTCTGTGAAAAACTTTGAAATTGTGATTCATGCCTTCATTTCATCATGCATAGATTATCTCTATCTCATCTTCAAATAGTCCAAAATGCTGCAGCTAGACTTCTGATGAGCAGACATACACAAGGATTATTAGGAACACCATACTAATACTGTGTTTGACCCCCTTTCGTCTTCAGAACTGCCTTAATTCTACGTGGCATTGATTCAACAAGGTGCTGAAAGCATTCTTTAGAAATGTTGGCCCATATTGATAGGATAGCATCTTGCAGTTGATGGAGATTTGTGGGATGCACATCCAGGGCACGAAGCTCCCGTTCCACCACATCCCAAAGATGCTCTATTGGGTTGAGATCTGGTGACTGTGGGGGCCATTTTAGTACAGTGAACTCATTGTCATGTTCAAGAAACCAATTTGAAATGATTCGAGCTTTGTGACATGGTGCATTATCCTGCTGGAAGTAGCCATCAGAGGATGGGTACATGGTGGCCATAAAGGGATGGACATGGTCAGAAACAATGCTCAGGTAGGCCGTGGCATTTAAACGATGCCCAATTGGCACTAAGGGGCCTAAAGTGTGCCAAGAAAACATCCCCCACACCATTACACCACCACCACCAGCCTGCACAGTGGTAACAAAGCATTATGGATCCATGTTCTCATTGTTTACGCCAAATTCTGACTCTACCATCTGAATGTCTCCATAGAAATCAAGACTCATCAGACCAGGCAACATTTTTCCAGTCTTCAACTGTCCAATTTTGGTGAGCTCTTGCAAATTGTAGCCTCTTTTTCCTATTTGTAGTGGAGATGAGTGGTACCCGGTGGGGTCTTCTGCTGTTGTAGCCCATCCGCCTCAAGGTTGTGCGTGTTGTGGCTTCACAAATGCTTTGCTGCATACCTCGGTTGTAATGAGTGGTTATTTCAGTCAAAGTTGCTCTTCTATCAGCTTGAATCAGTCGGCCCATTCTCCTCTGACCTCTAGCATCAACAAGGCATTTTCGCCCACAGGACTGCCGCATACTGGATGTTTTTCCCTTTTCACACCATTCTTTGTAAACCCTAGAAATGGTTGTGCGTGAAAATCCCAGTAACTGAGCAGATTGTGAAATACTCAGACCGGCCCGTCTGGCACCAACAACCATGCCATGCTCAAAATTGCTTAAATCACCTTTCTTTCCCATTCTGACATTCAGTTTGGAGTTCAGGAGATTGTCTTGACCAGGACCACACCCCTAAATGCATTGAAGCAACTGCCATGTGATTGGTTGATTAGATAATTGCATTAATGAGAAATTGAACAGGTGTTCCTAATAATCCTTTAGGTGAGTGTAGATACTACCTGTTTCTGCCAGCATTTGCACAAGATCCTTTGCTGTTGTTCTGGGATTGAATTGCAATTTTCGCACCAAACTATATTAATCTGTAGGAGACAGAGTGTGAATGTGTTTATTAGCGTTTATATTTGTGTACCATTGTTTGTACAGTGGTACCTTCAGGTGTTTTTCTGAGGTCTTGGCTGATTTCTTTTGATTTTCCCATGATGTCAAGCAAAGAGGCACTGAGTTTAATGGTAGGCCTTAAAATACATCTACAGGTACACCTCCAATTGACTCCAATTATCAGAAGCTAATTGCCTAAAAGCTTGACATCATTTTCTGGAATTTTCCAAGCTGCTTAAAGGCACAGTTAACTTAGTGTATGTACATTTATGACCCACTGGAATTGTGATATAGTCAATTAAAAGTGAGAAAAAATCTGTCTGTAAACAATTGTTGGGAAAAATTACTTCTGCTATGCACAAATTATTGTTTGCTAATATGAGATCTGTGGAGTGGTTAAAAATGAGTTTTAATGACTTCAACCTAAGTGTATGTAAATGTCTGACTTCAACTGTAAATTAACTGTTGTTGAGATGGAACTGTTGTTCCCCTATAACTGTTATATTTTTTATTTTATTTTATTTTTCTTTTTGGCTACTGCATTGGCAAAAAAGCTGTGAAGTGATTTTTCCTGACAAAGCATTCTACATCATAGTCTTGGCAGCCACATCCTGAATGCATTCATGTCAAGTGACACACATTTAAATTCAATCAACTTCACTGTGATTTCTGTCAGAGGCGACGGCTGTTTCAAAGCAATACTAAACTGTATATTTACATCTCTCTCTCTTATTCAGAACAAAGTGTTATTCGTCAGTTTAAGTGGATATGGATCCCTGTGTTTCACACAAACTTACTCTGAAGTTAAATCAATAGAATTACATGAGCACTGAGCTCCAAATACCATTCATTCTGGATCCTGGCGATAGCCACACAGACTTCAATATGCAGCACAAGTGAGTTGCCGCTAGAATCCTCAAAAAAGCTCAGAAGCCTTTAAAACAAAAAGAGATAAAAGCTAAAGAGGGAGGGAATTCCAATTACTCCACACTGCTGACGTCCATCACAAACCCCTGTTATCTTAATTGTACAAGACAGGCAGCTCTGAACTCAAAGCAAATCAAAGAGATCAACACATTTATTTTAAATTAGAAACCCATGCAGGCACACAGGAGTTTGTAATTACTTATGCTAATACTCTGGTGATATAATGTAGGGAGGAGAGAGAGAGAGAGAGAGAGAGAGAGAGAGAGAGCCTGACAGAGGTGTCAAGGATGGGATGGATGTCAAGTCAAGTCATATGTATTTGTATAGCGCCTTTCACAACACACATCATTTCAAAGCAGCTTTACAGAAAATCATGCATTAAAAGAAAATTAAACTGTAATATCTATAATGTCTTAAAGTCATTGTGTTGTTGTGTAGTTTGATCAAATATGATTGTGAATTGTGTTTAAAAATAAGCAATTAAATAGTAAGTGTATTTAGAAGTACAGTGAGCAAGCTGAAGGCAATGGTGGCAAGGAACACAAAACTCCATAAGATGTTGGTTAACCCTTTAAAGCCTGAGCCCAAAATTCCAAAAATTCCATTATGTGCCAGAATATGATATTCATATCCATATTAATATTATATTCATATAACATCACACACCTGAACTGTATATACCATATTGAAGAGAGGAACTAGGTATTTCAAATTATATGAATATATGTATGATTATTTACATTTATGCATTTGGCAGACGCTTTTATCCAAAGCGACTTACAGAGCCCTTATTACAGGGACAATTCCCCCGGAGCAACCTGGAGTTAAGTGCCTTGCTCAAGGACACAATGGTGGTGGCTGTGGGGATCGAACCAGCGACTTTCTGAATACCAGATTACCAGTTATGTGGTTTAGACCACTACACCACCACCATGATGATTATTTATAGATGATTATTTAAGGCTAATCATCCTTTATCAATAAGATTTTACACAGCAATTTTTACAAAAATCTTCTCCATCCACCATACTTCATCAGACAACTGAATTTTCAACCATTTTAATTACAAGCTAGAGGGAAACTAAGAGTGTATGACATATACATACTTTGTGGGCAATGTAGAATAGCAGACAGATTGGAAATATAATCTATTGTTTAAAAGTTGTGACCATTCTAGTGATCTAGGAAAACGGAATAAAGCAAACATTTAGAATGTTAACATACATTTCACATGTCACCCCTCAAATACTCCTTTTAAATTGAGATTGCATCTGAAATTGAAGGACACAAACAATAAAACACACACTTTATTTAAATTGAACATTAGAATTACACATGAATTACACAGCAAAACATACAAAATCAAACTTTCGAACTATCTACAGTAAATACATTTTTAATAAAGAGTGCAGGAACAGAATATATATAAATTCATAAATACTCAACAACTGCAATACCAGTGCAGAGAAGAGAGGGAGAATAGAGGGGAGTATTACAAGTATATTCCCCTTAATCATACAACACCTCATATCCCCACAAGCTGTCTTCCGTTCCCATCTTTTGATGTCTTTAAATTCTGCAGGAAACAGTTTACGATTCATCCTGCATGTCTCATGGGCATTAGTTCCCATTTCTAACAACTTAATCATAAGGGAATGTGTAAAAGTTGTGAAACCAAACATTCTGGTCTTTGAATGGCTACAGTAACAATTCAACTACTTTGGTGGCCAAGTCAGTGACACCCATCATGACTACCTGTGTAAACATTAAAGTCTAGAGTATACCCCAAGTCTGATGTTGCAAATACCCATTATTTAAAACCCCACTGAGAAGGCTTGCCCTTCATGTATTGTTTAAATCCTGCCCAAGCTTTAGACTTGACCATACGTTAACCATCTAAATCCCTTTACAGTAAAATTCATAGGGGTTTACCACTATCCAAGCACCTTGGTAACTAGAATATGAAGGACAGTTTAGGACTCCCACCCCTGAAAGCTCCCACCCCTGATGGTTTGTAAAGCTGCATATCTCAGCAACTACACCCTGAGTAAAAAAACAGCATGAAAAAGTAAATTCCTCGCAACATCATATTGGAGGTTGACCACACAGCTTGACACATGCTACCTAAGTCAATACCGAATGGATGGCTAGGCTTAAATGGGAGAAATTTTGATGCCTGTGAATTGATTTCAGAGTACGAGGGATAATAAACAGAGTCAGGGAAGTGTTTTCGCTTTCTAGCTGACTTGGGACCTGTGCAAGAATGGCGAGAGTAACAGTGTTAGTGTTACTGTGAGTATCAGTCATATGGTAAATAGAAACAAACAATACATACACATTCATATATACCAAGTTAATGGTCTTGGCTGGGGATCAGATTCCATCTCATCCTCCATCTCCTCATGGTGCGGGTCTTACTGCAGTACTTCCTGGTCCAGCTGATCTTCCTCCTGTGTGCTCATGCCTCATCCTCATCTACTATGAACCTAAGATCATCAGCAGCCAGTTACCGCCTCCTCTTGATGGTGCTTAGCAGGGAGCCATAGTCTCTATCCATCTCTACAACAGAAAAAAGTATGCAATTGGTAGCCGGCAGTGTATTCTTAACAAATCCGTACACTTAATAGTCACCAAAGGTTTGCAGACTAACCAGAATGTCCAACTGCAGACAGTCTCTCACATTTTCCTTATGAACAGGAAGCTACAAACAATCTAAAATAATGTCTGTGTTATGGATGGGTAAGGCTATATGCTAAATTATAGAAAGATATCTTCCATTTCTTTTATTACATGGGAAAATCAACCAGCTAGGTAACTTATCTAACTAACTAGCAGGCTAGTTTCCAGGCAGGTCTGAACAGCATAAAAAAAAAAGGTCTGCTCTCTGCCTTGCATTACTTCAGGTGGATTTTACACAAGTGACAAAACTGGCAAAAAAGATATTGATATTTAGTATAAAATTTACATAGTATTGCTAGCTAATGTTTATTTAGCAAGTTTCAGAGAAAAAAAAGAAGAGGCTCACCGGTGAAGGTCACTTTTTTTTCCAGAAAAAAACAAGCTAGCGCTACTACAAATAAAGGCTTCGTAACTAAAAAGGTTTGACTATCTTCCACAAGCGAAAAACATTTCCAAAAAAGTTAATACATAAAAATGTACAAAATATTGCTAGCTAATGTTTATTTAGCAAGTTTAAAAAAAATTGCTTAAAAATAGAGGCTAGCTGCCTGTCCAATGAATGCTGTCGGTCTTGTCATTTTATCCAGAAATAACTAGTTACTCCTACAAATAAATGCTTCGTAACTAAAATGTTTTGACTTTAAATATACAATATTGACAACACATGTTAAATAACTTGTCTTACCTTGACAGATCACCTCAGTTTTCAACTTGAAGCAGTAAATCCAACACTGGAGTTAATCTCTCGGGATTTCCTCTCTGGCTCCGCTCAGGCAAATGGAGGATGACGATGATGACGATATATTTATTATTTATTCCCAGAAACCCCTTAACCAATCATATGTGATTTTAGCTTATATTGTCATGAGTATCTGGCAGTTTAATAACTTTATAATAATACATACTGTAAATTATGTGATTGGACGGCGAAAATATTCAGACAGGATCCATGGGAATAATTGTTCCCAAATTTGAATGCTCCGGCTGGTAAGGATTAATGGACAAAAATAAACTTGGGAGAAACCAGTTTCACTGTGGGGCCAATTCCCCTCTGGTTAACATCATGAATATAATGCCAATATTACATAATTATGCATAGTGCAAGTCATGGTTTAAAATTATTAAACTAAGTAAGTGTTAAGGGTCAGTGTTTAAACAAAGATTTTGTAAGAACTGTAAGATTAATGACTAATGTTTTTGAAGTTCATCCTGGATTAACTGCAGAAGTTCACATAGATACATTGTCCTTTGTTAGTTTGCTGATGAATTGATTTTTTGGCAATTAATTGATAACTATGTATTCCATTATATGAGTGTAGTCCATCAGTAGACCGAGGCGCTGCAGGCAGATATCAGTGAGGTGCATTGCCCTTCTTTTGTGGATTTTGATATTCTAGGAACTATTAACAGGCCAGAATTTTGCAATCGTAACATACTGTACATGATGAAATATATCTTGGTAGAAGGTCACTTAAGTACTGCGGAGCTAGACCATTCAAAGCTTTTTACGTAGTTAACAGAATTCTATAATTAATATGAAATTTAACAGGTAGTCAATGTAACAATGATAAAATGGGGCTAATATTATCATATTTCTTGATTCTAGTCAGTCTCTGGCTGCTAAATTTTGAACCAATTGAAGTTTATTTATTGAGCTTGCTGGACATCCTCCCTGTAATGCATTACAATAATCTAGTCTTGAGGTCATGAATGCTTGAATTAGTTTTTTGGCATCAGCAACAGCAAGCATGTGTTGTAATTTAGCAATATTTCTTTGCTGTTGAAGATGACATAACAGTACTTACATTGAGAGTCAAATGATATTGTAGCAGCTCGTTTGTAGAGGTTTTTGGTCCAATAATTAGTACCTCTGTTTGTCAGAATTGAGTAGAAGAAAATTTCTGGCCATCAAATATTTGATTTAAATGATACACTCTGCTAATTTGGAGAATTGGTGAATTTCATCAGGTTTTGAAGAAATATAAAGTTGAGTATTGTCAGCATAACAGTAGCAACTTATTCCACGATTCCCGATAATATCTCCCAGGGGAAGTGTATACAAGAAGAAAAGCAGAGGCCCTAAAAACTGATCCCTGTAGCGCTCCATACTTAACTTTTGTTTGGTTTGTCAATTCCTCATTTACTTAAACAAAGTGGTTGCAGTCTGCTAAATAGGACCTAAACCATGCTAATGCAAATCCACAAATGCCATCATAATTCTCTAGCCTACTCAAGAGAATGTTGTGATCTATCGTGTCGAAGGCATCACTAAGATCTAAAAGCACTAGATGTGAAATGCAGCCACGATCAGATGATAAGAGAAAGTCATTTGTAACTCTGATAAGCACAGTCTCTGTACTGTGATTGGGTATAAATGCTGACTGAAAATGTTAATATATACTATTTCTCATTAGAATTAACATAGTTGTGAGGACACAAGGGCTGGGTAGCCAGTTCGATACATTTTAGGCACCTTCCGAATTGCCTCTAAACAATCGAGTATCAAAAAATGTCATGTCATTGATAGATGACTATCATAGCATGATAGATGTGCCCAAATCTAAAAGTGCCTGTGATTGGCTGTGTATAGGCATCAAGGAAAAACAATAGTTTATGCCGGTTATGCCCAGAGATGCGGCTCACACGTGAGGCTGTAGTGTGTATGCATCCCAACCCCCAAAGATGGAAAAGATGTGGAAAAGATCAAAAGCGTGGCTACATTTCACCAGGCTCGATGCCAACAGCACACAATGCAATACTTTTGACAAGATAATTGCTGCCAAGACCGGCAAGAAAAGAAATCTGATGAAGCACTTGACAGTGCATGGAATAAACTTAAGCGCAGAAAGATGCTCCGTCTTCGACTGCAAGAAGACCGAGATGGTGCAGTCATCCACAAGTCCTGCTCCAAAACTACTGATGAATGCAGCGGCGCTATGACTGGGACTCCGACAGGTAAGGTTAACAGTTTAGCTTTCTTGTTTTGTTTTTTTTCCTCTTCACATTAATGTTATAGCCTCTGCCCCTGCCAACCCTAGCATGAGGAGACCAGAAGGCTCAGGAGATGAGTCTTTGAGTCTGTAAAAAAAGTCAACAAACTGAATAAATAAAACCAAAGTCTTTTGAGGTAATGTTTGTAATCTTGTTAAAATGGATTTCATAAAATTGGTATCGGAAAAAGTATCGTTTAGGAACCGCTATCAAAGATATCGGTATTGATATACTGTAGACATTTTTGGAACAATACACAGCCCTAGAGGACACTACCTTTTTTATTATTTTCGACATTAATGGGAGATCTGAAATCGGTCTATAATTAGCCAGTTCTAAAGGATCAAGTTGTGGCTTCTTAATAAGCGGTTTGATAACTGACGTTTTAACGTTTTTTGGGACATGTCCTAAGGATAGCGAGGAGTTAATAACATTAAGAAGAGGTTCAGAGATTACAAGGAATACCTCTTTTAAGAGCTTAGTTGGTATTGGATCTAGCATACATGTTTTGGCTTTTGATGTTTTGATAAGTTTTGTTAGCTCTTCATGACCAATGACAGTGAAGGATTGAAGTTGCACTTGAGCAAAATTATGAGACACTGTTTTCTGAGGTACTGTGACAGATGATTGCATAATTCTTATGGAGTTTTGTGTTCCTTGCCACAGTCGCCTTCAGCTTGCTTACTGGGGTTATTAATACAATTATGATTTCATTACTTATTTTTAAACATGATTAACAATTGTATTTTATCTAATTACGCAGTGATTCATCGACATTATAGATATTACAGTTTTATTGTCTGTTAATGCCTGATCTTCTGTAAATCTGCTTTGAAACGACGTGTGTTGTGAAAGGCGCTATTCAAATAAAATTGACTTGAATTGACTAATTCCAATTTTATTTCTGATTATTTAAATTGTATCACTAAAGAAATTCATGAATCATTACTATTGTGCTGCGATGGAATATCTGGTTCAGTTGATGCTTTATTCTAATCAATTTAGCCACAGTACTGAATAAACACCTAGGATTGTTGTGGTTATTTTCTATGAGTTTGCTAAAAATATGCTGACCTGGCAGCTTTTTTGCCTGTCTGTAGCTACAGACACTATCTTTCCATGAACCTCGAAATACCTCTAATTTTGTAATCTTCCACTTGCACTTAATTTTCCAAGCTGTTCTCTTGAGAGCATGAGTGTGATCATTGTACCATGGTGCAGCGCTTTAATTTCCTTTAATTGAATGGGGGCAGCACTATCAAGAGTTCTAGAGAAGATTGTATTTATATTTTCTGTTATTTCATCAAGTACTTCTAGACTTTGGGGCTTCTAGACTTTGGGGCATATGAGATAGATCTGGAAAATTGTTAGTGAATCTATCTTTAGTGGTTGAAAGAATAGTTCTACCTGAACAATAGCATAGTGTAGATTGAGTGACATTAGCTGATCGCAGCATACAAGATACAAGGTAATGATCTGAGATGTCATTGCTCTGCGGAAGAATTTCTATAGTATCAACATCAACTCCATTTGACAGAATTAAGTCTAACATATATTTATGGCGATGAGTTGGTCCTTTCACATTTTGTCTGACTCCATTGTAGCCAGCTGGTAGGTGGCGACTGATGCTAGAGACTCTAGCCTTAAGCCTCCTCGTTAGAGCACCCGCCTCGCGGGCTGGAGACCCTGGTTTGAATCCCACTATGAGTGTGTCAAAAAGGACCAGTGACCAGTGGCGGAGCTAGGGGGTGGCCAGGGGTGGCCTGGCCACCCCACTCGCAATTGCTGTTTTAGTCTCTCTTTTTTTTTTTTTTTCTTTTTTTTGGCACAATTTAGTTCTTTAGAGGTGAAATCATCTCTGTACAAATGTACAAACTTAACATGTGCGCACACCAATGTCACCAAACCTCTCAGTTCAGGGTGTCATTGTATCCAACACCCCCCCTCCCCCCTCCCCCCACCCTCCACACACACACACACAAACACACCCTGCTCGGAGCATGTCAAACAGGACCAGTGACACATAGCATGGATGGAACACATATTTAGATGCAGAGAGTGTGCAGTCTAATTAAATGAATGAATACTGAATACAGCCAGAACCACCCTCTGCATAGCCCCTCTAGAGAACAGGAGCCATTGGGTGGTAATTACTGTTATCTGCCACTTGTTTTATTAACATGTGTCCTCAAAGAATGGAGTTCAACTGCACCACCATGTGGTCCGATGCCCAGTTTGATAGGCTTGCAAGAAGAAATAATTATTATGCGGAAGCTCTTGTTATGCCATATAAAAGGGCTTTACATGGAAACACCCACGCAGACTTTCACAATGTGCAAGGCAGTTTGGCTAATGGAAAGATAGAAACTATTAAACAGCAAGAGATGATGGAGAAGATATGTGAGGGAGGGAATGAGAGAGAGAGAGAGAGAGAGAGAGAGAGAGAGAGAGAGAGAGAGAGAGAGAGAACAGGCCAGAGCAAGAGAAAAAGAACACTGGGGAGAAGTTTTACAAGGAGACAGAAAGATAGAAATAAAGTACTGTGGAAAATGGGAACTGCATGTTTAAAAAAGGATCCACAATAAAAGAGAAGAAATGAGAGAGCACAGAACAACGACATATTGGGTCTTGTCTGCGCCTCCAGCCAGTAATTACACGCCAATCATCCACCCCAAGGACAGCATGGGAATTAACTAAGCAGAGAAATTGTGGAGAAAATTCTATTAAAATTTAATTAATAAATGTGCTTTGGCTTTGTGGACTAGTGTGAGACATTTTAAGGGAATTGGATGGAATGAAATCCTCTGCTTTACCTGTGAAATACGTACATGGTGAAGGCTTGTTAAATTTGGTCCATAGTTTTGTGTGTAGGTATGTGTGTCCAAGTGATGAAAGAGCTAATGTCAGTTGCATTAAATGAGAATAATGGCCATCTCAGTTACCTGTTTTAGGCAAACAATAAAATATCAATTTGACTGCTGTGGAGGACATTTTCCCACTGAAAAGCATTATTAACCACCTAATTGTCCAATAATTAAATCATTGTTTGTTTGGCACTTTCAGTGAGTGGTAATACTGACCCAGTTTAATGATTAATGGCTTCATAATTTACATTCAACAAGTCTAATTATTTCCTCTCCAACTTCATTATGGCTGCCATGTTAATGGCATGCTTCTCGCCTGAGGGTGTTCCCTCTTGAAAAAAGGAGGTCTAAATGGAAATTCTGCAGCCTCCTTTCCAAAAGGTTACCGGTTAGAGCAAAATAAAAGAATGGTTAATAACATTATTCTAAAAATGACAGTACTCTTTGCTATGGGGTGGGTGAAATACCATTTGTGGTATTGCCTGATCTTGCAAGAGAAACAAGCAACATGGTCTGGAAAAACAAGCCAAAAATAACCCACTTGCCTCAACCAAATATGCAAAAATAAGCACTTTTTCCCTGGGTGGTGGATTTATTAGCATAGAAATCATAAAACAATACTTATATTATTTTGTATGATGCATTACTACAGATTTGATGCTGCTGGGTTTTGACTCAGAAGGAGCTCTTTAATACAAATTTTACTTAACTGTTAAATATTAATTATGTTAAATGTGGACTTTAGATATATATTTAAAAATATATATATGTAAGCACATGTGATTGATAAATTTTGTTGAATATGTTTTGTAACTTGTCTGAGTGGCCTTATCAGTGGGGCTATTTCACCCAAAAATTAAAAAATCTCTTATCATTTACTCACCCTTATGCCATCCCAGATGTGAATGACTTTCCTTCTTCAGTTCAACACAAATGAAGATTTTTAGAAGAATATCTCAGCTCTGTTGGTCCTTTCAGTGCAAGTGGAATGGTGGCCAAATATTTCAAGGTTCAAAAGCAGATAAAATAGAATCAAATTCAGGGGCAGACTAGCCGTCGGGAGCACCGGGTGTTTTTCCGGTGGGCCACTGGGTAATTTGGGCATGCCGTTGCTGCACAAGTACCAGTGTCATGATAAATTGAGTCCACCTGGTAAATCAAGTCCCCATGTGGGTAACCGTTTGTAATGCCTGAGCAAAAACCTATCATGTTATCATGGTAGCATGTCATTGAAATCTAGGCTAACTTAAAAACACAAACAACGACACATCTTTAATATTGTAATCTATCAGTTTTATACTATTATGTGTAACTTTTGGTTTAAAAGTCTTTTAAAAGTCGTATTTACGAAGTTATATTGACATTTCTACTCAGGCAGTGAATATAGTACCCATTCATTGGTCCCTCAGCCAATGGAATTGCTGTGACATCAGAGGGAGACCCGATTTATACTCAATACCTCACAACACCAGCCTGTCCTACAGATAATATAAGCATAATACATAACCGTGCGGACACCATTACAGAGTGAAAAATCTCTGTAAGGTAAAGCCAATATAATGGCTTTTATTTTGAAAAACTGAAATTATATACACATCATAATGCAATTCTCTGTGTCCAAATTAACTCCTTACCTCCTGTGGACCTCATTATTTGACATACAAATCACAATAATGCTGTAATACTTAAAACACTGCAGATATAAAGATACAACAAACTCACATAGAGGGAAAATATGAGCAATTAACCTACAAAATAGTTGTTCACTTTCCTGAAAGTGTGAAATGGGATGAAGTTAATTAGGTAAAGTAGCTAACACAGGACTTCTAGCATGTGCTGATGGGATTCAGACAGAAACAGTGTGTCTTTGTGAGTGAGGAAAAGTCTTCGCATGAAAACAATTATCTGGATGCTTTCGAATAAAAATCCTGCCATCTTTTATAGCAAATGTAGATTTGTGGAGGTAATAACTGCTCTGTCATTCTGCTTATCCAGTGCGAGCCTCTTTTGGCCCCCCAGCAACATCTTGACAGAGAAATTAGTTGCTGCTGCACTGAATAACTTCTGAATGTGTATTAAGGAATTTAAAATCAATGCTGACAGTTTAATCTCATTATTTCATATGTCTCTATTGCGAGAAACTACTTTATGCAAATAATGATTTTTTTTTATTTATGACTTTTACAATAAGATGACAAAACACTTTTTCCTGATTGCTGTAGTGAAGTTGCATATACAAGGCTGTAAGCAGGCATTTGAGCAAATCAAATTGTGCTAATCGTTAGTATTACAGAGAACTATTAAATTTAAATTATAATGAAATATAGCATTTACCTTTAATTTGTCTGTACTTAAATTATACAAGTATTGACATATTTACATATTGTTGCTCCTCTTGAAACCTGTAACAGAAGAATAAGAAGGATAGCAACTAAATATAGAGGGAAAACGATCCCCCTTTTTTCTTATGTATAACAAATCTAGTCCTAAAGAGATCTACTGTATATTTAGATTACGTACTCTTATATCCAGCCACTCTAAAAAACACATTATTTTATTTTAATAGTTACAGTTTACAAGCCTGTTCCTCAAATAGTAACAATCAATTTTCATGCACTCAGGACCTGGACAAAAATCAAAAACCATGGCATGTCTCTCTAGCTTATGCCAAATTTGCTTCACTCTTCATATGAAATCTTGGAAAGGGGATATTGTCGACAAGACACTTGTCATAATATGGTTCACAAAGCTGTTCTTTAAATACCCAATGATTGCCAATCATGTTGTCAAATACATTGCAAGTGAGTCTGTACAGTTCAGGACAGACAGGGAGCTGTAATATCCTCAGTACCGGGCTGAGTTGGGAAGAAAAGATGCTTGGAGGCTATTTAACATTTAGTACTATCACATTACTGCACACACACACACACACACACACACACACACACACACACACGCGCGCGAAAAGATGCTTGGAGGCTATTTAACATTTAGTACTATCACATTACTGCACACACACACACACACACACACACGCGCGCACACACACACACACACATACATATATATATATATATATATGTGTGTGTGTGTGTGTGTGTGTGTGTGCGCGTATATATATATATATATATATATATATATATATATATATATATATATATATATATATATATATATATATATATATATATATATATTATGCTATATAAACTGTACAAGTTGTTTTATCTAAATAATTTTTCAATTATATTTATATATTAAAAAGCCAGAGTAGGTGACTGTATGGAGTCTTAGTTACAAAAACTGATGAAAATACAATTCGATTTTTCTTTGAAAACAACACCTGTTATTAAGTCAATGTATTACGCTAGATGCATACATTGTTTAATAGACCAATACACTGATAAATCAGACTGATCACATGGGAAAGTCAGAGACAGGAGGTTGAATGATTTGACTGTTAAAATCGGTCTACAACAGTCTATCTTTCTTAACTGACCCCCAGTGACTGAAGCAGGAACTACAGTCATGTGCACGTGCACCCCTGCAACTGTGTTCTTTCACTTGCTTCTTTAAATGGATGTGACAAGAAAGGCACAGCATACCTGTTTTTAAAATTTTAGTAGTAATTACATTAATATATACCTAAACCTAACCCAAACAGTACTGAGACCAAAGCAGCATTGTCTCACTTCAAAAGGGATGCGAAATCAAAGGCACAGTGAGGACGATTTTCAGGGTATGAACATTTGCCTCATGGTGATGCTTGTGCAGAATTCAGAACATTGTGTCCCAATTTGGGTGAAAAAACATGGATTGAACTTGGAATTACTTTCCAGTGTGACCACAATGGCATCTGCAGCTGACAATTAAGTCAACTACCAAGGAACGTGTACTTTAGGGGTGCAACTTCTGAGATAAAGTATTTCTCTCATGAAATTAGAGTGCTAAATGATTTTGTAACTTTCATTAGGTGAATACCGCCCTGTCATTTTGTCTGTATTCTTTTGATTTTGCCCCTGAATATATAGGCTAATGTTCACTTCATTCATCGAGTTACAGTATGTTCTGTCATCGCTCCACTGAGAGAATGGCAGCAAGGCAATTTCACATTCAATCCATTCATGTGCTGCAGGCACATCAACCAGCTCTGTTACACTGGGGATAAGTTGAACAGGGAATATTGTGAACAAACACACCTCTGCCTCTGTAACTCCATCCAGCAGACTGAAGACGATTCCTGTCAACACTTATGTTCACACTCTGTAGTAGATTCATCAACGATTTTGAGCAATTAATTAGAGAGATAGAGAGAGAAAAATAATTCTACTTCATTCAATTCAAAAGAAATTTGTTTGTGTCTGATCAAATTTATACCAGCAACAAATCCAGCTTTTCTTTATACTGTATATATGGATGATATTGTTTCCATGAACTTGTATTTAATCAACTTCAAGATTTTAGGTTAAAATATGTGAATAAGCAAATTGTAACTGGTCACTATAACTGGTCACTAAGTTTTTCGCCATTTTACTTAATTTTTTTCCACTACTAGTTCATTTTAATTGGTCCAGCTCTGAAAAAGTAATTTTTGACTTTTTCAAATATTTTCATGACATTTGGTTCTGTTAACAGTTCTCGAATGTGCATTCTTCCGCCAATGCAGACGGAACATGTTCCAAAATAGGCATCTCTGTTTTCTTTATAGGCTACAGTCATTGCACTGTGTGTCGCTGCTGAATCTACAGTAAACATACCTTTACAGATCACCCAAAGACGGTGTCATCTGATTCCCAAACGAATCACCCTTCCTGATTCAGTTCTTTTAAAGAGGATCAAAAACATCCTTTGTGCCCAGTTTAGTCCTTTACCATCACCTTGTGTGAATATGTACAGTGCATACAGTGCAAATCATCATATCCCCAGTTCCTAAAATGTATAAAAGATTAACTAGAATAACTGGGTTTGAAAAGTGATCATACCCCTGGATTTAAAGGTGTCTTTTCTTGAGGAATCAAATTTCCCGTGATATTTTGGTCATTATACCAAATATCAGGTGATTCTACAACAAAAACATACTGTAAATTTCAGAACTCAAAAGCAACAAAAGCATTTATTGAAACCAAGCTATAAAAATGCCACATTCTTTTCTTCCACGACAACCTTGCATCAAAAGGGGTACATTAATTCATGATCGCCTCTGCAGATCTAATGCATACTTTTACATAAATGCACCCTTGGCACTGGTGCTCTTTGACTATTTAGATGTATTTCCGTCAATGTGCATTTCAGTGCAGGATGATACAAGAAACTGGATGTAGGTGTGTCATCAGCATATTTCAGCGTGGATTGCATGTTTTTCCATCATCAATGTGGATTTCTTGTGAACCACTTGTTTGTTTGTGTGTCATAAAACGATTAAAGTTTTGCAAAGTAACTGTGATTGAAGGATGAGGCCATTAAAAACACTTGGACCCGATGCAGAACAGTAAGTAATAGGTATATCATAAAAATGGATCAGCACGTTAGTTTATCAATATATTTTTGAGGCATCGATATATTAAAATTAGCCGACACTTAAATTAGAAGCCCAATTCAGTTGACCATCTGTTTAACAGGCTGGTGTAATAGATACCACAAGAGGGCGATATAACATTAATTGAAGCCAGTTGTGGTCACGATCACACACACACACACACACACACACACACAAGACAAGATGAAGCCGCACAGGACATGGAAAGACCAAAGTAACAAAGTATTGGTACTTCTTCAAGAATGAACAAAGTGATATTGACTTTGCATTATGAGGTTAATAAAACTGGTGTAACTGCACAAACTGAACGATTAGAAATGGGGATGTTTATTATGCAGTTTCTCTGTGTGTAGGTGTAGGTTTTTCATTCAAGCTGTCAAACCAAAAAACAACATACTTGTATTGAAAATACATTGTGTCTAAACTGAAAATACATTGTGTAGGCAGTGTGTTCGTACCTTTGGTAGAAAATAAATAGTTTTGAATTTTAGAGTGCACCATGATGTGTCCAGTGTGCGACCCCCTTTCATTTTCCCTGACGCTCACACACTATTAAAGTTGTGTTGAGAAATATGTCTGAAGAGACAAAGACTAATGTGCAATGAGCAGCCCTTTTTATTTCTGAAAAAATCCCGATATATATCGTTAATCATCTGGAAAATCATCCGATTATCGATCTGTAAAAAAATGCATTGATCCCAAGCCTAGTAAGTAAAGAGTTCCATACATAATAATTCAAAAGGCATTACTGTTTGATTGTTTATGGTGCTGGTATTCTTTTGATGTGACATGACGCACCGGATTGAGGCTGTCTATACTGGGCACATCGACACAATCTTTTTAAATCATTTATTTGTGATGTTGGCAGTAGTAGTGCCACAGCGTGCAGTGCAAAATTGAATGGGAGATCAGTTTACTGTTGGTGCACCTCAACAGAAGCTTCCATGGAAGACAGCATCAGTGAATATAATGGGTTCTATTGCTTTTAATGCAACGCAAGTCTCGTGTCTGGTGTAGTTGTGCTTGAGATGATTAATATATCAGTTTAATATATTCTGAAGCATTGATTGTTGGATGTGTGTTATGTGTAAACCCTGAAATATAGCTTTATAATGCTGTAGAGCTTGTTCATCCTTGTCTGATTGAGTTTAAAAAATGGCTCAATTTGAGGGAATGCACAATGTTAGCCAGTCAGAACAGTGATTGGCTTATGTTGAAGTTTTAAGGAGATGCTTTGAACAAAAGTTTCAGACAGAGAGCATTTCATGACCCTTTAATACTCTGTAGACCTACATTTTTCTTTAATGACAGCCATCAGTTTGTTTGGATAAGTCTCTACATGTCTCTGCTAGCTTCACGCACCTAGATTGGGGTATTTTTGTTCTTCTTTGCAGAATTGTTTGAGTTCAGGAAATTGCTGGGTGAGCGGCAATGGACTGCTTCACCATCCACAGTCCATCCATATGTTTTCTTTTGGATTGGATGGCACTCAAGGACACTGACCTTTCTATTCTTTTTTTTCTCCCCTTTTCTCCCCTATTTGGAATGCCCAATTCCTAATGCGCTCTAAATCCTTGTGGTGGCGTAGTGACTCACCTCATTCAAGGTGGCGGAGGACGAATCTCTGTTGCCTCAGCGTCTGAGACCGTCAATCCACACATCTTATCATGTGGCTTGTTGAGTGCATTACTGTGGAGATGTAGAGCGTCTGGTGGCCAACGCTTTTCTCTGCGGCATCCATGCACAATGCCCCACTGAGAGTGAGAACCACACTTTATATCGACCATGAGGAGGTTACCCCATGTGACTCTACCCTCCCTAGCAACCGTGCCAATTTGGTTGCTTAGGAGACCTGGCTGAAGCCACTCAGCATGCAACCCTTGTATTCATAAGCGACTGTGTTGTTTTTTTGCCGGTGTAATTAGGATCATTGCCCTGTTGAAAATTGAACCACCTGCCCATCTTCAGTTGTCGAGCTGAACAGTTTTTCCTCAAGAATTTGAGTGCACATGGCAGCATCCATTTTACCTTCAATCCTTACCGATTGCCCAGCCCCCTGAAGAGAAACACCCCCATAACATAGTGCTGCCACCACCATGCTTTACAGTTGGTATGGTATGTTCTTGGTGGTGTGCTGTGTTTGGTTTTATTCAAATATATGGCTTGGAGTTCTGTCCAAAAAGTATAATTTTTGTATAATCTAAACATAGAGGATTCTGATGCTATGTGGCAAAATGTTTTATAGTCATATGAGATAAAAACTTAATGTTTTGGATTGAACTCCAAGCACATTATTGACAATTATAAAGTAGAATATGCTAAATCCCAAACATATATAATGTAAATTACCAATAAATGCTCAAATCAGATCTAAAAATCTTGTGCTGTAGAAATACACCAGTTTTACTCATAAGTAAATAAAGCACTTATTTTTATCTGCAATACTTTTAACATACAAACATTGCACAAACTGAGTTTCTTTCTTTCCTGCTGGCAAGCACTGTTACAAACATGGTGTTCTAGAGAGACAAAGGGACCCGAAAGGTCCACCTTAAGGGAGCAAAAACACTTCATTAACTTGTATTTGCATGACTGCTAACTCCTTTCATGTGCTGTCTGATTGTGACATGCCCAATAGACTGTGGGCAGTTAATTTCTTACTATTACTTCCCACAAGCCCCTGAGACATCAGTGGGGCAGTCTCCTCACGAAATGGCCTTTAAAATTTGCATGATTGCCTAAAATAGACTTATTATAAAATCTCCTATTATGCATTTATACATCACAACACAAGCACATTTCTATATCAATGTAAGACAAAAGATGTAGAGTAAAATTAATTTGTTAAAATGCATTGTAAACCAATGAGCCAAAACATTATGACCACTCACAGGTGAAGCGAATAACGTTGATCATCTCCTAACAAGGCCACATGTCAAGGTCTGGGTAGATTAGATGGTAAGCGAACAATCAGTTCTCATAGTCAACAAGCTGAAAGCAGGAGAAATGGGCCAGAGTAAAGACCTGAGTGACTTTGACAAGGGCCAAATTGTTATGGCCAGATGACTGGGTCAGAGCATTTCTCAAACGGCAAGGCTTGTGGGATGCTACTGTTCAGCAGTGGTGAGTACATACCGATATTGGTCCATGGAGGGACAATCCACAATCTGGCGACAGGCTGTTGGGCACCCATTGATTCTCTCTGGTCCAAACTGATTGAAAGTCTACTGTGGCACAAGTCACAGAAACATTTATTGATGGTTACGAGAGGAATGCATCACAACACACAGTCCATCGCACCCTGCTGCGAATGGGGCTGCACCAGTGGAGCAGTGGAAGAAGATCGCCTGGTCTGATGAATCATATTTTTTTTTTACTTCACGTGGACGGCTGTTTACATGTGTGCCGTTTACCCAGAGAAGTAATGGCAACATGATGCACTGTGGAAAGTGGACAAGCCGACAAGGAGGGAGTCTGCTGCTCTGGGCAATGTTCTGCTGGGAAACCCTGGATCCAGCCATTCATGTGGACACCATTTGACATGTGCCACCCACCTAAACATCATTGCAGACCAGGAACACCCCTTCATGGCAATGGTGTTCCCTGATGCCAGTGGTCTCTTTCAACAGGATAATGCGCCCTGCCACACTGCACAAATTGTTTGAGAATGGTTTGAGGAACATGATGAAGAGTTCAAAGTGGCCCTGGCCTCCAAATTCCCCCTATCTCAATCCGATTGACCAACAAGTCTGATCTGAGGCAGCTCCACCTCGCAACTTACAGGACTTGAAGGATCTGCTGCTAATATCTTGGTGCCAGATACCACAGGACACCTTCAGAGGTCTTGTAGAGTCCATGCCTTGGCAGGTCAGTGCTGTTTTGTTGGCACGGGACCAACAGCATATTAGGAAGGTGGTCATATTTATTTCACTCTGCATCACATAATTTGTTCTTTGTATTGAGAATTATAGAATGCTGTACTTTTATAGTTTCCTGCATTGTTATTAACTGCAATTTTCATTTATTTTGACACTGTACATGTTGTGCTATGATTCTAGATTCATAATATGTTGTGCTTTTTCCTACAATTGGCCCATTCTGATAAAAATTGCAATAAACTTGACTGGATTTTACTTTTATTGCAATAAAAGTAAAATTTTTGCATTTAACAGACAATTATATCCAAAAATTAATTACAGTACAAAGAAAATATAGTTTTTTTCAGTTCATGTATTCTCAAGGAATAAAACCATAATCTTGGTGTTGCAAGCACCATTCTCTACCAGATGAGCTACAGAAATGAAACATTAATACATTTCCTGCACACTGAAGTTGTGGAGCACTTGTGTTTAGTAAGCACACCCAACTTTGGGAAAGACCAATCAACTGCCACAGCTAGGGGCAGAGTAACAGTGTGAGTCATTTTTTTTTCTACCATCAGAGTCCTGTTTTCTCTCCCTCTATTCTGTTCATGTGTGAAATGAGCAAGGGTCTTATCTCTTAGAAACACACCACTGAGCCAGAGGAGACACAAGCAGAGAGAGGATAGAAGAACGAGGGAGAAACAGAAAGGGAGGGGTGAGGGCAGAGAGCGAGGGAGTGTAGTTACCCACGTGGACTGCACACTAATAGACTATATTTGGTATTCCACAGGCCACACGTTTATTTCCAAATGCGGGCAGCACTAATCCAGATGAGCATGAGTTCCATGCTGCAGACAACTCCCTGAACATGCCTCAGCTTTCAAGTGAAGTACCAAGACACAAATTTTCACCTATGCACTGTTTTTGTGATCATTTTCTTCTGCGAGGTGGTAATTTTGATATTTCAAGGGCTGGAATTAATCGGAGAAGACCTTATTTTGTGCTTTCAGACTGAAATACATTCAATGGCAAATTCAACTGAGTGAGAGGTAGCGAGGTAGAAGGGGAAAAGCAATAATGCTTCTGTGTGAAAAAGAAAATGGAGTGAACTGTAAGGGTCTCTGAGTGGGACATGGTTTTTATTTCTACAAATCTTTTCCGCTTCAACCGCTGCTGTCCACTGATGTCTGTCTACAATGTCTGGACTGAGAAAATTGCTCCCTTTTTTATGACAAACTTGATTGCTTCTTGATAAAGGGCTGTCAGTGGTGTGTTGTAACAGAAACAAAAATACTTTTAAGCCAAACACTGAGCTGAAGTTTGGGCCATAGAGTTAAAAATAGTATGCACATACAATACTGCAAACTGTAAATACAATAAAGCGTTACAAGGTCAGACATTATCTATAAGTATGCACAAATGACTTAGAGAATTTACAACCTCCACCATCACCATCTTCCAGATTTTGTCCATCATTGTGAAAGCCATCCCTACGCAGACATCTCTTACCCACTCAAGAATAAATGTTAATAAATGTCTTTTTTCGAGGCAAGACTGACAAATGTATTTTAAGAGGAAGATGTCATGTTCTATAAAGCGAAATATAACACCAAGCCGTTATCTGGAGGAAATATAGCTTATTAGAATCCGTAATATCTGATGTTGAAGACATGGCACAAATATTTCTGCCAAAAAAATGTTGCAAGAGAGCCAATGTATATTAGTTGCATACAATTAATCCTTTTTTAGGCATTTCAATTGAGGATTGCAGATAGCAGTTATCTTACTCTGGTGTGCAGGTAGGCTATTCTTGAAGCAGCTGTTAGCAGCTTAGCCAACAGACATCAGAGCAAACCTGCTTTTGCGTGGGAGTGACAAAAATACTAGTATCATCATTATGCGTTAGCATGGCATCAGGGCAGAACACCCACACAAGTTAGGTAGTGAATACAGAGACAGAATAACTCATCCACAAATGGCCGATGCAATGAGAGTGTACCATAATCACCATATCAACACCAGATCTATTTCTAGACAATCACAAGTGAAGAACTTTTCAAAGGGTCTTTTGGCTCATTCTTGGTTTAATATGCAGTCAGGTGTTGTAAAGCCATTGAGAACACGTCAAGCAGCTGAATGCATAAGAGGTCAAAGAAAAGCCATTCATGCAATAAATTGAAGTAATGTTATTGTCACATTTACTTCTCAAGCTTTAAAGGTTTAGATTTAAGGTTGAAGCTTATTTCTGTAATTAATTAAATTTTGGCATTAATATATTGGTGTTGAAGCCCTTCAAAGGACAAATTAATCAAGTGAAAATAGAGACAACCTCACATTCACTGAGGACAGTCACGTAATCTGGGCATCATGACTGAGAATTACTTTTTTGCTTACTTTATAAAGTAAGTCATATTGGTAAACAAAGATCCTTAAATTGTGTAGTTTAACACTGAAGTAGGTTTCGCAGTCTTAGTGTTGGCATATGTCTCCATAAATAAGATAAAACTACGTAGATGTACTGGCTCATTAAACGTATGAAGATGTGCTGCCATCTGGTGGTTGAATCTAGAATGAGTTTACACAAACTCTGATGATGCGTTTCTGACTAATTTAGCAGCGTAAATCTATAAAAATTTTGTTCAATTGTGTTTTTTTGTGTTATTATTTATGTACATTTAGAACATTATACTTTGTATTATATTTTCCTCGAGTAAGTTTACGAAAATGAGAAACCAGCTACTGACTAGTGTAATCTCTCTCTTGTTTTCTTCTTTTGGAAAACTGTAAAAGCGAAATAGTGGATTTTTATCTTTTGCTATTGGATCAAACGGATAAGCAAAACAATATATATATATATATATATATATATATATATATATATATATATATATATATATATATATATATATATATATATATATATATATATTTGCTGTTATCTCCTATTCACCCTGCTGTTGTTTACTTCCGCATTCCAAACCCAGATATGTGAAAGGGTCCATTAGAATTGAGTTAGATCTTTTAACTTTAAAATTTTCAGTCTTCAAGTGTGGTAATGACATTGCACCAGGACAGTTACTCTCATCAATAACATTACCAGCCAATGCATGGCCAATTGTGCACTTAATGTAATGTCAGTACAGTCTGTGTTTTGTTTTATTGGATTTCACAATTTGCATCTCAGTTTTGTTTTTGTTTTTTGTTTTTTAAGTATTCTGATTATTATTCAGACAATTTGACACAAATGGCAATAATGGCCAAATGATAAATTGATTAAAACACCAGTAAATTCTTTAAGTTCTCTTAAAGGAATATTGTGGGTTCAGTACAAGTTCTGTTCAATCGACAGTATTTGTGGCATAATGTTGATTACCACAAAAATGTATTTAGACTTGTTTCTCATTTTCTTTAATTAAAAAAAAAAAAGCTAAAAATTCAGTTACAGTGAGGCACTTACAATGGAAGTGAATGGGGCCAATTTTTGAAGCATTTAAACAGAAATGTGAAACATATCATTTATAAAAGCAATTACATGAATTCTTCTATTAAAACTATTGTGTTATTTGAGCTGTAAAGTTGTTTAAATTGTCGTTTTAGGGTTTTAGTGTTTACGCAGTTACATCGTTATGGCAACAAAGTTGTAAAATTGTATAATATTTACACAGAAAATGTTAATGAGCAACTTTAGCACACTCAAATCATATAACACATATTTTGTTTACATTTTGTGGCTATACTTTTGAAACAGTGAGTATTTTAACATTTATGGAATGGCCCCGTTCACTTGCATTGATGTGCATCACTGTTGCCCAGATTTTTTGCCTTTTTTTTAAGATAATGAAGGATGAGTCTAATTAAATTTTTGTGGTAATCAACATTGTGCCACAAATGCTGTCGATTGATCTTAACTTCTATTGAACCCGGAATAACTTCTGTCTTTGTGTCATCTTGGACTTACACTGACACCTAATGGCTTGGATGCAGAATCATTTAAAATCAATCGTTTCAGATGCCAGTGTAGAAATGTAGTATTCACAGTTAGCCATGCTAACTTTAATCAATTAGTGAAAGTGTCAAATAACAGGACAGTTACTGAGATTAAGTGTGTTTTATGGGCTGGTCATGTGATTATAACATGGCAGCACCCATGAGCAGACCCTCTCCATGTAGAATAAAACGGCTTTTATAAGGTTACTGATATGATACTGGAGTCTTCATTATAAAGTGAGTGGTCATGATTTCCTACATATCAGGGAGGTGCTGTCCATATAAGCAAGGTAAGCAGTGCTTACCTAACAGAAGGGTGAGAAGAAAAATGACACTCTAAAATATTTTAATATATTTGTTATTATAAACTACCGCTTTCTTTTTTCAAATTCGTCATCTTTCATTTCAATTGAGCAGAACTGACAGTTATTAATTTATTTACTTTGGCGCCACCCTCAGGTATAAACACTTTATGCTATGCTTTCACTGATTCAAAGCAATATTTACCGCCCTTTCATTCAAAACTTTACATTTATTCAAATTGAATCACACCAGCTACAAATGGCCAAGGTAAGCATGCTTACCAAAATGAGTGAACCAATCAGAAGCTCTTTCTTTCAGCCACGCTATCCGATAGGCTAGATTTTAGTTTTGTATCAACAAGTTCAAGTTCATGTAATGAATGCGTTATTAAGCACTGAAATGGATATATGCAGTGTAAGCATCGTGACCTACGTGGATTTGGCAAAGTTAATTTCAATTAAACTTCGAGAAAGAGATACTATCAAAACTTCATCAAGCAGGCGACTTTTACAAGTGAAGGAGACGTACATTCGCAAGGAGAGACGCATGAATTATGTGTTCAAGTAAAGGTACGTTAATATGTTTATTAACAATCTGTGTTATTGATACTAGGTCAAATACAAATATGTCTGCCAACAAAATGTTGGAAGAGAGCCAATGTCTATTAGTTGCATACAATTAATTCTTTTTTTATGCATTTCATTTGAGGATTGCAGATAGCAGTTATCTTACTCTGGTGAGCAGGTAGGCTATTCTTGAAGCAGCTGTTAGCAGCTTAGCCAACAGACGTCAGAGCTAACCTGCTTCTGCGTGGGAGCGGCAAAGATGCAAGTATCATCATTATACGTTCGCATGGCATCAGGGCAGAACACCCACACAAGTTACGTAGTGAATACAGAGACAGAATAACTCATCCACAGATGGCCGATGCAATGAGAGTGTACCATAATCACCATATCAACACCAGCTCTATTTCTAGACAATCACAAGTGAAGAACTTTTCAAAGAGTCTTTTGGCTCATTCTTGGTTTAATATGCAGTCAGGTGTTGAAAAGCCATTGAGAACACGTCAAGCAGCTGAATGCATAAGAGGTCAAAGAAAAGCCATTCATGCAATAAATTGAAGTAATGTTATTGTCACATTTACTTCTCAAGCTTTAAAGGTATAGGTTTAAGGTTGAAGCTTATTTCTGTAATTAATTAAAATTTGGCATTAATATATTGGTGTTGAAGCCCTTCAAAGGACAAATTAATCAAGTGAAAATAGAGACAATCTCTCATTCACTGAGTACAGTCACGTAATCTGGGCATCATGACTGAGAATTACTTTTTTGCTTACTTTATAAAGTAAGTCATATTGGTAAACCAAGATCCTTAAATGGTGTAGTTTAACACTGAAGTAGGTTTTGCAGTCTTAGTGTTGGCATATGTCTCCATAAATAAGATAAAACTACGTAGATGTACTGGCTCATTAAACATATGAAGATGTGCTGCCATCTGGTGGTTGAATCTAGAATGAGTTTACACAAACTCTGATGATGCGTTTCTGACTAATTTAGCAGCGTAAATCTATAAAAATTTTGTTCAATTGTGTTTTTTTGTGTTATTATTTATGTACATTTAGAACATTATACTTTATATTATATTTTCCTCGAGTAAGTTTACACACATGAGAAACCAACTACTGACTAGTGTAATCTCTCTCTTGTTTTCTTCTTTTGGAAAACTGTAAAAGCGAAATAGTGGATTTTTATCTTTTGCTATTGGATCAAACGGATAAGCAAATATATATATATATATATATATATATATATATATATATATATATATATATATATATATATAAGGAATGTAGACTAACGTATTCATGAAAGTGTTTATGAAATGTGGGAAGAGTGACGTAGTGAAACTAGTAACTTGCAATCTTTTCTTTTTAATTTTCTTGTATGTCAAAACAAGCTCTTCTGGCACTATGGATCATTGTATGATTTAATGGACATAAACATGCCTGGCTCAATATAATAAAGGCAAACTTATTATTTGGTTGATATGAGCAATATTACTGTCTTGAATTTAAAACAATTTGGTCATGAAGTTTGCCACAGTGATATAACTGTTTCCATTGACTAGTGGGTCTAAGGCAATACTTTACGTCAATAAGATTTCCGTTTCGTCACACTCATGTAATGTGTTTTGGGCACAGCGTTTAATAATATGTATTACAAATATATGCTGCTTGCCCAGTCTCAAATCCTATTGCACATGCCTGCTACATATATTGCAGAATTACAATTCATGACTTAAGGAGTTAAACTTTTTAATGAGGAAAAAATTACTGAGTGCACCTTTAAAGTTTAAAAAAAAAATCAATAATCAAACGCAGATTTCAGGGGTTTTCGTGGTTGTGGCAACCTTTTTTTTTTTTTTTTTTTTTTTTTTTTTTTTTTTTTTCCCTTCCTTTGGAGGAAACTATTGTTACCATGGTAACTTTATTGTAGGGGCGTAATGAATCGTCAACCAAGCCTCCCCTTTTTTTTTTTTTTTTTTTATTATATGAATACAAAATCTAAATACAACAAAATGGCACAAAACAGTTATTATCCAAAGAAATATAGGTGTGGAAGGCTCAACACAAGTAAATAAATAAAAATAAATAAATATATAAAAGATAAAATATACACACAAAAAAAAAAAAAAAAAAAAAAAAAAAAAAAAAAAACTAAAACAGGTTATACACTACTAACAGATTATACAATTTTAAAGCACCTCGATTTTCCATTTTAGAGAGGGCCTCTGAGAAGTGTTTTAAATCGTTTTTGAAAATAATAAACAAAGGAGGGGATTTAAAAAATCTACACTTATGTATAAAGTATTTTGCCAATAACACAATGTTATTAATCAAATCAAATAACCTACAGCAATCATTGGTTAAACCATACATTATATTTTGCAAGTTGAAGGTGAAATCGTCATCTACCACCTTTTTTACTATCAACCAGTTCTGTAATGTTCTCCAAAAAGATATAGAGAAGTTACATGTAAAAAATATATGTTCTGTATCTTCAATGAAACACTTACAAAGATGACAAGGCACATTTTCTAAATTAAATTTTAAATTCAAAAATCTATTAGAAGGATATATGGCATTTAGAATCTTAAAGTGTGTCTCTTTTGCTTTGGGGGGAAGAGGAAATCTTAAATAAGCTGTTCTTAAATATTTTACAGTATCTTTATCAAATGTATGATCTAATTTATTTCTTAAAATTTGGTAGGGGCAGGACGATTGGATGATAGATTGTCTTATGTATTTGTTAGTGCAAACTAGTTTATTTTCAAATTCAATATCACCAACATATAGCGACGGGAGGACTGCCGTAATTTTTGAGTATGACAGGGAACATTTCATTAACATTTTTAAACCAGAGGGTATTGCATTAGTAACTGTAAAAAACTGTTTTGGGTGACATGCAAATCCATGTTTTAACGTGAAGGCATTGTAATCCAAGATATTACCACTCTCATCCATTAGGTCTATTACAGACCAAATATTGGTTGTGGCAACCTTACATCGATTGCGCATCATGCATACGTCATTTGGATGCGCCATGATATTTACCACAAGGCAGCAATCGTCAGCAAGCAAGAGCTTTGTTTTCAAACACATTTAATGTAAAATGTGTGAAACAAATTTTTCGTCGGGTCTCCAAGAGCGCATACAGTGTTTACAGGAGCTCACAGAATTCGCTGAAAGTTGTCAGGCAGAACTGGGGGATTTGTTTGAGGCGTTGGGATGGTATCAGGAAGTAGACACACTTGCAGTGCAGGTAGACAAACAATGCAGAAAAGCACATCAAACTAAGGATTTTTACAGTGCACGAGTTTGCAATCATTTTAACCAAAGCAACAAACGTCAGTCTTGGAGTGATGATTTTACTTAACTTAAAAAGCGGTGTAGCTGATATTATGCCCACATTAGGCGATTTAATAATAATAATTCAGAGGTACACACAATTGCTAAAATTAATTAACAAATTTATGAGACGAGAGCTAAAAGTGGTTTTAATCTGTTAGTCTATAAAACTGACGATCTCCGAGTTGCCAAATATCCGATAGTGTTCGGTAAATTGGTCTTTCACTAGTGCATATACTGTTGAAAAAACAAACATCAACAGTAAACAGCTTGGCTAAATAAGCTGGTTGGCTGTTTTTAGCTCACTGGGAGGTCAGCAATAAAGTGTGTCAAACCCCTCTTAAACCAGCCAATTGACTAGGCTGGGCGACCAAAAGTTATAGTTTTTTTCTCTCTCTCTCTCCCCCTCCCCATTGCTCTACCTCACATTTGCATTGACAGTTATAAATCACTTTATTGCTGTTACATGACTTGAAATGTATGCTTTGTGTACCGATCTGACAGATGGAGGTGTGTCCAAACAATCCAAACCACACAGTACCACAGGACAGGATGGAGAAACACAAAGCTGCCTGTCTTCTCAGCCAACAGGCATACTCGAAAGAGGAGCAGGTAAACCAACAACCAATTAAATATTGCCTTGTGATAAGCCTACTTTTAATTTCTGTAATAAGATTGAGATGTTGTGTCTGATTTTTGGGCTATAATTTGTTCTCAGGCTGAAATGTGTGATCCTTCAGTATACTACGAGAACGCCAACATTCCTACCATAACTATGGGTGAGTTGGCTCAAGACTTCCTATACAACCACACATTCCATTGTAAACGTTTTCTTTCAATTATATATATATATATATAGAACTCAAGGCAGTCATATTTTTATGCTTTCGATCATTCTTGGTGTCTTTTAAGATCAGTTAGTCAATTGCATCACCTTAAAATCATTTACATTTAATCATTTAGCAGACACTTTTCACCAAAATGGTTTACAAATGAACAAGACAAATGTGATTTTCATTCAAGAGCCAATAGAATTAGCATTCTCACAAAACAGAATTTTAAAGGGATAGGTCACCCAAAATTTTTTTAATTCACTCTTGATTTACTCCTCATTCCTTCCCAGATGTGTATGACTTTCTTCTGCTGAACACAAACAAAGATTTTTAGAAGAATATCTCAGCTCTGTAGGTCCATACAATGTAACTGGTTGGTGACTAGAACTCTAAAAGCTCAAAAAAGAGTTACATTTGATCTGTTCTCACCCAAAACCTACTGGATCGCTTCAGAAGATATTGATTAAACCTTCTCTTATGGTCATGATTAGTTTTTGCTGTCGTTATCTCCTTTTTGAGGCTTTCAGAGTTCTGGTCACTTTTGGTTAATGGTCTGCACTTATATAGCGCCTTTTTAACTTTCGCAGTATTCAATGCGCTTTACACTGTGTCTCATTCACCCATTTACACACACACACTCTCACACCAATGACGGCCATGCAAGGTGCTAACCTGCCATTGGGTTCAGTGTCTTGCCCAAGGACACTTTGGCATGTGGAGTCATGTGGGCCGGGAACCAACCCTGCGATTAGCGGACAACCAGCTCTTCCACCTGAGCCACAGCCACCCCTTTTCACTTCACTTGCATTGTATGGGCCTGCAGAGCTGAGATTTTCTTCTAAAAATCTTTGTTTGTGTTGCAGCAATTAGGTGGGTATACCGAGGGAATATGCAAATATTGATCCTTAGAAGTTGTGCCATGAGAAAAAAGTAAGCATACATCATATAAGTGCGTATGGCCCTGACTACACCACTGGTCTCTGCAGACGCAGAGTTTGGGTGCTGTTCTGTGATGGTAACTTTTGTCCTCTTACAGATAAAGATAGACAGCATCAAGTCATCCTGCAGGCCCGGGCCAATGCTGCTCCCATGAGATCTACAGGACACTATGCACAGAGTAAGTACCATAGACTTAGTGTGTTAGTCCTTTTCTGTTTTTACAAACTGAGGGACGGGCCAATGTGCTACATGCAGTCGATTGAGATTAACCTGTATTGAACATTTACATTTCCTTTAATGGTACTAAAAAAGCTTGAAATCTTGGTATGTTTATCAGTGATCACATATAAAGACTCATGTCTTTTTTTATTTAATTTTTATTAAAACATTTTCAACATTTTATCTGTGCTCTTTGTTTTTTCCAGTTTTAGGGGTGAGTATTAGAGGAAGTCTGGTCTAGACAGTTTTCCACTCATACTTGCTGTATCCTTTGGCACAATATCCTTTAAAAGGCTGTAATGTTGCTTGATGTTACATTTGGTTTCTCAGTTATTTCTTTGGCTTGGGTACATATTATTTAATTGTTCCATTGCCATAAGGCCAAAAATATGCAGCAATCTAAAGGTCTGCATGTCCCTTAACATCCTTATCACTTGCTTAACATTTAGGGACTATTTAATTTTTCTAACAGTTTAAAACATGTCTTTTAAAATTTCCCCTTTCTAATTACTGCCATGAGTTTTTTTCAGTAACTTTTTGATAACTAAAATTATTAATTGTGATATCTGTGTAATGTGTGTTTTATTTCTGTAGGTGATTTCTCTACAGATCCTCCTGATGTACCCCAGAATCATAAACGAGCATTATGTGACCTCACGGTGGCCGACCGATTGGCCCTATATGATCATGTGGTACAAGAGGCCAGTCAACAGAGTGCAGGGAGCGAGTACAGAAATGAGGATCTTTATGTAGATCTTGTTGCTAAGCTTAAAAAAGGTACATTAATTTTATTCTCTGTCAACACTTTAATCCTCGCTTATTAAGAGTATGCTTTAATCCATTATATTAGTATTAGTGGATCAGTGGCAGAAATAAATAATGTTTTCCCCTGAAGTTGCTGGAATTAAATTTTTTACCTTTTAAATGGCAAGTTTCCAGCCATTTAAAAACACAAAGTGTGTCATCCATTTGTGTCAAACACTTCAATTTAATAAATTAATGGGGAAAAAAATTCTCAATTTGAACCACTTTGCCCATTATCTATAAAATGAAAATAAACATTAAATAAAAAAAAATTAAATTTCAAATAATATATATATATATATATATATATATATATATATATATATATATATATATATATATATATATATAATGAATATATAATAAGTAATAAGCCTGGGCTCGCTGAGCCCATTGGGCCCATTGAGACTGGAAGTGGAGCTGCACAACAAGGCCTACTGAGCCCTGAGGTGGAGCTGCACCACGAGGCCAACTGAGCCCTGAGGTGGAGCTGCACCACGAGGCCAACTGAGCCCTGAGGTGGAGCTGCACCACGAGGCCTAGTGATCCCAGAGGTGGAGCTGCATCATGGCTGCTATTTAAACAAGACCTTGCTCTATGAATGCCAATGAGACATTTTAGGGTGCTCTCACATTATAATTTTTCTGGCATTTTTGTCACCAGTCCCCATTATTTTCTGACACTCATATGGACATAGTATTTCTATAGGGAGCACCGTTTACTTGTTAGTACCTTATAGATGCTGCATAAGTAAAGAATGATGCATAACTATCTGTACTGAAAGCTTGTGTGAAATCCATTCTGTAAAAGAGGAACAAAGTGGGCCAAAGTCTCACCTGGAGGTCCTGGCTGAGATGAGAGACTACAGGAGGCGCCGGCAGTCTTACAGAGCAAAAAATGTTCACATCACCAAGAAGTCTTACACAGAGGTATGTGCTTTATCTTTTTCTTTGTTTGTGTTCTGGTCTACAAAATCCTGTCTTTGTCTCTTAGAAATACTGAAAAACTTACAGCATGACTTAAGGGACACAGAGAATATTACTCTTTATTATTTGTAATACTATGGATACCATTGTGCATTTTCCTAAATATCCTAGGTAATTCGAGAGGTGATTGACGTGCACTCTGGAGAACTTGCCAGGGTATGGCAGAAAGAGGGTGATGAGGAGTCCAAAGCCTCACAGCAGTCATCTCACAGGTAACATGTATGATGGTTTCTTAGTTGAACACCTCTTATTTCGCTGACATAAGCAGTGCAGATTGACTGTTATTTATTTTATGTTGGTTTTAAATGCAGAGTGCCATCTGAGGAACAACGTTCTGCATCTGTTGAGTCACATAAATCTCGTATCAGCTCCCGAGATGAGCATGAGCGCAAACGGCACCGCAAACGCAGTCGAAAGCGCAGTCGAGATAACAGCCGAGAGAAAACCAAGAGTAGGAGGTAAGGCCATGACACTTTTTTTTTTTTAAACTGATGGCCACTAACAGTTAGTTTGTCAGTTTATCAACCTAACCTCTGAGTGGATAATCACAGTATGATATGTCAATGTAGGACTTAATGTAGAGTTAATGTAGGACTTCTTAGAAATGCATTGTTCTATTTAATAATCTTGTGCCAAAAATTTGGTCTGAATAGGCAAAGGTATTTGAGATGGTGTCCTTTTTTGTCTTAGTGTTTATATGTAACTTGATTATTCTATTGGTATCGGTATCATATTGATCTGTCCTTTTGTTTTGTCCTTAGGGATTCACTCTCTCCGGATGCAGATAGACATCATAAGAAAAAAAAGAAGAAACATAAGTCTTGAAATATGTGTATTTAAACAGATCAGGAATGTTTTGACTTTTAGAAATGCTGAGCATGATTTTTATTTATCATTTCTTTAATTTTTGGCCTCTTGTCAAAATTTGTTTCGTTTTAGTTTGCTACTATAATGTGAATAAAAAAAAAATAAACATTTTGCAGTTTGTTTACTATCTTAACCCAACATGATGATAGACAATAACCGCCCATCGTGGATTTGGAAAAATCTGTTACTCCTGTGCCATCCGTTGACATTTGAAGTAGGTCAAAGGGTTACTGAATATCATAAATGCACAGTTCAAAATCATGTCTTTTTCCTCCCTGGTTCAAGGAAATGGCTTCACTAGTCTCTAGGTATACACTAAAGAAAATAATTACATACAGGGCTTCCCTGATCATGGAAAACCTGGAAATATTAAGGAATTTATGATATCCAAGCTTGGAAAAGTCATGGAAATTAATGAAATGATAAAGGTCAAGGACATTTCTATAGTGATTAATATCTTTTTTTTTTCTAGTGCTCTGTTTTATATTATTTCATCAGCTAAAATGAACATTTCGCTTTGAGTTTAATCTCTCTAAAATTGTGTAGATTTTATGATATTTTCATGAATGATTGGAAAAGTTGTGGAAGAATCATAGAGATTAGAACCCTATATATATAATAAATAGTATTACAGTGAAGCTTCAGATCAGGGAACTTCTAAATATTCTAAGAATATTTTTACCATATTTTGCCTTTTCTCTACATCATTCTCCCTTTTCCTTTGTAGTGAGGGTGTGTTTGTTAGGGGGAAGGCTCAGGTATTTCTCGCCCACTTGCCAAGACGTAGGAGCCTGGGAGATTCTGGTAAGGGACCAGGAGAATTGTTTGTCTGTCTCTACACAGGGGACCCAGCATTGCATTCAGGATGAGAGAATGATTTGAGGAGAAACGTAGCCTTTTGGTAAGACGGTCCTGTCTGCTTTCTCAGTACCCCGTGTGGGAGCTCTGTGTCAGTGGTTTGTACTGACAGGACGCAAACCTGAGCAGGGGGCTGCTGGCCATGGAAGCCTCCAGGGTGAAGGTAAGATGCAGAATGGGCAGCCACACATGGGCTACTGGAATATAGGGGAATCCAGACCCTTTTCAGATACTTAATGTGAATTAAATGTATTATTTAGTGACAGATTATTTGCTTTCCTTGTACAGAGTAGTTGTTTCAGGTTCATAATGGATTCAAGGACAGTCTTGTGTTAAAAAGCAAAGAGCTGAATTATAGCACTGTGAAAGAAGTTTATTGCAGTGATATTTTCTACTAATGGACTGTTTGTTCAGTTTAAAGAGTGTTTATTGTCTTAACACTTCTTAATCTCATGAGCAAATGCACATGTTATTTTTATGTATGATTGGCAAGAATTACCACCTGCTGCAAAACAAGCCTATTATGTTCTCATGGGCCTTTAAAAATCAAAGTGGTTACTTATCCTATTAGGCCAATATAAACCATGTTTGTATTACATAAACTTAATACACTCAACCTCAACTCTCTTTCACTTTACAGCATACAGACTTACTTTATTAGCCTCTTCAAGCTTTGTTGTAAAAAATCTCACAATCACTCCTGACAGATTTAAAAATGTAGCAAAAGAGCCCATACATTTGAAGTTTCAGATAGTATGCTGACAGCGAGCTGGGAGACTTTGTCTTTGTGTATTTCTCATATTGCACCTTACTGTCCCAGAGGGCCTGTGGGTTGGTGAGGAATCCAATGGCATCTTCCCATGTGCCACTAGCTCCACCCTTTATTCTATTTGATGTCTTGCATTTGTTAAATAATCTGGGAGAGATTTGACTGATATGCATAAAATAGAAGATATGCCTCTGTGTTTCTGAATGTTTAGAGCCTTTTATAACCGTTTCAAGTTCAAGCTATAGAACATGAAACGGTTATAAAACATAAATAATTATCATACAAGAATTCGAAAAAAAGTGCCATTTAAAAAGTTTTATAAGAAACAAAGTTTCAAAGGTCACATGCTGTGTATGCATTGTGTACAGTAAGTACAGTAGAGACTCATTCTTGAGATGATCATGCAGTACTGCTTTCTCAAAAAGAGACACCATCATCATCTAACCCACATTTACAGACCCCCGACACCACCCGTAATACAAGTAGACAAGGTTAAGATAATACTAATACAACTTATTTTTTTAGAATTTTTTTTTTTTTTTTTTTTTTTTTAATGAGTGAAATTTTCTAAAATTGCTAGTGGTTGTACTCCAGCTTATTTTGGGGCCATGCTGAATATAATACAATTTTTGTTTTCTAGGCCCAGTCAATTTACAAAAATTATAACTAGTTCTGTTTTAGTGAGAAACTACATAAATGCCAACAGATAACTGGTTTTGAAACTATAGGCAGAGTTTATTAGTCTTGCTTTATGTAAGGTTCGGGTTACATTTCGGGTTTTTTTTTTTTTTTGTTTTTTTTTGTCAGACAGAAGTTCCATGACCTCATTTGTTACATTTGATAATCACATGAGGAAGGACAAAACAGGAACTAGATCAATTAATGCAAAGGAAAGGTCTTTTTTTTAAAGATTGGGTTATAGTTACTACAGTTCAACTTTGTTTATTTTCAAAGTGGTATTAAGTATTTAAACATGCAAAGAAGACTAATAGAAAAGTACACCCAGACCTTGAAACGAGAGTGGTTATAGACCTACTTCAAGTCATCTACAAAACTTCATCAGCATGGAAGAGATTTAATTAACAATTTAGGATACTTTAGTAATCGGGATTGTCTGGTTACAGAGTAGCAAAAGTTAATATTTCCTCACAAAATACTTAAAAGAACAAATGAATGAGGGATTATGCATTATTTTAAGTTCAAACTTCTAAAGGAGTTTTAACAATGTAGCAGGCCAAAAAACCACAGTGTGATAGCAAGGAAAAGCCCCAGTTAAATAAAGGCACATACTGAGAAACACATCTAAAAGGGGAGACCCCTTTACACTTGACCAAGCTGGTGAAATAACTACTCAAACTATAGCCATTTTTACATTACAAAGATCATCAGTATTTTTAATAAAGTTAGTGAATTCGTTCCAATAAGGGTTTTTATTCCTCTGAACTTAAGATGATCAGTTCAGAGTTTCCACTGTGATGCGTTTATTCATTTAAGTGTATATACTTAATGGTGTTTGTGTTTTGTTGTGCTGATGTCAGGTATGGGCTCTGTCTCTCAGCTATGTGTTCCTGCTTTGTGCACTTCACACTCAGGCCCAGCAAGATTATTCTGGTTTACACTCAGGTAAGACAAAGACAGAGTTCTTAGAATACACAGGATAAATAACAAATATATAATTAAAATGATACATTTGACATGTTTTTCAGTGCCATTTAATGCATTCTATTCAAAGCAACTTGCAACAACTGTAAGCAATTCATTAAGGAGGCAGAAACATTAGAAATGGCACTAAACAAAGTTTCAGAATCGCTTGGAAAACTACATGACGGACATGAATGTGAGACACCGTAAAACCATAGCTAAAGAATAGAACAGAAATTAAATGCTGTTTAAAGATCCTGAATGAGAATGTACTGTTTTGCTTCTCAGCAATGCTGAATATAATTTTTTATTTAAATGCTGTTTTTCCTCTCTTTTGCAATCATAGGCGAAGGACATGTGTATGAAGGCTCCTTGTTTGAACGATACAATGAACCTTCTGTATCACACAGTGGTAACTGAGCTATTACTATTCCTAATGCAGAAAAGAAATAAAGAAAACCACCAAAACCCTCATTACTGATTCTTTAATTGTTGTTATTTATTTTTCAACAATGTTCAACCCTCTAGCAAATTAAATCAAATGGTGTGAATCTCACAAAAATCCCAGAATAAAAATAACAAATGTGATTTTGCATAGTAAGAGTATAGTAAACAAATCACAGTAGCCTGTAGTAATGTTGTTGTTATGTCATGCAATATATATATATATACATACATACACACACACACACTCACTGAGCACTTTATTCTTCTACTGTTGTAGCCCATCCGCCTCAGGGTTCATTTTGTGCATTCTGAGATGCTATTCTGCTCTCTACAATTGTACAGAGTAGTTGGAGATCAGCAGTTACAGAAATACTCAAACCAACCGTAGTCTGACACCAACAATCATGCAACGGTCCAAATCACTGAAATCACATTTTTGCCATTCTGATGGTTGATGTGAACATTAACTGAAGCTCCTGACCTGTATCTGCATGATTTTATGCATTACACTGCTGCCACACAATTGGCTGATTAGTTAATCGCATGAATAAATAGGTGTACAGGTGTTCATATTAAAATGCTCAGTAAGTGTGTATAATATATATATATATATATATATATTTATTTATTTATTTATTTATATTTTGCTGAGAAAAAGGGATTGAACTTTTCCTAATGGGATTCACCCAAACATGTTTATCTCTGTAATTTACTCTCATATCCATACAGACAACATTGAAACCTTTCACATTCTTTAATCATATTTTTTAACTGTCTGTTTTCCCATGTTTTTTTTGTTTTTGTTTTTTACATCACTTGTTTGCTACGGGAGCTTCATAGTGTCTTTTTATCTGCTTCCTCAGTTGAGTATCCCAAAGAACCAAAACACAGTTTTGAAGATGAGCTCTCAGCATCTGGCTTTCAGCCCTCTGGGCCCACAGTGGTCACCATGATCACAGAGGAGACTTACCCATACGCCAAAGCTGGGGAGTCTTTCGATTATGCCAAAGAGGATAAAACCTTGATGACCCAGGTTCCATATGGAGGGGATGCTGAGCTGGGACAGGAGGGGCCCACAGAATGTGATTGTGAACCAGGAGAGCCGGGATTTGCAGGCTTTGCTGGGCCAAAGGTTGATCATTGCCATGTCCTTAAATTGTGTCATATTGCATTTGATTTCTCTTTTGTTTTAATGACTCTGTAGAATTTTGTGACAGATTATTAGTAACCAAATATTTTGGATTGGTGGGGTCCAAATATAGGGTTTATAAAACCCATATCTATCAACCAAAAATCATGGTGGTTTTACCACTGGTTCATTGTGTTTTTTGCCATTTATTTTTTGTTTGTAGGGCTCTAGAGGACTGCAAGGCAAACAGGGGTTCCCTGGGGCTCAAGGAAGGGAGGTAAGAGTAAAACATCAGTTTTAAAATGTAATATAAGTGACATAAACTCAAAGGATTTGCAACCAAAGTGACTTGTTTCTTATTTTTAGGGTTACAAAGGAACTAAAGGAGTGAGAGGAAGAGGAGGGGACCCTGGCCCTGAGGTGAGTGAAAGAAAAGACTGGAACTAACAGAAACCAAATATGAACATCTTGTTAAGAGTATCAGCATTTTACAAAAGCATGCAGCTCTTGGCAAAGTAAAGGCTCATCCTACTATCCATTCAACTCGTTTGCTTTCTGTTTAGGGAGACACTGGACCTGATGGAGAGGATGGAGAATCTGGTTTCTCTGGTGCAATTGTAAGCAAAGAATTTTGTAAAACGTTAATATTACCTTACATTATTTGGGTTTAATGTCCTGGAAACATCTCTAATATTTATTTGTTTTCTTTCTCTGCTTCATAGGGCCTACCTGGATTACCAGGAGACAGAGGTGAAGTTGGGGTACCTGGGTTAAAGGTATGAGCAAATTTTGGTAATAGTAACAGAGCAACCAACATTGTCTTATATGTGTTTAAAGAATATGGGTGACTTTTATGGGTGATGGGGTTTTCAGTATAGGATTATAGATTAGGATAGATAAGTTATGTTTTTCCAGGTTTGTTATTGTGATTTCACATTCCATGCCAGTGTGTGCTCTCCACAACTGAGTTTATAATGTGTATGCAGGGTGATATCGGAATAGAAGGTCCAACTGGAGGAGTGGGTCTCTCGGGAAAGACTGTAAGTAAGAAAGCACCTTCAGTAATACCTATAACCACCAGAATTCCCTCTATACATGCATTTGAATTTTTGAACTGTGGTTTAGACAAAAGAAACATTTGACTAAAGAGCCATTTGAAATGGGGTTTAGTCAAATTTTATTCTTTGACCCACATGCGAGTCCTTTTTGAAAGATTCCATTCTTAACATTATTCATGTGCATTTATGGGCCATTCAGTCCAAACATGTCTTTGCGCTGGAAAAAGATAGATGCAGCGCAATGAAAGAAACAGAATGCAGGTGTCTCGAAATGTGTTTTTTAAGAAAAAGTCTTCATCCTGACTTATCTCTACAGTCTATCTTACCATCCAGTTGCTATAGTGTGGATTCATGGCAATACCACAGATTAATCCAAGCTAATTAAATGAATCTAAACTAATATTTGTGTATTTGATTGCAGGGCCCAGTTGGCCCAAAAGGAAAACCTGGAAAAGTAGGAGGGAAAGGAATTAAGGTAAGTACTTTCGTGAGAAAAGCACTTAGAGGAAAGAACCATGATGTACATACAAAACATGTCTGCACAATCTTTGAATAACAAATTATGTTTCCCTTCTGATGAAATGTGTCACCCACAACTGGTAATTTTTGGAGTATCATTTCCCATGGCATCTGTGTGGGAAGTGTTGTTTGTTGTGACTGATCAGTAGAACTGTATGAGTCGTTGACATTGGCATCACATTTCAGTGACCACAGGGTACTGCAGCATGACATGCTGTACACACTTCAATAATAGGTTATTAAAAACTACATTATTTTAAACAGAAATTTTAATTTTATGATTATTAAACATGCACTTTCTATTACTTCTGTGCTGCTTTGGGGCTAGTTGTCACATTTACTCCAGTGAACATTTCTAAGGGTATAGGTTAATTTTTTTAAGTAGATTTCTGTATAGGTGCATATCTTTAAGTCTTGGCTACAAAAAGTCTTTGAACATTTCCTCCATTTTTGCCCAGTAAAAACTAAACTTCATTGAACACATTTTTGGTCCCCAATAGTAGGGAAAAATACCCTTTCAACCTTTCAGTTAAAATGTACCTTCATCATATAGGGAACCTTTGAATGTATGCAAGTGTTGTTTATTGTGTTCACTTGTTTACCCAACAGCTATATCTGACTAGATGAGATGCTGAGGTTACTGAGATACAGCACTTGTAACAACTTTCTTGTGTGACAACTAGCCCCAGTCTCTATTTGTCCTTTTGAAAATTAATTTGTTACACCTTAGATCTATGAAACGAACTGCAAAATGCTGAAAGGTGATACAAAATGGTGACAAATTTGACTTGTAATCAGTTACAGCACCTAAAATATACACTTTCCCTTCTACTAACGTATTCATGTCTAAAATCTTGATGTTTGATGAATCAAAGTTCATGCCATTTTGTTTGTCAACTGCCCAAGTAAAAGAATAGATGTGCATCCATTTGAGTCTTGATTTGTCCAAAATTTTGATATTGAATTTCAAACTTAAAGCACTCAAGAGTCTCCCTTGTCTCTAAACAGGGTTCCATTGGAAAAACAGGGAAACTGGGTCCTGAGGGACGACAGGGGCAAAAGGTTGGCACTTGGACGCATCTATTTCCAGCATATCTTGAAAGATCAGTCATTATTAGATTCACACCCTTTTGTCCTACTACTGTTTAGACTGTAAATGCACTCCAATGTTCAGTACTTCAATGGGCTGTTTATATTATTATTCATGCTGATTTTACTGCTGCTGACTAAGCTGCCATTTCCTTTCTCCATCAACAGGGTCAGCTCGGAGCGCCTGGATTCTCAGGGGACCATGGAGAGCAGGGTTACTTGGTGACAAAATCACTCACAATCTACTTAGCTCTCACATTTTCTCATCAGGAAAACCCCTGAATTTATCTAACTGTAGTTATCTGTCTGTAACACAAGTTCTGTTCTGTTCTGTTGTGTAATGTAGGGGTATCCAGGAGTACCAGGAGACAGAGGTCTGCCCGGACCAAAGGTCTGATCTCATAAAATCATTTGTGATGGTTGTGTCAGTGACTAAAATTAGTTTGTCTTGTTTTATCTGATTAGTCCAACTGTAATCCCCTATGAATTAATTTATTCATCCATATTGACTAGGTTTTTGTAAAGTCATGCAAGAGTTTTAATGTTTTTGATGTTCTACAAATAAACACTTAGGGCTCTATTTTCATGGGTGCACAAAGCCCAGCACTACGCCTTACACCGTGTGCAACGTCTTATTATAAGTTTCGTGAGAGCACTATTTTCACAGGCAAATTTCATGCCAGTGCAAGTGGCCATGTGTGCAAACTGGAGGTGTATTGTACAGTATGTAAAGTGGCACAAAGCGCAGTTTGCTGAGAAATGGATCATTGTGCTAAGACGTGCAAAAGTAGGTCTGTTTGTAGCGCAAAGTCTAAACTCAGTTCCTGCATTTGCATTTTGGAGATTCCAATAGATGGTAATAAAGTCCATGTCCAAACTCTGAATGTCCATGATGATCACAGTTACAAATATTTCTGAGATCTTTAGGTCATGGTTTATTTTTCTATTATTATTATTATCATCTAATTTATACCGGTATTTTTCCACCTGTTGTTGTAGAGTGATTTTTAAGTCACTGCAAAAGAAGTTGGAGAGGGTCAAATGTTTGGATTTGTTATGAATTTTCTGACCATTTCGTTATTTTGGTAATATTTTTGTTTCATTGAATTTAGAAATGTGTCAATAAATTAATTACAAAATTAAATACAATATGATGCCCAATTCCCAATGCGTCACTGTTAATACTAGCCATGATTTGTGTGTCAGTAGATGAAAATTATTAATAATACTAACATTATCTATAATTTAATGGAGCGTAAATCCAAATCCTGACAAGAACCAAATTTTCCATGCGTAAAAAAGTGTCACTGTGCCTGACATTTAACAGGGAATTAATGCCCAAAAGAATGTAAGCCCATATTTCTATTCTTCTAATTTATTGCAAACAGTCCAATTACACTACCATCTTCTTATGAATGTGCTGTCTTTGTTTATATTGCTGTCAGTTAACATGGAATGGACTATATAATAGGACGCAGATAGTGCTGCAGAAGAACCTCAGAATTAAATTGCACTTGACCCAGCCCATTAGCGCTTTGCGCCCAATTTCGCCAAACCCACTTGCGCCTTGACGGAAAAAACTACTTCCTGGACATGACCATTTACTTTGCATGTTTGACTTAATGGCATAGTGCTACGCTTAGCTCTAGCACTCTTAAAATAGGGGCCTTAATGTTTTTCAAAGTTTAACTGAATGGTAGTCATCTAAAGATTTTCCATGCATTAACTTTTGCATACTAACATTTGGTAATACAGTAGGCAACTTTCTCTATCTGCTATCATCTGCAGGGTGCTAAAGGGCTAGGTGGCTTACCAGGAAGTGATGGTGACCCTGGAGAGGATGTAAGTTGCAAGTTCTTAGTAATGAAAATGTCACTTTTCAGAAAAAATTCCAAAAGTACTGAATTTCAAAAAACAATATTTCACAGGGTCCTCTGGGTGTGCCAGGATTTGTCGGTGTGCCTGGGCCTTTTGGACCTAAGGTATGGTAAAAATATGAATGTGTATATATAGTGTACAATCCAATGTATGGTAGATAGGACCAAATAATGACATAAGGTATGGTAGAAATATATCTAGAAGAGAAAACTATGTATAGAAATGTAAACTTGCAAATTGATGACAAAAAAAGGATGGGACTATAATCTAAATACATTATTAAATGCTATCATACTCTAATTTCCTCTTCTCACCAGGGTTTGAAAGGCGATCGAGGAGAACGAGGACGCCCAGGAAGAGTAGGATCTGTGGTAAGCTGTGATTTTGGCTCTTTGGGTGGATATTACACAACTGAAATAAACAAACTATTTGTAAATCAGGAAATATTACTTTGTTGACTAACATATGATATTATCCACATGATCAGAACAAAGGGCAATTTGTTTTTCTCTTTGAGCAAAAACAAATTGTTTGAAAGTTGGAAATTACCCAAGGTCTATCTGCTTTACTCGGTTAGGCTTGGTTTAAAAGAAAAAAAATGGGGAACAATTCATTTTACATCTTAGTCCCATTTGTCTTCATCTCATGCAGTGTGGTTTCAGAAAAAATACTCTAATGAAACGGCAATCTGTTTTCTCTTAGAAAACATCAGAGTAAAGATGACAGAGGTGGTATAGTTGGTGCTATATTTCTTGATTTTAAAAAAAGCATTCAACACTGTCCTTTTCTGCATATCACTGCCCCCTTCGGCATATCACGGCGCTATTTTTTGGTCCTTTCTGCATAATGCGGTGGCCCGGTTCTCCCTGATCGACCCAAAATTGTGTCGGCCCACAGGGAAAATGCCCGGTATGACAGATTGCCAATCCAGTACTGATTGCAAGACTACTTGGACACAAAAATGCAAGTCCATTCTTAGGCCTGTTGAAACTGTCTATTAACAAGCTCTTAAGGTATTAGACAAAAAGTATGTGGTATTTTAATTAAGTATTCTTTTTTTAGCAGGGAACATCTGATCAAATTTGCTGATTTAGTGTTGGTTTTTAAGATCTTGAATGATTTTGCTCCACTCATATACAAGGAGTATATTTATAATATGATAAGAAGCTACAAGAGCTGGTAGAAGGGGTGATTGTAATATACCATTGAGAAAAAATCTATTTAGTCAATTATCCTTTACTTTTAGAGGAACCCATGACTGGAATAGACTTTCATTAGAATTTAAAGAACAAACAAGTCATGGTGGTTTCTCAAGAAAAAAAAAAAACGGTCGATGTCAAATCAAAAGTGTCAACATTTAACTGTCAACTTTTTTTTGTCTCTTTCTTTTTAACACCCAGGGACTACAGATGAAAATTTGCCATCTTGGCTAAATCTGGCACATTTTACATTATATTTCTTAATGTGTATTGTCCCTGATAAATAAACAAATAAAAATTCCCTGAATGACAGGGAAATTCCTTGAGACCGAAAGTGAAACTATGGTGTGGGTTTTATTTTTAGCCCCTGCAGTTCCTCCGAAATCACAGTAAACAATTATCTATAAGATTAAAAGGAATTCCCCTTCATTTTGTTCCTTTTTCTCTGCCAAAAAGAAAATGAGACTATAAAATTTAGTATAGATCATGAAACAAAATGATACACTAAGCTTAGTATAGTTTAGAATAGTACAGTATAGTAACTTTTGCTCTTTTGTTGTTCTAGAAATAAACTTATTTTGAAAAGGTTAAACTGAATGACTTTTTCTTGCATTAGCATTTGGGGACAGGGGGGACACTAATTGGAGCTAATTATATTACAGTTAAATGTACTAATGTAGAGTGGTTTCACTTCACATAGAAAGCAAATCAAAGTGGCAAATATACTGTGTTTACAGAAACATTTTAAGAGTTTTAAAATTGTGTTTCACTTTATCATTTTATCTTGCCACAGGGTCCACTAGGCGAGAGTGGGGATGCAGGAGTTCCGGGGAAACCCGGACCAAAAGGCTTGCTGGGCCCCACAGTATGCATCTGATTTCACTTCCTAAATGATTATTCAGTTTAATAATGTTTGGTTTAACTATTTATTGCTTTTCAACTCCTGATTGATTACACATGATTACAACCACACTTTTATTGTATGACAGTAATGATTGATTCAAATAATTGCTAAATCAATGATCAAATGTTCTGGTTACAGGGTGTCAAAGGGGAAATAGGACCAGATGGCGAAAAAGTAATATTAGAGACATATCCTATTAGAAATTTATTTTAAATTAGTTTACATTAGATGAGATCATCATTAGATTAATGACAATTGTTGTTTTTATGACTCTTGCAGGGGACACTAGGAAGAAAAGGTGTGAGGGGTACTAAAGGAGAAAAGGTACAGCTGCCATGATGTTTATTAATCCGAAAAACCCATCACATTGTCCTATCTCTTCTGTTTCCATTACACTAGCTAGATGTTTTCTTTTAACCATAACTTTTTTGCATTTTTTCTCACAGGGAGATGCTGGTTCTCGTGGCGACAAAGGACAGGTTTGTCATCATTGCTGGCATTGTAACAATATTTTACGTCACAGCTGTGGCATAGTAGTAGTCCACCAATTCATGACATACAAGGATCGGAGTGCTTTTTGTGGAACACAGATTCAATTCCAGACTGCTTTGTTTCATTATCCCACTTCCTCATCTCCCACCTCAGTAGTTTTCTGTCACTCTTTATTGTCCTTTCCAATAAAAACTCTACAATGGTAAGAAAGACATGTGTTATAGCATCTTTTCAGATTGTGAAGAATGACACTTTAGGGAATTTTTGAATATTTGTATACACATTATGTGTGTATGAGTAAAAATAATAAAGGAGGGTGGAATTATATTAGTGTACATTGTATTATTTCATGAAAATATTGATCATAACTTTAACTTTTCTTATGTTATGTAGCATGGAGTAAAGGGCCGTTTCGGCCGTGATGGGCCTGTTGGTCCTATTGGTCCTCCAGGTATTCCAGGCCCCAGAGGAGATACAGGCCCAGGAGGAGACCTGGGGGTGAAAGGACAAAGTGGACCGAAAGGAGAGCCAGGTGAACCTGTGAGTATCACCATGCTTATTATGAGCTAGGATACCTATTCCAGAATTTTTGTATTTATTTGGAAAAAAAGGGGCAGGCAAAACAATGATCTAAACTTCAAAAATTGTAAAAGAAATTAAATAAATATTCCATTTTGGTGCCTGGGTAGCTCAGTGAGTAAAGACGTTGACTATCACCCCTGGACTCGAGAGTTCGAATCCAGGGCATGCTGAGTGACTCCAACCAGTTCTCCTAAGCAACCAAATTGCTAGGGAGGGTAGTGTCACATGGTAAATCATAAATTGTCTGCACTTATATAGCGCTTTTTTTAACCTTAGAAATCCAAAGTCCAAAGTGCTTTACACTGTGTCCCAATCACCCATTCACACACACTCATACAGTAGAGCTGCCATGCAAGGCACTAGCCTGCCATTACACTCGGGATTCAGTGTCTTGCCCAAGGACACTTCAGCATGTGGAGTCATGTGGGCCGGGAATCGAACCACCAACCCTCCGATTAGCAGCCGACCGACTCTACCACCTGAGCCACAGCCGCCCACATGGTATAACCTCGGTGGGGCGCATGGCGAGTTGTGCATGGATCTCCACGGTAACACGCTCAAGTCGTGTGATAAGATGCGCAGGTTGACGGTCTCAGACGAGGAGGCAACTGAGATTCGTCGTCCTCCACCCGGACTGAGGCGAGTCACTACGCCACCATGAGGACTTGGAGCGCATTAGGAATTGTGCATGCCAAATTGGGGAGAGAAAATAAATCAATAAACATTCAGTTTCATGTGTTTTTTGTATGTAAAATATTATTCAGTAAAAATACAATAAAAGAATAGTTCCAACTCAAAATTCTGATTGGATGAGCCATGCTCGAAGTTATTGTAAAAAGACGATAAATGCACACCTGTGACCGCACATTCTATATTAATACGCATTCATGTTAATGTTGCTTGGCAATCGTAAAAAGCCAACAATTAGGCTTAGGTTAGTGAACTATATTATTTGGTGAAATAATAGTTTTTTTTCCTATTATTTATAATAAATGTAACTATTTATTGAACAATGATATTTGAAGAATGATTTTGCTTCATTTTATAAAAGCACTGCCACCCGAGGATGTGCATTAAGGGATTTTGTGTCGAAAACCTTCTTGATGCACTATGAACTTGCTCTGTTCAGGGTCCAGGACTGACAGATGAACAGATATTGCAGCTGTGTCGAGGTGTGGTCACTGCTCAGATCTCCCAGTATGCTGCATCTATACGTGCCAAATGTACACAGGGCTGTCCAATCAACAGCCGCACCCTTATCGGACCACCAGGAGTCCCAGGACCCCCTGGAGATCCAGGCAAACCTGTAAGCTCTTCAAATGTTTAAAGTTGACAAAGACTTGTAAGACAACTGCAACCTTTTTTTTTTTTTTACAATAACGTTCTGTATTTTTTTTTTTCAGGGTAAAGCAGGAAAGACAGCTGCTAAAGGAGACAGAGGTCCTCAAGGTACGAAAGGATTAGAAGGTCAGAAAGGAGCTCAAGGGGACAGAGGTAAGACACTCACAGAAGGAATTCTACAGACAGTACTATTAAAAGTTCTGTTCATAGCTGTCATAAAGATTATAAGGTGTTAAAGTGATCGTGGGGAAGTATAAACATTTTCTACCTACAAATGAGCTCTGTGTTTTTAATCAAAGGTTCTAAAGGTCAGAAAGGGGAGAGGGGTGACTCTGGCAAAGGCCTTCCTGGGCATGATGGTCAGCAAGGCCTCAGAGGTAAGATTTCTTTCAATCACAGCATAGATCAAAGTTCACCTCTGGGCCACACTAGACATAAAGGGTGCAGTGCTCCACTCTTACAGTGCATTGAAGACCCCATGAAATGTTTTGTAAAATGTGGTTTTCTTTTCTTTTGTTGACATGCCATACGTTAAACAGGAGTAATAATTTATCTGAAACTTTTATCCTTTGGGCATTAGTGTTGATGTATGACCAATCAAAGAGCAGTTTTCTTTTAATACCCTATAGTAGTGGTCGACCGATATGGGATTTTTAATTGCCGATGCCGATATTGAGAAAGCAATCTGGCCGATTGGCCGATATGAGGCGATACAATACATGTGAATATAGTAAATGAGAGACAAAGAATATTGGTGAAACTAAATGAACATTTATTGTACATATTTTTAATTGCAAAAACTATATTGCATAAATATTATTTACTAATTAAGTAATTAAAATGTAAACAAATGAGGTAAGGTAACACTTCAATAAATAAAGTTTTAGTGCAGCTTCTTGTCTGCTTAAACATTTACAGAAATAAAATGTTGAAAAACTTAAACAAAATGTAAACAAATGCAATGAATGAGGTACTGAAACACTTCAATAAAAAGTTTTTTTTTTAGTGCAACTGAAAGCAGCCTTGTGTTTTTTACAAAGTGCACTTATTTGGTTTACACACACTCAACTATTTTTACAAAAAGAAAACGTTAAGACTAAAGTGCTTACAGCATTACCACCAGTCCCTTTAGTTAGTAGTTCCAGTTTAACAGTGGCAAGTTGTAATGCAGGAAACAAAGTTTCTCTGCATTTACTCCAGTGAGCCTGTTCCTCTTCTTCTCATAAATTTCCCCAACCTCACTAAATACTCTCTCACTTGGAACAGTTGATTTAACAGGTTGTATTACTTTAAGTATATTTAAATAATAATGATTTATGTCTGTTTAGTTTTGCTTGTTTTTTTCTTTGAAACTTTGTAAGCCGTCACATGTATTTACATGCTTGATTAGCATCAAATCCGACCGTAACATATGAAAAGGTATACTACACACAATATTATGGCAATCATGGATAATTAAATACAGCAGATAGAGATAGTGAATAACTTAATTCAGATTAAGGATTTTTTTTTTTTTCAAACGTATTATTACTTACCATACAGTGTTCTCTTCTCATCCACCTCACGCGATCACTGATCTGTAGTGCACGCGATCCAGCTTTTCAGTCCGTGGAAAACAGCGTCTAGTTTAAACGTAACCGAGAACAGCGCACGCGCATCTGAGGAACAGCCAGTCACAGGATTTTTGACTGTTTGTTAAATGTTTTCAGTTTTGTTTGAATTCGTTTATATCACATCTGTGACCCCCACTGGAGCTACCGCTGGGCTGCGGATCTGACATATCACGGTACTGTTTGAATAGACTTCGCTGCACGCGGGAGTGTTTTTGTGTGTAACACAATGTAGCGTCAGGTTAGAAGGCGAATGCTGATTGGTCATTTACTGTGTCTGTCAGATGTTTGCTTCACTTCTGAGTGGCTTGTCTTACGGTGCTGGGCGGAGCAGAGCGAGCGTATTCAGTTCATTCATGCTCGCTCTGCTCGCGCCAGTGGAAAAAAGCGCTAATGCACTGTCACAAACTGTTTTGAAATATATCGGCCGATATCTAAAAAATTCCAAATATCGGCCGATATATCGGTCGACCACTAGCCTATAGCCTTTAGGTTACATCAAAGTCTGGCAAAAACACGATTTGCTACGTTCTATTTGTAGTCAGTAGCAGGTGGTATTTGAGGGGGGGATATGAACTGTAAAAAGGTCATTTTATTGGGCAAAAAATGACATGCGCCCCTGTGTACAAGATGAGTCATCAATGTATTTGGTCCATTTTCATGGAAGAGAAAGACTATACATTTAAATGCCTATATCTGCCAAAAACTTGAACGTTTGGAAGTACATTCTTTTATGGTCTCAAAGCCGATGGAATTAAATCCAATGAATTAAAATTGTATTTCCTTTCTTTTGAGGATTTCATCCATTCCTGTGACAAAACTACTGATACTCCCTGTAATAAGTTGACTAAAAGTTGCTTTGGGTAAATTACTACTTTGAACGGATCTTACATTAGTTCTACACCGATGAGCCAAAACATTAACCACTCACAGGTGAAGAGAATAAAGTTGATCATCTCTTAATAAGGCCACATGTCAAGGTCTGGGAGATAAGATGGTAAGCAAACAATCAGTTCTTGTAGTCAACGTGTTGAATGCAGGAGAAATGGGCAAAAGTAAAGACCTGAGTAACTTTGACAAGGGCCAAATTTGTATGGCCAGATGACTGGATTAGAGCATCTCTGAAATGGCAAAGCTTGTGGGGTGCTCCCAGTCTGCAGTGGTGAGTACCTATCGACAGTGGTCCGAGAAGGGACAAACCACAAAAAAGTGAGAGAGTGTTGGGCGCTCAATGCTCATCGATGTACAAGGGCAATGTAGGCTGTCTTGTCTGGTCTGAACCGACAGAAGGTCTTCTGTGGCACTAGTCACAGAAAATGTAAATGATGGTTACAGGAGGAATGTGCCACAACACACAGTGCATTGCACCCATGATGACACCTGTCCACTGTTGAAAGCGCCTACAATGGGCATGTGAGCATCGGAACTGGACCTTGAAGCAGTGAAAGGTTTCCTGGTCCTATGAGTCCCGTTTTCTTTTACATCACATGGTTGCCCATGTGCGCCGTTTACCTGGGGAAGTGATGGCACCAGGATGCACTGTGGGAAGACGACAAGCCGGTGGGAGGAAGTGTGATGCTCTGGGCAATGTTCTGCTGGGAAACCCTGGGTCAGGCCATTCATGTGGACACCAATTTGACACGTGCCACCTACTGTACTATTGTTGCAGACCAGGTACACCCCATCATTGGTATACTCTGTTGGCAGTGGCCTCTTTAAGCAGAATAATGTACCCTGCCACACTGCACACATTGTTCGGGAATGGTTTGAGGAACATGTTGAAGAGTTCAAGGTGTGGCCTTGGCCTCCAAGTTCCCCAGATCTCAATCCGATTGAGCATCTGTGGGATGTGCAGGACTAACAAGTTTTATCCACTGTGGCACCACTTTGCAACTTACAGGAATTGAAGGATCTGCTGCTAATGTATTGGTGCCAGATACCACAAGACACCATCAGGGGTCTTGTAGAGTCTATGCCTCATTTTTTTGGTGGCACACTGAGGACCAACAGCATATTAGGCATCTGTTCACAATGTTTTGGCTCATAAGTGTAATATTAGCTACATTGCCCATTGTTTACATGTCCAAATTTGTCTCTTGAAGTGTCACATGATGCTATTTCAACAACTGTGGAATGGATGAAGTTAACTATAGTTTCTCCAAACAGGACTGCCAGGCCATCCAGGAGAACCAAAGGATGGAGCTGAGGGGCCGCGAGGAGCTCGCGGTTTTCCCGGGCCTATGGGTCAACCTGGCATGGCTGGTGGTGCAGGAATACCTGGAGTGTGCGAGTCACGGGACTGCAGCATTCATGCACCTGTAGTGCGCAAAGAAATGGGATTGGTCAAGGGTCCCCTCACCCAGATCTGATTGCAGGGAGGTGTGTGAGTGGCCTGGGAAAGTTGGTCTGCTACAGTGCCAAGCACAGAGCTCTCTGTGGTCATCTCCAGTCCTGGAAAATTGGCTGCCAATAAAGGGTTAAGGTGCTCTCAGTTGGAAGACATCACCAAACAGACTGACTGGAATCAAGACCTGGAGAACTTTATCAGTTTTTTTTACTATGATCCATTTCTTTTAAATCCTCAAAGACATGTGCAACAATACAAAATAATACTATTAGCACTTTTTTCTTTCATTATCAAAAAAGATGTGGATTATTAACAAATCCAATAGACATGTTGTAGATTAATTGCAAATTCAGCAAACATGTAAATAACTGTGTAAAGTATCACAATGTTTATGTACTGCCCTGAAATATCCTACTTTTTTTTGTCTATAAAAAGGAGCCTTTTAATATTTCGTTTTTTTTTTTTTTTTTTCCTTCTTATTTGTTAATGCCCTAATGTAATTATACAGACCATTAGGGCAATATTTTTTTCACCTATGAGTCATGATTGGTCAAGCTGAATTTTGGTTGAAATAATATGTCATAAAATTGCTAATGTGTGTAATTGTTGCCAATGACTTACCTTTTAAGACACTGGCAACAATTGTAGTCTAATTGTCACATTTAGATTAATATTTTCCTAAACAGTGCTTAGGTTTTTATGGTCCTGTCTGGAAAATGTATTATGATGGACAAAATAAAATATTCAACAAAATATTAAATAAAACAAAAAAGGTTCTCTCTCACTTGCAATAAACCTTTTTGCTTCATTTGCTGCAGTGTAAAAGAAAGTCTAAATCAACAGTGTATAGGTTTCAATTCCTAAATATAAACATTAAAGAAAATACTGGTACTCAGGTGAGAGTGGCAGAATATGCAGATAGATAGATAGATAGATAGATAGATAGATAGATAGATAGATTACATAACCTCTAGGCAAGGAGAAAAAATGTGGAAAAAAATAATACATCAAATCATTTTTCAGGATGTGTGCTAATAACAGAAATTATAAGAATTATCTATTACACAGCGCCCTAGAAATTTGACTACTGCAAAAAAGTTCACCTTTTCAAATAGAAAAATTAACATTAATTAATCATGCAAAGAAGCAATTTCATAATGCACTAACCCATTCCAAAGTCTTTTTTTTTTTTTTTTTTTTTACATATTTTCAGGAGATAAAATAAACCAACCAGGAAGTTTTAATTTTCTGGATACTTTAATGTTTAAAATTTCCAAAAACATTTATTACATTTTTTTTTTTTTTTTTTGTAATAAATGTATATCCTGTTTTTGCATGTAGCTCATTAGACTTGTTTGTTAGCTTAACTGTTTATTTAATAATTCATGAATATATACATTGACCATTGTCCAGCATGTATGATATTTATTTTTAGAGCTGGGGAATTGTGCCTGCCACATAAAAATAATTTATTTTTGACTGACACTTTCCTCATGTGCTCCTCAATAACAGGGGCTTTTCCTGAATATACTTGCATGACAAAAATGTAGCATATTTCCTAGATTAGTCTTACTGGTGCACTTTACCCCAATCTTCCCTGCAACTTGGTAATGTATTATTTAATTTAGTTCTTATATGGTTTTTTTTACAATTTGCTTGTATAATGCTATTTATCTGTAGATTCAGACAGTGTCACAGAACATCAACATTTATAAATACAGTTTTGTATCCATTCAAAAATACTATTTATATACAATTTACTCAACAGTTCGTTCTTCAAATCTGATTGGACAAGTGAAGTTTCAAGAGTGCTGATTGTGATGTGGATTTTGATTCATCGTCCATTATTATTTCACTCACAGATCTGTGCAGTGACCATTTCTGGAAATTGCATATTTATGGCAGGAAGTGGTGACAAATGAGCCTCTTTGATGTTAGAAGTCATTCATTCAATCATAAGTTAAACGGATTCATTTAAATACACAGAGTCGTTCACCACCGTCACAATGTAAGTAAGTGAGAATGGTTTGCATAGCAGCATAAACATATAATTGCACCAAAATTAATATAGTAAAACATGCTTTATAGTCCAGATCCTGGAGTTTTTTAGTCTCCATTATGTACATCATCACCTCAATTGATGGTCTTGAAGATTGCTTCTGTTTTGAAGATAAGACCATTCTGCACACAGTACAATGACAATAAACAGCAGAGCAATGGCCAGGAAAACACCTAAAAAAAGACAAATGAAATGAGTGGTAGATGCAATTTAATAAACCCTTTATAAAACCTTGCTGCACTACATTGCATTTGTTCACACAAAGTTAAATGTAAAACAAGTGACAATTTTCAGTATATACAAAGTCACAGTTTGTCACAAAATGGCAGGTTCCAGTGTATTAGTTCTATATTACCATGGCGAGCTCTATTCACTGGGTTGGATAGTGAGTGAGGGACCATTTTGCCTACAAATAAGTAAAAGATGATGTGTAAAAGAATGATGTGGTTCCCCAAGAATAAAACATACATCAGATACAATAGATAGGGAAAGACAACGCTTACCATAGAAATGTACACGGTTTTCAATCAAATACTCCTGCAAAGCATAAAGAGACACGTATGCTGGTTAATATGATATTTAAACAGTGATTCTTAAAGATATGATTTGTGGCGCACACAAAATGACTTACTCTTTCGCATATAACAGTCAAGGTGATATTGAAGCAGTCAGTGAGTGTGATTCTCCCAGAGGTTAATGCTTTGCATGGATTATGACACTCTGGGGTGAAATTCACAAACGTTCCGATGGACTGAGGGAAATAACCCAGCATGCAAGCCAATGAGCTAATAATTATTTTACACATTCAATCTATCAAATAGTAATAATTTCAATTGATTTTTCAGCCAACTCACATGGTCCTGGACAGACCAATATTGCTCACATTCCTGGTTCTTCATAGCATGCTCAGATTCAACATGGTGCAATTCTCCTGTACAGGTGTAGTACTCCGTTCTCTCTGTGACTGTAGACAACACTGAAAGAAAGCCAAGTGGGCATTGGTATTTATTCTCAATATTTTCACTAATTGTTACATTTCTAGAATCACATTGCTTTGTTTTGTGGACAAATAACTCCATGCTGCTTTTCTGGATTACTAGCTTAAACAATAACTTAAATGTTAAACTCTTGAGCAAGAACTCCGAAAATGGCCACTTCAGGAACAAGAGTTAAACAGTGGCTGAAGTGACCTAGTGTAAGGGATTTCAAAATGGGGCTCATTAATCTTTTTTTTTTTTTTTTACAAAATACATCTTTAACTTAACATCGTTGTTGTAATAGCACAATATCTTTCTCTTTATGTATAAATTGGTTTTAGACATAAAAACGTATCGCTGCCTTTAAATTTTGGAAGGGTGTCCCTCGTAAATCATTAAATTTTGAGGTCATTTGCATCAAAAGGTGAGGTGGGAGACTCGAGTTACATGACTCGAGTCGCAAACTTGTGACTTGCTTGACTAAATAAAGAAAATGATTTGACTTGACTTGACTTTGACTTGAGAACCAGTGACTCGAGACTTGACTTGAACTGCATGACTCGACAATGACTTGAATGTTTTTTATTATTACTATTTTCAATAACTTATAAAAAGTCATGAAATGTGCTTAAAGCCCAACAGCACCAAAATGACAGATGATTGTGGAGTTCCCGAAATAATCTCCTTTGGATGTAAAGATTTCGAATTGGACCATGTGAATAAAAAAGTATGAAAATATGCAATGCAAAAATATCCGATACAACCACCAAAACCTCGAATTTCATCAGACATTTCAAAAACCACAAGGAAAGGTAAGTAAATAATTTAGTTAGCATTTCATTATTCAGAAAGATCAATATGTAAAATTACTGTTCAAATGTTTGAGGGTTGTCAGTAAATTAAAATGATTCATGATTAAGCTCATGTTTTGTAGGCGACAAGTGTGAAATGACCCAACATTATCTCTAAATGTGTGTTTTCTAAACCTTCTCAACTGTCAACAATATACCATAACCATTTGTTGGCAATATAAAAAACATAACAGGCAGATTTACAGTCACAGCACTTTATTTAAATTAAAATTTGACAGTAATATAACATATACAGAATGACTCATGACGAAATCCAAGTGCTCTCATAGTGATTATGACTTCTGAAGACTTTAACTAACTGACTGTCTACAGAAAAGTTTTGATGGCATTTTTTCATCTTACCTCCATATAATGCAGGGGTCGGGAACCTTTTTTCACTGAGGAGCCCATTTAAAAAAAAATAGTTTTTTCGAAAGAGCCATACCACTAATGAATAATTTACTATTTCAAAATGTTTATATTGCCCATAGATTACTCAACAACAAACAAATATGCAAACATTAATAGGTAACGCGTTTGTGGGGGTCTCCATAAAATTACTTCATTTTACAATTGTTCATAAACAATTTAACTTAAGCTTTGGGCTGGGTAATATCGCATTTAAAATATCACGATATCCGATGGTGAACATTTTTGCTTGATTGAATTTGCTTTAAAATTTATATTAATTTATTGAAACACAAAAAGCTTAAACAAAATAAATTCTAAATTCAAATTGCACTTTAAACGAAACGAAAAAGAGCAATTAAAATAACAAAGTGATTAAAGAATCTTCTATAACCACCTCCCAAATACAAACATTTACCATCTCCAACGGCCTCATTTGCCATCATGCAAGTATCAGTATGCAGCAACAGGTGAAAAATTACAAACAGCATACAAATTAAGAACTAAAGACAATTATAATTGTAAAGATAATTATAATAATCATCATAATAAATAAGCCTAATAAATTCCCTTTTAACTGCCAATTGTGTGAATATTGAATGTGTTTGTATTGCATTTTGTTAATACAGTTTGTGCTGCCTCAATAAAATAGAACTCAATTTTAGGTTCAAGGTGAATGTGTCTTTTATACAAAGATGCCTGTATATATTACTGAACCCGCAGAGTCACATTCACAATGTGTAAGAGCGAACTGCTCCGTGGAAATAAAGCAAAACTCACGAGATGATCAGAGGTCATTTGCAGCATTCTCATAGATTACATTATACTTGCAAACAGTTTTCAGTTGAATGAAACAGAGAAAAAGGAGTGATAACCCGTTACATGCGCTTGCTCCACGAGACAGGGTCCCGTTGCATGCCTCTGAACAAACAGAGAATCAGACACGAGCACTGACGGCTTTCCTTTTGTCTGTTCTTAAAAATATAATAAAATGTGTTTCTTCAAGCGCATCTTTTGACTAGCAGCATTTCTTGTCATGTGTCACTATGAGACGTCTTACAGGTCACCCGCCTGTTGTGGATCGATTAGCAAAATTAGCACCCGCACTTTCTGTAGGAAAATTATCTCTAGAAGGTTTTAAACGATCATGTGTTGGTGAACTGTGCGACACCCGGCGAGCCACTTTATTTTTAACAAAGAGCCACTTGTGGCTCATGAACCATAGGTTCCCGACCCCCTGGTATACTGCCTAATAAAGTACTGTTTATAAGCGCAGGGCTGCTTTGTGTACAGGCATTACCAGGGTAGCAGCTACATTTCTCCTGCACAAGCGCCACCTACTGTCAGAGAGTGAATTAGCATTTTCATTCAGCCCCGACTGCCGTTTTTAGATCAATGTGAAAATCTGACCAAATTTTTACAAAGCATACACACAGAGTTATACATTATAACCGGTTAATTCTAAAAATCGAAACAATTCGGATAATATGTTTTCTAGAAGTATTCACAGTATTTTTAAGTGCCCACGATAAAAATACTGTGCATGATCATTAACACATTTTACTAATATATATATATATATATATATATATATATATATATATATATGTGTCTAACACAGGGGTTTTCAAACTGGGGACCGGGCTAGGGGGTCCACAAAATTTTTCTGAGAAAAAAAAAGTGTTAAAATGTTGACATTATTTCACATAATGTACATACATTAATCTAACTGAAATCGTTAGATTAATCACACAGTTTTTTTTTTTTCATATTGACTTGATGGTTGAGACTTGACTCGAAACCGTGAACGTGTTTCCCACCTCAGGTGAAAACCCCTGACACAGTGACTACCTTTCAGTTTCGGTGGAAAGTGTCTATAAGTGCTTAAACAAAACATGTCGCGATGGGGAATTCCCTATATGAATGGGACTTCTGACGTACTCTGTTCTCTTAAAAAAAAACTGTTATATGTCATCTTAAAATCAAGCATTACCCTTGTTGAAACATGGATTTCAATTTTTCTCACAACCGAGAGAACTGTCTCGATGTGACAACAACAGAGACCTACAGAATTACTATTTGACGATACATAACAAACGCACGGGGAAAATTAATAGAATATAATCACTGTGATTAATATTGCAAATTATTCATGCAGCGTACGAAAAAGAAGCGCTGCTCCATTAATTGATCGCCATTGTGGCACTATTCCACAGCTTGTTTGACGAATAACATTAAGTCAAAATACTTAAACAACCAAAGTCAAGACAAAAAGCAAAGCAAAGCTTTGCATGAAATATGTCTTACCCGGCAAAATAAAGATGCACAGCGATATGAAAAGCATCATAACCTTAGGGTAACACATTGCGAAGCTGCTTATCCCACTAAAGTACTCCCAGGGATAGCACCTCTCTCTCTCTCTCTCTCTCTCTCTCCCCCCCTTTACACACTTCCTTAAATTAACGCATCGGAGTATAAATACTGAAACCCAGCTCAACAATAGTAGAACCATGCAATACTACGCGGAGTTAATCCTTTGCTTTGTCATATTAGGTAAGACTCGACCCCATGACTTTAATTTATCTTGACGTGACTATTTTCACCCAGTTGATACAGGATTACATTATATCTTTCAATTGTTGCAGCTGTGACGCATGGTGTCAGACATGAGATACTCTCCATTAGCGGCGAGGACGTCCTTTTGCGCTGTGCTGCGTCATCTAAGCCCGACGTCCAGTATCGGTCGGTGATATGGTACAAGGTAAAGTTTATAGTTGATCATGCATTTTGTATGTGTTAATTGTTAATCGATGAAAAAAAATCTATGTCTTGCAACGCTTCACACAAACAAAAAGTAGCCTACCGTGTATTTGGGCAAGGGTCTATCTATATCTACCTTGGCGATACCATGTTCTTGGACATGTTTTATGTTAATACTGCTTTATTCTTTGATGTACCATGTTGATATTATGGTACTGCAGGGTACATGAATATGGCAGATAATCAGTAGCCTTCAATGCATCTGATACAATCATTATGCCATGGTACCATGGTACACATTAGTCCCTGTCTATTTACATCTGATGATTCTTAAGAGATATACAGCTTTTTATTTATTTGATCTGATGTAATGTTAACTGAACATCTCTTCTACAGGTTATTAAAGAGCCTTCCAGGCAGTTAACTGGTCTTGTAATGAAGAAACTGACTCAAAGCAATAGCAAAGTTCAAAAATATAAAGGCGTTGAACGAGATATAGAGTTACTTGAGGACTCAAAGTACCTTCTTCTGCCTAATGTGACTACAGAAGACAGCGGTATATACAGCTGTTTCCTTTCCGCTCCCCTTGGGCATCAGAACCAGGAAGGCGAGGTGCATCTAAAGGTCTGTGGTAAGTTTTTGGACTTATGGTGATCAAAAAAAGTATTTGTAGACTTAGAAATATGTGATATATAATGCATTGGATAACAAAATATCATACAAATGTTGCCTCTGCATATGAACAATGCCAGAACTCAATTTTTCATATAGTATGTAAAAGAAAGCACATTTATACATTTGTGTGAAAGTTTTTACTTGAAAGGTGCACATTTGCCACCTGGTTTGATTAATTTATCTAACAAAATGACATTATTAAAGACTTAAATGTGCACTCAGTAATTCTTTCCTCATTAAAATGTTTTAACTCTTAAAGACATGAATTGTATAATGAAGAATCCTGTCATATCAGGAATGCCATAAAAGCAGTTTTATTCTACATGGAGAGGGTCCGCACATGGGGGCTGCCACTTTAGAATCACATGACCAGCCGAATATTACTCACTTAATCTCATTTACTGTTCGGTTGTTTGAAACTTTCACTCATTGATTAAAGTAATTGTGGCTGACTGTGAATACTTAATTTCTACAATAGCATCTGAAACTGAAATTGATTTTAAATGATGCCGCATCCAAGCCGCTAGGTGTCAATGTAAGTCCGAGATGACACAAAGTTACTGAGTGCACCTTTAAGTATCCAAATACTTATAGTGGCCAACTTAATTCTATTGTGACCAGTCTAAATTGTCAATGAAAGTAGACTAACTAGAAATCTGACTTTGGTGTGTTTTGTCTTTTTTTAGAGCATCCTAAAGTAGAGGAAATGCAATCAACTAAAAACGATACAATTTATGTTATGGTGGCTATCACAGTACTTGTGTTGGCACTCCTTATGCTGTTCATAAGCTATGTAAGTAAATTAATGTTTTTGTTATACACTTGAGATGTATGTTTTAAGATATTTTGCATATATTTATAAGTTAAGTTATTTTACATGTTTACCCCAGGTTTGTGTTAGGAATGTACCCCAAGGCAGCAAGAAGCTCACAAAAGACTTTCGACTGAAAATGCCTCATCAATGCAAGAAATTAATCGTCACTTTGCAGCCCACAAATTTGGTTTGCAAGACCTTACCTGAAGTCTGTGTGTAATAGTAGAGTCAGTGCTCAGAAGAAATCGCACAAAACTGTCCGGATGGGTCACCAAATGTGAATAGAGCAAGTTCAGAAGAGGACTATTCAGGACAGAGCAAAGAGAGTGCTTATATAGTTACCTACACAAGTTTGTGTCTAATGGTCAGCATGTGGTAAAAACATGCATGCACAAAAGTTTCAACATCCTTGACACCATCATTTGAGAAATGCATCTTTACATCGTGGATGTCGAAGCAAGTCAGAAATGCACAATGTTTATATATTGAAATCTTGCATTCTTAATGAAGGATGCTTGTTCTTGAGTATAGACACCATGAACGTGGAGTGACCTTGTGATAGAATTGTGTTGAATGCTGTTAAATACTATGAAAATCCCTTGACAAGCTCACCTAAACACACCAAATCATTCAATCAATAGATTATAAACAAGAGGAAAGTCTTTTAAAATGCTGGGGGGAAACTCTATTCTATTTGAAAATATTATTTTTATATTAATTTTATTTATAAAGTTTATGATATATTGTTATTGTACACATGCTTATTGAATCACAGAATCAGTTGCTTGAGAAATGTTATTTCTCTCATCTTCTGCTAAAGTTCTGTTAACACCAATAAAAAAAAGAAGATAAAACACCTGAATATAAAGTGAAACTGTACTCCTACATTATACACTTTAAACAGTTTTCCAGGTCGAACGTAATCGAAAGTCCAACATTACAATGTACATTAGTTTGAGTGATAAAATGTCTATCAGGAGCATCACTGTCTGCACACTCAGACATGAGATGAGTGTTAATTGCAGAGATGAATGACTGAATCTAATATACATATCTAGTTGACTAGCAAGCATCACTGGAATGTTTGAACCAGGTGTAGAACAGATAGTAGCCAAAAGGAAAAAAAAAATATGAATACATCTTTCTACCAAAATCAAAAACTTGGCTCAAGTTATTCACAAGAGTTGAGGCATATCAAAACTAAGCTGAAACCAACAACAAATTAGAACTTTAATAGTGTAACAAACAATGGAAAATGAACTCAATAAATCAATAGCACATGGTGTTTTGTGAACAGGAAATACTGGGCATAAAGTTACAACAAGACACCATGGAGCCATCTAGAGGTTGAAACACAAACTAGTCCCTCTTCAAAAAGTGTGCAGATCTTAAGAAAGTGACAATGAAGGAGCAAAGACCGAACACATGCCATTTGATAGTGTTATGTTTACAGATCGTGAAAGTAAATGTCCACACATCCTAAAAGATACCACAATTTCATTGACAGTGGTTCCATGTGTAATAATCTCAACACAAACACTGTAGAAAGAATCTAGTTGAATTGGGTAAACCCAACACAATTTGATGTTTAAGTGTAACTCAAATACAGCTCTTTTATGTGCTAACTAGTGACAATGAATGTTAGCAAGCTAAATACATGCTGGTTGAGAATACTTCACAATGTAGTTTAGTAACTGTTTAGTAACAAATGATTAGCACACTAATTGCTTAGAGAAGCAAGCAATTAAAATCATTGATGATAGCTACCTGTCCTCAGTGTTAGCCCAAAATCCACTCTTTACCATAATGGTAACCACCAAATCTCCAACATAACAGAAACTCTTCTAAATGTAAACAGAAAAAAAAACTGGGTTGAGTCCCATGCAAAGCATGCTGGGAAATGGAAAACCCCTGCCCATTTTTATCAATGCTATATTAACACCACAACACGTATTCATGTAGTCCGAACTCTGAATTAAGTAAACTTCCATTTTACAAATTTAAATGAGTAGAACGCAATGAAATCAAGTTGTGACAAACTGTTCACAATTGCGTTGTTTTAGGTTAAGTGAATTAAACAAGCAGCAAATATCTTTTTTTTTGTTGTTGAGCGGGTTCATTCTTGATGATTGTATTTTCACAAAAAAGGGTACCTTTTCTAAAAGTGGATAGACACTACTATCAAGAGTTTGTCCCACCTGCCTCATGTCCTGAAATCTGTTCTCACCCTCTATCCTCCTTGAGCTGCTTTATTTCACTATTTCTTCTTTTCCTCTGTAATCATTCTAATGCGTAATTGCTGTTCCTGAGGCAAGCTGGTCAAATGTGCTTTAAATGTTGTCTCTTAAGACCTGAATTTGTCTGTCAGTTCCAGTTTTTCACTCAGTTCACATAAGAACCAAAATCAGACCAATGTCAGGCAAACTCTTCTCAGGTTTAGCTGTCTATGCAATTGTAAATTGTCTTGAGCAGAACCAGACCTTTCTGTCCACGTATCATTCTTGCAACCATTGGACAGCAAACAAAACATGTCTGCCATAATGTTATTATAGGTTATTTAAACACAGAATATTTGAAATTTAAAGATGGTTATAATGGAAAGGTCATTCGCCCTTCTTACTGTATTAATAAGCATTTTTAAACAAGAAAAAAGTAGACACACTACAATGAAACAACCAGTGCCCCATAATATAAGAAATTACTTTCACCTCAAACACATTTTTTTCAAAATCAAATGTAGTGTTTCATTTTTAAGCCTATGTTGGGTCTGACATACCTCCATGAATAAGTCACAAACACCAAACCACAGTTTACATAATGCTCCTATGGAAACCTGGCAAATATGGAAAATGCTAAATTAAGTCCACATTATTTACATAAAATTCACATCAACTTTATCTTGTAGTCATCAATGCATCACTTATTTGATTTGATAACATTGGGGGAAAATGAAACGTGCTAAACTTGATTATAATAATAAAATTGATGGGAATGTAATATAATATATATATTGTTTGTATGGTGAAGCCAGAGACAATTTTCCACAACGTGGATAATAAAGGCGCTTAGTCAAATTATTAGTACTCACATTAGTAAGTGATTTTATCACACTAAAATCATGTTAACACTTATAATGTTTACATCTGGTGGCTATACTTTTGAAACAATGTGTATTTTCATGTTTATGGACTGGCCACATTCAAGTTCATTGTAAGTGCCAAACTGTAATCCCTATTTAAATAAAAGAGGGGTGAAAATTATTTTGTGTGGTAATCAACATCATGCCACAAATGTCATTGATTTAGTTTAACTTCTATTGGACATAGAACGGTCCTTTAAACATCATTATCTAACGTCAAAATGAATATCCATCTTCTATACTCTACATTATAATGTGGTTTAAATTCACAATAGAAATCCAATTGTAAATATTTTTTAATTTTTTGTGTGTTTTCATATTTACATTTTGTCATTTAGCAGATGCTTTTATCCATAGCTACTTACACAATGAGGAAAATAAGCAATTCATCATACAAAAGCCAACAACATCACAGTATCGCACTGCTAAGCTCTGTTCGTAGCCGGAGTAGTACAGAACAGTTAGTGCTGAAGAAAGAAAAGTTTTTTTTTAAATTATTTTTATATAAATGTAGAACGCAAGTGTCTTATGTTTGTGGAATGATTAAGAGCTCATTGAAGATATGTGTCTTCAGCTATGTTTTTATGTTAAAAGGTTTCAACATATCGGGTGGAGGTTGGAAGAGCATTCCACCACTGAGGAACAGAGAATGTGATTGATCTGGTGAGCAACAAACACCACTCCCAGGTTTCCTGGCTGTCCTGGTTGGTGTTGGTATTGTTAGACGAATTGTGAGGTTGTGGTCAACAGTTGGGTTGAATAGGATTACCGGAAGTTCTGTCTTGGCAAGGCTTAGCTGAAGGTGGTGTTCCTTCATCCAGGCAGAGATATCTGAAAGGCAGTCAAAATACGAAATGAGACGGTGGGGGTCACAAGGTTGGAAAGTATCACCTGCTTAGCAGGGATAGAAGCCATGTGCCTTTATAATGGGTCGACCATATGTTGCCTTTCAAATTAAAATATTTTGACTGCGAGAGAACACGAATGTGTACGACTGCTTTGTGATACTCTTTTAGTACAGTCAACGGCATGTGCAAGCACCGACGATGCGCACAGACTAGGACTGTCTGCATGTCGAGAAAATCTGAGCTGCATGCAGATAGTCTGCGTAGACTATCTACGGATTTGTTTGAATCCCAAACTCTAAGCCTTGATGATTTTATATAAGCTACACAGACCTTTTACCGTCTGAAGGCTACATCAGAATGAGCGAGATATAGCTGTAGGCAGAGCGCCAAAAAGGGGTGGGAGCTTCAAACCGCCATTAAAGTTTTGGGCTGAGTTCAGAATTGCATACTACCATACTGCTCATACTATTTCTGCCACAGACACATATGGCTGAAGTAGTAGAGAGGTATGGGTAGTATGACATCCCAAACTCAGCCATAGGGAGCCCCTAACCTAACCCTTTCCCTGATCCATATGTAGAAGTGACATAGGGGCCTACCTATTTGTGGTTGGAGAAACCCCCTTTGGAGTAAAACCGCCCATTTCTGAACTAACCCCAACCTTTTTTGGAGATTCAGCCCCCATTTGGAGATCTCCAGCCGGCAGCTATACTTACTTTGAATGAGACAAATGTGTTCTGCGGTTGTCCCACTCATTGGGAACGGCTGACCTTCTCACTTTCACCACAAGATGGGGCTGTATGTTCAGTTTGATTATATGGTAAACCACAAACCCTTTAGCCAGGGACCAACTGAAAACTAAAAGAGAGGAAGAGAAAGATAATTTTCTGTTCATGTGGATGTGGATATGGATATGATGTGACCCTTCAAAACTACAACTCATTGGCATGCAGTAAAAAAAAAAAAAAAAAAAACACTCAAAACACCATCATATCTAATTCCCTGTCACAAGTCAGCTATTTTCAGATGATTATATCAGAAGTAGTTCAGGAAACACTAAAACAAAATGACCGAAAGCAGCTCTACCGAAAATAAAATATGAGAGGAGTTGAATTAAAGCGGTCACAGATGGATCGTTTCAATAGCATTTAAGCAAAATATCAAATTGGAAGTTGGAAATTGAAGTTTAATGTGTCTTTTTTATAACATGTAATTGTTGGTGAAAAGAAAGTTAATTAGTTCTAATTTAGGTAATGAGTTTAGAGAGAAGTTTTGTGATGAATTTCAATCATTTTCAAAAGACAAGCTGAAATGATAAAATGAAATGATATTCTGGCGTAAATTCATGATACCCATTTTAATATGTAACAAATGAATGGTTAAAATGTCTGATGGGAGAAGGTGATTGTCAGTAACTCAGAATGGGGTGGATGTACTGGAACATTTGGTAGCAACATATTGAGTTTCTGTTATCATGTTATTTCTATCCCCTGACCCTACCTCTAAACCTAACTCGCACAGAAATCTTTTGCATCTTTTGATTTTCATTAAGCTATTATTTAGTATGCTTATTCACCACAAAGAAACAATTGACAGGTCCCACAATACAGGTAACTTCATGATTAACTATTTTGTTCTCAGAATATAGGCAAAACCTGACCACCCCATCCACCAGGACACACATACAGCATGATAATAAGTACAGTACTTTCCAACTAAGCATCCCATGGACTGACTAGAACTTTCTTCACATGGAAAATGTAAGGCTATATAACTATGCTCCATAGAGTGCTGATGATGACATACAGTAGTACTGTGCAGTTTCAGGTCACTCTCAGGTTAAACCTGCACTATAATTCTTCAGATTAACGTTTATTTTTCTTGGGTTTTCCTCTACTCACGCAAATCTCCCTTCCAACCACTTCTCTGCTTGCTTTTTCTCTTTGGAGTACTGTTGTAGATGATGCCACGGCTGTCAGACTGCAAAGCTGCTTTATGGCGGGTCGGTGTCCAGGCTCTTCCTCAAGCTTTCAGTCTTTCATTGCCACTAGCTGAAAGCAGGAAATATAGAGCCCCTGAACAAAACCGCTACTGGAAGCTTATAACCATAAATACACCCACAATATTTATGTTGTTGCTTTTCTCATCAGCTTAAGTTTTTTTTTTAATCAAGAGACGGTGGAGATTACAGTGTGTGCTGTCAGGGGAGTACAGAATCTGGACCAATCTTTTACCACGCAATTTAGTTTTATCAGTGACTACACCATGACTGTACAAATCAAATATGTCTACACAGATGGTCCTAATACATGAATAAATAAATATTGTAATAGCAGAAATTGAAGACTTAATAACAAATCCAAAACGATGATGATGCAAATCCTGGTCATGGCCCAGAAAAAGACTGCCTTCTTTTGCAAGCCAGGTATCGGAAGTCGTCCAAGATACGCATCAAAAGCTTTTTGAAACTGTCAAATTTCTAAAGACTTGTTTCAGAGAGATACTCCATCATCATTGGAAGTTTATAGAAATTTTGCTTTATACCCCTTGGCTCTTCACAGTCGACAAGCTTCCATCAGCTTAAAGGGATAGTTCACCAAAAAAAGCTTTATTCTGTCATCATTTACTAGCCCTAATTTTGTTCCAAACTTGAGTGTGTCTCCTGCATGTAACACAACATAGTTATCAAGCAGTACTGTCTAAGCTGTTCTTTTCCATATAAAGAAAGCTAACCTTGGTCCCTATCCACTTGCAGTGTATGTAAAAGAGCAGCTTGGAAATTTGAAATAAATTAAAATGTGATTGGAACGACATGAGGATGTGACTTATAAACCTCCACTTTTGGTCCAGCTTTCAACCAGAGCCTTGAACATGATTCACTAGGACTTGTCCTTGCAGTCCAACATAAGGAATGTTAATTTACAGTAATCCTTTGAAGCGAACAGCTGATGGAAACCTGCTCATTCAACATGTTTCTTCCACAGCTCAGGCTCTACATGCCGTGTGACACATTTGACTCTGGGAACAAATGCAGGAATGCCGGTTGCCAGGTATGTGGCAAAGAGTGGGACAAGCAAGGCAACTCTGTCCAGCATTAGGCAAGACTTAAATAAAATACCTCCTGCACATTTTTAAAAGCATTAGTCCAAGGCAAATTAAAAGGTATACTGCAATTAAAATAAATCACTGTGTAAATGTTAGCATGTGGAAGTTTTCCTATTCCTTTTTCTTTTCTTTTACTTATTTTTTAATGTAATGAAAACCCCTGAGGCAGAGTTATGCAGCTGCCTGTTATAACTACATACATCTGGTTTTGATCAGACCCTATTACAATCAAAATCATAAAAAAGGTAATGTGGTCTTCTTGTACATTTAAATATAAGAAACTCTATACATACAAAGTTCATCTGTTCAAGGCCCCTCTCAGCTCTATGAATGAAAAAAAAATGGAAGGGATCACTTTAAAGTCTATAACTTGAAGTAATTTGCACTTGGTGAAGCCTGACCATGTTACGACATTCTCTCTAAATGAACAAGAACTGTGAATATAATTGCATGTCTGCAAGTGGTGTTCATCTTTCAGCAGCAAAACAAATGTCTATTATTTTCAGTTCTTTAATAAATAATAAAGAAACATTTCACCCAAAAATTACAATTCGGTCATCATTTATTCACCCTTGAAGTTTTCTTTTGAAAGAAAAAAATACTTTTTTTAAACAGAATAATTTTCGATACAATGAAAGCGAATAAGTGCGGGGGCTATCAAGGTCCAAAATGACAAAAAAGCTATTATATTAAGAATACATAAGAGTGGCTAGAATATTCCTAAATAAATCATGTTTTGTGTTCCATGAATAAGTCACAGAAGTCACACAGGCTTTAAAACAGCTCAATTAATCAAGCTCAATTAATCACGCTCCATTAACAGCATTTGTGGCATAATGTTTATTACAGAAAAAAAAAAATTAGGCTCATTCCACGTATATAAAAAAAGCACTGTAAAGCACTTACAATGAAAGTGAATGGGGCCAGTCTAAACATTTAAATACACACTGAATCAAAAGCAGAGCCACCAAACGTAAACATTATGCATGTGAACATGAATTTAGTGTGATAAAATGAGGCATTTACCGGCATTACAATGTTTTTCAATTAAGATTAAAGATTTTACCAGCGTTACGCCGTCATAACAACAGAGTTGTAATAAAACAAAATCACACGAGCAAGAGTGCTGTATGGCCTTACATCAGCATGGCTGCCAAATCACATCCATGCTTATTTAGGGACATATAGCACAATTACAAGTGAGATATTTCTTTATTACAATTCTGTTGAGCGTGTGTGATTACCTGCGTCTGTCACGACCCCAAAGCAGAGATTAACAGTAAAGCTGTACCATGAATCTGCTTTCAGCCTTGTGTATTAGTCAGCTTGCTGAAGATAATGGAAATTTGGTCAAATACATCCTGTTTTCTCTTTGTAAACATTGAGTATCTCCCAGACTCCGCCATGCTGAAAGTTTACATCCGCTCCCAACGTGGAAACTCCGTTAGGCAAGCACTGTGAGTAAGTGATTACTTTGTCTGTTGTGTCTCTCAGCTGTGATAAGCCTTAATGCTAAAGCTGTTAGTTAACTCAATGTTCCAGCTGTAGTGTAGTAGTAATCCGAGCGATCATGGAGTGAGAGGCAATGCCAATGATTTAAAAGAAACTGCTTGCTGACTGTCAGCACACTCAAATAAACAACTCAACTGGCTTACAGCACATAAAAATGGTCTTTGTCGCCATCTTCTGGCAAACATTTTTTATGTCAAGGGGAAAATGAAAAGACACATCTAGCAGCTTTTAGCACATCAGTGCTGCTCTTAAACTTAACTCTTAAACTGAATGCCACAAACACAAGTGGTGATACAAACAGTAAAGTGATCATAATGTAACATGGTACCTAATGTAACAGTAAAGTGCTGATGTTCTGAGACAGCAGCACACTTGGAACACCTCTTGTCCAATCAGATTCGAGGAATGGAACTAACTGTTTTTCAACATTGGATATAACTGCTTACTAACATTATCTCTGTGAAGTTATATCACACTAAAATCACGTGAACATGTATAATAAAGCAATTCTTTTGAAACAGTGTGTATTTTAATGTTTATAAATTTGCCTTACTGTAACAAAGAAAAAAATAAATAAATAACAAATGCTGCAGATTGAGCTTAATTTATATTGAACCTGGAACATTCCTTTAAGTTGTCAAAATGAGTGTCATTTTAGGCTTGGCTTTTTGAAGCCACTATATTTTGAGAAAAGATTTTGAGTGTGTCCTTAAATAAGCTATTTCTTGTTCAAACTTATGACAGACCATTAGACCAAGGTTAAAAATATGAGCCAAGGAGAGGCCACACACAGCCATTGTGGTTATGTCCAGGCAGCTAAACTGATTATCATGGCTTAATTTGAAATGAGGAATATTGTCATCAGTGTCCTGATGTAAGAAATGCGAAAACATCCACATTTATTTTCAGACAAAACTAGTTGCCATAAGATTGCACCATTTAAAAACTGCACTCTTTACTGCAAAAAAATGTCTTCAACTCTAAATGTGTATAGATCTGCTGCTTTGTATTATCTGGCAAGTATCTCTGGCACTTGCTCAGTAATTCCTGATAGGTTGATATGACAGCTGTAGCTCTGCTTTGGAGAGACCACGGACTGTCGAGTTTCCACTTACTAAGAGATGAAATTGTCTGTCCAGAGATCTACTTTCCTCAGCATTAAATTGATATTTCCCCATTGTCAGAAGGGTGAAGTCTGGGTTTTGTGAATATTTCACTTGCAGGACACATAATTTTCCCTATAGATTATGTGTTCCCTCAAAGGGTGTCTCTTGCGCGGTGGGACATGGATTCCTTGCGAATCCCGAGCACTGGTTGTCACGCTGACCATCAGTTTGTTTTTCACGTTGCACGCACTCAATTACTAAAACTTGACATTTGAAACCCATAGTGTCATTCAAGTGTTCCAGCTGAGAAAATGTATACCTTTTTTAATAACCAATAATGTTACATTATGAAAGCTGGTTCTAAAGAAGGATGAATAAAATATACACAGTTTCAGAGAAGCGCCAACGAGAAGCGCCGATGTCAGCGAGATATCTAACATCTTAAATATCTGGACCTGTCTGTGATTCCAAATTGCGCAATGTGAAATGTGTTTTGACTGAAAACAAATGCAGCATTGAAATGCAGCCAATGAGAGAGCAAGAAATGGGGCATGTGAAGTTTCAGTAGGAGGAGTCCTGATGTATCTGCAACAGAACATCAACTAAGATGGCTGCGGTATCAAGAATGTCTCATTGGACCAAAGAAATAGAGTAAAAATTTGTGGAACATTGCCAGGAGTACCAGTGCCTATTTGATGTTTCATCTGAACTGTACCACAACCGGGTGGAGAAAGAGAAGAGTTGGGGAGAAATTGTTAATTCTCTTGGACTGTCATTGAAGCAAATAGGTCGATTTTTCAGGGGGTGGTACTTATATGCTAAAGAAGGTACTAAAAACATACACTTCATATTCTGAAATGCATAACATATGATTATGCATTTGTTTTCATATCTTGTATCGCTTCTCATGTGTACTCTGTTGTTATGTAATTTGGAGTCCAGACAGAGTCGTCGTGGATTTGTCAATAGTGAAATATTTTGTAATGTTTGTAATGTAATGTTTTGTAATGTTTGACCCCTGTCGCTGATTCCTCATGTAATTTGAAAACCCTACGACTTCCATGACAAGACAGACAGTTGTGTAATATGAACGGTACCACAGTCCAACATCTTTGAAATTTGTGTTGTGCGTAGGAGGCTTTAGTATGAGCAATATGATGCAGGTGAGGGAGACGAGTAGGCACGCTGGTCAAGCTTCGTCAGCGTGGCTTTCGAACAGTGCTGCCGAGCATTCATCTAGCGAATCTCCACTCTCTTCCTAACAAAACGGATGAACTACATCTTCTCACCCATACAAACAAGGACTTATCAAACTCTGCTGCCTTGTGCTTGACAGAAACCTGACTGAGTGAAGCCATTCCAGATAGCACATTACATCTGCTGGGCTTTCAGCTGCTCAGAGCGGATCGCATCGTGGATTTAACAGGGAAAACGAAAGATGGTGGAACATGCTTTTACATCAATGAAAGTTGGTGTACAGATGTAACAATGTTAAATAAGATGTGCTGTCCTAATTTGGAAGCGCTCTTTAATTATAAGCCATTCTACACGGCGCAGAAATTTTCCTCATTTATTCTGCTGAGTGTGTATATCGCGCCAAACGCTTACGTAAGTGCCGCGCTGCAATCGCCGGCTGATCAGATCACAGACACGGAACAACAATATCTGGACTCAGTTATTTTTATTCTTGTGGATTTTAATTAAGCAAATCTCATACGTGAACTGCCCAAATAGACACAGCACATTACATGCCCAGCTAGAGACAGGAACATACTTGATCACTGCTACATAACAATAATGGATGCATATCGCTCTGTCCCAAGTGCAGCTTTGGGACTCTCTGATCAATGTCTGGTTCATCTTCTTCCAACCTACATACAGAAGTTAAAATCAGCCAAGCCGATAGTAAGGACTGTAAAGTACAAAAACTACAAGCCTGCTTTGATTGCAGGGATTGGAGAGATTTTTGAAGCTGCAGCCACCGAACTGGACGAGCTCACAGATACTTTTACATCATATATCAATTTATGTGAGGATATATGCATTTATACTAGGACTTATATAACATTCAACAATGACAAACTGTGGTTTACAGTAGAGCTCAGGCAGCTTTGTCAGGCCAAAGAGTATGCTTTCTGGGGTGGGAATAAAGTATTGTACAATCAGGCCACGAACACACTGAATAAGGAAATCAGAGTTGCTAAAATAAGATACTCTGAGAAGCTGAAAAACAACCCTGCATCAGTGTGTAGTGGCATTAAACAACTTATGTTACAGGATTACAGGACTCCTACCCCCAACCTTGTGGTGGACCAACAGTAGAATGTGTTCTAAAAGACTAGGAAAGCTTCAGGCCCAGATGGTGTTTCACCCGCGTGTCTTAGATCCTGTGCTATCCAGCTGTCCCCCATCTTCACACAGATCTTCAATAGATCATTAGAGCAGTGTGAAGTTCCATGCTGCTTTAAACATTCAATCATCATTCCTGTCCCAAAGAAACCAATAATCACAGGACTTAATGACTACAGACCTGTCGCCCTGACATCTGTGGTCATGAAATCATTTGTAAGACTGGTGTTGGCCCACCTTAAGGACATCATTGCACACTTTCTAGACCCCCCTTCAATTTACTTATTGAGCAAACAGGTCTGTGAAGTTAACATGGGATTGCATCATATCCTGCAATTTTTGGACAGACCAGGGACATAGGCAAGGATCCTTTTTGTGGACTTCATTTCGACTTTCAACACCATCCTCCCAGCTATACTCCAGACTAAACTACACCAGCTCTCTGTTCCCATGTCTATCTGTCAGTGGATTACCAGCTTTCCGACGGACAGGCAGCAGTTTGTGAGACGGGACATTCACTCCCAGTTCCTGTACAGTCAGCACTGGTTCCCCCCAGGTATATGTGCTCTCCCCACTGCTCTTTTCCCTCTACACCATTGACTGCATCACCAAGGACCCCCTCTGTCAGGCTCCTGAAGTTTGCAAACAACACCACTGCCATTGGCCTTATCCGAGATGATGATAATTCTGCATACAGAATGGAGGTTAAACAGCTGGCTGTCTGGTGCAGTCAAAACAACCTTGAGCTGAACATTCTCAAAATGGTGGAGATGATTGTGGACTTTAGGAGGAACACCCCAACACTGACACCCCCCTCACCAGTCTAAATAGCACTGTGACAGCAGTGGAGTCATTCAGGTTTCTGGGCACTACCTGATGTAGGAGACCCACATTGACTCATTGTGAAAAAGGCCCAGCAGAGCTTGTACTTCCTTCTCCAGCTGAGGTAGTTCAACCTGCCACTGGCACTGCTGATACAGTTCTACTCCGCAGTCATTGAGTCTGTCCTCTGCAGTTCAATAACTGGCTGGTTTGGTTCAGCTACAAAATCAATATCACAAGACTACAAAGGACAGTTCAGACTGCTGAGAGCAATATTGGTTGCCCCTCCCCTCCCTTCAAGAACTATACACTTCCAGAGTGAGGAGAAAGGCTGGAAAAATCACTCTGGGCCCCACTTACCCTGCCCACTACCTTTTTGAACTGTTGCCTTCTGGCCAATGCTTCAGAGCTTTGAGCATCAGAACAGTCAGTCACAGGAACAGTTTTTTCCACCTCATGAACAGTTAAAATTGCCCCATTGAGCAATAATTCTGTGAAATACACAGTTTAGTTTTTTTAACATATTATCCAACACATCCAACCTCTTCTGCCATTACATTCCCTTGCACTGTATATAACAGATTTGTATTAGATTTTCACTATGTATATGTATGTGTGTATGTATGCGTGTGTTTGTATATATACTTTCTATGTATGTATATGTATTTTTATTTTTTATTCAGTTTTTAATTATTTTTTATTATTATCTATGTCTTGTTACTGTTTTGTATTGATGTGCACTGGAAGCTCCTGTCTGATTCTTATTCAGATTCTGATTGATTGCAATGCTTGCCTTAGCAAATACTGCAAATAAAATAGCCGGCAATCTGAGATGGATTTACTGCATCATGAATAAGTAGCATATTTGGCTATATATTTTATTTTTAGTTTAGCTCACATAGGTCTTTGATGAGTGAAAATCTGCCCATTTGTCTCTTATTATAGCTTGTGCTTAAGTGAAGAGTCCTTTTGGTTGTGATGTGAAGCACTGTGAGGGCATTTTCACTTCACAAACATTTTTACAACTTGCCTTTGACAGTCAGTAACCCAGCAGGCCATGGTTCACAGTTACTTCCAAAGCAACCACCTCAGAGTAGCACACACCAGACTAGCTAAATATAACTGTCCCAATCAAAATCACAGAGACCAAAGGTGGTCGTTTCTGGTTTAGTCGTCAGGATTAATTAACCAGCACAGGACACAGTCTGTGCAAATTACAGAGCAATGTAAGGTACTGTATGAGGCTGGATATGAACACATGGAGGCCATAATATATCCAAGTGCACTGCACACGTATTCCCTGCAAATGCACACATCGTGTTACCTGTCTGGCACTCCAATTTAATCATCTGATTTGTTCTGGGTTGGTTCAACCCAAACTCAGCCTAACTACCTGTGTAATACTCTCAAGTTAGCACAATTCATGTGGCAATGATTTGCACTTATTTCCAAACTGTATTTTTGCACCCTTGAAGGGCACTTTGAGAAGGGGACGCCACTCGAAGGGTCATTACAAACAAAAGTAAGAAAGTAAATTTATTTCACATAGGACCCTGTCACAAGACATTTAGAGATGGCTACATTTAATCTGTAATGTCATGCTCCCTTCAGAGTGCCCACATCAAGAGCTCTGTCCTTCGTGGTGAGTAGGGCAAAGGGATGATCACTTTCGATTGGAATTCGCCCTTGGTCTGCCAGCAACCAGTGGTGTATGAGTTCCTGGCCCTCTCACTGCCCCTTTTATTCCCTAAACACCCTTTGAATAACCACATCTTTAATAAAGGTTGGGGGAATGTGATATGGTGGCCCTGGGCCATTTACAAAGGACCAGTCAGGTCTAAACAGGTCATAGACTGTGGTTGAGGCCTAAACAGTCCCATACAATAATGAGCCAGACTCTTCTGTAACACATTAAACCAAAAACACGGCCCATTCTCTGCCAGTTTACACTGCCACTGTAACAGCAGCATGCAAGTTTTTAATGGAAGCTACGCACATATGTTGTTAATGTTTCACAAATGATCATAACATTGTCACATCAATGTGCTTTACCAATGACATTCCCTCAGTGCCTTGTTCATATCTTTAATAAGGATTTATAATGTCGTAAAAAATGGGCTTGAATTAAACAAGATCATCATACAAATTTTCTAACATCCGTCAAATTTAAAACAAGCAAAGCAGTTCCACATTTGCTGCTTTCTTAGTAGCAGAAAACATTTTCTTCCCTTGAGCTCCTGTTAAATTGTTTCATTGCTACACTTAGAAAGCCCTTTGACATGGAGTAGAAGGCATCATTCGCTTACAAAGCCTCACAATGAAAGCCATGCACGCTGCAATAAGCCCTGCTTTGTTTCCAATACATCCATGGTAAAACATTTATTAGTCTAATTACAGCAGGCTCCCATTGAATTTTCTTCCTGTGTTACAGATGCGTTGGCGGAGTTCCCATGTCCTGTCACAATGTTGTTTTATTCAGCAGTGTTCCACTGGGATGGAAATTTGGTGGAATTTGGTTTAACTAACAAAATTAGCTTTACCTCAGTCTCAAATGACCTTCCGCACCTTTGCTTCATAAGTGTCAGTGCGTCATTTGTTGGCACAGGAAGTTATGCTTTATGTTTCTTCAATGTTGTTATGCTTATCTTAAGGAATATAGTTCATGAGGGATAGGATTAAGAATGAACACAAATTTTGTATAATGGCTTAAAAGTTTCCGTTGAGCAGTCTAAATGTTAAAAGTATAGTTCACCCAAAAATGAAAATTCTCTCATCGTTTACTCACCCTCATGCCATCCAAGATATAAATTACTTTCTTTCTTCAGCAGAAAACAAACAATGATTTTTAGTATAATATTTCAGCTCTGTAGGTCAAGTGAATGGTGACCAGAACCATAAAGTAATCCTAATGACTTCTGTGGTTTAATCTATATCTTCAAAAGTGATATAATAGGTGTGGGTCAGAAACAGATCAATATTTAAATCCTTTCTTTACTATAAATATCCACTTTCACTTTCTGAAAGTGGAGATTTATTGTAAAAAATAATTGAAATATTGATCTGTTTCTCACCAAAGTGATTGCATTGCATCAGAAGACATATATTAAGCCACTAGAGTCTTATGGATTACTTTAATGATGCCTTTATTTGATTTTTGGAGGTTCAAAAGTCTTGTCACCATTCACTTGCATTGTATGGCCCTACTAACTTAACCTACTAACATTTGTTGTAGCTTTAAAAGAATAGTCCACTCAAAAATTGTATCATCCTCATGGCGTTCCAAACCAAAATTATTTTCTTTCTACCATAGAAATCAAAAGTGCTGTGCTTTTTTTTCATGTAATTGAAATAAAAGGGACTTACATTTTGGTTTGTTTCTGAAAAAAGGCTATCATATGTCTTCAGAAGCCTTGGAATATAGCAAATCTTATTGACCATTTTTATGACTTTTTCTTAAATTTGCAGTGCTTTTGCATCGTTTTTTAATTTAGAAAGCTTCTGTACCCATTAATTTATAATTGAATGAAAAGAGCTACAAGTACAGTATTCAAAATTCTCCTTTTGTGTTCCACAGAGGCAAGAAAGTCATATGGGTTTGAAAGATGAGGATGAGTATATGACCCTGTTTAGAACTGGTATTAAGATGCATTTTGGGCAATCAGCTTGAAACGTGACTAAAACAGGGTCCAGAGATTTGAGATTTGTCCATTTTAACCAAATTCGGAGGTGGTTGAATATCGTCAAGAATGCATGTAACCATATTAGTCTCAATTTGTAAACACTCATTCATTCTAATACGTATGGACAGCAGAAAAACACCACCAACTCATCTGTCAATTAACTACTGTACTAAAACAATAGTTTAAACTTCAGTTAATACAGTTACACTAAAATGTAGTCACACTAAATTTAGTTAAACAAAATTTTAGCATACACTAAAATAACTGAGAATTATGCTCTAAGTGTTACTTAGTATAATTGGGAGACACAATGCACTTTATTATCATGTATTAATACACTTAAATAGTGATTGATGTAATGTATGTAATCATAAAATCAGAGACTCTCCCCTTGAAATCTGAACACAAGTGGTCAAAAGAGTCACATATTACAACCAGGTGTAAATAGCGATGCGTTTCATCAATCTTTGATTGTATCGTCCAAACACATCTTAAACTGGGTCAATGATGACAGTAGTTTCATGTTTCGGCAAATGATTTCTTTAACCCAGGTATTGCTTCAAAACGCCTAATTGTTTCCTGAAATCCTTCAGTGTGCAGTGAGAGAAATCTTCCCTCACCATGTTATCTGCCTCAGTGCAACTGTCTTTTTGTGTGGGCACTACTCTCTTTTAAACTATGGTCTATATAATCCTGTTTTGATTGGAGCTTAAGTCTCCCCTGCAGAGACTGGTGCCTCATAGCTGCTCAGACAGGGAGGCCCCCGAGTGTTGGGCCATCCCCAGAAAACAGACTCTTTAAGCAGCACGGTAGATCTCGGCTTCATGCCATTCCTTGCGACTAGACGCATATCCACTGTGTACCACCCATTTGAGAGGAGCTCATACCACAAAGAGATAGAAGGGGAGGGGGCCATGTGGTTTACTTTAGCTTTCACAATGTCTCCAGCCAGCAATTAAGGTGGTAGTAGTGGAACGGGGATTTGTGAACTCTGTGAAAATGTACCATGATCTTAAATATTTTCTGTTCTTATTGCTTTTCTTTTTTCTTGAATGAGAGGATGTTGACAGTGTTTTATAGTGTTAAGGCAAGCATCACTATTACTGTTGCTTATATTTACAACCTGATCTCAGGACAATTACCTGACTGTGACTAAAAGTTTTCAGTATACAGTATATTAATATTACATTTATTACACATATTGCGACAGTTCAAAGATGATATGTCCACTGTGTGGTGCTGAACGTGAGTACAATTTTCTTCCAGTCAGAGGAGGGTTTCAAGGTGATCAAGATATAAAAACAATCCACAAAACCTAGCCATGGTTTACGCCTCTCATCCACATTGGAACAGCATTTCTCTCCATTTTCGGAAACTAAACGTTTTTCTCAGACTATTGAATATTCTCACTAGTACTGCATACTTTGGAAAATAATGATGTTAGTAAATGTAAAACAGAGTTTTGTTTTTAATTTTTTTTTTTTTTAGCAAAAACATATTTGTTTAGATGTCTGCCTAAGGAGTGTACAATTTTGCTAGTATGGAACCACCCAGAACCCACTAGAAAATGCATAGCAACGCACCAAAGAACACACAGAACACACTAGCAACCACTAAGTAGTGTGCTAATAAAACACACAGACCAGCAAAGCAAACAAATAGCAACACCTTGTCAACAACCCACCACACCCTAGCATGATGGCAGCAAGTTGTTAATATGCAAACACCACTAAAATTTCTTAAGAAAATCTGAAATTTAGTTCACTTAACCATGGAAAAAAAGAAGAAAAAATTATGTCTTGTATTGACTAAAGCTGGTAGACAAATACGCAGACAACAAACACACAGAAGATGCATGGGAGATTGCGCAAGGCATGCACACATTTTGTGAAAAGGTTAAAGGCTAAACACATACTGTAGTAAAATGTCTTGAATTAAAGGCTTGCACTGAACACTAGCCATTAATTTAGAGGCCAGTGATAGCATGTATTCAGCATGCAATTGGTGTTCCGCTCTAACAAACTGCCTGTCTTTGCTTCAGACATGCTGATGAGAGGAGAGGGTAATGAGTGTGTAATACAGAGATGAAGGGCAGACAGATCATGTCTCAGAATAACCTCACCTGGACTCAGATTTTCTATTTTAGTCAGCTACATAAAAACCCTAAGGTTGAATGACGTTTTTGACATTTCTCAAGGAGCATGTAACTATGATAAAGTTTATTCGTACTATAATTGTCCAGAATCTATGATTCACCAAAGAGATAAACAGTTCCATTCTGCTTTGTTTAGATGAATCATACTGGTGTCACGGTTTCTGTCAGTTTGTCTATTTCCATACCTATCCTCCATTTGCCATATAGCTGACACTTTTATCCAAAGCTATTCTTAAAAAATGCACTTTTTGTATTCGATGAAAGCTTAAAAGTCACAGGTTTGTAACAACATAAAGGTAAGTAAATTATTTTGGGCAATTTACTATTCAATATTGAGAAAGACTTGCCTAAAGATTCTTCTTTAGGTAATAAATTTAATCTTTTGCCTCATTTAATAAATGTTTCAAACTGGATTAAATTAAATTAAACTAATTAAATTAAAAAGTAATCCCTTCAGTAATCTAAATATCTTTTTTAATGCAGCTGTAATGTGATTCAAACTATTGAACTGAAAATATAGCTAAAAAGGAATAGTTACTCATTTTTTGTACTCGAAACCATTTTGGATAAAAATTATCTGTTAAAAAAACTACTTAGTATTCATAATTTTCATTAACATGCCAAATGACTAACATTCTGTCATCATTATGTCTTCATTATTCATAACACACATGTTGGGTTTCCATGTTTTATGGGGACTTTCCATAGACATAATGGTTTTTGTACTGTACAAATGTAATATTCAATCCCCTAACCCTAACCCTACCCCTTAACATAACCCTCACAGAAAACTTTCTGCATTTTTACATTTTCAAAAAACACAATTTAGCATGATTTATGTGTTCATGTGTTCCTCGTGGAGACTGATAAAATGTCCCCACAACTTCAAAAATTTTAGGTTGTACTATCCTTATGAGGACATTTGGTCCCCACAAATTGATAAATACACGCTCTCTCTCTCTCACACACACACACACACAAACACACACACACACACACACACACACACACACAAGCTCTCACACAAGCAAAAGTGCTGTGTACTGAATATGAGTAAGCCTATAGGCATAAGGCCATAGGTACTACAGCACAATTAAATATCGAGTAACTGACATTTCAGGAACAATATGGTCAGATATTTTGTTTATTTTGGTTTCACCAACAAGCACCAAATAGTTCTTAAAGAAGCCAATATAGGATCAAGCATTGGAATTATATGTACTGTAGCAAACACAGACAGAGTGTTACAAACTGTAAAAACACATTTCATTTGGGAATGATGAAAACCATTGCAATAGGTAGGTACTTTTATAATAAGAAGTCATAAACAAATAAAATGATTGTATTCAAATGGGGGGAACTGAGAAATAATTCCATGCATCATTTAAGTACAAAGTACAAACTTTGTACTAGGTACAAAGTTGCCTAGCCGAGATGGAGGTGGGTGTTAGACTGAAACTGTGGGTGTTATGGCACCAGAAAAGTGTGAAAACAACAGAGACTGTAGACTGCAGCACAAAGTGTCTAAATTCAGACCAGAAGCCTCTTACTGTACTTCACAAGAATCTTGTCAATCACACAACCAATAAAACAAGCATACTTTTAAACTGTAGGCATGCTGCACTTTGTACTTCTTATTGTAATCTGCAGTCAAGGGTGATTTTTGTCCGAGACCACCTAAAAGTGTGAGAGCGTGAGGAAGGTGTGATTTAGGCCTTGACCTGCCCACCTCAAAGAACTTCTATGTTGGATAAGTACTCTTTTTATTTTTTTACCCCTCCAGCTGCTAAACTTCCTGCACATTGCTTCACCTCCATAAAACCCTTACAGCACATATCACACATTCAAATTGTTATGCACCTGAAGTGTTTTAATCAAAGCTCCCTTTTGACCAAAGCAAAACAATATCTCTTACTCCTCAGAGATATTTGTATCAGCTACGAGATAGATATTGCCCATTTGGGTCCTTGCTGGTAATTCTATATGCACCACTCTTTTATTATGGTTTAATAAGGGCTGTTTTGGATTAATCCTCGCTTGAAACCACCGGCTAATGTGGCTACTAGACCCCAATAAAATTCAATAAATGGAGAGTTGTTGCCACACATAAATGAGAATGTACAATCATGATGGAGGGTTTAATTTTGTCCATGGCAGCAGGCATGGAAGCTTGGCCAAAAGTGACTTTTGTCTCCACATACCGCTGTCTGCCCATAAAGGGAGCTCAGGGCTCCAGCTAATGTCTTTTAAATATATGTAACTGTACTCAGCGGCACTGATAAAGAACATATGTTAAAGATCCTTCTAGTAAGACCTGAACTAGAGTCCGGAGGAAGGTGGTGATGCTGTGGTCGACTCGGGGCTTTGACCTCTTACGTGATTACGAGACCTCAAGCCCTCAAGGGAAGATATGAGGTCTTGTGTGGCTGTCTTAGTGAAATAAAACAGCTGGCTTAGTCTGGCGGTGCCATAGGTAAAGCAGTGCTCACTAGCAATGGAACAAGCTATGGAAATGGAAAAGATGTTATTAATGATAATTAAAGATAACATGAAATTGAAAGTGACCCTATTTACTTTAATAAAGCGATTGTTCAGCCTAAAATGATAAGAGTAAAAATATGTTGTGGACAGGATTTAAGTTGACTTGAAGAGAGCGGCTAGAATGGAAAGAACCAATGCCACCTATTGTCTGAAACCTCATATCAGCTCTGCCTAGAATTCTTGCTCCACTGGGAATAATATAGAGTCCATATCCACTGTGGCACCTGCCATGTTGAAACCAAGATGACCTGGCTCAAAAATTAGGCTGTAAATAATATAATACATCCTTTTGGCTTCAAGTCTGTAACTAAACATTAGGAGAACTTTTACATTGGTAGATGCATAAAAGCAGATCTCTAAAATGATGTTAAACCCCTGTAATGCATTAAAATACCACAATGACCTAATCCTTATGGATGCAGATGGAGTTGCATGAAAACCACAAAGTAGACTTAGTAATGCACTTTATCTTCTATGCTTAAAAAAACAAAACATTATTGACTGAACACAATGTCACCTCTAAAAACACTTAAAATCTACATCATTTCCTGAAATTAATATTGTAGAATGTAGAAATGACATCACCCACCCATATGGGTACTAAACTCAATGGGTCCCATTCACACTATTGCATTGGATCATTAGTAAGAAGCCATTAAACAAATGCATAATTGCCGATTAGGGTTAGTCTGAGACTATGGATGGATGGGTGGGTGGATGGATAGATAGAATACAAGAATTAAAGGAATAGTTCACCCAAAAATTACAATTAGAAGATGATAGAGCTATGTCAGGTCCTTATAATGCAAGCACACGGGGGCCAGCACTTTGACAGTCCAAAAGTCACATTTAGGCAGCATAAAAGTAATCCATGTGACTCCAGTCGATTAAAGAATGTCTTCTGTAGCAAATCAATAGGTTTATGCAGGGACGTCACTAGGATTGGAAGACAGGGGGGGCTTAGCCCCCAGGGTATTTGTAACTTGCGTTTGCTAAATCTTTGCACTCACATCTAGAGCTACACTTATGTGAACAACCAGTCAAGAAACCAAGATGTTAACAAGTAAAACGAGACAGACATATCCTCTTCTTCCATTTCTACTTGTTACGATTCCCCATTGTCTTCCTTGTGTTTTTCCCTCACCTTCACTCCAAACTCCAATTCCCACAATTCCCGGCCTTCATCACAGCCAACTCTCCCTCATTGTGTGCACCTGTTTGTCGTTATCCCTGTTTATTTAAGCCCTGTTGTTTCTCCACTCATTGTCAGTTGTTAGATGTGTAATGTCCTTGTTTTGTCAAGCTTCAACCGTGTTCCTGCCTGTTCCCATCGTAGATGTTAATTTTGTGTTTATATTTTGATTTTCCCCTCGTGGATGTTTCTTTTGTTCTCAGTGTTTGGTTTGCTACCTTTTTCACCGTTTTTTCATTTCAACAATAAAGCTGCATATAGATCCTCACTCCTCGTCTGCTCCTTCGTTACACTACTCTGTTAAAGAAAAGTTACTGTAATGTTAGCTTTTAGACACATCAAAGCTGCATGGGGGAATTTACTTAGGCCAGACTTTGCTCCTGATGAGTTATTCTATAAGCAATTACTTAAATGCTATCTGTCTGCTCATGTAAATGTATGATAAAGTAATTACATTTAGGTAACATCTACGTATTTATTTGATTTATCACAGCCAATGAATGCAGAAAGTTAAATTGGTATAGCTAGCATATATAATAAATATACTAATTTAGTTTAGGTTATGCATAGTGCCTAGACCTGCCAACAAATGCTTATTGTTAGAAGAAAACAAAACAATCCTTAGACCTATAGACCATTACTGAACTCAATCACACCGGCTCCCTCAGAATCTACTGGCCTGCCAATCTCCTGCGGCTGCTTCTCTTTCTCTCTGCTAAAATATCTTCGAATATCCATCTTATCTGCTCAATGAATTGAAGGATACAACGGTAATAGCATTAACAGGGACCCTATGACATTTAGTTTTCAGTGACAACAACATTCTATGGGGATTGATATTGTTTTATATGCCTATTATAGAGATAGGTTATATTATTGGCAAAGAATAAAGAGTTGTGATTAGCTTGCTAAGTTAACCATTTCTTGTATTTTGCTTGTTCACTCTAGCTAGACTACAGTTGTCCATAGCAAACCAAAATATCCCCTTTCCTTTACCTCAAGAAAACGTAGCTAAAGGTAAGCAGGTAATTAAAAACAACTTAAAATTTCACTCTGTATCACGACACTTCCCAATCCTCCTTTCACCATTAGCGTGTGTATCGGTGTGTGTTTGCATAGCGAGTTCAACTTCAGACCAAACTAGAGTAACGACGAGACGAGATGAATCCTCCAGGGGCCAGGGTAGGTCAGGGTATATTCTGGCAAAATCACGTCTAGCAATCGGCAAAATGTGGTACACTCCATTTACCAACAAGCGATGTTGATAACTCGCAAAGCACGATGTTCTTTCCCGTTTTCCCAGCACGATACCATAGAACGGCATAAAGTAAGAGGGGTGAGAAGTAAGAGGTGGGGCACCAGTAAAAACATTTACTTGCTGCGCTCCGGTCTGCAATGCTCTGAAAGCTGCCACAGTTCACACCAATGCAACGAGACGGTGCGGGCATCACATCTTGATAGCACAACGACTCTTTGTACTTCTGTCCAACTTCATAGAATGTATAACTTTGTTGTGTCTAATTCTAAATATGAATGAGGATACGGTTATTGATAAATCGAATTGTTATTGTTGTTCTTATTATCATTTAGGGGGGCTTAGGAACATTTTGGGGTAGCTTCAGCCCCCCTAAAATAGGCCTAACGACGTCCCTGGGTTTATGAAATAAACAAGTTGATATTTAAATGTTTTTAACTTTAAATTGGCACTTCTAACCAGGGCTCTGATACTGTTTGAAATGGCCAAACTCTTGTGTGACTTTCGTTCTTCTTTTGTAAATAAGCACCGGTTCCAAATTCTCTCGTGAACTCGCCGATGCACTCACTTCACGCTTCGCATCAGCTGCTTGCAAGAAACACTTTTAAAAGTGAATAACATTTTAATTAATAAAACATATACATTTGTTCAGAAGTCATTCATTGATTGATTGGAGTCATGTGGATTACTTTTAAACTGCCTAAATATGACTTTTGGTCCATCAAAGTGCTGGCCTGTTTACTTTCATAATAAGGATCTGACAGAGCTCTTACTTCATCTAAAAATATTAATTTGTTGTCTGCTGAAGACAGACAGTCATACACATCTGGGATCAGGGTAAGTGAATAATGAGAGAATTTTAATTTTAGGGTGAACTATTCCTTTAAAGTAATACATTTAGGTTTAAGCTTAGAACAAGTAAAACAATAATCTGCCAATGGAACAAGTAGACAACATACAAATTTTGAACAGTATCAAATATATGACAAAACTAACAAAAAAACGGTTCAAAAATTATTTTAAAATGACAATGTGTTTGTTTAAGCAAGTATTTCAGGAGTAAGCTATTTTTTGTACGTCTAAGTTAAGACCAATTAATTTGGACATTTTGATATCTGTTCTTGACAAAGTTATATTTGACATATTACATATTTTTATTACATGGCTCCCAGGGCAATCGATTCTGATTGGTCAATCAAGCCACCAAGCAGTCTGATATTTCTGAATAATGATGAACATTTGGGAATAAAGTAATAATTCAACAGTCATTCAGATATGGCAAGTCAGCTTTCCTTCTACTCTTGTATCACTCTGAAGTCACACAAACTTTTCTTGATCGATTTTTCCATATGTGCGTTAATTCAAACGTTGTCACTATGAGCACAAATTTCCCAAAAGTACAGCGACTCTACATGAGATTTTGTCCAGATTGAACATGCTCTTTCTCAATACTCTCGCCAAAAAAAGTCATTTTTAGGGCTAATGATCCCAGATTTCCTTTGCCTCAGTGGGCACCCAATGCCCCATTACACAGTTATTGAAAACAGCAAATTATTTCAACATTTATTGTCCCAGGCGAAGTTATTAATCCGGCAATGTCATAACTTCCATCTCCGCCATCTGCTTTGGAACAAATGTGTCATTCAGGCAGCAAATGGTCTATACATGACAGAAATGATGTGAAGGAAATTGCAAAGCACAGAATGACCACTAGCTCACATGCCTCGACTGCATTTCCTGTTTGTGGTTGCACTTGTTCACTTGTTGAAGCATGCCTTAATAATAGAACCAAATGAAGATAATGAAAATGCACTCCATTAGATTAAAAGGAAGCCATGGACTCAACTAGACCAGAAACTCATGCCACAAGCAAATAGACACACAAGGAAAATACAGGCATCCTCAGTATGATTCTCTGCGTTTAAGCTGCCGCATAGTTTACTGAAGTGTTTTTATGATTAAAAGAGAATTGCAAGATGACAAGAGGAAATGGGCAACACAAACTTTTGATGCGTGTACAGACATGGTATACCATAGCCAACATTAATGTATGTCCTTGTCTTTCTTTCTAACACTGTGCTTAAAGGAATGGTTCTCCCAAAAATGAAAAGTCTGACATCAGTTACTTACCATGATGATGTTCCAAACCCATATGACATTCTTTCTAATATTTGAATTAGGGCTTTCGATTTAATTATGTGAAAAATAAATTAACCATGTGTGTTTATGATGCAAATGCATCCGTCTAACGTAGCTGTACATTGATGTGTCCTTTGAAAAGCCCTTACAATAAGTCAACCTTCGACAGATTGGCAAATTAAATTGAAAAAAATGGCTGTGAACTGTAGACTAATGAGAGGCTTATGTACAATAATTTACAAATAAACAATATATAGAATTCTAAAGTCAATTTTTGTTTTATCTTATCAAAGCTTTACTTGTCTGTCACAGTAACGTATTGCCTTTTAATTATCTGAATTATAATTTTTTATAATATCTATATTTTATATATAATTATTTAAATATAACTTTATAATTATTTAATAATTTTATGTTGAATTATTGTTATTTGAGGGTCTTTCTCAGCATATCTCAGCAATATTTAAACATGTGAATCATTCAATTAATTAGTTGGCATACCATTTAAATAATTCGATCAATTTAATCGATTGACAGCCCTAATTTGAATAATTGTCCCATTGGCTGGATTCATTATAATGCCAGTAGATAGCAACCTACTATAATGCTTAATAGACCATCCAAAATGTCAAAGAAGTAGTTCATGCGACTCATGCTTCATGTTCCTTCAAGTCTTATGAAGGCATTCAGGTCATTATTCACTTTCATATCCAAAAAGATAATTAACGAATTCTGTAAACGGCACTGAAATCCAATATGGCGGCTATGTCAATAACATCAAGACTCATTGGTTCTTGCATGCCTCGCGACAAAACGTCATATCGCAACCTCATTGGCTCTTTTTGGGTGAACTATTCCTTTAAGAGAGACAGTGAAAGATGGAGAATTCATTCTGTAATTCTGCACAACAACAAAAACAACACAGATGCAGATTTGTATGCAGTAAAAATGGTTTTATAACTGTTGGTGGTCTTCCTTTTAATGAATCCACTTCAGTATGCTTCTATCTTGGCTGTCAGTTTCCAGATTGGTGTGGTGTTGGTGTGACCCCCTAGGTGACATCTGTGAACAGTTCATTAACTTGTAACCCACAGCAGATGGGTGTTTAAATAGTTAGTAAGTTTACACATACATTGACTATGTGAAGAGTTTATGGACCCCATTCCTGCTTCAAAGATGGACTAAAATTGTGAAGTTCTTAAAAGGCTGGTACCATTTTTTTTTTCACATATTCAGCAGTAGCTATTTCCAGGCATTTCAACATGATTTGATAATACATAATATTAAACACTATACAGTAATTTAAGAGATCACACCTTTCAAGTTCATGCTAAAGAGTTTGTACAAGTCATACTAACCTCTTTAATGATACTTTTATCATACTTATTTGTCCTTTTTGGAGATTGACAGCCCTTTGTCACTATCTACTTTCATTAATTTTATTTAAAAGAGCAGCTCAGGCATTCTACAAAAACATGTTGTTGTATTCCATGAAAAAAAGAAAGAAAATCATACAGGTTTGAGATGACATGAGGGTGAGTGATAACTTTTTTTTTTTTTTCCTTTTTGGGTGAACTATTCATTCATTTTATGAATTGATGAACATGAAGTGATTGTCTGAGATGATATCATTAACTATGGCTTGTTATGACAGCCAAAAACGGTTCAAGTTGAGCATGAAATTCATTTTTATTTCAAATAACACTTAAATGGTTGTTCTCAATCTAGTTCATTCGTTTTAGTTAGTTTTACATAGTAATATATATATATATATATATATATATATATATATATATATATATATATATATATATATATAGTCTGTATAATTTCATTAATCTAAGTTAGACTATTCCATGTTTATAAGGACTTTAGAATTTTCTAAATTTTCTAAATATTTTCATAAGATAGAATAAAGTTTAGTATGAAAATGATTGATAAATCATGATTTGTTTGTGAAAACGTCCGTACACAGATTTCATGCATTAATATGTGCATATGCAAAGTTAGTGAATGAGGCCCAATGTTACTATGGTCTTTCCTAAGTTCAACAGCTAACTCAAACTTAAACCTAACTATAAAGTCTAACCCCTTACCCAAACCTAACAATAAGTTTAATAGGAAATAGCACAGAAGAAAGAAATTATCGGGTTTGGAATGAAACAAGGGAAGCATATTACAGGCTATTTCCATACGTCAATCATTTGTATTGCAGACATTTATATGAAATGAGTAACCAAGTTTGTTCACAGATGTTTCATTTCTTAAAATAAAGGTCACGTCCATACTGAAATGTTTTCATTTGAAAACACATATTTGTCTCTGGAACTTTGCATTCACACTGCATTCCTTCAAAGGTGACGGGAAGTTTACTCGGAATTGCTGTTCAATTGGATTTCAGACCGTACATGGAACAGCAATTTTTCGCATGCACATTAAAGGGATTAAGAGTTTTCATACATTTCTGTTTGGACCAGAAACTTTTGGAAAATGCTTGCAAATGGCAGTGTGGATGGAGAGAATTTAAAAAATGGAAACACCAATTGTGGACATAGCCCCTTATCCAACACTTTGGCTAAGTCAAATTTGGTGCCTGTATTCTATCAGTTGGAATTCTTTTTGTTGATAGCTTGGTCTCTGTGGGAATAAATGTTGTAAGAGCTAATTTGTTAAATATCTCACTATTTCTTATTTCTTGCACCATTTCCGAGCTGTCTTGAGACTACGTTGGTGCTGTCATTCTTTAAAGTTTAAACTGAATTGTAATCTTTTCTTTCAGGCATGTTTCATCCAACACCCCTAGACTACATATTTATAGTTACATATTTATACAATTACATCTAATTCTGTTTTGCTCCCTTTCTTTTTAATGGCTGAAAAGCTACTGACACCCCATACATGAATGAAATCCGTTTGACAGATTAGGCCCATTCTTTCAGAGGCAATGAATATACAGTGCACAGTGCAAGGTTAATTGGCCGTGACTCGAATTAAACCATTTTGGCAGAACTTACCTGAAGAGAAAATGTTTATTCCTTTTCTGTCTGATGTTGAGAATGAATAGACATTTGAAGAATGTGCTAATGCTGTAGCAGTGGATAGGATGATGCTATTTCAACCTATTAAGGGCTCTATTCTCTGTTGCCAATTGGGCGTATCTGTTGGTGCCCTGTGAAATGACAAACATTACATAATAGTGCTGGGACTTGGGACTTGAGTCGTTTGAGTTGGATGGGACGTTGGCATAATTAAAAAAATATACAATGGCACGAACTGCAACATGAACTGCGTTTTAATAGCACACAATATACACATTATCAATCAGTTGACAATATACTTCAGCTGCTGCAGGATGTGTAATCAACATAATACAGGATGCTTAAACCAAGTTTACACAATGAAGAACATTTACCAGCAAATCAGACAATCAGTTTCCACTGTTGGAGATTTTTGATTTGTTTTAAGTGGTTTGCAGAATACTTTAGCACTGAGGAGTATCAGGTACAGAGACATAATTTTCACCAAACATAATCAAAATAATAATAATTATAATAATAAAAATTAATAAATAAATCAATTTTATACCATATAAATGTAATAGCTATGTGGATGCTATGCTTTTCTATTTAGCTTTTTTGTTCTTATTATCTTCTTACAATAATAAGCTTTTTTGTTATCTTATTATTTCAACTCTAGCTGGTATTATAAACCTTTTCTTACACATTTAAACGCTGAAGGTGTCAATACTGAAAATATCGTAATGCTTTTTTATTAATCATCAATGTTACCGTTATTAGATAAACTTACCAACTATGTACACATGAGTTTGTGGCCATGCTAGTTGAACAACTAAGATTCTTATCCACAATATACAGTTAAAGCATAAAGCAGTCTGGACGTAAACATTTTGTGCAGTGAATAATTATTTTGTATCTATGCATGGTTTCTGTAACATTTCTATTAAAAACAAAGTACCTATTTGACCAAATAGGCTATACATGATGCACTCAGCCTTTTAGGGAGGGGAATGGAATGATTTTACATAAATACAGATAAGTCTTTCTTTCTTGTTTCTCGGGGCTATAACAGTTTGATTATCCTCTGTATTAGCTCTCTAGTCTCTTCTTCTCCTTTCAGTCCATGTCTTTTATCTCCTGTCGTAGCGCTGTGCTCATTCTACACCTTCGATCTCCACGCCCGGTCTTTCTTTAGTGTGCTTCCAGCTCAATTGACTCTCTTCTTCCTCTTTATATGGGATGAGATGTGAGCTATATGAACAGCTGCTATAGTGTTCCATGATGTCACAGTGGGGTCATGGGTCGCGGGACGTGTCACTGGCGAGGGAAGCAGCAGGAGGCATGGAGAGACAGTGTGAGAGGAGTGTAACCACATGAGTGTGAATAACACTGTTTGGGTGTGTGTATTTTCATCAGGGTAGGTTTATGGAGAGCATCGGTTAGCAGCTTCGTGGTCTTTGATCCATCGAAAAGTTTTTTACTGGCCAGCCCGGACCGAGGCCAGGTGGTCGCTGTGCTGGTTCTGGGCCCGGAAGTGCAGCCTCTGCTTGTTGGACTTCTTCTTCTGCTCTTTAGTTCGGTGCCCCTTCCCCGAACCTCCTATAGACAAAGAAAAAAAAGCACATTAGGATACACTGTAAAAACAAATTGCCAGGTAACCTTAAAAAATGAACTGATTTTATTCAAGTCAAAAATATGATCTAAAGCTGAAGTAAGCAATATTTGCACCACTACTAGCACCACCAAACAAAATTGCAACATTGTTTTCAAACAGTTTCCCGAACAGATAGTCCCGCCCCAAACTCACGCCATTGGTTGAGTCAATGTGGATGTGCTTTAACAGTTAGGCCGCTCAAACAAATAGAACAACATTTTTATAGCGCCACAGAGACAGTGTTTACAGTTTCGAGGAAATCAACCTACGAATGGCTTACTTATAGTTGTCTCTGCATATGGGACCGGAGAAAGTATTTCAACATCGGAAAAGTTACACAGTTCAGCTTTAATATTACTGAATCTACCTGACTACATTTGGTTACACCAGGGCTGTCCAGAAATATGACATGCGACCACCAGTTTAATAATAATAATAATAATAATAATAATAATAATACATTTTATTTATTTGGCGCCTTTCTGGACACTTAAGGTCGCCTGGACACTCAAGGTCACCTTTAATACACAATTCTGCGATAAGTGCCATACAATGAGAGCGTTACAACAAATAACATAAACAATGAGTCTGATGTCTACTTTCCTTTTGCCAAATCTCGAGGGCTCTAACATTAGTGTTTTTTCATAAACTCAGGGTCACTCTAATGTTTCTTCTATATTTAATTAATCAAATTTCATGACACTGAATCTGAAGATATTATTTTAAAATGTATAAAAAATATAGTAAATTATGAAAAAGTAAATGTAATAATAATAATAAAAAACAATAACATTTTTACCATACTCTTCTGTGTGCTAATAAAATATTAATATGTGCTAATACATATACATTTATGCATTTGGCTGATGCTTTTATCCAAAGCGACTTACAGTCCACTTATTACAGGGACAATCCCCCCAGAGCAACCTGGAGTTAAGTGCCTTGCTCAAGGACACAATGTTGGTGGCCGTGGGGATCGAACCAGCAACCTTCGTAGCCCATTACGCCACCACCACTCCACCATAATAACCACTAATAAAAAAAAATTGTTTACTAGCACCAGTGCTAACACCTAACGAAGTGTACAGCCCTGGGTTACACCACAAAACAAATTTTTAGGCAAGATTAAATAGAAATAGATACCTCTTTTTACAGTGTACCATGTGAGACTTTCAGTTGCCTGTGAATAATGTTTTTATGATTTAAAGACAGCAGAACCCCAAACCAAATGAACCTCTCCTCACCCCCTTTTTCCCCGCTCGCACACAAGCTTAAAAAACAGTGGAGTAAAGTGCATTACATTCATTCACTTCTCAGCCAGGCCCCTCAGACCAGAATTAATGTAACCCAGGTGTCACAATACCAAGCAAAGCATTCTGGAAAAAGACCCATGGAAATCTGTATGGCATATCACACACAATGAAGTATGGCTTGTTTCCAACAGTGGCAAATAAGATAACAAGGTGTGTATGATTTAGTGTGTGTGTGTGTGTGTGTGTGTGTGTGTGTGTGTAAATTTGAGGGAAGAAAGTGTGACAGAGGCACAGGAAATTTGTCAGCTGGGAAAATCAGACTTGGATTCTGGGGTGGTATCTCGATCCCGATCTGGCACACATTCTCCACTAGCTATGCTATGGTTCAAATACAAGCGGCAGAAAATTATCTTTCTATAGTTGTGTTTCAAGGCCTGACTCAAAGTCTTATTACTGCACTTGTTCAGGCCATTTAGCGGCACAAAATGAGGCAAGGCTGCATAATGTGTGGTGACTTTATCTCATGTGGGCCTCTCTCTCACACACAGTACAAGCTCTTGGCGTTCACACAGCTGCCCGATTGCCATTCCGCAATGTGCATTCTTAGAAAATTATTTTCTTAAGTGGAAACAACCCTGAGAAAACAAGAATGGCTGCCTTTGCTCGCTTTTGGTGGCGCAGATTATTTTTTACAATTTCGCTTACTCTTCCACAGGCAATTTACCGCAATTAATACAATCGTGCTATTTTTGGGCCAGATTTCTTGCAGTCCTGCAATTTGGCAGAATGCAAAAACACTGTCTTTACACAATGGCTTGTTATGCTTTCGGACACACCTTGAAAACCGTTCAGGTTCAGTCTGACTCGTTTTATTCTGCCAGCTGTCTGATTTCGCCCCGCACACGTCACATTAAAACAGCAAAACCATTTATCCTCTTTGATAAATGTCACTTTCAATTGTTCCAAGTGAGCCATAATGGCTTTATGCAGGCGCAATATGCAAGTTCATAATGACCATAGGGAGTTTCTTTTCGTTTTCCATTTTAAGAGGCCATTTTCATTCGAAACTGAGTTGTTGCATGCTTTATAAACCAAGTCTGCATGTCTCCATTGCAATCGATTTGAGGGACACATTTTGATGGCAGTACAGAGCAGAGTTCTATATTAAAAAAGACCTAAGTAGCAGGCCAGAGCACATATGTTCTTTCCTCCCAACCATTAGAACAATATCCTGTCTCATTAAGCTCTGTTTATAGTAATGGAGAGCTGTGATTAACTTTGAGAGAACTAAACTTGAGGCTATGCCTCTATGGACCACATATTTTCTGATCATGATAATTGCATTCTGATCAAATCATTGCAAAGCCATCAATCAAATGGACATTAAAGGACAGTTGCTTGAGATTGTTTATATTGCATTTTTGTCAAAGTCATTACAAGAGACAGAGTCACGTTAAAGTGCTTACACGTAACATTTATTTACACATGCTTACATGAAGCAACAGATTTGGAATCTGTTATCCCATTGGACACATAAATCATCACTTAATTTTGAATTTTGAGCAATAGCTGGACAGAATTTCATAACATTTCAGATCTGACAGCTAGAGGGCAACCAATACTAACTGAAAGCTTTATCCCTGTGCAGGTCAAAACAATGCCTGAAATGGAAAATCATATCAAGATGTGTCTCAACCTGAATTTCTGTCAGGCATAAGATTGTTTAAACAAGCGTGTTTGCAATTTTGATATAATATTTACAGTTAATTGACAACTCCAGTTAGCATAGGTCACGGTGGAAGGGAAATCTCAAGAAAATGTTGTCTTTCCGAAACAACTCAGCAGATGCAGTCTGCATTACCATGAGGAGATGCAAAAACATGAAGGAAAAACACACAAAAAATTGGGTTTTAGGGTCTCTGATTGGGAAAGCTGAAAGTAAACATATTGCTATATGCCAGAATGGCTTTTTATCCATAAACATTGTTACATTTTTCCTTTTCTTTTTTGTGGAATTCAAAAAAACAATCTTTCCAAAACTGATTGCCTTCCTTTTGTAGATAAAACTAGCATCTGCCAAAAGACACTCAGTTGTACATAACTTTCAGCATCAAACAAACAAACAAACAAACTAGCACTAATCAAAAACAGTGTGTTTCTGTGCGCTCTAATGTTCCTTAAACGACTGATATCTGCACGGAAAATTGATTACCAATCCTTGGCAACAAAAGACAGATTTTTTCCCCTGAGTGTGTGAGTGTCAAGGAAACAGAGGAAATCAAAGAGAACACAGGTGTAAGTTGAAACACATTTCATCTATCCTCCAGATATCCATATACCTGACTTTCTTATTTTGAGAAATGGCTCCTCTGCTCGTTTCTACCACACACACGCATATGATCTACTGAAACACCTGCACTGTGAGATGAGCCTGACAATATACTGCTGGGTGGAAGTTCCTCTTCCAACCACAAATTCCTTCAGCACACAAATTTGATGAATTGCTGTCTCCTTTTAATCCATCTCTCCTCTACCTGGCACTGTCTCTCTGCAACGCGTTCATTTTCTCTCATGGTGTGCCATCAAAATAACATATGATACCGTCAGCCTTCATATAAATGTTACAGTTTTATAAGTCTGTGATGGATTTCAGTTCTATCAAGATGAAAAACTCGAAATGAAGCATTTGTAAAGCCAGCGAGATAGTGTTTAACATATTCATGTGTTGTTTGGTTCTTCAAAAAAGTACAAAAAGAAACTGTCACCTTTTTAATATTGCTTCATCATAAAAGTAAATATAATTCCACATGAGGTATTATTTATGTCTGTAGTACAAACTGTTTAATACAGTTAAGGGGTTTAGAACAAATCTCTAACCATGTGTAAGAAATAATGTTACAGTGAAACTTGTCTAGACTAGAGTACTTTAAACTAGTTTGCATACGGAAATATGAGCGATTAGCCAACGCATGGTCTGGTTGAACATCCATAACATGCTTTCTTGTGTTACTGTGGCTGTAACAAACCTCAGTACTCAAGGGGTGCGAAAGCGTTAACTTCAAAAGCCTATGCCATTAAATTGGATTTGTTATTATTCAGGTAAGTTGCTATAAATATATTGACACCATAGTAGGGTTAAAAATAAAAAACTAATTGTAGAAGTGGACAGTTCACACGTCATTTTGTTCTATACCACCCCTTGCTGCAATGGTGAGAATGTAGCAAGTACTTTGCGTTGTGTAATGAATTACGGTCTGACAAAATTTGGAACGCAACAACGTACAACAGCATTAACGTACTTGCATATAGTATTTTTCAGCTGTTGGAGCTGTGGGACTATCCAATTGGTGGTAATGATGACCTGCTCTCAAAGAGGCAGTGACCAAATGAAAAGAAGCACTTGTGTTCTGCCTTAAATCCAACCCAAAGTGACTTCATCTGCATGACTCAAGTAGTTCAGGAATCGAAAGGCCTAATCTTATCAGCACAGCATGCGGTTTAAAAAAATCGATACCTGACCTCAATAAAGCATTATGGGTGAGCGGTAAATGGGTTTCTCTGAGAAGACTCTTCTTCTGCTCAGAATCTTCTCATCTTTCAAGGGATAAACAATTAATAATTGTCTTCTCTGCTGCTCATTAATCTCATCTCCCCCTCCCAAATAAAAGAGGCATAAAGTGACAATCAGGAGAAAAGACAGATGTATAAGACTTGTGGATGTATAAGATGATAAAGCTGATGTTTCAGTGGTCTATCATTTTCATAAAGACACCAAAAACAAAGTCATTATTTGTGAGTGAAGGAGATGAACACTGGCGCCAGCAAGATTTGATTTCAGTGGCAGAAATTGGATTAGCAGCCATTAAGGGTCTCCTAACACATACATTTATAATGCTGCAAAGAAGAGCGTAACTGCAGCCAGCTCCCATTGACTTACACTGTGGACACGGTGTCTGCATGAAGATCCACACTGACAGAACACAGTGTTTGTGGTTGTAGTTAAAGACTATATGCAATCCATGCAAAATGCTGTTATCTCACTCTCTTTCTCTCTCTGTTCCCTTAAGTAGTAGAGTACATTACCTTTATGTTCCTACATGGTCCTAAACTTCATTGCATAATTGAATAATCAGAAAGTTACTTAAATTAGTTGAAGACGATCCAAGGATTCCTAGTGCTTATAAGGATGTGGAAAACTACTTTAAACTGCTCTAAACTGCTTTTAAAATTGACTAGTAGGTTTGTTGGGTGAAATGGAAGCTTTAACATAAGTTCTGCCAGGAAGACTCAATTGTTACGTCACTCATTACCTTCTCATCTATCCAGTCGCATTCTAACACTTGTGGTATAAAAGATGGGTACTTACACATGTCTGAGTTCGCAGATGCTGACGCTTTCATTCATTGTTCGCGTCAGTTGCCGACCAAACATGTCTAAGGACACGCAATTCGTTTGTGTTCATTCTGATTCTGACGACGATTTCGTCCCAGCTCACGTATCAGTGCCGTACCTCTCCATGGGCGCCGTGATCTCCAAAGGCAAGGTCATCGCTCTCGAGGACGCCGGTATTCCGGTCAGCCAAGGCCTGTCTAGTGAAAATCTTCTCCTTATGGCCCAAAATACCCTGGGTAATCCGCCTGTTTCCCCTTATTCGTCTTCAAAAGCTTCAACTTCGACAGCTCAGCCAAAACCAACTGGCTAGAAAAGATCGGCTAAATCATTCTCACCTCGTCCATCAAAAGATCATCGCTGCCCGCTCGGGCGCGCTCCACAGCCAATGGAATTTACAGTCATGTATTACCAGATTTTCTCTGCAGTTCAAAGCCTTTCTCAAACCATTAAAGGACTGGAATCTAAAATGTCGGCTTTTGTACATTTCTTCATCAACCCTAACTTCAGCTCAGATCCCGCCTCGAATTCTTCAGCGATTCTTCAGTTTTCACCCCCCTTCTTTTGGACTAAGCAACCCTCCGAACGTGCTTTCTACATCTTCTACTCTGCCTGCTTCTCTACCAACGATCCAGATGCCATTTCAAGATGTCTCCGCTCCACCGGCTCCTTCTAACTTCAGTCTATCCACAGCAATTCCAGCTCAAGCTTTCGGTAGGCGTTTTTGTTTCACCAGCTGCCGCATCAGTGTCCCCACAACTAAGAGCCAACATTATCCAAGGTAAAGATATTAACTTGGCCTCTTTCTGCTTCCGTCACCCGCGGCTGGCAGGAATATGGTCGACTGTGGTGACGTGGCAGTCCTTCTTAAAACCTCAGATCCTCGCCTTCAACGTAATCTCTCTTTTGGCGATTTTGTGATCGCTTTAGTATCTACAGAGACATTTTGTGCCAAAGTTATCCCGAGAGAAGGGAAGAGTTAGATCTCTATCTAGCCATGATTGCAGTCTTTAGCCAAAGTCACGGGGGCACGTTGTTTCTCGAATACCACAAGGCATTTTCCGCAAATCCACTAGTCACGGTTTAAATGCAAGTTTCTCTCCCTCACCAATAGCTTTTAAGGATTAGATCCTTCCTGGAAACTTTCTCGGTATCGTTTCGAAACATGACGTGCTTTTGTTGCTCGGTCACCTTAATTTTGCATGAGCATAATTCCTCAAGGTAGGGCTTTCATTTCTTGGCCGCTAACTTTGACTCATTCCGTGCAAGAATTAAGTGACTTGGTCCAGTTAGACTAAGGCTATCTGTCCGACATCAAATTTCGGACTCCTCTGTTAAATGATCAGAAAGGCATTTTCTTTTTTTATAATGATGCTTTCGAATCATCAGAAGAACTTCAATTATTTACAGATACCGCCCCCTCCATTGGCTTCGGGGGGTTCTTTCAAGGGCATTGGTTCGCAGAAAAATGGCCAATTGGTTTTCCTAGTTGACTTCTGGGTCTGTCTCTTTCGCACTCCACGAAATTTATCCTCTAGTTGTAGCCAGCGTCATCTGGGTTTCAGCATGGTCTAGGAAACGCATACTGATGTTTTGCGATAACGAAGCTACCGTCGCCATCATTAATAAAGGTCGGTCATCTTGCCAGACGATGATGCCTTTCGTGAGACGCTTAATCTAGCAAATCTGTCGTCTTCATTTTATTATCTAAGCTGCTCTCATAGCAGGCTACTCCAATGTTATTGCCGACGCGCTCTCTCGTTTTCGTTTTCAGACTTCAGAAGGCTTTGCCCTTCAGCCCATACGGATCCAACTCCGTGCCCTCCCCTATCAGCTACAATGTTAAATTAGACGATTTGCTGAGTTCAGTCAGTCAATACATGGCTAAAGGAGTAGCTCCTTCTACTTTTAGAGCTTACATTTCCGCTCGGTCTTCATTCTTTATGTTTTGCTTTTCTTTCAGATTTCCGTTTTTCCCCATCTTCGATTACGACCGTTTGCTCCTCTCGTCTTCACTTCGAGAAACCTAATTTAAACCTTCCTCCATCCGTAGATTTCTAGCAGGCATTCAATTCTACGCAATTTTCAACCCCGACTTTCCAAATTTATTCACCGCTTCTCCTATTCGTTCATTGCTCATGCATAAGCAAATCCTCTATCAATCTCCACATAACGGCAGCCTTTTACTTTGCCTTATTGCAAAGACTAATCTCTTCTATTCGCCAGGCCTCTTTCTACGTACATCAATATTTTGCTAGAAGCCGTGTTTCTAACTGCTTTCTACGGTTTTATGCGCCAGGGGAATTTACATCAGCTACCAATCATTTCGATCCCGCTCGTGATCTGTCCTTCTCCGATCTACTCCTTTCACCTAATTCTTTACTCTCTTCCTTAGGCACTCTATGAATGATTCCAAGGTTCCGGCATCACACTAATAATTTCAATTTTTAACAATGTTGTCCCTTCTCATCTATGGCAAAATTTCTTAATTCGTCATAACTCTCCTCATTTCTACGTCAGCTACCATTCCTTGGGTAGATGGCGTTCCTCCGCATTCGAGTCTCTATAAGACCCGTCTCAAAAAAAAACAAAAAAAAAAATGTATCCTCGAAGCTCAGCAAGCTCCTATAATGGTCCAGGTACATACCATGCAACTACTGGTGGTGGTGTCATGCTCTCTCATTATCTGTCATAGTTCTAGCTCACTAGAACTAATATTTAATATAAAAAAACAATAAAATAAAAAAAGGATAATCTAAGCATATATATATATATATATATATATATATATATATATATATATATATATATATATATATGTTCAGTGTGGTCTACTGTGACCGTGTAGCCTAATGTGGCCTTGTCCCGTGGTCTTGTGGCCTGTTACGGCATGGTTCTGTGTGGCCTAGTGGCCGTGTCTCGTTGGCCTCGTATCAGTGTGGCATTAGCAGCCTTGTGGCCCAGCGGGCCTTGTCTCTACGTGGGTCTCAAGGCCTTGTGGCATAATGTTGCCTTGTCCTGCGTGTGGCCTACATGGTCTTGTGGCCCTTACGGCCTTGGTTCCGTGTGGCCTCGTGGCCGTTGTCTCTGTCCAACCTCGTCTCAGTGTGGGCTCACGACATCACGGCCCTTGCGGCCCCATTCTATGTTCAGTGTGGTCTACTGTGACCGTGTAACCTAATGTGGCCTTGTCCCGTGGTCTTGTGGCCAGTTATGGCATTGGTTATTTGTGGCCTAAGGCCGTGTCCATGAGTGATTCTGTCTCTGTGTGGCTTTAGCAGCCTTGTGGCACAATGTTGCCTTGTCCTATATGTAAAAAATGGCCAGTGGTCTCATGGCCCTTAGCGGCATTGGTTCTATGTGGCCTAGTGGTCATTGTCTATGTCGCTTGTTCCATGTGGTCTATAGTGACCTCGTGGCATATCGATGCCTTGTCCTATATGTAAAAAATGGCCAGTGGTCTCGTGGCCCTAGCGGCATCGGTTCTATGTGGCCAAGCGGCCGTTGTCTGTGTGGCCAAGCGGCCTCGAGGCATTGTAGCCTCGCTAAAAGATGGCCATGTGGTCCTCGTGGATGGTTTTGTGTGGCCCCACGGCCTTGTCCAGTCTACCGCGTTTTTATGTGCGGCATTAGATGCCATCGTGGCTGATTGCCAGCCTCGTCTCTGTGGTCTACTAAGGCCGTGTGGCCGTGCGGCCTTGTGTCTGTGGTCTAGCAAGGCCATGTGGCCAGTGTGGCTCCGCTTTGTGGTCATTAGGGCCGGTTCTATGTGGCCCAAGGTGGCCTGGCTCTGTGCGGCCCAAGGTGGCCTGGCTCTGTGCGGCCCAAGGTGGCCTGGCTCTGTGCGGCCCAAGGTGGCCTTTTTCTGTGTGGCCCAAGGTGGCCTTGTCCTGGTGGCCAGGCGGCCCGGTTCTGTGTGGTCCATCGCGGCCTTGTCTCTGTGTGGCCTTGTCTTCATGTGATCTTCAACGGCTTGTTTCCACTGACTCTCCTGACACTATATTAGCCTATTTCACAGTTATATCTCTATTCCTTCATGCTCATTTCCCTTCGACTCATTCTCAGGGATAAACTGGTTGATCAGTTGAGGTGTGTCCCAAAACGTATCAAAAGTCGCTTGTATGAAAGCGTCAGCAACAGATACATGCTTAATGTATATACAGCAGCAGAATTTTAAATGCATAAATGCATTATTCTTGTCTTCTTATAATGAAGTCACCTCTTACTAATTAGATATTGGCATTAAAGGTGCTATGTCATGCTCATTATTAACTTTCTTCTCTCTCCATGTTTAGGCTCTCCAGGATACACGACCGGTGGGTATACATCTCTTTACTGTTCTTTGGGGTAGGTCTTGTCCCGGAGGAATTATTCTTCCACCTTCTTTGAGAGTCGGCTGTGCCCCTGCCTCCATCGCCAGGCAGGAAATGCAGAGTCCGGACCCCTGGATTGCGAGCTATGGATGGGGCCTACGCCAAAGAACTTTATCATTATATTGTTTGACGAGCTGTGAATAAATGGTTAATTGTTTCAGCTTTATTCTCCCGAGTCTTTCTGGTAAAAATGGAAGCTTTAGCATAAGTTCTGCCAGGAAGACTCAATTGTTACGTCACTCATTACCTTCTCATCTATACAATCGCGTTCTAACACTTGTGGTATAAAAGATGGGTACTTACACATGTCTGAGTTCGCAGATGCTGCCGCTTTTGTTCACCTCCACCCTCCCCACCACCAAGATGATTTTTTCCCTTCCATCCTCCCCACCACCACCAGGATGGTCCATTCCCATACCTCCCTGGGGGTCGGCTGTGCCCCTGCCTCCATCGCCAGGCAGGAAATGCAGAGTCCGGACCCCTGGATTGCGAGCTACAGATGGGGCCTATGCCAAAGAACTTTATCATTATATTGTTTGACGAGCTATCAATAAATGGTTAATTGTTTCAGCTTTATTCTCCCGAGTCTTTCTGGTAGAACTACTTGTTGATTAATCAGTCTTGAGGACGCCTAACTGGAAGCATCTCTTAGGGGGCGTTTACATAAGATACATTCTTGTATTAAAAAACAGAAGCTCAACACAACTGAACAGAATGCAGGGTGTCTTGAAACATGTTTTTAAAAGTTGGACTATTTTTACCTAATGGCAGGATGCTCTAAAACTATGCAAGATGTGATATAATAACCAAAGACAGTGCTACTCAACACGCAGCTTTCAAAAATATTTTTGCGGCCTGCAAGATATTGTCATCATCAAAAAATATATTTATTTCAAATGTGTATACATTTCTGTATGTCCATTTAAAGAGTATTTACAGTAATTCTCTGTATCACTGAATTGCAGTACAGTTACAGAGAAAAGTAAACTCCACAAATAAAGAGTTTGTACGTGCTCCTTTACTCAAACATGCACATTCTCAAATCTCACCTGAGAGTCACTCATCACAGCGCAAATCTCTGTCAAACACGTCTGAATAGCTCACCAGATATATATGCTTGGCACGAAAACTGGGATAATAGGAAAAAAATTGTTCAACCTGCAGAAATGTTATCACAAATGCTTATTAGTGATTTGCTTTATTTTCTTTTTTATAATTTGACAGAGTGTTAATGCCACGGTACGAGATACCTTTACAGCTCTCAATAGAAAGACTCCACAAAACTGTGCAGAATTGTCTATGTACCAATACGAAGTGTCTAAGTACTAATAAGTATGCATAATATCGGTGTCATAACATTTACATGCAAAGAGATTTAAGAAACACTAAATTCATTAAAAAAATCAAATACTTGTAAAATAAATAAATTAAATACTTGTATATATGCAACCAAGGAGAGTACCACCACCCATTTTTGTCCAAATTGAGCACCGATCATATCTGTTTTTCATGTTGCAAAAAAAATGGTAATTTTTTTTTAAAATCCTTTCTTAAACAATTACATTTAGAAAACAGTTTCTAAGGGTTTTTTTTTAAGATGCAACATGTAAGAGATAAATCAAGCATGCTGTCAAAATACAAATTAAAGCACCTTAGCCACAAAACTCCTATTCTTTCAGGGGGGAAAGACCCTGCGGAGACCACCACCTGCCCAGGCTGGGGGGGAGGCAAAGAGTGGCAGAATATATCACATGGGTTTTCAGGCCACATGTGGGAATGGCAAGGTGGTAGATCCTACCTGCTGCAAGGGAGGAGTTGCTACAAACACGGATACCGGGGGGCAGCGGGGGGCTGCCCTAGGGAGACACGGGTTCGTCCTTAGGGGGAACATACTGTGGAAAATACACACAGGGGGATTAATCCACACAAGGACCCATCCTGTGTAGCACCTATTCCAGTACAGAGTAATTTTAGTACACGTAGTGGGTCTTGTTGGGGCCAAATTTGCAGACCAGAGGGCTAGGGAGGAGTCATCCAGGGAGCTGAGTTAGTGGGATCTTCTGGGATAAGAGTGCAACATGTTCGCCTCAGTGGAGGGGAAAGACGCTAGGTGCAAGTGGTACACCCGGTCAGTTGTTCCACGCTACCGAGTTCTACCGGCTCTGACCTGACAAAACACGGGATGAGACCGACTCAACCCTGAGATTGTAAAATCACTTAAAGGTATTGGGTGTTGCCCAGCCCGCTGCTCTGTGGGCCAGTGCCCACGAGGATGACACACTTCTTGTCGAGTGTGCTCGAACCAGCAAGGGGGCGGGCACAGCCTGGGTGTGATAGGGCAATGCAATGGCATCAACAACCCAGTGGTAAAGCCTCTGTTTGGAGACAGCGTTCCCTTTCCGCTGTCCATCAAAGCAGACTAAGAGCTGCTCAGAACATCTGAAGATCTGCATGCGGTCCACATAGGTACGCAAAGTACTAGACACAGCAACAAAAAGGCTGGGTCTGCCTCCTCCCGGGGCAGCGCTTGCAGGTTCACTGCTTGGTCCCTGAAGGGGGTCGTAGGAACCTTGGGCAGGTAGCCCAGTCGCAGTCTTAGGACGACATGGGTGTCTGCCGGACCGAACTCCAGGCAGGTGTCGCTGACAGAGAACCATCTTCAAGGAGAGCTTTGAGCTCGACTGATTCTAGTGGCTCGAAGGGGGGTCTGTGAAGGCCTACAAGGACCACGGAGAGATCCCATGACGGGAACAGACATGGCCTGGGAGGGTTCAACCTCCGGGAGCCTCTAAGGAACCTGATAATCAGATCCTGCTTCCCTAGGGACTTACCGTCCACTGCATCATGGTGAGCCGATATGGCGGCTAAATCAACCTTCAAGGTGGTTCTGCCTTTCCAGCAGAAATGAGAGCACTAACCAGACTGCTCACCTCTGTGGGTCTTCAGATCGGAAGAACACCAATTCGCAAACAAGCACCATTTTAGGATGTAAAGTTGCCTGGTAGAGGGAGCTCTGGCTTGGTTGATCGTGTCTATGACAGCAGGGGGTAGGCCACTTAGATCTTCCACATCCCGTCCAGGGGCCAGACGTGAAGGTTCAAGAGGTCTGGGAGCGGGTGCCAGAGGGTGCCCCGTCCCTGAGAAAGGAGGTCCTTCCTCAGGGAAATTTCCAGGGAGGGGCATTCGTGAGGAGCGTGAGATCCGAGAACCAAGTACGTGTGGGCCAGTAGGGGGCCACCAGAGTGACTTGTTCCTCATCCTCCCTGACTTTGCCTGGTAGATATATTTTAATATATATATATATTAATGTACTGTATATATACACACACCTATATAAACTAGTCAAACTCACTCTTTGACTAGTTGATTGTTGGACGACTAGTCGTTTAGTCGACAACTGTAACCAATCCCTATGTTCTACATACTAAAATAAAAAATTAATTCTGTAAATGATCAAGTATCAAAACATAAAAAATAAATAAATAAATAACATGGAGGAAGAGAGAGAGAGAGAGAGAGAGAGAGAGAGAGAGAGAGAGAGAGAGAGAGAGAGAGAGAGAGAATAGACAAACAGATAAATAAACACAGATAGAGTTGGAGTGAGAAACAGAGAGAGGGATAGAGAGAGAGATGAAGTCTAGCGATACTGGAGAACAAGTGAAATACTCTCACCCTGAGAAGACAATCCTTTATAAGCAGAAGTCCATCTTGCCAACCAGCTGACAAGAAGCTTCTCTGCACAGTGTCACTTAGCCTAACAAGATTATTCTGAATCATACCTTCTTCTCTTTCTCTTTCTCTCTCCCTCTGAAGATCTGCTTACTATCAGATGGAATGTTTTAAAACACATGCATTCCCCCTGAAAAGCTAATGTTGAGATTAGGTGGGTCATTATTTTCCTAATTCCCTGCCACAGTGAAGGGAATTGTAGAGAGTTTAAGGAGCAGGTTAGTCTACCGCATGTTCTTTGAAGATCTCTGTGATGATATGTCAAAGTGAAAAGCCCTACAATTAGATCACTATCTTTAGCACGAAAACACGCATGACTTATGTACTGATCAATGTGATTGCGAATATGTCTTTTTTACGGGAATCCTTCAGGTTGTGGGGCTGCATTAAAGATAATGTTTTCAGACTGTTCCAGTTCAGACAGTTCTGGATATTATTTAAAGGTATAGTTCACCCAAAAAGGAACGAGATGTGATTATTTACTCACCCTCATGTTATTCCACTTCCATATAGCCTTCTTTCTTCCATGGAACACAAAAAGTGATGTGAAGGCAGAATTGTAACCTCAGCCACCATTCACTTCCACTGAGGATGTCATTCCCTAGCATACTTCCTAACATCTCTTTTTGTGTTCCATTTTTTCAGATATCAATAAATTACCTGAATACTTGAGTGATGTCCACTACAAAACATGAAGGACACTCTGATCACACCCCAGAGGGGTACCACAGTAATGCCCACTACCCATGATGACTACCACACACAGAAGCTGATATGCCTGCCACCACAAGCCCAGAGAGAGAGGTGCAAAACTGTTTCTGCGGTCTGCTATCTCCCTGCCTGACTCACCCCAACATCTGGGTGTAAGTACATAGAGACTTAGTCTTGTGTCCCTCAGAAAATGAGGCATAATTAGCTTTAGTTTCATCTAATTACTGCTTAAAATTTATGTTACGTTTCTGACAAGAGACATAAAAAGCTTCCAACGCTTTATCAAAGAGAGCTCTGCGCTATTTTAGCAAGCATTCATGCTATTACCAACTGGGCCTAAGAAAGCGATAAAAAGATCAAGAGAAAACCACAGATTCATAATTTTTGTCATCTGCCACAATTTGACAATTACGTCATTTTTGTTAAGGCAAATAATAGCGAATCAAACGCAAGCTGAGGTAAAAGTATTCAGTTTTTCTGGAGTCTATAAAGTGTTTTTAATCTTTACAAGCTAGCTGCACTTTGATTTACATAAACATCTGTTCCATAGTGATAGAAAGGAGGAATGATATACTAGCGGCGGTTAAGACTAGCATTCTGATTTTCTTATCCATTCAGCTATTGCTGGTTTGCGAAAAAAATAAATGACATATGGGGTTACACACCCAGGCAATCTTTCAAAGCATTTTGTGATTAACATCTTGGAATATTTTGTGTTTTAAAAAAACTTAGTGAGTTTATCTGTATAAAGAAGTGGTTGCTAGAATGAGCTTAAGGCTTCTGTCTTCACTCACCTACAAACAGCAAAACGTTTCTAGGGAAAAAAAAATTTTGCTCCAGGAGTGTACAATTACAGTAAGTTGAAAAGCTCATTTTCATGTTTGCTCTTAAAATAAATAAACATCTAAAATGATACAAATGATTTGATAGAACATTTGTATTCCATTTCACTCCTGAAGCTGCATTTTCTGTGGGTGTTGTTGGGAGTGATGGGAAGTATGGTTTGTGTGTGTGTTTGTCTCTGCAAAGGAGAACAGCATAGCTCCCCCATACAATGACCAGGCTTCAGACTTTTTCATTTACATATGGATGTAGAGGTAGTACTATTGTATACTGTGATGTGCTTTTCTTTATGGAGAGGTAGGAAAAGGGAGGAAAGAGATTAAACTCTTTTCTACCATTTAATTGTGAAACTGTACCTTGTCGTTCCTTAACAATCTATGTTACTTTTTCCACTGTAGTGCTGCAGAATGGGATTAGAATGGTCCGTTTAATACTTCTGCATTGAACCTATGCTGTAGCCTCTATGCGGTGCCAAATGCTGTGATTTGCATCTATAAATCTGCGTTATTTTGCCAGTAGCTACACAGCCAAAATGCTAATGTATTGAGAGATAATGCCTTCATTTCTGAAATTATTATAGATTTCATGAATAAACCAAAGTAATGTAATTGAAGGGTTCAAAAGTAATTATTAAATTTGTGTGAACATTTTGAGGAAATAAATTAGGCATATACTACTGTATGCTTGCTTATGAGTCGCTTAAATAATTATAAGTAAATATCTTAGCATACTTTGACGCTCCATGTTGACCAAAAAATACATCATTTCAATACATCACCACTCGGTTGGCTTGACCAACATGAAATGGCTGTTGTTTTTACAACTTTACAATGAAGGAGACATTTGTATACAAATGTGGCTTTTTGTCACATTTTCACTTTTTAATTCATGAAATTTAAACAATAAAAAACAGCAGATGCTCTTGATTAAAACAAGCCCAAATAAAATGTGATGGATCTTAAAATAATCTTGAAGAAAATGCCAAGCTGTCTCAGATATTGTTTTAATCATCTCGGGAGACGGTCTCTGATTACAAAGCAGACCATTCACGGCTGTTGTGGTCTGCATAGACAAAATGCATAGTTGAATTTTTGGAAAGGTGCATGTCAGGTTACAGTGTAGGTTTGAGGCAGAAATATAAAGTGGCCATGACTTTGCAAGTGACCAGTCGTGAGTCACTACATACTAAAGGCGTTCCTCCAGCACGGTTGAGTACGGCTAGGTAGCCAAGCTTAGAAATCCAGGCCTAAAGTGGTTTGTAATCGTGCTACTGTAACTATTACTCACTGTACTCAGAACCGTTTGGCTTGGAGTTTTGGGAAACATTTGGGTGCCCTTTAACTTTTTTAAAGCCATCACAATCACTTGGGTTTTTCAAAAAGAGGTCCATGTTAAATTCATACAATCTTATCTGTTCCTAATATAAACTCACACCAAGACATGGACAAACACTAAGTAAACCTGCTGGCTACTGCTTGATCCAAGAACGTATCTGTTCTAGCCCTGTCTGGACCATATGTGCATCTCCCTGTACGCCTGGCCCTTCCCAGCCCTGTTTGTTCATCTGTCCCTCAGGACACTCTGATGGATGTAAGAGGAAATTGTGAAGCATGATATGTTCCTGATATTTCATTTCAGAACAAGGCCCTCAATCCCCATCTCGGATGGGGGACTGGGAGGAAATCTGCCTCATGTCTAGAGGAACTGAGCAGGTTTAAACAAAAAGAGTAAGTGCCCAAGAGGCAGAAGAGCTGTGCAAAATCAGACAGACATACACGCTAAAACTGAAGAAACCAATGTGTGAATTGTTTGGAGGAGAGGGATTCTCTTTGAAATGCTTCATGTCAAGGGCATCACGGCTGCTCTCCTTCAATGTTACAATTTATCAAATTCCCTTAAAAGACATTTCCTCTGTCTAAATAGTGTGCTTGTATCCTTTCGATGATCCAGTTCTTCTGTACTGGCATCTGTGGGGCTATGGGATGTGTTTAATGTTTTCATGATTGAGTCCTGTGGGGCCTGGTGCAACGGATCCTATTGCCTTTACACAAGGCTGTCCTTATACAGCACTTACTTGGTTTTTTAAGTTAAAATTACCGCTTTTATCATTTATCAACAGAGCTATAATGTTGTGTAAGCAAGCCCTTTAAAACCCCACAACGCCAAGGTGCCAGGAATCCCTTTGGTCCAACAATCAAGCGCAACACTCTTGTTATGGAAATAAAAATCCTTCCCCATAGGGGAACTGACTTTTAATGATAACTTATAAACTCTTTAAACCAGAGGTATCAATTAAAGTGCAAAAAGGTCTAAACATTTCCTTCTCACCAAAGGTCCAGAAAATAATAAATTATATAATGTTGTAGTCATACTGACAATGTGTAAGAAATGCATATTTTTGGAAAATAGGTCATATACATTTCCAAGTTGGCAGCAATAGTACTTTGTAAAATAAGAAAAAACAATAAATCCTAAACAGTCAAAAATGATCTTAATAACTGGGCAAGGATAAGGATATTGGGGGCCCAGAGACAACCAAAGTAGTGGGGTATGGGAGATATTCTACCATTTATATACATACATATATAATGTATTTTTCATTCAGACACCTACGAATGAGGCATAGGAGGCCTTGTGACTGAGGAAAGATTCTGTATATGGGTTCAGGGGTAACCCCTGATCATATTTAGGTAATGTTAAAGTCTGAATGTACCGTTTTTATATTTTTTCTTAAAAAGTGAATCTACCAAAAAAAAAAAAACAATGTGCATCAAAATAGTGCAGTTTAAAAAATACAGTTTGCAAGCACAATGTATAAATGGGCTGACAATCAAATAATGGAAATGTTTTCATCACAAGCAGAGAACTCATCATTTCAAAGTTTTGGTTGTCTTTCCTTGCCATCCATGACAAAGATAACGTCATCTCTGACTCTGAATAAATTTCACAAAATAAAAAATGTCAAATATCTTTATTATCAAAAGTCTTGAAACATGTTGATAAAATAAAGCTAATTTTAAACAGGAAAAAAAAACTCATCATAGTCTAAAGATGCACTGGAAACACGATAAATTGTCCTGCCACAAACCTGGCTTAGCTGAACTATCTGAGTCATATCAGACACATGAAGATTGTTTTATATTAATTCATTCTTGTTTTCTGCAGTGTGTTTTAGCCAAAGATTCCGGTATCCATCTGTATTGCTGCTCACTGTGTGACTCCGCTATGGTCTACTCTCATTAAAATAAACACGTCTGCAGCTCTACTATGCGACACCTCATGTTGCAGGCCAAGGAAGAGAGGCAACGCGTGCAGAGCACGAAAGGGTTCCATAAATTAGTTGTGTTGGGTGCTAGAGAAAAATATTCAAGGATACAGCGCTGAAATAGACAGTCTATGCCCCAGAGCACTTTCGGTGTACACAGCTCTGTTGTTTTGTCACGCTGCTAACTTAAAGTGTAGAAAATGTGAGATGGGGCAACTGTTGTCATGTCTTGTAGTCTGGATGAATCCAATCCATGGTCACGCTGCAGGCTACTAATTGGTGACCGCTGCTTAAAATAGAGACTTACCATGAGATCCGAGGTTGTTAATTGAAAGTATATGCATCACCAATCAGACAGTTTGTTTTGTGGCAAACAAACTGCGGCAAAATAGCCTAGCAGCAGGGATGTGCAGTTCATATAAGCAAGGTAAGCAGTGCTTACCTAACAGAAGAGTGAAAAGAAAAATGACACTATGAAATATTTAAATACAATTGTTAATATAAACTACAGTTTTCATTCATATTCTTCATCTTTCATCTAAGTTGAGCAGCACAGACAGTTATTCATGTATTCGCTTTGGTGCCACCCTCAGGTATAAGCACTTGCTTTCTCTGAATTAAAGCATTTCTTACTGCCTATTATATGCTCATTCAAACTGAATAACGCCCACTATTACAAATAACCAAGATAAGCATGCTTACCTAAACAAGTAGCCAATCAGAAGTTCCTTCCTTCAGTCATGCTATCTGATAAGCTCTAGTCCACTGATTAGTGATTTGAACATTTTACCACTAGCTTTATTAAATGTTGATTGCAGGAAATAAACCTACTCACCATGTCTCTGGTTCATTGTATGATTTAATGGACATAAACCTGCTTGGCTCAATATATGACAATCTTTTATTTGTGTGATATGAGCAATATTACTGTCCTGAATTTAAAACAATTTGGTCAAGAAGTTTGCCAAAGTGACATAATTGTTTCCATTGACTAGTGGGTTCTAAGGCAACAATTTATCTATAACATTTCCTTGACATTACACTCACCCGTATAATGTGATTTGGGGACAAAGTTTAATAATGTGTATTAAAAATATTTGATGCTTGCCCAGTCTCAAAGCCAACGGCACATGCCTGCCAAGCAGTGACCGACCACTTCCATGATGCATTGCGAATGACGCAACCGAGTCTCCCTACATTCTCAAACTACTTATATATTTGTATATATCTGAATATATTGCAATATACTTTAAATATATTCATTTTATAGGTTTAACCATAAACCTTATTCTAAAATCAAGTCTTGTACATTTGTCTTTATTTGTTCAATTATCTAAAATGTTTCTGCTACAAATCAGTTTGTAATTTTGTTGTTTTTTTACATTGGAGCTTGTTGGTTTGGTTTATGGCTTAGAAGTGTTTAATAAAAAAAATTATATGTTATTCCTATGGGGGGAAAAAGAAAAGAAAAGAGAAAAATACTTCCAGAACCACGATGTTGAAAAAATGGGTGGGCACTGTTGCGCTCTATTTCTATTTGTATTTTGCTAAGCTTTTTCAGGGCCCAACAGGATCAGGGTTGCACACTGCAGCAACAGGAAGAAAAATAAGAACATGTCAGGGAAAAGATCCAAAAATCCAACAGTAACTGGAGAGCAGCAGGGATTTGTCCTACATCCAGGTATTTTTCAGTATAAACAATGTCTCGGGACCTGGATAGACATTGAGAGGCAAAGGAAGAGCAAACAAACCAGATAAAAGAAAAAACCCTCAATGACCACCCCAAAATACTTTTTTTCACTGCTCTAAGGCAACTATACAGAAAGAATAGCATTGAATAACATCCGCATCAACTCAAACTTAAGAAAAGTAGGTTTCCTACCAAGAATAACTGCAAAATTGGAAACTTGAGGGTATTAACTTAAAACTCAACTGTTTATTTTGATGCTTCTAAACAATTGTACTTCTACACAGTCTTTTTTGTAATTCCTTGCTTTGTGTATGCAAGCTAAGACTCAAACACACCTAAAATGTGAACACAGGCCATACATCCAAAAGCAAGCGACACTTTGTATTGTCTGGGTGTCTGTTTCATTGGTCCAGGCCTCTGTATGTGAGGGTCAGAAGCCACAGCTTCCCTCTGTAAAGTGAGGCTCTGATTACAAGCTGTGATGTCTCAATAAAAATGACCGCGAGAGAGAGAGAGAGAGAGAGAGAGAGAGAGAGAGAGAGAGAGAGAGAGAGAGAGAGGACCAAAGATTTTAGCGGTTGACTTGGTGCAACTGTGCACCAGATGTTAAAAGTCATACCCCGCTTCCAGCTAGCCCCGAAGAGGGGGTGGTCTGGGCCATGCCAGTGTCCCACTGATATTGTGGGCACATGAATCAGAACCTCTGAATACACACTATCAAAAGTTGAGTTAGTCTGCACATATGCATAAGTGTGGGAATGCACATATACATGTGTGGAGGAAATGTATGGCCTGTCATGTGTGATGTGTGTACGCCTGCTGCATGTGTCTGTGGAGATGAAAGCATATGTGGGGCCCTTGTATTAGGGCTTGCGAGGGGCAAAAACAGAGGTATGGAAGACAAAAGGGCCACATTCAAACAAATAACACTGAAGGACTGCAGCCCAATACTGCATTGGGTTTGTAAGAATAACGTGAAGAAAGAAGTTGAGCAAATTATGACAGAATTCAGATTTTTGGTGAACTATACCTCTCAGGGTGCCTGAATAAAGTACCACAGGCCCATCAGTTAAGTTAGAGAAAAATCCTCCCCAAAAGGGCAATGTGTCTCCGGATTAAGGGAGTTGGATAATGCAGATATGGAGCAGGAAGCTCCCGCACACCCCTGTCCCTCTTCCCCAGGACTCCACATTTATGGTTCATGCCTGTGGTATGACGATAGATTCTCCATATAAAAGCCAGTGGTATCATGGGGTGTTTCAAATATTGCTCTCTGAAGACAGTTGCTGACAGAATGACAGGGGCTGTATTTATTTTGGTCAGGGAGCAAAGCACTTTGTGGGGAGTTAATCAGAAACTCCCCTCTCCCCCCAACAAGGAATGTAACTGAAGAAAAAAAAAAGCCTTTATAAGACCAGCCAGAGACAACTGGTAATGAGTTTCGCTCCCTGTGGATGATTTACCACTGGCAAAACTATTTAGAGTCTTCAAAATGTAGGCTGATAATGTGACAGATATTGTAAAACAGGTGAGAACTTTCGTAAACAGAAGCACAAGCTAACAAAATCTACAACCAACAAAGCTGTCCTGTAAGAAGATAAAAAAGCATCTGCTGGCAAGTTGACCATACAGTAAAATCCAGCTCAAACTAGCTTCTAGTTTCTTCTAACTGAGTCTCTTCACAGCACCCAAGCCTCGGGATGCACTTTTGCCTCCCGACGCATTATTACCTGCTCCCCCCACTGCGAAGCCCCAGCCGATACGTCAAAATCGATCGTCCCCCTAGTGCCCCTCGCACGTGCTTGTATAAATTGTTTTCGCTACCCAACTTGATGTGCTGTTTGGCCAGGACCATCCGACTCAGCTACACATTTAAATTTGCCAGGCTCCCAACTTGTTTCAGCAGTATTTGTTCCACTTCGATGCGCTGTGAAAATGCCAGCACCCTACGAGGAAGGACCTGCTTTCTCAGGGACGGGTACCCTCTGGCATCCACACCCAGACCTCTGGAACCTCCAAGTCTGGCCCTTGGATGGGATACAGAAGATCTGCGTGACCTACCACCTTTAGTCGAGACACGATCAATCAAGCCATAGCTCCCTCTACCAGGCAGCTTTATGCCCTAAAGTGGCGCTTGTTTGCAAATTGGTGTTCTTCCCGGTCTGAAGACACGCAGAGATGTGCAGTTCGGTCAGTGCTTTCATTCCTGCAAGAGAGGCTGGAGGGGAGGCTGTCCCCCTCCACCTTGAAGGTGTATGTAGCCATTATTTCGGCCCACCACAGTGCAGTGGACGGTAAGTCCTAAGGTAAGCACGACCTGATTGTCAGGTTCCTTAGAGGCACCAGGAGACTGAATCCTCCTCGGCCAACCCTGTTCCCCTCATGGGAACTCTCAGTGGTCCTCTTGGGCCTTCAGAGAACCCCCTTTGAGCCGCTTGACTCAGTAGAGCTCAAGGCCCTCTCCTTGAAGATGGCCCTCCTGATAGAGCTTGCTTCCATCAAGAGGGTTGGGGACCTGCAAGCGTTCTTTGTCAGTGTCACTTGCCTAGAGTTCGGTCCGGCAGATACCCACATCATCCTAAAACCACGACCGGGCTACATGCCCAAGGTTCCTATGACCCCCTTCAGGGACCAGGTCATGAATCTGCAAGCACTGCCCTGGGAGGAGGCAGACCCAGCCTTTTCATTGCTGTGTCCGGTACATGCTTTGCATATCTAATTGGACTGCATACAGAGCTTTAGATGTTCTGAGCAGCTCTTTGTCTGCTTTGGCAGATGGTGGAAAGAGAATGCCATCTCAAAACAGAGGTTAGCCCACTGGGTCGTCGACACCATCTACCTGGCCAACCAGACCAAGGCCGTGCCGCCCCCTTGCAGATTTGAGCACACTCAACAAGAAGTTTGGCATCCTTGTGGGGACTGGCCAACGGCACCTCCCTAGCAGACTGGCTGGGAAACACCCAATACCTTTGCGAGATTCTATAATCTCGGGGTTGAGTCGGTCTCGTCCCGTGTTTTGTCAGGTCCGAGCCGGTAGAACTCGGCAACGTGGAACAACTAACCGAGTGTACCGCTTGCATTCAGCACCTTTCCCCTCCACTGAGGCGAACACGTGCGCTCTTATCCCAGGAGATCCCACTAACTCAGCTCCCTGGATGACTCCTCCCTAGGAATTTGTGACCAGACCCACTACGAATTTCAAGTACTCTGGGGCAGGGCTCCACAGGCCTAATTCCCTGTGATGTCCCCCTGTTGGCGGACCCGCGTCTCCCTTGTGCAGCCTCTCTGCCCCGGTTGCTGTGTTTGTAGAACTCGTCCCTTACTATGTAGGACCTACCACCGCACCACTCCCACGTGAAGCTTGAAAACCCATGTGATGTATCAGCAACGTTACCCCCCACCCCCACCCCCACCCCCCCCCCCCCCCCCCCAGCCTGGTCTCCACAGAGTCTTTTCTCCCAGAAAGAATGGTAACGGAAAAGAACGCCTTCCCCAATGCGTTTTATAGCGTTAAGATAGCCCCAGCCAATTTTTGCTCTATGATGAGAAACATAGAGAGAGAAAACGCTGTGGCTGGCCAGCTTGCTCCCATGATAGTCATGTCCCTTGTTCCCCCTCAGTGGGGCTAGGAAACCAAGAACTGTATATGACTCTTTGTTGGGGCGTTGGGGAGGGTTACGTGCGGCTGATACAGCTGCTTCTAGAATGCAGTAGCTTGCTTGCAACTGTGTCAGCAGTTCACGTAACACGGTCTAGTGCATGGCGTTTTTAAATGGGACCCCTTATGTCACTACATTTGACCCGTCAAGTGAGTGACAGAAGGGAAATGTCATGGTTACTGTTGTAACCTCCGTTCCCTGATGGAGGGAATGAGACATTATGTCCCCCTTGCCACGACACTAGACCTACCACTGTAAATGGCCGAACCTTACTCTCGGCTCCTCAGTGAAAAACCTGACTGACAGACACACGTCCGCTTCCCTTTATACCCGTATGTCCGGGGGCGAGACATGCAAATTCTGTCTGCTAATTTCTCATTGGCCTTTTCTCAAATCCAGAGGTAAGCGAGGCTCTCAAGAATGACCCCTTGTGTCACTACATTCAACACAATGTCTCAGGGAACGGAGTTTACAACAGTAACCATGACATTTTAACTGACAGTTTTCAGTTTTAGTGAGGATGTTTACTTCCTGCAATCAAGCACATTTAAGAAAGCTAGTGGTAAAGTGTTCAAATCTCTAATCACTGGACTAGAGCTTAATTTATGTACATCAGTAATAAACGCTGCCTTCAAGTTCACCTGGGAAGCTCCTATGTCTGATTTGGGCATTCATTATAATAACATGTCATAGACTCAGACACAAAATACAGAAGAAGCCTAACTGCAAACTAAAGCAAATATGCAATGAACGTTGGCAAAAGCTCTTTTTTCTGTTGTATCAATGGATAAGCATAAGCAAATTCACCTGTAGCACTTTTACATTAACTATATGGTTTATTAATGCATGGTATAAAAAAATTATTCATTAATTAGCATAAAAAAACTGTGTAGGGTGAGTTATTATTGTCATATATAACAAATATATATTGCTATAATAAAGCACAGAAATATAAATAGTTCTGCAAAATCGTTGCTTTCAATCGTTGTTCATGACGAAATTACCTTAGAAATCATCTATAATTCAGTTTCCCACTGATAAATATGACTTTCATTCATGTTCTCAAAACTCGTAATTAAGATATTTCCAACACCACTTAAAGGCCGCAAAACTCATTCCACTTTTATTTATTCTGTTTTAGATCTGGGAAATGACCTTTATAATAAAAGTATCCTTTGGCTTCCAAACCTGACTCGACCTCAATAACAACTTCTCAATAATTCAATACGAATCATTAAGGATCAATAATATTGACAAACACCATTTACTGTTGACCTCGGATCTGGTGTCTGATTACAGATGCTTCATTTCTGTCCAGGATTCAGAGCTTTAAGTGGACATTTAAATTTGGCAGATGCTATTATGCAAAGCGACATAATCATAATCAAGTCAGGGGAACAATCAGAAGCAAGCAACTGATTAATCATAAGGACCCAATATAACCTGCAATACAAAATTTCGAAGTTGACCGCAGCATGGTCGTCATGAGCAGGCCCAAGGGGGCATGGTCCGGCCACTTAAGTCACTGTGCCCCTTACTTCTTGAAATAATAATTAACTAAATAATACAAAATTTACATTAATTTAGTTATAGGCTACCATGAATATTGAATAAAGAATGATGTGTAGAAGTTGACTAAAAAAATTAACGCTCTGTATTAGGTTAATACCTTCTACATATTGTAGCCCAAACATAAATCAATCAGCAAATTACACGCTGCCATTATGACAGTGATGTAAATTAGTTAGTGGTTGAGCACGGTCATAAGTGCAAGGTTTGTGATTAAGTTGAATTTGTCTGAAAACATTTAACATTTAACTTGATAATTGAACAAGCTAAGGTTCATGGATTTAAGGAAATGGATCAACACCACAAAACTTTGTGACCGAGTGTAGGCAGTTCAAATATGGCTGAGTTGTCTAGTGGCAGTGACACAGCTAGCTCAGCTTATGATAATGTCGACATGCCAGTGACAGGGCCCAGTGACAGCAGAGCTACTGCTTCCAAACCTGGATGATGACATATGACCGGATGATTTGGGGATTGATGAACCTATGCAAGTCAGACTAAATACGTATCCCACACACCTGTTTGGTACCAGAAAGAGATCATTTTTACATGCATGGTTTCATATAAGAGAATGTTTCGAATATTCTGTTAAGTCGGATGCGGCTTTCTGCTACCCCTGCAGAAAATGTTGCACTAGATGTGCTACACAGATCAGGCAGGGGACTAAACTTGACCCAGCTTTTACAAGCAAAGGCTTTCATGACTGGAAGCACGGCATGGAAACAAATAAAGGGTTAAACAGACATGAAACATCCAAAGAACATTTGACCTGTTGAACTGAGATGACCAGATGAACTGATGCGAACTACAACCATAAGACATGGGATACTTCATATGCCATTGTTTGAACCTTGGATTTAGGATGGACCACACCGAACTTCACCGAAATTACCGGCCAGGTTGAACTGCGTTTCACATCCCTGATCTCTGCCTGAATCACCTCGGCCTATTGATGGACTACAATCTTGAAATGGAATGCATAGACTAACAACTGCCAACAAAAGCCTTCATCAGCCAATTAACAAGGACAATTGCATCTATGTGAACTTCTGCAGTTAATCCAGGATGGACTTCAGAGACATTGGTCATTAATCTTACAGTTCAAACAAAATCGATGTTTAAACACTCACCCTTAACACTTACTTAGTTTAATAATTTTAATCCATGACTTTAACTATACATAAGTAATATTTGCATTATATTCATGATGGTTTGATGGTTTCTCCCAAGGTTATTTTTCTCCATTAATCAACATCTTTTGGAGTTTTGTGTTCCTTGCCACAGCCACCTTCAGCTTGCTCACTGGGGTTATTAATACAATTATTATTTAATTACTTATTTTTAAACATGATTAACAATCGTATTTTATCTAATAACACAATGATGATTCATCAACATTATAGACATTACAGTTTTATCGTCTGTTAATGCCTGATCTTCTGTAAAGCTGCTTTGAAATGATGTGTGTTGTGAAAGGCGCTATACAAACAAAATTGACTTGACTTGACCTGTTATAGTATGTGGGCGAAAAAATAATGAACAGATAAAAGGTAAAGAAGTCTCACTGCTACTGAATGCAAATCACATACAGAGAAATCGATACTAAATTTCTTCTGTTGTGGAGTTCCTGGTGTCTAATCGGTTGCCCCTGAGTGGTAAAATTGAGGCATTTCATTAAATGGACGAAGGTGGGAGTGAACTATTCATGTCATTCTTGGAAATCAGCATAAGGAAGGACCTTCAGTTGGCCCACATTTTGAAAACCACTCCAAAAAATGCCACCTACACAAGCCATGAAATTTTAAATAAACTCATTGCTGTAATGAGCAGCATTGTGACTGTCATGATAGTAAAGGAAATCAGTGATTCATGGTTTGCGTTGGAAGTAGACAAAACCAGACACCCTGCTGAAATGGAAAATATTTCCATTGTAATTCGCTACATCAATGAAAAAACACCGGCAGTTACAGAATGACTGTTTGTAATGACCACCGCAAATTCTTGAGACACACAAACCATCACAAACATCACACTTTCAGAGATAACTAAGACAGGCTTGAATACATCTAAGATTCTGAGTCAAGTGTACGATGTGTATGAACGCCCAGTACCCTGTAGGTTCTTTTGTCGCTCAATCCTGCCAACAAAACATCGCAAGTAGAGGATATAGACCTTTTAACGGGCATGAAACTTGTATCTTAAGCTGCCGAATGTGTGCGCAATCTCCGCCGTGAAGATGAATTCTGCATGCTCTGGGACACAGTTACAGCATCTACACCTGCTGTCCCAGCAAAACAGACTCGACTGGTAAATAAGAACCAGAGTGTGTATGTAGTTGAAGAAACAAATGATAAATAACATCAATGATAATGTTCTCTGAAAATGGAAGTACGTTTTAGTGAATGTAATTCAAATTTCCACACTTGTGGAAACAGAGTGCATCGTTGCAAAGCAATATTTCTCCAGAATCAAGACAGATAAGTCACCAGAAGATGACTGTTAGGAGGCATCCACCGGCATGTGTGAGAACTCCTTCTCTGAGCTCAAGAACATTTTTACAGACCACAGACAAGCAATGACCCACACTCATAAGGCTCAACTCCTGCATCTTGCATTTGACCGGGACCTTACAAAGAAATTACATGATGAATGGAAAGACCTAGTTCTCTTCTAAAATGCCTTTTTGCTTTAGTGCATTCTGGTGTAGGCCTGTCAGTGACATTGTTTCTTTTACTAGTATGTGGTTATGTGGCCAGTACTGGTTGTTATGATTTAGGTGGATGATTTGTGATTTAAGCAAAGCCTTGCTCTTTCACATCAAGTGAAATGTAGAGAGAGATTATATGAGTGTGTGTTATTGCAGAAAGGCATGTTGGCTGAGAGACGGCTGCCCCCTGCTACCGTGATAGTCCTGCGGAGTCACCAAATTAAAGAAAGATTAGTCCATTGGCACACCAGTCTCAACAGACCTGGGTGCAAGGCACTGATAATCACCCAAATAAGCAGCCAATAGAGAACAACAGTGCCTGCCCACTTTTTCAGCCATCTGGGTTCCTAAAGTATTTTTCCCATTCATTTTTTTCGATAGGCTTTTCATAAAATATTTAATAAACCATTAACCAAACCAACCAACTCTGAGGTGAATCAAAACATTAAAAACCTTGATTTGAAGCAAACAAGTATTTGAAAAAAAGACAAGGTTTTACAAGACAGGGTACTGACCATCTTTACCAGGGCACAAACTACAATTCCATGAAGCATTGCGTAATCAATATGATGTAATCGAAAATATGTAAAATTATTGATTTTATGTTGTTGATTATAAGTATAGAAACAATATATTTTAAGTTAAGTGCAAAATATTCAGATAATTACAAATATATATGTATTTTGAGTATGTATGGACTGGGGAGACCAACTCATGTCATTCACAGTGTGTCATGCAAGTGGACAGTCCCTGCTGGACTTGTTTGGCAGGCTTTGTCGGTTGCAGTTCTCTGATTGGTGGATCTATCTCTGCTGGGCCATGGATAGTGTAATTGTTCACCAGGAATTGCAATATTAAACACCATTTTAAAACAATTAAGTAGAAAGAATGCGGACTGATGGCTTCATAAAATGGTTATACCATCAATGAACAACCTCAGAGCTCCCGGTAGGTCGCTCTTTAAAGATTTATAAGTTACTGTTGAAAATCAATTTGTCTATGGAAAAAATGAATAGGATTTTTACTTCCGGAACCAGCCTGTTGCTCCCTATTAGTGAGCTCCACTTGTCCTGGGAAAGTTGTGCACACCATGCTCCTACCAGTCTGGTGCTTCTATCCAATGATTGCCTGCAATATTACCCAGGCATAATTCACAATTATCATTCCTGAATTTCAACACCAAGTCAGGATCTCCTCAGGAGTTGTCATCTGCAGATCACGTTCTACGGCGAGAGGCCTAAAATTGAATAAGAAGGCAGTCTGACAGTTATTATATAAATACGTCCAAACACCCACTCTCTTAGTCTGCAAATGTCTCCAAGACTCAGTGGTGGCAAAAGAGAGGTGTTCGTTATTTGTTTTGGAGTTGCAGGCTTGAACAGGGCTCAGCATATGAGGAAAAATTAGAAAGAGACTACCAATAAAAGAGTGTGTCTTTTACTTTGGGCAATTCCATGTCCCAGAGGTTGATTTTTATTTAAAATAACAGATTTCATTTTTTTTTCTTTTTGTTATATGAACTTTTTTTTTGTACTTTTCAAATGCCTTATATGTGTATATATTTTTTTTTCCTTTTACCATACTTTCAATATTAAACTAGGAAAATCCAATATAATCATATAAAATATTTCATGTTTAAAAATTTGATGATCTAAACATAGAGTGAAAAACATAAAAGAAACCATTTTAAAAATTATTCTATTACTCTATTAATAAATTATGACTTTTGTGCCACAGCTGCTTACTTTCTAGAAGTTCACCTTGCTAAAAGTGCCTGAAATGAAAGCAACACTGAAGAAGTGAATTTGTTGTCTGTTGTCTGTGGAAGCATGTATCTGCGCTGGCTTGACAGTAGGGCCACACATGTTTGACACTAACAAGATGTTCAAAAATGGTATTGGATTTTGGTTTTCCAAACTAAACACAGGCCCAAGTCAGATGCATTCGTGGTGCATAATTAAAATGCTCAGAGGACAGGGGGGAGGAAAAGGTCGTCCTGCCAAGACCCTGAATCAGTCCGCTAAATAACCATAAACACACCAGTGCTGTGCAAAGCTCCGCACACATTAAAACGGATCTCCACCACTGTTTTCTCTGTGACACTGAGGGGCATGCCTTGCTGTGGGTTTCGTCCTGCTTCCCTCAATCACAGATTAAAGGCAAGTACTCCTCTGTGGGCATAACTTTACCATAGTCTCCATCTGGCTCCCAGACTGGCCTGGACTGAGAAGCAGAGCATTTGGGTGGGTGAGTGGAGCTCATTTAGACTCGTCCGCTGGCTTTACTTTGGTGGCTGCATATCTATCCTCATCCAAATATAAAAAATGCAAATAGTGCCAACAGTTTTACAGTTCTGGCACAGGTGTGGGGCCCCTGCAGATCCTGATCTTTCAACACCTTATAAAAGGTGTGTGAAGTGTATGTCATTCTCAAGTCATGTAAAATAACCTGGAGATTTTGACGAACGTTTCAGAGCCAAAAGGTGACTAAAAGAAACCTTCAAATTAAATTTGAAGGTTTATGGAAGTAATAATAATTCAACAGGCAAGTGGCATATTTAGTATATTCTCAAACCTAATTATAGCATTTCACTATCGGTTTAATGAAGAATGATCTTAAAGGAATAATTAACCAAAAATTCTAAATTCATCCTGATGTTGTTCCAAACCCATATGACATTTTTTCTTACGCAGAACACTAAAGGAGATGTTATGGGCAGACTGACAGCCTTGGTCACCATTCACTTTCATTGTATGAGCAAAAATGCAATACAAGTGAATGGTGACTGAGTCTGTCAATCCCAAACATTCTGCCTAACATCTCCTTTTGTGTTCCACAGAAGAAAGTTAAACAAGTTTGGAAAAACATGAGGTCGAGAAAATGATGAGAGAATTTTCATGTTTAGGTGAACGATTCCTTTAAGGTGACAGATGTCCAAGTAGGATGAGGAACTGCTAGAGATTTCAGGGCATATGGGGGGCAAATGTATATGTTTCTCTTGTTACAGAAATCGGAAATCAATTGTACCACACAAGGCTATTTAGCCTTGGGCTATACAAACCAGAGACCACTGAAAATCGTTGCAAAATAGAACGTGTCATTTTATTTCCCTCTCTCATCATGTGCATATATCTTTTGCCTTAGAGTTGAACTTTTCATTTCAACAGAACTTAATAGTACACACACACACACACACACACACTCACACACATATAGGTGGCATTGACACAGTTATGCCTGCACCAGCTGTCTGAGAATCTGAAAGCCGCTTTGCTACAAACAGCAAAATTATCCAATAATTCTCAATGACGTGTTTGTGTCTAAACCGCAGTCACACCAAATCCAACATTAGAGAATTACAACAGGATTAAGTAGATGATTTGAGGCAATAACAGTCTGAGCTGTTTACACAACATTTAATATCATTGACTTGAAGAAACCTGCTGCTTGTTGGTTCAGGAAAGGCTGAGGGCTCACAACCTTTCTGGAAAATCTCTCTGCTGAAAAGACTTGCATTGCTGGTCACCAAAAAGCCTTGGATGTTCAAAAGTGATGGATACACAAATAAAACAAAATCTGTCATAATTTACTGACCATCATGTTGTTTTCATTTGAGTTTTTTGGGGTGAAATGTCCATTTGACCAGCAAGAGTTTCATGGTCAACCAGCTTTACCAGAGAAACCGTGCTGGTTGACCAGCATTTTTTGCTGGTGAACAGCATGGCTATACTAGTACACTGGCTAGACCAGCACCAAGCCAATATAAAAATAGCCTACACAAGCATGCTATTTTTTTTTAACAGGGCTCTGTAAGAGTGAGTGAGAATTGTGCAAATAAGGAAAATCTATCCATAGAACAGCAGTGCTTCTGACAGAAGGTCCCAATGAGAAAATCCCAGCTGGAATATCACTCTATAGAGCACTTTCACAGCAGAATTATCTTAGCATTGTTCTCACCTCTAATGTGGCCGGTCAGTCAATGGTTTGATGAAAGGGGCAGGGTTTGGTGCAAGCTGGAGCTCAGCAGGCATTTCATTTTTGCAAGCAGCCGGGTGACTATTAATAAATTGTGTTTATGGCCCACTCTACACACCACCCTGAGGAGTCCCATCAAGCTGCCAGAAAGAGGCTGACTAGCCTGCCGGGAGAGTGTTGGCCTAGCAACAAACTCAAAAGCTCCAAAATTGAGAAGCCATATCTGATTTGTTATCTTTAGTTCTTTTTAAAACTGACTAGTCGGTGGGTTACCAGAACTAATAGTTAACATATTGGTGTTAAAGGATTATGACGGGTGTAATAAAAGTTCAGCTCAATCGAAAGTATATGTGGCATAATGTTGATTAACACAAAAAGTAGTTCTGACATTTATTTTTGAAACATTTATCATTTACGGACTGGTCCCACTGGCTTTTTTTTTTAAGGAAAAGGAGAGACAAGTCAAAATATTTTTTGTACAAATGCTGTTGATAGAGCTTAACTTGTATTAAACCAAGAATATTCTTTTAAGAAAGTCCTCTATAATTAAGATTTTAATTAAGATATAATTTAGTTTCCATTTCACCTGACACAATTGTTTATCGAGCCCGAAGTGTTAGACAAGTAGGAAGCGTTTACATAAGACATGTTCTTGAGTTCAAAAACAGCTAGACGGAGAGTACAGAATGGAAACGTGAGACGTGTTTTTAAAGGTTGGACTATTTTTTACTTGATACGACAAGCTTTAATGTGAAGCTTGTGGTGGGATGCTTAAAAATAACGGTCAAAGATGTCTGTCTGAATGTGTTTTGCACTAGTAGTGGTGCTTTAAAGGGGATGAATTTAAAGACCTACATTTTCTGAGAAGGTTCTAACCTACAAATGTGTGTGTGTATATATATATATATATATATATATATATATATATATATATATATATATGTATGGAGAAACCATATCTGATTTGTTATCCTTAGTTCTTTTCAAAACGGACTAGTCAGTGGGTTACCAGAACAAATAGTTAACATATTGGTGTTAAAGGATTATGCCAGGTTTAATAAAAGTTCATCTTTCCAGATATTCAATTTACTATAAGTGACTAATCAACTGACTTGCTATAGCTAGTAAAGTGTTTCATAAAACATTCAGTAGACTTTCAGTAGCCTGTATATAGATCTTTATTAATTACCTACTTACATTTCTTTGCTTAACTGCTCATTTTCTTATTTCACCTTTAGTGACCCAAAGGTTTTCTGGAAATGCTCTACTGACTGTTTGTTGCATATTAATTTCTAATCAGCAGTCACTTTACTTTAAAATAGTATCAACTGTTCATCTATAGTTACCTAGGGACCATCAAAATAAAGTTAACAACATCTAAGGAATACGGTTAATTAACTGCTACATGTCTCATTGTTTTAAACACACTATCAACAGATGGTAAATACCAATACTGATAATAACACACAGGAATAGCAGCACCACATTGCAACCAGCATATAGACTGTATGTAAAAGAAATATAAATGTACAAAAGTTATTGTTTCATCCAACAATTTAATGAACTATTCTCAACAATAATGTAATTTGGTCATTAATAAAGACCTATATAAAGGCTACTGAAAGTCTACTGAATGTTTGTAGAAACACTGTTTACTAGCTATAGCAAGTCACTTGATAAGTCACTTATAGTCAGTTGAATATCTGTAGGGGGACCATCAAAATAAAGTTGGAAATAAACACAGATGGTTTCAAAGAAACAAGTGCACTGACTGATGACACAGTTTGTCAACGTCAGCTCATCACAAGACTTTTGTCGGCACATGCTGGCTCAAATCATTACTGTCAGAGGGATGAATGAAAATTCACACTCTTTTAGCTGCTCTTAGAGATCTGCACTGCTCTTACACATTTGGAACACCATGAACACAAGTGGAGTGATAAAAACAGTTAGCACCCCAGTGATGATAGTGTGAGCTATCAGCACTCTTGGAATGCCTCTCATCCAATCAGATTGACCATCATGTCCCATTCTAAAATTCAAACCACCATTGTAATGTAACTAAAAGTATCTACAGAAGCTATCAGAAAAAAATGGCTTACTACTCATTGTTGCATTGATGAATGTGAGTGGTTTGGATGACTGGTGTCCAGATGTTTTCATCTTTTCTTAAGTCACATGTTCATTAAGTTCAAGTTGGGGCTTGAGGTCTGCAAATTATGTCCAGCAACATTTAAGCTCATGGAAATGGAAGCTGGATGATCAGATAAACAATGCCAAAAATACATCCACATGTTCACTTATTTCCCCCTCTTGACGTTATTTACCTTCTCGTATTTCCTGTCTCTGTCTAATCCATAGCAATCTTCAAGGTCTGCTGTTATGGTCTGCTGTTATGTAATCTTATACCTATTTCACAGGCAGGTGTCTAGTGTCTGATGTTATGAGCATTATTGTAACTATTGCAGTAACGGGTATTCCAGCACACTCCCCCACAGTTACCTTTTATCTAATTTCTCTTCTCATGAACCGCAAATTGCCTGGCAGCAGGGCATACCTAAACTTACACATGCGTACATGTTTATAGTCTGGCTGTAATCCTATTTATATCTCACGAAGTAATTTGTTATATTGCAGAGCAAAGCTCTCATATTAGGTAGCATACAGGGACTTACTTGCAAAGTCCACGGAATCCAGTGTAATGTAAGAGGTCATTCGGGGGGTATGTTATTCAGGCCTCACGTTTAATGAACCCTTGTGACCAAGCACCCTTTTCCTTATCTATAGGCTTTGGCTATTTCCTGGTCAGCTGTGCACATTATCTTCTCTGGAGTACCTGCACTGGGATTTTAAACAATGTATTTCTGATTGCTTTTCTTTTCTAGAGCATCTGAAAAGACATCAGATAAGATTCAAGACTATATTGAGAGTGGAAATTTGAACACTATGGCATATGTGTCAAATTGTTATTGGTATGTTGCTCTTTAAGTATTCCTCTAAGTGGTAGTACTGGGCATCTCAGATTACAGATTCCACTTTAAATGTATATTTAAATTTAGTCATTTAGCAGACGCTTAATGTTAGATGGAAATTTGTCATTAAAGAGCCAACAATATTGGCAGTATCACACTGCAAAGTTCTAATCATAGCTGGGGTAGTACAGAAGTTAGAGCTGAAAAAAGACTAAAGAATACATTATATTTACATACACTCTTTTGGTGATACTGATGATATCACCATGGAAGAGCTTTAAATAAGCTTTGTTGAACAGTGGTTTATAAAGACTAGCAAATATATGAAGGAAAAGCTCCACTGTGTGTTCAATTAAGACTTTAACAATGGCTCCTAATCACTGACCTCAGATGAGATAATTGAGTCCCATAAGCAAGCATCACAGGGAAACAACATAGGGTAAAAAAGGAAGAAGTGCCAGAAAACTAAGGTTTCCAACTATGATACCCATCCCTACCTTACCTTTCTACCATTGAAAGGAGAAAAGTGCATTATGGCATGTCTAAAATGTATTCAATCAATCAGACCCTCTCTAAAGTAGCTCTTAGAGCTCATATGTACATTCAAAAGCAGACCTATTTTTAAAATTTCTTCCAACTAAAAGGGTAAGCCAGGGAGTATGTGTTGGTCAAACTTTCTTCGATTTAAATGAAGATGAATGGATTTAGTCTTACCAATGTCAAAAATGGTAATAGCTCATGGAGCAATATTCAGTGGCTGTGACCTGATACTGAGGCATGTCAAGCAAAAAGTGAACATTATGGAAATTCTGATATAATGTTAGACTGAGGTAACAAAATAAATAGTGGAATCTGAATAAGATCAGCTTCTTATTGCCTAAGGTTACTGGTTTTCTAAATTGCTAACAATTAACCTAGTCATAATCAGTCAAAAATATATTCCGAGCTCTAAAGGGAAAATTAGAGACAAACTAACTTGAGTTACTGAATGTGTTGTCCTTTACTGACCTTAAATTGAAATTACATGTGCACTTGGTGTGTGACAGTATCATAAGTCAACGACCGCAAAAGATTTCAGTTCATTCAGGTTAACAGAATGAAAAATGCTGAGAGGAAATGTCTACATTAATAATTAACGAATGTTTTCCTTGATAAGCCCTCCTGAATAAGGCAATTATATTCACGAGTAAACTTGGCCCATCTATCTTAAAATAAACACTTTATAAAATAAGTTTCCTTGACTGTGTTTATTCAGAAAATATTTTCCTCCCGATTTGACTTCTCGTTTTAGTGGTAAAATACATGCAGCACCTACCGCAAATAACTCTCAAATAGAGAAAGGAAACAGAGAGTACCATTGAGGAAACCTGCACTTCATACTTCAAGCAATTCCACTGGGAAGAGAGGACAGTAAGTGAGAGAACACATACACTAGCAAGAAAAATAAATAAAAAAAGAGCAAGGCGAGCTGGCTAAAGTGAGCATGGAAAAATACTAATAAATCAAGTATGAAAATGCCAGTCGACATTGAAAGGCCAAATCTAGTGCTTGAGGTCGGGCAGAGGACTTTTTCATTAAATAAAAGCAAAGATAAACAGGTGAGATTTAGACGAAATGGCCACAGTGCTACACAGACCTCTCTTATTCCACTGGAGAAGGTTTGGAAATAAAACGAAATGATGATTTGCAGATGGAATGAATGATTTGTATCTTAAATATGGACTTATATCTCAGGCATTGAGCAGATCCACATATGCTGATCAAATCACACAGACAATCTGACACACACACACACACATACTGAGCAGCTCACCTCCCCTGCAATGTCGCATGGCCATTTTACATCTCCTGGACTCAGCGATGGTGGGACATAGTATTGTGTCCTTTGGAGGCTTTTTCACAATGTGCCGTGTGCGGGTCTCCAGCCCCCACTTGAAGCCACAGGTTTTGTTTCTTCTAGTGCAGGACCCCCACTCACTCCACTGGCCCACCTCGCAACCCTCTATTAGAAGAAAAAGCTAGAATTCAAGGGCAGCCAGGTAATGACAAAAAACATTGCTAATGCACAAGACATTTTGGATATGATAAAGACCAAAAATCAGGGGCGTGGGCACAAGGGTGGTGTGGGGTGACAGCTGCCACCCAAAAAATTAGCTTTGCCATCCCATCTACCACCCCAGCATAAGTATCCAAATGTATTAAATATGAATGTATGTATATTATAGTTAATGTTGACATTGTGTAGGGATTTATTCATGTCGAACTGCCTAAACTTTCACCAAATGCACAAATGAGTACAGATCCATAGCGTGACTGATTACAGCAGCGACCAATCCCATGATTGTTTACAGCAGCGGCCAATCACAGCATCGACCAATCGCACACCTACTATTGCAGCACTGTATAGTGTTTGGGCTCTTGTGGGTTAATTAGTTAATTTTCTCAACAACAGTGACAACAGCAGTAAAAGACATTTTCTTTTTCCAAGTATTCACTGAATTATTATTAGATACATTGCTGTCATTTATGGGTTGAGATGGGTGAGATGTGTCCTCACCACTTTTTAAAATAGCTTTCATCAGGTATGTTCCAGATGAAACATCTCCAGTTCTTGAGTATGAGGTTTTTATTGCATCTGTGTGTGCTTGGTGACAGGTGATCCTGCGTTTGAATGTGTTATTTTGAATGTTATGATCAATGTTAGTGGCGTCTGTTATGGGTGTCATTAAGTGTTGGCAGTTTTTCTGCAGCTTGCGCTCTTCTCCGTGTCCCCCATTGTGATGGCCTTCTCGGATGTATTGCTTGTGTTTATGTAGAGTGTGTGTGTGTGTGTGTGTGTGTGTGTGTGTGTGTGTGTGTGTGTGTGTGTGTGTTGTCTTTACTCTTTCCTGCTCTCAGGTGTGCATTAACCAGGTAAGCTGATTGTTGATGGGGCGCACCTGTGCACAGTGTATTTCCTCCCTAAATAAATGTGTTCCATGGCTGGGTTGTGCGATGGGATATGGTTGTTCATGAACTATTTCATCTCATTCACAGTGGCTCAGGTACATATTTACTTTTATTCTGGGTTCCTGCTGCTGGTGCGGAGAGTATGTGGTTGTCAATGTCTGAACTTCAGATTTTTATGTTTTTTCATATACAGATCTGTCAATAAATGTTTCTGTGTCTATTAAAGTTTAACACCCTTCCAATGACGTAAAGATGCAATCTTGGTTTATTAAAATAAAAAGTAATTTTTGGGCAAATTAGAATCCAAAACCTCTAAAAACTAAAGGCAAAAAGTTAACACTAGATCAGTCAGTCATGTTCTTAATAAAAGTGCTGATCTACGTATTCATCTACCGACTAACAAAATCCCCAAGACTGATAGTGGCAGATGTAGAAATTAAATGCCCATATTATTTGAAATATTTATTTGAGTGCTTAAATCTGTCATTAAGAATTACTGTTCATCAAAACAGGAAATTAAAAAGGATCTTATACTGTGCATAATATCATTAATATTATTGAGATTCGCAGCACTGCCCCCCACAGTACATTATTCCATAAAGTTTTTATTTCAGCTGTTACAAAGGTAATAGGCCTGTAGGAATGTATTAGCAGAATAACATGGGATATGCATGCCTTTTCCATCCATGGGTACACTTAACAAATTAAAAAATATTTGGTCTGCATAAGGTGGTAACATTTATTTCAGATTGCTGGATCTAAATGTCAAGCTATGGAATATTTAGAATTTGTTGATGTGTTTAATAGACAATGTCGGTGCTCTGGACATAGAAATTCTGTTGCTTATTTTTTTATGCAAAAAAATTGTTTTGTTAAATTTGGCAAATCAGTACCAAAATGGTTACTATGTGGTTCCTGTGGAAATGCAGCTGTATTGCAAATTCTGGGACATTTGTAATTTGATAGTGACTCAATTAATGAACTAGTACTTGTTGCAATGAAGCTTGGTCCCTTAATCCATAAGAACTACGCATGGACATTTGCTTGTGGTCCAATTAAAAAAATTTAATAAATTCTAGATCCCCCCCCAACCCTGCAAAGAATATTCCAGTTTTCCATTGAAAAAGCACTGAATACCAGTTGCCATATTTGTTTTGTATGAAGATAGATAAAAATATTCCCTTACCTCCACACTCCATGCTATCTTCCAGGGGAGCAAAACCCTCTGGACACTTGTCGAAGCAACGACCCTTGTGCAAGTAAAAACCAGGCTTGCATTTTGTGCAGAAGTCTTTGCTGAAACAGGCCTCACAGTCATCTATCCTACACCCTGCAAAGCAACAACAGAGACAAAAATCACTCAGGACACCAGACAAGACCTTTCCATCTGGAGCATATTGAAAGGGGAGAGGGGATCAACATGAGAGAGGGATTATTGGTTGGAAAAGGGGTTTTGAGGCCGTATGAGGCCTTTTCGTGATTGTAGTGAGATATCACAGTGCAACTTCTTCTGAGATACTTGTACATGTTGACCCTGGGGGTGCAGAATATAAGAGTTTTTGGGGCTGCATGCAGTTGCAACCGTAATGAGGAATTACCTCAACATGATCCTTTTCACCAAAGAAGGGAAAAGCAGAAGTCTAGAGCAAGTATGAAAGTTCTACCCTGGTCAACTGTCCTAGTTGAAAAAGTGGTGTTACAGTAAACTCTAATGTTGGCTTGAAAAAGCCTGGCCTGAAAATTAACATTTTACAACCTTGTGGTTTAAAGGTTTAATGGAATTTATATGTAGACAAACAGCCTGATAGTTAGAAAGAAAAAGTGTCTAATGGACCGTTAGAATGTCAGAACCAAAGATAGATAGATAGATAGATAGATAGATAGATAGATAGATAGATAGATAGATAGATAGATAGATAGATAGATAGGTTTTGAGGAGGGGAAAGAGGGGTCAACACACTCTGTGAAGAAGGCAAGACCACCACACTGATCCTCCCACGCCCCGCCTTGCCACAACATATCAAACGCAGCGTGCCAGCAAGTCATCAAGCTGTGACTCTGCAAATAGCATGTCAGGCAGAGCAAAATTACATGCGCCACACCAACAGGGCGATGCGCTGGCCTATGTAATTAAAAGAAGCCACTGGGAGGTGTCTAATTTATGGCACTTCTTAAAAGCTTCTTCAGGGACCTGATAGGTTTTGGATCTCAGATTGCAGCTGTGCAAAACCATGTGAAGCAACACTGCTGATTTCACTAAGATACGATGGTACCTGAGTCAGTCTTTAGTTGGAGGCTTATGACTTTAACTGATCTGCAGGTGAGCACAGTTTTTCAACAACATTTAGAGAAAATTTGGCATGGTAAAAAGAGATAAGGCTTTCCTTTTATCTCTGACGCTCTCTGGGTTTCATGAAGGTTCTCACCATCATGCTCCCTAATTAAACCATCTTCAGCTAACCAGCCTGTCTCCTCGGCTACATTCCTTCCCAACAAGGGAGTCTCTCCCCTTCTCCTTTTGAACCCCAGATCCTCCGCCCACCTTTCCTGATCTCTCACGCTTTCTTTAACCCATCCAAACAATCTCATCATACACACTGAGAGAGTGTATTTTTTCAAGAAATGGTGGAAGATACAACTCTCCTGCAAGCACTTAACTAATCCATAGCCATAAAGGCTCTTCCTATCACCATTAAAAAGATCAACATGATCACAATGGAATTCGTCATGCTGCTTCCGAATGTTCATGTACCCTGAAATTGAACCTTTTCTACTGAATTATTGACAAGCACCATCCCCCATCAGACATTCATCGACACTGGCATCGACTCAAAAGTGTTTACCTTCTGCAGTGGCACTACTGACACCACATTGCACGAGAAACCCCCAAGACACAGGTTCTGAAAGTAAACATGTTCACATAAACAATGTTGAGTGTGATTGGAGGTTGCATTTTTGGTCAAAAATAAAACATTTTACTCAATTTACGATTAGGTTTAGATTTGGGGTTGGGGCGTGGGAGTAGGGTTAATAACATTTGCATTCCTGTTGACTGTATTCCATCATTTACAATTAAAAATGCAACTCACTTTTGGCACCACTCTGCGGACATTTCACCCAGAAAACAGGCAACAACACTTCCAGCTTCTGGGGGCAGTAGTTTGAATTTCTATAAGCAAAGACCGATTTCAGCAGCAGAAATGTCCTTTTCCTGTCAGTATATATCGAGCCAGACTCAAACTTGCATTGCCTGCATGAATACCACTGATCAATGTCTCAGAGCACATGTGCATGATAACTGCTGAGTCATTGCTCCAGCAAATGTAATATGATGTATGTTTGCACCTTTCAATGAGACACACAGATCAAAGAGAGAAGCCGCACTATCATCAGTTGTCTTATGCTGCAGGGCAAGAATGCAAAATACTGCCAAAATAATGAAAGAACATCTTCAGCATTTTATTGTCTTTAACACCTTTGTTTTTACACCAGCCAAGACACCAGAGGAGAACTGCATCTATTGTTTGATAAACACATGATTTAGCTATAGAGATCTTGGTACAGAGTCTGAGGAGAGAAAGAAGGCCACACAGAGATCCACTCGCTTTTGTTCCCAGAGTAATCAAGAGCTATGAGACTTACTGGGTCCCTACATGTCCAATATATGACAGGAAGCAACAGCTTATAAATCAGCTACAAATGAAGCTTTTTAACTGAAAAGCAGCCTGATAAATGGCAGCCACAGTAAGGCTGTCATCGCCTTTTGGTTTGCTCGCTCCAAAAGTGGAAATGAGTAGAAAAAAAAGAAAGAAAAAAAAGAAACTTTTGGCGCATGAGTAAGATAATGATTTGTCTGACGTGTCATGAAATGTCATCTGTCACCCGTGATCAAGTGCAGATGCTGCAATATAAAAAAATCGCTGCTATGTTGGAACATTGGTATTAGTTAGAAGATAAAAATGGTATCTGTGTACCTTAGGGGGGAAATTACTAAGAATGAATTGCAACTACTGAAACCACAGTTTATTTGCATGCGACGTCTGCAAAGTTTTAGCCATCAATTCACTAAAGGAAATATGCAAATCTCGCACCACAAAATCTGTACAGAAAGCAATTTGCACAACGCAATTCTTAAACTGAAAGAGATGCAAGTGTTTTGCACTAAAATACCACAAACAAAAGAAGAGGAACTGTTAAGTGAATTTGCCACATAATAAGGTGAGCTTTGGTGCAAAAAAAATTTAATTCTTGTTATCAGTGCGAAAACGTGTCCTCTACTAAAAGTTCCTTCTTGACAGAAACTTTTCTTGCCACTTTTAAAGGCCTAGCATAGATGACAACAGGAGACTAATATAACATAATAAGAACTCTCATTATTGCACAGACATGCGGAAATCTGATGGAAGCCCAATGCATTCACTTTGTCCCCTGTGTAATTCATCCCATACAAAAATCGTATATATTGACAACTATGAAAACACATATTTATAAAATTATAGTTCATATATTTGGGAATATGCTGTATGTACATATTCAACATACATTCATATGTACTGTAACATACATGAAAACGGCTATTTTTTTTTTTAGCATTTTTAAATATATGCTGTATGTACTGTCTGAAAGAAATTACTTTTTATATCAGTGAAACCCAAACATGAATATACTATATGTTTTACAGTATATATGTGTTTTACATATATTTACATTTTATCAGATATCTATATGGAATGAGAAAGACTAAATTAATACAGAATCCTATCCAGAACGTCCCAGGCGCCTATGTTGGAGAAAGTTGAAATTGCCTACAACACTGCAAACTGTTGCCTGTGATTTATGTTTGTTCTTTTTTTCCACTTGGCTTTCAATGTGGTTTTGAAGTCAAGTGCATGTTGAGTTGAATTGTCAAGCTTTAGGGGTGATCTAATCCTGCAAGACTTGTGGCAGGAATGCCTCTCTGCTGTGGTCTGGATGAAACACAAAAAACAATAAAGCAAATTATACTGTGGACATCCTAGCCAATGTCATATTCAAGCGGCAGCAAACCATGTAGGCCAGGGCTGATGAAATTTTACTTCATTATGTAAGCAAATAAACGTTAAAGGGGGACTTCTTTTTAATATGACAAATGGACTTTAAATTCTATGCGGCAGTGCCTTATAAATAAGGGGTAAAGCAGGTAGCCGGTCCTGAGGTTACAGTGGCCACTGTAACCAATGTAGATTATTCAGCAGACATCCTGTGGTGTAGAAGGGATGCCCATGCTTTGGGGTAGGTGGGGTTTGGGGGGTGCGGAATCCGGCCACATTTTTCCATTCTTCCTCCCAGGCCTCACTGAAAGAGCCTGGCCCATCTGACCTGCTTTTTTGAGCAGATTCTAGTGAACGATTCATGCGGTTGACTTTCCCACACCCAGCTATGTCATCTGGCTGCACCACTGGGTGCACCAAGCTCTCTGGGATTTTCTCTAGGCCCTTGAAGGGTCTGTTTGAATCATCCACATGCAGTGTCCAAAAAGAGGCTGCTTGTGCACTTTACAGTACATAATAATAATAAAAACAATAATAATAAAACGATTTTTACATTTACTGAAGAAAATGGTCCCTCATGTAGCATATATACTAGTCCTAGATGAGCTGTGATACTTGAAAAGTACTTCCAGGACATTGGCAATCAAAAACCTTTTTAAAAAGGGGTTTCCATGGGAGTAAAGTGAGAAGAGAGAACTTCACTTACTGATATACACATCAAGGGAGTTGCAGAAGTTAATTTAGGGACAATATGTTTTATTCTAAAGAGTCTGACAGTGGAACAGCTACTTAAATCATCTGAAGAATATTTCATAAAGTCATTTAACTATAAATATTAATACTCATCTCAATTCCACAAGCTCATGCAAGGTTTTCCTACCACTGTGTAGCCCATAAAAGCGAATTACCTGCCCTCTGATGGTAAGCTGATAAGTACCTTGATGACTGCTGAAAAGTTATAACTGGCCAAACCTCTCTGTTTGCAGTTTAGATCCTTATTCATGTGCAGTCTTGAGCCTTTTGTGCATATGTCTGGTTATGTGTTCCCGGGAGAAAAAGTGTGAGGGGCTGCAATGTGATGACACCAGAATGACTTAAGATGTGTAGGGTATCATCGAGGAGGAACAAAGAGGGTTTGAGATGAATGAGGAAGAGAGCTTTCACTTGACAACCCTGTGGAAAAACTGATGGTGCCAGCCCACCATTTTGCTCTCATTTTGAGCCCCCTTTCCAGCATTTATCTCCTTCTATCACTCTGTCTTTATCTGGATAGCTTCAGTGGAAGGCTGCAGCCTCCTAAACTTGGCTCACTCTCCTACATATGGGAAAAGTGGGCAGCTGCATCTAGCCCTCCTTCTACTTGTGTGCAATGCAATGTTGTAGGGTTAGATCATGGATATGAGGTAGAGGAAGATCGGTTTCTTCAGTGTGGTGGCATGCAGTGTGCTTGCATGGATTTCAAAAGAACACAACCCCACCACATGGCTGTGACTGAAGTGTCACTGTTGAAGTGCAAACCTTTCTCCTCTTTGCATTTGATTATGTTCAGTCCTGAAAAATCTGCAAAGCATTCTTAAAGCAGATCTCACACACACAAACACACTGGGTCTAATGATAAGGAGCTTCTGCTTAGGTGATTGCAGAGCCTGTTTTTAAAAAAACAACTTCTTGAAATCCACCATTCCAGGGAAGAGTGGTGGTTGTATTGAGAACCCATGCAAGAGATAGCAAAGTGAATGAGTTGTCCTCAAAACTGCTTCCAGTGACCCAATGATTAGTTCTTGCACTAACTCTGATAGAACATCCCATTATGACTGATGGACATGAACAGCTTAGCGAAGATGACAGAAAGAGTGTAACTTAAGGAGGAGGGTCAAATGCAAAGCTGGATTACAAAGTCATGACTGAAACTCTGATCACTTCAAAGTGGGCTTTGCGCTGAGATTTGATGGTACGTGACAATGTAGGGTTTTGTTCTGGGAGAAGTTCTCTCTGAGAGGAATCCAGATTAACTGGTCACATATCAGTATCATTTAGAATCAAAATTCAACCAGAAAAAGGGATGGTTGGAGGACACAGGAATCAGAAAACAATAGCTTTCTCCTTCACAACATGTAATTACTTGGGGGCCTCTTCTGAGCTCTTTGATGACTATGTTAGAATATGGAATTTGAGTTTGAATCTGTATTGAGTTTGTTGAGTTAGACCGAACAGGTTTTTATGCAGGGCTGTCTGTACTCTGTCCGGGTTACTGTTGTAGGTCTTGACACGTTCCTTTGAGGCCTGGTTTCAGGCCTGTATGTCAGGAGTTTGGCTCCAATAACCCCAAGAGCTAGAGTTCTGTTTTCACATGAAGCATTCAGCCAACACCTCAGGTTTTTCACTTACTGTAACCTCAAAGGTCCAGAGAGTCTCAAGCCTGGATCAAATGTTAAAATAAGGATACAACATACAAGAAATGAAGGGACGAGGGAGGCATTATTCTAATAGGATGTTTGTTTAGCTCTTTCCAAACAGCTAAAAGAATTTTCTTCATTAGTGTTTGATATACTGAATCCAATCTGAAAATCTGACTAAAATTAAGGGACCAAAATTGTGTGTCAGACAGTCATTAAAGTCAACAAGAAACAGCATTCATGACCCATTTTACTTTTGTAATGTGACATATTTCCAAAATAGAAAATTGGATATTCAATGAGAGAGTGAAAATGTAGTGCAGGGCCTGATTTTATCCATTAGCAACTGATTGGATAGTTAAAAAGTGGTTGTTCCATACAGATGAATTGTGAACATATTTGCACAAATGTGTTTTAAGAAAGTATATAGGGTAATATTTTTTTTAATTTCATGTTGACTTTAAACAATGATAGCACCTGAAAAATATGGAAATTGTATTTAATTGTATATACAAATCATATGGGCACTCACTTAAAATCCCTTTCATTAAAGGGATAGTTCACCCCAAAATCTAAATTCTCATGTTGTTCCAAACCCATATGAGGTTCTTGATCCAACACTGTAAGACTTTTTGTCTTCCGTGGAACACAAAAGGTGTTAAATCTACTGAGATGACTCTATTTCTGCATATCCAACTTACCAACAGGATTTTTGTCAGTTTAATCAAATAGTCCTAATATTAGTAGAAGGCATAATATTGCCTGCAGAGCTAAGCATAAAAAGCTAAACAGACCTGTTTGTACAATAGCATCTACACACCTGTGATACGAATAGGAAGCATGTGGATATGCTTGTGTGTACATGTGAACTTGGAATGTAAACAGTGATTGTGGAGGTAGGGATCTTACTGGAGCACATGTTAATCTCTGTCCCTCGCATGCCATAGTAGCCTGACGGACAGGCGTGGAGACACTCCCCATACTGCCTCATCCTCTCCCTTCGTAGAAACAGGAACAGCTTTGGTTGGCAGTTCATACACCCATTGTCTTTCGAACACACAGAGCAGCCTTTGCAGATTGGGTATGCTCCATAGCTAGCTGCAATAAAGCAAGACACAAAAAAGACACAGGTTTTACAAATGAATAACACCAAATAATACTCAACGGACACTTGGCACTAGTAATATAGATATATAGTTATATCAAGACATGAGCAGTTAGAAGCCATATAGCATATACTTTCCATGCTAAAAAAGCCAGCTAAGTTCAAGCTCGTAGACAGACATGGCCTTTTAAGCTAGTTAAGAAGTGTATGCAGTTGATAAGCAGTGCTGGTCTTTTCAACATGGTTCTTATCAAACGCAACTTAAACTTATTACAATAACAGCCCCCCTTAGCAGGGGTGGACTGGGACTAAAAAGTGGTACTGGACTTTCTGGCCCAGAGGGGCCCACCAAACCCTGCCTGCAACACACCACACCATAACACACTGGCTCCTTTTTTTCATTTTCTGGCTGAATTTCAGATTTTTGTGTTAAAAAAAAAAGAAAAAAAAGGCATTTCTATTGACTGCTAGTCGTGACAACGGGCCCCACCAGTGCAAAATTTTCATAACTTTAAAACATATAAAACCACTGTAAATGCGATGCATGGATTTTTTTTTTTTTTTTTTTTTTTTTTTAGAGAAAGCTCTAAATAAGCACTTTATAGTGCAGACAAATAACATGCCCAAAAAAATGTTTTCCCCAAAATGCAGATGTTAGCTTGTACATGAAAGTACAAGGTAAAGTGTTTATTTTAGGTGATGTGACAAGTCAGCATTTCTTCAAAACTTTTAAAGATCTTAATCAACTTTTTTCTAAAAGTACAATAATAATATATTATATATGTATACAGTATATACCTATACGATATCATAAAAATGTTGTTTAAAATAGTTAGAGGAAGAAAGTGTCACACAATTGGTCACTGATGACAATGCTTAAAATGGCATGCCAGTTACCCACATTACAATGTGTAATGTGTAAAATCAATGAAAACAAAGTTGGCCAGAATATGTACATACATAAAAATAAACAAATATAAACATATGTAAAAAAAAAAAAAAAACATACCTCTTAAAGTGTAGATCTTTTCAGATATTTTGCAGATTATGTGAGTTTGTTTGAGTTTATATCTGCAGTGTTTTAATTCCTTCCCCAGATTACTCTTAAGAAAAAGTGAAAAGCACTGTTTCTGCTATCCTTTAAACAAAGTAAGCCTCAAAGGCTCAAATAGCCACAAAGTAATATTTTTCATGACTTATTTTCTGCATTGTTATCATGTGTGAGCGTTATTCAGCAAGCTGCACTTCTGCTCCCATTAATGCTTTGTGGTATGAATAAATTATGCAAATAGAATGTACTTCTCATAGCTTTTCTGTTTGCCGATTTGATTTAAGCTGCTGTTATTGTATTTGTTGTATCTTGCAATTATTTTTCACTTTGTGATGATTCAGAGCTCATCTTATACTTAATATGTTGTTTTTGGCTGTCACCATAATTGTGATTTGTATGTCAAATAATGAAGTCCATGCAAGTTATGGAGTAAGTACACACTTACAGAATCTGCGCCACTGTGGCTTTGTTTTGACCTTACTAACTTTATTGAATTCTCACTCACCATGGGTTCTGCGCAGCCAGCCATGCTGGAGCACAGGCCGGCTGAATATTAGTGATGGGAAGTCCGATTCTTTTCCGCAAACCGGTTATTTAGGATGGTTTGTTTCAATTTACCGGTTAAAAAAAACAATTCACCAGTTCATTTAAGCCATCGCCTAATGATGTCAGTATACATAATGCTAATATTCCAGCATCATAAAATACACACTGTGAGACTCTCTCTCACTGTGTCTATTGTCCTGTTCATTGTTAGTAATTTATTGTACTGTCCCGTACTTTTTGCACACGTTTGCATGTGCAGTTTATTTAGGCACTTTATTTAGTCTGTGTAGTCTCATGTGGTTCTGTGTTTGTCCTATGTTGTTTTATGTAGCACCATGGTCCTGGAGGAACGTTGTCTCGTTTCGCTGTGTACTAACTGTATATGGTTGAAACGACAATAAAAACCACTTGACTTGACTTGACACACTAACACATAAAAGCCATATATAAGTGCATATTGCTGATTATTAAATTGTATTTAATGAAGTTATAATAATAAGGGTGTTTCATTAAGTGATCTTACAACACATCCTACATCAAATCTTTGCACCTAAAGCACCCAAACTGACACTGATATACAACCGCGGATATTCTACACATCTAAAGCATATAAAGTGATTAAACCAGTTTTAATCAACTCATCCTTTTTTACACAAACCATATTCCAGCTCATCACAACTGCAGATATAATCTGCATGCACAATGCTCAATAGTAAAATTTGTTTACATCTCTCAACTGAAAAGTTTCACCCCCTCATTCAAGTCCTCGGTTCACGCATGCTCATCAGCTACTCATTGATAAGCAGTTCTCAGTATTATGTGCGAAAGAGGCAATTCTCAGTTCAGTGTATTGTGACTCACGAACTGCTGAGATCAACTCAATGTACTGTTGATGCGAGAGCTGCTGTCCTTGAATCAGTGTACTGTTGACTCAAGAACTGCTGCGAACAACTCGATGTTCTGTTGACTGAAGAGTTGCTTACCCGGGATCAGTGTACTATTGACTGAAGAACTGCTCAGAACGACTCAATATACTGTTGACTCGAGAGCAGCTGTCTCGGGATCAGTATACTGTTGACTAGAGAGCTGTAGACTGGATCATCTTCATACGTTGATAAAATGGTAATACAATGAAGTCATAAACATATTTCAGAACATAGTTCTAGGATCATATTACTCCAGGTTATTGGCTCATTTCAATATGGAGTGTCGGGCACATCCAAAAGAGAGGTAAATATAGAGTAACTTGTGGATCAGTGTTGACTCTAGGCGTGAACTGTTTCAAACTATTCGGTGAACTGGTTAAACTCATTCATTTCCACCTATAGGACAGGCCGGTACTTGCGAAGCAGCAGGTTGGCCCAAATTACCCAGTGGCCCAACTGCCCTTGCCTCCTAGAGTTACCTGAGGTTCAATGCCATGCTCAAGGGCTCTCTCATGGCTTGAACCTTGCAGGGATTGAACCAGCAAACTTTCAATTACCAGCCTTGATTTTTAACCACTACACCGCTACAAGAGCACAGCAAGTTTACTGCAAAGAGTGATACATAAAAATTTCACTGACCAAAAAAACTGTGCCTTTAGCAAGACCTGACATTCTTGCAGAATAAACCATTTTGATTGTGATTAGCACAGTGATTTGACTCAAAGCTCAACTCCTGTATGTTGAGTTTAGACAGCCATTGAAAGCCCAAAACCACATTGACTCTGAGCCGTATCATGTTGCTGGTAGAAGACAAAGGAGCCAGTAACGACCATACCGTTCCACAATAAAGGTCACTTAATGTAAGCTCCTTTGCATACCCTTTACAGGAAAATGTCCTTGGGTGCACACAATAGCTGTAAACCAGAGACATGACTATTGATTGGAGCCAAGTTTTAAATATCACAATCCAAGATAGTGTAACAGCCCTAACTAGACGACCCACCACAATTCTTCATAAAATATCATGTAAATAACTGTTGGAGACAGGAGGCCTAGGTCCTGCATTCGACTGAATTTCGCTAACCATTTTCACTTTCCCTTTTTTCTGAACTGAATGTGCACTATACATTAAATTTCATTAAATACACAATTACATTTAAAAAAAAAATGAAAGGTGAAAGGTTGTTCAGTCATATTTGGCTTTATATGACAAATATTTGTAATTATATTTATTGGTAGTGTTGTCAAATTAGATGCTTTTTAAGAATCTGACAATCACTGTTTATGTTATGTACAGATGTTAATTTTACAATGCATAATCTTTTACAACAAAACAGATTTTTCACTCTTAGTTTCAAGGAAAAGAAATCTCTGTAAGTATAACACAATTGATTTGAGGCACTTCAAGCACAACTAATATCAACATAACTAAGGAATTTTTTATTTTTTTTTCTTTATACAAAGGTTTATCACTGTGCTGTTTTTAGTGTTTAAAATAATGCATTGTTGTGTAGCATGTTTTATGTTCCATGACGTCAGTGTTCTTATGATGAAGAAATTATATGGACACATTTTTACCTAACCACACAGTGCATATAAAGACATATGGTATACAGTTTGAACATGTTTATAGAAGCCTGACATTCATCCTAAATTGGTAAAAATGTCCCCTACTCAGCCCACACACTTCAGACCTGATTGCGATCATATTGTAGAGAGCGAAGGAAACCAGGACAGGCATGAGGCTGGAACTTCAAAAAGCTCAAAACTATCAGCACATTTCCCTTACTGAATTTTTTTAATTGAGGGTGGTATGGAAATATCACAAACCATTTCCCCTCTTCCTTAATCATGAGTGTGCTATTTCTTTCATCCAACTGTAAGGACCTTTTCAGCGGAAAAGACCTTATGGCAGTTAAATGATTTCTCTAATGGCTGCTGTCAACGTGAGCTTGAACAACACAATAATTCATGAATGATCGCATCAGTCAATTGATCATCTAAACAACATCAGCACAATCTGCCCAATGAAAAGCGCAATCATTGGGTAGATTGTGCACTTCATTGCACATTAGGGGTTGCATCGACTACCCGACTAGTAAATTAGTTCTGCCACTTATCGACACATTGAGTTTCTGTCATTTAGTCATGGATCATATGACTTTAGTTGTGCTTTTCTAAATGGAGATGGCAGGAGCAAAATTCCCTTGCCCACAAATTGTGTATTTGTTTGTGTGTAATTGTATGCAAATATATTTTGAATTATGCAAAAGTGAAAATAAAGTGAAAATGGTACGTTATCCATTTAAAAATTTTGTTAAGCGAACTACGTTGGAGCTACATACATCTGAGACTGAATTATTTTGAAATGTTCAAAGTCAGAATTTCAATATCAGAAAATAAAAGTGAATGTTTATGACAATACAAGCAAAATTAATCTGACAATGGATATATCTGCATTTGCATATCTCACCCGCATCATCTCAAATACATGGACCACTCATGCTGCATTGCGTGTTTTGGTTCTTTTACATGATATTAACAATGATCTGTCGATTACCTTTTAGGCTACCTAGTTTCTGATTAGTCTTGCAAGTCTTATCGCACATGTGAGGTTTCACTTGCATTTGATGAGGTTGTGTTTTGCTTTTTGTCAATTGTACGACATGATAGTCAGGCCTGTATCCATAGTGCACACTGATGTGACCCTGCTCTCCCTGGACCAGTAATTATAAATGGAAAGAAGAAGGGAGACGGCACAGCTGACGGCTGTGGAGATTTTTGCCTCACTCCAGATTTTTGGAACAGTAGCCTGTATGAAGACGGCTTTCCCAGCTCCAACCACAGGCATGTAAAAAAGGAGGCTGGGATTTGGTGCATCTAGGGCAGGGGTGTCCAAGAGCCACCCTAGAGGGGCCAGAGCTTCCACATTTTATGGAAATCTTTTTACCGCCAGCTGATTTATACCTGTAGCTATGACTGGAGTCTTATATTTCAGATCATATTTTTATCAATTCATCCAGGGGATCGAATTCAAGCTCTAAACCAGAAAATATGATGTCTTTCCAATATCACTGTCAAAATTCAATTTTAAACAGACACTGTGACCCAGGATGGGAAACAAACAAGAAACAGTGCATCAATGGGCCACAGTTCATATTATGCATTCGACTTGATATAAACTTGAACTTGAGCTTAACACAAATAATAGGTGTAAGTTGTGTTTTGATACAGGAAACCTGAGTTTGTCATTTCCTAACAGTGCTGTAGTTGAGACCAGCTCATTCGAGTCCAAGTTCAGTCTGAGACCAGAGTATGTTTAGACCGAGATCAGAAAAGGCTGAGTCTAAGACAAGTGTTTTCTTTTTTATAAATTTATTAAAAGTATAGTTCAAAGAACTAAACCTCATTTATGAAATAAACCTCATTTATTCTTTTCTTAAGCTTATGTTGGTTACACAATATTGCCAGTTGAGAATAAAATACATTGAATTAAATAAATGACACATCCTAGGTTAAGTAACAAATTGGTTTTACACTTACGACAAGTCAGTGTTAACAAAATGTTAATGATAAACTCAAATTAAAGATTCAAAGTTCCCATGTGGCTTATCGTGGTGATACAAACTACAGCTTCATTCAAGTCAAGTAAACATCTCTGCTTTACAAATTACAGTATTGCTGTACTATAACTAAAATGGGCCTGAAAACCAAATAATAATGTCAATTAAATATGACAATGTTTATGCAGAATGTGAATATAAACATTTACATTCAATTTGTTAACAATTTCCTCAATTGCACTACTATATTTCATTCATTGCAAGTCAAGTAAAAATGTGTACACACAAAACCTTTTTTTTCATAAACCATTCAGTTCTGATGATATTGAGAGAAGTGTTTTAAAATTTTCTTTAGTATGTGTAGCATTCATGTAATTAATGGCTAAAGCATTTCTAAAAGACTAGAGGCCGTTCAAAGCAATGCAGTGCAACAAACCCAGAAAGCACACGTACGCACGCCTCTGTGATGTCTTTTTTTAGATCTTTTCACCTGGAAAGCATCTAATATCTGCTAGACATCTTAAAAAGATCACATTTACAATCATTCTTAATCATAAACATCTCAAAGACATTTGCTGAATGTCTTATTGACATCCGACAGATACTTATTGACATAAGTCTTATTAACGGATTGCAGATGAAAAAAGAACGTAAAATAGACGTCTTCCAGATGTAAACACACACATCAAATAGATGCCTGGGTGTTATACGTGTGCTATCAGGGAATAGAGTATAACACAGGTGTCTTGTGACATGTTTTTAACAGATGATGTTCTTTTTGACAAAAGAACTTTTAAAAACTTGTGGTGCTCCTGCATGAGATGCCAAAAACACAGCGATGCATAATGCAATGTTCAAAGACATCCGTTTAGCATGTTTACATAGAAAAACTACTGAAAACGAATGGATGGATGCAATAAAGCATTTGGTGTGAACAGTAAAATATCCCAACGTTGTTTTCATGAGTGAGAAAATAATGCAAATTATTCAGTGAGATAGAAGTTTGAACTAATCGGGCTGAATAGCCAATCGATTCAGACCTTTTTGCTAGCCTGTTTGGCCAATTCACCAAAAAGAACCAACTTAATTGAATGATTTATTGTGAACTGGGTAGTTCTGATTCTACACAGCAGACTAAAATGGGGCCAAACATGAAAATCTCTGATATTGTCAGTCAAAAAATGTTTGTCAAATAAGTTGAAGCTTTCACTGTATATTTTTAGAAAAGGGACTCGATTAAGTCCAAGTCCACATTTGTTCAAGTTTGAGTCAAGACCAAGTCAAATTGCTCACTAGTACATGAAGAGACCAAGACCATAAAAATATGGTCTTGGACTCAGACTCGAGGCCAAGTCCGGTCTCGAGTACTACAACACTGTTTCCTAATCCCATTTCCCACTCTTCTCCATATCATTTCCTGTCTCATAAATTTATTTTCTATAACATAGCAAAATAATAATAATAAAAAAAGAATCAAAGCCATAATGTTGATGTTGGTGGGTTAGTCTGGTATCTTGTTCATGCAGAAATTTGTCCTTGTTGTTTGAATAATAAAAGGCCATCCAAGAAAAACCGAAAGATCTGAGTGGCTTTCATATATGTAAACAACATCTCTGGCTATGTTTTTAAGTCACTCAAGAACACTAATTATCCAAGTGTGTCGGTCTGGCACAATATCCAGTTTTATATAAATTACAGTGGATAAACCTAATTTAGCTGTGAGCTTTAAACTTTACCATAAGTCTGTCACATTATCCTGCTGTAGTGTACCTTATGATGGCAAGCGTGTATTGTGTAACTAAATAATTATTTTTTATCGATTTTTTTCAAAGTTATTGAAGAAAACGTTTATTATTTTCTATTAGGTCCAATATACAACTTACAATACAGTACCTCTCTTGGAAATTATGCCACATCTTGGGCAAATGCTCTATCAAATTTTAAATCAACCTACCCTAAAACCTAAACCTAACCAATAATATCATAAAAAGCAAACGTGACATAAAAAACACAAATGCTGAAGCAGCCACGTCATTTTGTGGTCCTTCTATGACACTTTCTACTCACATGTCAACTTGCGTGCTCTACAGGACTTCAGGTTCTCTGCCAATTTATTGTGATTTGTATGAAAGGGAATAAAAGTAATTGATAGAGTGGCACTAGTGTTTCAATTTACCAGGAAACTGCCATGATACATTCAATGAAGGTAAAGTAATGTAATTCTATGAGACCAAGTAGGATTATTCAACATCTTAGGGATACATTTGTCCCAAAGGCTATCATTACTTATCAAAGATCAATGTCAACATGAAATCAAAAGTCACCCTATTTACTTTTTTTAAAAAACAAGTCACTGGTCTTATCGCAAAATTATGCATCACATGTTAGGGCCCTCTTGTTTTTAAATCCCTCCCCTCCAAGCACCTGTCACATAGAGACTACTTTTCAAGTGCCTATCAATTCCCAGTGGCTTAAATCAAGCCCTGCCTCACTTTTCTAAAGGAATATCCTATTTCACTTGGTAATATGTCACATTACAGAGGTAAAATGACTTCTTATGCCCCCCAACCCCCACTTTTTATATTGCTTTACTCCCCTGACTTTAGACAACCCTTGCACCTCTCTTTGAACTCCTCTTTCCCATAACAAAGCAAAATTGTTTACACAGAGAACACAGGACAAATGTTTTGTAAAACAAAAATATGCAAGTTCCTTCTTTCATCATGCATTAACAATCTACAACTGTATTTACAAAGACCTTTGTCCTCTTTGAACATCTGTGCAAAAGAAACCACAATGACTTGGTACATGATAGCTGAGCTGTATGTGTAAACCTTGCTTCCCTGGACTCAAGAGGTGCACTAGAAACTGGCATAAGAGGCTGTAGTCTTTAGCCTCCTCGTTAGCATCCCCACCTCCCATGCCGGAGACCCTGCTTTTAATCATTATCGGAGTGGGTTGAACAGGACTGGTTACATATGCAGTCTGACCAGAGGACAAGGCAATTTCTGAAAATTGTCCCATGTGTGGCAATGTTTTGTGTAGAAGAGCCAACAGAATACCCTGGTCATACTGTCTCTGGACCTACCTTTTCTATCAGCCAAGAATGAGGATGCATGGGGGAACACAAAAGCATCCGTATGAAGATGAGAGGTAAATGCCTTGATTTGTTTGGAGAACAAAATGGAAGGTCATTACTCTTTTGAAGATGTTATTTTGTTCTTAGCCATGTTTTCATTTCTCTCCCTTATTCTCTAAATCTTTCTCTCCAGTTTTGGAATTGATAGATTCTGTGGCAAAGGCAGTACTTTCTTTCCTCTCTCATCTAAAGCTGACACTTCCCTGAAGACATCACCTCTAAGGAACTTCAAATGCTGTTTATAATGACAGGTAAGGCATTCATCCATAGACAAACATTCATCCACAGACATCTGTGAAATGAAATTCCTTTGGGAGGACTAAATATCTGTCCAACAATATTCTGTGCTAGTTTCACTCTGCCCAGATTTTTGGGAGAGACTGTGGTTCATTCAGGTAAACACAAAAATCTTGGTCCTCCATTCATGCGAATCGCAAACTCATAACACATGGTATGACGGCATTGTTGGAGTGTGTTGCCTTGATTCAGCTTTGGCTGAATTTGTTTTGAATACTGATCAACAGTAATTACACTGCGAGTAAGATCCAACAGAAAAGCCAGTCTAAGATACATTTGACAACTCTTAAATAACTGTGACGTGCATCGCCTTGGGCTGCCAAAGGTAGGAAGAAAGGGCAAACCCCACCTCAAATACACACTCGTATAACACTGGCAACTGCCCCCAATGATCTCTTACACACTTGCAAATACCTATGACATCACAGGATAACATTATCCTTATACTATTCCTTGATTATATCATGATACTCATGATAAGCTGAAGTTCAAATCAGAAAAAGTTTGAACAGCTACCCTGGCTGAGTTTGTATTTCTCTTCCCTTAAAAAAAAGAAAAGGAAATTGTGCCTGCCACACAGCGCTATTTGCACTCCAACAGACTGTTGGAATCACAGAAATGTATGACAAACTGACCATTGGTCTAACTGCAGTGGTGTGGGGTGTAACAGCAGTATGAATGTGTTTTTCCTACCAGGGTTCGATTTCCATCTTTTGGCACACTTTTTTCTATCTCCACTCTTAATATTTCCTTTATTACTACTTATAATAATAAATAAAAATAAATAGAAAGTTGATTTCCTTGCAGTGATTTAGTCACGGTGAAGGTCGGGCAGTTCAGAGAAGGGTATTATCTGGTTATGAGGCAGTGTTTGTCGATCGCACACGTTCCCTTCCTTGTCTGGGTGAGAGGAGGGATGGCTTTCTCCCAGAACTCAGAATCGATCGTGTGTTGTACCGAGAAACTAACTTTTTTGCTGGAAAACATATTTTGATACAATTAACCATGGTGTTACTAATAAGACGTTAATATAGTAACCATGTTTGATTTTGCGGTTACTGTGATTTTACTCAAAAATACCATGGTGACACTATGGATACTGTAGTAAAAACCATAGTTATTTTTTGTAAGGGAAGGTTAGGTTTAGGTTTAGGAGCAGGGGTTGGTGTAGGGTGTCTGTGGGATGTCTGTATTCTGTTTGCTATATTTAAAATAAGGGTTGCCACAGTGCAAATAGCATCTAACACTATTTTAACTTAGTGCAAAGAAGATTCTTTTTGTTGCTATTTAAACAGTGCACAATACTGTGAGTAATTTAAATGGAAAAAGTTCACAATTCATGCGCCTGATGTCATACAAATTTTCATGACTGTGGCAAGATTTTGGTGAAATGATATTACATGACATATTATGGCAGTTTCAAGGTGAAATGTCCACTGTGTGGCGCTAAAAGCGAGTTAAATATTCTCCCAAACTTCTTAATGCTTTATGGAGTTTTGACTCACTAAACCTCATCTCCCAACCCTAAGCCTTGAACCCAAATCCTAACCAATAGTTTCATAAAAAGCAAATGTGACATGAAAAAGTAATGTTATCGTATAGTATAGTAATGTTTTTCTATGAGACCAGGTTGCAATTCATGGAAAAGAAACAAGGTTTCAATTCACACTTTAATGAGAAATCAGAAAAAATGAAACCCATTAGCTTCTTAAAGCTTCCACTTTTATAAGGGCAATCTACAATACATCAAATAGACCCTTTTGTGTGCAATTTTCAGCACCGAACCATATCAGTTACAGCCTTTATTCTTATCTGCTTTTTGAAAGTTATGCCTTACAGAAATTGTTGCAAGCATTTTTTTGAAGCAATTGTTGAAGATTTCACTTGTTTGTCTGATCATCTCTAGGCATAAAAATATTTGAACAAAACTGCCGACATTGGCAAATCAGTGCCAGTATCACTTGCCTATTTCACTGGATTCCAGGCAGAGCATCCACAAAAAGGGTGCGAGACCCCTGAGACCTCCACATTGTTCTACATGATTGAAGTACATGGAAAACACCATTAGGCCACCACATTTGTTGCATTCAGACATCATTCATCATGGGTATGAAAGTCACACTTTGCTAAAGATTAATAAACCAGAGCCATGGTGCTTGTGGATGGCAGTGCCTCATTTTGCTCTACAGGCACATTTCTGCTCCAATTTAGCACAAAATGTGCTGAATCGCACCTCTGACTATTTTGAAGATGGAAATAACCAGTATTTGGGGATCCGTGTTTTCCCCCCCACTCCAGTTTACTTTAACAGGCTGTACTGTATGCATATGTTTACAATTTAGGGCAATCCCATTACTTATGATGATTCTGCACCATGTGTCTGAGCAAACACATTTGTTTTGCTGCACTGGCTTATTAGCTTAGTGAGAGTGTTCCTGTGATATAGGCCCGCAAGACATGGCAAGCACTGCTAGATTTTGTAGATTGGATATCTGTGATTGAATGGGTGGAATTAAATTTTAAACATATCCCGTAAGCTTGGGCAGCTTGCAGTGGTGTTTGCTTGTAGTTGGCACTATAAAAAGGGGGGACCAGGGTGCAAACCTGCTGATGAGCATGCTAATACTTTGGCATGTTTTTTTAGTCCACAGAGAGATGTTACAGATATGACAAACATAAGCTGACTAGACTCTAATCAAAGGCCCCTAACTCATAATCATGCACTTTAATTTGCCAGTGCTGACTTGTCTCACTCATTTTAAGTAGCAACTATTAAAATAGATTATCATGACAATCCTGCTTGAAGGTTTAAACACTAGACTGCAAACATGTTTTTACCACATAAAACAAGGTAAAGGGGAAACTTTAAGCAGAAGTTTCCAGGTTCGATTCCAAGCAGGAAACTAAACTTGATCAATCAATGAGTGCGTTTACATGCAAGTTCTTACACAATTATGCTGAATAAGCCGACAATGCATGTGGTCATGAAAATGCAGTAAATGGTGTCCTTTATTGTTGTAAGGTCATAAACGGCGTATTAATAAAACAGTTGACACGGGATGGGTCGATTTTTGACCATTACGCCGATTTCACATGGCATTTAAACACCTTTACCGGTGTTCTCACCGGCTTATCCAATGTGTGCACATGATGAGCACATGTCTCTTCACGGTTTGACATCAAAAGCAGAGAATAACGTGATTATTTCAAATCTCATGTAAACATGGTTTTCTTGCTTTGTCAGATTTTTTTTAAATAAGCTGGGTCTGTATTCACAAAGATTTTTATTTCACCACTAGGAGTTTGCCAGAGATTTCCTAGCTAGGAGCTTGCAAGCAAGCTGGTGTAAGCAAGCACTCTCCACTGAGCGTTACTTGACGTGACAGTGTCCGCTGTGTTGTTTAGATTGCCGGGATATGAGTGGTGTGCAGCGACCTCAGTCACTGCTGACACCAAAGGAGGAGATGGCAGGTGAGTTGCGACATGCGACGAGAGCAAATGCCTCCCTGGCGATTAATATGTGCTAGTGTCGCTGTGTCGTCTAAGCGAATCAACATGTGCATGCAGAAATCTGCGCAGGGCAAGAAATACAGCCAGCAACTCTAGGCAGTTGATGTGCCAACCCAGCCGGGGCCCCATCCAGGACCCAGCAGCTGCGTGCCCATAGCACACTGTGCCCCAGCCCAACTAGGAGGCGTCTGTAGTAACTACAACGTGTCTGAACACCTGCTGTAGGGGGACTCCTGTCCGTAGAAAACAGAGGTCTGTCCAAGGGCTGAATAAGTGACGGCAGGAAGGGGTGGGGGTCACACGGTATGTGCCCTAGCGCCGTACCATCTCAGGACTCGAGTCAAAGGCCAGTGCTGAAGTGGTCTCATATGCATGAACCCGAGCGCCGTGACCATCGCGGAGGATGCCATATGCCCCAGGAGCCTCTTAAATTGTTTCTGTGGAACCGCTGTGCCTGGTCTGAACGAACTCAGGCACGAACTGCACATGCTCGCTTATGAGGCGTGCTGTCATTGAGACTGAGTCTAACTCCATGCAGAGAAAAGAGATGCTCTGAACCGGGGAGAGCTTGCTCTTTTCCCAGTTGACACAAAACCCTAAATGGCTGAGGTCCCTGTGAGCACAGAGCAACTGTCGAGAGTGCGCTGAGATTAGCCAGTCATCGAGTTAGTTGAGTATGCGAATGCCCACTTCCCTTAATGGGGCAAGAGCTGCCACTGCGACTTTCGTGAAGATGCGAGGGGACATGGACAGACCGAAGGGGAGGAACTTGTATTAATATGCCTGGCCGTCGAAAGCAAACTGTCGAAAGGATCTGTAACGGGGTAATATTGAGATTTGAAAGTACGGATCCTTCAGGTCTACCACCACGAACCAATCTTGATGCCAGACGCATGCCATAACGGGAGTCTGTGCAAGGCCCGCAGGTCCAAGATGGGCCGCAACCCACAGCCTTTCTTGGGTACGATGGAGTAAGGGCTGTAGATACTCTTCTCCATCTCGGCTGGAGGGACTGGCTCTATCACGTCCTTGTGCAGAAGGGTTGCGATCTCAGCATGCAGGGTGGAGGCCTTTTCACCCTGCACCGAGGTAATGCAGACACTGCTGAAACGGGGCGAGTGCCTGGAGAACTGAATCGCGTAGCTGAGACGGATGGACCTGGCCAGCCACTGCGACAGTTTGGAAAGTGTAAGCCACACGTCCAAACTCTGGGTGAGGGGTACTAAGGGGACGATCACATGTGATGTACCTGGAGGTGGGGCCTTGCGGCGGGGGGGAGCAGGCAATGTCACGTCGGGGAGCGTTGCTTCATCTTGAGGTGGTTCTGCCGAGGAGAGGCTCGAAGCACTTATGACGGAATGCAGGAACTTGAGCTGCAGTGGGGCAAGATGAGAGAAATGGATGCCGTCTATTTCTTCACCGTCAAGAACTGCTGGGAAAAGCCCTCTATGGTGTCGCTGAATAGGCCAATCTGGGAGATGGGGGCGCTGAGAAAGCGAGCCTTGTCGGGGTCCCGCATCTCGAAAAGATTCAGCCACAGATAGCGTTCCTGGACAACGAGGGTGGCCATCGACTGTCCGAGTGCATGCACTGTGACCTTCGTGGCCCGGGGGGTGAGATCGGTTGCCAAGCACAGTTCCTGTAGCACATCAGGACCAGGACTAATAGTGCAGATCTCTTAGCGCTTTGACCTGATGGACTTGCAGGAGGGCCTAGCATGCAAACCCAGGAACCAATTGTCTAGCCACAAGGGCTGAGAGGAGGATGGAGGGTTCCAGTCCAGCCCGACAATCACGCCGGCCCGGGTAAGCAAAGACGACGGCTCGGCGTAGGCCTCAGTCTGGGCCGGCACACCCGTGGGTGTGCTGGCAGCTAGAGTGGATTTCCCCCAGAAGAAGGAGAGCCGCGGCCGCAACGTTGCCATGGTCATGTTCTCGCAGTGAGAACATGAGCCGGCTGCCTCTGTGTGATCTCAGCCCAGACACGAGAGGCAGCGCTTGTGGCCGTCAGTAGCGGAGAGGTAACGACCGCATCCAGGAATGACACAAAGACAGAAGGGCATCTTGAAAAAGACACGTCTGTAAAAAGATGTTAAACGTCAATGTTAATAAACATTGGAGGACTTCTATGCTGCCGTGTGTTTAGGAGCTACATTTAGTGTTAAATATGATTCATGAATTACTTTTAGATTAAAATATTACGAGTCCTAAAATTAGGAGTGACACGCCCCTAATTTCTAAGAGTTGCTCCTAAAATTCTGTGTTGTGGGTGGTCAGAATGTGTTTTTCTCATTCATTTTTTACATAGGGATTTCCTATAAGTCTAAATAAAAACCAGCTACGAAGTGAATCACAAAATGACAAGCTTTGACTTGAAGCAAAAAGCAAACTTATTTAAAAAATTGGACAAAAACACGAAGGTACAAAATTGTGTACTTAACATCTTTAATGAGGGATTAAACTACATTTCCATGAAGCACTGTGAATGACTTAATCGAATTAAAAACTATGTAAATATACTGTACTCTTTTGATGTTAAGTCATTGATACATGGATGGAAAAAGCATATTTTATGTTTATTACAATATATCCAACTATGTTTGAATATATAAGTAGCTTGAGAATGTAAGGAGAACGATTCGATTGCATCATTCACAATACGTCACAAGAGGGAGTGGTAGCTTTAGCTTTGGTAGCATTTAACCCCGGTTGGCATTCTGTGAATTTTGTACCTCAGCATCATGGTGTAAGGCTGGGTGCCAATGTGCCAATGTGTTTACATTCAAAGGCAAAGAGCCTTTGATGATCAACTTCGAGAAAATCAACAAATGAACTTTCTCACAATTAGCATCTCTTCCTGAGGCACCACACCCCACTGAGCGAAGACTGCAAAATTCACACCTCAGTGTTGCCCTTCCACATCTGTCCCATTCTCGCCCCTCTCCTACTCATCCATTCTCCCTCAGCTCAGAATCACCTCAAACTCACCTAATATCTGTATGTAACAAAAGACCATATCTGATGTATACAAATAATGTAATTAGTGTAACATGTTTGGTATCATTCAAAATGTCTCAGTGCGTCTGGTATAGTGTTTTGTCCCCAGGTTTATAAAACTCAATGAAGCCAAGAACCCATTCACCCCCAAATTCTTAAAGGATAATACCATTTGGTACACAATGTGTATTCTGTCTGGATATTTAAGGAAGGCTGGCCCAGAGCTCAAGGTTCTCTGTAGTCAGATGATCCCACACCTCACTGTGTAATTTTAATAACAGAAATCTGCATTCAGATTTCCCATGCTTTGAAATTACATGTAGTTTTCTCAACTGCCAGGTGTGTTCTTTGACTTGTTTCTTTAACTTGTGTTTTAAATCTTACCTGGCAAATAAATTGTTACTTGTTGATTTATTCTGTATTCCTCTGAAATCATTTATATCAATACTGGTTCTTTAAAATAGGAGAAACTGCTCTGGAGGAACCGAGCAGGAGAATACCATTTTAAGAATCATTTATATCATAACTGAAGCTTTAATGTAGGAGGAAGCCACTTAAAGACTATCAGTCTGAGTCTCATTAGAAACTGATCAAAAGGTAAATGAACAGAAGAGGATTCAGAGTAATCAATAACTTAAATGATTAAAATAAAAGAATGATCAAAGTATTTAGATCTTTAATCTAAATTAGAGGTCAACTTAAAATTGGAGTCAGATTAATATAAAATTGGAGTCAGATAAAATTAATAAGGGGATGAATTTGTAAAGTGCAAATTATTAACAATAATTGCTTTACTTCAGTGCTCAGAAAAGACAGAACAACGTTTTGTTTTTAGCAGTTTTGCCTGACATTCTTACAATGGCTATTAAACAATGGGGATCATTTATTAATTTAACAAGATACAATTAATATAATAGAAGATGGTTCCCATTTAAATGCAAATACAAGGATATGCATAGCTGAACTCATGCTGCAAGCTTACCCAAATCTGCCCTCAGTTATCAAAGCAATGACATTTCTTTTGACTGAGAGGTCAAGTAGTCCTTTGCATGTTATGCATCTCATAAACACAAAAAGATTGTTTTATGTGCAAACCATAAAGGTACAGGTGCCATAAGGTGCAAAAAGCTTTTTTATGATGGAATTTGAATTAATTTCAACTTTTTCCACCACACAAATTTTTCTCGGGTAGTGAGAGCAGGCTGTGTTCTCAAGTCTGTAAAGGTTCAGTGTGGGTTTGAAGAGATAAGAGAGATGAAAGAAAGAGCTAAAGAGAGTGGTAGAGCAACAGAAAAGGAGGGCTGTGGTTGGAGAGGGTGGGAAGTAGAATGGCTAAAATTAGCACACCTGTTGGTAATTTATCACACATAAACCTCACACCTAATTTTCACACTTGTGGCACAATGGGTTCTGAATCCCAGAATTCAGTCACACATGCTGTTCTAAAGGAGTTAGCAGTGGGCTCCCCGCATGGAGACAAAGCAATGTCAGAGCTAGTGATCAGAGAAACAGCATGCCTGGGATTTTTTCACACCATTGAGCATTAGCAGCCTCGCATGGCCCTCCCTTCCCCGTCTGCCACTGCTATCCCATGCCACATCATATAAAATAGCCCCACAATCCCACAATTCAATGCAACAAAAAGTTACACAAGAGTTAAGAAGATGAGGCAAATATCACAAAGGAGCTCTCTTTTATATATAGTTTTACTTCTCCTAGACTCTGTAACTAGCTTGTCCACTAGAACCTTCTCCCAGTTTGCCCGTATTAAGGAGTGTTAAAATCACATTATGTGTATATAAATATATAATCAGTCCTACAGTGCGTCTGCCGCAAAGTGTAATGTGACATGTTTAATACAGTGTGCATTAGATAACTCACACTGGGGTGTTTGTCTGTAAAGTATGAACATAGAGGTAAACAGATATACCAACCAACACAACCAAATCTTTTTTAGTAAAAGACTGATCTTGGGATATTAAGGAATTGATATCAGAATCGTTCAAATGAAAAATGTAATTCATCCAAAATCTAAATGTTTCCTCAGCCCCAAAAGGAAAGAGAAAATCTCTGTTTCGTATCCTTGAATGCACACACAATACCCTTCCACACACACATATACAGAGACACAACCCAGCAGCGCTTCCTCTACACATTATTGTCTGCCGTCACGCCTCACTCCGACTATCCTGGGGAACATGAAAGGTATTACCTCATTCACAGTTTAACGAGACCACTTCTCCACCTCCATGGTTAAACCCTTCCCCAGTAGGCCAGATCACAAGAGATCCATTGGGTCAAAAGTGAAGAGCACCACAGGGGTGGTAGGCAGAATCATGCTGAGGACCTCATATGGTCCTAACCACTGAGAGGGGACTTCAAAGCTTGTTGCCCAAGACTGAAGCTTCTACTCCACAAATAGCTCCACCATTTATACAAGGCCATCAAAAAGGTTGCTGAAGCTATTGAACTAATTAGTAAAAAACATTTGACAGGATACCACACAACACCCTTGACATTAACTTCAAAACAAGCTTGAATTATTTTTTTTTATTTTTTTTAAATAGGTTCTACTGTTGCGGTTTATTCCAGACATGGGTGGCAAAATGTATAAAATTTCCATTTATTGTTTTAAACTTGTCAAATCGCAATTATAACCTGGCAAGCAAGCTAAGTGCCTGAGCACTTCCAGATACAAATGCACACCAGGGCAGGTTTTTATGTAATGGTTGCTCATCTCTTCTGCTCCCCAGGGCAGAGCTTACACTAAAGAGCTCTGCGATAATTACTCAACTTCAACCTCTTCTTGCTCTTACCAAAACAGACCTGTCTGCCGGCCAGATACATCTCAGATACAACCCCCGTACGTCCCTGTACTCCCATAAACATGCTGACCACTCCATTTAACTTTCTTCTCTTGCCTTTGACACTATTTTAAAGTCTTTTTAAAGTTGTGTAGATTTCTTATGCTGAATAGGATATTCATAAAAATTTTCATTTTGTGTTTTGCATAAGAATGTCAGTGTGACAGAATAATTTTTGGGTGAATTATTCCTTTAATTAATGCCATGGAGTGCCATTACTAAAGCCATTAGGATGTAAACATGCAAACTACATGTGACCCCTGCTTGCAGATACCTTTGTACGTTCTATCCCACTCTGTGACTGCTGTTTACACAAGAGAAGACGGTGTGCTCCTGAGGTCTGGCACCAGTTCAAATAAAATAATACACAGTTGAAGTCAGCCAAGATGTAATTCAACTGGATAACTGAGTGGGTGGGGATTTGAAAAATGTAGATTGAAATTTTTCTTTTACTATTCTCCCCCACAACAGGCTTGAACCCCTGTAAATATCTATCTACCATTGAGCCTAGTTGGTAGTTAACAAAGACAAACATAAAATAACATAAAACATAAAATAATGGGACAAAATAGAGATATACAGAAGTCGCTAAATAATTAACTCACCACAATTGAAGTTTCCTGCGACAAAACATGTTCTGTAACCAAAGAAACTAAGGAAAGCATTTCGAGGCCACATGCACATTAAAATCATAACTCAAGCTTGTAAATTTCCCCAAATTACGCGTGACAGATTTCAAAGCTCATATAGGGCTTTTCTCCTCAGCTCTGTTCCCTTCTTGAGAGGCACAATGCCAGAATACAATACATGAGTGTCAGCAAAGTCAATGTGAATATAAATTGCAATAGTTGATTTAGTAGACGATCTGGAATACCTGATTCTGTTTGGTCAATGTAAGTATTCTGATTAAGTAGTCGGGCAACATTTTAAAAAATGTTATATATATATATATATATATATATATATATATATATATATAGCTGTGCTAGTTACATGTCTCTCATATCCCTATGGGCTCTCACAAAATAAAATAAATTCCATTAAAATCAATAATTAATATCTTATACAGTACTGAACCATAATATATATATATATTATATATTATATTACTGTATATATATCTATAGATAGATAGATAGATAGATAGATAGATAGATAGATAGATAGATAGATAGATAAACAATATTTGACCTCAAAATAAACCTCTTCTAGGGCTCTATGATTTCCGCAATGCAAAAGGACTGGCTGACAGTACATTATCCCTTACAAATAATAAAATGCTCTTCCTCTTGAGGAAAACAAGTACCTAAGTCTGTGCGAGAAAAGTTATAAACCATGTTAGTGACAGCATGATAGTGATGAAGTTAATTTAGCATTTTTACACTCCTGTCCATAACAAATTCATAAGGTTGACATAAATTCCTTGGAATAAAGGCTATAATCATTTCCCATTACAAAAAGATTATGGCTTATTATATGATACAGAAGTTACAGAGCAGAATGTTTTGAAGAACTTTTTTTTCTTCTTCTTTTTTTTCTTCCAATAAGCAAATATTGACTGGTGATTTAGAAGTATACACTTATGAATACACTGATTACAGATAAATATTGGCCACTGCAAACAGAAAACTACAGATAGCTCAGACTCAAATTCACTTCCTCATGTGAGTATCTGTACACTTAGTGACAATTTCGGACCCCTTCAAATTTGAGTTTCATGTTGAGTACTCAGAGAGAGAGAGAGAGAGAGAGGGTGAGAGAGAGAGAGAGAGAGAGAGAGAGAGAGAGAGAGAGAGAGAGAGACAAAGAAAGACAATGAGCTCACCAGGGCACTCTAATGACTACCATGCCTGACCTTGATTAAAACCACACCAGAGTTTCTGGGTTCCACAGGCAGGCATAGCCAGGGTGTCTCTCCCTCATCTCTAAGTTGTCAGAAGTTCCAGACGTCCTCGACCGAGACCCACAATGGAGACGGGCACAATGACAGGGCAAAGGGGACGAGGCTCAGGCTCAATCCACGTCCGTTGGATGGACAAATTACAAGCGAGCGGTGTAGCGTTATTGCCCCTGACAGCTCACTTCCGCCCCATACGGAAGGCAAGACGTGTGGAGGGCTGGTTTGATGTGGTTTGGATGTGTAATTAGAGGTCCTATCAAGTGCAGGCTAACAGAGGAGGTCCGTCCATCTGTCGGGTGTTATTGAGATAAGGGTGGGCAAACGGCTGCCCAATGCTTCCTGTTGTTGTTCCAGCGATTTGTGTAGGTGTGGATGTAAATATCTATGAGAGCCAGACACAGGCCCCACACGCCCGCCCCGGTGAATGTGATTTCGAAAAGTTGTTCCTGGATCAAAATTCTTGTTGGTTCTGGAACAATATTCCTAAAGACCAATCAGATTTTAAGGATAGGGAAAAATGTAAAGTTAGGGTAAAGCTCAGGGATATAGAGTTAGGGGTTTATACAATATTCATATCAACCTGCCATTTCCCTCTGATTTTAGGGGTAGATAATGATTTGGATTATGGCAATGAATCTCTTTCTTTAACGTGTGAACACACATAATCATGCGTAAAACTGTATGCAAACGTTTTCACACAGAAATCATGAATTATCAATTAGTTCACACTAATGCAAAAATCACAGACTTCTGAGGCCATATAAACATTGAATGTGTGAAGCTAAAATATTTGTATACAGTATATTTTATTAGCAACTGAATAACTAAGTGACCATACATTTAATTTCAGGGTAACAAAAATTATGTGCATTATAGCTCAGTCTGGGAATAGGTTCTGAATCAAAATATAGTCGATCACCTGTAGGCCTATATAAAAGCTGGTAATTGTTATTCAACTGGTTTTAAGAATGGCTTTGACCAAAGATCTTGCTGCCATACACTGCATTTAGAATAATCCGTATTCATCAACATAAGAACAAGGGTAAGAACAAATTTATGTGCGTGCACATCTGTTGTGAATCTGCCACAAATTTTGCGTGAGAATTTTGGACATAAATACTGAAATTTGTATGCATGTTCCAGGACCAACAAAACATCCAGGAAAATGGCTTGTTAAAATCACGCTAATCTGTCCCCCTCCTGACCTGTGTGTGTTTCTATCTGAGAAGACCTACAGAGCTCACATTACCAACAAGGCTTCGCAGATCGATTTGGACTAGGAAGGAGGACGGCACGCACACATACGGACACACTTGCAAGTAGCAAACATAAATGCAGTATGGAATAAAAACCTGGCAAGAGCAAGGATTGGGAACAAGGGCTGAGAGCCTCCTTAAGGCAGTTCAGTTTTTCCCGAGGCACTTTGAACCACCAATTAAATTCTTCAAAATGTCCAGCACACTCAACTGACACCCCATTAGCCTGTCTCTCCAGTTTTTTCCTCATATAGCTGGCTAAGGATATGAGGGGATAGTGATTCATATGGTAGTGTGGGGCTCAGACCAGCAGGTTAGCTGTATGCTTGGTGACATAATATATGTCACAGAAAAGTCAAAACTATGTCAGTAAGGTATTGCCTCATTTTGTCAAATGTCTAGATTATAGCAAACAAGTAAAAGAAAAATCTGAAATAAAAAACAATGCTTTGCTCAGTAGAGAATAACATGCATGGCACATACTCTATGTGCAAATCTAAGGGCATTCATATAGGATGCATTCTTGCATTAAAAACAGCAAGATGGAGCTCAACAAAATGGAACAAAATGCACGGTTGTTGAGATGCAGTTTTTTTTATTGTAGTTGAACTACAATACTTGTCATTTAACTCAAAATGCAGACAATATTCTGAAACATAACATAAGTATACACCAAAGGCAACTGTCTGATGCATATGTACATTTGTATTGTAATTCAAGCCACATCTTTGAATACCTCTTGTAAAAGCTACTTTTTTAAAACAATTCTTCTGCATCGTTATTTTATGCTCACCTCTTGAAACAAATCCCATGTTCAAAAGATTTATTACTCAATAAAGAATTGAACCCAACTAGGTTACTATAGTTAGTATATTTATACAAAATACATTAAGGTGTAATTACTTTAGGGGGCTGGGTATTGGTGAAATTTCAGAGGTAAAGGTTAAATAAGGTATACTGGACCTTTTGTCGGAGGCACTAGAGTTTTCAGTCACCATCAGGCAATGTGGAGCATATTATAAGATTAATATAGTAACTCTAATTTATTTCACATTTCCGTAAATGAACTATTACAGTGTGGTAAAATGTAGCCTGAGAGCAAACCATCTGTTTGACATTTAGCATGGCCAGCATATGGGATCCTCGGATGACAAAGATTGAGGTTGGTGGCGAGGAATTGTGGGTTGTGAGTGCCCACGAAGGATACACCTCATGCATCCTCCGAATTCCCTTGAAAGAAGGTTGCATTCGAAGGCTGCATAGTCCTACTCACTTTTCTGAAACGAGACAGCCTCAATGACGTATGCGGCCAACAGATGCAACCTCCAGAGGACACAGACTTCCAAATGAGACACAGCCGATAAATAAAGGCACGGAAAGTGTTACAAAACGGTCTCTGACAGCTGAATGGATACAGTGCTCATCAATTCCCTGCTTTAAAAATGAGGCAGCATCCTGGTGATGAGAGGAAACCATTTGGACTGGCAAACACAGCACACTCTGTTGAACAGCAAACTTTGAGCATTTTTCAGTGAATCAGAGTTAACTGAGTTTATTGGTCAAGGTGGCATGTGAAAAAAAAAAAAAGATTCAGATCTGCAAAAAGAGGGCCAGCAGGTTCACCTCCCTGTCTTGCTTTCGTGACTCAGTGGCGTAGCATGGCAGTGTCTTTCCTCTGGCCGTTTACCTTGCTTAGTGTTTCCAATACCAAACTCGAAAGATCAATTTTGAATTTATGTCATTCACCACACAAAAAATACATCATTAAATTATAGACCAGGATCAGGTTAGGGTCAAGTTTGTAAAAATATTAATAAATTGAACCTGCACGCATTACCATTACAATTGCTCATACTTAATTGAAGTCATGCATCATAATAAGGAGAGGTGTGCTATTTCTTTTCTAAATAATCAGACTTATTATTTTCACCTGGTAGGCAAAAAGACAAATGAAAAAATTCCTATACATTTACATCGGAGTGGTGGTGGCGGCGTAGTGGTCTAAAGCACATAACTGGTAATCAGAAGGTAGCTGGTTCGATCCCCACAACACCATTGTGTCCTTGAGCAAGGCACTTAACTCCAGGTTGCTCTGGGGGGGATTGTCCCTGTAACAAGGGCTCTGTACGTCACTTTGGATAAAAGCGTCTGCCTAATGCATAAATGTAAAATGTACATGTATAGGAATTTACATTGACAGAGGCCCCACATACTGTACGTCTAGGGATTAGAATTAGAGATTACCAGAGGGCAGAGGAGTCATGCACCTATTTATTTGTTTATTTTAATTTTTTAATGGGCAGCCAGGTTCAGTACCAACCATTAACATAAAATGTATTACCACTTTGCTCTCCCTTGTGTGCTTGACCTTCCTCGTGAGCGCAAGCTCCGGTTCACCCACAGGATGCCACCTACAGTATAGCAAAACGTGTCGATTGGACTGGCTAAATATAGACATGCGTTTTAGACAAATGTTGTTTTTTCCATAGAAGGAACAAATTCATTTATGGTATTTCAAATAGTCCATTAAAAATCTACCTGGATCAAAATCTGAGGGGGCATGTCTCTGCTAAGGAGTTTTCTTTTTGAGTTAAGCAAGCAAGCAGCTACCTAGAAACCACATGCAAAGTGCTAACAACCACTCAGAAAACCTTCACATTGTAGTGGTGAGTTTTGCATGGACAAGCACCACATTTTCTGCCGAAATTAAAAGAAATTCTAGTAAATTTCACATGAATGCACACTAAAAACTCACCTACAGGGTAACTGAATGGGTATATAAAGTGGGGAATAGTCATGTCTCATTATTTGTTATCTGCTCACTTAGGACAACAAAAGATTTATCCCCTAATCCCCAGGTGATGGTGCTTCCATTAAACCATCTCTAATTGAAATCCTCAGATATGCTTACCATCCCTCCCAAACTCTCTCCCATACCCCCAGTTCAGACTCTTCTTCCAGTGAGCAGCGCTAATGATATTCTCACTCAGGCACGCTTACTTTTAAAAGATTTGCCACTGTGATCATGACACAGACCAACAGCAAGCTGCAGTGTAACAGGAGAGGACATGGCGAGTGCTTAACAAGACAGAGGAGAGCTGTCCAACAACTGGAAAAAAAAAAAAGTCCTGGCTGCAAGAATAAATGGCTAGTTGAGAGAGCTGCGACTGTACACACACACATACATTCACTTCATGAAATGAACATCCATTCCATATAATGTCCCTTCCATTATTGATTAGAGTGGCATCTTATGAAAAGGCCCCTTTGAAAGACATGTCGGTTGTAGCGCTTTTCACTTTTTCCGAAGAAAGTGTTGCGGAATGTTTTGCCCCTTTATTTTTGTTGAAATAAAGAGGCTCTGGAGTATTCACCCGTCCTGTCAGGCACTTCATTAAGGCATTAAATGGCATGAACATTGCAAGGGCCAGCATTAACACTTACACCCTTAAACCTGGGACCTTGGGTAAACTTCAAGCAGGCATAGATCTGAAACCAACTGCTCTCTTTGTCCTTTCACTCTGCCGACCATTTGGATTTTAATGTCATGATCATTCTAAAACAAAGAGGTCTTTTACAACCTTACCCATTGCTTTCAAGGCCATTATTTTGTCTAATTTGCACACATCATTGACTCAGTAATCTGCAGTTACACATTAAAAAGGGAAATAGTAGAATGTTAACCTCAGACACCATTCACTTTCATTGTCTGGAAAACTGATGCAATGATAGTGAAAGGCATTTCATTTTGTGTTTCACTGAAGAAAGTAACTCTGACAGGCTTAGAACAACATGAGGGCAGTATTTTCCTTTTCGGATGAACTATCCCTTTAACTCTTGAACTGACCATCCTCCATTCTCTAATTTCTGTTCAATTATCCCTTGCTTTTTCGTAATAAAATATTAATCTTTATTAATCAATTTCAGAGTTATAAAGCATGCACATCTCAAGAACAGATCACCATGTGCTGACAGAAGATTAAGATATAAATGTTTGATGGTTTAGTGTTAAAATGCAGGTGCTTTCCCCCTAATCCCATCAGGGTGTCCGTATTGTAGCTCAGGAGCTCCGGGATGTAGCTAAGCCTTTCCTCTCCCCCACTTTCCCATTGATTACAATGACTGTGTTTCTCTAGAAACAGGCTTCTATTAGTTCCATTACTGTGAGCTAATCGGACCATTCATCAGAGCTAGCTGCTTCTTAACCTCCCATAGTGCTGGGTTTCAATTAAAGTGCAACAACAAAAAGGCAGGTAGATAATCTTGGATGCTGAGCATGGATCTAATATAAATTAAATCAATTATGTTTAATGTTCTCATATATATACTAAACAAAATTCAAACAATTCTTTCTTTAAATAATTAGAACAGTAGCTTTAATGGTAAAGAATTAACACCCCTAACGGCTTGCCAAACCTACAAGACCTATGCGTGGATCTTTTCTGTGGTTTATGCTGGTACACAAGCTCACCGTTTTTATGTAGTCAGCAGGTGGCATCATTAGCCAGAGAATAAAAAATTAAAAGTAATACTCTTGGGCCAAGCAATAATATCATAGCAAAATTTGCTGGCATCATTTCCCTGTACTGCTAAGCACTGAGTGGGGAGCACAGAGTTGCAACTTGAATGTTTCTGAATGTTAACTGAAATGCCAACCACAAATAAATACATAAATATCATAGAAATATAATAATAAATCTAATTTGTGATTACATTTTAAAGGAATGCTCTGGGTTCAAACAAATTAAGCTCAACTGACAGCATTTATGGCATAATGTGGATTACCACTAAAAGATTTTTTGACTAGTCCTTGCTTTTCCTAAAAAAGAAAATAAAAAAGGCAAAAATTGAGGTTACGGTCAGGCACTAACAATGGAAGTTAATGGGGCTTATCCATGTCCATGTCCATAAACATTAAAATATTAATATGCATTCATTCAAATATAGCCAGAAGTTGTAAACAATATGATGATTTTAGTATGTTAAAATCACTTACTAACCTTATCTGTGTAAAGTTATATTCAATTTCACAACTTTGTTGCCACAACAACGTAGTGCCCTAAACACTAAAACCCTACAACGACCATACAAATGCTGATTTAATCAACTATACAGATAAAATAATACACAAGCTTTAACAGATGCATTAATGTAAGTGTTTTTATACAATATAAGCTTCATATTCCTGCATTTAAATCCTCCAAAACTTGCCCCATTTACTTCCATTTCAAGTGCCTCACTGTAACCTCGATTTTTGCTTTACTTAAAGAACAGGAAGGATGAGTCGAAATTAATATTTGTTGTAATTATTATCCCACAAATGCTGTCGATTAAGCTTAATTTGTACTGAACCCAGATTATCCCTTTAAGTAGCATGATTTGAGCATCAGTTAACTATGAATAGTTTTTGTGGTATGGTTGAGACAAAGGCTTGTAAAATGCGATGCGTTCTCAAGAAGATGGGCAGTGTAGCTGGGGTGATGTGGGATTGTAGAGCACATGGGAGCATGCCAGAAAAGACTGCACATAAAGCTGTCATAAGAGCGCTGAGGGCAAGACAAATATTTCAGCATTTTAGACTTGATTGAATAGTGATCTCCCTCCCATGCTGCCCTCAGTAACCACGATAAATATAGGAAGGAAGCAAATCTAAAGCTTGGCGGTCAGCCACGCCATTTCAAATGTCACTTTTGGCCCTGTTTTTTTGGAAACACCCCCACAACACACACACCTTTTTGCCTGTGCAGGATCATACTTTGGCAAATCTTGTTGACTGTGCCTCTAAGGCATGCATTACAAATGTGTAATCATGTACACAAACACAGGATTGTCTCACCTCTAGATGCATTTCTGTCACCATTTCCCCTGTTAAACTTTTCCAATCCCCTAGAAAATACTTAACTAGTCTACCTCTGCCAACAAGTTTGATGCCATTAAGGAAATTATAATAAGTAGTATCTGAACTCGCAAATCTTGTAGAAAAACACCAGAGCTTAAAACGTGTGTGTGCCAGTTCCCCACAGTGACTGGATGATTATTTGCAGATGGGCAGTGGATGGGGCTCTCAGCCGGAGCAGAGGTTTCCCCTAGCATGCCATGCATGTGATTAAATCTATGAATGCCTCCCAATTTACATCTCTGTGTGCATATCAGTCCTGTGTCAGCAAGTGTCTTTATTCAGAGTTTCGAGCTCAATCGGAAACCATGTAAGAGGTTGTCCTGTCATATGGAGTAGCCCAAATTACTAGTGATCTCTTGAAGGGGTTGAGACTTAGGGGAGGGATGGATCAGCTTAATGTTTGACTTCCAGCACCCAAGTGCACCTCATGCATTGGCTAAGCATCGCAACTATCATATTTACAGATGGGTTAAATCCCTGCGGCTCTTAAGTGTGGATTGTTATACGCACACCAGTTGTTCAAAGCTTAATCGGTGTCTGTATGCGAGACCAATTAAAAGCGGCTTAGGGCGCGAGGAGGGTCATTACATTTGAAAAGGTTGAAGGAAAGCTCGGCTATTCATCAAATTACCACCAGACAGCGCCGCACCACGAGGGTCTGTTCTACTGTCGAGGATTTTATAATGTATTTCCCAGATTCTTTAAGATGTTCGCGTAATCAAAACACACACCCCTCAAAATGAGCGAACACTAAGCGCTAGATTCATCGTGCTCATAATGGGTGAGTTCGCGCCTTTTTTTTTTATTCAGCAAACTCGGACTTACTCATAAAATGACCCTAACTATAATTTTTTTTATTATTATTTAAGTTTAGCTGTATGTGAAAGTATCCGAGATACAGCACATTAGCGAATCTTTAAATCGGTTCAACAACTTTTTTATTGATTTAAATCACGAATGCGTGTTAATGTCATTGTGCAACTTTAAAGCTCTTCAGAACATTTTCCAGGCTGGGTCAGGACTCGGTTACTCATAACAACTCAATGGCAGCAAAAAAAAAAAAAAAAAAAAAAAAAAAAGAAAAGAAAGAAAGAAAGAAAGTGACGCGCTTTTTCGCTTTGTTGGACCGTCAAATGCTCATTACGTAAACGGTTATTCTCTGACAGAAACAGATGTTGAAACAGCCGTAATGTAAACTTCTCTTCTTGAAGCTACTGTACAATAATTTACATAACATATCCAGACACTCTTTGATAGTTTACGTTTATATATATATATATATATATATATATATATATATATATATATATAAAGTAAAAGTACAAGCCCAGTCAGTGAAAATCATGCCCAAAAAATTAGTAAAAATTGCTATGGAAAAAGTTCGGCTACTAGGTCGTTTTACAACGTCTAAAGTCTTATGTTGAAATTCTGCTGACATTAAAAGCGCGGAGTGCTTATTTTTAACGTTTCTGCAACATACATGTGTAAGTCTGGAAATTGAAAAAAATAAATAAATAAAAGTTATTTACTAAGCTGGTGCATGGTGGCGTAGCTTATTGGTTAAAGCGCTGGGCTGGTAACCTAAAGGTTGTAGGTTCAAATCCTGCAATGAATGATTCATGAACGGTCACCACTTAACCATTGAGCAAGACACTGTACATCACCCTGTACAAAATAACCATGGTAACTATAGATTCCGCCACATTTCCACAATTACAACTGATTTTACACAATTTCAATAATAGGCTAATACAAAAAAGGACAAGACTCTAAAAGCTTTTAAAATATAACTATAGTACTTTGGCGTTAACTGTATGGTTACCATGGCAATATTGTCAAGAACAGGTTGCTCCAGGTGGACACCCCCGTGAGTCATTTTAAATGAAATTTTCAGCTAAATGTCTAATTAGTGAAGTAGTAAATGATCTAGCTGCGTGGAGAGAATGCATTGATTCCTCACCTCTTTTGTTTCTTCTCCAGCGGTGAGACTGCTGCGTCTGACAGTTGCTGTAGTCCATACAGTTCAACACGATGAGCGCAAAGGAGAACATTCGAAACTGCATCTGGGCGGCTGTGTGTTGGTCCCGACTCAGGTTAGAAAGCGTCGAAGGTACTCGCCGTGAGCCTTCGAGGTCCGTTTATGTTGTTTTAATATGTATATGTTTCCAAAGAGGAGCGGGGAGTTGAGGAGTCCGGACTCTGTTATGTCACACATTAGACGGGTAAAGAAAACACAATTTCTCCCCACCGGTTAATGTCATTTTATGTAGAGAGTGCGAAATGGGTTTATTCACACAGAGAAGTGTCAGGAAAGAGACAAATATCTAAACTCGAGGTTCGCTGTGTAACAAACACAACTTGCTGAATCAGTACGCAAGCAAGCGAAACAATTTCATTCAAATAACTGAAGTTTTACTCAAGTGTCCAAATGAACGAGCGCAACATTGAATGGGCTACTTTAGCGACATCTCCAAAAACCCTTAGGACGGGGTGGATTCCTTCAAAGTAGCTAGTCCCAAAAAAAAAAACACACAAAAAAAAAAACAGTAGTAACTTGTATCAAGTTCCTTCCGAGTGCCAAAGTGGACTTGGAGCATCCAGCATCCCTGGCGCAAGAAAAGTTTAGTCTCTCAGAAGTCCCTTTGTATCCCAGTCGGAAAAATCTCCCCAGACAGAATGAGAAAACACATGGATGCAAAAGCCTTACAAAAGCTCTAGAATAAAACCTTAATGTGCACGGAGATGTGTAACGGTGGTATGTGCTGCAATGCTCGGCTGATGATGGAGTAGTATCACTCCACTGGTGCTGATGCTATATAGGCGCTCATGTCACGTGGAGACTCCAAGATCTTGTGGGGCTTTTAGAGACGATTCAGTAGCCCCTTGCTCAGTGAGAGGGCTGTTCCACCCCCCCCCGTTTAAGTTTGCGAAGATGACAAACGGAATTTCTCCCACTGTATCTATAACGCTACAAATGAGCTTCCCCAGGGTCCTAGTGCATTGGCTAGAATTAATGTATTTTGAAATGGTTTTAGTCATCTTTGATTACTGAAATAACATGACATATCACTTCATACAATACAAACTGACTAGGGTCTGTTATTCAACTTTAATATTAAATATAAATATTACACACCAGTAACTATTTAAATAAGAGTCTTACATTACAGTATATATGCAATCTTCACTTGTCCTCACAGATCAAAAACTCCATTAAAAGACAGATACGTGCGTAATATGACATTTTAAAACAGACAAAATACTAAAAATTTACAGAATGAGAAGGAAAAAATGGTCTCATGTAGCCAGCTCTCACAAAAAACTATCAATGTTCCCATATGATCTCAGAGAAAAGTTTATAATGACTGTAAAAGTTTGTTTTTTAATTTATTGATATGGAAGCTTGTGTAAATCTACACACAATCTAAGAGACTGATTTTATATAGGCTATTAACCTTAATACAAAAAAAAAAAAAAAAAAAAAGATTCATTTAAATATATTTAGCAAATGAGGAGTATAAACCATTTTAAAGCAAACAGAACTGATTCAAGCATCAGGGTGAGGCAACTTTAAAAGCTTCTATATAGTCTTTTTTGCCAAAATGGGCATTTATTATTTTGAACTGAAAGAAATGTTTTACCCAGCTTGACCACTAGGTGTGGCACTTAATCTTTTATTTATATATCGATTTTTTTCCCCCTTGTTCTTGGACTGTAACTGAGAATGTCTTCATTGTCTGTGATTTCGGCTTAAGATATAACATCCAGAAATCTTCCAAGTCAGGTCAAAGTGTGCAGTTACTGACACCCTGATTTATAACAAACAGGTGTTATGCAATGCAGCGCATTTTTAATGCCCAAAAAAGTCATCTTTGTCTTTCAGACACGATTGATAGTCTGTATATGACACACTGTTATCCTCCAAAGTGAAAAGCATTTGTCATTTCTAAGTGATGCCACTCTCCTTCAGAGAACTTTGATGTTGAGATCAAAGTGAAATTCTCCCAAGGTGAATGTTAATTATATGAAAAGCTATTTGTCTCAATCATTTTAATTTTTCATTTAAAAATGGCTGATTTCACGGCCGATATCTTTGTTCACCTGCCTTTAGTAACTGAAGGAAAAACATTACCAGAATTTTAATCAGACAGAGCACAAAGCTCAGATTCTATCCTACTGTACCTAAGGGTATCTAAAGACTTTATATCTACATTTACTTCACATAACACCATTTACTGCAGAAACTCCTGAGACAGTTAAGTGTACATTAGATTTATATTTAGGTTCTACTGTAAATGTAAAGTACCTGAATTTTTTTCTAGATAGCTAGAGACACAAGTAAATCTTGTGTATAGGGCAAGAAATGATATATCATATTACAGAAAAAACTACGCTCAATATAGGCCTGCTCTTGTAAAGTGCACAAAACAGGAAAATTAAGTTGATGGATACACTGAGTGGAAAACAGGATTCAAGGAATAATTCTGGGAATAATTTATTAGGGAACAAATGTGTATATTTTAATTATGTGGCCTTGTTTTGAACAAATGCCTTAAACTTTTCATTGGGGAAAACAGAATGAACAATGCAAAAAGGAAATTATGTAGCCCTTTAAACCAAAACCTATGTTGACCTTTCATTTGGGTGTTTGTTTATTTATTTTAAGTGAAGTGACAGACGTTGTGGTGGACAACCTTCTCAGCCGCACGTCTGCTGTTGGTCTGGATGTCTTACTAAAACAACATCTGAGACAGCACTCATAAGGTGAATGCGATAATTAAGGGCTAGGAGGGTTTTATTTTCGTAATGTGTCATGGCAAAAGACCGGTAAACCAATCACTTTAGCCCCCCCTTTCCTCCGCTCGCTGGGAAAGTAAAGGTGACGTCAGTTGTTTTAGATGTCTGGCTGAGAGCCCGAGCGCTGTGGCAGCTATAAGCCCCCTCTTCACTCGTCCAGAGAGACAGGGCCCATAAACATGTCAGCTGATAGAGAGACCAAAGCAGACATTAAGACACGCTTCGAATCCCAGCCTGAAGTGTCTGCAAGCTCTCGCGTGTTTAAAAGAGTTAGAGATAGAAATAGAAAATAGATCGAGCGATACAAAGAGACAGAGAACGTAGGTGTTATGCACAGTAGATGAGATGGGAGATGTCATGAGAGGGGCGTTACGTTGATTGTCTTGCTTATCTGCGAATAGAGGGGATAACTTGCAGCCAATATGACAACAAACGATAAAACAATCACCTTTCTGTGCCCTCTCCGCTTACATCTCCCTGGTCTGCCGCAGCGGAGTGGGCTGCTACATAACAGTGGCATAAACGCAGCAGACTAAACACTCATTCATCATTACGGCGCATGCATGTGCAACGGCGTAAAAACACAGAGTCAAAACCTGTCCCACTCAGTGACTCAGAGTACATTAAAACTTCATCTATTACACAAAAGATTACAACCACTTAACCCTCAACCACCATTTGTAATGTCCAGGAATAAAATACAAGCATGAATTCAACATGTTTTTGTAATGGTTTTTATTTTATTTACTACCAGATGTATTGAACCCCAAGTGAAAAAATAAGGCCCACTCGCACGCCGTTGAAGGACACGAGAGGGAGAACAGGATGCTCGGCCGCAGTATGGGAAGGCTGGAAAGCAAGATGGAAGTGTACGGTCCACAAAGCGCCACTCAATAAAAGCCAGTATCCTGAGCTGCCCAGTTTGGAGTCTGAATAGAAGAGAGAGAAAGCCAAAGATGTCATTATCCCAACACAAAGTCAAGAGAAACAACAGGTGATTTCATTATAGTTGATTGAACGTGTTTGTAAAGACAGTTCATTTTCACGGGCAAGGAAGAGGCGAGAAACCGGCTTGACATATAACTTAAAAGATTTAATGTAAAACTCATAAGACAAACACATAAGATAACGGACATGTCCGTAATTGAGCTCTCTCTCTCGATCACCATCTGCGAGTGGCCTTTATCCCTCTTGACGGCTTAATTAGCCTAATACGGGACCAGGCGTGCGTAATCACGCGCCGGTCCCGCCCTCCACCGTGCCACAGTGTTATTGAGTGTATCTCATGGCAGTCCTACAGACAATATTATTTCTTAAGTACAAGCTGTTCAAGTACAAGTTCACACCTTTTACACATCAAAATATAAGACTGTTATGGCCTTTGCCATTGTGGTGTTTGTGTGTTACTGCTGGTAAATTAAGTAAAGTGATGTGATTTGAGATTTTATTTTGAAACTTTCTATTTTAAAAGAAACTGTCCTTCAAAGTTTCTGAAGTAATACTTAAAAGGGATATGGAGGGCATGTGCATTGTGGGCCTCAGTGGGCCAATCAGTGTGTTACACATACATAGCGGAGATCAAACAGAGACTGACTGGACCCCAAGCAAAACATCTGTGGTGACTCCTAAATGCATAGAACACTAGCTTTTAGTCCATCGAAGGTTGTGCGATGGTGTGTGAGCATTATTTACTCTGCTACGCTCTGAGTCACTAGACTCAGACCCTCTTTCTTTATGGCTGTGCTGCACTACCTTGTCATTAGCCCTTTGAAGAAAAATGGCATGATGAAAGCGCTGGCTCTGTTAAACTTGCTCTTACTGGTTTACACCATGTAAAGACAGTTCTGGGTTGATTGCGTTCAACATTCTTCAGAATGTGCACTGGATAGATCATGTGTGTAAACTACAGGGCTCAAGACAAACAGATGAGATCAGATAAAAGCAATGAGAACGAGAGAGAGGATGGCCTTGGGTAAGTACGAGGAGATAGAGATGCTCTGGTGCCCTTACCTCGTTCCTGTTGGTGTGGCTCAACTTCTTTTCGATGTTCATGGCCAGCATTTGGCTGCGGAACGAAAGGCTCTTGGTTTTCTCGATCACTTGCTGATATGGTGAAACCGCGTTGTTGCCCATCACCACGTGACCCTGCCAAAGGTAAGAGGAGACTGTCAGGGCTGAATCAAAGGAACACCATTTCTTTTTTTTATTCCCACAGACATACCTTCATTCAAAGACCTTTATTCACCATCTCCCCACGGTGAGTTCAAAATACATAGTAGCTAATTCTAGGTCATTTTAGTAGAATTCCATGTGATTTGAAAGATCAGAGGGCTTGATTATGACATGCAATGTTCCTACAAGAGTGCAATGACACAGTCCTACAACCCTTGTTGACGAATACAGTGAGTAAGATAAAGGTTTTTATTGCCTCTACGTATTAAAGCAGAACATAATCCCCACACAAAAAGGACTAATTAAAGGACACTAACGCAGCATGTATCAATCGTTTGCTATTCGAGGAGGGAGGAAGGGAATGCGAATGAAATAAAATATGAGAGACTCTTACCAGTTTGGAGTCAATTTTGGCGTCCAGCCTGGCATTGCGAATGAGGTTGACGATCCATCTTTCTGCCTCCTCGGGAGTCATATTCAGCTTATCGGCCAGCATACTGAGAGGCAAACAGAGTCCATTAGGACAAACTAAGGTGGAGAGGGAACATTATATTCACTGATGTTATTACGTGAAAATTGGGAGGTATATAACAAGCTCAAGGGGTTTGTGTGTATGCATAAAAGTTTAAAGTGCTGATCGAAAGTGCTGGATGATAATGGGTTTATTGTAATACCTCAGCATTTAGAAATCTGTTTAATAGTGACAAATGCCTTACATTATGTAATCAAGGCCATGATTCTAATCACACACAGACTAAAGGCCAAAGTATACTTTGGTTTTCCATTTGCCGCTACGTCTCGCATGCTGTGCAAGCAGCATAAGCAGAGTCTAAGTGTGCAGCGCAGTTTTTCCAGACACATGGACATTCTCCATCTGTGCACATTGTACCTGCCATCGACTGTCCTAAAACAGTATCATCAAATTAGTCAGAGTGCATATGTGCTAAACGCATCTGTACTGTCCCACGGTCCAAAAAGTATACTTTGATAGGCTCAACTATGCACAAGACGTAGTGGCTCATGAAAAAACTAAGTATACCCTAGACGTAAAAAGGAAATACAATTACATAATTGTCTGTCCATGAGTATGGGGACGTGGTAACTATGATAGTTAAATTAATTGAGTCTGGATAGTAAGTTGGTCAGACTGCTTGGCATGGTCTGGTCCCAAACCATTGAGATTGCATGACTTCTACCAACAATTTCCTTGAATTCTGGCACCACTGTCCAAAAATAATAGCCAGGCGTGTCATCTGTTCTGTGATTGGTCAGGACACTGATGTGTCATTGACGAAGGAAGGTGGAGGTAGAGGACCTTGTGTTCTTTGATCCAAAATCTTACAACTGCAGCTGGTCCTTTGTAGCTTTCTTTTAGCTAAGCTTTTCTCCCCCTTCCATAGCAGTAATCCTGTTATTGCAGGCTAGTCAGAAAGACCAGGCTTGACCCATTCTGTTCTTTAAGTAATGCCTAAACCTGGGCTCCAAACAATGAATATGCTTTCACAGTAAAAGGTTAACTCAATCACCCACCGTGGCAACAACATGGTTCTGGAGACAGGGAGAGATGACAGCTTATATCATTTCACTCCCAGTGAAACCCTTAGAAAATTATGTGTGACAGGGTAGATTGGTCATAAAGCTCATTATTTAAGAGCTAACCGCCAACGAATGTGCCGGTTGTCACATCACAAGTTCCAAGCTGGTGATGGTTAACACATGTTTGACATCAAGCAGTGACACTTGGTAATGGAGAATGCAATGCCTGTTGACTCCAGGGGTTAAAGTAGGGACATGAAATCCAAGCTCTTCAGCAGCACCAAAGCACTCCGCAAAGCACAGCGTGCACTGATGGAACAATTACAGCCAAGAAGGAACAGGAAACCAATTAAAACACTGGGAAATTTAGATTTGTACATCCATTATAGATCAGCAGACCTAGAAGTCTAGATCATGTCTGAGGTGAAGCATACACAATGCAAGTTTTTAAAGAAAAATCAGTGGAAGTCCCATAGTTGCTTATCGGCCAAATTACTGATTTTAAAGAGAACCACATGACCAATAATCAACTAAAACGAATGTTCTGGTTATCTGTAGTTCCCGATGACTAGGGCACTTTTAATGCATTTATTTGGTCCTCACGTTTCCTTAAGACTTTGTCATTAGTCCAATTGTGATCCTTCCTTGTCTAGAGTTAGTGAGCATGATAGGGTTGAAACAGATGTTTTATTAAAGTCTCTCAGTTTAACTTCAGTAGCAATAAGGTTGAGTTAACTGAAAATGTTCCATCATTTATTGAAATGAAAAAATATTGACAGATAATTCCAAATGCTGTCCATCATTTTGAGAGATAAATACAGTAAACATGTTTATTGTCTTGGCAAGATAGATGTTATGTTGAAATGATGGTTCAAACAAATACATACATTTCAAGAAATATATCAAAGACAAACAATTTTAGAGATAACTATTTAGCTATATCACCCAGCCCTACCGCTGAATGCCACGAGGGCAATTCATATTATTTCACAGATTTGATTAAGTGCTGACACGTCACTCAAGCCAGAGTTAAACATTGGCTCAAAATAAATAAGATTGGGTTTCTTCTTAGGGGAGCTGACCCTCTGGACAACTTAAACCAGAGACCAAGGTCAACCACTGCTTCAGTGCAATGAAACGGCCCACATGCACTAATCAAATTTCACCCAGAAGTATTTCACCCAGGAAAACATCTATTCTGTTTCTGCAAGCTACTTATACATGCTTTCCACTAACATAAATGAATGTCTGGACTGAAACAAAAATATACAAAGACTGAAAGATGTAATTGGGGGGAAATAAAGCAGCGGGGTGAATGACCTACTCAACCATAAGTGCCTGACATTGCCGGGGGTGTGTGTGTGTGGGGGGGGGGCAATAAGGGCATTTTTCACTTCGACCCCTTCCATGTACCGGCTTCTTGCAGTTGGTTTGTCCATTTCTGATTCCAGGCCAGTGGAGCAACCGGTCTCACACCAGGAGCCATACACACTGAACTGTGAATTCTGTATGAGAAGACATTAAGATGGAGCAAACTTGCTCTATAGAAGAACACTTTTTAACAGAGGGCTTACCAATGAAGACACAAAAAACATAAATTGGCCATTTAAAGCTACCCCTCCTTCTTAGCTTGGAGTGAAACTGGATCCCTCATCCCATTTAACAAACCTCTCGTTTTCACTCAAAATATACAAAAAATATTATATGAAAGGTTCCAGCAGATCCTTAAAATTTCTTAAATTCAGTTGTTTTCCCAAAATCTAAGGACATAAAAAGTCTTAAATATCATAAGTGATACAACAAATTCTTAATTATCTTAACTTAAATTTGTGGCGGAAAGACGGGAATCGTGATATGACCTAATGTGATTATCAAACTTCAAAAGAATACTAATTAAATAAATGCATGCACTGGGTCCTTCAGAGTGAAAACGTGGCACTGTTGTATTTTCTCCAAGCATGCGGGGGCTTGTGAGTGTTTCCAGCTGTTGCAGAGCAGTTTGCAATCATTAGGCCATATTGGAAATTTATGACAAGCGATCACTAATGATCAACTATTGATGATGATATAGCGTTGATGAAATATGACAGTTTACTTTTAATTGTTTATATTCCAATATGCTGTATATCATTGTAAGATGTTTTGTAAGACATGCTGTATATCATTGTAAGATGTTTTATTTTTCTTATTTATTTGTATGCACTTCACTGCTATAAACAGTGAAGTGCATACATTTCAAAATAAAGAGTCTCTAGTGTATTTCACTCTTTAAAGCTAAAAAGATACACACTATGAATCATCTCTCTCTGCCCCTGGTTATTGGTATTTTGATTGCATTTATTTTAGGCCTACAATTTTTAAAAAAAAACTACTGGCAGATCAATTGACTTTCAACACATTATTGTATCAGCTAAATCTTACATGTGGACAACATGTCTTCGGTATTTTAAACTTGCATACAGCATATCCTACCCTGTTTGATAAGCAATATTAAGACCATGTTGAATGTGTGCCCCGTTTAAGTAAGGGTCTGTGATACATGATTTATTTAGAGATTGTGTGGGTTTGTTTTGGTATGGGGATACAGTATAAATATTTTTTTTTGTTCTGGTCTTGAAAAAGGTCTTAAGTCTTAAATTTGATTTTAAAAATTCTGCAGCAACCCTGATATGGAAATGCAGGATTTTAAGATGTTCATTGATCTTTGAAAGTGTATTTGAAAGTATATCCATTTTAAATTCTCATCAAGTCCACACAAATGGATAAATTGATCTGGATGAGTCTCACTCAATTTAGAACTTGGCAAATTAAAAAAACTACCACATCATCAGATCAAATCAATGCAAAATTGAGATTGTAATTATGGAAAACAAAAAGTCCTTGAGGAAAAGAAACAAAGGTAAATACATCATCCATAAGAGCAAGACTTAAAATCAAATTTCAAATAGTATTCTTGCAAATTTCTTATATATGAAGTAATTTGTAGTTGTGGTCCTTTATGTCGGTATGCTGAGGGCAAAAACAGGCAAACATTCTCACAGCTGTAAAGATGTTGCAAAAAAAAGAAAACTGCCATAAGTTTCAAAATTAACTGCAGAGCGCTTCTGTGTACAGTACCAATGACATGCACTTATAAATCAACTGAAGGATTTATTTGAATCCCCTATAATTTCATTAGTCTGACAATACATCTTTTGGTCGACTCCTATAAGCCACTAACTTGAACAGATAAACAGCAATCACAATTCAGTTTCCTAGTTCAGCATTAACTTTGTCACCTTCGACAAGAAAATGGATTCAATTGCAACAAGACTGCCAAAAGAGAGCCAAGGCTCCAAATCAACTCCAGACTATCTGCAACTGGAGATTTGGACAGAGCCCGATTGCATTCCGTGTTTCAACCTTGACTATGGCCCTACTCGGTTATATACAGGTCTGAAAATGCAGAGCAATTAGACTGTACAACGAAGCATGGAAATAGTGTGCAGACTTGGGGTGGCTGGTTTTTGATCACTAGGGGTGTGTGGTTGTACTTCTTCGAAAATAAATAACAGATTTTCAAGTCCTAAACTCTTCCTTGGTTCCAAAACCTTAATAGGCATAAGAAGCACAGACAAGTCGAGAGAAATTTGGTAATTAAAAATGTATTATTTTACCCAATATTTACCAAAACAATGTGTGTGCCAATTAATTGTTTATTAGAATGTCAAACTGTTAGCTTAGCAACATGCTAAGGTCAAACCTATGAGTTTCCCATGCAGTGTGTTGTTAGTGTGTTGCGCAGAACTACTATGTAGTGTTACAAACCATTTGCGTATCAGGTAACGTGACTGTTAGTGTGCTATATTAGGGGCCATTCAACACGAACACGTCTGTGTGCAAAAGAAAACCTTGAAACAGTATAACGAATATAAGAGAATGCAGATGTCTTGAGATGCATTTTTTTTTTTTTTTACAATTAATTTTTTTTTCCTTGACACTCCATATAAAAATGCAGCTGAAAAAAAGAAAGACACAGTGCAGCAGTCAAAGATCTAGCCTAGCATTTACAAAGAAAAACAACTGGGAAAAGGCACGGATGGATGCAAAAATACATTTGGTGTGAACAGCCCCTTAGAATGCCGTTGCCAATGTAGACTCGCTATGTTTTGGAACAGAGCTGATATTTTTGCACATCTAAATGAGAATTTTAAGAAAGGGCAAAAAAAAAAAAAAAACATGTTAGAGTTGGGCTTTTTGTTTTTTTTTAATAAAATGTTGTATGCATATTGTGGTGTCGAGTGAGTGTGTGCATATGTGAACATGGACCCTTCAGGAATTACAGGATGTAATAAATTTCCTAAGGTAGATGCAACCTGTTAGCAGATCTCCAGTCACTGTCAAGTGCTTTTTGCTCTGCACACAGAGGCTGTAACAGGAAAAAGAATGTGGGACAGATGCTCAAAAGACTACTAGTTATGAAAAGCTCTTTTAAACAGGCAGGAGGGCAATGCGGCCTCTCGGCTCTGTACTCTTTCATTGGAAGGCTAAAAAGAACCAGGCAGAGGGAAACCAGTGAAACCCGCCCAAACCTTCCTCTACATGCAGACCACTTTTCCACCACTGGAAAATCTTGGTTGCATCTTGCGTGTCTTCTCTGAAAAACCTACAATGCCTTATAAATACCGTAAAAGAGCCAATAAAAAAAAAACTTAACCAGAGTAAAGTGGCAGTAAAACACCTGCCGCATTTAGCCAAACAAAGACTGTTAAGTCTATGAGGAGTTCAAAAAGCAGTGTCATTTTTATTTTAACAGTGTGTGTCAATGGACCACATGAATCACCATAAATGTTGCTTAACTTTTCCCTTTAATCTGTTAAATTATTACCATTAATTATTTCTATTACCCGTGAAACAAATTAACATGCATATAAATGTCCTGGTTTTGTTAATGCTGAAGTGTATAATGTTTTCAATGTTACAATACTTTCACCAGCTCAAAATGCAGAGACAACTATGAGTCAATTACAGGTTATTTTCCCCCAAAAGTTTAAACACTGTAGTGCTATAAAAATATTGATCTATTTGATTGAGCATCCCAACCAACCCAAAACAGCAAAATGGGCTCAACCAATGGCTTGAGTTTGGTTCATCTCATGAGCCCATTCTGTTAGCCCGGCGGAAAACTAGGGGGAGTGTTTGGGAAACCTTTTTGAAAAATATAAGTATTACTGCAGTTCCATATAGTGCAACTAATGGCACAGAAATGAAACACTTCAACTTTTAAATGCCATTACATTTTTGTCCTGATGAGGACATAACATGTCGCAATGGACAATAACGGAGTAAGTGTTGGGGAGAGCACTTAGAAGAGACAGATTTGCTGTATTATCCACAGACGGGGTACAGCCATTAAAATCCTCCTAAGGGCCAATATGTAGACCCTTTAGACATGCTTTGAAACAGATGGGTGGATGTGCCTGCAATGTCTGGTTCTGAATGCGTGTCTGCATGTGTGAGATTGAGGTGCTGGCAGCCGGTCTCTGGACAAGCTTCCTCCAGCACACTGGGTAATAAAAACTTATCAGAGTGGAGTGGGAATGAAAGACAGGAAACAGGAAGCGTTCCCACATTGTGGACACATTTTCAGACCTTCTACCTTCACTGTTTTCTTTTTTGATCATTCCTGACAATTCATTCATCAATGGGCCAATTTTCAAATTCACAATATAATGTGTTGCATTATACATGCATTAATTTTGGACCATTAAGTCACACTAATGTAAGTGTAATCTTTTAAATAAATGCCACTTGAAGTCTTCCTATTCTTTTGAGGTTTTTAGCCATCTCTTACCTTATACTGATGCACTGGTGAATTCTGCAGAAGGTCTCAAAGATAAAAAGACGAGCATTTTCAATGAAGTCCTCAAGACATGCCACCAAGAAAAAATCATTCACCAGCACCTTCAAAAGATTCAAACAATAACATTAGACATTGTTATAGGATTGTTCTTTCCAAATCTTCAATGGAACACAAAAAAATTTGCAGTTAGAAAAGTCTGCAGTTAAACAAGGACAATAAGCAGAATTTAAATAAACTCAAAACTGAAATAAAAACAGTTCTTCTTTGTCCAGGGTCTTGTAAGAGCAACATGTTGGGGAATAATGTTAGGGAAAAATGCCAAAAGCAAGCCAAACTAAAGTAGAATATGGAAATGAATGCATAGCTCTAGGTTATGAAAAGGGAGGCCTTCAGGTAACACGTATAGGGAAGTGTTAACTGCAATTCTCATAGTAGAAAACCCTTATCTGGAGGAAAACAAAAAAACAAAAAAAAGGAAGACATAGCTGGGGTCATTCTCAGCACTTTAAAATAACCACAGATCTTGGAATTTCACAAGTCCCACATAAAACGAGGCAGGAACAGAGCCAGCCACCAAACTCACCACAGTGGCTGTGACTTATCACCGTTTGTCTTGCCTGTTGCCACAGGGTCCACCAGGCTGCGTGGTGGAGCCAATTTACAGTGCCACTGCTTTCAAACATCTCAACTACCGTCTACTATCAATCTCAGACGTGCAGACCAGCTGAGCTCTGATCAGCATGTACTAGGGATGTGCAAAGCTACAGTACATATTTTCAAAATTGACTAGTGGGTGGGTTGCACGAACGACTTCTGGACTAATCGGTCTTGAAGTCCTGTATAAAAAAGGTTGGTTTCATGTTCACCTGGCACCAATCATTATACACACTATATGTGGGTCGATTACATAAAAGACACGTTCTTACATTCAAAAGCATCTACAGTCGTGGCCAAAAGTATTGGCAGTGACATACATTTTGTGTTTTGCAAAGTTTGCTGCTTCAGCATTAGTAGATTCTTTCACATGTTTCTATGGTATACTGGAAAACAATGATAAGCATTTCATTATTTTGAGTTTTAAAGGCTTTTATTGGCAAAAATATTCAATATATGCAAAGTGTCAATATTTACAGTGTTGACCCTTGTTCTTCATAACCTCTGCAATTCGCTCTGGCATGCTGGATATCAGCTTCTGGGCCAAATCCTGACTGATGGCGATCCATTCTTGCCTTATTAGTGCTTGGTGAATTTGTGAAAAGTTTATCACAATTTGTGGGCTTCTGCTTGTCCACTCGCCTTTTGAGGATTGACCACAGGTTCTCTATGAGATTTAGATCTGGGGAGTGGCCTGGCCACGGATCCAAAATTTCGTCCTGAAGCCTTCTTAACTGCAGTTGAACCTCTCTCCTTGAAGTTCTTGATGATCCAGTAAATGGTTCTTTCAGGTGCAATATTCTTTGCAGCAATTTCCTTGCATGGGAGGCCATTTTGATGCAAAGCGATGATGGCTGCACGTCTTTCTTTAGAGGTAACCATTGCAAAGAAAACAATGATTGGAAGCACTTCTTTCCTCCTTTTATAGCAAACAGTCTGCTCTTATAATCCAATCAGAACGATAGATTGATTTCACCTGACTAGTACTCGTTCACACTTTCCAGGTGCTGCTGATATGATTAGTAAAATGATGTTAGCTGGTCATTTTGTGCCAGGGCCAAAAAAGTTTTTTGCAATTAGTTAAAATGCATCTGATGCACAATAATCTAGAATAATGTGAATCAACACCACACCAACTGAAGCAGAAACCTTTGCGAAACACAAAATTTATGTCACTGCCAATACTTTGGCCACGGCTGTAGACAGAACACAGCAGAATGCAACAGAATCAAGACGTGTTTTTAAAAGTTTGAACTATTTTTAACATGACATGTGTCTTCAAAATGCAACATTAAATGGCGACATGCTAAAAAAAACGCCCAAAGACATTAGTCTGAAGGAGTATGGCTGTAGCAGTGATGCTTTAAAGGGAATCATTTAAAACAACTTTTTCAAGAGTGATTTATCTCATAAACTGTCTAACAGCTAAAGCACAGCAAGCTGTCAATGCACCAATTAAAACACCACTGCTTAAAATGTACACAAATGTATACACTCACTAAGCACTTTATTAGGAACACCTGTACACAAATTTATTTATGTGATTATATAATCAGTCAATTGTGTGTCAGCAGAACAATGCATACAATCATGCAGATAACAGGTCAAGAGCTAAAATTAATGTTCACATCAACCATCAGAATGAGGAAAAAAATTGTGACCGTGGCATGATTGTTGATGCCAGATGAGCTGTAACTGCTGATTTCCTGGGATTTTTCCACACACAGTCTCTAGAGTTTCCACTGAATGGTGCCAAAAACAATACACATCCAGTGAGCGGCAGTTCTGCAGTCGGAAATGCCTTGTTGATGAAATAGGTCAATAGACAATGGCCAGACTGGTTCGAGCTCACAGAAAGGCAACGGTAACTCGGATAACCACTCAATAATTATAGTGAGTAGAATAGAATCTCAGAATGCACAACATGTCAAACCTTGACGCAACAGCAGAAGAGCACTTTATAAGGACCACAGTGTTCCTAATAAATTGCTCAGTGAGTATACATAAGATAAGAATAATTAATAAATATTTTACAAGGTACAAATAGATAAACTAGTCAACCTTTTTTGGACCATGATCAATCCCTACAACACACAAACCTTCTGCAGAGGATTAGGTGTGCCCTTACTTTGCTCTCACATGGTGCACAGTCAAAAAGCAAATGGTGCTGTGCATTCCACACAGCTGAAGACATGTGTGAGCCCCTGCTGTCCCTGCATGGTTCATGTACAGTCCTTGTCCTGGGTCTAAGACTAGTCAACGCACATGGCCCCTCCTTTGAGAGCTACTATCTCCATGGTTCTGCTTGAAGAAATCCCAACTACATGGCCATGGCCCTATCAGCCAACACACATTTCATCATTGACAATGTCTTATCTTTAACCTGATAACACAGCTAAAGTAAGTGCTATAATTACGGTCAAGGTTTTTTGGAGAGTAAGAGGGGGAGAACGGGGCTACAATAATTTAGTAAAAGTACGAGAAATAAAATACAAAATAGAAGCACCAATTACTGGAATTTAAAGTGCAGTTTTCTTTGTTTAGTTTTTTATCTGGTCTTTAAAACAATGGAAAACACTCCTATATAATAGGTTGTGTCTATGTTTTATGCACACCAGCATAACCATTATGAACCCAAAAGGCCCTTTCCCTTCTCCTCTGAGATGGATCAAACTGAAGGAGGAAAAATGGCAAAATCTGACTGGATAAGCATGATAAGGTAGTCACAATGCAAAATAAGCAACATGATGATCCCCAGCTCGTGGAAAAACCCAAATCACTTCTGCGGCCAGTCTTAACAGATCTAGGACTGTGTCCAGTTGGACTGAATCAGAATTCTGCAGAAACTCTGGAGCCATTGGAAATTGATATTATGCAAGAAATTGTCTGTAAACAATGTTCCATAAATTACTCATCTATTTATTTATACATTTAGTCTAGTCTAAATGTAACATTATGAAAATTAAATATACAAAATGGATTGTTATTATGCATATATGCAACATAATCAGGGCTCCAGACTGCAACCAAATGGTCACATTTTTTGAGACAGTGCGAGTAAATTTTTTTCAACTACTTACACGTGTGCGACATACAAATTTGACATAAAATTTTTTTAATTTCATGTTGAAAAATTAGGGAGCAGCAACAAGAGAGTTGGGTCCGTGAGTGATTAGTCAACCGTGTGGGTAATGTCATCTACACTTGTGTGTCTCGCTTTCGTGGCATCAAACTCATCATCCGTAATGGTGTGTTCACATACAGAATGAAGAAAATAGTTGCCTCGCATTGCTCACGCGAATTTGACTGCTGGATTATAAATTTGTGTTTAAACTCGCATTCGCGCGAGTAACGCGAACCTGCGAGTATTCCCTCTTCTCTTCCGGAAAAGGACAGGAGGAGGGGCTTCAGTTAATATGTGACTGTGATCTAAAATAAAACAGCACATTGTAGTTTCTGTATTTATTACCAAAGCATTCATCAGAAATATAGTTAAAATGGGGAAAATGTGAAAAAAAGCTAACAGCACAAAAATATATCTAGCTAATAGGCACTTTCCACAAATAGGGTCATTTTGTCATTTTAAAGGACTTTAATAAAGATAACTTTGATAATCATTAAATCAACTCTAAGTAACTACATTTAAACTTATAAAAAGTATTTTTATAAAAAAAAATATATTAAGGAGTTTTTCTTTAATAATACTGAATAAACACAAATTGTGAGTTTAAACTAATCAAACATAGCCCTACATTTTGATATCAGTGAACAAACACGTATGTATATGCTATGAAATAAAATGGCAAAAATAAATTTAGTTTGACTTCCTGAGGTAGAAAAACAAAATTTCTAAAGGTTAAGCACCTACACTCACTGGCACTTAGCTAAAAAAATAAAATAAATCAAATTTAGCTTTATTTCTTGATAGTTACATGCAATAATTTGTACTCTATTCAAGGGAGTGCCAATATTTCTATTACACCTCAAAAGTATGTTTGTACTCGTTTGAAGGCGAGATGATGTTTGTTTTTGTACGCGTAAAGGCGATTGAGAGCAGACGGTCTGATGAGTTGCGAGTCTTTTGCAGTCCAACAGGAAAAGCCTTGGGCAGTTTGAAACGGGTTACTCTTATTGTCCATTTCTCCATTCAACCAGCTTTGTAAATTTGCGAACATTTAGAGCTGACATACAGCTGAGCCTAACCAGTTATGCTCACATGCCAAAGTTTAAGTCTTGTTTTTAAAGCTTGTGATCTTGATAATGCCTCAGGCTTTCATAATCAGGGTCATGACTAATTATCGGCCATTTACTCAGTGCCTGGACTTGAGTTCTTAGAGTAGAACACGCCTGGTTCTGGAGATCCAGTAGCCAGAGGGCTTTTGCAGATCTCGCAGATGCAGGTGTGCTAATTACTACTACTCTTTTAAGACCTGGTCTCCGAGCATGCAAAGTGTAATGGATACCTCCCAAATTACTTGATCAGTTGGACCTGCAAAGACCCCCAAAAAACCCTTGACTCCTGGTGATTTTGGTCTCGTTTTCTTCTTTGCTTCTTGAAGCGAAACGTCCAAAATGAAAAACATCTGGCCTGATCAATTCGGCACTCTCAAAAGAGTAAATGTTTATAAATCATGTCAGTGTTTTAGGAAGGTTCCCATTTCAGTGTTAGGCTGGGTTATTCTTTATTTCATTCTTCTATAAAAAGTCTGCTATTTAACATATGAGGTGCTCGTTTCTAAATGCAGGTTTATTTCGGGCAGTGGCAAAGGGCAGTACAATTAGTCTTTGAATTCATAATAATTTAGCGAATAGGAATGACCTTTTAAGAGCTTCAACATAAGTGCACACTAGGCAAAAGGCACTCAAGCTAATTACGCTTGGGATGAATCCTTGTAATGTAATGTGTTTACTGCAAGCAAGAATGCGCCTTAAGGAAATTTCTGGCTTTTATCACCCTGAGACTTCTAAATACATTCTCATTCGAAGTAAAATACTTTTTCATGCTGATTAAATTTTGGCCAAGATGTTTGTGTGGCAGTTTACCAAACAAATTTATGTCAAAAAGTAATGTTTTCCAGGATTAGAATGGCATACAAAACTCAGTGCCGCACCAGCATTGTTCGTTATCTTTTTCTAAACAGTACTCCTGCACTAAGGTGATTATAAAGCCAACATACTGAAGTGAAAAAGGTCTAACAAAAGGATTTTATATTAGCAATAAAACAAAATATAGATACATTTTCCATGCAATAACAATGACTGGGAAGTAGAGCTTTCAAGCTTCTAAAAGGACACAAAAGCACCATACAAATGTTATGAAAGTATCATAATAAGAGTTGATCACAGTTATGTGCTATTCAAAGTCTTCAGAAGCCATACAACGCACAGCTTTGTGTGATGAACAGACCAAAAACATGTTAGAGAGAAATTACTATGTCCAATTCGTGAATTAATCATTCTTTTAAGTCAGAATTTTTCAAATGATCCGGTTCACAATATTGCTCTAAATGATCCGTTCTCTGTTAAATTGACTAACTTCTAGAAACTCACTGGAAATGTTTTTTTCCTAACACCATGGCTTTAAAAGACTTGGAATATAGTGCACATGTCGCACGGGCAAAGTTTATGATACTTTTGTGGTGCTTCTGCATCTTTTTTTTAAGCTTTAATTGCTTGAAATCATGGTTAACTGCAAGTAAAAGAGCTACCAGTACATTACCCAAAAAAAAATACATATTTTATGTTCCACAGAACAAAGTCATGCGTGTTTGTAACAACATGAGTAAATAATGACAGAATTTCCAATTTTGGATGAACTAGATTGTTGCTCCATGTCAGAAGTCAGGACTTAACCTAGAAAAACAGAAAGAATGACACAGCAGGGCAAGGGTGAAAACTGATGAAGTGACCATTACAGAAGGCCATTTATAAACAAGAACAATAATACAGATCACTGGCTTGTCCATACCACAGAAAGCTCTTTCCAGAGCGTGTGTTCGCCTCTGCACACCAAAAGCACTTCTTGTTAACGTCCCACTGATCTGACAATTACTGGCTATCATAAAAACATGACAAATGGTGAGTCAGAGGCTCTTAGTGGGGCTAACATCCACAGCTGTCCATGACACTGTGGCACGCCGAGACTGCCTAACTTTTAAGACCCCTTTCAGGGCCTGCAAAATAAGGATAGACTGTTTGTGGCTGCAGAAAAGTGACACACAGCATCCATAATGAATATAACCAGTTCTGGGAAAGTGCAGAGGACTCCTCTGGCCAATCAGAGACTATGTGATGTCATCACAACCCATCATTAGGGTAATTAAGCATTCATTAATGTTCATCAGTAAGTTAAAGGCTTTTTTTTTGTGGCCAGACAAGAGAAAGAGGAGCTCAACGCCTTTCACCTTTCCGAACTGTTTCTCTAATAGAATCTGTTATGAAAAGATTGGGGTATAACAGGAGAGAGCCAATATTATGCTTTTGAGAAACAAAAACATAAGGCCGTGGCAAGTCCCTTTTAGCCTATAAAGAGAAGGGGTGTGTCATGCTTTTAAGGACAAACTGAGAAACAAGCTAGTAAAAAGGTAAATGGAAGAGACAGCTGGAACTTACCGCCTCACACTCTCTCAGCTTCTTCTGAGCACTGTCAAAGTCGAAGTTCACATACAGACACTCCACAAACTCTGTGATAGGATCTTTGTAGGTGTATGACTCCTAAAAGGAAGAGAACAAAATTGTTGTTAAAGGGAGACTTCAGCCAAAAATGAATCTTCTGCAATCAACTTCGGCATCTACACTGGTTCACAAAGTGGGACGCACGGAGTGAAATAATAATTGAAAAATGGCAAAAAAGTTGATCTTGTAAATGTATTCGATGACATGCATGTCAGTGTTTTATTGACAAATACATTTCACATTATAAGCATAAGTGATAAGCTGTTTATTTGCTTTAAGCAATGAATTATCTATTTTTCATTCAATATTGGTTTAAAAAAAGCTGACACTCGAAACTGTATCACAACAACAGTTCTGGCGTGGGAAAAAAAAAGCATATTAACCATCACAGCTTGCCAAAGTCTCGCGCACACACACACACACACACACCCCAAATCAAAATAACAAAAACTTGTCATCAAATAGTTACATTTATTTGCATAATTGGGACAAGCGGATTGTTCATTTGCTAACAGTTAATTATTCTACAGTAGCATACATTCAGAATCACACGCAAAAATAGGACGATTTAATGAGAAAGTTTTTTAGTGAGAAGACTGTCCTTTACTTATAGTTCTTACTACAGGTTCTCATGTGTATTGAAAGGTGTGCACAAGATTTTAAAACTATGACAGAAGGCAAGCTGTTCAGTGAAAAACAACTTGATTTTGGTCTGATCCTCACAAAAAGCTTTCACAAAGTTGCTTGAAGACGTGGAATATAGCGCAAGAGTCATCCTGACTACATTTATGCAACATGAGTTCAAGTAGATGATCACAGAATTTTTTTTTTTTTTTTTTTTTTTTAGGGTGAACTATTCCTTTAATAACCTGGGTGTTATATTTACACTATCAAGTCCAAGAGGGGCTATTTTCAGTCAAAGCAGACAATAATGTGCAAGACCTCTGCCTAATGTCCCATGTCTATAAACATCCCTGAGCTGAAAGGCCTTGAGAAGAGGCCCGTATGGGACGAACCCCATTCGGATACGTGGTAGTCTCTGGGTCATCCCTGAATCTAAATACCATAGATGCTTGAGTAACCATGAAAGGAGAAAGTTGTGAGAAATCTAATCAAATTTAAATACTGTGATATGATGTAATGCATTTATCAAACCATAAAGGCTACAACATAATTTAATTAATAAATAGTCTGCACGAGCTGCTGATTGCATTTACTTTATATGTGCAACTCATTTCTCTATAGTATTAAGGCCGATTTATTCTTCTGCGTCTAACCTATGGTGTAGGCTTCGCGTAGCTACAGCATATCCTGACGTGCACCTCTTCAAAAATTGAAATGCTCATCTAATTTTTCCACTATTATTTTATCTATGCATCTATATCTAGTAACGAGACAGTGATGGACCAGTTTCATTTTTTTTGTGAGCATCTGCTGTTTTAATATTCTTTTTTTTTTATGAACAAGTGAAAATGTGACAAAAGATGCATTTGTTTATATCTAATAAACTTTTCTCAGGTCTTTTACTCTCTGTCAGGTATGTTCATCAAACGGTACTTGTCATATTCTTTTTTTATAATCCAGAACTTCTCAATCAGTATGAAGTTTTGATTGTATGGTGTACAGTAAATAATCATATTTCATAAGTAATGAAAACAGAACACTTCTAATTTGCCAGCAGATTAAAAAAGCAACTGTTAAGAGTCAATTATTTTGCCTAAACACATAGTAAAAATGTTAAGCTTTAAAATTATACCAGTTGTGTGTTGGTCAAGCAAGCAGTTATTTATTACTTTGATAAATTTTTTCAGCATGGAACGTCAAAGTGCCACATTATTTAGAACGAGTCAAAAGCAATCATAGGCTACAATATACAGACTCTGCATGGCAGGCAAGATGTATAATAACTAATATGTACCTAAATACTTTTAAGAACTTGTTTTTAATGCTTCAATAATTTAATAAATACTTTTGAATCCACGAAAGCCATTGCATTGCCTTTATTAAATGTACAGTTACTTCAGAAATATTATATGTCACAATATAATAGTATTCTGGCTGTGTACTCAAATTACACAGACAAACCAATGCAGAACTATAAATGCAAACCAACATGATGGTCACTACATGGAGCCTACATGGTATGTTTGACACAGAAGTATAAATTAGCCTTTACACATACTCAAAGCATGCGAGAGGCTAATGAGCTGAGAGCGTTAAATTTACAGCACTCTAGGTTCACGAATTGCACAATTGTGTAATTCCAAATATGTTTGGCAACTAAGTTACTATACAAATCTAAAGTAATCTCATAACACCGGGTTTATGTGAACAGAGGAGTGGATGAGGGCATTTCTTTTCATGTCTTCCTTCAGTGTACCGCCAAAAATAAAGCCTACATAGCTACCCTCATATGGTACTGTTTTATAAAAATAATAATGTTTTTAATATTACACAAAAACATATTTCCATAATAATTTCTTAACTTAATAATAACTTACTATTTGGTTCCAAAAAAATAATGTTTATCCATGACTTAATTTTAGTCAAAAAGAAACACTATGTTTTTTTAATGTTAATAATCATAATCACAGTTCAAATTGCAGATTGCAATATTAACCATTTCATAATAAACCCCAAAAACCCCTGAATAATGACATTCTGCTATGCATCTTATGTGCAAACAATTTAGCTTTTGCATGCAACGAATAAATGATGACAGATGCTGTTGAGCTCAAAAAGTTATTAAAAAACTATTGTACGACTTCAGAAAATGTGGAATTCAGTGCACAAAGCATTCAGACCACTTTTTTTTTTTTGTAATTTTTGGAGCTCCACAGTGTCCATTTACTTTGACTTTCCAAAGGTTTGAAACAACATGAGGGTGAGTAAATTATGAGACTTCTCATTTCTTGATGGAAAAAAGATGATTCACATAATACATTTATACTTTATAGATTTGCTACAAATATTGACTTTTACATCACAACTTAAACTCACTCAACATGCAGTGCATATGCAAGTCGATGATATAGGACATAAATGAAGAACCAAAGTCCGGTTTAATACCTGCTGGATGACTTTCACCAGATCCTTCAGCACCTGCCTACGCTTGCGTACGTCCTTGTTGGTGATGACGGCTGTGGTCAGGTAGCGCAGTATGTGCGGGCACATGGTCTGAATGGCATTGAGGTACCTAAAAAACAATAACAATGATCACATGCTTGAGGGATAGCAGTCATCTCTGCTTGCAGAGTATAGTACCATGACTGTATTTTAAATGATTAAAGAAGAGATCCATGGATGCACAAGGATGATGATTTATCGACTTTATAGACATTACATTTTTATCGTCTGTTAATGCTGAACTTCTGTAAAGCTGCTTTGAAACGATGTGTGTTGTGAAAGGCGCTATACAAATAAAATTGACTTGACTTGACATGTAACTTGTCATGGTTTTGCACGATTTTCACTACTTTCATCTTAGACACTTTGATTGTGAAGGTGTAGAGGACATGTACATTATCTGAAGAAAATGTGAGTGGTCTTTTCTTGTGCAAACCTCACCACCACAATACTAGGGTGTTCTAAGTGGTCTGGAGCCTTTATTTTAGAGGAAAACTGCAAGAGCATTGTATATTTGATAGTTTACAATGTTCCTCATTTCAAATCTGGTGTAATGCTGTAATCTCTTCTGTGAAACTGTGTTGTGTTTTGACATTCTGATAACTTGTAGATGTTACAAATGTTTGAAATTGCTTTAATGTGTGAACCTGCAGCACTGTACTTTCTAAATGCAATCTGACTGCTCTGAGACATTAAAACAGAATATCAGGAGGACTGTGGAAACACGGAAAAGCACATCATCCGTTTACTCTGAAGCACGCACAGACTATGTTAATTTGTGACTTTAATCACAGCCTTTTGTGGTTTAATAATCACATATGACAATTTAGCAATTTTTATGTTATTTTTATTAATTGTGCAACCCAGAAGGATTGTGAAATTAGTCTAATGACTCTCTTCAGTAAACATAGTGGCCAAATAAGAAGGCCAATAAAATCACTGTGATTAAATAATGAATATTCAATATACATTGCCCAGCCCTATCGCCTTATTATTTGACAGGCAAAAATCGCAAGTCTGATCACTTATAAAAGAGTAATAAACTAATTTAGACCAAATCCTAACACCAAGTATGAACAATAATAATAGTACTGCATGCCATGACTCGAACAGACAGCTACTTTCCAAACAATGCAGTTTTTCATAATTAACACCATGAATATTCTCAAGAAGTGTTCCTCAATGCATTCTTGGAGGACCTTTTGGAGGTCTAATTTATTTGACACACCCAATTCAGATCATGGAGCTTCTACTAAAAAGCTAATCAGTAGAGTCACATGTGTAGAGACAGAAGACATTCAGAATGTGCTAGATTGGTGGTCCTCCATGAATGGATTGAGAAACACTGTATTATAGAGATGGTATCAATCAATTTCACCTTTCTAATATAGAGATCTGGTGTATTCTCTTTCAACATAAGAATGAGAATCAGACTTTGAAAGCAGCTCTGTTTGGTCCCTCTGCAGAAAGGAGGGAAGGAAAACCCCCTCTGTAGATGTGGATCACCAGCTCCAGGCCTGCAGAGTGGTGAAACCCTATCCAACAGGGACTTGTTTTTCAGCCACAGGTCAACTAGCTGTGGGCACAGCCCAAGAATGAAAGCTACATAGCACTACTATTACAACACAAGACAAAGTTCCCTCTCTACTGAGTAGGGACATGCAAGAGCTTTCTCTTGTATGGACAAAAAAAATAAAAAATACAACAGATGCCTTGTCATAGGACTGAGAGCTCCTGTTAAGGTGCACTTAACATAGTCAATTTGGAGGATAGCCTCCATGCCTGCGGTATCTGTATGAACATCTTTGACCCCCTCCTTCTCCATGTTCCCCATTCGAGGACCAAATTCAATTTTGAGGGGGAAGTTGAGCTGCTCTGCCTTGGCCAGGCCCTAAAGCTCTCTTACGGATCAGGAAGGAGAAACACATGTCATTTGAAGGAAGGGGAAGGGCTGCCGGATGGTTTAATTTGCCGAAACAATTAAAGGGACAAGGGGGCCTATGGCACTTGTGATGTCGCAGCTAAAAATGGCAGCAGGCTTCGGTGTTGTGATCCCAGTTGGCGCAGCCTTTGGCCTCTCATCCTTTTGTAGTAGTCTGCCTTCATGGCAAACCACAACACTTCATGCTGTGTTCCTGATTAACTTACACCTACTTGCTCTCCCAGGGAGGCTCCGATGGCCAGACCTCTCACATGAGTCATGATGCCATATCTGGGCTGCGCACAGAACAAAAAAAGCATTATCTAACCAAGCCTGACAGCTACGTCTGAAGCTATGGTACGACTTAATCGGCAGCAAAATTATTTCATGAGAAAGAGCCCAAAAACAGAAGTTCAAATCGAGTGTGTAACATTCTCCGCAGAGAGAAATCACTATCTGTGGTGTTAAAAGGTTAAATCACCAAAAAAAAAACAATTGTCATAATTTACTCACCCTCCTGGTGTCCTAAACCTTTATGGTTCCAAACCTGTACTTCTCTGGAACACAAAAAAAATTGTTTTCTAGCATAACTCTAGCCTTAGTCACTACTCACATTGTATGGAAAAAAGATGCAATGTGGTGACAGAGGCTAACATTCCGCCTAACATCTTTTGTGTTACAAAAAATAAAGTAGCCTAAGTCATAAATGTTTGGAACAACATGTGGGTGAGGAAATCTTAATTTTAGCTTGAAAGGTCCCTTAAATTTGTAAACAATTTTTATGTTTAAGTCAGTTTTTTTTTTTGACAAATGTAATTAAAATGTAGTCAATATTTCATCAGGTCATATCGAATTAATTTTATTCAGACTAAAACAGCACATCATTTCTACCGACAAAAAGCATGTTGATGATAATGTGCAAAATTACAAAAACAGCCTTTAAATTTATTTAATATTTTCATGCCATTTCTATTCATCCAATCAATTTTATTCTGAATAAAACAAAAAACCTTTAGCAACGAAAGTCACATGTTGACGATATGCTAAACAACAAAAATGTCCGAATATGTCCTTTAAATATAATCAATATTTCATGTCATCCATTCATTTTAGTCCATTTTATTCTGACTAAAACGGCATACAATTTTTTCGACAGAAATCACAGTTGATGATAATGTATGAAATTACAAACCGTGTCTAACTGTAATGGACCAAATTGTAACTAATAAATAAACACATAAATAAATGCATAAACATTTATTAATTTAAACAAGTCAACTTAAGACAAAAATGTTATATATAGTCGATAAACGTTGTCAAACTATAATAAACGTATACAAACATACAGTAGGCATCATTGAATTAAAATCCAGGATTTGAAGTACTTTTTCCAGCAGCAATTTGTAATTTTTAAGGACTTCATACCAGAAAACGTAAAGCTTTCTTATAATTAATAGTTTTCAACTTGTATTACGAGTACAGTGAATGATATTTACTAGTCAAACACTTGTAATTACAGTAATTCCAACATTGCATAAATGGACACAAATGAAAGATGAATACAGCCAAGAAAATTATCATGCTATTTATATACAGTGCATCCGGAAAGCAAAGTGCATTCACAGCGCTTCACTTTTTCCACATTTTGTTATGATACAGCCTTATTCCAAAATTGATTCAATTAATTATTTTCCTCAAAATTCTACAAAAAAATACCCCATAATGACAATGTAAAAGAAGTTTGTTTGAAATCTTTGCAAATTTATTAAAAATCACATGTACATAAGTATTCACAGCCTTTGCCATGACACTCAAAATTGAGCTCAGGTGCATCCTGTTTCCACTGATCATCCTTGAGATGTTTCAACAACTTGTTTGGAGTCCACTTGTGGTAAATTCAGTTGACTGGACATAATTTGGGAAGGCACACACATCTATATAAGGTACCACATTTAACAGCGCATGTCAGAGGACAAACCAAGCCATGAAGTCCATGGAATTGTCTGTAGACCTCTGAGACAGGATTGTATCGAGGCACAGATCTGGGGAAGGGTACAGAAAACTTTCTGCAGCATTGAAGGTCCCAATGAGCACAATGGCCTACATCATCCATAAATGGAAGTTTGGAACCATTAGGACTCTTCCTAGAGCTGGCCGCCCGGCCAAACTGAGCGATCGGGTGGAAGGGCCTTAGTCAGGGAGGTGACCAAGAACCCGATGGTCACTCTGACAGAGCTCCAGCGTTTCTCTGTGGAGAGAGGAGAACCTTCCAGAAGAACAACCATCTCTGCAGCACTCCACCAATCAGGCCTTCATGGTAGAGTGGCCAGACGGAAGCAACTCCTCAGTAAAAGGCCCATGACAGCCCACCTGGAGTTTGCCAAAAGGCACCTGAAGGACTCTCAGACCCTGAGAAACAAAATTCTCTGGTCTGATGAAACAATGATTGAACACTTTTGACTGAATGGCAAGCGTCATGTCTGGACAAAACCAGGAATCGCTCATCACCTGGCCAATACCATCCCTAGAATGAATCATGGTGGTGGCAGCATCATGCTGTGGGGAAGCGGCAGGAACTGGGAGACTAGTCAGGATCGAGGGAAAGATGAATGCAGCAAAGTGCAGAGACATCCTTGATGAAAACCTGCTACAGTGCGCTCTGGATCTTCCAAGAGGACAACCCTAAGTACACAGCCAAGATAACAAAGTTTGGCTATGGGACAACTCTGTGAATGTCCTTGAGTGGCCCAGCCAGAGCCCAGACTTGAACCCGATTGAACATCTCTAGGAGAGATCTGAAAATGGCTGTGCACCGACGCTCTCCATCACACCTGATGGAGCTTGAGAGGTCCTGCAAAGAAGAATGGGAGAAACTGCCCAACAATAGGTGTGCCAAGCTTGTAGCATCATACACAAAAAGACTTGAGGCTGAAATTGGTGCCAAAGGTACTTAAACAAGGTATTGAGCAAAGGCTGTGAATACTTATGTACATGCGATTTTTTAATTTTTAATAAATTTGCAAAGATTTTATACAAACTTCTTTCACATTGTCATTATGGGGTATTGTTTGTAGAATTTTTAGGAAAATTATGAATTTAATCAATTTTGGAATAAGGCTGTAACATAACAAAATGTGGAAAAAGTGAAGCGCCTGAATACTTTCCAGATGCACTGTATAGCATGTTACTTCTTGGTTTGGTTTGATACATCTTTTATCATTTGTTTGTCATCATGATTATAATTACATTTTGTTTTGTTTTTATGTAGAGGCCTAAATCCAACATTTTATTAATTAATATGATGTTATTATGTATAATATATGTTAGATAAATTATATCATTTTTATTTGTATAGCACCTTTCACAACACACATCATTTGAAAATCATGCATTACCAGAAAATTATACTGTAATATCTATAATGTCTTAAGAGTCGTCATTGTGTAGACGATTGTGTTTAAAAATAAGTAATTAAATAATAATTGTATTTAGAACCCCAGTGAGCAAGCCGAAGTTGACTGTGGCAAGGAACAAAAAAACTCCATAAGATGTTGGTTAATGGAGAAAATTAACCTTGGGAGAAACCAGGCTCACTGTGGGGGCCAGTTCCTCTCTGGCTAACATCATGAAAATAATGACAATATTACTGATGTATAGTGAAAATCATGGTTTAAAATTATTAAACTAAGTAACTGTTATAGGTCAGTGTTTAAACAAAGATTCTATATGAACTAAGATGAATGACTAATGTCTTTGAAGTTCATCCTGGATTAACTGCAGAAGTTCACAATCAAAATATTATCATGCCTATTATGGATGTACCGGCGATCATTTGTTAAAGTTTATTTGCTTGCAGCTGAGAATCTCTGACTGCCTGTGGAGTCTTTCTTTTAGGCAGAGACTCGAGCAGCCTCAAGCGACAGTGTCTGTGGTGAGAGCCAAGCTGATATCGCTCTGTTTTGATTATTTCAACATCTCTGCACCTTGTTCCATTGTTTTGGGTCTGATTTTTATTCAGGATCATCTGCTGTGAGTAACGACATTCCATTTCCCATATTTTATGTTTCATGAGGCAATAAACAAAAATGCGACAAAAACATGTATGTATGTTACTTAGGGGTGATCATTTTCGCTTATTACATAATTAAAATTTAGAAATTGCACATAGTTTCTTACAGAAAAGCATAGTGATTAAAAAGTCCAAACACGCCCTAACATGGTTCATAGATCTTGAAGATGAAAGATGAATCTCGAGATGGCTGAAAACATTTGTTTGTGAGTGAAACGAATGTGCTTTATGTATTTTACGAGTTGAGACTTTTCTAACGTTGCCTCATGACTACTTGATCTGTATGATCTTACCTATTCCTATTATGATTGTGTTCACATTTCACAAGTTGAACAGTGGAACTGTTACAGATGAGCACTGTAACAAGCGTCTGTGAATGAGACACACGTAAAAAAAAAAACATGCATAAACCGTCACCATAAAAATTTTAAAATTTGTGAAAACCTAAGCCTGTGAAACAGCATATAGTGTCAATTTTCCCAAAAATTACAAGCTTATAAAAAGTACAAGCTACTTTTTTTGTCTCATCTTTGTCAATTAATATTTTTATCTGTAATTTTGTAAACCAGATTAACACATGCTTGTGCTCTGTTGAGAGCTGTAGATTTGTGGGGTCTTGCGAGAGGAGGGAGAGCGAAATGTAGAATCGAAGCAAGCCAAAGAGGGAATGGTGGTGCAGTTCCAATTTCATGATGCATCTAGAGGGGAGGGGGAATTAGAGGTAAATCAAGTGAAACTCTGAATCCACTCTGCACTGGCTGGGATAGTGTTTCGACAGTATTAGCTTTCCTGTTAGCACCTACATCATAGGTCATCTTGTGATAATATTCCTTCTCAAACTGCCCTTGGTTGGGAGCATTTTGTATGATAGAATATCTTTGGTATCATTTTTCCTACGCTAAAATTTTTTGGTTTGTTTGTGTTTTGGCCGTCTGCTCAACAGCATGACTACATCATGTACGACCTTCAGGCTGAGAGCACCAGATCGTACCCTCTCCTGAACACCATCCAACTAACTATGAAATTAAACGATACAGGATGATGTCAGCTTAATTGTCAACAAAAATAATTTATGCAAATGAAAAAGAATTTAAAAAAAATTAGAAGAACAGAAAACAAAAGGTCCTTTCACAGGGTCAAAGCTGTCTACAATGCAGTTGTCCAACAAAAACATGACAATGTACTTGGCCTCCAAGAACACAATACTGTTGTGGTATATAAAACGTAGTGTATCTAATGCTGTAATTACACTCAGATTCAGATTTATGGGGTCTGATTGCTCTTAGTGGCCAGAGTTCTCCAAATAAAAGCACAATAAAAACAAAAATACAGTGGCCTGCATTGAAAGACCTCTGCTCTGACGAGTCCAACCACAAATTAGAAGTACCTTTTTGGAGGGGTTTTAATGGTGTATAATGAATGCACTTGTATAATGAAAACCAAGGTCCAAAAGGGCAGATTTTAAGCCAGCAGTGTGTCTCAAAGGCTTGTATAAGGGCTGAAAATAAGCAGATTGAGCCCAGTTGTAGACTACGTTGTGGGCTCGATCAGCAGGTCAAACATTTAAGCAAGGCTCACAGCCAGAGGTCACTGCCTGTGGAAACAGGAAGTAGCGGTCAAGAGCAGGAGGACAGAGCTAAGTGTAGCTCCCAGTTTGCAGTGATCACCTCAAAATGTATACCCACTACGAATGGGTGTTATAGTTAAAAAAAATTATCGTACATTTCCCCCTTATGACTGAATTCAATATATATCTTGATACTTCTGCATTTTATCCAGTATGGCTTTTTCTCCAAATTAGAGACACTATCATGTCAACCAAATATCCATTATTGTCAAGTAGATTCACTTTTTTTAATGCAAGTAAAATATAGAAAAACAATTAGTTTAACTTTGCAGTTTTGACAAAACAAACTATTACCATTACAAGCAATCCGACAAACAATTCTTGTGCATGAGCAAATGGCTGTTGGGCTGGGCTATTTTGACTTGGGCAAGTGAGCCAACCACTTAAAGCACTAGAAACCACCCAGAACTCCCAAGCAACAGGTTAAAAATCACACAGACCACCTTAACAAATACAAAGGCCCACTGGCAACATCCCATAACACCCAAGCATAGAGCTGGCAACATTTGTACCACAATGGCAACAACAGATGTTTTTTCTAACGGGAGACTCCAAGCTGATCGGGATGAGTGTTGCAGATGGGCCTGGGTCACTAATATTTTTAAATATGGTATGGATACAGTTTTTTTCTTGTCCATTCATACACTTAACAGGATTAAATAAAGATTAACAAGCTTGTCCTAGCTCAACAAAATTGCTTTAAGAAGCTTAAAACATTGAACTCATGAGTTAAGCAGCCTATTTGCAATTGTCAGCATTCACCATATCTGCCAGGCTCATTTTCATGCTGACCGCCGGGGTCGTGGGTCTGCGCACGTTGGCTGGTGAGCACAGCATCAGCAGTTTCGCTTGTGGACTGTGGTGGGCTTTCCAACCTGGACCTGTGCTCTTGTACTACCTCATCCATTTTTATTAGAGTCAAACCAAAGCAAAACCAAACCTCAGATGGAAAACGCACAGCTGCAGAAGGTACTTACTGTGGCTGGTAGAGGAAAAGCTCGATGATGTTGTCTCTGCCTTTGGGGTGATTGAAGAACACAAAGAGAGACCAGTGGATCAGCCAAGTCCTTTGCTGGAGAGACTGGAGAGGAGAACTTACCGTCTGCAGAGAATGAAAAGGAATTAAAGATCAAATTAAAAAATGGCATTTAGTCCGTGTCTATTGGTATCAGTACGCTACACTCTGATCTCCTAACAGTTTACAAAAGTAACTTTTTAGCAGATATATGCATTTAATGGTGTGTTCCCATCATGTCGAAATTTACTCAGAATTTGACTTATTAAAACAGTTCACATCTATGTCGAACTTGTAATTACAAGTTGGAAACAAGGAAACAAATTTAAATGTATGAAAGCTATGCATATGTTTTGTTTGATATCCATTTAGCCAGTGTTGCCTGGTTTGCTTTTTTATTCTTAAGCATAAACATCATATAAACGTGAATTAATAAATTAGTGTAGTGATTAAATCATTTGCTTTCATAAACATAAAATCCCCACCTGCATTAATATTGCCATTATGAGCGTCGCCTTAAACACATTTTTTCCGAAGTCCGAGGATCTCCAAGTTTTCATTCACGTTTCATCACTGATGACGCATCTAGCACTAGATTTTAGTCCAATCAAATGCTCTCTAATTACACTTACTACCTGCAACCAACTAGCAAGTATCAAATCATGGAAATAAATTTAAAAGAAATAATAATAAAAGGATGAACCCCTTGATTCTCATCAAAACTTCCAGTTTTAATAGGAAATATGCCTACACAGGACATTAAACTGCACTTGTCATGCTATTTCATAAGATCTTTAAAGCTATGTAACTTTCCTACTTTCTCCTATTGCTCTTTTTCTCAAAAATTGCTCTGTTTGTTTTGAGCTACCTGCTTAGTCTCGACCCAACTACATTACTTGGCCAATGGTGGGAGTTGGGGGTGGGGCTATCATTTTGTTTGACAAACAGCAGATAGGGTGTATTCAGAAAGTTCTTTTTAAAACAAAGGTTTACATTTTCATTTAAAAGGTGACTCGCAAAATTCCTTGATGAACTTGAAACAAAGTTTTACAGCTGGACTTGGCATCAGTTGCCTTCCAGGCTCTGTTCAAATCAAAGTTCAAAATAGAAAATTATAATCGATTTCCAAGATTTAAATTTTTTATTTACTCATACTTTCCCCTAGCCAAACCCTCAGCCTTTCCCAGCTCAATTCCTCCAATTAAAAATCATGCTGCACTGACATAACAGTGCAATTAAGGTTTTGCTTGACTTGTGAGTTGTGGTGAGAAGAAAGAAGGGAGATGGAGGGGGACGGCAAAGGCAGCGGTGCTGATGCTGAAACACAAGGCGGTCAATATTATGGCCTATGTAAGGGAATCCAAGTGCGGTATTGAATTCTGAGTGGCAGGATTTACATTGTTATCGATAGTCTCTCTTAGGCGGGTGAGGTCCTCCATGGCAGCTTCCCAGTTCTGCATCAGGATCTCGGAGGCCAGTTTGCCCCACAGAGAGTTCAACGCATTTCTGTCCGTGGCTGGAACCTGTTCAAAACAGAAACACACATAGGAAAATAAATTGAACAAGTGTAAACATCTGTAGACAATCAAGTCAATTCACAAAGCATTTAAAACCTACATTATTCACAACATTCTTTTGGTGGGGGGCATTCTGACACTGAGACCACAGATCGCTGTACCTCACCATTTTCTGAAAACTGTTTGAAATGTGTCCTTTCCCACTGATGAATACATACAAGCTTCATCTTTCTTGGCAACAGTGGCAACTCTGCTTGCCGGAGTAACTTTATTTATTTACAGAGGATAAACGGATTAAACTATGTCATCTTCAGGAAGGGAGCAAGAAATGGATCCTGAAAGACTGTTTAGCTTTTATAAAACCTAATTTAATGTACTTAATGATAAAGCCACCACTGTGCCACACACGAACAGTTCTTCACAAGCCTTTGGCATTTTGCATAGTAAGCACATCTTAGGCATGTGTGTCCATATAACAATAACAACAACAAATAAATAAATAGGTTGCGGCTCTTTGATTTGTAGTACCAAGGATAAATTATTTTCTAAAAGTACTAGGCTATAAAATTAATCTAGCTAAAAAAGCTGTATATTTTTTAACCTTTCAGCAATATTCATTAGATATTTTGAGATGTATTTGCTTAACTGCATTTATACAGTATATATTCTAAAACATTTTAAAAGCATGTAAAATGCCAAGCAGGCACTTTCATGAAGAATCTGAGTGGTGATACAAAGTAACTGCTGAATCAATGTTTTGAGCCGATTCATTAAAACTGACAATTTGAAAAAGTAAATCAGAATAAGGAAAGGAACTTTCCAACTCTATATTAATTTTTGAAACTTAGGTTTAAATCAGAAATGGTATAAAACATCTCTCTTTCAGAACTGCATACATACATAGTCTACTGGTCTTTAGGAAACTTAATGGCCCATTATAAATCACATAAAATGTATTGCAATTTTCACAATGTTGATTCATTTGATGCTGTAAACAAATATCACAATTACTCAATATCTCGACCAGCTCCAACAATTTAGAATTATTCATGTCAAGTTTCTATAATATAAATCAGTTTTATAATAGCTCAATTTTAATTAAATATTTTTTTCAGAAGGTTAGGTCAAAGAGGTCCTCAGACAAGGGTCAAAGGTTAAAGGCCAACTTGTCTCTGATATTACTGGGAAATAGTTACATAAGTTAAACAAGTGCTCTTTAACTAGCCAGGGGTCAAGTGCTATCTCAGGGGAAAGGAGGGTCACGTCAAGAGTTAAAAGGGTTTTAAAATCACTGAAACCTAGTCACACGCACAACAACTCTTCAAACTTCGGAAGTACAATATGAAGTCTTGCATTACTACAAGTGACTCACATGAACTCGCTGTGACCTTAGTGCATTGCCTTTGCCTTCGGTGAGGGTCTTTAATGATGTGTGCTGCTACCGCTGCAGCCCCTGTTACTGGCCCTAACACATGTCTGCATGCTTTGATCAGCTCTGAAATGTGGACAGGACTGGAGTGGCGGGACGCTAATCAAAGTGTCTGTACGTTGAGAAGTGGGACAATGAGGTCCAGACATTAGGTAGAAGACCAACCAATCACATCCAAGTCACTAACTAAACATGAAAACTGGTCGAGGACGGTCATGTGATTTTAGGGTAAGTGAGAACAGCTTTGCAGAGTATCTACTATGGTGAGAAGAACTTTGCAGGACAAATAACAAAAATTGTGGGCATCAATATGTTCTTGGAAGCACTCTAGATGTTTTCATTTGGTTTCATCACTATTGAAAGCAGAAGCCAATGACAAAGTCTTTTTAAGCAGAAGCAGATCCTTGGAAATAATGTTTAGATAAATTGATTAAAAGTATTGAAGTAATTGCGATGATCTGCTGACCATTTAGCGCAAAAGAAAAACATCCTGCGGAATTAGGTTATGAAGCCCCAGAATGATACTTGCCCAGCTTCTTGAACTGAAATATGAACACAATTTAAAATGGTCCACCACAGTAGAGATCTTCATCAGATCAGTTTCAAAAGGAACATAAGCTCCTGTTTTATATTATGACAAAAAAAGATGAAAACAATCATAAACAGCAGATAATCTGTTGCTGATTAGCAAACTACTGTAGTATCTCAATTTATATATATATATATATATATATATATATATATATATATATATATATATATATATATTAATAAAAAGTATGGCTAAAGGCTCATGCAAATTGCGATATTCTTGAAATTACATCACGATATATACATATTATGGAAAGTTATTCAAAAACGTACTTTTAAATTTGCTTTTTTTTTTTTCTCAATGTTCAAAGTAATCATAGACACATCCATTGCCATGAAATAACTTTTTCAATAAATAACTAAATTAAAAATATATATTTTATCACACTTTTTGATCTCCCTCTCATCCAAGACTGAGGCACCCTTTAATACAAAAATAGCACAAATGAAACTAATGACAGATAAAAATAATATAATTATTATACCGGTAATATAATGATTATTTGTAGCGTAACCTCTGATTGGAATGTGCATCCCCTTCCATTCTGTATAACCGCGATAGACACCATAACTGAACATATCTACCGGTTGACACATTTGTAGTGGTATATTGATTTAACTGTTAAATCATCCACTCCTAAATCGCAAATGATAAAAGGTTAAGGATGTAATATTTGTATAACAAACAAATTCAAATTTAAAATCTATGTCCACAAAAGATTCCATTTTCCCAACATTTCACCAGCAAGATAGAAAACAACCAAAATGCTAGGTAGATTTATGGAAAGATAAAAATAGACTACCACTAAAATATGTGGAAAATGGAAGACAGATAGTTATACGCAACAATATTTGGTTCCAATTCCTTTAGTGTTCATTAATAATATGTATATAGAGCAAAAGTATAAGCTGATAAGTCAAGATCAACTCGATAATTTGAAAAATTTTCATTATGCATTTAAATTATTGCATTTTTCCACTTAGGCATACAAATAAATAAATGTTTACGAAGCATTTCAATCTCCCCAATCATTCGCTGGCAAGAAAGAAAAACAAAATAAAATCCCAGGTAGATTTATGATGCAATAAAAATCTAGAACAGTAATCTTTGCATAGTGCAATTCAAGCAGTTGTATGAACAGCTTAAAAATAAATACCATACAGATGAAACCAACCACCAATCCACTTGCAACAGTACACCACTTTGATATGAATTCCCAAGTTGATCTAAATGACTTTCAAAAAAACTCATGAGAGAGATCAGCTCGGAGGGAGAACAGGGAAAGAAACCATCCGTGTTGCCAATATAAAGGTCAACGTTTCATTTCTAAAAGTGTTTGTTTTTTTTCCTGGAAGTCCCTGCTTGCTACATTTGGCGAAGCTCCATGTCATTATGGCCGCTTTCTGCACACTGACTGGCTTTCAGCAGTGGCCATGCAAGAATAGTTTCAATACCTGGGTTTTTCCATGAGTTACCTTGACTTTCCACTGCCTCCCAAAATGGGCACATTTTCACTCACTGACCAGCAACAATAAATTTACTGTGCTGGGGATCCGACAGGACACTCAATCTTTATTCTCAACACCCAATCCCTGCATTAACAGATGATATGAATAAGTTGCTCTTTTCGCACCAGGTCCTCACTGTAATAGGACCTCGGGTCTGGATTTTGCAAGCCTGGCTTCCTCCGTTAAATGGCTGCGTTTCCCACGTTAGAAGAGTTCTGGAGCCCAAACTCTCCCATACTAGGAGCCGCCTGAGGAGATGGGAGGTCCGACATGAATGATAGAAGAGGGCTGCATATGTATTAGAATGGAGAAGAAAAAGTGAAAAATGGGGCAGGTATACAGTGAGAAAGTCTGACTGACTTAAGACCAGACGAAATCATTTGACGAGCGCAGTTTTCCGTTCCGTGTTGATGTACTGAAGTATCTGTTAATACAGGATGTTTGGGTGGACAATTTAAAGGACTCGTAATTTTTTCCAAATAGCCAGAAGCCTATTTAGAGTTTACAACCAAACTTACCAAAGATCCAGGTCCAAAATTAAAATGCAGTTTTAGTATTCAAATGTGTAGTTTTGTCTTAAATTCAACAAATATTTAAATTTTATTTTGACAGCCTTATTGGCTAATTTGATATTACAGGGAAGGGGCATTCTCATTCTAGAGAGATTTGATTGGAAAATGACCCAATATTTTTGGTCCATTTTCTCAGAAAAAATAGATAAATGTGTATATCTGCTGAAAGTTAATTTCATAAACTTTTAAGAGTATGCTAACATATATAAGGTTTCAAAACTTAAGACATGGGAAAGCCAAGAAAAATCAATTTGATTGAATTTTTACATGACTTTTCCAAGCACCTTCTTATTTGCAGTGTTGATAACAATGATTTGACTAATACAGCTGGCGGTGGACACAACCTGACAGTGGAGCTGCTCTTCTGTTGAAATGTCACCAAGCAAATCAGCTCAGTTTGTCATTTGTCTTCTGAAATGTGCCACAGAAACACAGAATAATGTCTCATCACACCAGTTATCATGTTTTCCCATCACAGTTCTGACACTTACCGCCTTCCCTTATGTTCTCAAATGGAGCACATAAACAGCGCATTAAATTTGAGGAAGGTTTCAGTGACAATACAAAGCACATAAATATTAAATGAGGTAAGCACTAAGGCATTACATGATTGGTTGTGTGTTGCTAAACAATTTTCTGAAACATTCTAATACTGCATTGTTTCACACAGTCTACATTTGGCACCACAATACAGGGGGCAGGGTTTCATAACCTTAGGTAAAAAGCGGTGCTAACCCATTTTCAAAATTACAAATGTGAAACTGCTTTACCAAGGGTTAAAAGCAGGCTTTTAAAGTACCTTAATGCAGGGTTAATTGTGGTGTGAAAAGTCTTGAGTTAGAAGAGAGAGAGAGAAAATTACAAACGACAGTCACATCTGTTTATTTAGACTGAGCAGCAATGGTGTAAACAACATTTGATGTCGTGTTTGGGGGTCTCATCTACTCAAAATGTTTGATGTGTTCGCAATGTTAATGACGTTGCTTTCTTAGGATTAGTAGCCTTCATCATAGTTTGCCAGCTTTTAGCGTTTGTGCAATGAGAAAAAGCCTTGCATTTTAAATCAGCATCGAGAAAACTTAGTGGCAAGGGCAATCCAATTGAAGATGTCATTTACCAATGGCAAAACCAGAGATTACTTAATATGATAGAACAAGATAGAACAATAATGGGTGTAAGATTACATTTCATCAAGCACTGGCATATGTTCTTGCAGCATATTACATTGTTGTGAATTTGCAAAAAAGAGTGGCAAGAACTGAAGTGTACAATTCAAGGCTCATTGGCTGATCTTTCCTTCGGCTCCCAAGAAAACCACAGGAGACACAACAAACAAACAGCATGAATGGTGGAGCAAATAATGTTCAAATGGGAAACGTCATAAGCTTCAAGTCAACAACAAAGCTTAAAAACAATGTCCTCATTACACCTCTAAATGCGAAAACAAAAACCATTCCACATCAAATTAAGGGTTTGGTCTAGGGATGGGCACGAGTACTCGGAAAACTCATGAAAACAATGATCGATGGCGATCATGCATGATGTGACTTTTCACTTAATTCAAAATAAAAAAAATTCCTGACAACTAAACACAAATGTGTCAAAGAGGGAGCTTATTTTTAATTTTGAGATTGATTACGTTATGATTTTGATGGGTATATTGATTGTCAGAGACATCTCATAGCAACCAAACTGATCTACGACACTGCTATGCTATCACTGCGATAATCAAAAGAGTGTGCAATTAACTGTGAATTGAACACCTGTCTCTGCAAAACGATTGCTAAACATGTTTTATTTTCATTTAAATGTAAGAGCTTTTACTCATTAATGGATATTATTTAATAAAAGTGAATGTTTGTCACTGACTGTAAACCACCCTGCTCTGGGCGCCGACATGTTTGCGTGATGTAACACACCTGCTTCTTGAAAATTTGGGAGGTAAAGATTTCTGCACGAGTTAGAAGTCTGACATAAATTGTCATTCCATTACACTCTCCTCAGTTGAAAGGTGGGAATTTTGACACTCAGAATTTAATGCTTCATGAATCCTCACAGCAACAACAATACGGATCATCGCATCTTTCCCTACATGAACAAACACTTGGGAAGACACACACACACACACACACACGGCGTGTGGCAGTGGACTCAACGCGATGCAAGTGTTTCAAACAGCGAGACAGAGCACAGCTAAATGGAACAGAATACAGCATCTTCAAACCTGAAATTCAACTAAACATACATATTAAAAATGCAATTGTTTTGGCGTCTCCTGTTAAGCAGACCACGATTTGAAAAAAAAACTGGTGTGCGCTTACTAAGATTACTACAGTAACCTAAAGGAAGAACTTTCCGTTGTGCACATTCTTTCACTGAGTTTTGATTTTGAATATGCATTCTCTTGTACATTTTGTAACAGATTATTTTATAACAGCCTATAATAATTCATAGACATGGGGTACTCAACAGGCAGACTCCGTGTCCGGACCAAAGGACAATTAAATCTGGACTGAGCTCTGAATCTTTGGGCTAGTTATCTGACACCTGGCTAAGTGATTGCATAAGCATACATGTGTAAATATTTATCTCTAGAGCGGGAATAAAGGGCGTCAAGCTCTACGCACTTTATTCCCTGAAGTTGAATGCACTTGCTTTATTCCCATTTTGCATGCATTGCCTCTCTCCCTGCTATGGACATGGGGCACTGCATAAAGCCTAATTTAATGTAGCGGAGACACAGCTACAGATACTGGCATCTTTCGCTAAAACACACTGCAGAAAACAAAAATTAAGCAAAGTGAATCTAACTTCATCTCTCTGATATGTGATTCAGATGGTTCAGCAAAGCCAAGTTTGTGATAGGACCAGTTAACGTGCTGCCTTTAGAATATAAAGTTTATTTTGTCTAGATTTAGCTATATTAATCAGCATGTTACTAGCCTTTCGTAATAAACAGATTTCTGTTCTAATTTTGTAAAAATTAATCGAGAGATGTAATCATGGCAAGGAAAGCCTATTTATACTTAAATCAATCAAACAGCCATTTAATTCTTCACTGTTGTCAGGTAAACTGTTGTTTGATGTTAGTAGATTCTCACTTTAATGAAAATATAAAAATGGTCCATTTAGACTTTTACATTTTCTCTCAGGACACACCCCTGAACCCACAGTATTATTTTATCTGTCAAAAGGCCTCCTATGTCCCATACATAGGTAACAACAAGATGCAATGCAGCAGCCAAAGACATTTTTTTCAGACATGTTATTATATATACAGTTATGTATATGTTATTGCCCCTTATGTACACAACGATTACTTAGTCCGATTACTCGAGTACACAAACTGACCTCATTTGGTCACCTCATTTAGCAGACTTTTGGTGCGAATCATTGCCACGGTGATAAAGCATTGCTTGGCAAAGGTTTGGCTTTTTTATGACACAATGTAGGCTGGAATCATACATCCAGGTCTGTCTGGAGTGCATTCCATGTGAGAAGGCAGGCTATGTGGTTATGTGAGAAATGCTCCCCTGCAGGGGAGTCCAATAACTTAGCCAGGCGTGGAGGTTCTCGCAACACACTTGGCCCAAGGCAGCGTTGACAATGGGCACCTCTCTTCAAGACAATGGACTACTTCCAGTCAGTGTGGCCAGCGAGAAGGAAGGGGGTCAATTTGTTCATTCCCAGCCATCATCCCCCCACTCTTACAGACAACACTGCACTGATCCCTGCATGTCCGGCCACTTTCACCCATAAGTTCATCTTTCACTCATTTCTACAGGCAGTGGGAGAGAAGCCACAAACACCAGAGCCCCAGCAATGAGCCCTTTGTTTATAGAGGAAATAAGAAGTACACATGTGTAACGTGGATACTGCCAGTACTCTCAGTGAACTGCAATTATCTTCCCCCACAAACCTACTTTGGTATTATCTGATTCCAAAAGTATTCCACTGGTGAAAATTATTTAATCCAAGGTCCTCGGTGCATCACCGACTGGATCTTTCTACAGACAACAACATTACAAAAAAAGATACATGAGGAGTCATTCTAGAACAGGAATCTTAGAAGAAGAGAACTTTTGTGTGGATGTCTGTGTGTGCGCTCTAGTGTTCTGTTCTTTAGTAAGATTGTGGCTCAGTAAGAGAGTCAACAAAATGACTTGACAGTTGGGAGAGAACACAGTCTTTTCCCCTTACGTTCAACAGACAGTTTTTGATGTCTCGGGATTGCATGGCGCAAGTTGGATAACGTTTTAAAGTCAACATGGAATGGCAATTACAACCCATTTTACTTCCGTTAAGTGATGTTTTTCAGTGTGGAACTGAATATCAGGGTTCCCACACCTTTTGAGTTTTCCAGCTATTTGTGATTACTACATAAGGATTTTTTTAATATATATTTTTTTTTAAAAAAGCAAATCTAATCAGTTAAATATTTATAGAGCTGAGAATGGCAAGTAAATTGTAGATTCACAATACCACAATGGCGATTTGTTTCTTTCTTGTAGTGCCATAACTTATATTCCTTAAAAATAACCTGTCGTTAAATTCTCTCTAAAATATAAGATTTTGGAAAAGCTGAATTACCTACAACAGTGGCCTAAAACAATGCCTAACTAGCTATTTGGTTGACATTGCCCAATAGCCTGTGTGGTCTAGGTCATGTTTCAGAGGCGAAGCATGTTATATTTTGATGAAAGATTACAAACTGCAAAGACAAACTACTTTTTTCTTTGGAATAATATACAGTGATATGACAAGGCACATGTATTAAGAAAGATAATATGCTCAATTTTGATTTCATGTTGAATAACCCATGCAATAACTGAAGATATCATGGAAAACAAAGTGTGATTAGGCCACAGATTCCCCACCAATAAAAGTGGAGCAGCTATGCCCATAAATCCATAAACCATTTATAAAGTCTGCCACTGAACACTTGGCCCAGGAACAACTAACTTAGTCCTTGAGAAAGTTCTTCTCAGCACTGAAGACTGTGCAAAAAGTAGTAAAGAAAGAAAGTTGACCATTTAAACCAGAAAAGAAATGGATGAATGACTCAATATTTCATAATAAAATCCATAACGCTGTTTGGATCCTAATTTGAGCAAATCTACCTGTGAGCAAGTGATCTCCACTTTTCACTGACGTCATATTGAAAAACACAATGTTAAGTGCAGGCGCAATGCTAATAACTCTTTGGATTTGGCAGTCTTGTACTAAAACAGCAGAACCATATTAAGCAGAGACAATAATTCAAACTCTCAATAGGGAGACCGTCTGGCATAATTAACACTCACAGGGGAACTCTCCATCAAAATAAAACTGTTTGTCCATTACATGAAAACTTCTTAAACAAGAATGCATTTAATGGCATCAATTTGCGAAGGAGAAAATTAAAGGGTGTCGTGATGAAAAGAAGCTCTTCTAAATTGCCCTACTGTGAACGTCCCAGAGGAGAATGCTAGAACACATAACTCTGTCATCTGTTAAAGACAAGGGCGTGGTTAAGTGACATACCAGGACTCTGAAGAAGTACAGGTACTCAGCTGCACCAGAGTAGTTCCCACACTCGTACTGGAACTTGGCGTATCGGTACAGAGTGTCCAAGTACTCCTGGCGGAACTGCAAGGCAGAAGTTAAAAGAGAATAACAACACATTTTTTAATGTCAAAAGACAAACTTTAGAATTCAAACTTTATAATAACACATCTAACACATGATTCATACTATCTTATTAATGTTAATCTGAGTGATGACATGTGATAATGGGGTGTTCATGCTGATAGCGATTTGCAATGACAAAGTGACTGAAAGTCATTCATTTTCAATGGGAGTTGGTGATTTGACAGTTACAGAGACCTTTGGAGATGCAACAAAGAAAGCACCCAAATGCACAGCTACCACCAATGGGAGTGCAGATGATGATCATGTGATCTATCAGCCTAAACAGCTGGACAATATAAACAAATGTACAGTGACTTGACAACCTCAAGCGTTTTAATTGCAGTCAGTGTGAACACCCCTTTAAATAATAGATTAAAAAAGGCATTTTATTGTTTGCCTGGTTTCCATTTTTGCCATATGGACCTTAGAGTAGGGACATATTTAATTATTGGCAGCAATAAAAATGAGGCCACAGTCTCTACAATGGTTTGTGCACTTGTTTAAACTGGTGTTGATCTTTCAGCTGACAAAACATTGAAAATACATTTTCAAAATAATATTTCCTTTCTACAATCTCAGAAATATTTCAAAAACATTTTCAGTAGACAAAAAAAACTTTCAGAAAGCATGAGTTGTGAATATTAGACATGATCGAGGACCTTTATAAAATGCATGCCATTGTACTTAAATTTTCTTTTCCTTAAAGCTTTGTTTTCATCTTTGTAAATCTCAATATGCAGTTTACCCTGACTAAGGTCTATTGTGCTGGGTTAGCTCCGACCACAGTGATATCTGATTGGTCCAAAATCCTACTCCAAATTATTAAACATCAAATATTTTCTGAATGGCTGTGATTTTGTTCCATAATGCAGTATTAACTTTCAATGAGAACAGAAAAATTACTTGACGGTGGCAAATTATTGCATCACACAAGTTTACGACACTGTGAAATTTGACTTCAAGGTTATCTGGCCCATCCTTTTAAAACACAATACTCAATTTCATATAACAGTGTTGAACAGAGAGTACCAGGGGTTTGATAGACACACTTAAGAATTTTGCTGCCATCGCATCTCGGAACAGAAAGTTAATTGTGTGTGTGCTATTTTAGGTCTCTGTTTGTGTGGTCACAGTAAAAAAGAGCTCTGGTGTGGATGTTGTTAAGGCTAGAGTCCTAGATGTATGCTTGCTTAAATCAAGTCGTAAAGGCAGGACAGCCTGTGCAGTGAAGGTGCACTAAGGACAGGCCTCAGGTCAGTCCCAGGATGCTGGGGTGGGAGGGGAGTACTGTCAAGTCAAATATAGATTCCCCAGCATTCTTGAGGCCATACCCACAGTTCTCGAGCCGTTCTGTTTATTCTTACCAATTCGCCACAGAATGTACATGTCCACAGAAATTTCTGCAAGCCATAAAATCCCAGAAAATGACTTAAGGTTTTGGGAAGTCTTTTAATGTTTAGCTTCTCGAGCCCCCCCCCCCAAAAAAAAACTGGGTTCACAGAGAAGTCATGAGAAGGCTTCAGAGGAGTGGAAGAGTCAGCTGAAGTACTTACACCATGCTTTTCGGCCAGATAGTCAAACAGCATACGCCCGTCCCTGGAAGAGAGAAACATTTTGTGGTGATCAGGGGTTTCTTAGTTGCAAAAGTGTGGATATGTTTCTTGACTGAGCCATTCAATAGAACAGATGTTCAACACTTTTTGTAAAGGTATAAAGATATTAGAATAACTCCCAAGATGTGAAAATCTGGTAGTCTTCCTTGAGTGACAAGAAAAATAAATGAATAAAAAAAACAGCAATGGACACAAGTAAAAATAGAGAAATCTCTAAAAAACAAGAGGGAAGAAACGCAAGTGAAGCAAGTTCAAATACAGCTCTATACATTACCTTACCCAGTTCCCACTCTCTTTTGCCATATTTTTTGGACCACTGTCTACTCTCCTATAAATGGAAATGGCAAAATGCCCCTGAAAATGTTATCTTTACGTGGGGGTGCTTGCCTGAGCAAAAGTATCCCCAAAATGCTAGGTCATTGTGGATGGTTGCCAGGGCAATGCTATCTAGGGCATTTCTATGATGTTCTGGTTTCTTGACATGGCTTGGATCCCTCCTTCAATATAAGTCTACAGTTATTTTAAGTCTTTGTCTTGTCTGCCAGATGGAAAACGTAAAGTGGCTTTTACATGACTTGCGTAGGGGCATCAGCGCACTGCTCATTGCAAGAGTTAAGTGCCGCTTTGACCTGCACATGAAAAGCATTGCAGAGAAGGTCACAGAAGGGCAAATTTACGAGTCTGCCAGTCAAGGAAGCAGGTGTACACAGTAAACATTAAAAACATATTTTTGGAGAAGGAAAAAACTCCAGCAATTGAGGACAGAAAGAGGATTATTTTCCGTTAAGGTCTTGGTATGTTCTTGGTGAATTTAAATTACTGGTAGTTCAATTACAGAAACAATAAGGTTACATTAATAAATAATAAAAACATAAGAAATTCAATATCTCTTCATAAAGCTTAACACTTTTAAATAAGTTCTTGTTGCTTTGTACTTAAAGTGAGGTAAAAGTGTGTGAAAATAACCACAGTGTCAAATTAGAACTGTAATGACAAAGACAGACTATTGCGTATGCGTAAATTGTCATGTAAACATTGGCTGACGCTACACAAGGTCAGTAGCAACAGGGTCAAAGTTGAATTTTTTTTCAAAGTTTGAGTGCCACGTTATATTGAACGACAGAAGTGCAATGGGCAACACTGACGCTTCGCTCCATAGGCTCAATGTATTCTGCAACAAGTGATGTGGAAACCCCCTTAAATCAGATCACTTAGAAAAGTAACAGCACACCTCTATTCAACAAGCTGCTGAATTTGTGGTATTATTCATATCCAAAGTACAAAAGGCGCAGGATAAGTTACAAGACGACGATGAATAATTAAGGTTAGAGGTTTGATCATATCCCTAATCCTAAATTTAAGAGAGAAAGAAGCAGTAATGCTTGGCATAGCAAGTACCCCTAATTAAAGAAAGGGGTGATTAGAAAATAATGGAAACAAACAAATCAAACACCCAGTATTCTTCTCATCAGGTTGATGGGAGTAGGATAAATGCTACTTGTGTGATGTGTATCACTAGGTTTTGGCAAAATACTTGGCAAAGTGGGAGCTGGTAACCACGCTTACCGCATGACCACCTCCGCCAAATGTGGCCTGCCTCTAAAGAACTCGGCAAATGAAGTTGTGCGTCACCACGTGCTCCAGACAAAGAGAGAGAGGAGTTTGCAAGTTTATTTTATTTGTGGGGAGGTTCAAAGGCTGTTTATAAAGGCATTCTCCTGCAGAACTGCTTCTGTTGCATTATACTATCATCTGACATGTGCTGGGACTCTGGATGGAGACTATGGGTGGGAATCAGCAGGGACCTGCCATACCATATTATATTGTTATGTAGGTCGTGATACAATCATATTGCTATTCTTTATCTGTTTATTGTATCACGATTTTTTTTTTTTTTAAAAAAGGTGCACAATACATCAGTAACTAATATATCATAGGCCGATAATTGGGACAATTAAAATGTTTTTGCTCCAATAGTGGAATTACCACCAATTTTTTTGCCAAAAATTTGTTTCCATTAATTTACCTGCGGCAGATAATCTATAACTGGTTGCGGCTTCACTCACTCCTTGTCAGGCAGTCTAAAACATCAGTGCACATGCCCACGAAGAGCACGTGTGATCAGGATATAAGGCCAAGTTAGCATCTCATTTCATTGTGGTCGATACCAATGGGTTATCGGTATCGACCACAATGAGCTGTGAATTTTTGGATAATGGCCCAGAAATTTCATATTGGTGCATTCCTTGTTCAGTTGTGCAAATTAGCTGTAATGAAGACCTGTATGAACATCCTGACAAAGGAAACAAGTTATAAACTCAATCTCAGCTTGTCCTGCGAATGCATTTTATTCCAAAATAAATTATTATTCATTGTCCTAATGCTGCGGTATGCTTTGTGGTGGTCAATCACTTTATTTTTCTGCAAAAGTATTACTGTGAAAAATTTAACGAAAAATACTGATTCTTGGCGTTGGAGAGAAGTTAACCCTAATATCTTTATTGAGCATTTTTCTGCATTCTGCAGACCCCTTCACCTACTATATCCCATAACTATTTACTACCTGTCACAGTCTGTCTGCCAAAGAGGATATTATTTCTTTACTCTGTCAACCATCACCACCTTCCCATCTGGGCCAAAATGAGGAACAGGTAGACCAGCCCTTGCCTTGGAGGTCAATACAACTGGTGCTGAGGGAACTGTGAGAAGACACAGCCCTTGGCCATTCAGGGTAGCTCATCCAACAATCACACTCAGTCCGTTAAAAAAAGAATCCATCACCACTCCATATGTTCCAGCACTCCTGAACAATGGTCCTGACAGATTTCCAAACATGATATCACCTAATAACATCCGCTCTATAAACGACATTGTCAGAGAGCCGACAGCCCGACACTGTAAACATCAGACTGACGCAGTAAAAAAAAAAAAAAAACCTGAATGCAATCGTGCAAATAAACAAAGGAACAAATAAAGACTAGTCCTGATCTACACTTCCTGGTGGCGTGTCGGCCTGTGAAACTCCAGACACCAAAAAATGCCCTCCGAAAACCGAAATATTCAAATCGAACGAGTAAACTTCAAAGTGGCTCATTAATGAAGAGCAGACATCCATTTGAGTGGGTTAATTAAGACTGTGCCTGGTTCTAAGGCCACACACTTAATCCTGAACTGTGAAAAAAACATGTTTGGGAGAAACAAAAAGCAAACTGTTGTTTAAAGATGTCTAGGGAAGGCAATACCACCTACTGAGATTTCTCACTGTAGAGACACCACAAACACACTGGTAGCCTGATAAAATATATAGAAGCACGGTGTGGTATTAGCGCTAGTCGAAGTGAACAATTAAGCAATAACTAAATGCAGATCACAGCCTCAGTTACTGGCTTTAACAGCTATTTATTAAATATGCTCTTATCCAAAGATGAAAAATCTGTCATCATTCACTACACTCACCCTAATACTATTCCAAAACCATATGATGTTCTTTCATGGATCACAAAGGGAGATGCTAATCAAAAAGCCTCTGTCATCATTCATTTTCATTGAACCCTTTTTATATACAATTTTAAAAAAAGGGGTGACTGAAGCAAACATTCTCCCAAATATCTCCTTTTGTGTTCTAAAGAAAAAAGTCATGTGGATTAGGAACAACATGAGGGTGAATAAATTATTATAAACGGTTAATTTTGAGGTAAACTATCCCTTTATGTCCAAGTTTGATAGTCATGCCAATCCAACATAAACAAAGAGAATGTAAATCAGGCAAAAACTTGCAAATCTTGCAAATCCATCCAAGCGTTAATGGAGAATATCTCTTCTGGTTTCAGTAATGAGTGCAATGACCTTCTGTTAATTAAATAAATACAAATCTCTAATCCTTAATATGCCTCATATCTAAACCTAAAACATTAGCTTGCGGCAAGAAATTTCTTAAATGAAAAGAAGCATACCCATCCAAGAGAAGCAATCAAAGGATGAAGACTGAGTTTAACCAAAATATTTTAATTATGGCAGCATCAGAGAAATCGAAAAAGTAGCCTCATTTAAACTCAAGCATTCTGCTCTTCTGAATTTGCAAAATGAAACTATACACCCGTCCACATGGCAATTTGCATCAAATATGATCCGATTGTGATTACAAATGCCTACTGACGTTCTGCCATCCATTTAATTAAATGGCACTTAAGCCCCACCATCCAGAAAAAGAGCCACAAATGTTCTGTTTGGAGTATCGTCTAGCATCGAGCAGGGCTCCATCCCATATCCCTGAGGACTGTCTCGTCTCAACTGTGCAATTGTACACTGTTCAGAATGCATTAGATGAACAAGAAAAATACACATTGAGCTTTTTAAAAATAAAAGGATTAAAGAGAGAATCCGCATTCTTCAGGTTAAAATTCAAACATTTCACCACACAGTCAACCTGTAAAATAAGTTATGTGAACATTTTATATTGTAATATATATTGTTATATATTATATGTATCAAAGATGATCCCTTTAAATTTCAAACAACCACAATAAACCCTCAAGACTGTACTTCATGGCTCATTGGTACATCCAAGTAAGAGACCCTGGGTCATATCTATGCTTTAAACATAACATCCAACAGAGTCCAACATTTTTAGATTTGGAGTTTTCGTTGCCACTTACACTAATTTGCTCTTGTCTGTACTGTGTTGGCATTTGCACCTAATTCCATGCATGCATATATAAAATTCATCAAACTGAATAAGTCGTAAAGCTTTAAATGTTATAAGTCTTTTTATTTAAACACTCTGATGTGAAATCTAGAATGGACTAGGAGGGGGCTTCACTTTTTCTGTTTGAATCTGATAGAATAGTCCCACTGTAGTGTAATAGTTTTAGCTTTTGGTAAGATAATTTTGCTTAGCACATCAATTCAGGCTAATAATCAAAAGTATGGTAAATCAATTATTTAAAATTCCTGAAGATTGAGACAAGGAATGAAATTTGGACAGATGAAGGAAACCTGTTGCAAACAAGTTTTGATGATCTCACCAGCTTATTTCTCTCCAGTGCTATATAAATAATTAGATATTATGTAGGTAAACAGACAGATAGATAGACAGGAAGACATACAAATAGATAGATACCTGAAAAACAAAACCTTTTTCAAAGATTAGACACAGGAAGTAATGAGAGTCTAATATACAATAATGCTAAACTAAACTGACAATTGAAGAGGTGATTAAGATGCATTTCGGGTAATCTGATCATATGTGGTCAGTACTGAATACAGGTGTAAACAGGCCGGAGTCTAAAACTTTGTGATCGGATCACAAAATCGAAATACGAATGTGATCAAAATGCACATGACCACATTTCGCATTTGAGGTGTAAACGCTATCCATCTTGTATGTGTTCCGGACAGCAGAGAAGCACCACCTCTCATCTGTCAATCAACTGCTGCGCTACAACAACTGTTTAAACTTCGCCGGTTACGTGTGGCTTTAAAAGGGAAAAAATGTCCTATCGTAAAATTTGAAAAAGGCACAGAACTTCAGTGTGTTTGATATTAACAAGCAGAGACACAGTTGAGAAGCACACACATCTGATACGTAGGTTAATACAGGAAATCTACTAAAATAAGGATTAATTCTGCTCCTAATGTTGCATTTGTGCTTGGATTAAATTTCAGCAGCATCTGGGAGATCGTCATTGTGTTTTGTTTTTCGAAATTTCTTTGTCTTTTCTGACTTTGTTGTGCTTTAATATCATGCAGTAATGCACTGACAGAGTGATTGATGTATGTTGTCAAGAAATCAGAGACCCTCCCCATAGAATCCAAACACAAATGGTCACAGGACATGCATTTATTGACCAGGTGTAAACAGTGATGTGTCTCATCTGACCACATGTGATCGGATCACCTGAGACACATCTTAATACCAGATGTAAACAGGGTTAAAGATGGCCATTGGTACACATCTGAATTCGACATTCACCTTGTTGACTGCATCTGTCTGGTGGTCTCTGGATCCTCAAACACCTTCACAATTGGTTCTGTATCAGCCTGCAGTTGCTTCAGCTGAGCCACAACTTCAGACCTCTTCTCTCTGAGAGCTGCAAACAGGTGGCACATTGCTGATCAGAAACTAACATACCAACCAATGATCATATACTACCCATAAGCATCTTTGTTACAGAGATTACAGAAGACTGTAGCATTAAGTTTCATGAACTCATTAGCAAAAACACTCACAGTTTGGTATTTCTTTGTCAGGAAATAAATTCCTGTACACATCCATGGCGAAGTCCACCATGTTGGTTTCACTGAGAAGATCCAGCTTTCCATGGAGGAGCTCATGCTCATTGTAAATCTAGAACACAGTTATGGAAACATTAACAATTCCTTCTAGCAGATGTATAAATGCAAAACTATCATCACCAGCCTTGCACAATCACGTGTCTATTACTGCCTAATGCAAAGAGAAATGTATTAAAGAGCCCCCTGCCTTTAGTCTGTATCTATCAGCTTTAAAGTCATCTATATGCTAGTGTACTTCTAAATGTTGAAAAAAATCGTTTTTCAGAAGAAATAAGCATTTAAAATCTACAGTCTCTCTTGCTTCCGGCCAAAAAGACTCAAACATCCATGACGTCACATAGAAGTTCAGAACCTTGTCCAATCAAATGCTTTCTAGAATGTGAACGCACCCTTCCCCTACAACTGTTCAGCGTGCCTGGCTGTATTCTAACTGGTGCTGATCATGCCTTTGCAGGGCATATCGAAGATAGCACAATCCATGCTGTAGGGTCATCCCAAAATGAATTTTCAATAAGAATTACTTAAAAAGCAAGTTCTGACTGACCATTATCACGTTTCAGCCATCTGAAGCTCTCACATTGGATGGTAAATGTCTTCAAAGGGAATAGGGTGTAGGGATGATTACTAAGTGACAACATTTACATAGACACCAAAAAGCAGCTTATTTTTGCACTGTATAAGAGGCAGATATTCCATAGTTGCTGTATTTGTTTATTTAACTTACTATCGTGACCTACAGCGGAATAGAGCAATTCTCTGTGTTCCAGAGATAAATTTACCAGAGCTCTGGGACAGTGCCGAGTGAAAGTTGCATGATTCAGTCGTGCTTAACTTGATATCACGGAAGCCAGCGAAGACCACAAAACTTATGTGGCCAATTTGAATTCTACAGAGAGAATTCTAGTATAAAGCACAGACAGACCTCTCAAATTAGACAGCCTTTACATTATAAACAGAACTGATGAGGTAAAGAGTAGACAAATACACATCATCGATCATAATAAAAATGATTTTATTTTTTTTAATGTATGCAGTAACCATAACTGGTAACTTGTATAGATTCATATTAAATCTATTAGGGAGAATCTATTAGAATTTAATTGTATTACAACTGTTGAAAGTTGTAGTTAAAAGTTACTAAATGTGTATAAACTATTAGTTTTTTTCATAACAAATACTATATTTTATTTTTTAGAAAAGACTATCAACATTAACCAAAGCACAGTAATATGGAGCAATCCATGGTCTTATTATAAATGCCACTGCTAAACAATGGTAAACTTTCATATAGGCAAGTTCACTTCCATGAATTATGGAAAAATGATTGACAAAAATAACCCTTGTTCTAACTGGCCATGTTTGCCTTCATCATTAGGCTTGTGTCCTCCTGAACCATATCATTCTCGTTCAAATAAAATGTCTAAACAAATACATGCCGTTATAGTCTCAAGTTACCTTTATCAGTTTTTTGGGGGGGGCTTGTAAATATGCAGAGTGGCTAGTGACCTTTGAAAAATACTAGCCACAGTAGAACATTAATTTCAAACCCGGTTTATAGTTGAGTTGGGCGATATATCGAACACACACTATATAATTTCAATGATTTTGCTGACGATGTCAAATTTAACAATATTGTGAATATCACGATGATTTTAATGAGCCTTTTATTTGGCAATTAAGTTTAATAGAGTGCATCAGTAGATTAATTTCACGATACTTCAGAGCTGTAATATTAGTGAAAATAATATTACAATTTAGAAAATATATGTGATTATTTAACTGCCAAAGGTTACAATTAAATACAGATTAACATGGTCTGTGTGTGCTTCAGAATGAACCGGCGATGCACTGATCTGTGAGCACGCGTGGGGGCTCGTGTTTATAGAACATTTCACGTGCATTGTGACGTATTGCAGTTTAAAGCATTCATGCAATTTCAAACATTAATAACCGCTATTACGTTATTATACAAATCTACAAACGTGGAACAGTAGAGTTTGACAGCGGTTCACAAGATGCGAAACTCAAAACTATCAAACAAACGCTGCTCTTTCTGAATCATAAAAGCTCCTGATGAAGGTGAAATAAACCCAACTACATGCAGTGTCAAAATTAAGTAAATATGACAGAAATATATTAATTTATCTTTAACAAATCTTATTATCCTGAAAATAATAAGAATTCAGTATTATATTATCTTAATCTTGACTGTTTAAAAATGTCTAAGTAAAAATATATGAAGGTAAATACAATTTTTATTAAGCTTCCAGATATGATTTTATGTTAAATAGAGCTGCACCTAATGATTATTTTGATAATCGACGAATCTAGCGATTATTAGAACTATTATTCGACTATTTGGTTGATTATTGCAACAATTAAATCATTAGCTCTTAACCGACTATTCAACTTGTGCCCCGACTTAAAAGGTTGTATTAAACATGCTTACTACCAAAAAAAAAAGGACAAAATCATCTTTTAAAAATATCTCTAAATGACATTCACTGAATTCCAAGCGAAAAAAAAAAAAAACTTTTATTAAGTTTAATTCAGTAAAAATTAAATGTAAAAAAAAAAAAAAAAAAAAACTATTGTAATCAAGAGTTTGTCTCGTTTTCCACATATTCCCCAAAAGCAAGTCTAACTATTGTATATGTTGTTTCTCAAGTTAATGTATCTTGTTTTAAGTAGGCTATTTTTAGATATTTTAAAATATTAAATATTGTATTCAACGTTCTCCAGTAGCATTTTTTTCTTCTGTGGATTTAACGACTGAAGACTTATGGATTACTTTTATGCTGACTTCCAAATTCTGGCCACCATTCACTTGCATTGTATGGACCTTTGTGTTCAGCAAAAGAAAAAGTGATGCACATCTGGGATATCCTGAGGGTGAGTAAATAATAAGAGACTTTTCATTTTTGGGTGAACTTTTCCTTTAAGAGGGTTACTGTATGGTTTATTTGGAACTCCAGACAAACATAATGTACTCGCTTCTAGAGAGGATTGTAGCAGCTCACGAAGTTACCAAACAAATTCACACAAAGAAGTTGGCTAGGGAAGCAGCTCATTGATTTTGAAACAGACCACAGTTAGCTAGCTTGCTAGCTTATAAAATAAATCTACTGTGGTTAGCGTGTCTATTATTAATATCAATCTTGGTTTACCTTATTATTTGCGTACATTGAGTCATGTATTTTATTATATGTGTTCATTACAGAGTAAACTCATAAGTTATCTGCTTTGTATACTATCCGCCGGTGAGAGAGTAGCATTGTGGCTAACATAACGCGCGCACGTGGTTAAAACTGACGCTTATTTTACGTACAAATAGTGCTACACGACGCTTTCAAAAATACACAAATTATAGGCATACCTCTTTTACTGAAAGGAATTCCAGCAGTGGGAAAACGAGATGTCTGTCAAGAAAGTGGGCGATTTTGGTGGTCAGATCGTATTCAGCCATGTTGAAAACGGAAGAGGACGCGGTTCGAATCAAGAAAACTTTATGTAATGGGTCCTCACCATAGACTGTAAAAAAGAAGGTCCTCACAGTACAATGCCAGGCTTCTGCAACAGGATGTGTAAGGGAAATTGTCACACATCAGTCAAAGAGAATAGAATATACTTTAGAAGCTTTATTCACCAAGTACACGGGAACAAGAATAATTATATAAATTACAAATAAGACGTATAAATAAAAATAAAAGAAGAAATAGAAATATATAGGTCTAAATATACAGGTCTGAAAAAAAAAAAAAAATTAAGAGACCACTGCAAAAGTATCAGTTTCTCTGGATTTACTATTTATAGGTATGTGTTTAAGTAAAATGAAAATTTTTGTTTTATTCTATAAAATACTGACAACATTTCTCCCAAATTCCAAATCAAATTATTTTATTAATTATATTAATACAATAAATAATATATATATAGTCATTTAGAGTATTTATTTGCTGAAAAAAGACAACTGGTCAAAATAAGACAAAAGGTGCAATGTTTTCAGACCTCAAATAATGCAAAGAAACAAGATCATATACATTTTTAAACAACACTATACTTAAGTTTTAACTTAGGGGGAGTTCAGAAATCAATATTTGGTGGAATAACCCTGATTTTCAATCACAGCTTTCAATCTTAGCATGCTCTCTACCCGTCTTTCACATTTTTTTTTATTGGATGACTTCTGGCACAAACATTCAAGCTGCTCGGCTTTGTTTGATGGCGTTTGGCCATCCATCTTCCTCTTGATCATATTCCAGAGGTTTTAAATAGGGTTCAGGTCTGGAGATTGGGTTGGCCATGACAGGGCCTTGATCCTGTGGTCCTCCATCCACACCTTGACTGAAATGGCTGTGTGGCATGGAGCATTGTCTTGCTGGAAAAACCAATCCTCAGAGTTGGGGAACATTGTCAGAGCAGAAGGGAGCCATTTTCTTCCAGTATGATCTAGTATTTGTCTTGATTCATGCCTCATTCACAAAGATGAATCTGCCCAATTCCAGCCTTGCTGAAGCGCCCCCAGATCATCACCGATCCGCCACCAAATTTGACAGTGGGTGCGAGATACTGTGTCTTGAAGGCTTCTCCAGGTCTCCCTCTAACAATTAGTTGACCAGGTGGAGGATCAGTGATGGAGGATCTGGAGGTGCTTCAGCAAGGCTGGAATAAGGCAGATTCATCTTTGTGAAGGACACATGAATCAAGCAACATACAAGGTTATCCTGGAAGAAAACTCTTTCTAAATCCAGAGAAACTGATAATTTTGCAGTGGTCTCTTAATTTTTTCCAGAGCTGTATATAGGTCGATCTCTATAAACAATTATGGTCTAGCTTCTATTTTTTATTTTAAACTTGGCCCCACCAGCTTTTAATGCCGTTAAGAGGTAACCTACTGGCTACCATACTTAATGTTATGCCTGTTCTATTGCTTTTATTAGGCTGCTATATATTAGGCGATCAGAAGATATCCAGGCTCTAATTGACATGATTCACGATAGCGCATATTAGTTTGATTAAAGGAATACTCCGGGTGCATTGCAAGTTAAGCTCAATCGACAGCATTTGTGGCATAATGTTGATTGCCACAAAAAATAATTTCAACTCGTCCCTGACCTTTTCTTTAAGCAAATCAAAAATCGATGTTACAGTGAGACACTTACAATGGAAGTGAATGGAGCCCATTTCTGATTAAAAACAAAATATATATATATATATATATATATATATATATATATATATATGCTGCAATTCCACAAATGCTGTCGATTATGCTTAACTTGTATTGAACCCAAAATAGTCCTTTAAGGATTAAAATCCATCAGATCTGTTTTTAAATGTGTCCCACTTATTCTAAGATGTTAAGCTTAGAGAGTCTGTACTTCAAAATCCCTACAAATAATTACTGTAAATGGGATTTTGCAACAATACACACTTTTTGTAATTGGCCATCCAATCATCATTGTAAAACAAAAAATTGACAGGTGATTTGTATTCTTTTTTTGAGGAACCCTCCATAAAGATGAAGCTTATCACATCTACTAGATGTCAGGCAATTAAGATTTTTACAGAATGACAAAGATCTTTGTGGCAATTATTAATAACTGTTATGTTATAGTCTAGAAATATTAAAATGGCAATCATAAATCATATCATAAAAAGTATTTATCCAACTTTACCAGTCTGAACTCAGTACTCAAGCAAAGTGGCAAATGCAATATAGAAACAAACAGTAGAAATAAATATAAAGTGCAACAAATGCTGAATTCCGGGAAGTTGGCAAGCCTGTAATAAATATATCAATGGGAATAAAAAAAGTGCATTGGGTTATAACGTTACAATGAATGATAAAGGAATTATCTATGTTGACAAAAGTTATGGCCAGGGGAAAAAGCGAAGCATGTGTCAATTTGAATACAATAGAATAGAATACAATAGAATAGAATAGAAGATTACGGATGGTCCACTGTGGCGACCCCTAATGGGAACAGCCGAAAGAAGAATAATAGAATAGAAAGAATAGAATATAATAGCATGTACATACAATGTTACTGATTTGTTACTTTTTCATTATCTCTGATATGTGTATACAATTATTTTCATTTGTAGAGTAAAATGGGAGCATAGTTATGCTGTAAACATTTCAAGACTCCTATAATTTGACTGCAGAATTGATAGAATTAAACATTTTATTGGAGGTTAAGCCTTGCCAAGTGAACCCACTGAAATTCCTCTAGCAGACACATATCAGCTAGAGTTGACCAAGCCCAGAGAAAGTGACCTCTCTCTGGAACACACTTACCTTCACATAAAGATCAAAACAGAATTGAAAAAAAGCTCACTCTGTGTTTTCTTTCATTATAACTGTCAAAATAATCAAGCTATGGTATACAGACAGCCCACACTGTCAGTTAAAGGAAAGTTCACTTTCATTGTATGAAAAAAAAAAGATCCAGTGAAAGTGAATGGTGACTGAGGCTAACATTCTGCCTAACATCTCCTTACAGGTTTGGATCCAACACGAGGGTGAGTAAATGACAGAATTTAAAATTTTCAGTGAATTAGACACAAGAACAGCATCCAATGTATTTTAGCAGCTGTCTCATAAAGATGCTCGTGTGTTGACCATACACGGCAGAGAAGAGTCAATGTCAATCTTAAATGGTCCATCTTTAATAGGTTCCACTGGCACCATGTTTGCTTAACAACCACATGGCACTGCCGTCCCAAAAACAATTTCTCTTTTGTGACAGTGAACTCTCTTTCTCCTAAGAGACTGCAGGTAAAAATGAGTCACAAATGCACACACCGTTGTCACTTTGGCCAAATCTGTTTTACTGGGCACTGCTGACGTTTTCTGAAAACCTGAACGGAAACCAACAGAAGTTAAAGACCTCTTTGTTTGAGTTTTCATAACATTCATGTCTAGATGAAGCAGTTTATTGTAAAGGTCTCTTTTGTTTTAATTCCAATCCTTTTGTTTTGTTTGAATGCTGTTTGTGCCACTGTATAACATCTTGTTGGTTTTGATCGGAGCAAAGTTTAACTTTTCCCATTGAAAAATGGAAAGTGCACATCAAAATTTCACGCTTGCTTTACCGTACTATGAACCTAATTTCACAGTCTTTATGTGTGCATGAGGTTTTCTTTGCAAAACAATCATGTTTTTTCTTTGGTATTGAGTATTTCTGCAGGCACACACACACACACACCATACATACCCAGAGTTCATGAGGAAGTAATTTTGTCCAAATAATTCCAATATTATGTATTTCTTGTATGCCAACACATGAACTGGAGTTTGATAGTTAGATACACTATTACTTATTTGTTTTATAATATTAAATGAGAGCATTTATCTGTCCCCTAACCTTTCAACAGTTTGGCACAACAGTCAATCTGGCACTTTTAGAAGACATCCATCAAAATTATTGAGAAATGATTATTCATTGCTTACAAGCAAATTACCGGGTATTATTAAGTGGTTTTCTTTAAACTGTGCAAATAGGCACATTGTCTGTATTGTAAATGTTTCAGCACTTAAATTAGAATTATTTTTCCTCACTATGCCTATTTATAAAGTAGAATCTCGAATCAAGGTGTTATTTTAATATGAAAGGGGCATTCACACATATCATGTGTTCTTGTAAAGTGTAGACAAGACTAAGTGTATTTTGTGCTTTACAATGTTTTTGTTCTGCATTCAGGTAAATGCAGCAACTTGCATCCTGGTCTCATGAAATTTACGTGACCATTGCAACGTTTTTGCAAAACTGAAATTGCATGCTTCATAACACGTTTTGCTGCACTTTTTAAGCTAATGTCCAGCAGGGGGCTACAAAACTGAGCGAAATGAGATTGTAATCAAACTTTAGATTTAGTTTTTAGTTTTATTTCAGTTTAGATGGAGGTTTTAATATAACATACCTCCCTAACCTAAAACTTTACCCTACACTTAAACGATATTGTCCGAAAAGAGAAATGGGAGTTAAAGAAAACAGACACCCTTACCCTTATCCAACACCTAACTTTAACTGATAGTGTTTTAAAATGCAAAAGCAAAATTAAAAGCACATTTTCTGAAGCAACCACCTCAATTTGTGTCAGCTAGAGTTCTTGAGTGGTTTTGAACCATGGTCCAACGCTCTTATGAGGTGTGCTACTATGCAAACGAATCACATGAATATATGTAGGTGAGTCTGTAATACAAGCGTTAAAATGTATAATTTTTCAAAAGATGTGTTAGAGTAAAAGTGTCTCGATATCATAACATAGCAGGGTCTGAGTAATAGAAAGAAAAGTTTTTAAAGTCATAATCAGCCATTGAAGTCATGATTTGAGTAAAAATTAATCAGACAGTTGTTTTAGAACATAGTGTTAATTTCACCTGCAACTGCAGGGAATTATACCTGCAGACAAGTATAACAAGTTTTGCAAAAAATGTATATAGAGTCAAGTTTTCACTATATGAGACCAGGTTGGCAACGTGACTTAGCTAGTTATTTCATAGTGAACTAACTATACTGCCACATACTATATAAATACACACTTAAATCAACAAATAGAGGCATCATTCTTAAAAACTTTTTTTTTTTTGCTTGTAAACTTAAAAAGGCAATGATTTTCAGAAAGAGTCCAATGCTGGCAAAGTCTGTTGGAAAAGGAAGAAGCAATCGGTTAAATACAGCAAGCAGAATACTAATTGACATTAAGTTTTACTTTTGAAAAATTAATTCTGAGGCCAAAATGCTCTGGTTTCTCCTGTTTCAACCAGCCAGACATTTTAATGAAGGAGCCTCTGGAGCACAGCATTGGAAAATCCACGTTTACCCTCTCCACCTAGCAAGACGAGAAGAGACCTACTAATTTAGTTTTCAGTTCTCTTGCATTTTGATTTAAAGTTCACATAAAGCTATATTTACAACACTCAAGCTCTTGTATTGTTGTCTGAATGCAAATTCCGTTGACGTAACTTCAAGGAACAATGATTTTGAAATATTGACACGTTATCTAATGGTTTAGAACATGTGAAACCATTCATTATTAAAGGTATAGTTCACCCAAAAATGTAAATTATCTAATCATTTACTCACTCTCATGGCATCACATATGTTTATGACTTTCTTTTTTCTGCAGAACACAAAAAGTTTTTAGAAGAATATTATTGCAGCTCTGTAGGTCCATACATTGTAAGTGAATGGTGACCAGACCTTTCAAGCTCCAAAATCACATAAATGCAGCATAAAAGTAATCCATAAGACTCAAGTGGTTAAATCTATATCTTCAGATCAGAAGCTACATAATATGTGTAGGTGAGAAACAGATTGATATTTAATTATTTTTTACTATAAATGTCCACTTTCACATTCTGTTGGTTAAAATTGAGATTTATTATGAAAAAGGATTAAAATGGTGTTCTGTTTCTCACTCTAAGTGATTGCTTCGCTTCAGAAGACATATTAAACTACTGGAGTCCTGGAGAAGAATGGATTACTTTTATGCTGCTTTTATATGATATTTGGAGCTTGAAAGGCCTGGTCACCATTCACTTGCATTGTATGGACCTACAGAGCTGAAATATTCTTCTAAAAATCTTTGTTTATGTTCAGCAGATCAGAAAGTCATACACCTCTGGAATGGCATGAAAGTGAGTAAATGATTTGAGAATTAAAATTTTTGTTTGAACTATCCCTTTAATAATAGTGTATAATACAGACCTTGATAACAAACCACAATTTAAACCAGTGACTAACACAGGTCACCAAACACATCTTATATTGTATATATATTGTATGAATATTGTAATTAATATGTACCCTGGGTGACCCATAATTCAAGTGGTACAAAAAAAAACATTTCTCTTGGTCTCGGTACCACTCATTAACAGGTAATTTCAACACAAATATAGAGCTATTTAAAAAGAGGAACTGTATTTTACAATGAATCATACCAAATTGTGGCTTTGTTAAAGCACGGGAAACTGTGAGCACTAAGGTGATTAAATCGTTGATGTTCCTTCGAAGGAAACGTACCCACTCCGGAAAAATAGAGACCTTTCTGCATTCGCAATTGGATGCCGTTAGTAAACCCAAATCCCTCTGGATCTTTAAAGCCAGTTTCTTAAAAGGAGCCCTAATTCTAACCTAAATTTTATAACATTATTTGACTGACGAAGTGTTGAATGAGCTCATGGCTGAGGGTATATAGTATTTCTCAGCAAAATGCTGCAAATTGATTTGATGTAAAAACCTGACTCAATTAATATTTTGCAAAAAGAACTTTCTTGATGTTTTTGGACATCAACTGTTTCTGTAGATGGAAATGAATGGTTTAAATGTCTGTGGTAGACAGTAAAATGTTTGCAGGAAAAGTTCTGATTGGCCCAGATGTTGTTACTGCTTTTTACAACACTTCTGTCTGGAAACTCCACTATGCAGATGCTCCAGAACATGGCGAACTGAATATTCCACGCCTATACACTCCATATCCACCCGTCCCAACTGAGAAAAGTGTTGGGTATAACCACAAAAATAATAATTGCACAATTAAATATTCCCCTCCAAGTGCATACACACACAAATGCACATCTTTCTTCCTTTCACTATCATAAACCTCAAGCCTCAAAATAAAAAAAACAGCACCTTACATAAGACTTGTAACTAAAAACCACTGTTGCATTTTGTGTTGAAATATATCACACCTTACTGTCACAAATAGGGATTGTAACTTAACTTCACCTATGCTATGTATGAAAGCTCTAGAAACGTTTTCTATAATATATAAATTATTATGCAAGCAGCTTTTATGATATCTTATTAATTGAGAGACTTCATACTACAAGACCATTTAAATTTAACCAGTGAAGACATACATGTGACAAAAAATTGTGAAAACTGAGAAGTTGCATGACCTAAGATATCTTATCTTTCCTTATACTTTTCCTTACAAATACATATACATTTTAAACTCCCATCTTGAAGTTGGTTAAAATATATTTTCAAGTCATCAGGAACAGGATAAAGGAAAATAATAAGGGAAACACCTCATATCAACATAAAGGAAGTGACACAAATGGCCAGTGGAATAGCCTGGCACCGTACCCTGTTCATGTGTATCACGAGGCCCTGTAGGCGCCTCCTTAACTGTGGGGAACTATTGTTAAACGCAGTGTTGTGGAGACCCCCTGTTGTTACTTATTCAACTCCTTCAGGGGCTAGAAGATTGGAGGGTGGTCCACAGAGCTGCCATGTCTGGCCAGTTTCTCAGCACCTGAGGGCTGCTGCTGCCAGGCGCTTTCCAGTCTACCCAACCTGGGAGAGAAGAAGGCAAAAAGTCTTAATGAGCAACCATTGCCCGCACTGTGAATAAGAGGGAAAAAAATGCCAAAGACAATGTACATTTATAGCAGATGAACAGCAGATTGGATGCTTGTAAAAAGAAATCTAAGAAAACCATTTTAGTTTCACTTAATTATCTGATGATGGCAAAGGGGGCCCTCATTGAACTACACTATATGTACATACAAGAGAGCTGTGTTTTTAATGCTGTTGTAATAAATCTGAGGATTTACAAAGCATTCATGCCTCAGTGTTTTTATTAGAAATGTTTTCATGTGCTTCATAGTGTCTTTCAATGTTATTAGGTGGCCCTAATTAGGAGCAGTGTTTGTGGTAAGCATTACTAGTAACATGCATTATGTAATTAGATTACCTTATGAAAGTAACAGGTAATGTTATACTTTTTGCATTTACATACATCATAATACCTTCAAATGACCTTCACAATGCACATTATACTGTGCGCAATATCCACTTTTTAAACCATACTATACAGTATACGCTGTATTCTGCCTTCTATTTATACAAACAATAGTGGTAAGACTTTTTGAGGTTGTATTTGTTAACATTATTTTACATATTAGGTGTTATGAACTAAAAAAAGAACAATATTTTTTTTACATGAATAATCTTGGTTCATGTTAATTAATCAAAATGCTGTTGTTCATTGTTTGTTCGTGCTAGTTCATAATGCATCAACCAATGTTAACGTATGCAGCTTTAATGTAAACAATTTATTTGTACATATAGAAATTAACATTAACCAAAATTAATAAATGGGTGACCTTATACAATAAGCTTGTATTTGTTAACATTATTTAAAGGGATAGTTCACCCAGAAATGTAGATTCTCTCATCATTTACTTCCCCTAATGCCTTCCCAGATGTGTATGACTTTCTTTCTTCTGCTAAACACAAATGAACATTTTTAGAAAAATATATCAGCTCTCTAGGTCTTCACAAAGCATGTGAATAAAGCAGGTACCAGCATTTTGAAGCTCCAAAAATCAAATAAAGGCAGCGTAAAAGTAATACGACTCCAGTGGTTAAATCCATGTCTTCTGAAGCGATATGATAGGTGTGGGTGATGCACAGATTTTTGCTGCCTTAATATGCTTTTTGGACCTTCATAGTGAGGACCTACAGAGATATTCTTCTAAAAATCTTTGTTTGTGTTCAGCATAAGAAAGAAAGTCACAGATCTGGGATGACATGAGGGTGAGTAAATGATGAGAGAATTTTCATGTTTGGGTGAACTATCCTTTTAACTACATTTGTTAAAATGAACTAACAATTATTACACATTTTACACAATTGCTTACACAAACTTTATGTAAAGTGTTACAAGAACAGAATGAGAGACAGTATGCATTATGCAACAATAAACATTTCAAATGGTAATTGTAAATGTAAGAGCAAACAATCTTATTTCTCGGACCAGGAATTGCAACACCTCATTCTAAATGTATAGTTCTTTCCATGAGATCCCAGAATTGCCTCAAGCTGTGTTGTGGCTTAGATGGTGTGTTATATTTGAGAGAAACATGGCAAGAACTTTCAACTGTCTTTTTCTCAAAACAAACTCTTTAGGAGATGATAGGGTGAAAAACTGAACACTTCTCAATAAACTTCATGACATGCAAGACAAAAAAAGATCTAATGAAATAGGATGATATACATAGTAAAACAAGACCAAACTTTCTGAGGAAAAACCATTCCTGTGATTTCTGCTTTATTAAGCTGAAGATACTGCCAGACAAGTCCTCCAGCTGCTTTTCATTTCAATATCAAATGAATCCAAATCAATAGCCTATGAAGACAAATGCCTGCATGCATGATATCTCAAAGTCAGAAACATTCGCTTTGGGCCCCAGTGCAGTGATATGAATAAAAATTATTGTTTCTGCCTTTTAGATATGCATCACCTCGTTCGTTGGACGTGTCTAGTGATATATCAAGCCCAGACCCCTGATTACGTGCCCAGTGCTGAAATAAGCAATGTTGTACCTGATGCCATTGGACTTGGGTTATCGCCGAAGCCAAGGGGTCCACAGCACACAATGCGAACTCACAGCTTCCCATCACACTGAGCACTGTGAGACATCTGCACCGCACATGTAACCCTGAACACAATTGCTTGCTCTGAGAATTCAAGACTGCATTTTAAACCTTATAATGATATAATGGAAAAGCTAATGTCTATAAATATTTTTGTGGATGTGCAAATGCATTTGAGATATTGTGAGAGATTGTAAATAAACCTCAACTAATGAATGTTTTAGTGTAAATAATACAAATAAAAAAAATTACAAAAACTTGACAAGAAAAACATAAAATTCTAAACTACAACATAAATGTACTAATCATTTAAATTGAAAATCCACTGTTGGATTAGTATTATTATTTTTTTTTTATAGCATTATACAATTATCTCAAATTTATCACTTGTGATTTTTATGTTTTTGAAGACCTTTGGTGTCTATAAAAAGAACATATTGCATTTATGCTAAAAATAATATTGAGAAAATAATATAAATATTCATTCAAGATTAATTAAACCGGGTATTAATACTGATGTTTGACTGCACATCAACATTAGTAGCTCATATCCAGTATATTGATTATAGTTAATGAGCAATTAAAGGGAAAGTTCACCCAAATATGAAAATTGTGTAATCATTTATTCACTCTCATGTTGTTCCAAACACAAAAAAGATGTTTGGCAGAAGGACAGCCTCAGTCACCACTGACTTTCATTGTAAATTATGAAAAAATAAAAAAAGCAATGAAAGTGAATTGTGACCAGTGTTAGGTAAGTAATCCACTACAAATGACTTATTAAATTTCAAAAGTAATCAGATTACTTTTATGATTACTTATCAAAAAGTAATCAAATGACTAATTACTTTACTTCTAATTTACTTCCTAAAATACTTTTCACAGAAATGCACTGTAAAAAATGTCAGTAATTTTAACAGTAAAATACTGTAAAAATGCTACAGAAATAAAATATACAGTAAAATGTTTTAATATATTTTTAAAGACAATACAGTGGGGTTTTTTTTTTTTTTTACAATAAAACGATGTAAAAATGTAATTATTTAAATGTAAAAAGTAAGTTTCTTACTTTTAAAAAGAAAATTCCTGTATAATTAATGGTAAAATGAACAAGAGACTACATGTACTTTTTTTTTACAGTAAATTATTGTTAAAATTACAGTAAAAAAACAGTAATCGGGCGTTCCCAAAATTGCCTGGGTGACCCATTATATTTAATTATATTTTATGGGAATAGTTATGTTTCATCATATTTTTTATATCAGTTACATACACTGGGGTGTTCTGTGTTATATTTGCTGTAATTTAGTTAATGTTTACTGCATTGTTTAAATCTCACATGCGTTATCATGATGGTGTTTAGTGGTTGTGTGAGTGACACTGAGCTCTGTCTCGAAATGTTTATTGGTCATTGCTCCTAGAATAGCCAATATTGATGAACTTCATGTCATCATGTGCCCTTCTGTAATTACTATGTGATTAACAAATACCTTATACAATAAACAACATATTTTTACAGTTTCAGAAGGCATGTTTATGAATTTTTATTACTGTTAATTTAACAGAATTATTTGAATTGTTTTACAGTGCCAGCGTGTAAATTACAACCATTTTAAACTTTAAAATGTACAGGTTGTTCTGTAAAGTGGTTTACATTTTAACTGTATTTTTATATAATTATTCTGGCAACCTCAGCTGCCAGATTTATTTTGTAAAAACAGGATTTTTTTACAGTGTGTTTAAGTTTTTCTGCTCAACAAATTAAAAATAATGTCAAATGTCATTTTCACACACAAGTCGTTCAATTGTTTCTCTCTTAAACTTACTCTACATTATAATTGTATACTACTATATTTTCGTAATATTCTTGGTATATTTCTTTTACAAATATGTGTAATCCAAGTAATGTACTTCAATATAATTAACTTAACTGAAAGTCATTAACAGTATTATGATGCAATACAGTACTTTTTGACTTAAAAAGCAGTAAAATTGCTGTAACTAATTACTGTAAATAACACTGACAGTGAGTGAGACCTACATTCTGCCTAGCATGTCTTTTTGTGTTCCACAGAAGAAACAAAGTCATACATGTCGGGAACAACATGAGGGTGTGTAAATGATGACAGACGATAAACTTGGATGGTATACTTGGTTGGCCCTGCCTGTCTAAATACTATAAAGAAGAGGCAAGCATGAGGTAACTAAAATGAAAAAGTAATGGCGCTAACTTTGCATTTTTGAAGAACACCAAAACCTCAAATGATTGCCGACCCTCCTGAGGAAATAGATGTCTTCAGTTGCAACAATAGCAGAGAAGGGCCAGACCACCACTACTTTGGATACTGCAACTTTGGGAAGACCTATTTTTGCGGCGAATCAAGCCCGTGGTCTTGTGAAATCATTGTGCTTCTGCTGCTCTTCACCGCCAGAGTACAGTTGAGGAAATTGCAGACGTGCTATAAAAACAAGCTATATTTCCAGTGGTTTCTCGTAATCGTGCTTACTGTTTACAGAACTGGTGACAACAGTCATTCTTTTGTATTGCCGTTGCAACAGTAGGTGTCCTGTATCACTGATGTGGTTGTAGCTTTGCTAACCCCAAAAAGACACATGGGAAGACTCTTTATAGATGTTACGGACTGAGTCCAAGGAGTGACAGTGGCACGGGTGAGTTGTGGGTCGTACTTTATTGCCTCTACATATTGAGGGCAACTGAAGCACGTCCCATTCGGTCTCAGGAAGTGTTTTGCTAAAACGAAATGAGTTCCAATTTAGGACGAGAAATAATGTGCTGTGTCGTGAGCTTAAATAGTGTTTCACAACAGGAAAAAGGTTTCCAGGCTGTCAGATTAAATGAGGTCCTCTTTGGTTGTGGTTTCACAGCTTTAGAGCATATGTTTGAGAGCTGAGAGACAATAGCTTGACTGCATACTATTTCAACAGGCCTTTATTATCTGCTGTTTAGAGTCACATCTTCTGTATATGTGCTAGAAAGTTTTTGGAAAAGATCACTACAAGGCAAGATGTACTTCCAAGATTTAAGTCCTATTGTCAACCAATACTGATTTTAATACCAATTTCCAAGTCATATATTTTGGTAAAACCTTTTTGGCCATCTTCCTTGCCAACCAGTGGCATGCTTTAAGATTTAACGTTGAAGTCCTGTGTTAATACTTAAAAACATACAATTTCACAACGTAAAAGGTGAAAATTAATAGTTATTACCTGAACTGAGCATTCTTACCCGATTTCACTCTTTTATTAGTGTAACTTACAAGGTAAGGCAAATTGGTTAATTTACATATTATCACATGAAGCTCTTGCAAACACATCTGTGCTCAGACATGTGCTGAGCGGCTTTTGGTGACTTGGAACAGTCAAGGAAATTAATACATTCTTAAAAAGTAATGCAAAATTTATTTAAATATCTGAATATACACTCACTGTACACTCAGGAACACCTGAACACCCACTTACTCATACGATTATCTAATCAGCCAATCGTGTGGCAGCAGTGCAGTGTATAAAATCAGGCAGATACGGGTCATAAGCTGCAGTTAGTGTACACATCAACAGATTGGGGACAAAATATGATCTCAGTGATTTGGAGGGTGGCATGATTGTTGGTGCCTGGCAGGCTGGTTTGAGAATTTCTGTAGCTGCAGATCTCCTGGATTTTCACGCACAACTGTCTCTAGAATTGACTCAGAATGGTGGCAAAGACAAAGAACACCCAGTGAGCGGCAGTTCTGCAGATTAGAGAGTCTTGTTGATGAGAGAGGTCAACGGAGAATGGCCAGACTGGTTCGAACTGACAGAAAGGCTACGGTAACCCAGATAAACACTCTGTACAATTGTAGTGAGCTGAATAGCATTTCAAAATGCATAACATGTCGAACTTTGAGGCGGATGGGCTACAACAGCAGAAGACCACGTTGGGCACTTTATAGAGCTGTACAGCCGCAATGCCAATTTGTAGGCGAACCCGGAAGTCTAATTCACCATGGGTTCCCTCTGGATTTTCCTATGGGTTTTTATAAAGTTTTTTTTTTCCCTTTTTCTCCCCAATTTGGAATGCCCAATTCCCAGTCTCACCCCAATCCGGGTGGCGGAGGACGAATCTCAGTTCCCCCTCCTCCACGTCTGATACCGTCAATCCGTGCATCTTATCACGTGGCTTGTTGAGCGCGTTACCATGGAGAACCACATTATAGTGACCATGAGGAGGTTACCCCATGTGACTCTACCCTCCCTAACAACCGGGCCAAATTGGTTGCTTAGGAGACCTGGCTGGAGTCACTAAGCACATCCTGGATTTGAACTCGCAACTCCAGGGGTAGTAGTCAGTGTATAATTGGGTTTTTAAACTTATGAGTTATATAAATTCTGTGGTAAACATTACTTGACGATACATTGATGTTTTGTTCTACAACATAAATTATATATTATCATACCTCAAATGTGAATTTTGAAGCCACTGTGTGTTTTTAAAAAGAAGTATGAATTCAATACAACTGTGTGTAATTTATGTTGTAGAACAAAACATTCACATATCGTCAAGAAGTGATTACCACAGACATTATTTTACACATAAGTTCTAAAACCTCATTATAAAAACCCATAGGAAAATCCAGAGGAATCCCATGATGAATTTTCTTCCGTTTTTTTGGACTACAACCTGAACAGCTCTATTATGACTATAGTGTTCTATTTTTGTTAAACTCAGCACTAAAATATATTGGATAGAAGATGCTCTGTGTGAGTGCAAACCATATATAATGTTTTAAAAATCATTATCCAGTACTAACTTGTGACATAAAAAGTAGTGGAAATTAATAAAATCAATTAATCAATTAAAATTAATAAAAAGTTTTGAACATACATTTTTATAGTTCTAGCTCAAAAATATATTTAATATGTTTGCTAGAATTAGCTTTTTGTGAGGGAAATCTCTATTAAATTGTATATATTTTTTTACATGACCTCTTACGTTAATTAAGAAAGACTAGAAAAGTCATTGAAATAAATAAAATCTTAAAAAGTCAAGGAAATGCTATGAAAATTTCTATTGTGCACATAAATGTTTCTAGTTACGTTTGCTTGCCTAAAAATATATTTAATATATCGGCTAGAAATTGCTTTTTGTGAGTGAAATGCTTATCCAGTAAACACTGCAAAAGTCATAGAAATGAATAAAATCCTAAGTCTTGAAAATGTATATTATAAATAGCCTATAAATTTCTATACATGCTCTGTTCTAAAATAAAGAAATTACCCTTTGTGAGCGCAATCTTTGACCCAGTTGTGTGGGGACCATACACCCACTGCTTCAAAACACTTTGTCACAGGATCAAGAGTTGAATGTAGTTCTTGGCACTGGAACAAGTGTGTGATGCTTTTGTGTGTGTCTATGAATGTGTATGTACAACAGAAAAAAGGGAAAAGGCATGTGTGTGTGTGTATTAGATGTGGGGACTGGGGGAATTCACGCTATGGCTATAGCACAGGTCAAAGGCCCCTTGGAAGAAGCTTCGTCATAACAGACCATGCGCGGAGCTAAAATCACGTGTATCGTTTGTCTAAGGCGGAAAGTGATCCTGTGAGAGTGGGATTGAAATTTGCTTTCAAAGCAAACACAGACCTGTGGCTTCCAAAGGGTGGGCTCGAATGCTCCTGTAAATTGCATCGGCCTTCATTTTCTGTAATTGGAAGATATTGCTTGGGCAAAAAGACTGGAAAAGCTCAGTGGTTATTTAAAGCCACAGAACACCTCACCCATTGCTCCAAATTTGGTTTTATAACTGCTTGTGCCAGAGATCAACAGGCCTGACTACTTCTGTCAGAAATCATAATAAAATGTCTAAAGAATTTCAGTGAATGCGCTCTTTCAGTGGCACCAGGCATATGAGGGGAAACAAAGGTCTATCTTATGTCACATGTGGCGCTCCAGAGGCATGGAAACCTATGCAAACAGTAGTTAAGAAGGACAATTTCGGTTTTCAAATGGCTACAATTGATCTCTCCTCATGGTGGCACTTCTGGCAACAAACGGAGCTCCAAAGTAAACTGTCAAAGCTGTGAACAGGAAGTATCTTCTGTATTAACAACTCCAAGAGAGACTGTTCTGGTCTGCTGCACAGGTTGCCAATGGGCCTTTGAAGGAATAGTTCAGCTAAAAATAAAACATTTGTCAGAATTTACTCATCCTCATGGATGTTGTTTCTACTTGTATTGACTTTATTTCTTCCAGAAAACACAAAAGGAGAATGTTAGACCACGTTTCCATCTGGTATTACATCTTGGGTGATCCGATCACATGTGGTCAGGTGAGACACATTGCTGTTTACATCTGGTCAGTTAAATACATCTCCTGTGACCACATGTGTTCGTATTTGGAAGGGAGGGTCTCTGTTTCATGACAACATACATCAATCACTATGTCTTTGTGTTATTGCATGATAATAAAGCACAACAAATAAAAAAAAAGACAAATAAAGCACAAAAAACAAAACAAAACAAAAAACGGTGCACTGTCTCTTCCAGATGTGGTTAAAATTTCACCTATGCACAAACGCAACATGTCAAGCAGAATCATCCATTATTTTAGTCTATTACCTTACGTTTAGACCTGTATTTAGGACTGACCACATCGATGCTGAAACACGTCTTAATACATTAATTTGTGAATCAGACATCATTACTTGGCCAAGGACAGATAGTGCAGATATAAAGATTTTCAGTGAATAAAGAGTTAAATCAGTTAATTCCTCACACAATGGCGCACAAGTCATATGGACCACTTTTATAGTGCTTTTGGAGCTTGACAGTCCCTGTCCTCACGCATGTTCATTATATGAAAAAGAGTGGTGAGTATCAAAAAAATGTTGTGCTCCACATAACATCATTAGGGTGAGTAAGCAACGACAGAATGTTTTTTATGGGTGAACTATTCCTTTAAAGAGAAAAGCCCAATGGCTAAAGCTTGATTGTTTTACTGTAATATGGTAATTACACTGTTTACCTTTCCAGCAAAAAGGCCCAGCCACATATCAAGTAACTGCCATCCATGTGCAAACTCACAAGTCACCAGAGCTCAAATCACAATACACCACACATCAGGTGTTTTTTTGTTTTGTTTTTTTTTATCCCCAGAAGGAAATGACATTTTCAAGGTGCTATTTTCACACCACCACACCAGCAGTGGCCTTTAGGAAATGAAAGCATCAGTAAAGCTTCGAAAATGCACCAGCAGCCACAATGGGAATGACATCAAGTTTAGGGTTATGCTGCTATATACAAGCATGTGCTGAGTCCACTTGGGTGAGTGCACACAGCAGATTGAATCACACACTGAGCCAGATCCACAGCTCCTAAGAGACCAATTGAGCACACACAGAAAGAAAATAGAAACAGCACATGAAACCACAGTAACCTTTAGAAATGCTACGAAGACTCTCTATGGTAATACAGTAAAATTGACTAAAGCTCAGGAATTCAATATACTTTAATTCAAACATACACAAAGTCTATTTTTGTTACCAAATCCACTTTACATATTTTATGAAGTCCAGTGCCAAAGAAGAAAAAAGAAAGACAGAAAAAACAGGACATAAAATAGACAGCAGCTTGGCTCACACTTTTGCATCGTCTCTAGATAGATGCGGCAGGCAGACAGAGATTGATAGATAGATAGATAGATAGATAGATAGATAGATAGATAGATAGATAGATAGATAGATAGATAGATAGATAGATAGATAGGTAAGATAGATAAATATATTCTTATATTTTTACATTTTACATACCCAATCGTGAATATTTGGTTAATTTCTTGGTTAAATTCTTGCCTAAAATGCTCTGACACAATAATGTGGAATCATCTGCAAATCCAAACCTTTAAAATGATGCCTCATTAACCTGATATTATAACAGGATTGATACGAATGCAGTTCTAGTATGTTATCCTAACCACTTAAAATGCCATAGTGTGTTACATCTGCAGTTGTAACCAAATTTGGACCAAAGAAAAGAGAAACCGTTATACGTTGAGAATAATTGAAAGTCTATAACCCTGTCTGTCTGATGAAGGTCTCTGCTTGGCCTCTGGCCTTCACTGACCCCTCCTCACAGAGTTAACCAACGACGTCACAAGTATCCACCAATCAAATTGTCCGAGGGCGGTGCTGCGAAAACATGTCGTCCATATCGGAGCTGTACGATGTCAGTTGGGAAGGTAAATCACTTTGTTTTCGTTCACAGCGTGCATTCGTAGAATCAGAATTCCTCTTAAATAATTATATCATTTTCTAAGTTATATACATTTTAAATGTTTGCGATTTAATGCCATAACTGTTAAGCTTTTCGTCAAAGACCACATCCAAAGCACCCAGTTAGCCTACAAAGCTACATGCTAGTACAAAAACCGTTTTTCTTAAAAGCTACATAAAGATACATGACAAAATATGTGACAAAGACACTGAGCATGACATGAATGGCTAAACGATTATTAGTGCGGAGTTAGTGAGTTTAACTTTGTATGAAACGTCCACATTACTCCCCAATTATATTTTCTATTATTTTATATTTTATATTAGCTGAGGCTGCTATGTTTCATAAACTATAGTTGCTTTATTGAAATAGTTACATTGACTTAACAAGGGTAAAGATGGATATATCAATGATTCAAAATTAAGTTCTATTTAACTTTATCCTATTTTGGCCTTTAATCTGTTCTGACACCATTATCAGAATGACTGTCATTGTTAAGATTTGGTATTCTCCTGGACTGGACTATAGTTATATATATATATATATATATATATATATATATATATTAGTTTGATATAGAACCGGCAGCATTTCAGTCTGAAGCTCCAGACTGCTAAAACAAGACAGGCAGCTTAATAAAAAAGAAAAAGTTTAATTATATTAAAAATAAATTGACAAGAAAAGAAGTTTCAGCCAAAGGCTAATGTGTTCCATTATTACATTTCAGAGATGCGTGACAAGCTCCGTAAGTGGAGAGAAGAAAATTACAGGAACAGTGAGCAGATTGTGGATGTTGGTGAAGAACTGATTAATGAGCATGCATCTAAACTGGGAGATGACAGTAAGTACAATTAGTTTAAACTAAACCGATTCATGCACAAGAACCTCCCCTCTCCATCACATTCCATTTTATGGTGTTCTTAAAGTTGATAACGTCATTTTACAGTAAGGTGGCCAAACGTCCCATTTTTCCCTGGACAGTCCCGTTTTCAAGCACTTTTTCTTGTGTCCCGACGTATTCTGAAAAAATCATATTTTTTTAATGTATTTTCCCTCTCCTAAAATTAAATCACACCATGTTATTTGCGGTAAATGATTGGATTAAACTGTCCAATCACAATCCCCTATCAATAGACATCCAGTTAGTGAACTGATTGAAGAGTTAGTTTAAAAGAGCACACAGATGAAATTGCAGCTAGAAAAATGTCAAGGAATCATGCATGTACATTTAATGATGACCTTCAACGAGTTTACATTTCTGAGGAGTCACAGACAGAACCTAGTAAAGTGAGGTGTGAGATTTGTGGAGTTTGTATTTCCATCACCCATGAAGGCCGCACAAATCATGTGGATGCGGCAAAAAGTGTGCCACACCAAGTGTTAGTGATAATTATTTTTTTTTTTGTTTGTTTTTTGTTTTGTTTTGTGGAGCAAAGTTCTGAATCTGACTTTGTGCATGCAAGTGAACAACCTTTTGCTTATCATTTTGTTGTGCACGGCCATCATTTTTGGTTGGCTGACTGCACTGCGAAATTGATCAAGAAATTGTATTATCCAAACTTTTCTTCTGCCCGCACCAAATCTGAAGGTGTCATATGCAATGTACTCACTTTTGTGCAGCTGGACTATCAGAAATGACTGCAGCATGGCAACTCATGTTCTCTCTCTCTTGGTCCAGCTCTTGAAATAATACTACACATTTTCAATGGTCTGCGTGCATACTTTCTTTCTCAAGAAATATGGACAAAATGTCTAAGAGACATTTTCAGAGATTCTTGCGCTAAACTTGGGATTGGATTCGCACCCAAGCAAACAGCCACTTTTAACCGTGCACTGGAGATAGTAGAGCAAGACCACATATAAGCCACAGAAGTGGCTTTGCATATTCATTACACAAGAAAATCTTGCAGGCCAGGCTGGAGGAGTCATTCATTCCCTTTGACATTAAAAAGCAATCGGATGCCCGGTTGAAGCTGGTGACATGCGAGCGGATGATTTCTCTTGTGCAGTGAGAAACTTTTATTCAGCATTGGTGGATTACATCCAAAATTGGAGCCGCTCATTGGAGAACATAGAAAAAATTGAGTGGGCCCTACTGAGAGACATCCCAGAGTAGAAAGACATTCAGAGCAACCTCAAACACTCCAGAATCCCCGCTTTCAGTTTGATTGACAAAACTACGCTCTATGATGAGTGGGACTCGTCGCATCACTGAGTGGAACATGAACAAGACAGATGTTTTTTGTGAGCTGGAGAGCAAGACCATCAACTTCATGTCCTACCTAAGGTCGTGGAGTTTATGCCTGCCTGGGGCATCTGTGGAGCGTGTGTTCACATTAATGAACGCAGCATGGACACAGGATAAATCTCGACTCAGTGAAACAGTCATGAAGGCAATGCTTTTCCTTTATCTTAATTTTAGACTGGACTGCTCTGCATTTTATGATAAATTCTTGAAAGAAAAGTGCACACTGAGGAAAAAATGGTGTCAGCAAAAAGTACAAGGTGACAACAGTGACAGATGCACCCTCTATTTCGCATTGATCTGCACCTAGGTAAGGATACGTGAATTTCATTTTTTTTTTTTTTTTTTTTTTTTGCTGGCCTGTTTTCCACAAGCAGGAATCTGGTTACACTATTTTACTGGCAACTGCATTTTAGACAATGTAAACAGTCTTGGAATGAAGATGAACACGAGTAGTTCAAATAGTCACTCAAAAAGGGAAATTTGGTAATCATGTACCCACCCTCATGTTGTATCAAACCAAATATTACTTTCTTTTTCCATGGAACACAAAAGGAGATATTAGGCAAAATGTTAGCCTGTCACCATTCATTTTGATTCTGTCTTTTTTTCCACACAACAAATTAAGGAATTTGTTATGTTACGTTTATATTTGTGTGTATTTGATGGTGTGTGAGATGGGACAATATATCGAATTTCCACATATTTTGAAATTTGCAGCATTGTTTTTTTTGTCCTTGGACTTGAATGACATCAAACATCAAAATCTCTCTATCGCTTTTAACTTTTTAACTGTTTACGGGGTTTGTGCAAGGTCCTTTAAGGTTCTTGAATTAAGCTGAAGTATGTAATTTCTGCAGCACTAGCGCCACTGAATGAAATTGCAAAAATAAACACTCTTTATCCCACTCCAGGCTGATTCAGCAGAGGGTGTCCATTATTACAGGCCGGCCACGCCCTCCTCCTCGTCACAGTGGCCATGTAAACACCTGGTGTTTTAAAAGTTTTTTGAGGAGCGCGTATGTCCGTGGCACAGACCAAATAACAAATGTCATAGGATGGAGCCCAACAACAAAACATTTCTGGGATTACAGTAGGAAAAGCACAAACTCTGTAAACTATACACATTAACACCACTGTAAAATATTGACGGTGCCACACGTTCGCATATATGTGCTGGTACATTGAGGGAATCCTGGAGTTTTATGTGAAGGTAAACTCCACTATTGAAGCACAATTCCGCTGCAGGTTGCAGTAGGTAAGGAAACAAACACGGCAACAACTCTGGAATATCTGGGAATAAAGCGAAGCGACAGATAATAAAATAGTGAAGTCTTCAGATACCATATTTGTTATTTGCACAAGCTTTGTGTAATTACGTTGCTGTAGAGAAAACTGCTTATTTCAAAGCCGCATGTATAAGGGAGGAAATTGTACACCGCTTATACAGTGCATGTTAACCGGAACGCTGCTTTCTGGCAATAACCTGCTTTCTGGTGTCCATGTAAACATAGTGTTTTCAAAGCAGCTTTCTGAATTCACCCCTTGTCTTCTGTTGTTCAAACAGTCATAGCCCCGCCCCAACTCATGCCATTGATTGAGTAATGTTGTTGAGGTGGATCTTAGCAGGTCGATCAAAACCAACAGGAATTTTATAGTGCCACACAGACAGTGTTTTCAAGAAAATTAACCTTTGAATCACTTACTTGAGTTGTCTCTGCATAGTAAATTGGGATTAGGATTTTTATCAAATTTATGGACAATTCACGATTCGAGTTTTCCAACTTTTAAACGTACTCCAACATGATTCAAATTGTATGTTCTTTATTAGAATGCAATCCAATCTGGTTGGAGATATCCAAGTTCTTTTCATTATAGGAAACAATAAAGTCTATCTAGAAGGTTCTCTAGAAACCAATATCTATAAATGATCAAGTTTATCTAGAAAGTACTCATTGTATATCAGACAATTTGCGTGTATATTCATAAACTCCTGCAGATAGAGATGCGCCCCCTAGCGGTTCACGCTGAGCAGCACAGCAATATAAAATAATTTATCATTACAATTCAACTAGCAAAGTTTGTCAAAATGATCGTTTGCCAAATGTTTGCTATAGATGCAATACACTTGGAGTGGTGGATGTTTGATTCTCCCATATATAGCTTATCCATGATTTGAAAAGAAGCACCCATAACGGTCACGTAACTAGCGCTTTTTTATGGGTAAAAAGAAAAGGAGACCGTTCATCAACATGAGCACACTGAGGTCAGTTATGGTCTTAAGCCGGTGTATACCTGCATGATGGACAAAGCTGAGCTACAATCACACTGTGTACAATCATACTGGGAATATTACCACTGTCTTTTATGTCAGTTTCTGTGTTGTTAAACTGTCGCGTTCATGTGGAGCACGTACACACGTGCAGCTGATCAGATTGGGAGTGTCGTTAAGACAAGCGCTGTGAATTCTTTTCTCCCATATTCAGCCTTTGGTGGATTTACAACTTATCTAACTATAGCAATTGCAGTATTTTTTGCAACATTTCGATTTCTCGATTAAATTTTTTTTTTTAAAATTGTGTCAACACAAATTCAAATTAATCTGAAAAGTTTCTATCTCAAAAATGGGGAATGAGGTTTACATGGATGAAAACTGAAAGGTTAATTTTAAAGGTAAATTTAACCAAAAGGTTGTCAGCTCAAACTTGAAAAGAGACAGTCGTTAAAATTATGGTTGTGTGGCTTGGGCCCTTTTTCAAGACAATAAACCTGTTTGCTTCAGGGGGAGTCTCCCTGTAATAAGAGTGTTGTCTACTTTAAGTTGCTTTGCATCAGCAAAATGACAAATAAGTAATAATTAGCAGTCAGTTTGCAACAAAACTCAGTGCACAGTCACTTTTAAAAGCTAATCTTATTCACTTTTGGAACTCTCCAATGGAAGTATTGTCTTGGTGTCTGGTTTCTGACCTCTTGAATATGACTATTGCAAAGGGCGGAAAAGAACATGCACCCTTTTTATATTTATTTCTCTGGTCTTGATTTCTCCTTAAAGGTTTAATAACAAAAAGACCTTTCTGTTTTCTAATTAAAAACCGATTATATTGCAGAAACATTTCAGACGGCTTAATGTTTATTTGCTTTGGTCAGTCATCGGTTTCTGAGCCAGACAACCAGATGAAGTCTTGCAATCGTATTGTCAAACATCAAAACTAAAGCCAAAACGCTTTTCAGCTAAAATCATTATCTTAGAGGTGATCCAATTCTTAATATTGGCTCTGAAAGTTACTTATAGATGACAATTTTGGTTTAGCATTTGTAAAAATTGAGCTCTCTTCTACTCAAATTGAATTTAGGCCATTTATTTGCCTCATCCATATTGTTATTTTAAAACCACATGTAATCTCCAATAACTACTATTAATCGTCTTTTGGCTGTTTCATCAGAAAACACCACCACTGTTTGAGGAATCGTAGCAAACAACAATGAAGTAGCCATGCTGTAATTTGCCATATGGCCCTCAAAAAGACATTTACTGCACTACTTATGCTCTTCTAAGCAAACGTAATAAATAATTAAGATTTTCGTGGCTCTAGGAAGCGTTTCAAACATCTAGATGTGTCTCCTATTTACATAAAGGAATTGTCCAGCCAAAAATGAAAATTCTGTAATTATTTACTCACCCTATAATCACTCCAAACCAGTATGACTTCTTTCAACTGGGATCACAAAAGTAAACCTATGAAAAATCTTCACACAAACTTCCAGAATATCATTGCATCGTTTTGCCATACAATGAAAGTGAATGGTGGCTGAGGCTGCCATTGTGCCAAACATCATTTGGAACAACATGTGGGTGGGTAAATAAAAACAGAATTTTCATTTTTGGGTGATCTATATCCTCAACAAAAGAACGAACCAAAGATTAGTGATAATCTTGTGGAAATGCATTGTTCACCATTCCACTGAACTCAAATGTCTGAATGTTGTAAATTCTGGAATTACGCCTTAAAACTGAGGAAGAGCACTTGCTATGTGATGAGTTGCGCTGTATTGATGGATGATGTACTGGATTTGCAGAAACTTTTTTTTGTTTCTGTTGTCATTATGATTCATACAGTCTTTTAAGAGCCGGGTAAATACTTTACACAGCTTGGTTTGATTGAAACCAGCTCTTAAATTGACTGTGAAACAAGATGGTAATTATCAAAGCAAGACTTGGAATCATAAAAACGGCAAAAAAAACAAAAAAAAAAAAAAACACCACACTTTTGCTTTTTTTGGCCTTAAGACATTCGTTTTTAATAAATACTAACAAATTAATTCAAAAGGTTAAATGCATTTCCGCTCTGCATATCAAACAATACAGCTTTGAAGTTTGTATTATTTGTCTTAAAGGAGTATTCCTTGTCCAATTCAAGTTAAGCTCAATTGACAGCATTTGTGACACTTGATTACCACAAAAAAATATTTTGACTCGTCTGTCCTTTTTTCTTTAAAAAAAGCAAAAATCAAAGTTACAATGAGACACTTACAATAGAAGTGAATGTGGCCAATTTTTGGAGGGTTTAAAAGAGACCTATTATTCCCCTTTTTACAAGATGTAATGTAAGTCTCAGGTGTCCCCAGAATCTGTCTGAAGTTTCAGCTCAAAATACCCCACGGATCATTTATTATACCGTGTTGTAAATGCCTCTTTTTGGGTGGAATCAAAAACACGCTGTTTTTCTTGTGTCTCTTTAAATGCAAATGAGCTGCTGCTCCCCGCCACCAGACATAGCTCTGGTCTCCGTGAATACAAACGGAGACAATGGTAACTTTAGCTGCATTAGCCGTGGAATCAGCTAACAACTTTAAAGCTGGAACACGAACAGTTCAGTTGATACTGATCCATGCTTGTGAATCAGTTTGTTTGAAAATCCTGCTTTATTGACACTCATTCACAAAGCAGTCCGATGTAAAATGATTTGCACAAATATACACATTTTTGTATGTTTTTGCTGCACATTTCCTTCAAAACTTGCCAGGAGTACATGAAGACTCTTTATGTTCACTTTTACAGCCAACAACAGAGCAATTATGATGCTTACGAAGCTGAGACATTATTCTTCACACTGTATCTGCTCCAGCATGGAAGAAAATGGCAGACTGTGTGTAGATCACTTAGGTGAGGAACTATGATAATAGGGTGGAGTCAGTCACCAGTCGTGGGCGAGGCCTACTCTAACGTGATGTCAAAACCATTCATTTTGACACACTGTTTTTGATTAATAGGAATATAAGAAAGAGGAGTGGGTGGACTTTTAATATTGTAGGGTATAGGGCTGGGTAACGAGTTCGACTAATTTGCTTCTAAAAAAAATCGAGTATCAAAAAACGTCTTGTCGTTCGGTACCACATTTTTGATACCTAAGTGGCTAATCTCATTAACGTCAATGATAAGCATGTAGATGTTCCCAAATCTTAAAGTGCCTGTGATTGGCTGTTTTTAGGCATCAAGGAAAAACACTATTTTATGCTGATTACGCCCAGAGACGCGGCTCACATGTGAGGCTGTAGTGTGTATGCATCCCAAACGCCATATATGTAAAAGCTGTGGAAAAGATCAAAAGTTTGGCTACATTTCACCTGGCTCGATGCCAATTGCGACAAGATAATTGCTGCCAAGACCGGCAGCACGACAAATCTGATGAAGCACTAGACAGTGCACGGGATAAACTTAAGAGACGACGGAGCTTCCGGCAACATGCCCACCACACGTCCTCCTCCAAAACTACTGATAAATGCAACGGCGCTATGACTGGGACTCCGACAAGTAAGGTTAACGTTTAGCAAACAAACCAACAAACAAAATCGGCTTGTTGTAACTTGTACTTTTTAAATGAATGTTTCTGTCTGCGGTGACATAGTACTATAAACTGGGACCTAAATATCAGATATTGTTTGGATGTATGGCTATAGATAGCTAGCTAAATCAATGCTAAAAATGCTTTAAAGTTGACAGTAACTGATCAAGTTTAACTCACATTAAACTAGTTATCTTGTTAAACCGTACTTATCCTTAGGGTTGGCTGAATTAACAACAGTTTAGCTTTCTTGTTTGTTTTTTTCCTCTTCACATTAATGTTATAGCTTCTGCCCCTGCCAACCCTGGCATGAGGAGACCAGATGGCTCAGGATATAAGTTTTTTTTTTTAGGTAATGTTTATAATCTTGTTAAAATGTATTTCATAAAATTGGTATCGAAAAAAGTATTGTTTAGGAACTGGTATCACAGTAAAGATATCTGTATCAATATCGTAATTTTTTTGAACGATACCCAGCCCTAGTAGGTGGTTGTGTACACACACTACCGACTCACATTTATGTACAAACATCATGTAATAGTGAATTTTCATTTTAATTTTAAAATCGTTTAAGGGTTTGTTTACATTACATCGTTATGGTAACAAAATTGGCTATAATGTTACACACAAAAGGTTAGTAAGTGATTATCACACTAAAATCATGTTAAAATGTGTATATTTTTTTATATCCTGTGACTATACTTATGAAACAGTGAGTATTTGAAAATTTACGGATTGGCCCCATTCACTTCCATTGTAAGTGCCTCATTGGAACCCAGATATTTCCAAAGGATGTACATGCCAAAAATAAATGTATGTGGAAATCAATATTATGCCACAAATGCTGTCGATTGAGCTGAACTTAAATTGAACCCAGAATATTAATTTAAGCCCAGAAGTAAATCTATGATGTTTATATCATCGTCAAACATCTTTTTCATTATATGTTTTCACGTTATAGTTCCCCGAACTTAAACTTTGAAACACAGCGAAAGACGTTAACTACTTCGCATGTGCTTGCGTTTCCACTCTCCCACGTTTCCGTGTGTGACTGCTCCTATGAGCGGTGTAGGAATTCTTCATTTCTGTAGGCTGTCATTTGCAGTCAAGTTATATTTTTATTTATTTATTACGCAGTATTTGAGCATAGGTGTATGTGTAATTTCAGCATGTTACTTATGTCATGACAAATAGAGGCTAATAAATTGGTCACCCTTTTTGGTGTTTGAATGAACTGATACATAAAACTGATGTCTATGCTAAGGATTTCAAAGTTTAGTGTCTTAGTTTTATTTGGCGTTGTGGTGTGAATTTCCTGACCATTTCCATATGGTCTGCCAGCTAGCCTACACCCAGAGATTATGAAGACAAAATGTTGTTGATGGATGTTAAAGATTGGCTTTTCTAATGATACAGAGAAGAAATGTCACAGTTTGCTTGAAAGGAGTCCACACAGGCTTGAAATGAATCCAACATCTATGCTACCTGGCAGAAAAATAGGATCTACTAATATGGTGTAATTTTTTTGTTTGTCTCCTGTGCCTAGTTTGGATAATTTATGAGCAGGTGATGATTTCCGCGCTGGACTGCAGTCGGGACGATTTGGCCTGGGTGAGTTTTCTTTAAGTAACTTTCTCTCTCACTTTCCCAACGTCATCTCTCACAGGCTACTTTGTCACCCCATTTGGCAAACGTATAATGATTTTTACCCATCCAAAACACATCACTCTGCCTGTTCTATTTGGAAAAACAATTTGCTTAAGATTGAAATCAGGGATGGTGAAAATTAACAAAGGTACTCTGTGGTAGGCTGCACAATTATGATAAAAATCACAATTGTCGATTCCTTTTCACTCTATGTAATTGTGGTTCATTTTGATTAATATAATTGGATTAAAATACTTATTTTGTGTGGCTACACATCTAAAATGAGCTGAGAACTGTGTTCTTGAATTACTTTATTGCTAAATGCTGAACTTCACTTTAGCCCTTTCAGCAGCATAAAAACTAAACTGTTCTTCAAATTATAAATATTATAATTATATGCAATAAATTACCAACAAAAAAAGTCTGTGATTGGTTAAAATGCTCAACTTTTCCAAAAAACACAGCCTGGTCTCATAGAATCATGTTAATATACCTACTAGTATAGTATACCCTACTATACTGTTATTTTTATGTGGCTAATTGTAAGTACTGGTGCAATTTCCTGGTGAAATAAACACTAGAGGCACTACAACAATAATGACTTTTAATCCCTTTCACTTAAATCACCATAAAATATTAGATTATCAATTAATAAACACTTATTTTCACTCACACAATGCTGTCTTATGACTTCAAAGCACTTTCACTATAGCACATAGCTTTTAATCATTGTTACGTTTGCAAGCTTGTTCGAGCGTGATCAAATTGCATGGGAGCTCAAGTGATATAGCATTGCGAGCATTTGAGTCAACTCACCCAAAGTGTCCATGATATGTGCTATGAACCACATAATATAATTTTGCAAAAAAGAAATCAACACACATGTAATTTTCATGAGATACGCCTCAAAAAATAGTTAAATGAAATAAATAAAATGCATATTTCCGACTCAAGTTCAAAGCTGTTGCAAAATGACTGTAAACACACACCTATGATTGCACAATGTATTTTAATGCGCAAAGTTGCTACGTAGCTTGGCAATCGCAAACGGCTTACATTTAGACTTATATCGACATGGTGGAAGAATTGTTTTTTCCGATCTTTATTAAATTTATCTGTTAATTGAACAGTGGGGTCTGTTCCACTCTGTGTTGTGGTGTCCTCCTTATTAATAAATTAAATAACTGTTTTATTGAACAGTAGTGTCTGTTTCATGCGCACACCCTTACCAGTGGTAAAATCACTGTAATGCACAGCCTTTCATGGCTAATTGCTTTATTTTCACGCAACGGTAGCTGACCTAAACGGAATGCTGTACTTGACACTTTGCGTTTAGTTAATTGCAGGAAAACTGTAATTGTAATCTCGTTTATATATTAATTTAAGCATATACAGCCCTAGTCTGGTGTCGGCTGTGAAAAAAAGAAGTTTACTTAATTCCTCCTTGTTGACTTGAGACTCTTAATGTAGTCAGTTTCTGAGGTTCTTAGTAGTGGCTAGAAAAGCAGCGGGAAAAACCGTCTGTGTGCTTAATGGGTCAGATGGGCTAAGCCACAGAGAAAACTTTCCATCCGAACCAGGAAAACATTGGATTTGACAGTAACCATTACATGTCATGAGTGTGTAAAAAAAAAAACTAAACTAAACGGGGCTCAATTCATATCGGAGGGAATGAACTGGTAAAAGTAGAATACTGCCTCTGCTTTTTATAGTAGCTAGTGAAGAATTGTGGGATCCCGTTGTGCAGTGTTTTTAATTCTCACCGATGTCAGTTGCAATTTTTCACATCTTCCCTCACAGCTGTATGGCCGACTTGTTTCACTTTATGGTCAGCAGAAACCTTCGCTGTAATATTGGCATGTCAGACTAGTCACATCACACTTTTTAGAGTAGATCTATAAAGTTTTAAAGCGCTGTGGATAAAAAAAAAATAAGTAGCCTAAATTGTATCACCCTGGACAGATGTGATATAATTTTCTAGTGCGTTGTAAATCCAACAAGCTTTGCATTTTCACTTAAATGCTTTTGCCAAAAACATGTTCCGTCTTTGGCAATTAATCATAACTAATTAATAATAATCGACAAATAATTTTTGACTTGAGTTTCATTTCTTTACATTTGTTTAACTGTTGAATCTCTTTGTATTTTATGTTCTTCCTTTTGGAATTACAACCCTCTATGGACACGTTGAAGTTATGATATCATGAAATTGCCTTTATAATAATGATTAAAATGACTATAATGAGAAACATGACAACAGTTGAAGATGTCTGTCTAGTGCATGTTTATATACAAAAATAATTCTAAATACTCCAGATGAGTCCCTTTTGGTGTTCAGGAATAGTTAGTAGGCCACACTAGGCCTGTCTGTCCTGCTCTCTCTCCGTTTACAAACTGAAGCACCAGTGGGCGGGGCCAAGGGTGCGATGATGTAAAGTACAGTGCATTTGATGTTGTTGCTATTAATTTATGAGCCCCCTAGTGAAGGTGAATTTTTGGAAGTAGAGAACGATCCGTTTTTGCAGCTTGGTTCAATAAATGCTTTTATTGTACTGGAGAGTTGAGTTCTGAAATTTACAGTATTTTTTTATAGTAGAATGTCCTCTTATATTTCATAATATCAAGGAAAATGTGATTCCTCAAGACATGACCCCTTTAAAAATGGATCTAATCTTTGGACACACGTTACACGGAATGAGTCAAAGCAAACTTTACTTGCATAATGTGCATTGACTTGCAAATATTTTTGTACAAGAGCTCGAGTTTTGCTACACTTCTTTTTTTTTACCTTCCAACAGATGTCCAACTTGCACTTACACTGGTCTTTAGCAGTGCTTTAAAACAGAATGCTGAGAATGCAAAATCAGTGTTGACGTAGTTAAATGTGATGTAAATGTAACCATGGCATATCATGGCCCTACATAAGCGATGGTGACATCGTGATCCACAACAACTCATGACACACTGCAGCCAAATAAGTTAGAGTGCGTGTTCATGACACACAGCAGCCAGTGAAAGGATCTCTGTGCTAAAGTACTTCACCGCTACACAACTCAATCACCGGCGAGTGAAATCTGAATATTTACTTTCCAGTGGCTATTAACAGAAATCTTTTAATCGCATAGAGTAGAATTTGTTCACATTTGCAAGTGATTTACTTGCAGTGAATTGGTCTGAATTAATTGTGATTTAATCGACAGTTAATTGTGGCTACGGATAACCACTTTGTATTTTGATTCCTACTGAATCTTATTTTTGTTATTTTAATTATTTCTTTTGGAATGAATTGTGACAAATCAACAATTTTTAGAGACAATTCTGACTTGAGGTTAATTTTCTTGTTTTGTTTGTTTACCTTATCAAACATATTTTCATTATTTTAAATCTTTTGGCAGGGAATCACAATTAATCGACAAATAGTTGTGACTTAAGTTTAATTGCTTTGTATTTTGCTTTGCTCCTGAATCTTATTTATATTATTTGAATTCTTTTTTGGGGAATTAATCATGATTAATCAACAAGTAATCTACAAATAATCATGAATTAAGGTTAACTGCTTTGTTTTATTATTTTATAATAATATTGTTATTATATATTATTATATTTTATATTTAATAAATTCGATTAAAATTTAAAATATTAAAATTATAAAAGGGACTTAAGGTTATCTGCTTTATTTGTTTACCTCATGAATCTTATTTTAGTGAAAATGGATGCTTGTGCCTGTTCACACGTTCATTCCCACTGTTGTTATTTTCTGCGTAGAGTTGTCTACAGGAGCTGAAGAGGCAGTTTCCAGACAGTCACAGAGTCAAGCGATTAGCAGGGATGCGGCTGGAGGCTCTGGAGAGGTAAGATACACCGCAGCACCATCTTAACACCACTCCCTTGGATTAGCTGAAAGGGTGAGGGGTGCTGGGATGTAAGTGGAAGGATGCGTGGGAAGGAAGGTTGTTTATTTTGCAAGCCAGTGTTCCTTCTGCTAAGTGTGAAAGCGAGAGAGCTTTCTTCAGCACTTGATAGTCCTGTTGCTCTTTTGCCTTTGCAAGGAATTCCGAAGATGGATAGTTTTTCTCTGTCTCGCTTTCTTTTGTCTCTCCCTAGTTGGGAAAACAAGGCTGGCCAGACCTGTAAACATGGGCTGTCTCACGAACCCGATATTAGCATAAATTTCTATTGTAATATTCTTGAATATTTTGCTATTTATAACAATACATGTCATGATATATATATATATATATATATATATATATATATTATAGAAAACTTAAAAAAAATAAAATAATGCAAGTTTGTTTGGTAGACTTTTTACACATTTCTATACTTAAACATCTTGTTTATTTAATCATTTATGTGCAATATATTGCAATGAAACAAATTAAATAACAAAAGATTGATTCATTAATACATTTAAAACTTTGTATTGATATTATCTGCTCAATCACTTTTCAATCCAAACCATAATGTAGGCTTCTCTCTTTTTAATTGATTCTGAAGTAAATCATTTATCACACTTTTTTTTTTTTTCTCCACTGGATACTGGAAACCTTTTTGTTGATTGTATACTAGGTATAAATGCATGTTTAATTAAGGTGTTTTTTTAATAATCCAACAGTAACAAAGCTGCTTAGCCGAGTTCCACACCAAAAGTACACAGCTTTTTTAAACTAATTTTATTAAGCTCTTTCTAATTTTCTTTCTAAATGTAAAAAGATTGGAAAACACATTTCCTACCATGTGGCAGCATTTTGCATAACTGCAATGGAAACAAAATACATTTCTATTCTATATGTATATGGTTTTTTTCGGTATATTGCCCAGCCCTACCTTGGGTCTTTGTTTTCTCTCTAATAGTGTTTCTCTCTCTCATTTGAGTGAACAATTTAGCCAGTTGTAAATTGATGTTAATATATAGTGTTTTAGCAGGATTTCAGCTCTATTTCGGTCTGGTCCCCATGTCTTCAGTTAGTTTATCAGTAATGCCAGGGGTTGTTCCATAATTGTGAGTGATTGCTCCTGCACAGTCAGATTAAATAAACTGCAAATTTGGGTCTAATTGCCGTCAGACGCTTGGCCTAAATGAAACTCTCTTCTCTGCTCCCACACAACTAAATTTTACATAAATAGAGTAAGTTAAAGCGGCTGGTGCCATGTGAGATGTGCCAGAGAGTGATTGAGGTCTAATGTGGATGTGAGAGGAGTGGCATTGGAACTCTGTGATAATAGGAACCAGAACTGCTTCTGTTGTTGGTTGTGGGCTGAAACAGGTTTTGATCATAAGGCCTGGGCTTTGGCTGTGTAAGCATTAGCTCTGCAGGTTGTCCTTAATAAAAACAAGCTCCATTTCATCCCGCCACATTTATTCAAGATGACATGTGAAGTGCACTTGTGGCATTGTCCTTCCATTACTCAGAATATGCTATTGGACTTTAGGGGATAGTTCACCAAAAAATGTAAATCCTGTCATCGTTTACTCTCCCTTGTGTTTTTCCAAACCCATATGACTTACTTTCTTCCGTGGAACACAAAACAAGAGGTTAGACAGCATGTTAGTCTTAGTCACCATGCCTTTAAGCGTCATAATTCATAACCTTTTTTTTTAACGCTTGGCACTCTCTCCGACCAGCACGTATGATGTTCTTATGTGCTTTGAGTGTATTTATTTATTTTTTTGCATCTACAACTCTTATGCGTCCTGCCTCGGAATGCCTTTTAAGTGAAAGGCTTAGAAATGATGCCTGATTTGTGGTGGAAGTGCAGGCTGATTTGTTTAGAGGTAAATCAAAGTGCATGCAATCATGTTTGTGGATTACACTCTTTGTGGAGCTAGTAAACCTCTCACAACACTGGCTATTTGAGCTGCGGCTTTAATGACTGTTTATTTCTGCCGCTTAGATACACTGACAAAACCTATTCTCGGTCCCTATAGAAACAAGCCGCTCTGTATACAAAAAGTTGGTTACTGTGAACTTTATTTGATATTCTTACCACCTAATTTTGCATGGTTGGTGTTCCTATTGATTTTTCTAAAACATGATCTTTCTTTTTGCTTGCGAAGGTACGATGATGCCAATAAGCTGTACGACTCAATACTACAAGATGACCCGACTAATACGGTAAGCAAAACAATCTCTTGGAATTGTGGTTGAAGCTTGTTTTAAGCTTAAAAGTATAGTTTACCCAAGAATAAAAAAATCTGTCATCATTTACTCACCCTTATGTTGTTCCAACCCTGTATTACCTGAAATGTTCCTTTAAACACCAAGGAAGATGATATTAGGCAACATGTTAGCCTCAGTCACCATTCAATTTCATTGTATTTCACAACAAAAAGCAATTAAAGTGAATGGTGACTGAGGATAACATTCTGCCTAGCATCTCCTTTTGTGTTCCAAGGAGGAATGCAAGTAAATTATGAAAGAATTCTAATTTTTGGGGTTAAAAAAACAAATCAAAACCTCTAAACACTAAATACTCTTTCCCTTTGATGACCTCAGCCGCTGTCCTAAAAACACACACACACACACACACACACACACACATTTAAATGCAACACAAACGAGTGTGAGGTAACAAAGGGTATTGATTTATGGACTTTGGTTGCATTAAACATGGTGGCAACCTCAGCAAAAATAAATGCTTTGTCTTTTTAAGACAAGGATTTATCGCTCTTCCTATGACCCCATTTTTTTATTTACCTATAACCTTTAGATAACAAAGTATGCGATTTGGTCTTCACTTATTTATTTAAAGATCACTTAGGTATTAAAAGCCCAAATGTACAGTTTAATATTGATTTCTCTTTTCTTGGCGTAACGCAAGCAATCTTTTTTTTTTTTAATTTACTGAATATATATTGAGTTTCAGTCGAGTGGTTTACATTATCCAAGTGCTCTCTGTTTTTCCAATCTTTTCCCGCAATCACCTTAAAACCAATTGTACCTGCCCTTCGTTCTTACATGAGGACATGTAGCCATGCAAGAAAGTAAATGTTTCAAAAGTATTTTCATAACTTTATTTGTTTTGGCATTTCCTTGAAGACTTATAATATGCTTTGTGTGCTGCCTTAACACATGGACTTGCTTAGATGTTTCAAACATTTTTTCAGGGCTGGCAAGGTGTGTGAGATGAAGAGGTTTAAAACATGGAGGCTTAAACCAAAAAGTCAATAAACCTGCAAGAAAGCCCCCGGTGATCATTCTCTGCTTGTTTTCTCCCTGAAACTATCATCGTCTTCTCATGCGAGCAAAGAAAATCACAGCCTGTCCGCTTGTCCCCGCGTGCGTTATATCATTACCATTGGTATTTGTTTAACTATCTGTTACCATTGGACCAAACAGTTCCTATCTGTCTTTCTCCCTCTGAAAATGAGAGCTCTCCTTTGTTTGTTTTTTGTGCATTTCAACCGAAGCACTCTCCCTATTCCCATGATCAAGGTTAAATTGCAAGCACATTTAACGGCATGTAAATGGGAAGTTGAGAAGATCGACATAAATGGATATCATCAAACCAATGAGGTTACAATGCTATTTTTCAAAATCTAGTATTCACATCGCTTTCGCCTCCTGTTAACATCCACAAGACATTAAATACATTTCCCCTCTGGGAAATGTGTTTCCCAGTGTCCTTGTGTTGTCCAAGCTAAACACGTGGCATTAACGTGATTTTGCAAATGTCCCCACAAAAGTGTTGCATTTTGTTTGAACCTTGCCTGCCGTAGTAATGAAAACCATCAGGACAAATATGATATCCTGTTACTAAACACCTGCAGGTAGAAATAATTTGTGAAATACGGTATTTACATGCAGTTCTTGTAAAAACCTCAAGCACAAGCCTGTTGTGAAATCTATCTTGACTTTTTGTTCCAAGGAATGTTCCAGGTTCATTACAAGTTAAGCTCGATCAACAGCATTTGTGGCATAATGTTGATTACCACCAAAAATAATTGACTTGTTTTGTTTTGTATTTTTTAAACAAAGCAAAAATTGCTGTCACAGGAAAGCACTTTCACTGTAAGTGAATGGGACCAGTCCAACACACACTGTTTCTGAAGTAAAGCCATAAGACATAAATATTGTATGTCTTTACGTGATTTTACTGTGATAAAATCAAGGATTTACTGTCGTTATTGCGTTTAGCAGATTAAAGGCTTTACCAGCGTTTCGTCGTCTTGACAAAGTTGTAATATTAGAAGTAACTTTACGCAAACTAGTTTAGTAAGTGAATTTTATCACATTTAAAATAATTTTAACAAGTATAATGTTTAAATTTTGTGGCTGTAATTTTTAAACCGTGTGTATTTTAATGTTTATTGACTGGCCACATTTACTTCCATAGTAAGTGCCTTACTATAACCTTAATTTTTCTCTTTTTTTCAAATTTACGTGGGACGAGTTATTTGTGGCAATCAACATTACACCACAAATGCTGTGGATTGAGCTTAACTTGTCTTGAACCCGGAGCTTAACTTTAATTAACCATTTATGAGGGAAAAACTAAAAAACCTGTACGTGAACAGATGTGCCAAATTACATGTCTCTCTCATGGTTCTGTAAGAGAATCTGTCATTTTTCCAAAATTATAAATGTGAATTGTCATCATCAATATAATGAAATGATCCTCTTACACACAGATCAGAAATAAAAACACTGGAAAATTGTGTCCAACCACGTCTCATTACCTTACCAGTCTCTTTCAGAAACCGACTGCAACCATCATCTCCTAAAGGGTAACATGAATTTGTGAATTATCATTCAGACAGCAGTCATTTTTTGCACCAGGAAGTCTGGGAAATAAAGTGAAATGGGCTGACAGTACGATTGGATTTTTAAAGCTTTGCTTGAGCACAGAAACTCAATGTCATGCTTTGGGATTTTGGAACTGTGATCTTTCAGGACTTGCCTGACTTAACCTTTTTTTAGCTTTGGTGGCTCTCCATGGATTCTAAAATTTAAATAATTTTAATATTTCAATTAAAATATCCTCCATGATCATATCACATTTATTAATTTGCCAGATGCTTTTATCCAAAGCGACTTACAAAAGAGGAATACATTGTAAGTGAATCATCTTAAGGAGACAGTGGTATGAAAAGTGCTGCATTACAAAGTTTCACTAACATCAGAATAGTAGTGTTCATGACAGATTAAAGTACAACAAGTACTTTATTTAGTGACTGGTTAAGTGCTCATGGAAAAGATGTTTCTTGAACTGTATTTTGAAGACAGAAAGTGAGTCAGTTTCACGGATGGAGTTGGGAAGGTCATTCCATCAATGTGGTATGATAAAATCGAAAGTCCGGGAAAGTGTTTTGGTTCCTCTTTGTGTTGGTTCTACAAGGCACCGGTCCGTAGCCGACCACAGGTTTGTGGTGGGAATGTAGCTCTGCAGAAATTATTTTAGGTATACTGGAGCAGATCCAGTGACTGTTCTGTATGCCAGCATCAGAACCTTGAATTTGATATGTGCATCAACTGGCAGCCAGTGAAGAGAGACAAGGAGTGGTGTAACATGTGCTCTCTTTCGTTCATTAAAGACCAGACATGCTGCTGCATTCTAGATCATTTGCAGGGATCTAATTGCACATGCATTGATGCCTGCAATGAGTGTTACAGTAGTCCAGTCTAGTTATGACAAGTGAGTGAAGTTGTGTGGCATGTTCAGAGAGGATGGCTCTTATCTTCCTGATATTCTCGAGTGTAAATCTACATGATCGTACTGTCTTTGAGATGTGGTCTTTGAAATTTAGTTGGGTATCAGTAGTTACCCCCAGATTTCTGACCATTTTGGAAGCCTTCACTGTAGTTGAACCCAGCTGCATGGTGATGATGTGTTCAACAGCAGGGTTGGCTGGAAAGAAAATGAGTTTAGTCTTGTCTTGGTTATGTTCCAGGTGATGTTCCTTCATCCAGTCTGAGATGTCTGCCAAACAGGCAGAAATTCGAGCAGTCACCGTGGTGTCGTTGGGCTTGAAAGACAAGTAGATCTGTGTGTCATCGGTGTAGCAGTGGTAAGAGACGCCATGTGCCTGAATGATGGGTCCCAGTGATGTTGTGTATATAGAGAAGAGAATTGGCCCAAGCTCTGAGCCCTGAGGTACCCCAAAATTCACATCTACAGAAGACCAAAACAGACCATTAGTGTTGCCATCAAGGGCATGTTTTTGGCTTTGAAAATGATCAAGTACCCTTGTGTCATCTTCAACCTCAATGCTCATTGACAGGACATAGTGGGCTTGGTAGGGTGCACCCTTTTACTTGTGGAAATGGTGTATGTGGATACCATGGGAACCACCCTGACACAATTAGCTTCAGCCCAGATTTCTCTGAGGCCCCAAAGGGGATTTGCCTGTTTCCTGATTTTCAAACACCAAGTCACCACCCCATCAAATCCTAATGCGTTTCTTGAATCGGGGGAGGGAATGGAATAAAATGGACCTGTTGTGCAATGTCGGCTAGATCATATTTTCCCACAATCCAACCCTTTTAGGCGGGGTGGCAGAAGTTGTGGTATGGGAGGGATGACCTCATCTAGGTCACCTGTCTGTAAATGTTTGGTTGAATCAAGGCTTATCTGAATGCTGTGTTATTTAACATGTTCAGTGGAATGGGATGAGGGTATGATCCAAGAAAATGGCGGAAAATTGGCGACTACTGTGAGGACTTGTGAGGCATCCCAGCATGCGGAGCTGAGATTGGAAACTGAACTGTTGTAATTATAGGCTGTGGAATAGATGTGGTACCCATTAACCAAAATTGTTGAATCAACAAAAATTGCTCAAGGTTTCTCTGCCATGGTGATGTCAAATTTTTTTTTGAACTCCTAGCCCTTCCATCACTCATAACAGAAAATCTTCCTGGCTCAAAATCTCTATATCTATATCTGTCAGTCTGTGGTCTTCCTTTGCTCACTTAATACAGTGGCCATTTTTAAATACTTAAAGGTAACTTTTTAAAAGCTGTTTAGTTCAACAATGATTGACACAGCAGGCCTGATTCCCTGCATTCAGACTGTAATTCAACAGAACAAGCATGGTTTTGCTTGTGAAACCAATTGAGGTCAATGGGAATCCTCCTGAGGTTGACCCCTAGAATTACATGCAATTGCTATGGAGAACAAGATGGAGTATGTAAAGTTTGAAGACGTAGTTGAAGTTCTTCTATACTGACACTAATTTTTAGTCCAATTACTGTTTCCAATAAAACTGTGATGTATGCCGTTAACACTGGTTACACATTTTTTGATGTTCTAATAAGTTTGTCTTGAATTTGGAATAGATCTGAGCGAAATGGCTACAAAAATTATATGTTGGTATTTTTCAGCCTATTAACGATATTCAAGATATATCTTGTTAATTATGTATTTGCTCTGAAATGGCTCAAAATTGATTTCCATCATTTCACCCAAACAGCCATTGTAGACAAGTAGACTAAATATTTGTTGGTACTGAATGAACTCTATTTAAAAATAATAAAGGCATGTTTTTCACATTTAATATTAAAATATAATACTGAATTATCATTCTTTTGAGGACTAAACTAGTTTGAGATAAAAGTAATATATTTCTGTCTTGGATTATATATGGATATATTTCTTGGATTTTCTTCACCTTCCCTTGGAGCTTTTATTTTGACGCTTAAAGTGTAGCATTAGTGTGTGTTAGTTAGTTAGTTGTGGAATTGGATAATAACTTGTATGCATGAATATGCAAGACTTTTTTTTTTTCCACAATGTATGTGAACTGCTCTAAAGGCACTAAAACACAAGCCCTTGAGCCCTGTGTGTGCACAGAAAAGCACGTAACTTGATCGTTCTGAAGCGCACACAGACTATGTTTATCTGCCTTTTAATCAATGCCTTTTGCAATTTAAATCTATCCGGCGTTCACATATTTGTTTGATGTTGAAGCAATGTAGTGGTGTTACAGAGACCGTTGCGACATTTCATAGACATCTTTCAGGGAGAAGGAAATTTTCTGCATGCTATTCCGTAAAAAAATCAACCAAAAAAATAAATAAACCACTTATAGCACCTTTAATGGCCAAATAAAAAGCACATTAAAATTATTGCAATATTCACGATATTGCCTTATTTGATAATCAAAATCATTGTGATTATATCGTGAATATTCAATATAGTGCCATGTCCTACTTTGGAATTCATACTTTGACTTTGGTCATGTGAACTTTTAAATGTGTATGAATTATTCATGGTCCTAGAATGATATATATATATATATAATTATTTTTTTTTTTTTCTTAAGCCATATATTTGTAGAAATGATGATCATTCAAAATGTTGAGACTGTAGACTTCTCTGTGGATGTTTAAACCAATAACAAGTAATTCTCTAATTGGAGGATCAGTCAGGTCATGTCGGTGTACCACAGCTTTGAGAGTCAGCTCCTCTTCACCCTGTGGGAACGATGGTTGTTTTTGTAATCCCTCGAGGTGGGCTCTCAACGGCAGTCTGACTGCTTGAGAAAGTGAGTCCAGGGGTGATAGAAACAGCCAGATCTTCAGTACAAGAGCCTCTCAGAAATGCTTAAGAAGAAAGAATCATGAAGAGAATGAAAACAAGATCTTGCTTGCTGGCTTTTTGTGGAGAGGAGAAGGGAAAGAAAGGAAAAGATTGTAATGGTTTGGAATAGCTCCATGTCTAATAAAGTTTCGTAAGTCTTTGGTCTACCAGCCTCCAAATGCTTCTATCAGTCCCAAGTGCTTTTAGAGGAAACATAAGGCAGATATGGGGGCAGAGTAAGTGACTTGTCTTCCACCTTGTTCTAAGTACAAAGAAATCAATGTAGAGAAATCAGTTTGTTGGCAGAGAGTATGCATAACCAAAAACATTTGATAGGTTGTACTAATTTGAATTGCTGTTTGATTTGGTTCCATAGTTTCTTTAAATATAAAACTAGTACAATATTCCAAACAGTTGAGGTTGTAGCTGTAGCCTTATTTAACCTGTCATCAATAGCCTTGTAAGTAAGTAAGTACTATCAAACTTGTCTAAAGTAAGGGTTTAGCAGATCATCAAGTCTTTTGCTCATGTATGTGAGTCTGTCTCTGCTTGGAGCAGCCGGTGAAGCAAGTTCGTTTGGCTGCTTTGTTGATGGATAAGTGGATTTGGAGTGGTGGTGGTAGTATCTTAGCGGTTCCAGATTTATGGCCTTTCAAAAATGTAGCAAAACTCAAGAGCTTGTAGATTTTATTTTGAGATCTTTTACAATAAATATTTGTACTTGTGCAATCTGCCCTCACAGACAATAATCAAAAACCCTTTGTTCTGAATTTAAAGTTGCAGACAGATCGTCTGAAATGTGTAAAATGATATTCACAAATACATCGACAGTCAAATTTGTATTTCATATTTACTTTTGTACTTCAACTCATTTCCACAGTACAACCTCAAGTCAGAACTTACAACCTCTCAAGACTGGCACGCCTTGACTTCTGCGATATACTTGTAGCAAAACTCACTTGAGCATTTGTAAATCCAGATGCAAGAGAGGCAGATAGCGAGAGTTGGGTGGGGGGCAGGGCCAATTATGTAGAGACCAATCGCAAGAGATGGAACACTCAATCAAAATGGATCATATTACTTGGGTGATAGATGTCTACTTTATAAATAATTCAGATTAAGTTATAACAAATCTACATAATGCTGCATCGGTAATGGCATATTTATCAATTCAAAATAAATGTATTACTATAGGTCATTTTTAAATGTATTTTATAAGACAGTAATTATTTTGTTAGTTCTAGTTAAAGATCTTTTTAAACATTTATTTGTTTTATCTTCCCGTTCATGCTGATTAGTAGCAAGAATCAAGCAGTAAGACACTGGCGCTTTTTAACACTTTTTAAGATACATAATTGTCTGATCGCAATTATTTTGATTGTGATCATAAGAGATTACCATGATCAATGTGCACTTTGTTTCCAGTGGCATATTGCCATCTAAATAAGGGAATTTTAACTGAATAACGAAAAGTCTTATTTCAAACCAGAATGTTATCATCTTTATATCACAAGGGGTTCCCTTACAATAGTTATGGTAATATTTCAATTCACTTATCTTAGCAATTATGGCTTCAAAGTTTACAATTAACATTTTCTTGCCAATTTGCAACAATGTAATATCAGTTACAGCATGCAAGTAAAATAAGGGAAACATTAACTTTTTTTTTTAAATTGTGGCATAAAGGCTGTAACAGGTAAAGGTTGGGCAAGGAGTAGGTGGGAACTGGCTGAACAATCAACAAACTTTTAATGCATAAATTAACTTAAACAAACAGACACCCATGCAACGCGGCCATGTGCTTCTCTCTCTCAAACTGGCATCTCCAGCTACCCCTTATCTCGCTCTCCCGTTGATTCAACGGCGGCCGTGCTCCATCACTGCCCGGCCACACCCTTCTCATCACAAAGGTATCATTTCTTGATTTTTCAGGGCTTCATTGGTCCCGCCCAACCCCGGCTAGCTGCTCTTTTGCATCTAGATTTACAAGTGCACAAATGAGATTTGCTACAGGTTTGTTGCAGAAGTTGTTGCAAAAGTCAAGCCATGAAGATTTGAAGTTGCAGTGACATATTTGAGAGATTGAGTGCCAATATGTAGTTTTACTGCAAAATGTAATGAAAGTACAAAAGTAAATATGTAATTCAAGTTTGTGTCTGTCATTGTATTTCTGTGAATGTCATATTATGTACATTTATGACTATATTTTTCTGCACCTTTGAATTCAGAACACAGGTTTTTGATTATATACTGCGAGTGCAGATTGCAACATTCAACTTCAAGTTTTCACACCGGTGTTGTGCGTAAATTTCAGCTTAAAAAGGACAAATATTTATTGTTCGGGTTCTCAAATTCAAATCTAAAGGCTCTCGAATATTGCTACTTTTTTAACTTGCACTCTTTGCTCTCCTTTCACCAGCAAGGAAAAAAGAAGCGCTCCTGGAAAAGTCGTTGAAGTCGGCGTAATACTTTCTGATTCATATTGATGAGATTCTAATCCGCCTGAAGGTCACTTCTACATTGGAACAAGGCATGCGTTATTTGTGGCTGATGCAAGCTTAGGCTTCGTAAGTTTGTGAATGCTTTTGGCCCACGGCTCTTTGGCAATGTGCTGTTTTCACCACTTAAATGGCTTGAGTCTTCACTTACCTTCTGCTTAAGTGAGCTGCATCTTCAACTGTCCCTCAGCAGAAAGCTGATGCTTTGTGTGCCAGAATCCACAAGCTTTCTAATCTGATAAAGACATTAATTTTCAGTATCTACTGGTATATTACTTACAACTTTGATACAGTAGTGTCAGTAATAATACTCTTTCAGGGAAATGTTGTATTGGACCATCTGATGATGTAAGGCTGTTTTTACAATGCTGCCTCAGTCTGCCCAATATTTAAGAGTGTAATCTTAATCTTTAATTTAATCTTTAAATGATGAATCAAAGTGTCTGTTTTAAAGTTATATAAGGCTATACCGTATAACCTATACCTATATACATTGTAACAAGTATTTTAAATCATGGATAACTGACAAATGAATGGTGAAGTACATACAACATAAACCATTAGAGCTTTACATAATAGTAATATATCCCGATGTGTACAAATATATAAGTAGTATAAGGGTGAAGGGAGACCGACTCAATTACGTCATTTACCGTGCGTCATGGGAGTGCGCAGCTGCTCTGAGCCATGTTTTACGTTTTTTGTTGCCAGGGGTTCTCTGATTGGTGAATATTTTTCTGATGTACCAAGGGTAATGTAGTTGTTTACTATGAATTCCGCTATCAAATGTGTTTAAAAAAAATTTAAACTATGAAGTTGAGAACGTGGAGGGATGCTTCAACGGAAGCATATGCCATTGATGAACAACCTCTTAGCTCACGGTAGGTCTGTCTTTTAAGATTATAAGTTAGCAATTTGCCTATGGGATAAATTAATGGGATTTTTACTTCTGGAACAAGATTGTTGCACTCTATTGCTGACGTGCTGCAGAGCAACTCCAGCCACTTTATTACTCAACTTGCTGCTGATTGGTCTGCTGTCTGCGCATCATTTAGTATGTTCACTTTGGTGCTTTCAGTTTAAACCTTTTCAAGCCATTGCATCAACGAACACTTCTTGTGAACTCAAGTGGTATAATTCATCTTCTGAAGCAATACAATTACTTTAGGTGAGCAACAACAAAATGCAAGTCCTTATTTACTATAAATCTTGACATCCGGCCTGACTGGAGCACAGTGCATGCTTCAAGATGGTGATTCTTTGACACTACACACAGTTGCCAGGTACTCCATCTCGGTATCATTTTACATCAATGAAATGTTGCATTTTAATTTTCTAGTGTCAACGTTTTGGCGACCTCTGTACATTTTTAAGTATCCCCCCCCCAAAAAAAAGGTAACCCACGACTTTTATCATTTTAATTTGCGTCTTCATTTTCAAAATAGCCTAACTGGGCATGAAAACTGCAAACCTGGCAACAAAATCTAGTCGCCTTAGGCGACTTGGTTTGTTTGCGTTCATATGTTTCATCAGATATCTTGTGAGTTACTGAGTACATCTTAAGAGCACGCACCACTGTGTCTCATGCCTCTTTTCAACCATTCTGTTGTGACGATGAGCTCACCGCATGCAACAACAAATCCAGCGTGAGAGTTGTGAATACATTTTTTTTTTTTCCTATTTTTATACATTTTCAAGAATAATACACACAAACGAACAGATACTGTAAGCACTGCTTATAAATGCTTGACATAATAATGAAATAATACCATATAAAAATGATTGAATGAAAAACACTTTACAGTGTTAAAAGGATGTCTTATCGCTCAGTAAGATAATCAAGAATAGATTTTGAAACCCTCAACCAGGCCTGCAAACAAATGACTCTTTTGAACCTGGTCTTTTTCATGAATCACCCAAAAAGAAATGTGGGTTTGAACACAGGAGCTGAGGTTAGCTGTTTGAATTCAAGTCACATTCTCAGCGAATCAGCCACCAGTGAGTTCACAACTGGGAGTGCAGACTTTTCAAAATAAGAGTCCCATATGTTTTTTGGGGTTTCTTTATAATTAAAAGTCTTCTATGTACCAATTTTTCTTCTGATAATTAGGGCCCAGGCACTGAAATCACAAGGACCTATTGTTCTTCTAAAGATTATTATTATTATTATTATTACTACGCTTCTTTTCAAGGTTTTCTGTACTTTTGATGTACGTAACATGCGTGAAAACTCTTGAAAGTTTGCACACACATCGAAGTCATTGGCTATTATGGCTTGGTAAAGTTGGGGGGGGGGGCATGCAAGGAGGCTCTGTATAACCACCTAGAACATGGGCATGTTTGGGGGGGCTCTGTAGCACATCCCTTTTGAATTACAGTCACCAACTTTGTATTCATATAGATCTCATTAAGCTGGACAACTTTCACACTGACAGTCATAAGCTCTGCCCAACATCGTGCCAAGACTTTGACGATAATACATTTTGAAAGGATTTTTGATATATCGAATGGTGTTTCCATGGCGACGTGATGAAATAATGTAAAAGAAATTGGAATAAGGAAATCTCATATCACATATCTTCTACGTGCATGGTGTGATTTACATCTTTGAAATGTCCATTGTATTTTTACCTGAATTGCTTCAAAATAATTTAGAATAATGTCAAGATGGTGAAGATTTAAAATTCTGAAGGGATTCTTGATATCTTAAATTATGTTGCCATGGCAATGCATTAAATGTCATTCATTTTTATTAATATTATAAAAATATCAATTGAAATGTAAAAATACAAAAAAAAAATCAGCCATACGTCTAACCCAGATCTTAGTGGCAATTACAAGAGATGTCCAATAGAGGGCAGCCAAGCTCCATTGTTGAATGATTCCCAAACACTCTGATTGATGTACTTTTCCACTAACTTCAATATCTCATGACCGACATTAGCGCACATAGAGATGAAGTTATCAATTTTCTTATGTAAAATATTTATTTTAGTGCTTGAATTGATTATCAAGAATTACTTTTTAGCAATTTCCATTTTCAATTCAAAGAACATTTAATATAATCTTTTACTAGCGCTCATCATTGCTGTGCAAATTCAAACGCTGTTGTGGCAGGGCGGTGTCGGGTCGTGATCCTACACACCCGTTCCCGTATTAGGCTAATCAAGAGGGGGATATCGAGAGGGATAAAGGCCGACTGCAGAGGATGGTGCAGGGGAGAGAGCTCATTTACAGACATGTCCGTCGTGTGTTCGTGTCCTTTTGTCCGTTTTTCATTAAAATGTTATTTATATCAAGTCGGTTCTTGCCGCCTCCTTTCCATTGAAAACCTTTTCCCTCTCTTTTAAATTTTACAGTTTTTTTTTTGGGGGGGGGGTACTACACTGCTACAGGAAGTACCCCCCCCCATATTAATTATATCAGAAATCATCAGCATCAGAAAATGGTTTGAGTTTCAGGGCTGAGAAAGAATGTTACAAGTAACATTGCTAACACTGTTCTACATTACAGAGAAAAACGAATCCATAATGATGATCCTTTAAAATATACATTTTACAAGCGCATGCACGAAGCGATCCGCAGCGACACTGGCAAAAGCGGTAATGATTCTAAATGTGTTGCAAAAACCAGCAAGGAGACTGTCTGAACATTTTGTTAATTTTTAGAGAGAAATGCACATTAGGGTTGTGCCGACAGACGATGATCTCTGGGATCGACGATGGTCAGAGTGATTGCCAATAGCTGATGCCTTTGATGTCAAGACGATATTTGGCTCGTTTTCCCATGTTTTAAATTCTTCTTCTTCTTCTTCTCTTGTGAAGGAGGGAGCAAAACAAATGTATTCACACACATGATGTATTTTCCCTGATAACAAAATACACGACCAGTAGAGAATGCACAGATGAAGTAGGTTCTTTGCCAGAGAGATATTGAACACTATTGTAAAGCAATCTTTCAAAAAGTTGAACAACATACATTTTAATTGCACTTATTTTTTTTTTTCCTTAAGGTGCATAGGACACAAGCTTCAGCAAAGTCAACAAATGGATAAAATCCTGAACACTATCCCAGCTTGCAAAAAAGTATCACATTTTATCACGCAACATTTGGGTCACTCGACCTTCATTAGGCATTTACAAACAGCAGCACTAAATTTAAAATGTCATATGATTAATTTATAAATACATATTTTTAGGTTAATAGTTTAATTTAAAGCTGGTTTATGGATAAATAAAAATGGTAAATTAACTTCATTACAATATAATCTTTAGATCTACATATTTTTTTTTTCAATAAATAATCATATTAAATTATATAAACATGTCAAATTAATCAGTTAGCAACATTTTTAAAATTTTTAAATGAAAAATGTATGGATTCTCTGAACTTTTAAATACTCCTAGGTGATTTCATGAGACTGTCACCACATTTAGACAACATTATGACAATTCATCAAAGACGCTAAATTGCAAACAGATTTTTACATATCGAATGGTATTGCCGTGGCGATTCACTGCATTAATGGCTAAAATAGGGAAACGGCAAGTGTCTCATATCTTCTACGTGCGTTGTATGATTTAGATTATAATTGAGTTGTATGGTTTGTCTTGGAGGCTAATCACATGGATGTGGCTATTGTGGGTCATAGCGCCACTAACTGGCAGCAGGAAGTGTGGCACTTACAGACTTTTAAAAAGTTATCTTGCATTTACCCAAATTGCTTAAATTGTTTGGACACTGCTGATGTAAAATTTTTAAGGGATGCTTATATCTTTAATAGTGTTGTCATGGCAACGGTTTAAATGACATGAAGTTGTTGTCAAACTGGAATGGTGGCATATATTATTAATTGTATGATTAGGGTCCAAGTTTACATTAATGTTGAGTTGTTGCTGTGTCCATCATGCATTGTTTTCTGAAAGCCACCGAGTGGAAATGGTCCCATGCTGCTTGGGCCCGTCATTGCTGCTTGTAGCTATATTTATTGATTGGGATTGGAGTAGCACAATAAACTGCTTCTGGGATTTCCTTCAATTTGCACTCTTGTAGTCTGTGTCTGGGACATCCAAAAACTGTAAAGAAAGACTTGGGCAATATTTTGAAACCATTTAAATTATAAATATATGAGATCCAGCTTTTACACTTTGACACAAGTATTACACAAGGTGCAAACATTCATTGATGCTCTAGAAGACGACACACTACTATATGCATACTATATTTTATGTAAATATCTGAAATGTAGATTCTGAAGGGCAGTAATAAATAAAAAATCTTTTATTTCTTAGTTTTATAAATTGAAAAGGGTGTGAACATTTGAGACAAAAGTAGAATGCAAACTTATCTTCTCATCTATATATACTGTATATTAAACCTCCAATTAAAGGGGTTTCAGCTATCTTGTTTCTGAAGAACAAACTGCAATTTTGTGATTTTTGTCAACTAAAATTTGGCTCCTTCATTTTTTTTAAGTCCTGATTATGCTGCATTTTAAGTCCTTTTTGGAGCTTGAAAGGTTTGGATCTTTGTATTGAAATCTTTGTATTCCGCAGAAGAAAGAAAGTCATACGGGTCTGGGATGGCATAAGGATGAGTAAATGTTGAGAGAATTGTTATTTTTGGGTGAACTATCCCTTTAAGTCTAAAGGTGGGATCTAACAAGGTACATAAGATCAAACTATATAGCTCCTTACAGAATTCGTCAGGGTTCCTTACAGATTAGATAGGATTCCAGAGTTAGCTCACACAATTTTGTGATCATTTACACATCCCTTTTTCTTTCACTCTTTGCTCTTTTCTGTTCCTAACAAACACTTGAAACTCTAAAGCCCTAATCCTCTGTTGATGTCAACCCACAGGCAGCAAGAAAGCGCAAGATCTCCATTCTGCGAGCGCAGGGTAAAATCAGTGAAGCCATTCGTGAGCTCAACGAATATCTGGAGCAGTGAGTGTTTCACAAGAGGATTTAGACCCCCCTTTTCTCCTTTCCTCCCCCTCCACTTTTTAATTAAAAGGGGTTTTGCATTTGATGGAGTTGGCCCCCAAGTCTTTCCCTAACCCCTCTTTTGTCCAAAGTGGCCTTTCTGATGAGCTAACTACAACTACTTTGTTTTGCAGGTTTGTGGGAGACCAGGAAGCATGGCATGAGCTGTCAGAACTCTACATCAACGAACATGAGTAATGATTTCTCACCTCATTTAGTTAGTCCGCTCTCTTTTATAACTGCTTAACGTTAAAAGGGTCACTGCTCTGTTGAGAATTCCTGACAATGGTCAAGAAGTTGATAGTTTGGTTAAATGTTAGTGTTTGCAACATTTTAAGAATTAAAAGAATAATCTCTTTTTTTAAGTAAGGGAAGTCAACAAAGTTTCAGATTGACTTTAGCTTATTGTCACACTATGTAGACACAGACATTTTTTCCATAGGACAAGAAACAAGAGGTTAAGAGGCTGCTTGTGTATAGGCCTATGTTAAATGAATGTGTATAGCATTGGTTCTCAACTGGGTTTGCTTTTACAACATTTTATATTGGACATCAAGAGCCAACACAACACAGTACCAAAATTAGTTATCGTGAAAAATGTTAGCCATAATACCGAACATTTAAATTTTACCACAAACTGCATAGGCCAAACAATATGCAAAATTATTAACATGACATACATGTTGGATAGTAAAATTGCCAATTTTTTTTAATGCATAACAACAGCAGAAGTGTGATTTACTGGCCTAATGCAACAAACACTTAAATACTTGGCCAAATATACACTGTTAAAAGAAATCCTGTTGTTTTTACAAAAATAAAAAACTGCCAGCTGTGGTTGCCAGAATAATTATTTAAAAAATACAGTAAAACTTTTTACAGAACACCCTGTAAATTTTACTGTTTAAATCTGTTGTAATTTACATGACAACTGACACACACACACACACACACACACACACATATATATATATATATATATATATATATATATATGTGTGTATATGTATATGTGTGTGTGTGTATAAATGTATGTATGTTAAATCTACAGTAAAAAAGTCAAACTTGATATTAACCATTTGAAACTGTAAAAATCTGCTTTCTACTTACAAGGTATCATTAATCACTGTAAAAATGACAGAAGAGCACATGATGACATGAAGTTCGCCAATAGTGGCTCTTCCAGGAGCAATGGCCAATAAACATGTAGAGACAGTGCTCAACGCCATCATAACACATGTGAAATTTAAATAATGCAGTAAACATTAACTAAACTTCATCAAATAAAAAATTCGATTCAGGATTCATCAGTGTGTCGGTGAAATGTCCAGAAGATTTCCGCAATAAATGTGATGTTTACGAGGGTTATGAGGTCACATTTACCACAAACTTGCAGGTCATTCTCAGGACCTTCCGTTGAAGCTTGATGGTTACTGCAGAGCTGTGGGACACTCCAGAGTAAGGGGCCCTGCTTAAAGCTCAGTGTCTGTTAGTCCCATGGAGTAGGTCCATAATAGGATTTGTTCCTTGAGCCCCCTCTTCAACTCCTGGGATAAGACTGCTCTCCCCTGCTGATATCTCTTTTGCCAGGGGTTACTTTCTGCTAGGCATCAGGATTGTAGGAAAATCACTTTGTTTATGTCTCTTCTACTCCATCCTTCTTTAATTGTTTTGGTCTTATTGTCCACGAGGGGGGCTTGGGGGTTTTAGTGTGTCTGTGAGAGAAAGTTGGTTGTCCTGGTTGGAGGGCACTGGCCATAGGAATGCAGGCGCTTGGTGAGAGAAGCGTTATGAGATACCTTATGGTTTTGTATAAAGGGCTTTATTGCTGTGACAGACAGAGGAAATCCAGGGGTGAGAGGATTATCTGCCTGCTTAGTCTAACTTTTCTAATATCACACCATTCTCTGACAACCCTCTATCTATAGGCGTGTAAATATTTCTCTTGTTCTTTCGTCCTCTTTCTCCTTTTTTCCTTATTTCAGGTCTGTCACAGACTCCCTTTTTTTCTCCTCTTCCGGCAAGGCCCGCATTATCACATCTCTTTCCATGTTGTGGAAAAAAGGGAGAACAGGGAAAAATAAATTCTCTAGAGAATGAGGTGGCACCCATTCTCCCAACCAGTCAAAACAAGTTTAAGAGAAATAAATGACACCCAACCAGCTGATTACGCAGCCTTAAATGGTCCGATATATACACTCAACACATAATAAAAATAGATCACGCTTTTTTGGCAATTTTAACAGCATTTCAGTTCCAATCTTGTTCCAATACTTCTTAACAATTTAGGTTTCTTAACAGTTCAATGAATGATTCCTATGAAAAAGTACAAAACTTTTGCATTAACGGCCCTCAGCAGCCTGTTGCCAAATGAAGAGATTGTTAAATAACAGATTTACTGTATTAGAATTAATATAATTCTTGAAAAAGGTGTTTACACGGACTATTGATTCACTAAACTCACTAAAAAGAACCGGCTCATAACAGTTAATCGTTCAGGAATTTGTTTACATTGCTCCAGCTGTATGCTTCATGCTATAAAAAAGAAAACAAGCGGCTCACAAGAGTCATTCATTCAGGTAACCAGACTACAATTGTTGCACTTTAGGCTCAGAAGTATGCTGCTGAATATGGCTGTATGCGCCTGGTGTTGACTCTGCTAAAAGAGTATCTTAGAGCAGTTGTAGTTTACAGTATGGGCTTGCAGTCCAAAGAGTATACTTTGAAAGGCTAAGTGATCAACCATGCTAGAGATGGAACTACATACAGAATAAACTAAGTATACCCTAGCCTTTACTGTTAATACGCTAATGCAGAACACCATATCAGCACGCCAAAACCCACTCCGAGAAATTGCGTTGTGGGTCTTACAACTAGCTAACTGTACATTTATCCTACTTGTTACATGGCTATTATCCAAATAAATAAATACATTGACAAAAAATATTAATTTGTGTTGAAATTATGTAATTACGTGAGGAGAAAGAAATCGCTGAACAGCTGAATTCCACCTCCAGGTTGCTTTAGAGTTCTGTTGGAGTTTATTTTGTAAATATTTACCATCTAAATGTTCATTATCCAGCTTATTACAAGAATACTTGCTGAATAAATGGAGAAGAAACATTGAGTTAGTTATTTTATTAGCTTACTTGTGGAGTTCACACAGTGATCAGAGAAGTAGGAAAGATTAATCCCAATACCCAGATGAATGGTGTGCAGTTCATCACACAAAAAAATATAAAAGCTTAAAAAAACCCCAATGTAAAATCACTTGACCAAACTGCTTAAATAGTTCAACGTTTGGACCCATCCCTAGTTCTACATTAGTACTGTAGGTTCATCAAGACATCGAGGGCTGGTACAATTGTGTCATGTGATACTCAGGTAGTGCGAGTTGTCTTCAGCAGTAGTGTAGGTTGATGCCTGCCTTGCTTTTTTGTTTCGGTCTCCATCTGTCGCTCTTTCACCCTTTTGCTTTGCTCTGCCGTAGTTTACGCCACGGCAGGAGCACATCTGAAAGTCTTTATGGAGAGGAAATGGTAATTGCTAGCAGCCTTCAAACTTCTGAGTGGCCTGATCTCTCTGGCTCGATCTCTCAACCTCTCTCGCTGTCTGTGTTTCTCACTCACTCATAGTTCTGTTTTAAAAAGTCCCTTGAACATTTTATAAATGGCCAGTTAGGCTCATCATCTCGTGCGAGGCGGTAATGCTAGTGCCATTTTTCCACCCAAAAAAGTATTGTTTGCATCAGATTGCTTTTTCCGCCAGTTGCTAGCCTGATGATTGCTCAAGATTAACATTCACAACTAGATTGGAAGCGGTCCAGCTCTGTTTTACGATTTGATGTGTTGTGATAAATTGATATGTGTGCATGAGCACGTACAACTGGGGGCTTGATGTGTGGACCTCGCATGGGATAAGACAGAAAGCTTGCAAACGGTAGCTGGAAAAGCCATGCAGTTTTGGGGGACTCAACGGTGCTAGAGGCGATAATGAGTCTCTCATCCCTGTCCGCAGGTTTTAGACATATTCGGCTCATTTTTGTGTTGCGGCTTTGCCTGCAATTCTTTGTGAAATCATTTGGTTGTTTGGTGGGAGAAGTGGGAAATGTGAAGGCCCATGTTGTATACTCAGAAAGGAGAAAGCATCCGAGACATGGAACTGTAAACTAGTGTGAGGTCAACAGCTCAGCAATCTGTCGATAGAGGTTTTTGTGGCAGAGCAGAACTACGCACTGCCCCTTTAAGAATCCACCACCACCACCAACTAAAATGGCTTCTCATTAGAGTACCAGGTGTCATCAATAAAGGCAATCTATAAAGGTAACAAGGAAGATGGTTGTAGAGAGAAAAAAGAAACCAGAGAAAAAAAACAAGAGAGATTTGAGACTGGAGTGAGTTGAAGTTTTGGTTTGCCAAGCTGTGAAAGGAGAAAGTAAGTTTGATGCGTTGTACTGTAATGTGGATAAGAAACGTGATTGGAGAAGAGAGGAAACGACAAAGGGACTAATTTGACAAGTGCTCATCAGCAGAGAGTGAGGCTTGGATTTTTCATCACCGTTGTTTGCACTTCTTGAGTGAAAGTGGAGTGGCATGAGTTAATAGGATCTGCAACTGCCGAAGAGCTCCATGGTCAAGGTGTGACGGTAAACATTTAAGGTCTAAAGTGGAAGCGCCAGGTGTTTCCTTGATTCTTCTGACCTACCTTTATTCCTGTTTGTTGGACACTCACTCTGCGTCATGCAGTATTGCCCACAGTCACCGTTCAGGTACATTGCAAACTCTCCGTGAACCAGCTTGCACCTTTCACAAACACTCCTACTGCCTTAACTCTCTCCTACAAACACATACACTTTAATTATTGTTATGTTACATTTGTATTGTTATATTTGTTCTGTTGGGACTTATGTATTTAATTATTTCTGGTATTTTGTTTGTGAGTCTTTGACTCCTTGCCTTTGTTTACTGTTTTATTTGTTATTTAAGTACACTTATGGCTTGATACACTATTTCGTAATTGTTTCATTGCGTGTAATTGGTGGCTTTTAGAGCTATCTGGGGCAATGTATTCATTTTGACAGGCCTAAACCTGTCTGGCACCTGAATTTTTGTAATTTAAAATTAATTTAAATTTAGTACAGGGGCCACCACCGTTACATGTTCTTTCCCTTTATGAGCCTATGGACATATTATTCAGCGTCTAAAAATGCAACGAAGATCTTGCACAATTTTACGCTTGTTCATCTTTGTCTTCTGGAATAGAGAGTATGATGAATCTAGGGAAGCACTGCCACCTCTGTTGCAAATTTGTATTCATAATTTGACCATATGGGTCTTCATACACAGACTTCCATTAACCCCTCATAAAAGCTGATGAAAGGGAAACATTAGAATGTCCTGTTTCTGACTGTAAAGGAGAATAGGGCTGAAACTAACATTTATTAGAATGATTATTCGACTATTCAGGCGAATAATCAGTGATCAATCATTAGCTCTTTACAGACTATTCAGCTTGTGCCCTGACTTAAAAGGTTGTATTAAATGTGCTTTCTAACAATAAAGCAAACAAAATCATCTTTTTAAAAATACATCTAAATGACATTCACTGAATTAAAAAACTTTTTATTAAGTCTAATTCAGTAAAAAACATTCACAGCAAAAAATCCTGTTGTGTTTTTTGTCTTGATTTCCATTTAAAATGGTATAAAAATGTACTTCAAAAGCAACATATATAAGATGTTTAGACTTTCTTAAAGAGACAAATATAAGTGTATTTTATCACTTGGTTATAAGAATGCATATTCATTATTTTTAGTTTTTTCATTTATTACATTTTTATACCCTTTTCCTGTTTGACTATTTGACAATTAAAATTTTTGTCTACATTCTTTTGTTTAGGTAACGCAGACTAAACATTTTAGCCCTAAAGGAGACTTTGCATAAGTAGCCACAAAGCTACTGCGAGAGCGTTTGTGTTTAGGAGAATTATACATGGGTGTATTTGTGATATTTTTGTTCTCTCTTATTGTCTCACTCTTATAGTTATGCAAAAGCTGCTTTTTGTCTCGAAGAGCTGATGATGACAAACCCACACAATCACTTATACTGCGAACAGTATGCTGAGGTATATTGGCCATCCCTGTCTGTCTATCTGTAACTCCTTTGTCCTGTCTCTTTGTCTTTGAGTATGTCCCATTTAGTTGTGATATGATAGAGTGAAAATTGCGACAAGCAATGAGCAGTGCTAAGTGCAGATCTATGCCTTAAGTCATGCACGCAATGTCCATGGGCATGGCTTGGAAGGTTTTTTTTTTTTTTTTTTTTTCATGCAAGCATGCACCAAGTTCTAGGCACAAGTAGGTTTGCAGAAATTAAACAAGCAAAGTAGGGATGGGCTCGAGTAGTCGGACATGGCAGCAACGATCGATCATGAAAACGATAGTGTCTCGCATCATTTGACTTTTCACTTAATTTGAAATCCAGTGACCGTTACCTGACAACTAAACACACAAAGAGGGCGCTTGTTTTTAATTTTGAGATTGATTTACATTGTGGTTTTGAGAGGTAAATTGATTGTCAGAAACGTCTCATCGTAACCAAACTGATACAACACTGCAATGCTATCATTATGAGAATCAAAATAGTGTAATTGACCGTGTTTTGAACACCTGTCTCTGGAAAACATTTGCTAAACACATTTTATCATTTCATGTTATAAATTTGACTCGTTAATGGATATAATTTAATAAAAGTAAATGTTTGTTACTGACTGTAAACCTCCCTGCCCTGTATGAAGTAACATGCACCTGCATCTCGACGAAACGGGAGTTGAAGATTTCTGCGCAAGTTTCCAAGTTAGATATAATATAAAGTCCAAAAAACGTTCATTCCGTTGCACTTTACCCAGTTGAAAGGTGGAAATTCAGAATCTGCGAGTTGAATGGAACGCTTCAAGAATAACTGCAACAAAAACATTGTGGCTTTCCTCACACGAGCGAACAGTTGGGGGGGGGGCACATATGCACCAGGACAGGCGCGTGTGGCAGTGGACTCAACGCGCTAAAGCAACGCATATAGAGCAGACGAGTGTTTCAAACAGCCTGACAGAGCTAGACTGAACCAAGCTAAATGGAACACAATGCAGCATCTTCAAACTGAACTTCAATTTAACACGCATATTAAAAACACAATGGTTATGGCATCTCCTGTTATTTGAAAATAGACGGTTCAGACAGTCACTAAAAAAACTGGTGCATGCTTACAAAGATTACTACGGTAACCTGAAGGAAGAACAGATGTTTGTTGTGAGTTGGACAGCGAATCTTCACATAATGATAAAATATGATGCATTATATTTTGAATCTTTTGTACATTTTGTGTAATTTTATAACAGCTTATAAGAATGAATAGACGATACACTGGAACAACAAGGCACAATGCATCAGCCATAGATGTTTAAAAGACATGTTGTTATATACAGTTATGAACATGTATTCGCCCCTTGAGTACTTGACAAGTACTCTAGTAATTAGTCTGAGTACTTATTAGTGTCTTTGTCTCGAGTAGACAAAATGACCAAAATGCCCATCCCTAGAGTAAAGCAGTTGTGGGCTGGGTCTAGTGCAATTTAATTCTGACGTTCTTCTCTGCCACCGTCTGGGTCCTATTATATATAGCCCTGTTAACCACCAGCAATATAAACAAAGACAGCACATTCATAAGAAATTGGTTATGTAAATGGCCTGTATGCAATGAATAAGAAGAATAGAAATATGGACTTGTGTGGTTCATGTAAGGATTTGTATGCCAAGCATATTTTTATGAAAGTGGCGTTCCTTTTATACTCAAGGAAAATGTGGTACATGTAAGGATTTGCATTTACACTCCGTTAAATTGAAGAGAATTTAGTATTATTAATGATTTTAATCTAGTGATCTCCAACTACTTCCACCAGCCCATGATCGTCATGGGCATAACAAATCATGTTTCACAGTTTCTTTCAGAGTTTGGACATGAACTTTATTACCTCATGCTGGTGGAATCCCCAAATTGCAAACGCAAATACACGTGTTTAGACGTCACGCTGCATCTTAGATGTCTTGGCGCAATTACCCATTTTTCAAGAAATTAGCATATTGTGCTTTAAGCCACTTCATTTACATACAATACACCCCCAGTTTGCGCTCATAAACCCACATATATATATATAACGTGAACACTCCCAACCATGGCCACTTGTGCTTTGCGCTGGTACAAAAATTGCACTTTGAATTAGTGCTCACGAAAATTGTATAAGACACACATGGCACACTTTGCGCACTCAAGAAAATGGAGCCCATTTTGACAGATTCTCGTTTAGCCCTGGCTACAGCAAAATCTAATTTCTCCAAAAGCACAGCCCACATGGCGTTCTATTAAACATTCTATTAAATGTTATGTTAAACAAGGCCAAAAGTTTCTCCACCATTGCACTCTATCATTCGCTGCATCCATCATGTTTTCTGTTCAGTAAATTCGATGTGTTGTCATGTCATGTTTATTTAGATCTCATTTTAGCTTCAAGGGGTGCCCTTGTAATACAAAATCCCCTATCTGTTTCCAGGTGAAGTACACCCAGGGTGGGCTAGAAAACCTTGAGCTGGCCAGGAAGTATTTTGCGCAAGCACTGAAGCTGAACAACAGAAACATGAGGGCCTTGTTCGGTCTTTACATGGTGAGTTGCTCCATGCACCACGGGCTCAGAAAACAGACACCCTTCAACTTTCCTCTTTTATGCCTGTGAATGAATGCAGGGGAGGCTGTAATTGGTTCACGCAGGGGCAATTGAAGTTGATGTTCCCCTCCCTGCATTGGAAAAAACCTTGTCTCGTAATTTTGCTGTAATGTAACCCATCGGTCCTTTGTAGGGCATTTCTATGTTTATGCCAAAGATAAACAAATCTTTGACAATAAAAGAATGGAAGAAAAATGGCCACTCCTCTGTCACATGAGGCTCTGCTGGAGAGGTTCAGGCAATATCTGCGCTGAATAAGCCTTTCATCTGTATTTATTTAAACAGGAAGTTGTCCATTAACACCAATGCATCATTTGTAAGTGACTCCTGACATATGAATACAAACAACTAGCCAGGGGCAGAAGGCCGACAGAGGGTGCACCACAGGGAGCCACACACAGGCACACTGTTCAAACACACACACGCACACACACTTCAGTAGTTCAAACACAGAACCATGACAGTCATCTGCTATCTTTGCATGTGTGAGAAGGCTGGCAGTATTACAAGTAGAAAGTCGGTCAACACAACAAACAAAATGTCCAATCCCCTAAAACAGCAAGACACTGCATGTCTTTCCACAAGTATGTAGTGAACTAGGGATGTTCATATTTTTTTGTTTTACTACTGAAATGCTCAATAGATAATTTAATCGAGCGAAACGGAGCAAGTTCCTTTTGATGCTTTTTTTTATTAATATGTACACTTATACCCTGTCTACACTGAATGCGAGCAATGTCACTCCTCAACGGCTTGAGGCTGTCTACACTGCCATCATTAAATTATTCCTCAAGAGAAAGTGTCCAATTACAAGATATTATTGCGATAAAGCAAGTACTGTCAGTTTTGACCAGTCAAATGATCTCAACAAATGGTCTTTATGTGAGTGTACAATACTTTACTATATGTTTTTTAAAAATACAATTCTACCATTACTATTTCTTAAAAAAAAATTATAATAATCTGTTAGATTCACTTGCGATTTTTGTTTTGTATTTTTTTTAATAAACACAAGAACACGTCCCCTGTATGCACCATCAAATCTGTACAGTCTGTGCAGTGTTTGTTGCTGTCCCAGACTGAAAGTCAACATGTGCAGATGCAAGTTGCCAACCCCAAATTACCAGCCAAAATGCCATTAACAATTTGCATATAGTTGTTACTCAAATCAGTAGTGCAATTTATTGTTTCTCTAAGTACTCAAGTTCTCATGGCCATCCCTATGTGAACAGATTGCCACACACCAAAAAACTACATAAAAATGCAATGCTAGTGACTGATAATCATCCTTAACATGGCTTATTTACTGTATCTCATTTAAACCAGCATTTAGGAGCCTGACAAAAAATGTAATATACGGGATATACACACCAAAATCCAGAAGTCATGAGTTCTGCTGAAGAAACAGAGATGAGGTTAATTAGTGCACAGTTAAACTTTTAGCATATCCATGGGGAAGAGCTTTCATGTGCTAGCAGATGGAGTAAAGACAAAGCATACTCTGCTGAGCGGGTCTAATGGCAATAACTAGGGAAAGATGGAGGATTTGTGGTTGTGGAAGGGAGATCTTTGTGTGGCTGGAGAGCATGATTCACATTGTTCTACACCGTTCACACACCGCCTCCTTGACATTCCCAGGCCTGCCAGAACCACATATCTCTTATCCGAGAGACATCGGGCAGTGTTAAGTGACACCCAGGCTTTTTTTTTTTTTTTTTTTCTTCACTACACAGCCAGGCCCCAAACCCTCACATTTTCCACCCTTTAAAAAAATACCCTCCATTGCCATCAGGGTTTAGACACCCATCCATTATGTGGGCTTTAATTGGGGAGTGGATGGGCATTTATCTCTTGGACACTTTATTGACGCTTTCCAGGAATGGTGATACACTGAAATTTTTGTGTTTCCCCTTAACCAGTGCTCAAATTGGGCTGATACTCACCGGTGTGGAGTATTTCCATTCTGTTCCCAGTACTGGGAATTATTCTTGGGTACCGTCAGCTTTTACACTGCTGTCAGGCTCACAGGTTTTGACTATCAGCGTTTAAGTTTAATGCATATTGTACCTTATTCTGGCAAATAAATGTCCATTTCAGACATGAATGGGGCCGTCTGACTGACATATTAAATCACCAAGCAGTCACGCTTGATTTTGTGTGATGTCAAGTGGTGAGCAATCGAGTGAATTGCACCAAAAGGGATAGTTCTGGATATATATCTCTTTTACTTGCATCTATCAACCACAAACAATATTCATTAATATTTTACACTCTCTTTTGTGTTCTCTCTTTTTCTTATCATCTTCTGCAGTCTGCAAGTCACGTCGCTGCCAGCCCAAAAGTTAGTGCAAAGGTGAAGAAGGACAACGTGAAGTACGCCGCATGGGCCGCCTCTCAGATTAGCAGAGCCTATCAGGTGAGAGGAGTGCATGAATGATTAATAATGCAGTCTGACCATCTGGGTTCTCTGATGCCGGGCACAATCTTTTACACAGACAGTAGGGTACGTCCGCAGACTGGGAGAATGTGCCATGCCTTCATCCTGCTACTGTTCTGAATGCACGTGCCTGGGCAAAGCGGAGCTAATATGTTGACTTAAGCCCACAGGGCCTGGCATTGTGTTACGCAGCTGTTTTCTATGTCTGCATGTTAAAGCGCCACTATTCCCGTCAAGCATAACAGCTGGTGCAAAACACAGGCCTCTAGAGTTAGTAAGGGGAAAATATGCAGTGCGTACACCACAGCTGTAAAGGAAGGGAATAATGATATCAAAAAAGGAAAAAGTGGAGTGCAAATGGTATCACTAAAAAACATTTACACTGTTGCCATGGTACACTGAGCATAAATATAGATTTATTACAAATCTTAACTGCCATCAGGGTAATATCCATTGCTTATTTAAGCATTGACAGTTAAAAATGTAATAAAGGGGTCCTTACTCTTCAAGTGGGGTTGTCATGGGCCACACATAAAGATGCATAACCTTGGAATGTTTCCTGTATGGTTGGAGGAATCTTGTCATGCTTTAGAATGGAGCCCCCTTTCCTTTGACTTGTTGGTTGGTGTCTCGGTTCCTCTAGGGTACATCACAAGACCACTGACTATTAACTTTTTTATTAAACACTGTGGGGTGCCCTAGTCAGGTTTCCATTCAAGTTTTAATTTAGTTTATGCAAAGAATCTTAGTGATCGGCAGTAGATGCTTTATGTCTGGGAGCTACAGTGTCAGTCACAAGACTGTTTTGATGCACATGTAGGAATTTATTCGGTCAATGTGTTTCCATTATAGTTTGTGCAAATGTCTTAAAAATTAAATAATCCACCTCAAGCATTTTGGAAATTGTATTTTCATCTTTGTGCTTGTATCCAGCCTTTTTTTCTTTGCAGTATCCAAGAAAAACCTACAAAACAGAAAGGCAGTTTTCTTTTAACAATTTTGTTTCCAGTTTCTTCTTGTCATTGTTTTCCAAAGTATGCAGTAATGGATGGAATTTTTAATTGCTCCATTTCGGTGGAGAAAGATGGCATTCTAGTGTGGATGAGAGGCGAAAATGTAGTGAAATCAATGCATATTAGCACGAAAATGCTGGACATAGTCGTAGAAAAATGACCGGTTCTAATCAGTGTTACGCACTAGAAGAATTCATGGAAACATGCCATGCTTAAAGGCTATACAAATTGTGCTTTGTTACAATTTAAAATTTCTATTTACAAAAATAATTACCCAATGCCTGTTTCCCACTTTCCAAACATAATGCATAGACCTTTTGGTCTCGTACACTGATGGTGTTTTTAAACTTGGCCATGCTGTAAAAAAATGTTGCCAGGTAACCTAAAAAATGTGCATCATGTGGTAACATTTAAATTAAGTTGATTTTATTTTAGTTACCTGAAAAATTAGGTTGAACCAACAAAAGTAGTTTTTTATGGGCTATAACAAGTAGAAAAATATATTTAAGTAACAATTGCAGGTTACCACTTTTTCCAGTGATGTTTCTGTTGGAATTTCCAGACCACCCAATGATGGCAAACTCCGCAAAAAAAAGAAAGAAAAAGAAACGTCCTCTCACTTTCAATTGCTTTTATTTTCAGCAAACTTAACATGTGTAAATATTGGGTGGCCCTAGCCCTCACCCTCCAACCCAACAGGTCCCAGACATGCTCAATGGAATTGAGATCCGGGCTCTTCGCTGGCCATGGCAGAACACTGACATTCCTGTCTTGCAGGAAATCACACACAGAACGAGCTGAACGGCTCGTGGTGGCATTGTCATGCTGGAGGGTCATATCAGGATGAACCTGCAGGAAGGTTACCACATGAGGGAGGAGGATATCTTCCCTCACGGCACAGTGTTGAGATTGCCTGCAATGACAACAAGCTCAGTCCGATAATGCTGTGACACACAACCCCAGACCATGATGGACCCTCCACCTCCAAATCGATCCCACTCCAGAGTACAGACCTCAGTGTAATGCTCATTCCTTCGATGATAAACAAGAGTCCGAATGTCACCCCTGGTGAGACAAAACCATGACGACTTTGTGAAGAGCACTTTTATGCCAGTCCTGTCTGGTCCAGCGAAGGTGGGTTTGTGCCCATCGGCGACAATGTTGCCATTTATGTCTGTTAAGGACCTGCCTTACAACAGCCCTACAAGCCCTCAGTCCAGCCTCTCTCAGCATATTGTGGACCATCTGAGCACTGATGGAGGGATTGGGTGTTCCTGGTGTAACTGTATGGCAGTTGTTGTTGCCATTCTGTACCTCTCATGCAGGTGTGATATTCAGATGTACCGATCCTGTGCAGGTGTTGTTACACATGGTCTCCCTGTAGTTGCTGTCTTGGTCGTCTCACAGTACGGACATGACAATGTTTTTCCCTGTCCTCATCTCCGTGAATGTGCCTTAGGGATGCTGCATCGAGGCATGAGGACTGCATCCGAATATCACACCTGCGTGAACTTGGCATCTTTCTTTTGGTGTTTTTCAGAGTCAGTAGAAAGGTGTCTTTAGTGTCCTAAGTTTTTATACATGTGACCTTAATTGCCTACCGTCTGTAAGCTGTGCATTTTCATTCATTGATTTCATCCCTTTACAATAAAGATCTGTAAAGTTATTTGGATTTTTACAAAATTGTTTTTAAAATACAGTGTCCTGAAAATGGGACATTTCTTTTTTTGCTGAGTTTATTTGTTCCTTTCATTCGTTCTCTCTTTACACAACCATCCTCTGTATCAAGGGTGGATGCTTTTTCTGGATTCCTCCATCCTGTGATCTGTGTGCCTCAGGAGAGACTTTACTCATGAGAACGTCATTGGTTACGAATGGCAGTCACTTTGACGCTGTGTCCAGACCATCAGGCGTCATAGACCATCAAAAGGCGTCATAGACCATCAAAAGCATCTTGCGTCAAGATTTTTGACAGTGCTCCATTCCTATTCTTGTCATTTGCACCCAGTGATAACTCAAAATAGATCCAAAAAGAGTCCATATGTTATTTGTAACATGAACTGTTATGATTGGTTTAATCATGCAACATTTTGCTTTCAGTGAGGACAGAAAAATTACTTGACTCATGAAACATTCTAGAGTTAGGTCTAAGACGAGGTAACACGTACAATGTTGTCTGTCAAAACAACAAGGATTTCTGCTGTCGACACTTGTGCTTAGAAGTTATTATATATGGTACGTAAATATGTTTTGACACACAAGACAAGTCATAGAATTTGATAGTGATTTTAAAAGAGTATACTGTAAGCCGTAGTGCTGTTCAGAATAAGCCATTTGATCTTAGCCCTGTTTACGGTATACTGTACCTGTTGCATTTTGTCATGCAGCAGGTTGGAAGGTCATAGTAACCTGTTGTATGCCTTTGAAGAACTTCTAAGGTCTTTCAAAGAGAAGTTGAGTCACTCTTTAGCTGAGCAGCTTTGATTGATTAGGTATTTTAGAAAGTTAACTGTGCCTCCTACGGTGTGGTTAGCATACCTTCATTTAAGGATAGTTTAAGTTGCATTTTCTGGCCACAGTAAAGTCCTCAGATGATTTTTAGAATTGAATTTGATAGCATATTCTCTACTCCTCTCTGTCCTTTTCTCCCCTTAGTGCTTTCCGTCTTTTGACTTTGAGCATAAATACATTAACTTCACCCTCCTGTCTCAATATAGAGCTAATAATTCAGCACTGATATCACTCTGCCTCAGCCGCAGTCAAGGCCTGCGTCAGTCCACGTTTGATAATACTCATACAGACGGATGACTCACCCCACTGATGGATTATGGTGCAGCACAGGACTTTTGATGCGTAATGATGATGCCCTCACTCTCAGCAGATGGAGTATGCCAGTGACAGAAATTAAATCTATTCCCTGGATTTAAATTGAAGTAATTTTTTTATTTTTTTATGAGTGCATATAACTATAAAACGTTTACCCATCTTACCCATAAAATTAAATCAACAACAACTCGTATTTTATGTGACAATATGTAGAACTAGCCCTTGAGGAGAATATTAAGAAATGTATTAAATGTTATACATAAAACAACTAATTTATTACCAGGGCCATTTTCTTGCCCCAACATTTTGAATTTTGGGGTTATTTTTGTAACTTTCTATGACATTTTGCCTGAAGCACCCATTAATTATGCATGGGCTATTACCAGGGCCTGAAATTTGGCATGGGGTTGCGCGTACAGTGCACAATTTTAATAATTCCTGCAAGTTCCATGTTCATAGCGTGGGAAATTCCCCACACACTTTTATTTACTTTACAGTGCAGCTGCAAATTATTAAACCAATAGATACAGATGAATAAATCATATTAATAAACCTGTATTTATATCAAACTGTAACTCCAGAAGATGTGCTAGTAAATCCACTCCATCTCTCCCCCCTTATGTGCAGCTGTCAGTTGAGCGCTTCTTGAGTTTTGTGTGAGCACATGCAGTGAGGGAGCTCCTTGTTGATAGTTACTGAACTTAAGATGTTACATAGGTATAAACGTTTCTAAACCTTTTAATTTGACATCCAAATGGCATTATACTGCATCTCCGTTAGCGAGTGACGTGATTAAACCATCGCAAAGTTGTTAACATTGCAAATCTGACGTTGGAGCGATCTATGGTTTTGACGCCTTTCATATCTTGGCGTTCCATCATTAGTCATAATGCATCACATTTGATAAGAAAGGCAGAAATAGCAAAAATGCTTTGTGTACAAGCTGCATGGTGAAGCGAGATGCTTAAACACCTGTTATACATCTCTTGTCTCCATTTCTCCATCCAGAAGAAATTAACGGGGGCTCTGGGCAAAAATGCCCCCTAAATTCAAATATGTTGAAAAATTTAATTTTTTATCTCCCCCCATGAGATTTAGGTGAGTTTGTTGTAAAAATGTTGGATGTCTTAGTGTTACGAGTTTTATTTCCCCCTAAAGTGTGAACCCCCCCATATGAGCTGTGTGTAAGGGGGGAAATTCCCCCTCATTTTCATAAATGAGTTTCAGGCCCTGATTTCTTAATTTCATGCATGAGTAACTGTAATTACCCCGCCAAATGTTATTCATGACTAATGCAGACATTAACGATGGAACAATTGGCATTGAGTCAATGTGTGTACATGCTGAGAAATGCATCAAATGCATGGACTTGTGAACATTGAGTAGTCCTTTGCTCCATTTACAGATGCCCCATTTATAGAACTTTTGCACTCTTTTAAAAATCGGACGTGATGGTATCAATCACTTGGAAGAAACCACACTGCTCAGTTGCACAATAATGTGGGGATTTTGCAAGAATGCTGGGAACGGCAGCCTGGCACTTGGACTACGTATCGGCTCTGTTAATCTTGCGAGAGTTTTCCGGTAAGAAAGCAACATTTGTCTCTCTGTATTTGTACATGTCCAGAGGAACTCGTGAATTATTTGCAAGTACACAGATATGCACTTCCAAGTCCAGAAATTTCACTGCCATGCTCTCTTAGCCATGCTTTGTGTGCCTCTCTCCGTTTACGCAGCGTGTTAACTGGGATAACTTGCCACTCCACCTTCCTGCCACAAGCACACCCACCAGGGTTGCCGGGAAATGACGTGGTGTTTTTTTTTTTTTTTACAGTTAAAAGCTCACAATGTCAGACAAAGTCAGACACGAGCAGATAAGCCCAATTTTTATAATGACAGTGAAATATCGATTGAGAAAATGACACAAGTGTACAGTGCAAAACCATCCAGATGAAGACAGCACTATGCTGCTGCGGAGGTTTAACAATCAGCCATACTGCAAAAGTAACCTAAAAGTGTCAAAATAGGCTTGTGTAGACACGTTCTTGAGGAGAACGTCACTAGGCTTATGCGTATCTCATGTTATAGAGAAATGCTTGACACGTTTGACTTCACTTCGGCAATTGAAAGCTTCTGTGACATTAAATGTTTTAGAAAATTGTCATTGTGTAATAAGCTAACAATTTTTATTTTATTAGTTCTCTGTAAACATTTGATATGTGGCAAATTGCTATTTAACTATTTGGTAGCCTTGCCCTCTGGTTTTTTAGTTTTTGTTTTTTTCAATGGTGTGGAAAAGCCTCAAATGAATTCATGTTTCGTGTTCATGTAACCTAATTGTGTTATTATTGTATCGCATAGTCCATCATGGTACACCAAAAAATAACGCTTAAATGAGATGACTGGATTTTTCCCATTTGTCTGGCAAACTGTATAATTCCTGGCTGGTCTGGGAATGGCTAATAAAAAATTTTTGCAGAAACTCTTTCACCCACAGTTTCTTACGATGGAGATGTTTCCTCTAAAACATTTTGCACAATGAGCTTTTGTAGCTCATCTCTTAAGTTGCTGTGGTGATCTGCATATATTACAGACTTCTGACTAGGGAGGGGAGATGGAGAGTGCAATCTTTAACAGATAATGGATCAGTTTGTGTCAATGGCTGGAGGGACAGATGGAGAAGTGTTTTTGGGCTGATATGGTCAATTTGTCCAGTTTGAGTGAGGCAGAGGGAGTGCTCAGGGTGTCTAAGCTTATGAGTCACACTGGATGTGGCAAGAATGGTGAAATATGCTTGGCCACGGGGACTTTAGGCTAATGGATCTTCGTGAGTGTGTACGTTTGTGACTCATTAGGATGTAGTAACCCCCTTCAATGCACTTACTTTCATGGGGTGAACAAGGAGATCGGAGACCTGCAATGGCATCTCAGTTACTAGTGCAGGATAGGCCATGGGTCAAAGATCTGGAATTAAACACATAAATCCTTCACAATCTCAGAAATGGGCTGAAGTTTTTTTTTTTTTTATGAATGCAGCTCCTGCAAGGCTGGAACATAAACATAAATGCTTGTCTTTTGCCATTAGCATGTTATTGAGTTTGATGCACCACAATGTTTGTGTTAAAATGTAATACGTACAAAAACATTGTAATTGGAATTATGTCCTTTCATCAATCCCCATCTCTCTATTTCTCTTAGATGGCTGGCCGTGGGAAGAAAGAGAACAAATGCTCAGTGAAGGCAGTTGAAGAAATGTTAGAGTCCATGCAGATCACCATGTCCTAAACCTCAGTTCTGTCCCCCCTTCCCCCAATCTCTGTCGCCACAACACCATGGCAGCTCTCCCTGCTCATTACAGTACACCACCACCCACAGACCAGACCACCCAACCACCCCAGCATAAACTCTCTGTATCAGTACATCCGTATTTGTATTGTTCCAAGTCTTTGGTTGGGCTTCAAACACCCCCAGCGATTCCACACATTTTCTCGATTTAACCTCCAGCACTCCTTTTATTAATTTATTATGAGAATATTGTTGGGTTTTTGGGAGGAAATAAAGTCTTGAGATGGAATTGTGCATACAAGGAACATCAATGTTTTTTAATGTTTTTAGTTCTGTCAGTTCTTGTGGTTTGTAAGGGACCTCAAGGTGAGTGAAGTATGAGTGAAATTTAAAGTAGAATGGCCTAGACTAAAACTATGCTAACTGTATGTGCAACAAAACAACATGACTAATCTGTCACTTGACAAAATAAAGGACTGCAGGATTTTTTTGACCAACCATACCAATGCTTTGTGTCTTATGTTTATAAAAAGTGCTTAGTGTTGGGTTGATTGGGGTAATCAAATATGACTGGGATGGAAGTGGGTGTACAAGTTAAACATAATGTTTCATTATGTTTTTAGTTCTCAGTTCTTCTAACAGTACTTGTAGTTTAATCCATTGCTGTTTTCTGTTTCTGATAGTCATTCTTTTCCAAAGTTTGCTGTTATGTTGAGCGTTTTTTAAAGTTTCAGTTTTCTGTGGTGGAAAACGCCTTTCTTGTGGGGATGAAAGCTGTATACGTAGCAAAATCAATGCGTTTTAAAATGAAAACATAAGTGTGGATGTAGCCTCTGATTGATGATGATAATAATAATTCCTTATATAGTGCTTTTCTAGTGACTCGAAGCACTTTACATAGTGTTGGGGGAATGCCCTCAACCACCACCAGTGTGCAGTATTCACCTGGCAGCATCCACTATGGCAGCCATAGTGCATTAGTATGCCCACCACACATAAGCCATTGGGGAGAGTACACTTTTCTAGCCTATTCATATGTACATAGGTTGCAGACTCCATTTTTTTCAAATTTCGTTATGTTGTTGCTCTAAAATGCTTTAAAAAAAAAAAAAAAAACATCAATCTACACTCCATACCACATGATGACAAAGCAAAATCCAGACTTCTGATAACTGCAAATTTATTAAAAAGATAAAACTAGGGGTTCTGGGTAGCTCGGCGAGTGTTGACGCTGATTACCAACCCTGGAGTTTCGAGTTCGATCCAGGGTGTGCTGAGTGACTCCAGCCACGTCTCCCAAGCAACCAAAGTGGCCTAGTTGTTAGGGAGGATTATGTCATATGGGGTAACCTCCTCGTGGTCGCATTTTAGTGATTCTGTCTCTAATTGGGGTGCATGGTAAGTTGTGTGTGGATCGCGGACAATTGCATGAGCCTCCACATGCTGTGAGTCTCATGCACAGTGAGCCACGTGATAAGATGTGTGGATTGAATGTGTCTGAAGTGGAGGCAACTAAGACTTGTCCTCAGACACCCGGATTGAGACGAGTAACCGTGCCACGACGAGGACCTAGTAAGTAGTGGGAATTGGGCATGCCAATTTAGGGAGAAAAGGGGATAAAATAATAAAAACTGATATCACATAGACATAAGTATTCAGACCCTTAACTTAGTACTTGGTTGAAGCACCTTTGGCAGCAGTTACAGCCTCAAGTCTTTTGGGGTATGATGCGACAAGCTTTGCACACCTGGATTTGGGGATTTTATCCCATTCTCTGAAGATTCTCTCAAGCTCTGTCAGGTTGGATGGGGACCGTTGGTGGACAGCCATTTGCTGGTCCCTCCAGTGATGTTCGATTGGGTTCAAGTCTGGGCTCTGGTTGGGCCACTCAAGGACATTCACAGAGTTGTCCCTAAGCCACTCTTGCATTGCCTTGGTTGTGTCATTGTCATAGGGTCATTATCCTGTTGAAAGGTGAACTTTCATCACAGTCTGAGGCCCTGAGCACTCTAAACCATGTTTTTATTACGGACACAGGGCACCAGTCTAAAACAATTATTAAGGAGCCATTGGCTCCTAAACAAACATTTAGGAGTCAAATGGCTATTTTAGTTGCCACATTGCATAATTGCTTGATTTAGATCAAGATCAAAAACAAGATGAAAAGCTAAAGAAAAGACAGCTGATAGCTCATTATTCGGGTGATTTGATATACAGTGATCAACCACTGAATTAAAACCTCCATCCTAATATTGTGTTGGTTCCCCTTGTGTCACCAAAACGGCACAAACCTGCATTTCAGAATCGCATTCTGAGATGCTACTCTTCTCACTACAATTGTACAGAGTGATTCTCTGAGTTAGCATAGACTTTGTTAGTTCGAACCAGTCTGGCCATTCTCTGTTGACCTCTCTCATCAACAAGGCGTTTCTGTCCGCAGAACTGCCCCTCACTGCATGCCCATTGTTGGTGCCAGATGGGCTGGTTTGAGTATTTCTGTAACTGATCTCCTGGGATTTTCATGCACAACAGTCTTTATAGAATTTCCTCAGAATAGTGTCAAAAACAAAACAAAAAAACATCAAGTGAACTACAGTTCTGTGGACGGAAATATCTTAGTCTTTGTTTACTATGACTAGATGGCCAAGACACAAATACTACAAGAGCGCAAATTGAATTAAATCCCAGATGCAGTTTATTGTGCTACTCCAATTCCAATCAATAATAACCAAGAGAAAAAAAAGATTTGGTACATAACATGGGACTTTAATTATAAACAAACTCAAAATCCACATGGGACAACTATTTTTAAATGTCTGCACTCTCAGCTGTTAACTCACTGATGGCTGATTCGCTGAGAAAGTGACTTGAATTCAAACTGCTATCCTGAGCTCCTGATTTCAAACAAGCTCTAGTCAGGTGATTCATAAAGGCCCAGTACAAAAGAGTCATTTGTTCATGAATTGGACTTCATTGTTCACGCCGTGTTTGTTGCGTGCAGCCAGCGAACTTATGTCATCAACAGAATGGGTGAGAAGTGGCACGAGAGGCATTAGCTCTAACTCACAAGATGATATCTGATGAAACCACATATGAAAGCATACATCCCGACTGTCACCAATGGCGACTAGATTTTAAATTATCGCAATTATTTATTTTTGGTCGCAGTCTGGAGCCGTGGCATATCTCTGTATTTTGCTGCTTTCCGCTTTCCTTCAACCCTGACCAGTCCCTGCCACTGAAAAACACCCCCACAACATGATGCTACCACCACCATTCTTCACCATTTGGATTGCATTGCACAGGTAATGAGCGGTGACTGGTTTCCTCCAGACATGACACATGGAATTGAGGCCAAACAGTTAAATCTTTATTTCATCAGACCAGAGAATCTTGTTTCTTACTGTTTGAGTTTTTTTTTTTTATGTGTCTTGCACCGAAGGGAGGCTTCTGTCCGGCCACCCTGCAATAAGGCTCAGATCTGTGGAGGGTTGCCGTGATGGTTGTCCTTCTGAAAGTTCCTTCCATCTCAACACACGATCTCTGGAGCTCAACCAGAGTGACCATTGGGTTCTTGGTCATCTCTCTTTCCAAGGCCCTTCTCCGTTATGCCAGGCAGCCAGCTGTAGGAAGAGTCCTGGTTGTTCCAAACTTCCATTTAAAATTTACGGAGGCCACTGTGCTCTTGGGAATCTTCAATGCAGCCAATTTTTTTTATATATAGCCTTCCCCAGATCTGTGGCTCGACACAATCCTGTCTCTGAGGTCTGCAGGCACTTCCTTTGACCTCATGGCTTGGGTTTTGCTCTGATATGCATTTTCAGCAGTGAGACCTTATGTAGACAGGTGTGTGCCTTTCCAAATCATGCCCAATGAATTTAATTTGCCAGAGATGGACTCCAATCAAAAATGTCTCAAAGATGATCCAGTGAAATGGGATGCACCCGAGCTAGATTTTAAGTGTCATAGCAAAGGGTCTGAATACATATGTCAATGTGATATAAGTTTTTTATTTTTTTTATTTTATTTTTTTAGATATAAAGTAATCAAAAATCTGGGATTTGCTTTGTCATTATGGGTATGGAGTGTGCATTGAAAAAAATAAAGCATTTTATAAGTATGCATCAAAAAAAAAAAAAAAAAATGAAGGGGTCTGAATACTATATGAATGCTGTGTGTGTGCGTGTATGTATGTATGTATGTATGTATGTATGTATTTGTGTGTGTGTGTGTGTGTGTGTATACATGTGTATAAAGCACCAAGATGCACTTTTGGTTTCGCTCATACGTATGTATGTATGTATGTATACAGGTGCTGGTCATGTAATTAGAATATCAACAAAAAGTTGATTTATTTCAGTAATTCCATTCAAAAAGTGAAACTTGGATATGATATTAATTCATTACACACAGACTGATATATTTCAAATGTTTATTTCATTTAATTGTGATGATTAAAACTGACAATTAATGAAAATCCCAAATTCAGTATCTCCGAAAATTAGAATATTACTTAAGACTAATACAAAAAAAGGATTTTTAGAAATGTTGGCCAACTGAAAAGTATGAACATGAAAAGTATGAGCATGTACAGCACTCAATACTTAGTTGGGGCTCCTTTTGCCTGAATTACTGCATCAATGCGGCGTGGCATGGAGTCGATCAGTCTGTGGCACTGCTCAGGTGTTATGAGAGCCCAGGTTGCTCTGATAGTGGCCTTCAGCTCTTCTGCATTGTTGGGTCTGGCGTATCGCATCTTCCTCTTCACAATACCCCATAGATTTTCTATAGGGTTAAGGTCAGGCGAGTTTGCTGGCCAATTAAGAACAGGGATACCATGGTCCTTAAACCAGGTACTGGTAGCTTTGGCACTGTGTGCAGGTGCCAAGTCCTGTTGGAAAATTAAATCTGCACCTCCATAAAATTGGTCAGCAGCAGGAAGCATGAAGTGCTCTAAAACTTCCTGGTAGACGGCTGCGTTGACCTTGGACCTCAGAAAACACAGTGGACCAACACCAGCAGATTACATGGCACCCCAAACCATCACTGACTGTGGAAACTTTACACTGGACTTCAAGCAACGTGGATTCTGTGCCTCTCTGTTCCTCCAGACTCTGGGACCTTGATTTCCAAAGGAAATGCAAAATGTACTTTCATCAGAGAACATAACCTTGGACCACTCAGCAGCAGTCCAGTCCTTTTTGTCTTTAGCCCAGGCGAGATGCTTCTGACGCTGTGTCTTGTTCAAGAGTGGCTTGACACAAGGAATGCGACAGCTGAAACGCATGTCTTGCATACATCTGTGCGTGGTGGTTCTTGAAGCACTGACTCTAGCTGCAGTCCACTCTTTGTGAATCTCCCCCACATTTTTGAATGGGTTTTGTTTCACAATCCTCTCCAGGGTGCGGTTATTCCTATTGCTTGTACACTTTTTTCTAACACATCTTTTTCTTCCCTTCACCTCTCTATTAATGTGCTTAGACACAGAGCTCTGTGAACAGCCAGCCTCTTTAGCAATGACCTTTTGTGTCTTGCCCTCCTTGTGCAAGATGTCAATGGTCGTCTTTTGGACAGCTGTCAAGTCAGCAGTCTTCCCCATGATTGTGTAGCCTACAGAACTAGACTGAGAGACCATTTAAAGGCCTTTGCAGGTGTTTCGAGTTAATTAGCTGATTAGAGTGTGGCACAAGTTGTCTTCAATATTGAACCTTTTCACAATATTCAAATTTTCTGAGATATTGATTTTGGGGTTTTCATTAGTTGTCAGTTATAATCATCAAAATTAAAAGGAATGAACACTTGAAATATATCAATCTGTGTGGAATGAATGTATACATTATACAAGTTTCACTTTTTGAATGGAATTACTGAAATAAATCAACTTTTTGATGATATTCTAATTATATGACCAGCACCTGTATATGTGCATATATGTATGCACATATATGCACATATACAGGTGCATATATGTGCATACATATATGTATGTGTATATATATATATATATATATATATATATATATATATATGTATATATATATATATATATATATATATATGTATGTATGTATGTATATGTGTGTGTGTGTGTATATATATATATATATATATATATATATATATATACACACACACACACATATACATACATACATACATACATACATACACAAATATATACACTCACCTAAAGGATTATTAGGAACACCATACTAATACTGTGTTTGACCCCCTTTCGCCTTCAGAACTGCCTTAATTCAACGTGGCATTGATTCAACAAGGTGCTGAAAGCATTCTTTAGAAATGTTGGCCCATATTGATAGGATAGCATCTTGCAGTTGATGGAGATTTGTGGGATGCACATCCAGGGCACGAAGCTCCCGTTCCACCACATCCCAAAGATGCTCTATTGGGTTGAGATCTGGTGACTGTGGGGGCCATTTTAGTACAGTGAACTCATTGTCATGTTCAAGAAACCAATTTGAAATGATTCGAGCTTTGTGACATGGTGCATTATCCTGCTGGAAGTAGCCATCAGCGGATGGGTACATGGTGGCCATAAAGGGATGGACATGGTCAGAAACAATGCTCAGGTAGGCCGTGGCATTTAAACGATGCCCAATTGGCACTAAGGGGCCTAAAGTGTGCCAAGAAAACATCCCCCACACCATTACACCACCAGCCAAATTGAACAAGTGTTCCTAATAATCCTTTAGGTGAGTGTATATATATATGTATATATATATTGTGATGTTGTTACAAGGATATGCTGAATGCAACACTCAAGGATTTCGTGATTGACCCCAACAACTGGGAAGCAAACACGCAGTATTGCAACACCTGGAGGACTGCTGTAAAATCAGGAGCCACCAACTTTGAAGCCAGGTGGACAAGAAAAATGACAAAAAAGAAAAGGAGGAACCCGAAACCCAATCGCCACTGCTGCTGCACCACTTCCGGTTTGCCCCCACTGCAACCGTACATTCAGAGCACGCATTGGGCTGGTCGGGCACTTGCGGGTTCACCAACGACCAGTGTGTGTGTGTGTGTGTGTGTGTATATATATATATATATATATATATATATATATATATATATATATATACAGTATATATATCTTGAGGAACTTCTCGTAAAGAGTAGGCGTGTAAACCCGTTGTCCTGGACAGATTTGCCCATTGGCTTCTATCCATTATGGCTTCCTAATAATCCCTTATATATATGACAAAAAAGAAAAGGAGGAACCCGAAACCCAATCGCCACTGCTGCTGCACCACTTCCGGTTTGCCCCCACTGCAACCGTACATTCAGAGCACGCATTGGGGTAGTCGGGCACTTGCGGGTTCACCAACGACCAGTGTGTGTGTGTGTGTGTGTGTGTATATATATATATATAAGGGATTATTAGGAAGCCATAACCATCCAACCATCTGACTTGACCAACCATCCCAACTCTTTGGTGTCTTTATTTATCAATTATCTGTTCCATGCAAAGACGTCCAAGGATAATTTCTTCTGTCTTGCTTTCCATTTTCTAATGTTTTAGATAGTAATTTTCAAATCGCCCACATGCTCTTGCTGTCTGGAAGATCATCTCCTCACCGCACAGCCCTATAGCTAATGAGAACAGTGGTTAAGAGCCCACCGCTCTAACCTGCTATGCATATCAGACCACCCTTGCACCCACTGAGCATGTCTGTATGATACTAGCAATAAAGAGGATAATAATCACTATTACTATGGTCATATAATGTGCCCTCAGAAAGTTAAAGATGTGATAAAGCTCTGGCTTCACGCTTCCCCACAAGTGACTACAGGGATCTGCTGAAACGTTTAGGAGGAATAAATATTCCCATTTAAAAGAAGGCCTAGCAGCAGGCAGTCTCTCAATTGGTCAATTTAACTGGGACTTGTGCCCCTCAATTACAGAAACACCATCAGGAAAGCGACACCAGAAATGAAAACGAATGCACTTTCAATGCATAAATCCAGATTACGTTTCTAAAGAGGGAAAGATTTAGCGATGTTGTGAAACAAAGGTCTGGTTTACTAACGGTCATGTCGCTTTGGGACTAAATTAGCGTATTTTCTCACTCACCCATGCAGAGTCGGCTGCTACTTCCATTTATTTTGTTTATTAAGTCGTGGGAATTGTCTCATAATTTCACATGCAGGCTGGTGGAAAAGTTGAGCATTGACTTTATTGCCTGTACCCCCCTCCCCCCATGTACTGACTCTGACACTTGATGTTAAGAGCTTGGAAGCCTAAAGTGGGAGCAGTGAAAGTAATTTACTCATCAGTTTTAATACTTTGGTCAGTGGATGTGTGTGTTTAATTTTGCATTCCACACGAGCAGAACTGACGAAAGTCCAGGTACCACGAAGGGAGACTGACAGAGCAGTTATTTACAGCAACCTCTGCATTGAATTGTAGCTTTATGAGGATCCATCAAGGATGGTTAATTTGAGAAAGAATATAATTTACATGTGGATGCCCTGTCTCCCAGGCAGCTAGGGATGGAAGTAAATGCCCTGTCTTGTAAAGGTCATTAGAGGCTTGTAAGTGGTCTGTAAAAGAACATGTCAGTCACTTTGATGTGTGAATGATGTGCACGAACCTGAAAACCAAGCTTCAGCTTGACGCAACAGTGCCCTCTGTAGTCAGGAGGGTGTTTTTTGGTATCCCCTAGTCTTTCCAGTTTCAGGACTATCAAAAAACTGTTATATTTGTTCTTAAAAAGGTCAACTTTTTAGAAAAAGAGGAAGTGGAACATTAATCCATCTCACATTCCCTCAAATCCCTTGTTTGAAAAGAACAGAATTTGCCAAGGCACGTAGGTGCACCTCGAGACATGCTAATTTAACATTCAAAATTTGTACATGTAGCCACTAATGGAATTTACGGGAATGTGTGTACAACATTGTCATTCATCATCAACTTGCATACAGCAGAAACGACAACATCTGATTTAGTAGCCTTGCAATCACAGCTTTAATTTCTGTGGTGAGGCTTATAAAGATGGAAAATCAGTTGAACCAGGCTAATATCTATGCCAAAAACATCAGACAGCTGGAGTATTTAAAGGCTATGCCATCTAGGTTGAAGACAAGGAGACTTGCCTGCTGTGCATTACACACTTAAGCTCCTGTGGACCCACCCCAGGTGATGAAACGGTGAAGGTATTTATCATCTGTAATCCATACACTCAGCACATTAGAAGACAAATGGAGATCTTCACATGTAGAAAGTGACAAAATGATCACTGGGAGTATAAGAAGGTGAGGGAAGAGGGAGTCTCCCCATGATTCCCCAGAGATTTCCCAGGGTGGCTGGTACTGTATGATAATAGAAATGTGGCTCCCCCCTAGCACATCTGACTTTTTCCTCTCTGGTTTAGGGAAGATGCAGGGAGGACTGAAGATGAATGAGATGCGATAATCCTGCCTAGTCATATCATGATGCATTATGCAGAGGAAAAACAATGTTTTGCTACCAAATGGGGTGTGTCTTCAAATTTCATTTCTGGCAATGGGATCAAGGACGGAGCAACCGGGACACAATCTGTGTGTGTGTGTGTGTGTGTGTATATTTTATGTACACAAGTAATGATGCTCCCCATTCAAAGATAACTTTTAAAGGGATAGTTCATCCAAAATTGAAATTCTTTCATTGTTTCCTCACTCCATGTTGTTCCAAACCATGGTTTGAAATTTAGGATTGCTCAGGGCAAAAAATGCCCTCTGAATTCAAAATATGGGGGTATTTAATGCCCTAGTCTGTTTTTTATTTGTAACAGAATAGAGATCTTAGAGATATAAACTGATGTTGATTTAAAGAAATGTTCCGGGTTCAATGCAAATTAAGCTTGTTGAGTGACACAATGTTTTTTATTTCAACCCAGAATATTCTTTAAATCTTAGGGTAAGAGGTAATAAATTCTCAACCTTGAAAATTTGTATTAGCGAATCGATTAAATTGAATTCTTTGGCATAAGTGGATGAGCCACTGTTTATGTTTGTTTTAAATGGTTGGAAAATATTTATGAAGAATAGACTGAAATTCAAATCTTTAATCACTGATAACCTTCCTTCAGTGAGCTGTTAACTGCTGTTCATTGTTTTGTTGAACTTGAACATGTTTCATGAATCATTCATACCAGTTTTGTGAACTGGAACAGCTGAATTGGACATATTTAATTCTCTCATGAATGTGCCACAGAAAATTTTAGCAGATTTGATGATGATTTCAGTGATGACTTGGGTCAGAAAACTTGTAATATACACTGAGTCATTGATTATGCCTAATATGCTGTTGGTCCTCCACGTGCCGCCTGAGCTGCCAAAGTATGGACTCTGTCCTGTGGTATCTGGCATTAGCAGCAGATCCTTCAAGTCCTGTAAGTTGCGAGGTGGAGCCAGCATGGATCAGACGTGTTGGTCTGGCACATCCCACAGATGCTCAATTGGACTGAGATCTGGGGAATTTGGAGGCCAGGGCAACACCTTGAAGTCTTCATCATGTTCCTCAAACCATTCCCGAACAATGTGTGCAGTGTGGCAGGGTGCATTATCCTGCTGAAAGAGGCAACTGCCATCATGGAATACTATTGCCATGAAGGGGTGTTCCTGGTCTGCAACAATGTTTAGGAAGCTGGCACGTGTCAAACTGATGTCCACATGAATGGTCGGACCAAGGATTTCCTGGCAGAACATTGCCTGGAGCATCACGCTCCCACCACCTATATGTCATCTACCCACAGTGCATACTGGTGCCATCACTTCCCCAGGTAAATGTTGCACACATACACTGCTGTCCACATGATGTAAAAGAAAACATGACTCATCGGACCAGGCGACCTACTTCCACTGTTTCAAGGTCCAGTTCCGATGCCTGCATGTCCATTGTGGGTGCTTTCGATGGTGGACCATCATGGCCACTCTGACTGGTCTGTGGCTATGCAGCCCCATATGCAGTGGAGTGTGATGCACTGTGTGTTGTGACACATTCCTGCCATAACCATTATTACCATTTCACCTTCTGTCGGTTCGGACCAGACGGGATAGCATTCGTTGCCCTCGTGCAACGATGAGCCTTGGGCTCCCAACACCCTGTTGCCGGTTTGTGATTTGTCCCTCCTCAGACCACTTTTGGTAGGTACTCACCACTGCTGACCGGGAGCACCCCACAAGCCTTGCCGTTTCAGAGATGCTCTGACCCAGTCGTCTGGCCATAACAATTTGGCACCTGTCAAAGTTGCTCAGGTCTTTACTCCAGCCCATTTATTCTGCATTCAACATGTCTACTATGAGAACTGATTGTTCTCTTACCATCTAATCTACCCAGACTTTGACATGTGGCCTTGCTAGGCGATAATCAACGTTACTCACTTCACCTATGAGTGGTCATAATGTTTTGGCTCATCAGTGTAGACATATGGACCACTTTTATGGTGCTTTGTTGTTACTTGAGAGCTTGACAGCCGCAGTCTTCATGTACTTCAATTATATGAAAGAAGAGGACATTCACCTAAAAATTTAGCTTTTGTGTTCCATGGACATTATAAGGAGGTAAATAAATAATTTTTGGTGAACTAGTTCTTTCTGCAAAATTAATTAGGAGGATGCAAAGAATGCTCTCAGTCCTAGATAAAACCACATGTAATGTAATATTCAACACCAAAAAACAATCAGACGTGGTTGGCAGAAATGCATCAATTGGGCGTACTCTTGAAAAACAGCAGCCTTGGGTGAACCATTTGGGAGGATGCTAGAACACGCCACTGAGAAATGTTCAACTTGATATGTACATTAAATAAATCTGAAAAGTTTGGAGAAATCTCAGATTGCGGTTTTTCCTGTCTTATATTCATGTGCAATTTTTTTCCCCTGTACCTAGGCAAAGTGTTTATCCCTTTGTCTCTTTCTGGCTATGTGGATGTTTTTCCACTACAAAAAAAAAAAAAAGAAAGAAAAAAAGAAGCAAATAAATAAGGAAAATGTTCTCCGACCACAGCAGTTCCTGTGGCCTTCTGTCCCTCTCTCTTTCCCTCTGGTTGGAATGAGTCCACTAGGTTCTTTGATATTCAACATGGAAACTCTATATACAGACAGCAAGACGTCAGCATCCATCAAAATACTTTTGAGCTTTTATAAAGCTGTGGATCAAAGCATATTTTAAATTGAAAATGTGTTGATGACAAAATCAGTGCCATTAAGGTCCATATATGAGATTGCGTACAGGCAAATATTATTGCACCTTACGGCTTAAGTTCCACATGCTCCTAACTTATAAAACCATATGCTTTGCTATCTGACCAATTTCTTAATGCATAGAAACCTACGTCGACTCACTTAACATCCCTGATATCTGTCTTTTGGATGCTTTAAGTAAAATGCACTGTTTCCAGGAACAATGTGTTTTTGTAGGTAATGATCCTCCAAGTACAGTGCTAGCCATGAAAAACAGCCCAAAGGTTGTTTTTAACAGATGGTTGTTCTATGAATTTACCCTTCATTTACTGAACTGTCCAAGCATTTGTGCAATACCAGACCATATTGACTACTGGGTAAAAGAGTTATTTTCAGACGTTATTGATTTAGAATGGCTATCGCAAGAGGCAATTTTACGCTCTGGTAAAGACAGACAGATGTGCATTGCTTTTCAAATGCCAGCGTAATATAAATATACATCCCATTTTTCAAAATGCAAGTCTCTCGACTCCATTTTGGTCAAAGACTATTTGCTTTAGTCATTTTAGTCTTTCTGGAGGATATAGCGCATTGCTACATCAAGTTTAATGATACATTTTTAAAATAAAATTTTCAGTGTGTACTTGTGAAGCAAGTGTTGGGCCACATATACTCAGATATGAGCCAAAGGCAGGCCTAAATACAGTCATAAAGCCTGACTGAGGCCTACATCCAGCCTGAAAACAACTGCACCAAAATCAAATAAAGTGATTCCAAAACTGTCTACAGATCCCATGAGGCCTTGCACAAGGATCAAACTCTCAACTCCTATTGGATGAGGTGCATAAGAGAACACGTCCCTCAACCATGATGTCATGGGTAGTATAAAAACCTCTGAGATCTTTCTGTGTATGCTTCCAGCGACAGTATGTGATGCATATAGATGCAGCTCTGCTGCTCCCAGGTGTAGCCTCGTTGTCCAAGGAAGTAACGTACATACCTGAAACTTTGGCCATACGATATCCATCTTGCTGGACGATTTGAGATTTCTTCGCGTTCCACCGAGCATGCTAATAGATCTGAAGGAGACGGCAGAGCAATCCACATCTTCACCCTTTTGCATGTAGAAGTGAAGAAGATTTATTTTCACACTGCTGAGAATCAGCTGCGTACCACCTGCCAACAGAGTGAGGAAACAGCCTCCCGTCAACACCCGAGCTTTGAGGAACCAAGTTGGAGTCAAGTGACGGACGAACACACATTTTAATGCTATTCATGTAAGAGTTTTACATTTGGGCAGAGATGGATTATTATAGTGTGTTATTCTTGTGTATTAAGATTATTGCTTTTACAGTTTATGGACCACTGAGTCTGCCCATTGCTGCTATTAATACTCAAGGTATTACTGTAATGCACTGTTACCACAAATTAGATTTGCTGTGTTGTTGTCCAACCATGTTGGATTGTTTGTGTATATCCACCATCACGGGGGGAGACCGGCACACTGAGTTTATCCATTAAAGATCCAAAGGCCACAGCGGATGGATTACGAGCCGTTTACCGCTTCTACATTTTATGCATTTGGCAGACGCTTTTATCCAAAGCGACTTACAGAGCCCTTATTACAGAAACAATTCCCCTGGAGCAACCTGGAGTTAAGTGCCTTGCTCAAGGACACAATGGTGGTGGCTGTGGGGATCGAACCGACAACCTTCTGCTTAGTTGTTTAGTGTTTTAGCCCACTACGCCACCACCACTCCATCGCTTCTCTGTGAAACTAAGGATTGCTTTCTCTCCCATGATCGTGAAAACCGGCTTCGATGCCGTCGCTCTGTTCTCTCTCTCTGGTATTAACAGCATACAAACGTGACCCCTCACAAACATACCCACACACACAGTTGGGACGTAGATAAGTTGGCGATAATTCTCAGCTTTGTCCCCAAGTTATCGTACAAGTGAAGAAGCGCTAAACGGGCAGATGCCATTAACAAGTCTTTCTCCGCCCACAATCTCTGACCGGAAAGCTTGCGTGAAGTACTCTCCACGAGAGCCACACACACACAGCCACAGACAATGTATTATAGGCTTATTTGTTACCATATCTAATCATGTTACTGTTTAGTTTGTAGTTGAAAGTCGGAAGTTTATTGACTGCATTGTAGTGATTATTAATTGATATTACTGAATAAGTAAACTTTGTTATACTTTAAAGAGAAGTGTTTTGGCTTTGCATGCACTCATGTCAAAGGCTGGCAGGGGATGGCAGTGCTCGGATTCAAGCCTTCATTGTTTTCCTTTTGAACGTCGATGTTCTCCAGATGTCGACTGTCCTAAGAGAACAATCCTATAGTGAGACTGCTATACTGTCTGGTTATTAGTCCCTGATTCCAGGGTGGTGCCCCGGAAATATTAATCCTTATTAATATTCTATTGATTTTGATTATCTTAGATAATAGTTAAAATTCTGTTGAATTTGATAATAGATGGCTATCTTTGATGTTTGTTGATTTGAAGGATTAAAAAGCTAACATTGATTCTAATCAATGTTCTATTGATTTTAATAATAATTATCTTTGATAATTATTAATTATTGCTAATAACCAAACACGCTCCTGAGTGAAGCACCCAACACAATGCTATTCAAAGTTTAGCATTTCATGAGAAAACATTCAGAGTGGGAAACAGCATTTTGATAAAATTTTGCAGAGATTAACAGAGCCAATCTTATTGTTTATATTCATGAAGAATGCATTAGCCCAAAGTTGAATGTTTTCCCCTCTTAACCAACAACTGGCAAATTATACACAGTGGTTTTGCCTTAAAAATAATTCATATAGTTATGTGATGGAAATAAAAATTCTACGATGTGTTTGGTTTTTGAGTTTAAGTTAGGGCCAGATTAATCAAAGCAAATTTTACCACAGACATATGAGAACAAATCAAAGTGCTTTGCAATATTTACATTTGACAAGTAACATGTGGTTTAATCCACCACCTTGTGTATGAAGTCAAACTCATATTTTCTGCCAGACCTGTCAGTTTTTATGACAGAGTTGTACCTCAAAAGTTGTAAATTAAACAGAATCTATTAGTTTGTACCGTACTTTAAAAGCTTCTCACTTTCAGCTACATATGTACTCATGAACAGATTTTTGAACAGCTTGTTTTTTGCATATTTGTGCTATAGCAGCAAGTACAAAAGTCTGCCACAGCACATGACATGTGTCATAGTATGGGAGGGGAACAGAAAGGCACACTCCCAATATCAAATCCCAATTTTCAGACAGTTATTCTGTCACGCCTAGTCCTTTGAGACTGTAAAGTGCTGTAGTCTAGATAATATTTTGGGTTCAAATGGAAGTGTCTTATCCCAGTAGAGGCCTTCCCCCCCAAAAAGAGCCACTTACAGAGCTACTGCGATGAATGCAGTGGGGGAATATGTGGTCAATTTAGAATCAAGTCTGTTTTAAAATTAAAAGTTTCATTAAGAACATTTCAACAAAGTTTTCAAACAAAATTTCAGTAACTAAAAAAGTTAGTTAAAGCCTATATGAATCTAGGGTAGGTGCTCAAAATATGTATTTTTTTCATCAATTAAAACGAGGCTGAGTGGGATACATTTGCACTGTACTGCACTGTTTAATATATTTTTGTGAATTGCTAAAAATACATTCCGAAAGAAATCCATTTGGAAAAAGCCCCAGAAAACACATGTTGTGATAAGATGTGATCAAGAACATTTAGAAAATTCAACCCATTGAACACCAGCGAACCTATATAGAATAAGTGGCTATAGAAAATGGATGGATTAATGGATGGAGCCCACCGAACATAATGTACTTCTAAATCTTGAAAAAAAATCTTATGGCGTCTACCCCAAGGTTCATCTGGCGCCAAACAAATGTTTGTGAATAAGTCACGCTCACGTAAACATGACATAAGTATGCTGCTTGATCACTTTTCATTACCATGACAAAATTAGTGTTACATGTTACACCACTCTTTGTCTCTCTCCACTGGCTGCCGGTTCATGGACATATTAAATTCAAGGCCCTGATGCTGGCATACAGAACAGTCACTGGGTCTGCTACAGCATACCTAAAAACATTTATGCAGAGCTACGTTCCCACCAGAAGCCTGCGGTCGGCTAAGGAACATCGCCTTGTTGTACCAAAACAAAGAGGCACCAAAACACTTTTCCGGACTTTCAGTTTTATCATACCACATTGGTGGAATGACCTCCCCAACTCAATCCGTGAAGCTGACTCACTCTCTATCTTCAAAAAACGGCTAAAAACACATCTTTTCCAAGAGTATCTAACCAGTCACTAAAAAAAAAAAAACTAACAATTCTTGTTGCAAAAAATCGGTTTTGTATACTATTCTGATGATAGTGAAACTTTGTAGTATGGCACTTTTCGTACCACTGTCTCCTTATGTTTTTCCTCTTTTGTAAGTCGCTTTGGATAAAAGCATCTGCCAAATGAATAAATGTAGTGTAAGTACTGTAAAAAAAAGATGTAAAATCATTCAGGTGTTGTTGTAAACAGAAACACCTAAACCTAACCTGACAGTCGTGACGTCATGTAAAAAAAAAAAAATACAAAAAAATAAATAAATAAGAATTATATATATATGACAGCTACCTCAACAGTTAAAAGTAGCTAAACCAGACTGATCTCACTATGAATTTGTGACAGTAGGTTTAAAGTTTTCAGCTAAAATTGGTGTGTGCTTAGTGAATTTTGAACCACTGCCCCAATGGACGAGGCAGGAAGTGTTTGAACATATGTGCATGCATGAGCTCCAGTTTCTGGGTGAAGAGCCAGAGCGACGCCAAAGGTGTGTTGTTTTTTACAGTATGTGATGTACAGTGAAGAGGAATCCATATTTTACCATACACCCTAACCCTAAATTTAACTTTCACTGGAGTAAAAATGTTATGTAAACGAATCACAGCAATCATTGATTGGGTGAATGTGATTATTTCCTGGTTTCTACTTGGGACCAGAAGCTGTGGCTGACACAACACGCTATTAGTAGCACTAAATGATTATGTAATTTGAATTGATGCAAAAATTTCTGATGGGAGATACCGCTTGTCAGTAACTCTGTAGGTCAGGGGTCGATGTCAGGGTACTGGAACATTCGGTAGCAACATGTCGAGTTCATGTGATCATTTTGGTATAATTCACACACTGAAAATAATCAACAAACAAGAAGATAGATATTCACAGTATGTTGACTTTGTATGAGAGAAAAATTATATCATAAATGGAAGAGAAATAGAAAGGGGCAACTTCTATTTTCCCCGATGCCCTTGTAGTTTTGTGAATATCGTTCAGGTTAAGGCATGTTGAGTTGATACAAGATGTTCGTGTAGAGTTTCAGAAAACACCAACTCTGTACTCGCACTAACTTCTTCAAAAGCATTTCACTCTGCTCCTCATTTCTTTTTTCAAAACAATAATGTCTTTCAGCTCAAGAACAAAGGAGTCTTAGATGTGTGCCAGGCCGAATCATAATGGCAGCTATTGAAGGTGGGAGGAATTTCACGACATTTCCCTCCTTTGATGGGGACACTTCCTCTGCTTGGTTTGGATATCTTGTGAAAGTCAATCTCTCTCTGTGTGTTGCACATGTGCACACATTCATGCCTTCACACATCTAGCTGTGACTCTGCAGTATAAATTTGCTCTGTAAATCAGTGGATCTCAATGCTTTTGAAGGGATGGCTACCAATATAATTTGCATGATTATCAGCTTTACAGTTTTTGCCGGTCATGCAAGTTTGTGTGCACCCAACAGTACTATTTGTAAAACCAGGTGCATCAAGAAACTCTTTCCACTAAAATGTACTTTTGACAGATAGAACCTATGACAAATATCTTTAAAACTATGTAAACATTTAGATACTTGTAATTTGACCTTGAACTTAATAAACATACAATTTAGTATAAAGTGTTACCATTTATACTTACCAACCTCAAAATCCAATACCAACATTTTTCATAAAATGTCAAACTGTTCACACAAAACTGGCAAGCACTAACCAATAAGTTTCCCTACTGTTAAAAGACTTCCTGGGGTCAGGGTGCACCAACACATGGAGAAAAAAAAGATCAGATTTACAAACATTCTAAATAATAAACATCTCAAAGACATTTTACATTTATGCATTTGGCAGACGCTTTTATCCAAAGTGACTTACAGTGCACTTATTACAGGGACAATCCCCCCGGAGCAACCTGGAGTTAAGTGCCTTGCTCAAGGGCACAATGGTGGTGGCCGCGGGGTTCGAACCAGCTACCTTCTGATTAGCAGCCCTGTGCTCTAGCCCTGTGCTCTAGCCACTACGCCACCACCACTATTAACATATTTCTTGTAGACACATTGCAGATGAGCAAACAACATTAAAAATATGTCTTCCAGATGTATTCTAATTGAGCACTTTATTAGTAACACTATACCAATTCTGGGTAGGCTTTAACTTTGCTCTCAAATCATCCTCAATTCTTCGTGGCATGGATTCCACAAAATATTGGAAACATTCCTTTGAGATTCTGGTCCATGTTAACATGATTGATTCATGCAATTTCTGCAGATTTATCAGCTGCACATTCTTGCTATGAATCTCCCACTCTACCACATCCCAAAAGGTATTCTATTGGATTCAGATCCGGTAACTAAGAAGGCCACTGAAGAACAGTGAACTCAATGCCATGTTCATGAAACCAGTTTGAGAAGACTTTTGCTTTGTGACACGTCTTCTGCTGTTGTAGCCCATCCACCTCAAGGTTCAACATGTTGTGCATTCTGAGATGCTATTCTGCTCACTACAATCAATTTGAACCAGTCTAGCCATTCTCTGTTGACCTCTCTCATCAACAAGTCATTACTGGCCGCAGAACTGCTGCTCACTGGATGTTTTTGGCACCATTCTGAGAAAACTCTAGAGACTGTTGTGTGTGAAAATCCACAATCAGCAGTTACAGAACTACTCAAACCAGCCCGTCTGGCACCAACAATCATGCCATGGTCTAAATCACCAAGATCAAAATGTTACCCATTCTGATGGTTGATATGAACACTAACTGAATCTCCTGACCTGTATCTGCGTGATTTTATGCATTGCTGCAACATGATTGGTGGATTAGGTACACATAAATAGGTAGGCGAACAGGTTCCTAATAAAGTGCTCAGTGAGTGGAAACACATCAAATAGATGTCTCCCTGATAGCACACGTACATCAACCAGAATGAATTAATTTTTTTCTCTCCACTAACTAAACATTTATTGAGCTTTAATTCCTTTGGCTTGCTCACTGGAGGCTTAAAGACAGAGACATTAAGGCTTGATTTTAAATAAAACTTTCCCCCAGCCGTTCACTGAGGACATAACAGTATTATTTCCTGTATAAAAGCTTTGAAACAATGTGTATTGTGAAAAAAAACTATACAAATGTACATATTTGTTAGGGTTTTGCAGAGAATCAGAGGCTCAGAACCGAAACGTAGAGCAAGTCCAAGGCAGAGCTGAATGATGTGGGGCTGGGGCAGACGAATTGTGACCAGGAAAGACAGACAAGATCAGGTAAAGGGAACAGGATGAACTGGCTCTGGACGGACGGACGGACACACATACAAAACAGGTTAAATGAGACAGATTAAGTAATAATGGGCAAACAAGGAGGAATGGTATGAGACTGAGAGACACGCGGCAACACAGAAACAAAAACAAAGTGCTCCCACAAGACACAAACACCCGAATGGCATGAGCACTTCACCATGACAATAAGGCAATATACACTACCGTTCAAAAGTTTGGGGTCACTTACTCATTCTTTATTTATTTATTTATTTCACATTTTAGAATAATAGTAGTCAGCAAAACTATGGAATAATAGAAATGGAAATATGGGAATTATTTTGTGACCAAAAAATCCAAAATAAATCCAAAACTATGTAATATTTTAGCATCTTCAAAGTAGTCACCCTTTGCCTAGATTTTGCAGACATGTACTCGTGACATTTTCTCAACCAACTTCTTGAGGAATCACCCCGGGATGCTTTTTAAACAGTATTGAAGGAGTTCCCATCTATGTTGGGCACTTATTGGCTTCTTTTCTTCATATTTTGATCCAAGTCATCCATTTCAAAAACTTTTTTTTTTTTTAGGAAATTTTAGATTTGTAATTAAATAAATGTATATGTTTTGGCAGAATAATATTTTGTCTACAAAGTTAATTTCAAACTTTTAAGCATACACCTTCAGATCAAAAGATTTTTAAGATCATGAGAAACATTTCAGACAAGTGACCCCAAACTTTTGAACGGTAGTGTACGTTCATGACAACCAACAGACGAGAGAATATGTAGAAATGCCAAACAAAGAATTGCCATGCATTCCCACACTAGACAAAGCCTGAGCGTACGTCACAAGACAAGTGGCACGCGATGCACGCAACAGGTGACAAAACGAGACAGGACACCTGTGTGAGAGTTCGGCCACACAAACACGACACCTCAGACCAAAGTGACCGAACCTCAACACAGCGTGAAGACAGCTCAATTTTGTAGATATTTCTTCTTCTTTTAATACTATTCAGCCACTTGTTTTAGCAAAAAAATGTATTTCAAATGTTAAACTGGAGGTTAAGATAGTTGGGTGGCTATTAGACTTTTTAACTGACAGAACGCAGAGAGTCAGGGTAAACAACACTTTTGCCAGACATTCTTACAACGTCCAAGGGCTCACCGCAAGGATGTGTTCTTTCACTCTTGCTCTACATTTTGTATACTAATGACTGTGTGAGCAAATACACATTTGCAGATGACACTGTTGTGGTTAATTTATTGACTATGGATGAGACATGTCATGGTCCAGTGTTTAATGATTTTATGAGATGGTGTGACAATGACTTTTTGCAAGTAAATGTACAGAATACTAAATATATTGTAATTGATTTAGATTTAACCCTATTGTCCAGCAACCAACAAACATAAAAGGTCAAATGGTGGAATGGGCTAGTAGTTACAAGTACCTTGGAACTATCAGACAACAAGCTGAGTTTTGATGTCCATACTGAGGCATTATGCAAGAAAGGCCAGCAGCGTTGTCTACGGAGGCTCTCTACTTTTAATATCTGTAGGACTCTTATAAGCATGTATTATAAATCTTACATCGAATCTGTACTTTGCTTTTTTATCTGCTGTTGGTATGGCAATTTACATTTTAAACAGTGGAACACACTGAAATGTATTGTCATTCAATGTGGTAAGATCATAGGTTTTAAGCAGACTGAATTATCAAATATTTTTTCAACTGTTTGTTATACAGAAAGCCAGGGCCATTCTTGGACATCCCAAGCCCCCACTGTTTCATGAATTCATAGTGCTTCCTTCTGTTATTCGTTATAGTATGCCTAGACTTAAAGGTAGTTGGTATAGGAATTTCTTTATCCCCACTGCTGTAAGGCTTTTAAACTTGTAAGGTGTTTTTATGTTGTGTTTTGATGTTAGTTTCATTTTATGTAATGACTGTTTTAGTGGATTTGTATTTTATGTTTAAAATTGTATGTATTTAAAATTGTCCCTTGGGCTTATAATAAAGCTTGACTTGACCCAGGCTGGCAATGCAATGGCGCACCAGTGTTCGCGAGAGACAGACATAAAGTATTTTTCGGGATGCGGACACTCATGCTCCATGTTCTGTTCTTGACGTGAGTGCATTGCGTTTATTGTCATCTTGGTGGCATGCACTCACATCAAGAAAAGAACATGGATCATGAGTGTCCGGATGCCGACATAGACTGAAACCGAACCAAACAGGGAAGTCAGGATCGAGACACCATGCTTCAGACATGAAACAAGACGGACTGAAGAGCACAGGGCAGGGAAATAAAAACCAAAGACGAGCGGTTCACATGAAGACAGACAACGAAAAACAAGACAGACCTAGGATGATTTCATGGTCCTGTCACTCGGTCTGTCTGGGTTTTTGTGTGACAGGACTGTGACACATATTGTTGAGGGTGCATTTGAGAATAGTTTTGTTTCAAACAGATGACATCAGATTTTATCTTTCCATGTGAGCGCAGCGTAGTTCTAGCAGGAAGACTAGCAGCTGTACATCATCACAGCATTAGCTGGGTAATTCCTAGCCAATCGCAGGTAAGCCATTGCTTTATAAGTCTGCTCATAATCTATCACATTGCTGTTTCAGTGTGCTAATACGGCAACCTCCACCACCCCACCTTCACCAGTTGAGCTCTGTCCCGCATGGGGGTAGGCTCCTCACCCCTGCCTCCTATCTCTGGCAGGATATGACGGTTCCGAGTACAACTCCCTCGGACCGCCAGACGGGACCTATACCAAAGAGAGACATTACTTTTCTGTTTTACATTCATCAAATAAATGGAATCTTAAACCTCACTCAAGACTGCATGTCTTCCCAATATAAATATTTTTGTGTTTTAATATTGCTAATATAATAGTAATACTGAATTATGTGGAACAAATTCTCTCACTCTTTTAGATGAAGAGCAGAAACTGTTTTGATGGTTCACTGACTATATTGTAATATCCTGGTTGACTAACCTTATTAAACACCTTCTAAAAGTAGTGGCTTAATTTTGTTAAGTGCCAATATTTTCCTTTCATTCCTCTGCACTGAACCCAACAACAGCAATATTTATGACATCCACATGTGCTGAAAACGTTTGTGGACATGCATGGTTTGATTTACCAGTAGGCTGTTTAGTTTCCCTCATGCAAGACGTTCAGATGCTCCACAGAAATAGAGTTAATTGGCCACTACTAATTTAAAAAATGATAATTGGGAAACGTGGAAGGCTTCAAAACCCTCAAAGTTTTGATCTAAAAGCTCCCAGCCACCCGCTCTCCATCATGTCTTTGTTTGATTTTGCTCACTAAGATGGACTCTCATACACATCTGTAAGGCATTCAGTCATCAGAGTGACAGCTGAACCGCATTGACTTCTGCATGAACAGTGTATTGTCGAACTCGTGTTGACAAACATGCTCTTTCAGCACCAGCAAGGTCAGAGTTTGAGCTGTTAGATGTGGCCTGTTATGATATCTCAGATCTACCACACAATCTCATCCTTGTCTTGTAATCCCATCTAAACAAATGTTCCTTTGCCAGTTATGAAGCATATTTTTGAAATGCATCCCAGTAGATTTCTCTCCCCTCACTATTCTTATTCCAAAGGGCATATCTGGAATGTGATAAGGTTGTAAATTTCTTCCTCTTGTCACCATTGTCTTTCTCTGATAAACATTTGGAAAAAAATATACTGTATGTCCATATGATTTGGTCAACATTACTTTGTGTTACTTCCACTTGTATTCTGTCCCTTTCTCATCATTGCATTAGATAAAATAAGTGTCATCTGCAAACTACAGCAACAATGCTAAACATTTAGTCAGAACTAACTATACTTTTCAAAGCCATTTTATTTTGCAATTATTTTAAACCAACTATTCCCAAGGTTAATTTTAGTGGATGATTGAAGTCAGTTCCCCTAAAGAAAAGAGTTTTCTCCTAGCAGAGTAACCACAGGTGTATTTCAGCACAATGGACATGTTCTATTTGTCTTAAATTTGACTTATTATTATAGAATTAATTTAATAATCATTTAACATGATCACTTCAGTATTATAACTTTACACACACTACGTCTGGAACCAGCTGACTTGCTCCTTGCTGCTTAATCAGTTAATGGCTTAATAACAGCCATTAACAGGTGCTGTAAACTATTTTGCCATTCCGGAATTTCCATGAGTTGAGCAGTTGAATTAGCCACACCCTCTTTTTCTAAAACACTGCAGATCAATAATACCGTAGAGACCGACACCTGAGTTGAAGACCATCATAACACAGTTGTCAAACACAACAGTAGCAAGATAGCGCCCTCAACTGACAACTGTTCTGAACAACATGTCATAAAAATGGTATTAAGCCTCAATTTTTTGCTGCAAGTACAAAACCATGAGAACGTGCAAAAAATTATTGATAGGCAGAAAGTGTCAGAGACCGTGGCCTGCAAAAACATGTTGTTTACAGAGTCTAGAGCTGTCACAGAAACCGCTTAAAATGTTGTTTCTCAGGATACTTTCATTATAAAGCCAGTTATTTCATTAAAGCCAGTGGCGGTTCTAGCTTCTATGGCACCCTGCAGCACAGTAAAACCTGTACAATTCCCAAAAAGAAAGGTTGCTGTAGCCATGATGGAAGAACATGAAGATCTTCAGAAGAGAGGAATCATTGTGCCAGTGGAGAGGAGTACAGATTGGATCAGTAGTATGGTAGTAGTGCAGAACCCCAACGGTAAACTGAGAGTGTGTATCGATCCAAGACCCTTGAACAAAGCTTTAAAACAGCCATTTCCTCTACCAACCATTCACTGCCTAAACTAACAGATGTCAAAGGTGTTCAGAAACTTAGAAATTGTGAATTACCTCTTAAAGTTTTGTGCACACCTCTCAGACCATTGTGAGGTTCTGAGACAATTGACCAAAAAAAACAGAGAGTGGAGTTGGACAGCACAGCATGAAGAGGCATTATGCAAAATTATAGAAATAAACACAAATGTGCTGGTGCTTAAATTCTACAACACAGATGAGGACCTTACAATCCAGTGTGATGCCTCGGATACAGGTCTCGGTGCAGCTTTATGCTGGGAGGTATGCCAGTAGCATTTGCAAGTAGAACATTAACACAAACAGAACGTGAGTATTCACAAATAGAAGAATAATTCTTGGTTCTTGTTTTCAGTATGGAAAAGTTTCACCACTGCACGTACAGATGGAGAGTAACAGCACAAAGTGATCATAAACCGTTACAGAACATATTACATAAGTCATAGCTTAGTATTCCTAAAAGACTTCAAAGAATGATGTTGTGAATTCAAAAGTATGATTTGTATGTTGTCTATGTTCCAAGCCGAGACACGCTGCTAACAGACACATTAAGCAGAGCCTACTTGACTGGGAGTTCACCCACATGATCTGTTGGAGCTGAAATAGAGACAGTTAACATGGCACAGCATCTACCGTTTTCAGAGGACAGACTCTGCAGGATCCGTGCAGCAAAAAACGTTAAAACATTACAGACACTGATCAAAACCATTCAACAGGATGGCCAAAGAACAGGGCTGACACACCAAATGAGATTAGACATTATTACCCGTTTCAGGAGGAGCTGAGTTAACATGGTGGAATCATCTTCTGGCCGAATGGGCTGTTATCTCTGATGAGCTAAGGAGAGAGGAATCCATTCCTCTCATTTAGGTGTGGAAGGATGCTTTAGAAGGGCCAGAGAGTGTGTCTACTGGCAGGTAACGAACGACCAAATCTAGTCATATGTGCAAAAATGTGACGCTTGCCGGTCAGTGGACTGTAATTAGCAGAAGGAAACATTGCATCCACACAAAATGCCTAAAAGGCCATGGGCCAAGGTAGGCACAAATCTGTTTACCTTTGACAATAAGGATTACCTTATTACAGTAGATTAATACTCTAACCTCTGGGAAATAGACTTTCTGCCAGACACCATATCAGCTTCTGTGATCAGGAAGCCGAAGGCTCATTTTTCCTGATAGGACATCCCTGACATTGTCATTTCAGATAACAGCTCGGAGTTCACATCCTAGGAATTTCAGAAATTCAATCACCACTGGGAATTTTGACACATGATGATCACCGGGCTATCTGCAGAGCAATGGCAAGGCAGAATCAGCCGTGAAAACTGCCAAAAGTCTGATGTTTAATCATCAGGCATCAAGACAGGATCACATCCGTACCACAGGAACATGCCAACACAAGGACTATCAACCAGTCCTACCCTGAGACTACTTAGCAATTATTACTTACAAAAAAAACTGTCTTCTTCAACAAAAGATCAGCATTCACTGAGAGAGTTGAAAGCCAACCAACTTCATCAACAGACCTACTTCAGATCAGCTACGGACTTCGACACATTAAGACATGGCGACTCTGTGAGAATACAACCACTTGTTCCTCTTAAGATCTGGAGAAAGGGCACCGTGGTGCAGCCAATCAACACAAGATCCTATAGAGTCCGGTTAGACTCTGGAGGAGCAACAGGAGACACCTCAGAAGAGCTTAGGGTATGACCCTTACAGTGACTATGCAAACAGAGACTGTTGGTTCTGATGGTACTACACACACAGCTATTACTGTCAGTCAGCCAACAACAACCACTGCTTCTATGGACAATCAGATGCAGAGAGCCATGCAGACAGCCACTCAGCCACCTGTTATCACTACAGCTGGTCGCATATTAAAGAAACCTTAAAGGACTATGTATGGTGACATTTCGGATGATGTCTATGGACTTTGGGGGGTTGGGGTTGCATTGTCAAAAAAAAAGGATGTGACAATATGAACTATTGTTGTGTATGCTGTTGCGTTTTTTTAAGAATGCACCGGAAAGAAACTGTCCCAGACAATAGGATAAGTGTAGTATTCTGAGTTTAATTAAACAGTCACTTTATAATCATAAATGTCTGTCTTTATTGATTAGAAGTGGCAGAATAAAACAGCCCATGCCTAAATCTGCCACTGATAAAAGCATTGGTTCACAACCCTGTTCCTGGAGGTCCCCCAACACTAAACATTTTAGATATCTCCCTAATCAAACACACCTGATGCCCGATGTGTGAATTAATCAGAATTTTGAGTCAGTTCTTCTCAATGAACTTGTCTAACATGTGGGCTGAATCATTTGAAGTTCTTGCCATGCAGTAAAACAGTAACAGGATGCTTTAGAAGACAGAGAACAAAAAAACGCGGAATGAAGTGAATATTTGCTTAATTCATTGAAACCCATCCAGCAGCTGGATTCAATCGTTTGCCACCGATGAAGATCAGTTGCAAGTGCAGTCTGTGAACGATTGTCTACTGTAGGTAAAGATACTTTATAAATATAAGTGCATCAAAACACTTACATTAGATGCGCTTAAAAGTACCAAAACAAAACCAATACCATCATTTTTGGACATGTTCTTTGGAGTAGCCTTCCATATAAATACCATGATATAGGCCTACTGTATATAATAAAAATACCAAGGTTTTACCGTTGTACCATCACTGTACCATGATGCTGCCACAGCATGCTTTTGAGAAAGGTAACTTTGATTATCCTCATCTTGTGATGTGTAATGTGAAAAGGTGGCAATATGTTTTTAGTTCATTCATTAATGCTACACAATGTTGAAAACAAATTGTGCTCAGTGATGTCATACAATGGCAGTTTATAGTGACCACCTCTTCAAGCTTCAAAAAGGACACAAAAATATAATCCAGAAGTCGAATTAATTATTGTGTGACTCATGTACTGTTCTGAAGGATTACAATAAAACAAACCAAAAATGAATGTGTTTTTTAGGGAAATTTTTCAACGACCGTTAGTCTCTTGTGCATGTTTATGAGACAGCCGGCATGCCAGCTAGAGCTCCCTGCAGAGGAGTAGATGCCTCATTCAGCTGGTTCGTATCAGTCAACCACGGTACGTTCAACAATGTGAGCTGTTTGGATGCAAGTGAATGGAGAAGAAGCCTAAGACCGCTGCATCAACTACTTTTGTGTGGAAACAGTGTAATGAATTGACTGACTGGGTGCTAATTTTCAGTATGTTTGCCATGCTATATATTTGTAGAAGACTTTATTTGCAGTTTGCAACGGGGGGGAATAAAACTGTTTTAGAAGTGAAGTCAGGATTTTTTTTATATCATCTAAATGTTTATGGAAAATCAGGTAATCTGATAGTTGATTGGCAAAGACATGTTGATCAGTCCATAGAAACAGCTGCTAATAATCGATGTATAGATAACTATGGCTGCAGCCACTCACGAGGTGGAGCGTTCAGGCAAAAACTTGTATAGTTTCGCTTCAGCAGGACCACTAGCAATATTAACAAAAGAAAACACAGAGGGAAGTCTTCAGAAGTAATATGATAGGTGTGGTTGTGAAACAGATCAATAAAAGTCCCTTTTTACTGTAAACCTTAACATCAGCAGTCTCCTTGGCGATCATGATTTCAAGCTTGATTAAACTTTCTAGCACCATCTACAGTAGCACTCTGCGAATTCGAAGTGTAATCGAGCTTGAAATCATGATTGTTCCTGTAGACCGCAATTGCAAGGTGTACACTGAAAAGGAGTTACAATATGGAGTAAAGAGTATTGACACTGACTACCACCTCTGGAGTCGCTAGTTTGAATCCAGGGTGTGCCGAGTGACTCCTGCCAGGTCTCCTAAGTGTGACCGAATGACTCGATCAACTTACACTAGTAAGGCCCGTACTCAAGACCCCAACTTTTTAAGCCTCCCCAATCAGGCTTTCAACTAAATGAAAAGGACGAGCAGAGACAAAACCACAGACTACAATTTTATTTATCAATCAGTTACTAAAACACCTTGAGCTCAACATCAATAATATAAAATCACTTTAATCAGGGTGAATGAATCAGCCCAATGGGCTTCTTTAGCCGATTCACAGGGGCCGGCCACCCACGCACAGACTACAGCAATATACTAACAAAAAAAATAAGTCACAGAAAAGAAAAAAAACTAGGAAAGTTGGTTTCTTTCTTTGGCATCAAGTCATTGCATAAAACATTTCACTGCTCAAATAATAAAGCAAAAATCAATAGAAATCAAAACACTTCAAACCAACCAAACGATACACTAATTATTTAAACCCACTCAACACCAACCAAATAAACCAAAGAAAAAGCAGATAAATCACCATTGGTAATTGAGTAGTGTCAATGTAAAGCAAGGCAAAGAAATGATACAACCAACCCAAAATAAACAAACTAAATATGTTGATTAATAAACAAACCCTAATAATAATAGTAATAATAAAATAAAACAAAACAAAAACAATTTCAATTCAACACTACACACGCACACAAAATACACAAACAACGAATAGACACAAATCAATGAAGTTACACTAGCAACTTCAACGAACACCAGGTGGCGCCAGAATCAAGGCCACGGGTTTAGCACGTCCCACGTGAACTTTGTACAGGCAGTAGCAAAGACGCTCAATGAATACAATGGCGAGCGTCCAATGCAGTCGCGAGCGTTCAAGGCAAAAATCCCACGTCCCAAACTGGAAACGCAATTTAAGCCGCAGCAAAGCAGCAGCTGGCAACTTCTGCAAAACAAATAAACATTTTCGTTTGCTTTCTTCTCCCTCTCCACTCCTCACATTTTTAATTACACAAACAGGGTAAGGGAAAAATAAAGTTACCTTTCACGTGTATGACACTCACATACTCACTAACAATGCCTGGACACACCGACTAATCTAAAATTACACCAAACACATATTAATCAAACATGTGACTTAAGTTAAATCCCCACGAAAACCCATATTCTAAGTTTATAATTCCCTCCCGTCTATGAGCATCCAATTGAACAAAACCTACCTTTCCTGAGGAGTAAAGGAGATACAAGACCAACACGAACTGGTCACATCAGTCCAATGTCATGAGGAAACTAACTCTCACCTGTGTCTATATAGCTACGTGATTACCTGACGTACCCACCCACTTTATGCCATCCGTGCGCTATTTTAAAGGGGCCACGCCGACTATTATTAAAGGGACAATCCCACTACAATCTACCCCGGGATTTTCAATCATTGTCCCAATGATTCTACCTTCTACAGCCAAGGGCGAAAATGACAATCCCTTCCTTGTCCCAAGAGAGAGTTCTCAGCCGGTAGTGCTACACTTGCAGATACATCACCAATTACTGTCCTGGGCAAATGATAACGATTCGGATGTTTCCCAGCCGTTGTCCTAGTTGATCTACGTACACCCTGTGCCCCCACAGTAGAGGCCTCACTAGACGGTGAATTTAACACCGAGACCAAAGGTAGGGTACCTTCGGATGTCACATTTGGAACAATTTCCACAACGGCGTCATTTACAGGGGTAGGCGGTAAAGGCTCAATAACCACCATTACAGAGTCCCCGTCACCCAAACATTCCTGAAAATCTTGTCCCTGTAAGCCCAGATCAATATGATAAGCCTGTTGTACCGTTTCAGGAGCCAGCTTCAGCAAAGACCTATGCACATGTTTTACCTGAGCTGGCTCCTCCAATGAAGATATACTATACACCTGACCACCTTCCCGAGGAGCTCTTACTATTTTATACAGGGCAGCTGACCAATGATTCTGAATCTTATTCCGGCCTCGAACTCCACACTCACGCAAATGTACCAACTGACCCTCGATTAGTGGTTGACCCCTTACTGTCTGATCATACAAGTTCTTCCTATGTTCTGCAGCTGCTTCAAGACGGGCTTTTACCCTCCCATAGGTTACTCTTAGCCCCTCCTGATGCCTAGCCACCCAATCTTCCACCCTACCCCCAACTGGATCCTCCACCCCTGCCAGCAGAAAATCCACCGGCAACCGTGGAGTTTGTCCAAACATCAGAAAATGAGGAGACTCACCGGTGGTATGATGGCAAGTGGTGTTATACGTAAAGACCACGTGTGCCAAGTGCCGAGTCCAGGAACGTTTCTGTTCGGTTGGAAGGGAACGAAGAAGATCGTGCAGTGTTCGATTGAACCTTTCACACTGTCCGTTACCCTGAGGATGATACGGGGTCGTGTGAGTTTTCTGAATCCCATAAAGATGGCACAATTGGGCAATCACTGCACTCTCAAAGTTCCGACCCTGATCAGAATGGAGTCTGGCTGGCACACCCAACTTATAAAACCATTCCTGGACCAGAACATTGGCTACAGTAGTTGCCTTCTGGTCCCTAGTTGGCACCGCCAAGGTGTATTTGGAGAATACATCTGTCATAATTAGGACATTTTCCCGTCCATCACTAGATGGTTCTAAGAAGGTGAAGTCAACAGCCAATATTTGGTTGGGCTTAGATGCCAACAAGTGGCCCATGGGAGCACGAGCCACTGGATAGCTGGACTTTGAAATAGTACACTGCTGGCAGTTCTGACAATGCTCTTGAACATATGCACTCATGCTTGGCCAATAGCATCTCCTACGAATTAACTCATAGGTCCGTTCCCTGCCTTGATGGCCATGCCCATTGTGTAACTGTGTAAATACCTCCTTCCATAAAACCTCTGGTAGTACCAATTGATCCACCTCCTCCCCACCATCAGGAAGTTGGAGGTGGCGGTACAGCAATCCCTCTTTGACAAACAATCGACCCCATTGTCGCAAGAGCTCAAGCCCAGACTTAGACATTGACTGTCGCTCCACCTTAGATGGGTACTTATTTCTGGAAAAAAATGCAAGAAATCCACTCAATGTTGGATCCTCCAACTGCATCTGCTGGAGCTCTTCCTTAGAACGGAATGGGAAAGCGACAATAGCATACTGCTCCGCCCCTACCACCTCACCTTCAACCTCCTGGCGGATGTCAACTGGGCAGAGTGTCTTGGGCAATGGTGTACCAAAGGACTGTATCGGAATGCAAGAGGAATACTGCCTTGACAGTGAGTCGGCATTACCATTAACCCGACCAGGGCGATACTTGACTTCAAAGTCAAAAATTGCCAACTGAGACACCCAACGCTGCTCCGTTGCACCCAGCTTGGCTGAATTCAGGTAGCTCAGTGGGTTATTATCAGTATAGACCGTACACTGATGACCCAGGAGATAATCCCTAAACTTTTCCGCCATTGCCCATTTAAGGGCGAGGAGCTCCAGCTTCATAGAACTATAATTCTCCATATTCTTCTCTGTAGGCCTAAGCCCTCGACTGGCATAGGCCACTGGCCGCAATATCCCACCTTGCTCCTGACTAAGCACCGCCCCTAGTCCCAAATGGCTAGCATCAATGTCAAGAACAAAGGGCTTAGCAAAATCAGCATAGGCCAACACGGGAGCTGCCACCAATTTCTCCTTAAGAGACTGGAACCCTTGCTCACACTCTGGGGTCCAGCAGCTCTCTATGGGTCTACCTGAGCCCCTCTTTTTCTTTGTGCCGACCAACTCTGCTACCAGGCGATGCAGAGGGGCAGCCAACTTGGCAAACCCCTCTACAAAACGCCGATAGTAACTCACAAAACCCAAAAAAGATCGTAACTCTGCAGCATTAATAGGTCGCCTCCATTCTGCCACCGTGCTAATCTTACCAGGATCGGTAGAAACTCCTCCCTTTGAAACAACGTGCCCCAAGTAGTGAACCTCCTGACTGAAAAAACAGCATTTCTCTAGTTTGGCCTTTAAGCCCTCCTGCTGTAAACGGCTAAAAACCAACTCCAATCGCACAAGATGTTGAGCTACATTAGTCGAGAAGACAATGATATCGTCTAAGTACAACAGCAAGGTTTGGAATCGTTGGTCCCCAAACATACGTTCCATCAACCGCTGGAATGTACTTGGGGCATTGCACAACCCAAAGGGCATCCGATTAAATTCGAATAGCCCGAAGGGTGTGCAAAAAGCGGTCTTACCCTTGTCTTGCTCTGCCACCGGAACCTGGTTATAGCCACTTACTAAATCGACAGTTGAAAACCACTGAGCCCCAGAAAGGGCATCCAAAGTCTCCTCGATGCGGGGCAACGGGAAAGCATCCTTCCTAGTCCTCTGATTTAACTGTCGGTAATCGACACACAATCGTATTCTGCCATCTTTTTTCTTAACAACGACTATGGGGGAAGCAAAGGGACTACTACTTTCCCTAATCACCTGACTTGCAAGCAATTGTTGCACATGTTCTTTAACCGCAACATAGTCAGAAGGAGGGATGCGACGATACCTCTGTCGTATAGGAGCAGAATCCAATAGTGGGATCTCATGTACAATCAGATTGGTACACCCCAAATCAGAATCATCTGTTGAAAATACAGATCTATATTTACCCAACAGACCCTTCACCTGACTCTGCTCCTCTACAGAGAGGTGTGAGAGATCCATTCGTTGGATCATCTCTTCCACCCCATCCACGCTTCCAACTTGTGAGGAAACTACGGCCTGTTGGTCATTGGCAGCACTTGGATGAGTAGCAATAATCTCTCCTGGCCAGCTCATGGGCTGGACCTGGCACAATGTTCCCACCACTTGCCGTGGTTGCAGAAAGACATCATGTTCACCTATGTTAACCATAGGGACTTTAGGGATACCACCTCTCACCGGAACCAAGGATACAGACGCCAGCAAGCCGGATGGAAGTGGATTCCCATTATCCAAAGGCTCATAGAGAGCCATAGTCAAGAACCCACACTGCGCAGCACAAGTAACTGGGACAAATTGCAAGGAGTTGGCCGGAATGCGGACCACATGTCTACCCCTAACACGTACAGGCCCCCCGCTAAAATCAGACCTACGAGAGCAACCCGCCTGGCAATACTGCATTGCCAATGTCCATGCTGGAACTTCTTTAACTATAGGGAGATCAAACAACTCTGGGCCATGTTGATTAAACAGCTCCTGAAAACACTCACCTATAACATTCATTCCCAGTAGACCTGGCAACCCTGATGTTGAAAGGACCTGAGGAGGATCCTTTACAATAAGGACACCCTTATTGTGAATGTGTCTACCCAATATAACAAAATCCAACTCCAGGTATCCTACAAAAGGAATAGATAGACCGTTAGCAGCCCGAAGCTGCAACCATCCACAATCATTCAACCTTTCCTTACCCCAGGGTTCAAAATGTGCCAGGAAGAAGCTCTCTGTGACAGTGGTTACCATGGAGCCTGTATCCAATAAACATGGAACGTTAACCCCACCCATATTAACTATGACGGAGGGGCACTTACCCAACAAAGCGGAAGGTCCATTACTAGTGGGGGCATAAGCCACTGAGCCAGGCCCTATCCCTTCTGAACTGTGGCTCATCAGTTCAGAGGGTTGCAGTTTTCCGCCGACTCATTAGGAGGCAATACATTCACATGTGACAAACGAGCCTGTTGATCTCTAAACTGAGTCTGTCCTAATGTACAATTTCGAGCAATATGCCCAGGCTGATTGCATCGCCTACAAATGATCGGGCCAAGTCGCCTAGGATGGCTTCCTACACTCCGAGACTGTAATTGCCGTAAACTTTGAGTCAGTTCATTAAGTTGTTCCTGCTGGGCCCTCATCATTCTCTTCAGTTCCGTGAGCTCTAGAACATTAACGTCCGATATGCCTGGGGAATCTATCTGTCCCTGTACTCTATACTGAAGAGCAGAGGAAGCTGGGACCGAATGACTCCTTTCCCTCATCTCATAATGAAACCCCTCATCCACCCATCTAATGGCTTCTTTACGAACATCCAAAAGGGTGGAGTTAGGGTTCAATCGAACAAAACGTTTGAGCTCCCGCCGCAATCCACTATCCAGCACATGCTCTACAAACTGGTCTCTAAGTAAAACCACGGAATTAGTCATACCTCCTGGGGCCTGCTGTACCACCTTATCCATTAGTGCAAAAAGAGCATGGGAATACTCTTGCAAAGACTCACCCTCAAGTTGTTTACGGGAAAAGAAGCTTTGCTGCAGGGCAATATAGGACTGTGAACACCCATAGAGTTCCTTCAAGATGGAAAAGACCTGTTCTGGTGTTTCCCTATCTTCCCTTGCCCTATACTTAATCTCATTCTTAGCAGGACCCTCTAGATGATCCAAAACAAATAAGGTCTGTTCAACCAAAGGCAGATGTCGGACCCGCAAGCAAGCCTGTATCTCCTCCACCCACTCAAACACATTGTCTTCCCCTCTACCGCTAAACATACGGCCCCTCCGTTCCCTAGGGACATAAACCACTCGTTCAACTATGGGGCTAGGGGCAGGTAGAACAGTCGCAGTTGAGGGGCCCGCAGCTCCCATAGCCTGGCCTGCTTGTTGTTGGTGTAACCGCTCATTTTCTCCCCTCAATGACTGCACCTGTCTTCGCAACTCCTCCAATTCAACCTCCATATCTACAAGCTCCCCCTCTCCACCAAAAAAACAAAAACAAACCTTACCGCTTAACCCAAGTTTCCTCCACTACCACACTCCTGTCTGCATCTTACCAACTGCTGCTTTGCTGTAAAGTAAACACACCACAAACATACAAAATTTTTTTTTTTTTTTTTTTTTTTTTGTGGCAGTCTCTGCTTGTCACTTCAATCCTGCCGACTACGCCACTTGTGACCGAATGACTCGATCAACTTACACTAGTAAGGCCCGTACTCAAGACCCCAACTTTTTAAGCCTCCCCAATCAGGCTTTCAACTAAATGAAAAGGACGAGCAGAGACAAAACCACAGACTACAATTTTATTTATCAATCAGTTACTAAAACACCTTGAGCTCAACATCAATAATATAAAATCACTTTAATCAGGGTGAATGAATCAGCCCAATGGGCTTCTTTAGCCGATTCACAGGGGCCGGCCACCCACGCACAGACTACAGCAATATACTAACAAAAAAAATAAGTCACAGAAAAGAAAAAAAACTAGGAAAGTTGGTTTCTTTCTTTGGCATCAAGTCATTGCATAAAACATTTCACTGCTCAAATAATAAAGCAAAAATCAATAGAAATCAAAACACTTCAAACCAACCAAACGATACACTAATTATTTAAACCCACTCAACACCAACCAAATAAACCAAAGAAAAAGCAGATAAATCACCATTGGTAATTGAGTAGTGTCAATGTAAAGCAAGGCAAAGAAATGATACAACCAACCCAAAATAAACAAACTAAATATGTTGATTAATAAACAAACCCTAATAATAATAGTAATAATAAAATAAAACAAAACAAAAACAATTTCAATTCAACACTACACACGCACACAAAATACACAAACAACGAATAGACACAAATCAATGAAGTTACACTAGCAACTTCAACGAACACCAGGTGGCGCCAGAATCAAGGCCACGGGTTTAGCACGTCCCACGTGAACTTTGTACAGGCAGTAGCAAAGACGCTCAATGAATACAATGGCGAGCGTCCAATGCAGTCGCGAGCGTTCAAGGCAAAAATCCCACGTCCCAAACTGGAAACGCAATTTAAGCCGCAGCAAAGCAGCAGCTGGCAACTTCTGCAAAACAAATAAACATTTTCGTTTGCTTTCTTCTCCCTCTCCACTCCTCACATTTTTAATTACACAAACAGGGTAAGGGAAAAATAAAGTTACCTTTCACGTGTATGACACTCACATACTCACTAACAATGCCTGGACACACCGACTAATCTAAAATTACACCAAACACATATTAATCAAACATGTGACTTAAGTTAAATCCCCACGAAAACCCATATTCTAAGTTTATAATTCCCTCCCGTCTATGAGCATCCAATTGAACAAAACCTACCTTTCCTGAGGAGTAAAGGAGATACAAGACCAACACGAACTGGTCACATCAGTCCAATGTCATGAGGAAACTAACTCTCACCTGTGTCTATATAGCTACGTGATTACCTGACGTACCCACCCACTTTATGCCATCCGTGCGCTATTTTAAAGGGGCCACGCCGACTATTATTAAAGGGACAATCCCACTACATAAGCAACCAAATTGGCCCAGTTGCTAGGAAGGGTAGAGTCACATGGGATAACCTCCATGTGTTTGTGATTAGGGGTTCTTGATCTCAATGTGGCGTGTGGTAAGTTGTGTGTGGATCGCGGAGAGTAGCATGAGCCTCCACATGCTGGCAGTCTCTGGGGTGTCATACACAATGTGCCACGTGATAAGATGCGTGGATTGACGATCACAGAAGCAGAGGCAACTTAGACTTGTCATTCCGCCACCCGGATTGAGGTGAGTAACCGTGCCACCATGAGGACCTATTAAGTAGAGGGAACTGGGCATTCCATATTGGGGTGAAAAAGGTGATTAAAAAAATCCCAAAAGAAAACACATAGCTGCACACAAACCATAGAACAGAATTCATGAATAAATGCATTTAAATGACCAGCTGTGGCAGGGCGGAGGGCGGAGCCGGGTCGTGATTCTACACACCCGGTCCCTAATGTCACCCTAATGTCACCTGGCCTGTCATAGCACACACACACACACACACACACAGGTTCAGAATGGAAAAGATTTGACAAACATTCCCTCTCCTTCCACTTTTCTCTCATATACTGGGCATAGAAATTAATCTATGTTTCGACTACAAACTCTTCAGAAATGTTCTGTAAGTTCTGTTCTCTGGTTTGTGTGCAACTATGTTGTGTTTTCTGTTGTTTATGTAGCTGGTGGTCCTGTTGAAGTGAAACAAAATGAATTTTCGCTTGAACGCCCCACCCCGTGAATGGCTGTAGCACTCTGCTCTCGTGCAAGGATCTCTAGCTCGTGTGCAGGCTGTCTCATGAACACGTACAGGAGACCAACGGTCATTGAAGATTTTCACTAAATACATAAGATTTCAGTTTGTTTCTCACCAAACCTTATTGTATTTCTTCAGAACAAGACACAAGGCGCATACAATAATTTATTAGACTTCTGAATTATACTTTTGCATCCTTTTAAAGCTTGAAGAGGTGGTCACCATAAACTGCCATTGTATGACATCACTGAGCACAACATTTTTCCACAATTTCTCACTTTGTTAAGAAAAAGAAAGTCATTGGGGTTATAACACAGGGGTGAGTAAAATATAACAGAATTTTCATTTTTGGGTTCGCTAACCCTTTAAAGGAATGTTCCAGGTTCAATACAATTGACAGCATTTGTGGTATAATGTTGCTTACCACAATATTAATTTAGACTTGTTCCTACTTTTCTTTATATTATTATTCATGTATATATATATATATATATATATATATATATATATATATATATATATATATATATATATAAACATCTGGGTTTCAGTGAGGCACTTACAATGGAATTTTCAATAAATGCCACATAGATGTTTTGTTATCTAATGTAATGACACTACAATTTTCAGTGTGGCTTAATTGTCCAAATACATTTCTGGGACAACAGGTTTTCAGAGTACCATTGTTCTACTATTTGATGTCGTCATTTTACCATTGTACCTCCAAGATACTTTTTTGTGAAGGCTTTTCAGAGATACTGTTGATGCTAAAATATTGGTGTAGGGAGAACATTGTGGCTTTTCCACTCACTAATTAGTTGGAAGATGGGAGAGATTATCATCTGTATTTGGAAAAGTGAGATGCCAAAACGACTAGTGCGAAAAGCCACTATAAAAGTGGAGGGTTCCACTCAGTCTCTGTCTCTCTCTGCAGCACGTGGCCAACCAGAGAAATCACAGTCACAAGTACCCTATACAGTTATTAGGGTTAAATACTCGCTCATTCTCTCTTTCAGTGTTCCTGTTTGATAGTAATAGAGACACAGTGCCCTTTGTTGTATATTTTACAAAGCAATAGTTGTTTTCACAAGACTCTGACAGACAAAAGAAGACAGTTAAATAATTTTTTTGATGTTGGGATACTTGTGAGGTGCCAAAGATAATAAAATAAAACTGCTTGCTGCAGTTGTTATCAAATAATCCCTAAAAGCAGGAACAGTCATGAATAGTTTTGAAATGAGCATTAATCATTAATGATCAGTTCAACTGATTTTTCCCTGTGCAAGCGCAAACTTTTTATAAAAATCCACCACATGTACAGCAGAACATAAAATACTTGTTTTCTTGTAATCATTGCCATCATAATCTTTGTTTAATAGATTCTATTGACCATGACTAATTTCTCACAAGTGTTATTGGAAGATGGAAGAATACTACAAAATGAAATTGGAGATTATATTAATACTGCACATATATTAGACATCCAACAACATACCACATTTGGAATGAAAATGAAGAATAGACTAAAGTGCTATTCAGCAGTTGGACAACTAATCAAGCAAACATTTTGAGTGGTTGGTTACATAAATGATGGTTGAATGAAAACAATGGCAATGAAAGGCTGCTGGAAGATGTGCTCGGTGTCTAAATAGCTCACCAACTACTCATTTGCTTTAGCCAATTTATGCTATTATGTAATATTAATTTTGTAATTTGAATATAAAGCGGTGACATATTTAGCCCTCATGTTCTGTTTGGAGTCTGAGGGACCCCAAGGCCACATTGATAGCTCGACTATTGCATTAGGAAAATGTAAATCTGATAATGTTAAAATTAAAGGATCAGGTTGACACTTTTCCTAATATTATAAAACATAGTATACCCCAAAATTTGAAAGTTATAACATGGTATAAACATTATGAAATATCTTACACTATTTATGTTTTGGGTCCATAGCTATTAAGCATGAATAAATGGCATAATGCAATGCATTTCACATGTTTCTTTGATTGGTGTTCACACTTTAAAAGTTACAGTACAGTCCACTGTCAATTATTTGTCTATAGCATGTGTTTGCTGGTGTCAAACTGACAACAAGCTAAAGATCTATACAAACTAAATTCTATACCTACTTTTGGGGCCTCTAGACTGCCAAATACAGCATAACAATAATCAACAGAACATGGCGGGTTAATTAAATAACTGACTTATATTCAGTTTTATTTTATAATGTAAAAAGTGATCCAGAGATTGTTGTTCAAATATAATAACTACTTTCAAAGTTTGTATTTAAGCAGAGTGTTTTTGCCACATTGTTGCAAAAACACTTATTAAAATACATTTAAGTCATGGAAAAAGATTTTGCATGTATGATATAAAATGTCAGACTCTTAATATCAAGCCTCAAATCCTCATATTTCAGACAGTTATGGAAACATAAATGTTTATAAGTTTAGACCAGAATGAAAATATGATTTACTCACCCATGTCTGGTTCCAAACCTGTATGACTTTGTTCCATGGAACACAAAAGATGATGTTTGGTAGAATGTCAGAGACTGAAGGTCTCAGTCAGGGCCATAGGATTTCTGGGGCCTCTGATTGTATATTGCTCTGGGTCACTTTCATATTTAATATATGAAATTTGTTGTGGGCCCCCCTGGACCTGAGGGCTCCTAGAATTGTTACAACCATTCACCCCATTAGCTACAGCCCTGGTCTCAGTCACCATCCACTTTCATTGTAAGGAAAAAAGATGCAATGAAAGTGAAGTGACTGAGGCCAACATACTGCCTAACAGCTTTTTTTGTGGTCCATGTATGAAAAAAAGAAAAGAAATGAAATGAAATGCAGGTTTGCAAAAATGAGGATGATTAAATGACAGGATTTTAGTTTTTGGCTGAACTAACCCTTTAATGTCTCCTAAATATGATAATTTTTACATTCAATTTAACCTAAAACAAAAATGAAACTTCACCCACAATTGACGGAAAGCACTTACACTAACTTTTGATGATTCAACCACAAGCATTGGTAGGAGGCTGCCTCCTCAACCCAAATTGGAGTCAATTTTCTGAATGGTAAAATGAAAAACCAAAGTTATCATGTCCTTTAAAAACATTCATGCTCCTGCGTCAATGCCTTGGAGTCCTACTCAGCTTTTCCAATTGTTCTAGGTTGGAACAAAATGGAAGACTAGCTTGAGAACTGCACCATATGCCTTCCAGCAAACACATATCACAAAGACAAATGTTTCTACATTCAACACACTCAAAAGGAAATGTCACTCTAGTGAAATTTTACCTCACCACTAGAACGTCACTCTTGTCAAACTCTGGTGCTGTAGCTCAAAGCTAAACCTAAATTAAAATCATCATCATTTACTCATTACTGTATAATGCCATTTTAATTTCAGATCAGTAATCCATTCAGTTGGTGTGGTACATTAGCAATGTGTGAGGAACCAACTGAAATTTTAGTCAACAATGTCCATATAGTCCCTTAAAGGCCATTGTAGAAATATTGTATTGTTATGATTTGTCCCAGTCTAGGTTGGGAAAACCGTAAAAAGAAAATTTTGGTTCCCCTCTTCTGTCCCAGCACTCAAAAATAGTTATGTATTTGGAAAGAAAAATAAGGAATGTATTTAATATTAAATGAGAAAGGAGGCAAAAAGGCTTCAGGTAAAGACCAAAATAAAACGTTAACAAAGTCCTTAAGGGGGTGTAAACAATTTTCTAAGAAAAGAAAATTTAAATAAACATAAACGTACACTAATGTTGTTTCTAAAAGCACAAAAAGCCCCACCTCCCTACAAATGCTCCCAACTTAATCGGTCCAAGGCACACTTGACTAAGGACAATACCTCTTTAACACCTTTTAACATCAGTTCACCGTAGGCACAAATGCAATCTCAAGTAATATACAACAAATTCACAAGAGAGTATTCATAGTTTCCAGTCACGTGACTGGTGCGGAGACCTGGAGGGCAAAACATCATTCCATGACAGCCAACACTGGACACTCAATAGAACTGCAGCACTGGCCAGTCAATTTTCCATCTGTTTAAAGCCACGAATATTTAGATCACCTCTCAAAAGAAGAAAAACAAAGATATGTAAACAAACATCTTGGTAACTGTTGTAACCTCTGCTCCCTGATGGAGGGAACGAAACGTTGTGTCGATGTAGTGACACTAGGGGGGTCGCACTTGGGAGCCCCAAACACCTCTGATATTTGAGAAAAGGCCAATGAAAATTGGCGAGTGGGATTTGCATGCAACTCCCCCAGATATAAGGCTATAAAAGGAGCCGGCTTGCAACCACTGGATCTGAGGCTGAGATAGAGTGCTGGCCATTTCAGCAGGTAGTTCAGTGTTGTGGCAGGAGGGACACAATGTCTCATTCCCTCCACCAGGGAACAGAGGTTAAAACAGTAACCAAGACGTTCCCTATCTGTCACTCACTTGACATTGTGTCTATGTAGTGACACTAGGGGTCACTTTACATAATGGCACAACCAGCTGAGGCCAGATGTATTCTTGTCAAGGAAGGTGTTCTTTTTTCCCAAGAGGAAAAGACATTGCAGAGACTACATCCTTCCCAAAGGGGAGGTTAACATGTGGAGAATACGTCACATGGACTTACCAACCAGTAGTACACATGTGGAAAGAAGCCCCCATGGTAAGTACTACCAGGAGGTGAGGAAGTCTACAAATGCAGCGGCTGGGGGCAAAGGAGACTCTGCCCAAGGGAAGACACAGGTTTGTCATCAGGGAAAATGACAAGCAACCTCACACATAGAGTACCTACCTACAACCTGTAAGTAAACTTGCCCGCAGGGCTGAGGAGGAAAGACATCCAGCGTTCACCAGTCTCGGGAACTCACATGAGGGAAAAGGCGCACAGCTTCCCCTTGGGGAGGGGAAAGGCACTGTGTACAAGCGGTACACCCGACCAGCTGCCTGCCACTTACCTGTCTGTACCTGCCAACACACAGGACGAAAATGGCTCAACCCTGAGATTATAAAACCTTACAAATGTATTGGATGTCACCCAGCCCGCTGCTCTGGAGGTGCAGGAGGCCCAGGAGGATGCTACATTCTTAGTGGAGTGTGCTCGTACTCCCTGGAAGGACGGTATGCCCTGGCCTTGATATGCCAATGCGCTGACATCCACTATCTAGTGGGCTGTCCTCTGTTTGTAGACAGCCTTCTGCTGTCCCCCAAAACAGACAAAGAGCTGCTTTGCAGGGCCATGAGGGGGCCCTCTTCATGTATATTAAAACAGCTTTTACAAGGTTACTGATACAACTGGAATTTTCATGTGAGTCATCATGATAATATAGGTATTTCAAAATCTCAATTAAATTCTTTAGGAGTACCACAATAATACAATTACTAATTGCACCTTTTAAAACAATTAGTGCAAAAAGGTGATTGAAATTATGAAAAATGTAAAAGAAATGACTTTAGATATATACTTTCTCTATAATACTGTATGTCTTTGCATTTTTTTTGCAACCTCAATATTTTAGGTTACAATTTACTTTATGTCATTTACAAGGGAACGTGTACAGCATATCCATTTCTCACTTTTGAATACAAGGCCCCAAAAAAACTTTGCACTGTGAAGACTGCTCCATATGGACCCTTTGTTTTTGATCTCAGGATAATACAGGATCCAAAGCATTTTTGGGGCTGGGGGAGCAGGGTATTTTAGGGAGAGAAGTAGGGGTTCATTGCTACTGTAAAGCCCAACCCTAGTGCATGTGTTCTGGGTTAAGATCACACACTGACACTGGCTCAGCACTAGAAGCAGTCAGATGAGATTAATGAGGCTAGTTCCATGACCCACAATGTCCTGTAGACAGCTCTGCTATTCTTCACTGACAGATCAAGTGCTTGATTGTTTCATTCTGCTTGTCTGAACACTTGATGCTGCCTGGCAATGCACACCACCCTACTATGGGTTAGACGTGGTTTCCGCAGCAATTTCAGACTTCAGTTGATATCATCAGCCAAGCATCTGTGGTGCCCAATGACTTTTTTACTTTGTCACAGTGACAAGATGATGAACCATGGAAAGAGATGTTTAAAAGTGCAGGTTTAATGCGATTTGAGCAAAATAATCCTATCAAAGTTTGATATGTCTGTAAGGCAGGAATGGAGTTTTTTGGAACCATCTGTGCCAATTTCAACCATCTATTACCCCATCTATGGAGCTCCGTTGACAGGTACCACAGTGGCACATCTATGAAGTCAAATTCTTTGGATATCTCTCTGTATCTAACAGAAAGGGGTCATATCATGAGGACTCAAATTTTCCTTGATATTTTATACCTGGAATTAACATCTGTTTGAAGTGATATGCGATCTTATGTGAATAGCAAATTTAGTTACCCAAAATGATTTATGACCAAAACATTCTGCGGAAGTCAGAAATGCATGTTATCTACAACAAAATAAATAAATGTATAAATATATAAATTAATTTTAATTGTAAGGTTCAGAGAATGGAAAATGTATTTAAATGCTTTATGAACATTATAAGTGCACCTCCTCAGAGAGAAAAATGGAATAATACAAAAGTATGATATGACCCCTTTAATAGTTCAGTAATAGTTTAAGTAGCCTGATCGTGCCAAGAGTCCATTAGCTTACACCTCCTTCCCGGTGAGCAGATCTAAAATATATAAGAATCACACAATGTTCTAGAAGTAACGTGATGAAATACCAGCTCTCTGTGTCCACTTATACTGCTCTCATAGATTTCCAGCTTAATAAAGAGAGGGAAAGAACATTCCTGGGTTGTGGGAACCCTAAGGCCAACTTGGGATGTTTTTCACATCAGTTATTTTTGACATGTTATTCTTCTGGTAATTTGATGCACTCAGTTTGGTCAGAGTTTTCATTAATAATCAATTACTTTCATGAAATCCCAATAAGGTTAAATAAAGGTCACAAAATCACCAATTTAACAATTTCCAGATTTACATTTATGAGGTTTTAGCTTATCATTATTTGTGAAGAGCTACATGAAAAATACAAAAAGAAGTGCACATAAAATCATATATTAAAACAATATAACATGAGGAAGAGTGCTGTTATGGCTGTATATCATCGCAGGTAATCACAGCCATGCTGATAAACAGTCAAAACTGTATGATTGCGAGTGTGATTGATTTATACAACAGATCAAAAAACAGGTAAATAAATAACAATGGAAAAATTATGTAATTATGTATGGAAATACTTTCTTACACCACGGATCACGATCCATTGCAAGTTAAAAATATGTGCCCAAGCCTCTAATGTTGTTACTGATTCAGAAGAATCACTTTATTTTTTGTGTGTGTGTTTGTACGTGTGTATGTGTGTGTGAGAGAGAGAGAGAGAGAGAGAGTGACTGAGTATGTGTGATTTCCTCTGTCTGTCAAAGTGATGTACATTAATGCTGAAGCTGTTAGTGTAACTCTATTCCTCAGTTGTGGTGTGGAAATAATCTACTCAGAGTAAACATGGAGTTACGCTGCCTATCGGACATGCAATTGGAGTATTTCCCTCACAGTTAAGTTTTGTTGTCAGAGAGAAAACATGGAGGACGGCAGTTTCATTCTTGTATATTTCTTGGGGAACTCTTATTTTGACCTGCTGGCAGAAATCTTTAATGTAACAGGGATTAATCAAAATCCCCACGTCTAGATGCTCTTAACACATCTGTACTGCTTTTTCACTTTAGTTTGGAACATCACGAACACAAGTGGAGTGAAACAAACAGTGAAGCATCCCAGAGCTGATATGACTACTGTATCAGCACTATTGCAATGGCTCTCATCCAATCAGATTTTAGTACTGGAACTAACTGGTGTAAATGTATACTGTATTTGTTAGTCTAAACTATTTAGTCAGGTTAAGTTTTGACTTTTCTGAAAGTTTTGAAAATTCTTGAGATGTTACTTGACAAAATGTTTTTATATATTTATAAGCACACATTTTATGTATTTTGTGGAGGATTAGAGATTATGCTAATGCAAAATTCCTCAATTAAATTATTAAAGTCTGAGTTACACCAGTTCATGACCTCTGTTAACAACATCAGTGCTGCTGTTGAAGGATGTGTGTGAACCAGGTCTCCTGTAGAGATGTTAGCACAGCAGGAGTGGTCCAGGGTTAATATTTACACTTGAAGTCAAAGGTTTTCATACACTTTGGCTGAAGTCACTAAATCTCATTTTTAACCACTCTACAGATTTCATATTAGCAAACTATAGTTTTGTTAAGTTTTTAGGACATCTACTATCTAGGACACAAGTAATTTTTCCAACAATTGTTTACAGACAGATTGTTTCACTTTTAATTGACTATATCACAATTCCAGTGGGTCAAAAGTTAACTGTACCTTTACTCAGCTTAGAAAATTCCAGAAAATAATTTCAAGCCTTTAGACAATTACCCAATTAGCTTTTGATAGGAGGTGTACTGAATTGGAGGTGTACCTGTGGATGTATATTAAGGCCTACCTTCAAACTCAGTGCCCCATTGCTTGACATCATGGGAAAATCAAAATAAATCAGTCAAGACCTCAGAAAAGAAAATTGTGGACCTCCACAAGTCTGGTTCATTGTTGGGAGCCATTACCAAATGCCTGAAGGTACCACGTTCGTCTATACAAACAATAATACGCACATATAAACACCATGGGACCACATGGCCATCATACTTCTCAGGAAGGAGATGCATTCTGTCTCACAGAGATGAACGTAGTTTGGTGTGAAAACTGCTAATCAATCCCAGAACAACAGCAAAGGACCTGGGTAGGTTTGCACCAGCGGTGCGCAAGTTCTCACATAAGTTGGGATGTAAAGCTCACACTAAGGGCTTAGTAACTACTAGTTAGTTTGTAAGCAAGCCAGTGCTTAATTTGGTTGCACCACCTGTTCTTAAAGCAAGACTTAACTAGTAGGGTGTAAGATCTCCGTAAAGTAATCCGTAGTTGCATAATATGACATTTACCTGTATTTATCCAATAAGTAGCCTTCAAATTTGTACACAGAAGTGTTAAAATCAATTTGATCTTGTTACTGTTGAGGTTCAAACCTTGCTTACTCGTGTATCTGTTAGATGTAATACGTTTAAATTTAATAAATAGTATATTTGCCCTGTGTATATAAAAATATATAGGCTAGGAACTGTATATAAAATAAATAAGGGGTGATAAATAAATACTAATACAACAAGCTGGAAAAATAGACATTTATTCATTTTAATATCCTATATAAATATATTTTGAATGTGTTGAAACTTGACACTAGATGACGTACCCTGAAAACTGCACCGTTTGAACAGTTTCATGCTGAAGAGCCACTTCAAAGTTATTTTTTTTCTCTCTCTCGTAAATGTAAAAGCCCATTGATGGCATAACATTTCAGTCTGCTTTTTTATTCCAACCATTACTCCAGGTCGGAGCCTCCCATAAATATTTAGTTTATTCATAGGTTTACGTCCTACCTACGTTTAATGGTGCAACCCTCAAATATTTAGTGGTGTGTAAATTGTGACTTAGTGCCCATTCACGCCACAACTAGGCTGAGTTGTAACGTACGTATAGCTGGTGCAACCGCCCCTTGTGAAGATGCTGGCGGAAACAGGTTGTATCTATATCACAGTAAAATGAGACCTATAAAGACATAACCTGAGGAAGGAAGAAGTCACTGCTCCAAAACCACCATAAAAAAACCCAGACTACATTTTGCAAGTGCACATGGGGACAAAGATCTTACTTTTTGGAGAAATGTCCTCTGGTCTGATGAAATAAAAATTAAACTGTTTGGCCATAATAACCATTGTTATGTATGGAGGAAAAAGGGTGAGGCATGCAAGCCAAAGAACAGCATCCCAACCGTGAAGCATGGGGGTGGCAGCATCATGTTGTGAGGTGCTTTGCTGCAGGAGGGACTGGTGCATTTCACAAAATAGATGGAATCATGAGGAAGGAAAATTGTGTGGCTATATTGAAGCAACATCTCAAGACATCAGCCAGGAAGTTAAAGCTTGATTGCAAATGGGTCTTCCAAATGCACAATGAGCATACCTCCAAAGTTGTGGCAAAATGACTTAAGGACAACAAAGTCAAAGTATTGGAGTGGCCATCACAAAGCCCTAAACCTCAATCTGATAGAAACTCTGTGGGCAGAACTGAAAAAGCGTGTGCGAGCAAGGAGGACTACAAACCTGACTACACCAGTTCTGTCTGGAGGAATGGGCCAAAATTCCAGCAACTTATTGTGAGAAGCTTGTGGAAGGCTTCCCAAAATGTTTGACCTAAGTCAAACAATCTAAAGGCAATGCTACCAAAAACTAACAAATCATTCTCTCTACTATTATTCTGACATTTCACATTCTTAAAATAAAGTAGTGATATTAACTGACCTAAGACAGAGACTACTTTCTACAATTAAATGCCAGGAATTGTGAATAATTGAGTTTAAAGTATTTGGCTAAGGTGTACTGACTGCAACTGTAGGTACATTAAGCAACAGCATTAGGTTCCTGGATGGGGAATGTCTTCAACAGGTGTGATAAGATTTTGAAATGTTCTATCAAGACTCAAACATATGCTATACCCACAAAAATGTTTGTTAATGCATAATTCGTTTACACATACATTATCATGTAGGGGAAAGAAAAAACATAAAATATTTGATATGTTGTGAAATAATACCTTTTATTAGTTTCCACTTGACCTGGCTTGACCTGACAAGTGTTAATTTGTTTACTTTCAATATTTTCTTTTAGGTGAGTTTTTAAAGAAACAGTTTACCCAAAAATGCGAATGAGGTTTGAAAGCTATGGCAGAGATGATTTCCGTTAAGTAACAACTAACATTTTTGACTGTTCCTTACACAAAACTATTGTATGGCTTCAGAAAGCCTGGAATATAGCACACACATTTTATGGACAATTTTGTGGTGCTTTCTCGTTCCTTTAGGACAGGGGTTGTCAACCTATGGCACGCAGAGGGGTAAACACTGCCAGGCCAGCAACAGTGAGAGGGGAGTAGATTATTTTATTCATATAAATTCCGCACCTGCATTCCAATCTACATCTTGATGTAATCCTTCCTCATGATCATTTAGCATATTTTCATGAGCTGAATGGGTGGTTAAACAAAAAGTAAAAATCGGAGACACTGAAGGAGCCGAGAGAGACCTTTACGATGGCAAAAGCATCTCCACTATTTCTGCTTCCTCTCAGATTTCACTGCCAAGTAAGATGGAAAGGCTGACCTTGTCAATCTATCAGAGGATATATAAATATGTGGCGCAGTCAGTAAGCTCGCTGAAGGTTTGGGATTCAAATCCCATCAATAATTACAAACAAGGAAGTCTTAACTAATGCCTAAGCTAAAGACTCTGCTAACTAAATTCAGCTGACTCAGTACTTAGTCCAGACTAAGACAATGGCCTACTAGGACAACAAATTGTTTCCTAGAGCTGGCAGAATATACTCAAAACAGATGCAAGCAGCGTATCGACCGTGCACAAATAATATAATATTGATCAGCAGTCGTCGGAGTTGGAGAGAAGTCACCTCCCCTCTTCGAATTATTGGCTAAAGGAGGAGCTGTCGATCAAGAACTAGTGGACCAATAGGAATGAAAAATGTCCCCTGATTTACATAAAATCTACTCACAAGTTTTGGAGAACTAAGTGCAGAACTTGCAAACTAAAGCAAATAAAAATACACTGCAAGCATGCAAAATTGTCAGAGAGCACAAAAACAGTCATATAACCAAGGAAAACATGATTTTGTTTGCAATTATGATGACTTTGCATAAATTTTTCTGTTGTTGTTTTTTTGCAACATATTTTAAGTGTGTTTATATATTTTTGATTCATGCTTGTTACTTTTTTATCTGTGCTAATTATTTTGATCTGCATTTTTATTTATTTTTGCGCTTATAATTTTTTTATATCCACTTATTTTTTTTGATTCACGCTTATTATTTTTGGATCCGTGACCACAGTAATTTTTATGGGATTTTGATCCCATTTGAATGCAGTGACTTTACTGTCAGCGTACCGGGTAGAGATTTTGGAGGAGATGGGGTGACAACTAGACACTGGAGTGCCGAATCTGGTACTCTGGTACAAAATGTGTGTTGTGAATTATTTAATTCATGGGCTGTTCCCGGGGGGGGGGGTTCAGAGCTGTGGCTGTGTAATGGGCTTGGCAGTGTCAGGTGAGAGAGCATTATGGCTAAACCATATCATGGATGCAGCTTACAACCCCACTACGGGTCTGTTTGGGCTGACTCTCAAGAAAATTTGAGAAACCAGCACCCTCAAGAAACAGGAGGACGAGGCCTTTAACCTTTATTTATCACACAAGCAAGCACCGCGACCACCTTCTCAGTCAGCTCGGCAGGTCTTTGCAGCAGCCGCTGTGGCAGCGAGAGCAAGACCGGGGGGACTAGAAGTCAAAGACCTGTTTACGGTGGGCAACAAGCCGGTGAACGACCAAGAGCGGATGGCTTGGGAACATGGGGAAAACATTTGTTTGGGGCCATGGCGACTAGTAACCGCCCATCCTACCCCGAGGATTGGAAGAAGAAGCGTGCAACCTGACATGCAAGTGTTCTTCTGCCCCCACCCCCCTCTCTTTGACAGCAAAGAAAAGGAGGAGGGAATCCAACCCCCTTGTTCTAAGTTCTATAAGGACCCTCTCTGTAAGTTCTCCTCAAGTTCAGAAATGAGGGAACTCAGAGTTATGTTCAACATTGTCACCAAGCGCTCACCCTGTTTTTTCAAGCACCTCTCAGTTCAGGGGAAATGATAATAAAGGATGCATTATCACATTCAGGCCACAGACTAAGGGCGATATGCTTCCCAATTTCAGAAAACATAAGACTAAAAGATGCACTATCGCAGCCAGGCAAACAGCTGAGGGTGAAATGAAAAGAGCACTTCGCTGGGGGTAGCTCTTGCTCCTTCTGTAGGAACCTGTTCGGCGACAGTGATGACATCATCACCATGCAATGCCAGTGGGGTGGAAGTGTACAGGGGGCCTCTTTCGACCCACTTAGACAATTGGCACACATGCGCAGTTCATCCATGGGTTATAACTAGGGTTTCACGGGGATACAGGCTACAAGTCACCATGAAACCACACAAATTCAACAGAATGGTAGTTTAGGTGGCTGAGGGAGAGTCGGATCATGTCCTGAATGCCGAAATCGAAACTCTGTTATACAAGCAGGTGGTCAGAGTAGTGCCAGAGGAGAGCTGTCAAGGTTTTTACTCCCATTACTTTGTGATTCCAAAAAAAGAGAGCACACTTCTCTGCCCTATTTTGGATATTTGTGTGTTAAACAAGCACCTACTAAAGTATTCATTCAGAATGTTGACACACAAAGTGCTTTGTTGATCGATCTGACCGAACGATTGGTTTGTGACGATCGATCTGCCAGATGCATATTTTCACAGACATTTTCCTATCTCACAGAAAATTTATCAGCGTACGAGTTTCAAACTAGTCCGTTCGAGCTTTCTTTAGCCATGAGGATTTTCAGCAAATGTGTGAAAGCAGCTCTGTCCCTGTTACGAAACAACATGATAAGAAAATTGTCCTACATAGATGATTATCTGATATATTCTTTGTTGAGAGTGCAAGCTATCAAAGATGCAGACATGGTGTTAAATCATCTCAACAGCTTGGGTTTCAGAATCAACATGAAAAAGGGCCGATTAGAGCCCTCTCAACACACAGAATATCTGGGTCTCAGGAATGTGACAGGGCAGAGGGTGGGGTTGGGTCGTGAGTCTACATACCTGGCCCCTTATCAGGCTAATCAAGCAGACAGTGGCGCGACAGAGAGAGAGCATTTGAGGGCAGCTGTCAGTCATATGTGTGTATTTGTGTCTTTTTGTTTAGTTCTACATTCAAATATTATTTATATTGTCAAGACGGTTCTCGCCTCCTCCTATCCATAACTCCTTTTACGGAGCGATTTCCTCTCACCTTGGGTCACACAGCCGCTGCCCATGGCTGCCATTACCATGACAACTGAGCATTGCAGCCAGGGCGCTAGGAATGTGGTACACCTGCCTTCACGCGCCCGACTGCACCACATAAACCACACCCCCGGCCAGCCGGTTGTGACAAGTCTCGAGGACAACCCAAAAGGCCATTCTCTTCAGTTGCTGACCTGCCATATGCCAGGCACCCTGGGAGGGAGGTAAGTGATTCGATGTTCCCCTCAGCGCAGCCACTTCGGGATGAATTCTCATTGGCATTTCTCAAAGATCTGTTCCCAAGAGCGACCCCTAGTGTCACTACATCGACACAATGTCTCGTTCCCTGGAGGTTACGACAGTAACCGAGACATATGTGGTGTGAGAAAATTTTCACACCTGTGAATGCTAAAAAAAAAATAAAAAATTCAAAGGCTAGATCCAGTTCGGTAAACAATTTCCACCATCTGTCCAACTTGAATTATGTGGAAAATCAAAAGTTATTACTTGTACGCTTTGATTTTTTATAAATATTGTGAATAAGTGTATTATTTTAGGCAGGATCCATCTGGCCACGTTCAGCTCATTGGAGTCTTGCCCCAACATACATTTACCTGTCCCATTGCATCAACTTTACAGCTTTGCCTTAAACACCTCCTGATTTATGGAAGAGAACAATTCTCACATCCATGAAAGGGTTAGAATCTTTCCAAACAGTCAGGCCACAGACTAGCCACTCGTGGCAGCTGAATTTTAGAGGAATCTGAAGACCAAACCTTAACAGACTTAGACTGGCACTCCCAGTGATCTCAGAAATACTCACAGCTTCTTTTTCCTTCTCCTTAGAATGCCTGGTAAGATGCCTGCTGAGAGAGCAGCAACAAAATGTCAGTCTCTGAGATGTTTTCACAGAGCCTGAAGTGAACGGTGGAATGCATATATTCTACCAAGTTTTGAGCCAAAGTCAGCCAGAATAAAATGAAAAGGTGAAACCTCTGATAAAAGGAATAGAAAAATGTTCAGCAAATACTTTCTTTTCAGCAATAGTTTAAAGGCAAACCAATGGTCGGTGGTTGTCCAGATTTGTATTAGGCATTACTGTAGAACATCTGTCAGTGGTTAATTATTTTGGCATTCATTATTTATTTCAGTGTGTATTCTTTAAATCCAACATGAACACTGTGATAGGCTAGAATTTTTTGCTTAAAGTGTGAAAAAATACAATTAAAATCACTCAAGTGTCCTACGGTTCCATTAAGGTTATGTAATGAAACTTTACTACTCCTGTCATATAACGGGAAAAGCAACTATTCATCATAGTAAGGGATGCACTGATACCACTTTTTGTTACCCATTTGGAATGGGACAATATTGATCTCAATCCTGATACCAGTGTTGTATTTTCATAATCATTTTTGAATATCTATACGCAGTGTTGGGAGTTACAGAATACATGTAATGGGAATACCTATTTAAAATACAAAATATAACTGTATTCCACTACAGTTACAATTTAAATAATTGGTATTTAGAACAGTTACATTCAAAAATTATGTTGATTACTGAAGAGATTACTTTGCATGTTATTGTCATTTGTTTCATTTAATATTTATTCCTTTCAGATGCAAAACATTTATACTTATAAATGATGCGATCCAAAGTGCATTTGAACAGCGCTGAAACACTTTCTTATGATGTGTTACATTCATACGAGCAGACAGAAAAGTACATTTGAATTACGTTTGAAGCAGAAGAAATAGAAACGAATCTTGTGCAAATTGTCTATTTGCTATTTCTAGCCATTTTACATGCACATGTTACCAGACATGATCATTGTAAAGACAGTTCACGTACATGGGCAAGGAAGAGGCGAGAAACCGGCTTGTCAACATAAATAATAATTTAATGAAGAACTTAAAACAAACACATAGGACAGCAGACATGTCTGCTGATTAAGCTCTCTCTCCCGATCGCCGTCTGCGAGTGGCCTTTATCCCTCTTGACGGCTCAATTAGCCTGATACGGGACCGGGCATGCGTAATCACGCGCCGGACCCGCCCTCCACCGTGCCACATTCCTCCCCCGTTCTCTCAGGCTGGGGACCCCCGGCCTGACGTACATCCCCTGGGGGGCGGGGGGCGCCTCCCACGCGGTCTGCCGGCGGGTCATCCCCATCAGCCTGGACGAGGGAGGGGGCAAGGGGAGGGGAACAACAATTAAAAATAGGGGGGGGGGGGGAGGGTTCCTGCACTGGGCAGTACCTCCCCTCCCACAAACACCATAATTTAAAAAAGAGGGAAAAGGCCAACGCAGAGCGGTATCGAGAGAGAGAGGAGAGAGAGATTAAAGGAAAGAAAGAAAAAAAACGTACTCGCCGCTTCTCTGATACGCCGTAGCTCGTTCCTCAGCCACTTCTCCACCCTCTACAGGACAACAGCCGCGCCTCTCCGGGCAGATCGGAGGCAGTCCTCAGCCCCTGGCGGACGGAATGGCCCGCTGCGTTCCCGGGGTGTCGAAGGGGCCTCCCCCCGCCCCTGGCAGCGGTTCTCCCGCTCCAGGCGGTCGGCGGCGAGCCCCTCCCCGCATGCGGTCGGCAGTCTCCAACCCCGCCGTGTTCCAGCGGCTACTAGGGGACTCCCCCGCCCCTGGCAGCGGCCCTAACCGCTCCAGGCGGTCGGCCAGGAGCCCCTCCTCCCCTCGCGGTCGGCGGCCGTTCCTCCGCGTCCAGGTGGCTGGGCTCCTCCGTCTCCCGGCAGATGGCCGTGGCTGCTCCATTGAGAAGTGGCAAGAACTCCGCTACGGCGTATCCCTCTTCCTTCCCGGGCTTTCGGCACCAATGTAAAGAAGATCATTTTCATGGGCAAGGAAGAGGTGAGAAACCGGCTTGTCAATATAAATAATATTTTAATGAAGAACTTAAAACAAACACATAGGACAGCAGACATGTCTGCTGATTAAGCTCTCTCTCCCGATCGCCGTCTGCGAGTGGCCTTTATCCCTCTTGACGGCTCAATTAGCCTGATACGGGACCGGGCGTGCGTAATCACGTGCCGGTCCCGCCCTCCACCGTGCCACAATCATATTTTTTTTATAAAAAAGAATATGATCATGTTGGATAATAATTTATCCATGTTGGATAATAATTAATTTTTTCTAGTAAGACATTTGAAATTAGGGCAAAAATCATATTCTTGCTAATTTTTGTATTGTTTTAAGGTAAAAATATCTAAAAATCCTTAAAACAAGATACATTTGATTTATCTGGTTTTAGAAGCAACACTGCATAAGATATTTAGGTTTTTCAGAGAATGTATTTTTAACATGTGTATTTTTTCTTACTGTATGGGCAGAGTTTTTATAGTCAAAACAAGTGACAAAAATCTGCCAGTGCTGAAGAGTAATCCAAAAGTATTTAGAATACGCTACTGACCATGAGTAATCTAACTAATTCTAGTAATGTTACAAATTACATTTTACAGCATGTATTCTGTAATCTGTAGTGGAATACATTTCAAAAGTAACCCTCCCAACCCTGTCTATATGTCACTGTGTGAAACTGATTGGAAGTACTATTTTATGTCTAAATAAACACAAACCTCAAACTGCACATTATTTATTATAAAATAAAGAAAGTTTAAAAATAAAAAATAATTACATTCATGCTTTGTGTTGTAGTCTATTAAGAAAAATTCTAGTCTAGTCTACTGAATAATGCAGCAGCAAAATAAACAGTAATTTCTCCACATTTATCGGATCTCTCTCTTTTTTTGTCCAATTTAGTTGTAATATGATATAAGTCCACTTTTTATTCACAGTTATATTTTGGAACCCAATCAAAACATTTGTAATTTTTTTTATTATTAGGGACCAAGTACCAAAGGTGCTGTGTATCCATTAGTTTTATTATAAGCCCATAGATCCATACATAGGAAAATGATGAAATCTGGCACACTGATTGGGAGTGGGCATGAATAATACCAAACCAAACATGGGGACTCTAGGACACACTCTACTGTATATCTCCACCACCACTTAAAAAAATCCACTTTTCTTTTGTTCGTATCTTTTGAACCAGTTGTCCTAGAATCACAATTTTTCTTCGCAAAAATTGACCCCTTACATAAAACTCCATTACCATAGCCGCATTCTTTAATTATAATTAGGGCTGTCAATCGATAATTTTTTTTAATCGAATTAATTACATGGTGTCCCAATTAATTAATCGTGATTAATCGCATATACAAATATTTGCTGAGAAAGCCCCACATATAACAATAATTCAATACATAATTATGAAATAATTATACATAGTTATCTTTAAATATTAAATATTTTATATATATATATATATATATGCATTTTAATTATCTGAATATTTTTTTTATTTTATATATATATATATAAAATATGGCACGGTGGCGCAGCGGTTAGCACTGTCGCCTCACAGCAAGAAGGTCGTGGGTTCAAACCCCGGTTGCCCCGGCCTTTCTGTGTGGAGTTTGCATGTTCTCCCCATGTCTGCGTGGGTTCTCTCTGGGTGCTCCGGCTTCCTCCCACCATCCAAAGACATGCAGGCTAGGTTAATTGGTGTCTCCAAAAATTGCCCTAGGTGTGGATGTGAGTGTGTGTCTGTCTATGTGTGGCCCTGCGATGAACTGGCGACCTGTCCAGGGTGTACCCCGCCTTTCGCCCAATGTTAGCTTGGATAGGCTCCAGCCCCCCGCGACCCTGTACACAGGATAAGCGGTTGATGATGGATGGATGGATGGATATATAAAATAAAAAAATTATTCAGATAATTAAAATGCATTACATTCTTGTAGCAGAAGAGTTAATCATTGATAAGACAATACAAAAGCAGCTTTAGAATACAATGTATTGTTTACTACCATATTATTGATCATAAGTCAATCATTGGCATACAGTTCACAGCAATCCATTTCACAAGTGAATTTGTCAATCAGTTGGAAATTTATTATGAGGGCTTGTTAGGGGAAACAAGCTAGGGGTATACATAGTACACAATACTACAGATATATTTTACAATAATGCCAAGACATTATATTCATTACATAATGCAATGATTTTCAATGCTTTGGAGTTGTTGGAGGTACAAAGAGTATTTAAATAATATTTCAAGTCATTATAAAAAAGTGCAAATAGGGGCTTTATAGACATAAATTTACACTTATGTATAAAAGAAATTGGCAAGAAAAATAAACAGATTAATCAGAAAATATTAACTTAAGTTATCAAAACTGTGAAAACCAAAAAAAAAAAAAAAGTAAATTTTTTTTTTAAAGCGTTATTTTGTGTAAAATGAATAGCACGTTATTAACACGTTAAATCGACAGCCCTAATTATAATGTTTACAATTTAAAGGTTTCATGGCTTTCAAACTTAAATTACCATAACAATATCTCAAAATAATCTCCAGACCGAGCTGCACAGAAATAACCATACAGAATTCTGATCTTTGTTTAAAAATTATGCATTTGTAAAGTTAACAAGGTGGGCGTGTACATTGATTTGAGGCTGTATCTTGGCAATGCTTTGTCCTCCCAAAACGAAACTTGGTACGCTTCATCGTGACCATGATACGAGGATACATGGAAAGTTTAGAGAGAGTGCCACCTATGGACAAGTAGTTTTTGAAAATAGCTATTTTTGCCTGTTTCTATGGATTCCTTGAGTCATGAAGTTTGCAATGATAGAAATGTTTCCCATATCTGCAATATTGCCTCTATGCCATTCTGAATTTTATAAAAATGTATATGTCTTTTTAATGCTTTGTCGGATTTAAAAGGAATTTAAATTTGAATTCAAACGATAATCTACACTATGGTGTGTTCTGACTCTAAACTCTGACATCTCTTTGCTATGGCTGAGTAGCACAGTGGTTAAAGTGTTGGACTAATCCTCAAAAGGTTGTGAGTTCAAGTCCAGCAAAGAATGTTACTTCTGTTGACTTCCATGTCTTCCTGTTGTGTTTACGTAAACTGGACAACGTTGCATAATTCCTGCTTGAATTCAAACCCACTTGGCTATTACAACATTTTGTCAGAATTAGTTTTGTACTCTCAGCTTGGAATGTCTCTTTGGCATTGCTTAGCTGTGTCAACTGAATGGTCCAGCGTTTTAAGCATTGGATAGTTGCTCAAAAGATTGAGTTCGAGTCCAGCAACATTTATTTTTTCAAATTTGTACTTCTGTTGACCTCTGAGTCCTCATGTGTGTATAGAACAATGTAGGCAGTATTTCACTGCATAATTCCTCCTTCAATTTAAAATTTCTTTGCTGTAAAAATATTTTCTCAGCAATCGTTATATATTCTCAACTTAGAATGTCTCTTTGGCATCAGTCAAGCTTGTTGTTTGCATGGTACAGTGGCTAGTGTTCTGGACTACAATTCAAAGAATGTGAGATTGACTCCACCAAAGGGTGGTTTTTAAAAATTGTACTTTGGTTGACCTTTGAGTCAATAATGTAAGCACAAACCACTTTGATATACCAACATTTTTTCAGCAACAATTTTGTATTCTTATTTCTGAATGCCAATATGAAGCTGACTGTGGTGACCACTGTTCTTATGTGTGCTGATTTACAGCTTGCTATGTCCTTTTGGCAGCTGCTTACCTTGTGGTGCAGTGGATTGTGTACTGAATTGGGGATGGAAAGTCATGGGTTTGATCCTGTCATGGGGTGATATGTGAAGTAGCATGGGGTAACTTTGTATGTCATATACATGCAAGTTGTTGTAATTTCTTTGGTGCAATACTTGTCGTTCTGATGCTTGGCCCCATAATTGCTGATTGCAGCTATAATGATTAATTAATATTAGAGTTTTATTATACTAGTTCATTCATAAACTTTAAAACCCTCCAACTTTGTATTCTATTACTATTTCTAAGAAACTTACTGGATTATTTATTTTGTTTTTAGATCTGGACAGTTACCGCCATGACTAACACATAGTAATGGATTTTTATTGGTCGTTTCAGACCGATACACGATACGTCTAAAAATGTCATTATCGATCTTGGATTGGTGCATCCCTTGTCATCTGTAAAACTCTCTATTCTTTTGACAAAGAATCCTTTAATGCACTGTGTCACGGTCCTGCCAATCTGTCAGTCTGGGTTTTTGTCTGACAAGGCCTTGGCATCATTGTCCTATGTCTGTCTTGTGTTTTGTTGTCTGTCTTTGTGTGAGCACGCAGTTTCGGTTGTATTACCTGCCATGCATTCTTCGGTCTCTCTTGTTTCATATCTGGAGCGCAATGTCTGGAGGACACAGGATCTGGACACTCATGCTCCATGTCTATTTGTTATTGATGTGGGTGCATTGCGCTTATGTTATCTTGGCAGCATGCACTCGCATCAATAGTTTGTCTGACTCTCTTCTCTAGCTGTCTTCATGTTGTGCTGAGGTTCAGCTACTTCTAAGGTCTAAGGTGTCGGGTGTGTGTGTGTGGCTGAACTCTCGCACAGGTGTCCTGTCTTGTTTTTGTCACCTGTTGCATGCATCATGTGGCGTTTACCTCGCAATGTATACTCAGGATTCGTTAAGTGCGAGAATGAGTGGCATCGCTTTGTTTGGTGTTGCTGCGCATTCTCTTGTCTTGTTTGTCAGTTGGCATGGGCATATATTGCCTTACTGCCTTGGCGATGTGAGCTCATGCCAATCAGGTGTTTTGTTGTCTTGTATGTGGCTTTTATTTGTTTCTGTATCGCCGCCTGTCTCTCTGTCTTACGTCATACCCTGCCTCCTTGTTTGCCCATTATTAGTTTACTAGTCACCCCTGCCCTGTCTTGTTAACCTGTTGATTACTCTCCCTATTTTAGTCTCCTTGTGTTTTCTGTCCAGGGTCAGTTCATCTTGTACCCTGCCTGTCGCTCACTCGACGTTGTGTTGAGAGATGTTATGTTGAGAGACGTTGTGTTGTTACCTCGGTGCATGGCAAAGACGCCAACGTCATACGTGCAGAGATATCGACTTATGAGATTTCAACCGGGCCTTGCACAAACTCCCGTTTAAGGTACTCATGCAGAAACACGTTCTAACATGCATCAGGATTAGTTCTCATTGGTAGACCTGAAGGACGCATACTTCCACATCGTTACCTTGCTTCGACATCGACCCTTCCTACGTTTTCCTACGTACCAAGGAGCTTGTGGTGGACTTCAGGAAGAAAGACAGAGAACACAGCCCCATCACCATTAATGGAGCACCGGTGGAGAGAGTCAGCAGCTTCAAGTTCCTCGGTGTCCACATCACTGAGGAACTCACATGGTCCGTCCACACTGAGGCCGTTGTGAAGAAGGCTCACCAGCGCCTCTTCTTCCTGAGACGGCTGAGGAAGTTCGGAATGAACCACCACATCCTCACACGGTTCTACACCAGTACTGTTGAGAGCATCTTGACTGGCTGCATCACCGCCTGGTACGGCAATATCACCGCCCACAATCGCAAAGACCTGCAAAGGGTGGTGCGAACTGCCAGAAACATCATCGGAGGTGAGCTTCCCTCCCTCCAGGATATATATAACAGACGGTGTGTGAATAAAGCTCGGAGGATCATCAGAGACTCCAGTCACCCGAGTCATGGGCTGCTTTCACTGCTTCCATCAGGCAGGCGGTATCGCAGCATCAGGACCCGCACCAGTCGACTACATGACAGCTTCTTCCCACAAGCAATAAGACTTTTGAACACATGATCTCTCACGATCAACAATCAGCACTGCACTTTATTAATCATCACTATGTCAATATATTCTCCCAATTCAATTAGTGTTATATATATTTATACCTGTATCTAGTGTATGTGTATTCTACATTGTGTGTATTGTGTACATTTGTTATGTAAATTGTTGTGTAAGTATGTGTACATTTGTTATGTAAATTGTTGTGTAAGTATGTGTACATTTGTTATGTAAATTGTTTTGTGTAAATATGTTGTTTATTGTAAAGTGGTTTATGTCTCGTCACTGTCATGACTGCTATGTTACTCGGAACTGCACACAAGAATTTCACCTACTGTTGCACTCGTGTACACAGTAGTGTGACAATAAAGTGATTTGATTTGATTTGATTTGATTTGGTTTTGCGTTCGAAAGCCAGGCGTATCAGTACAAGGTCCTCCCCATCGGTCTGTCCCTGTCCCCTCGCGTCTTCATGAAGGTTGCAGTGGCAGCCCTTGCCCCGCAAAGGGAAGTGGGCATCTGCATACTCAACTACCTTGATGACTGGCTGATTCTAGCTGACTCTCGAGAGTTACTGTGCACCCACAGGGACCAGAGTGACCTCAGCATTCTAGGGCTTCAGGTCAATTGGGAAAAAAGTAAGCTCGGCCAGGTTCCGAGCATCTCTTTTCTCGGCATGGAGTCTCGATGACAGCACGCCTCAACGAGTGTGTGCATTCGTAGACATGATCAACCAAGCCAGAGCTCCCCCTACCAGGCAGTTTTACGCCCTGAAGTGGCGTTTGTTTGCAAATTAGTGTTCTTCCCGATCTGAAGACCCGCAGAGTTGCGCAGTCAGGTCAGTATTCTCATTTCTGCAAGAGAGGCTGGAGTGGAGGCTTAAGGTTTATGTAGCCGCTATATCAGCTCACCATGACGCAGTGGACAGTAAGTCCTTAGGGAAGCACGATCTGATCATCAGGTTCCTCAGAGGCGCCCGGAGGCTGAACCCTCCCAGGCCATGCCTGTTCCCCTTAGGGAACCATCTCTCCGTGGTCCTTTTAGGTCTACAGAGACCCCCCTTCGAGCCGCTAGAATCAATCGTGCTCAAAGCCCTCTCCATGAAGACGGCCCTCCTGATCGCACTCGCTTCCATCAAGAGGGTTGGGGACCGGCAAGCATTCTTTGTCAGCAACAATTGCCTGGAGTTCGGCCCGGTAGACACCTAAGACCTCGACCGGGTTATGTGCCCAAGGTTCCTATGACCCCCTTCAGGGACCAGGTAGTGAAGCTGCAAGCACTGACCCAGGAGGAGGCAGACCCAGCCTTATCTTTGCTGTGTCCTGGGCGTGCTTTGCTACCCATTTGGACCGTACGCAGAGCTTTAGATGATCTGAGCAGCTCTTTGTCTGCTTTGGTGGACAGCGGAACGGGAACAATATCTCCAAACAGAGGCACTGGGTTGTCGACGCCATCGCTTTGGCCTATCAGACCCAGCCCATGTATTTGAGCATATTCGACGAGAAGTGTGGCATCCTCTTAGGCACTGGCCAACGGCACCTCCCTAGCAGACATCTGCAGAGCGGCAGGCTGGGTAACACCCAATACCTTTTCGAGATTCTACAATCTCAGGGTTGAGTCGGTTTCGTCCCATATTCTCTCAGGTCCGAGCACGTAGAACTTGGGAATACAGAACATCTGACAGGGTGTTCCGCTTGCACATAGTGCTCTTCCTCCCCACTGATGCGATCATGTGCCTTTTCTACCAGAAGAATCCAGTAAATTTGCGCTCCCTGGATGTCCTTCCTCCCTAGCCCTCTGGTCTGCGAATTCAGTGGAGGAATTCGCGACCAGACCCACTACGGTACTAATTACTCTGTACTAGAATAGGTGCTCCACAGGGTTGGCCTTCACAGATTAATCCCCCTGTGTGTATTTTCCCCTGAAAGAATAGAAGTTGGAAAAGAACACCTTCCCCGATGCGTGTGATAGTTTTAAATGGCCCCAGCTGCTTTAACTCTATGCGAGAAACATAGAGAGAGAAAAGGCGTGACTAGGGCAGCCTGCTCCCATGCTTGGCATGTCGCTGTTCCCCCCCTTCGGATTGGGGAAGGGTACGTGCAGTCTGACGCAGTCTGCTGCTTTAGCACGCAACTGCCTGCCCGCACCTGTGTCACTTCATTCGACACAACATCTCATTTGACAGTTGGTCCTGTGTAGTTTTTTGTTTATTCCTTTCAGTCTGTCAGTCGGTCTATTTTCCTCTTCTGTTCATACCTACCTGGTCTGGTTGGTCCTGTTCCCCACTGCCTTCTACCCCAGCCCTGGATTACCTTTTTCCCCTATGGGGTAGATTATGTTTGTTTTTTCCCCCATGTGGGAGTTTTGGTTTGTTTTTGCCCTTTTTTGTGTTAATAAATAAATCTTTTGTTTTTTAAAACTGCGTTTGGGTCCTGAGACTCATTATCAATCCTTGACACATTGTAGCTCATACGTAACATGGTCCTTAAAATAAAAAAACACTAAATGATGAGCAACCAGGTCATCCTTAAACATTGTTTGCCCACTGAGGATATCTCTACTAATGCTCTACTAAACCACAGTCCTTATTTGCTTTTCCTTTCTGATTCAACCTCCAGGTCTTCCTAACCCCTCCTGTCCCTTCATTATGGACTTGGCCTAGGCAGAATAGGTTCTGGATGTCAGGACTGCTGCTGGCCACTTATTATCCAAGATAGAGTCCAACTCAAGTATCAGTATCCGCCATGAGGGCATTTCTGCTCATTCAACCCTGATTCTACCCATGCGAGAGCCAACAAAACTCCAATCTTACAAGACATTTTGAGCAGCAAGAGTTAAAAATAGACTTATTGTACAATTCTTTCATGTCAGTGAGCCTGACTTAATCAATGAGGTCCTTTGATGTACAAGTAAAAATAGTGAGTGCTTTTTCTAGACTTTTAGCTATTAGCTGTTGAAAATTTACATTTAAGCAACAAAAAAAGGCTTGAGCTGATCATTTAGAATGTGATTATATTTAGCGTGTTCTCATCATCCTCTGGACCACCATCCAAGCTCTACCACAATCCTTCATCGTACAATCAATACAGGTTTGTGTGTGTACGTACGTACTTGTGTGCGTGCATGTGTGTGTGCGTGAGGAATAAAACACCACAGAGGTGGTCCTAATTGATTATCTATGTAAATTGGCTGTTGAAAGATGCCTAAAAGCATTAAAGCTGAGCTCACTGTGTTTTTTGGCTGTTTTCGACCTGTTAAAATGGATCACTTAGGAATATTGTAGGAAATGTATGCTCAAAGTCACATGCAAATATCAAACCAGAGATTTCTATGGTTTCTGTCATTTTCTGACAGAGAGTCCTGTACAAAATCTACAACAGAATATGACTCTTGTGTACACAGAGGTATGAATCACTATAACTTTACCATTACAGAGTAGGCAATAGCATAACTGTCAATAAATCAATTAATAACTTTGTTTGACTTTATCCATTTTGTCCAATTGGACTGTATAATGGTTGTAGATGCTCTGGCAAACACAAAACTGGGCTCACTATATAAGATGAGTCAATAAGTCTTCCACACAAGAAAGGGAAAAGACTTGTTAGGTCAGAGCCGTCACTCTGCATTTGGAGCACGTACTATATTCTAGTGGTTCTGAACTGGTGGGTTGTGACCAAAAATCAGCGTAGGTCTGTTCTGAATATTAAATGAATAAAATGCATGTGAGAATAAGATTATAGAATAGCAAAATAAATTGGCTCAACAACTTTTAAAAGGGAGGAGAAAAAGTTTCCCATACAGTATATTTTATTGCTGATATCAAAGGCCATTCATCTTATCAAACTTTAGATTAATTTACTGTCAATTGATACACAGCAAGAAAAAAAATAAAAAAAAAATCATCATATTCCTACTCATTATTTTTGGCTTGTTTTCCAGTAAACGCATCCTTAAAACAGGATGCGTTTCTTGGAGAACCACAATGCCGTAACATAAAATGAACTTTTAGCCTTGCTTTTAGAGAAATTTAACAAAATGTAGTAAGGTTTATTCTTAAAGCTAAAATATTTTTACCACTGGGGTAAGATAATAATAATATCCATTTGAATTTACTTTGCATTTACTACAAAAACTGCAATATTGATGATTTTAAAGGGATAGAAAAATGAAAATTCTCTCATAATTTACTCACTCTCATCCCATCCTATATGTGTATAACTTTCTTTCTTCTGCAGAACACAAACAAAGATTATTAGAAGAATATCTCAGCACTGTAGGTCCATCCAATGCAAGTGAATGGTGACCAGACCTTTGAAGCTCCAAAAATCACATAAAGGCAGCATAAAAGTAATCCATATTACTCCATTGGTTAAATCTTTGTCTTTAGAAGCTACATGATAGACGTGGGTGAGAATCAGATAAATATTGTAATCATTTTTTACTATAAATCTCCAACTTCACTTTCATATTCTGAAAGTGAATGTGGAGATTAATAGTAAAAATCGATTTAAATAATAAACTGTTTTTCACCTGAAGTGATCACATTGCTTCAGAAGACAAATATTAAACCACTGGAGCCTTATGGATTACTTTCATGATGCGTTTATGTGCATTTTTTGGGGTGAACTATCCCTTTAAGGGCATTTTTGTTTGCTTTTACACAATAAACAATTATGGTACTGTGTTGATGCCGTAAAATCACGGTTTTCAAGTAAATCACTTGAGATCCAAAATATTTGTTGGGGCTGTGGTGCTCATAAAAAGTTTGAGGTCCCTGTCTTTGGCCTTTTCTGTATCCTGTTCAATATTCATTAATTGGTTGTACAAAACTGTTTTTGCCATTTCAATGTATTTTCACTCATAGTAATAATATTAGTAGGTAGGTTTTTATGATTCTTCTCACACTGGCCTTTCTCAGTAATTCTTATTGGCATGTTCCCATTCCTGTTAGCTTTGTTTTGAAGCAGTCGGGCTCTCTAACAGGATTTGACAGCAGGCAGTGACGCTATGTTGGCCACGTTTTTATCTCTGTGTGGCCTGTTTCAAAACAACTTGAGGAAACATAGGATCAGATATACAACTGAAAGATGTAGACCTCCAAATTGACATTAGCTCTCATAGCTCCCACACTAATGTCCAGAGAAAATCAATGTTCAGATGTTTCTAAGTTCTGAAATAACATAAGGAAACAATGGAGGCGCCAGCAGCCACAGCCCATGGAGAGACAGACACACCTCAAGCTATTTTTCCCACTAAATGTACACTATCAACATCGTAATCTGAGCAGAGAGTGTAAATGGTTCCAAGGATCACGTGTAGCCTTACAGAGGTGTGTGTGTGAGCAGATTCTCGCAGACGGAGCAAGTTTTTGCCACCCTTGCTGAAGACCGTTGAGTGACCAGTGACCTTCTCTCAGTGTGAAGACATTCCTCACATTCTGTGGGTGTGTATGCCTACAACGCCATCTACCCATGGGAGGTATGGATAAGGGTAGGGGCCAAGTTATTAGCTGCCATTCTTGTGCCCACATATTTTCAGAACTATAATATTTGTTTTTTAGGGGTGACTTCTGTATTTCAGAGTCTCTACAGATTAATCAGAGAGTCCTGGAGTTATTGAGCAGTGTGTAAAAATGCAAAAACAGTGGGATCCTAATACTTTGGTTGAAACAATTATTTGACCCTATGGAACCTCTCTTCCCACCCACCTTCACTCTTTTCACTTTTACTCCTTTATTAAAAGCAGAGACAACAGAGCACCTCCCAAAAATACCTAGTATAAGTCAACAAGAATAGATTGGAAAAAGAGGTATTCTGCAATTGCAACCCTAAATATCGATTTCTACCTGATCTAACCCTTTAAATTATTTTTGTTTTGTGTAACCTAATGTATTTAGTTTGAAAGTTATTCTACTGGGTTAGATAAAAATAGATTCTTGAAGTAACAATTATAGGATACCAACTTTTTCAGTGTGTTCCCAAGTAACGTGTTTTTTTTTTTTTAATTTTCAATTTTCATTTTTGTGTAAACTATCCTTTTTAAAGAAATTTGGTGGGAACTCCAGCACTCCCGCATCCCATGCTGGGGACTAGCATCCTAAACACAACATAGAGTATATTGGTGACCAACTATGCTGGTCTTTTAAGCAGCCACAGAGAGTTCTTGTCAGAACTTTCTTTCTCAAATTGAAGCTTTTTCTTGGGGATGCTTTGGCAGACATCATCTCTTCAGTGTGGGAAAAGCTTAGTTCAATGTTGATCCAGCAGAACCACCCAGATGTCAAATACAGTACCACAATCTACAGCCACATTTAACCTCTGGCCTCTTCTCTTCTTTGTATCTTCTGGCTCTTAGAAATAATTCACCCCAAAATAAAACATTTTATCATTTACTTATCCTCATTTTGTTCCAAACCCATATTATTTTCTTTCTTCTGTGTAATAAAAAAGAAAATATTTTGCTGGATGTCTAAACTGTTCTTTCCCATACAATGATTAATAATAATAATTAAAATAAAACAACAACAACATGGCATTGCTTCGGGGGTGCCGATCTACTGAGCCAATAATATGTGTTCAATCTGTGTCTAACAAACGTGTTGTGGCGCCACCAACAGAACAAATCCTAAATGTTTTGCTAGTGTGACCGGGGATTTAGATTTACCACCAGGAACACATTAGGGGGTTAAATTTATTTTTAAGTTTATTCTTTTACTGATTTAAAGTAAACAATTTACTCACAAATATGGCTTATCAATTTAACTGGTAAGAAGAGTTCACAAAAAGAGCAAGTAATTCAACAAAATTTGGATAAACAAAATAAGAGCTTTCACAGAGCTGGTTACACAATTAAACCTCCCCACCGCTCTACATTACTCTGAGTGCAGTTATCTCTGTGATACAATGTAGGCTTGAGTATCACAATCCACTTGTGTGTAACAAACACAATACTCTTAAACATGGCACATATCAAAAATATAAACATACAATAATACATGTGATGCAACGCGATTCCAAAATATTACAATACAACACGGCAGTGAGAATACTGTTCAAAGAAAACAAAACATCATAAGTACATTTTTATATTTCCCACTTACACATCACTTGAGAGAAATGAGAGAAAATAACTCTCACATAATGATCAGCTCCTACATAACACCACATTCACTTCACAAGGGCTGAAATGCTCAACATACTGTTGTACACTGTGTAAATAATCACATCAAATACAAATCACATGATAAGCACAATAAACATTTGAAAAAATGAAGTGCATAACAATTCTTAATGTCAAATGAACAGGCCTACACCACATGGTGTGACGTCATATCATCATGGACATTACACATGACATAACTTCTCAAATATGATAGTATCTCCATATTTACACAACAAAGTATACATCCACAAATGGTATTTATCAAAATTCTAAATCACAAAACATTATATTTACCCATGGATGATCTCTCAATACTCCACAATTTCCCCGATAGTGCACAACTCTCTCTCACACTACTTGTTGCACATCTAACAAAACAATGACCAAGGTGAGAATGTATGCGCATTGTCTCGTACACAACACACATAGTGCCACCTGTTGACAACTCCAGGGAATCACTGCTTTCCTGTCTTAATAATTCACTTAACATGAAATAACAGTTTTAAACATGCAAGGATAAAAACAAACTTTAAGGGGTATTTACCACCCTGCGTCAGCATCCTTGATGACTCACTCAATCACCAATTTCGGCATTCATGGCACCCTGTAATGCCTTCTCAAACAATGCAGTGCCAATACTGGCCAATACTTGAGACACCATATCTGTGCTGACGCTCACTGCATGACAAGCAGACCTGGGTGCATGAAAAGGATTTGTGTGAACACCCGCAGTTGCTCGCTTGCTTCTGCGCACAGCTGAAACTGGTACTTCTCCCCATACTCTGTTAGGCATTCCACCAGTCTCTAGCACCTGAGTCTGGTCACACTCATCTGTAGCCTCTTGAGTGTCGTCACCTTCCAACTCTGAAGTACCCGGTGCCTCGGAGTTCATTGGAGTGTTTGCGGCCACACTGAGAGAGGGCTGCAGAACCTCCTCTACTACCACAAAATCTGGCTCAGAAGGCTCGTTCCCATCAATGATGACAGGCTGTGGATCTGGCAGAGATTTCTCCCTACTCCTAGGCCTAGGAGTGGGCATGGCACCTGGAAGCAACTCCGACCTGTGAACCCTTTTCAAGGGCCGTCCCTCCAAAGGTTCAACAGTGTAAGTTGTGCCTACTATCTCAACTACGCGGTAGACGATCAGGCTCCAGGCATCTTGAATCTTATACCTGCCTGAAGGCTGCTGGCGCAGATACACCAACTCATCCACACTGACCTTGGGACAAAATGTCTTTTCATTCAGACGAGTCACTCTCTCTAGAGCTTTCTCCTCTGAGTGCTCCCTAGCTTTCTCATGGGCATATCTCAGCCTCTCTTGATGAACAGTCAACCAATCTCGTCTCCCTTCAGAGACCTCCTCAGTACCCAGAAACACATCAATGGGCAGATGTGGCTGTACCCCAAAAAGTAGATAATATGGGGAAAACCCTGTAGTAGCATGCAGAGTCACATTATACGCATGGACTAACTCTGGCAAGTACTAACTCTGGCAAGGCCAATGACGTTTACGTTCTGGGGGTAACGTACGAAGCAGATTGTGAAGTGTTTCCCTGTGGCCTATAAGGGGTGGTACGGGTATTCTTGACACCATAGAGTCTGCACAGCTCAGCAATCATTTCACTCTCAAAGTTTCTACCTTGATCGGAGTGCAACCTCTCAGGGACACCGTACTTCATAAACCACTCCTTCAACAGGGTTTTTGCAGTGGTATCGGCCTTTTGGTCTTTGGTGGGAAAAGCCTGTGTAAACTTTGTGAAAACATCGGTAACAACCAAAACATTTTCACGCCCATCAGAAGCCGTCTCTAGGACTGTAAAGTCCACCGCAATCACTTCCAGGGTTCTGGAAGCCAAAAATTCTCTCACCGGGGCACGGACTTTGGGCTGAGGCATCTTGGTAAGGATACAACGCTGGCACTTCTTTGCCCATTCCTCCACATCCTCATACATACCAGGCCCAAAACACCTCTGCTTCAACAACCCCAAGGTCCATTTGATGCCCTGGTGCCCCATAGTACCTTTAATCATCCCAGCAACAAAAGTTACCAGCAGCTCTCCTCAGAAGGGTTGTCTACTACTCGATACAGCAACCCATTCTGTTCTCTTATGAGGCTCCAGTGCTTCAGAAGGCACTTCACAGACCTGGACAGAGACTTTCTTTCCAGGTGAAATGGTCTCTTTTTCCTGTCCTAGAACCCTCTAAATTCACCCAGAAAAGGGTCTCTTTTCTGGATCTCGACCAGCTGTTCCCTAGTGTACCCAGGAAGCGTATGAGTGTTCCCTTGGAGACTAGTGACAGCTTCTACAGCCTCCAGTGCACGGATTTGCCTTAACCTGAAGCAACCAATTCCCTTCAAAGTGAGTTCAGGTTCCAAGGCTGTACCTCGACTCAACACACTGCAAATCACCACATACTCATCCCAATCAGCGTCAGGATCAGGTTTAGGATCCCCTGCAAACTCCTGCCTAGACAGAGCATCAGCTGCAGCATTACTTTTCAAAGTTGAAGACAGACAGCTGAGCTACCCATCTCTGCTCAATTGCTCCCAACTTGGCAGTTTGCAAGTGACAAAGCGGATTATTATCCGTAATCACCTCAAACCAAGACCCAAGTAAGTAGCCACGAAACTTCTCGACTACAGCCCACTCTTAAGGGCTAGTAGATCGAGCTTCATGCTACTGTAATTGCAATAGTTTTTCTCTGCATTACGCAACCTTCTCAACACCCTGTTTCTGGTACAGGATGGCCCCTAAGCCATTCTGGCTTGCATCGGTTTCGAGGATGAAAGGACAAGTGAAATCTGCGAAACCAAGTATAGGTGCTGTCGTCAACTTCCAATTTAGCTGATTGAATACACGATCACACTCATCAGACCAACCAGATCTAAAGTGATGACCACTCTTTGCACACCTGCCTTCACGCAAACAAGCATTTACCAGGTCATGTAAAGGTCCAGCTATCTTTGAGAAGCCCTCAATAAACTTCCTATAATAGCTGCAAAACCCTAGAAATGACCTCAGCTCCTTGACAGTTTCTGGGGTCTTCCAATTTTTGACCACAACAACCTTGTCCAGATCAGGAGAAATCCATAGAGCTGACACCTGGTGGCCAAGGAATCGAGTCTTGGAGAAAACGGCACTTCCCCAGCTTGACCTTTAAACCAGTCTATGCCAACCGCTTCAGCACCATTTCTAATCTTTCCAGGTGTTCCTCAAATGTCTGTGAAAACAGCAAAATGTCATCTAGGTACACTATCAACACCTGAAAGATCAAATCTCTCATAACAGACTTAGCCCTATCTCTGTCACTCGGTCAGACGGTCCTTATTTCTTGAGCAGTCCACTCGTCCCTGAGGTGCTGGGGACTGTTTGATGCCTACGAGTGCATTGAGGGTAGTTACATGACTGCCTGGTGCACTGGCTACAAGGCACACAGAGCTCTGCCTGTCTCACACCGCAAGTCCATGTAACACAGTTCAGTAGTTTGTGCCATTTTCCATAGGGACCCATAGTGTCACTACATCGGCACAACGTTGAGTGACAGAAGGGGTACTTCATGGTTACTAACGTAACCTCCGTTACATTGTGTCCCTCTTTACACAACACTGAACTACCCGCTGAAATGGCCGGGACCTTGTCTCGGCTCCACAGTGCGAAACCTGAATGAGTGGTTGCATTCCAGCTTCTTATATACCTGTATGTCCGGGGGAATGGCATGCAAATTCCACTTGCCAATTTTCATTGGCCTCTTCTCAAAGATCAGAGATGTTTGGGGCTCGCAGGTGCGACCGCATGTGTCACTACGTCAAGTCAAGTCAATTTTATTTGTATAGCGCCTTTCACAACACACATCGTTTTAAAGCAGCTTTACAGAAGTTCAGCATTAACAGACGATAAAAATGTAATGTCTATAAAGTCGATAAATCATCATCCTTGTGCAGGGCTCCAAACTGCGACTAAAAATGGTCGCATTTATGACCAAATAAATTTATTTGCGAGTGTAATTTCTGTCAAGGTCGCCATTGGCGACAGTAAAAATTTACTCCCTTTGATTTTAAAATTTGCATTACATTTCCCGAGATACATTACAAAAGTTTATATCAAAGAAATAGCGGGGAAAACGGAGTTCATTGCAGGAACTAACCATTTCAAAAAAGAGACTGTGAGAAAACACGGTGACAGTAACAAGCATAAAAAATGCACGTGATCACATAATTGCGAAGAATGCTCCACAGACTACACTGTTAGCACGTGCAGTTTTTCTTGCATGTGAGCTGCGGGACGAAAAGTAAATATCAAACATCAGACATCAAAATAACTTCTCGTTCCCTCCATCAGGGAATGGAGGTTACGATAGTAACCATGATGTTTTGGCCTAAGCACCTCCTTAAAGGGATAGTTCAACCAAAATGAATCTTATAATTTGCTCGCCCTCATACCATCCCAGATGTATATGACTTCCTTTCTTCAGCAGAACACATTTGAAGAAAAATGGAAAAAATCTTCAGTAGATCCTTAAAATGATGTGTATGGTAACACAATTTTTGATGCTCCAAAAAGCACAGACAATCAGCATTACGTCATTCATACAATTACAGTGGTTAAATTAATGTCTTATAAAACAATACGATCAATTTTGGTTTGAAAAATTATAAAAATATAAGTACTTTTTAACTCTAAATATTCACTTCCGTTAGGCAGCGGTATGCACGTTCATGAGAGTACTGAGGGCACGCTGTCTCTTGTGTGATGTATTTGCATTGGCATGTTCACAAGATAAGTGATGCCTTTTTGACACACCCGGAGGAGGTGTACAATTGAGTAGGAGGAATGCTGTACAGACCGAATGCTGTAAATAAATTTAAGAAAAATTAAACAAAGGTGTCAGAAGATTTTCATTCAAGAGGAGAAGAGGAGGTGCTGAGAAATTTTTGCATGCCATATTTATTAAAACCTGAGTATTCTGACCAGGAGCACAGGGAGATGGAGGAGGCTGGACCAACAAGCCTCATACAGATAGAGAGCTCAGGAGTCGTGATGGTGCACATGTAGGCAATGCCAGGCAATGCCAACAGAGGTAGAGAGCATCTGCTGCAACAAGTGGAACGTTGCTATGCCTTCACTGGAAAGACCTCGTGACCTCAGCCATCTCGTGAACGCACACACTGCTGCTTACTGATCATGATGATTTTTAGATTAAAAGTACTTAAATATTTATATTTTTGCACCAAAACCAATCATATTGCTTTATAAGATATTGATTTAACCACTGGAGTAGTATGGATGACGTTAATGCTGATTGTCTGTGCTTTTTGGAGCATCAAAAATCGTGTTATTATCCACATCCATTTTAAGGACATATTGAGCTGAAATATTTTAAAATTTTTCTTCAAATGTGTTCTGCTGAAGAAAGGAAATCATATATATCAGGGATGGCTTGAGGGTGAGTAAATGATGAGAGAATTTTAATTTTTGGGGGAACTACCCCTTTAAAACTTCAACGTAACCGTCTACTGTTATGATTGGCTAACATCATGCAGCCTCTCATAGTCAGCAAACTCAATCGGAAGAGACTGAACCTCAACATTATAAAACAAAATTTCAGGGTTAACACATAACACACATCCAACACATTGCATCCGAATATATTAAACTGTTCATCTGAAGCACAACTGTTAACACTCAACACCATAAACTATCAAACAGTCATGACATCTGAAATATTCATGAATGAAAGGTTTCCTGACGTTTTTGATTGGGTCCAAATGTTTTTAACTGTCCCATTCTTCCATATAATGACTAATTCACAAGCAATCCACATTGACATGAGCTGAAAAAAATGCACACACATAGTCCAAAGCACAGTGAAATGACAAACACACATACTGTAGGCCCACTGAGCTGTACATCGCCGGAAACACATTGAAAAGTTAACGATTGCCATCTAGCTCATGTTTACATACACCAACAATTAAAAAATAGTGCAGATGGGTGAAAAAACATGTCCTTGATGCATTAGTGCTCAAAACAACAAGAGGCAGCAGCTGAATGAAAGGTAACTGAAAATGCTCTTTTTGAGACTGAGGAGGAAGTTTTGAGTTCTGAAATTTACAGTATGTTTTTATAGTACAGTTACCTCGTATATGTCTATATATCAATGAAAATTTAATTCTCCATTTTATAACCCTTTAATTATATATTTAGTCACCATGAGCTTTAAGTGAGAGGACTAAATTATAAAAAAAAGGGTACCAATGGTAACATATTGTTTATTTCCATCTTAAAGTAATAGTTCACCTAAACAATTAAACTTCTGTAATTATATACTCACCCTTTCATTAGTGCTTGTGTTCCGTTAAAATGCCTTTAGTGCCTTTAGATGCATCATGCAAAGCTTGGCTTCATTGACGCAAAAATCAAGGTTACAATGAGGCTCTAACAATGGAAATAAATGGGGCCAATTTTTGTGTGAAAAATGTGAAGCTTATAATTTTATAAAACCACTTACATTAATTCTTTTGGTAAATCTTATGTATTATTTGAGCTGTAAAGTTGTTTAAATCATCAGTTTAGGATTCACAGCATTATATCGTCATTCCAACGAAGTTGTAAAATGTAATATAACTTTACACAGAAAAGGTTAGTAAGCGATTTTATCACACTACAATCTTAGAAAAATGCATATTGTGTATGTCTTCTGGCTATCCTTTTGAAAAGTACTTTTAAAGTATACAGACTGAAGTGCCTCGACTTTCGACAAGTCGAAATAAATTTTTGTGGTAATCAACATTATGCCACAATTGCTGTCAATTGAGCATCACCTTTTATGAAACCCCATATATTCATTTAACTGTTGTTGTATTTTCTTCGAAATTCTTCTTTTGTCTTCCACATTAATAACAGCATTCAGGGTTGGAATGACATAAGGATGAGTATATAATTACAACATTTAAAATTTTGGCTTAATTCTTCTTTTAAATGCAAAAATATTTTGCTAAATTTAAGTATTTTCCTCTCACTCTTTCACACACACAGAAAAATAAGAAATGTCCATTCCATGTGTGTCTGAGTCTAGTAGGTTAGTCTCACTTGCCTCTGTCTATAAGCATTATATCGTCTGAGGTTGAATAATGATATATTAAACAAATATCTTGAAAATCATTTTAATGTTAAAACAAACCACGACAGAGCATAAAGGAATGGTATTGCATGAGTCTGTGGTATTTGCTACTGGGCTACATGTGATGTGGCAGAGAACTACTTCCCTTCATCCCTAGTTGAAGCTCCTCTTTCCATCAGTCCATTCCACCTCTCTGCCAACATCCCTCTTAGCCCACAAATGTTCCTTATTTTCACTTTGCCCTCTCAACGTCTGCTCTGTGAGTCTTTGGACAGACCGGGCTGACTCCTTTGTCAGAAGGGCCAACAGATGTGCCAAAAAAGCATTGGCGATTGAGAAACAGTGACACGCCCTGCACATTTCTTGACACTCTTCGAACCCAAGACTTCCCCCTTCACAATAATCCGCCTCTCCTTTTGTTTGTTGGATCTTGGTTGCATCTGTAAATTGACATTGGCAGCATTGGCTGGCGAGCCTCATGATGACTTGACCGACATGGTCACCTCTCCTGCCAAGGAGCTGGGGAAAGGGGAAAGGAGAATGAGAGAAATGCTTTAATTGCTGCAGGGATCTAGACAGTTTCAGATGAGATTTGTTTGAGAAATGTGTGGGTAATCGTATGAGGTGAGGGAAGCAGGTCCTGTCCAACAGCCTAATGGCAACTTCATTTGCTGTCCAGACCAAAAGTTGCAAACCCTTTCCAGGGAGCTAAGGAGACTTTTGGAGCAATTATATGCATATGTGTTTGTGCAGATCACAATGAAGCACATTGGAGGCCGCTGAGGGTCATGCCTTGGGGTAATTGATGTTGATATAAATGGAGCATGCTCAGTCTTTCCAGGATGTTAAGAAAAACAATTTAACTGGCCAATGAGAAGCTTTCTCATAGCCCTAATCCAACACACTGTTACCTAACAAGTGCATGATCGCCTTAATGCAGTAAGAGATTGCTTTTAGAGATTAGAGTACTTTTCTCTCACTGTGAAACTGTAGGCCAGTTTGATCTGTTTTCTGTATGAATTACAGAAACACACTGTATTCACAAAGGACAGGAGGGGAGATGGCGCTCTATGCGGTATTAGTGAACTCGATACTGCAAAAACCATTACTGTCATGGTTTTCAAGCTGTCTCCAAACTTTAAAGCAATTTATTTATCCCAGTGACGTAAGATGTGAGAAATTTGCCGCAGTTTATTCAAAACTCTGTCTTAAAATCACTTTTCACATTTGATTCTGGATTATTGTGTAAAGTAAAGAGAGGTTTGCGCCTGTTCCGCTGACTTTATTGCGAGCATTGTTTACGGAAAGGGGAAAAGATTATTTTGGCAAATCGTATTCAAATAAAATTTATTAAAAGTCTGCATCTGGCTGGACAACAATGTTATACTTTGTACTTAACTGATCAGTTCCAAAAATTCACGCAATTTTTTTTACTGCCCAAGATCATATGAATTACAGAGTTTTATGCACACAAGACTGTTGACATAGGTTTGATCATTTCCAAAATGGTCTGCTGCACACCTGGATAATTTGCACCCATTCTACATAATATGCTTTTAGTCGTCGTAAGCAGATGTAAGCACTCAGGAGAGGTTGGATGAGTTTGCACAAATGGGATCTTTTTATTTATCCCAATTAAGGCCAGTGAAAGGCAAATAAAAATTTACAAGAGAGAAAAAAAATAATTAAAAAAAAAAATAAAAAAAAACACTAGTTAGTAAATAAAGTAAATTGACATGAGAGTCAACAAAAAAAAAACAATCAAACTTTTACAGCTGTTTAGAAATTGACCTTTACACAAGTCACTATACATAGAGCAAGGACAGACTTATGTCCTCTCACCCCACCTCCCTAGAAAGAATGAAGATACTAGGCTTTATAGGCCTGAGGGCACCCCTGGAATTGGAACATACCAACACATGATTACAATACAGGGGTGGCTCAGATGACAAAGACATGAATGCTTAAAAACAGCCTAAATACTACCTCTATAAAACTAGAAAAATTACAGAATATTATTTCTATAGATTCAGCTAACAATTGGCAAGCCACAAGTCATATTTAACAGCTAAAAACTAATAACTCAAACTCCGGGTCACTTCTTATTGACCCGGAAGTCATAGCGTCATATAAACCCCACCCAAGAGGCAAATATTCCTTTACACAAACAAAACAGTGACGCCAGTAAGACTCAAAGATGGTATGTCAAAGATATGTTTCTCTTAAACTAAATAAACAGATACATAATTAACAAAGACATGTGTTGCGTGATTATTGTAACTGGTTATGACTATAAAGTAAATGACATGGTTTAAAACAGCATGATATGTATAGATAGAAGTAGCTATAGCATATAAATCACCGTAGTATTTAGATGTTAAAAGTGTGCACACAAAAGCTACGGGATAAGAGATTTTGTCGTGAATGGCTAGGTTAACCGCTGATTTGAAACAATATGAAGATTAAGAGAAAACACTGACACGCTAGACAAACACATACAGGCCACATTTACACTCAGTCTTTGTGTATTAGAATAGGTAGCGTATCGCTGCCGTGACGGTAGCTATGCACCCCGTCACACACACCCCCCCCCCCCCCCCCCCCCTTAAGAGAGAACGTCAAGGTCCATCTCATGACGTGAAAGAAAGTCAGCAATAACGTTGTCCTTTCCCGCCCTATACCTCACAGTAAACCTGTATGGCTGCAAGGACAGGTGCCATCGGGTGATTCTGGAATTAAAGTCACGCATGCGGTGTAGCCATTGCAAGGGCCTGTGGTCTGTCTCTAAGACAAACTCTTTGCCAACAAGGTAATCTTTTAAAGTGTCCAGAGCCCACTTGATGGCAAGACACTCCTTTTCAATGGTGGAATACCGAGTCTCGCGAGGGAACATTTTGCGGCTCACAAACTGAATGGGTCAAAAGCTGAGATGGTATTCAGTTTCGAAAAGTCTACACAGAAGCAGAGCCCCCCATCCTTTTTTGGCACCAGGACCACGGGACTGCACCACTCGCTGTGTGATGTCTCGATCACCCCCATTTCCATCATCGCCACCACCTCCTGCTTCAGCGCGGGGATCAGTCGTGCTGGAACCCTGGTGGTGGTCTGCCGGATGGGGCCTGGAGAAGTCAGCCGGATGTCGTGGGTGATGACGTCGGTTCGCCCCGGCTGGTCTCGAAACAGGCCTTTTGGGATGATTTTCTTTAGGTCCTCCTGCTGTTCATTTGTCAAATGGGTAACGGAAAGGTAGGTTGACTCACCGCCCACAGTAGGAAAGTACTGCTCCAACGGCTCTTCTTCCTCCTCCACAGTCCGTGCCCACAGCTGGTCTTGGATAGTAGATAGTCGGTCTAACCATTGTTTTAAAAGGTTCACGTGGAAGATCTGTTTAGAGCGACGTCTGTCTGGCGTTGAGATTTCATAAGTAACCTCGCCGACCTTGCGAAGTACCTTGAAAGGTCCTTGCCACTTCGCCAGCAAACTGCTTTCTGATGATGGCAACAACAGCAGCACTTTCTGTCCAGGCATAAAGGTGCGACTGCGTGCTGTCCGGTCATACCACGTTTTCTGCCTCGTTTGGGCCTGGGCCAGGTGTTGGTGGGCCCTGGAGCTCAGCTGGTCCAACTTCTCTCGCATTTTCAGGACATAACTCACGATGTTGGTTGGCTGGTGAGGAGTGTCCCCCTCCCAACTCTCTCAGAGAATGTCAAGTGGGCCTCTCAATTCCCGTCCGAACAAGAGTTCGAAGGGGGAGAACCCGGTGGATGCCTGCGGTACCTCTCTGTAGGCAAACAATAGGTAAGGAAGCCACTGGTCCCAGTCAGCTCCTGATTCCGACACAAACTTCCGCAGCATCGACTTTAGGGTCTGATTGAATCTCTCAACCATACCGTCGGTCTGCGGGTGGTAGGGTGTGGTTTTAATGCCCCGAATCCCTAACAGGGAATACACCTGCCTCAATGCCCTGCTGGTGAAATTAGTTCCCTGATCGGTTAAGATTTCTTTGGGGACACCCACACGGGAGAAAAGTTGAATCAAACTATTGGCCACTTGCCTTGCCTTAGTATTTCTGAGGGGGAATGCTTCAGGGTAACGTGTTGCGTAATCACAAACTACCAAGATATAGCGGTGCCCTGCCCTACTCCTCTCTAAGGGACCAACTACATCCATAGCAATGCGACTAAAAGGTGTGTCAATAATTGGGAGACTGATAAGGGGAGCTTTTAAGCCTCTTTTGGAGCGAGCAGATAACTGGCATTCTGGACAAGACCTAGAGTACTCTGCTATGTCCTTGTTGACACCTGGCCAATAAAATCTTTGCAGGATTCTCTTCTCAGTCTTCTCCCTACCTAGATGTCCTGACCATGGAATACTATGACCTAGGTGTAACACTTTGGCCCTCAGAATCTTAGGAACCACTAACTGCTCTGTGTCTGTACTCACTCGATACAGTTTCTCATTATTGATAACAAAACACCTGTCACCCTCCCTCATGGCATTTCTAGCCTCATCATTGGTCTTAACAGAAGAAAAGCAAGAGCTAAGTGTGGGGTCTTCCTGTTGAAGCTTCTTGAAGTCTTCAAAGACTTCAATGTCCTCTAGCTGTGGGCAGGACAGACTTTCCTGTACCAATGTACCTGCCACCTTTGCTCTACGCCTCTCTGCCTTGGACTTTTTAGGTTTGTCACCAGGACAACCTTCAAATGGTAACTCTGACCAAACATTGGAGTCCATTTTGGTATTGGCCTGTGCTCTAGTTGTAACATACGCACTGACTGTGTTAACACTTTGCAACAGCTCTGTAAGAACTGGCACATCCTGGCCTAGAATCACTGGGTAAGGGCATTTATCCAAAATCCCTACGGTTAACAAATATTTTTGGCCATTAATATCAATGAGAACCTCACTGGTCTGGTGCTCCGACTCATCACCATGGATGCAGTGGACCCTCACTTTGCCCACAGGCTGGAAATCAGACCTTAAACAAGATCGAAGAACGAAAGACTGACTACTTCCTGAGTCAACTAAAGCCTGGACTATCTTTCCACTTATCTTCACCGGGACAGTGACATCAGAAGACACACAAGGTAAGTGCTTGCTAGGGCCAGGTAGGTAACATAATCTGGAATCAGACACTTTCTTCAGTGTACAATTGGGCCTAATGTGACCTTGCTGACCACAACCGTGACATATAGGTATTCAGGTATTCCAGCTGGAGTGGGGTTAACATTGGGGCTATTGGGGCTGTTGGATGGTCTAAAGACCCGACTGCTACCACCCGCAGACCTACCAGAGGCTGTCTTCTCTGGCTCTCTCTGGGCTGCTTGGTAGGGTCTTCTCCAGTCCTGTTGTTGTGGACCCAGATTATAGCCTCTTCTGGATTGTCTGGCAGCCATGAATGTCTCCACCAGATCTGCTGCTTGCGCTGACGAACCCGGGGTGCGTTCTCTCACCCATACTTGAAGCTCAGGGTACAGCATGCCCAGGAACTGCTCCAGTACAATTTGGTCGCACACCTGGTCCCTGGTTCGCGTCTCAGGAACTAGCCACTTCTCCATCAGGTTCTTTAGCCGAGCCTGAATTCTTTCGCCGTCTCACCCTCCTTGACAGACTTGGAGCGGAAACGCTGGCGGTAAGTCTCCGTGCTGATATTGAACTTGTTGAGAATGGCTTGCTTCACTTTCATGTAATCCTGGCTGTCTTCAACACACATGGCTACATAGGCAGATCTGGCCTTACCATTCAACAAGGGCACAAGGTACAATGCCCAAGTCTCATGGGGCCACTGACTTGCTGCTGCGAGCCTTTCGAAGGTGGTCAAATAGTGCTCAATATCTTCGTCCTCTTCATACGAGGACATCCTAGGGGGTTTCCACCCCCGCTGAAGGTTTAGAGGTGTGGCAAGGCCGATGGCAGTGGAGTTGAGGGAGCTCTGCATCCCTGATGCTGGGTGTTGATCTGGATGTGGCTGAGGAGTTGGTACATCCAGAAAAGGCATATTGAGTGGATCAAAGGCTGTCGAAGGGCGGGAGCTGGGCAGGTCCATCTGCTGCAGTCCGACGAGTGGCTGTCTTGTCGCCTGTGGTAATGCTGGGTCACCTCTCACCAATTGCTGTAATTGCTTGAATTGGTGCTCCATACCTTTCCATCTCCACTCTTGCCGAAGCGCCTCTGCCTCTACCTGGTCTTGCTGATGCCGCTGAGACTCCACCATCGTTTTTACCATCCTCTCCAAGCGATCTGTCCTGTCTTCGACCACCAGAGTGTGATGCTTGGATGACTCTGTGGACTTAGGCCTAGTACCCATAGCTGAACCATCTCTAGGGGGTGCTGTACCTCTGCCTTGATTGTCCATCTTGACTCCCCGAGTGCTGCTCGGACACTGTTTACCCGGAAACCGCTGCCACCAAATGTTAAGGGTAGACGTGACTGAGTCGTCGTAAGCAGATGTAAGCACTCAGGAAAGGTTGGATGAGTTTGCACAAATGGGATCTTTTTATTTATCCCAATTAGGGCCAGTGAAAGGCAAATAAAAATTTACAAGAGAGAAAAAAAATAATAAAAAAAAAAAAAAAAAAAAAAAAACACTAGTTAGTAAATAAAGTAAATTGACATGAGAGTCAACAAAAAAAAAAAATCAAACTTTTACAGCTGTTTAGAAATTGACCTTTACACAAGTCACTATACATAGAGCAAGGACAGACTTATGTCCTGTCACCCCACCTCCCTAGAAAGAATGAAGATACTAGGCTTTATAGGCCTGAGGGCACCCCTGGAATTGGAACATACCAACACATGATTACAATACAGGGGTGGCTCAGATGACAAAGACATGAATGCTTAAAAACAGCCTAAATACTACCTCTATAAAACTAGAAAAATTACAGAATATTATTTCTATAGTTTCAGCTAACAATTGGCAAGCCACAAGTCATATTTAACAGCTAAAAACTAATAACTCAAACTCAAAGTCAGCGTCATATAAACCCCACCCAAGAGACAAATATTCCTTTACACAAACAAAACGGAGACGCCAGTAAGACTCAAAGATGGTATGTCAAAGCTATGTTTCTCTTAAACTAAATAAACAGATACATAATTAACAAAGACATGTGTTGCGTGATTATTGTAACTGGTTATGACTATAAAGTATTGACATGGTTTAAAACAGCATGATATGTATAGATAGAAGTAGCTATAGCATATAAATCGCCGTAGTATTTAGATGTTAAAAGTGTGCACACAAAAGCTACGGGATAAGAGATTTTGTCGTGAATGGCTAGGTTAACCACTGATTTGAAACAATATGAAGATTAAGAGAAAACACTGACACGCTAGACAAACACATACAGGCCACATTTGCACTCAGTCTTTGTGTATTAGAATAGGTAGCGTATCGCTGCCGTGATGTTAGCTATGCACCCCGTCACAATCCCGAAAACAAACACTCCCCATGTGCATGCCCTGATATCCTTTGGGTTAGCCGTAAATTGAAGCTTCCTGTAATTTACTGCCTTAAAAGTCAGTTTGGAGTGTTATTGAACGGCATTTGAAATAAGAAAATACAGACAGCTCTCAGGTCCAGCAATTTGTCGAGTGAAACCACAGAGGTATATGTGTCAACTCTATACATCTAGAAGTTGTTTGACATTTTTTTTTTTTTTGTGATGCTAAGACAATCAGTTTCTTAGCTGTTACAGGTTAGAACCAAGAGGTATATTATACCCGCAAGTTATGCTGTAAATGCCATGTACCGTAACTAATGACTCTAAGCTGCAGGACAATGACATCATGACAACGCTGGTAGGCTATATATAAATATATATACACAGGTGCTGGTCATATAATTAGAATATCATCAAAAAGTTGATTTATTTCAGTAATTCCATTCAAAAAGTGAAACTTGGATATTATATTCATTCATTACACACAGACTGATATATTTCAAATGTTTATTTCATTTAATTGTGATGATTAAAAATGACAACTAATGAAAATCCCAAATTCAGTATCTCCGAAAATTAGAATATTACTTAAGACCAATACAAAAAAAGGATTTTTAGAAATGTTGGCCAACTGAAAATTATGAACATGAAAAGTATGAGCATGTACAGCACTCAAAACTTAGTTGGGGCTCCTTTTGCCTGAATTACTGCAGCAATGTGGCGTGGCATGGAGTCGATTAGTCTGTGGCACTGCTCAGGTGTTATGAGAGTCCAGGTTGCTCTGATAGTGGCCTTCAGCTCTTCTGCATTGTTGGGTCTGGCGTATCACATCTTCCTCTTCACAATACCCCATAGATTTTCTATAGGGTTAAGGTCAGGCGAGTTTGCTGGCCAATTAAGAACAGGGATACCATGGTCCTTAAACCAGGTACTGGTAGCTTTGGCACTGTGTGCAGGTGCCAAGTCCTGTTGGAAAATGAAATCTGCATCTGCATAAAATTGGTCAGCAGCAGGAAGCGTGAAGTGCTCTAAAACTTCCTGGTAGACGGCTGCATTGACCTTGGACCTCAGAAAACACAGTGGACCAACACCAGCAGATGACATGGCACCCCAAACCATCACTGACTGTGGAAACTTTACACTGGACTTCAAGCAACGTGGATTCTGTGCCTCTCCTCTCTTCCTCCAGACTCTGGGACCTTGATTTCCAAAGGAAATGCAAAATTTCCTTTCATCAGAGAACATAACTTTGGACCACTCAGCAGCAGTCCAGTCCTTTTTGTCTTTAGCCCAGGCGAGACGCTTCTGACGCTGTGTCTTGTTCAAGAGTGGCTTGACACAAGGAATGCGACAGCTGAAACCCATGTCTTGCATACGTCTGTGCTTGGTGGTTCTTGAAGCACTGACTCCAGCTGCAGTCCACTCTTTGTGAATCTCCCCCCACATTTTTGAATGGGTTTTGTTTCACAATCCTCTCCAGGGTGCGGTTATCCCTATTGCTTGTACACTTTTTTCTAACACATCTTTTTCTTCCCTTCGCCTCTCTATTAATGTGCTTGGACACAGAGCTCTGTGAACAGCCAGCCTCTTTAGCAATGACCTTTTGTGTCTTGCCCTCCTTGTGCAAGATGTCAATGGTCGTCTTTTTGACAGCTGTCAAGTCAGCAGTCTTCCCCATGATTGTGTAGCCTACAGAACTAGACTGAGAGACTATTTGAAGGCCTTTGCAGGTGTTTTGAGTTAATTAGCTGATTAGAGTGTGGCACCAGGTGTCTTCAATATTGAACCTTTTCACAATATTCTAATTTTCTGAGATACTGATTTTGGGGTTTTCATTAGTTGTCAGTTATAATCATCAAAATTAAAAGGAATGAACACTTGAAATATATCAGTCTGTGTGGAATGAATGTATACATTATACAAGTTTCACTTTTTGAATGGAATTACTGAAATAAATCAACGTTTTGATGATATTCTAATTATATGACCAGCACCTGTATATATAGACTGGTTCGAGCTTACAGAAAGTCTACAGATAACCCCTCTGTACAATTGTAGTGAAAAAATAGCATCTCAGAATGCACAGCAAGTCGAATCTTGAGGCAAATATATATATATATATATATATATATATATATATATATATATATATATATATATATATATAAATCAAGAATTTAACAAAAAAAAAAACTTTATGATGGCAAATATTTAATTCAAACTTTTATATTTAGAATTTAATTAAAATGTTTATACGAACAGTCATTTACAAAGCAAGGAAACCATTTCATTATAAAAAAAAACTCATTATTAATTTACATTTAACTGCATTGTTATTTTCCATCCATACAGAAAAAGAAAGAAAATGAAGAAGAGGCTTAATTGTTCAGCATGATTGATTCTGAAGCAAACCCCTCTAGCACATATTTCTTTGACCATTTTTGGGGGATTTAGTCAATAATTGATCTAGGTGTTGTTTAATAATTCTTGAGGCAATTTACTCACACCACATCCAATGGTTTTTCATGTCGTGTTTGACAACAACAGGCAAAGAAAAGTTAGTTATGGTAAGTAAAAGGAGCTCAAGTATAGGTTGAACATGGCAGAGGATCAATTAACAACTTTTTAAACAAGCTTTTCTCTCTAAATGTAAAGCAATTGAATGCCCATTCCCAAACATACAGCGACTTTTTGCATAACTGTGACAGAAAAGATACTCTGAAATTAACTGATATTCATGTTAGCTGACCATCTGTAGCTTAATTTTTTGTTAATTTTCTTCAAGATTTTCAGTGATAAAGTGATAATTTAAGCCTAAATTTCTCTCTTAATCTACTTGAATATTTTTTGCTTCATTTTAATGAATGTGGCATGACTGTCATGTGACAGTCAAAGCAACATCGATAGACAGAGGTTGAGTGGTTGCTATGAAAGTACCTCTCGATAAAAATTAAAAAAGCATATTTGAACCCATTTAAAATGCTAACAAAATTAAATGTTTAATGTTAAAAAATAAAACTAAATCAAATAAAAGTTAAATAAAATTAATCCTTGGGGGGCCTGAGTAGCTCAGCAAGTAAAGATGCTAACTACCACACTTGGAGTCGCAAGTTCAAATCCAGGGCATGCTGAGTGACTCCAGTTAGGCTTCCTAAGTGACCAGTTGGCACGGTTGCTAGGGCGGGTAGAGTCACGTTGGGTTAACCTCTTCGTGGTCACTTTAATGTGGTTCTCACTCTTAGTGGGGCACGTGGTGAGTTGCGTGTGGTTGCCACAGAAAATAGCGTGAAGCCTCCACGTACGCAACATTTCCGCGGTAACACGCTCAACAAGCCACATGATAAGATGCGTGGATTGACTGTCTCAGACAGAGTTTCATCCTCCTCCACCCGGATTGAGGCGAGTCACTATGCCACCACAAGGACTTAGAGCACATTGAGATTTGAGCATTCCAAATTGGGGAGAAAATCCCAAAAAGTCAAATAATAAAACAAAGAAAAATACATCCTTTTATTTCAGGTATTATAGGAGATTTATAAACTGAATAAAAGGAGATTTAAGACACACAAATTCTTAATCCAAAGGAAGCGGAACATATCCCCCCACCCATGAGCAGTTCCCATTTGGCAGCTAGACATCTATCCAGCATCACTGAATGGCCCATGGAGAAAATCCTGTCCGCACCATACAGCCTCAATATCCAGGCCCCTTCCAACCTCAACCATGACCATACAAAACCAGGGAGGGGCTTTCTCAGGTGGAAGCGACCAATGAGCCAAATGTCAGAGACCGAATGCATAATAATAAAACAAAATGTTGGGTAGGCCTAGCCCACCATTGTCAATCGGCCTATGTAACTTGTTCAAATGTAATCTGGGACATTTACCATTCCATATGAAGGACTTCGCTGTACTATCAAATTGTTTGATAGTATAACGAGATATTGTAACAAGTAGCTACATTTTGGAATACAATTAATTTTAATAGTATTAACTTTTATCTACAATCATAGATAAAAGTAATGAAGCCCACCTGCCCACATCACTCAAAAACCTTTTTATTAAGGGGTCAAAATTAACTAAAATTTGCTAGAAATAAAATTCCAAATACTTAATGCCCCGTTTGGGCCACTGGAAGGCGCGCGTCTGGAAAGCCGTTACTGGGAAGTATGCTGTCAGAGCCAAAGCTTCAAATTTAGACCAGTTGACTCTGTATCCTGAGAAATTAGAAAAGGAATTAGTAATTCTGTGGAGGCAAGGCATAGACCTTGTAGGGTCGGAGACAAATATCAAAATATTATCTGCATAAAGCAAAAGCTTATGCGTCATATCTCCTGCCACAACCCCTGGAAAATCATCTTCCTTTCATATTGTGGCTGCTAATGGTTCCAGGGCAAGACAGAACAATAACAGGGAAAGAGGGCAACCCTGCCAGGTGCCCTTATCCAGAGTAAAATAATTTGAAATTAATCAATTTGTTTGTACCGCTACTACCGGGTGTCTATAAAGTAACTTAATCCATTCATTAAAATTATTCTTGGATCTGTATTTTTTCAAAATCTTAAAAAGATAATCTCATTCTACCATATCAAATGCCTTTTCAGTGTCAAGTGAGATGGCCACGACCGGAGTCTGATCATTCCCAACTGACCACATGATATTGATGAAACACCTAATATCAGAAGAGCTACGACCCCGAATAAACACCTCCTGATCTATATCTATAAGAGATGTCATAACTTTATTTAATCGTTTTGCCAGAATCTTTGACAATATTTTAATGTCTAGCTGGATCAGGTAAATTGGATGATAACTCTTACACTCACTTGGATCTTTGTCTTTTTTAAGAATCAGTCTGATCCGGGCTTGTGTCATGATTAGCGGAAGCATTCCATTCTTTAATGACTGCGTATAAACTTCTAACAAATGTAGAGACAGCTCTAAAGCATAAGATCTAAAAAAAACTCAGCAGCAAAGCCATCTAACCACGCAGCCTTCTCTGTAGGCAAAGCCTTAATTACCTCGCTAAGCTCCTCAAAGTTTATTTTAGAATTAAGAGAAGTTTTTGCTCTGTCGTCAGTTTAGGGAGTTCTAATTGTTCCACCAAATTTCTGATATATTCATCAGTAGACAAGGATGTGGAACTATAGAGATCAAGATAGAAATCTTTAAAAGCATTATTAATATCGCTGGATTTCTCCTGCCACACCATCCAACCGAATCTATGGTCTGCGGGCCTGTCAGAGGTTTCAGCTTGAGCACGTAAGTGTCTTTTAATATATCCAGAGCCCGAGGATTTTGAATTCTTTGCCATGTTGACTTCAAAGTACAGATATGTATCAAGGTGTATCAATTCTCGATTATAGCATAAAAATAATTAAAAACTAGAAAAATACGCAGAGCTCTCAGTTTACATGTCCGCACCTTGAATGACGTCACATGACTCACCAGCATGGCATTGTTTGATTTAAAGGCATTATTTCTTGTGTTTCCTGGCACTGACGGAGGTGAGATAGTGCTGGTGCGGCCTTCCAGCATTGGAAAGGTGGAGTGTGAGACTAGTGATGAGGTTGAGGTGGAGCCTGAATCCAAAGTCGTCTTGCTGCTCTTCGATCCATTTTCTCCTGTCTCCACCAGGTCTAAGAATGGAGAAAACTGAAAGTTCGCCTGGCCCATGTTCAAATGGAGGTGCAAGAAAAAGTACAAGCACGTCAGGCCAAGTCGAACCTGCATCTTGCCCTGCTGTTGTCTCTGCTGTTGCTACGGTGGTTAAGCCACCATCTGCCGCCTTTGATGTTAATAGGAATATCACTTTCGTACCTCAGTTCAGGGAAAAGTAGGTGGACACATTCTTCAGTGCTTCGAGCACATCACTTCCTCTTACCATTGGCTCTACAAGGCCCAGGAGGTCTGTTCTACTTTTCCTTAGAATAGAGTGTACAGTATGACACGGTTAAAGCTGCTATACTCTGTGCATATTATCTCATTCCTGAAGCATACAGACAGCGATTCAGAAATCATAAAAAGTTCCCCAATGAGGGGGGCCTGGGTAGCTCAGCAAGTAAAGACACTGACTACCACACCTGCAGTTGCAAGTTCGAATCCAGGGTGTGCTGAGTGACTCCAGTCAGGCTTCCTAAGCAACCAATTGGCCAGGTTGCAAGCATGGGTGAGTCAGGTTGGATTAACCTCCTCGTGGTCGCCATAATGTGGTTCTTGCTCTCGTGGAGAGTTGTGCGTGGATGCAACAGAGAATAGTGTGAAGCCTCCACACACGCTAGGTCTCCACGGAAACACGCTCAACAAGTCATGAGATTCGTCCTCCACGACCCAGATTGATGCGAGTCACTTGCCACCACAAGGACTTAGAGCGCATTGGGCATTCCAAATTGGGGAGAAAAGGGGAGAAAAATTGATTCTAGTTAAAGTCAATTATTGCTGAAAGGATTCAGTTAATTTTCTGGTAAACCTGGAGATCAAATAGAAAATCAGTTGTTACATGACACAGGGGCAGCCCAGTCATTCACTGTCACTGATGTTTTACCCTTATCTGAACAGTCATACTGTGGTTCTAGTATCTTAGTTCAGGGCATTAAAATGGGGTTTGTGAAAGTGTATTGCGTCCATGTACAATGCAAACTAGTAAACCAACCAACTGTTTTGTTTCTGTTGTCTCACCAGATGACATTAAAGAAAGGAGTTTAGGTTCCTTTGTGAAAAATGGCTTGTTGATGCGCAAATGGTGTTCAAATACTGCTACGGATGTTGATTGGAATGTGGTATATCAGTCATTCCCTCTGCTTACTGTCAGCATGTACTGTGTTTAGTGCATGGTCATGTGTTGTTGGGTCATCCAGGTATCAAAAAACATATAATAAGATACTTAGACATTTATTTTGGCCTGGGTTAAAGAAAGATGTTGCTCAGTTTTGCCGTACATGTCATACCTGCCAGTATATGGGAAAGCCGAATCAGGTGATTCCACCTTCTCCGCTATCTCCCATTCCGGTTATCGGAAAGCCATTTGAGCATGTCATTGTCGACAGTGTTGGGTGCCCTGAAGCAATCCCACAGCTCCAGTTATCAAGGCATTGGTAAAATTTTTCTCTACATTGGGACTGCCGAAAGTTGTACAAACAGATCAGGGCACCAATTTCTAATCTAAGCTCTTCACCCAAATTCTGAAGTCTCTCGCCATAACCCACAGCGTTTCAAATGCATACCAGGACGCACTTGAACGCTTTCATCTGATGTTAAAATCTATGGTAAATAAGCACTGTATGGGCACATGCATAGGACGAAGGTGTTCTGCTAGTTTTGTTTGTAGTACATGAGACCGTTCAAGAATCTCTCAGGTTCAGTCCCACTGAGCTCGTTTTTGATAACACTGTTGGAGGACCCCTAAAAGACCTCAAAGAACAAAAGCTGACAGTTGACTCGAGTCTCAAGATTAATGTGTTGAGCTACATCAGCCAGTTCCGAGAGCATTTGCACAATGCTTGCTCTCTCGCTAAAAACGTATCTTGCTGCCGTGCAGAGAAGCATGAATTGCCATTATGACGTGAAAGCTATCCCTCACAACTTTCGGCCGGGTGACCAATTGCTATTTAATAGCAAGACAGACTATTTAATTGACACTCCTGACAGAAATCACCAGTCTCGTGCTTGTCACATAAACATATTGAAAGCATACTATGTTAGAGAAAACTCACAGAAAACAACTTCAGAACAGACTAAAAGGCCTGTTGTCTCATCTTTTGCGATAACCTGTGAGATTGCATCTATTGGCACTGTTGGCGCTGCTGGTGTTGTTGAGGATGGTCTAGTGCTGCGCAATGCCCCTCAGCAATGCTCTAAATTGTCTAATTCAGAAATGTTGAGTGATTTGTTTTCACATCTCACCCACTTATCTGATCAGCAAAGACAGGACATTGTAAATTTGATTCAAGATTTTCCTACTCTCTTTAACGACATTCCCATGCAGATGTCGGTGTTACAGCATGTTACTAAGCAGCATGCTTACTTTTCTGAATTCTAACAAGAGTTAGATTTTGAAAAAAGAAGTAGAATACATACTAGGAAGCAGTTTAGCCATACATATGTTGTAGTCCATTGTCTTTCCCATGTGTTCATGTTCCCAAGCTGGGCCTCGTATGGAGGACTGTATTGATAACCTTGGTTTTGCCAGTTTGACAGTAAGCTGGATTTGTTGAAAGGATATTGGCAAGTGCCATTAACTCCACGTGCCTCCAAAATATTCACTTTTGTAACGGCAGGTTAATTCCTGCAATATACCATAATGGCCTTCAGTTTGCGCACCGGCCATGTTTCAGAGACTGGTCAATTTGTTGTTGAAGGTGTGCCTAATTGCAATGCATATTTGGATGACCTTGTAGTTTATTCAACAGAATGGTCAAAACACATTTCCCTTATACGAACAGTATTTGTACACCTTGAGCTTCACTTCACACTAAATTTGGCAAAATGTGAGTTTGAAGTTTAGAATGTTGTTTTGTATATTGTTTTTCTTGTTGTTTGTTTGCTGACATTATTTTTGTATTTCTCTCTCTCTCTCTCTCTCTCTCTCTCTCTCTCTCTCTGTTGTACAAATGTATTTGTTTGTTGTTGGGGGTGGGGGTGTTGCATTCTTGTGTGTGTCTATATGTGATGTGTGTGTGTTTGTTGTTCAGTGCTGTTTCCGGCCTTCCGTATTCTGTTATTTTCCACACATCTCCCATTGGTTGTTTCTGTTGGAATTCCCTCTGACATCACCATCTCCTCCACCAATTACCATAGACTGCCAACTTTAAACCACCCACATCAGCGCAGGTGAGAACACAGCCATGTACAGTGAGCAGATTAATTGTACAGGTGCCTTCTCTTTCTAGAATGCATTTGATTGTACAAGTTTCTCTCTTGCAGTTTTTAACATCAAAACTTGATTGTGCCTTTCTAGCCAGAAGAGCAAGACTGCAGAATTTAATGCTAATATCTTCTGAAAATTAATTTTGTTGGCTCTAAAGCTATAGATATAGACCAAAAACAGCAAAACTCCATTTTGATTCCACAGGGTTTTTAAAGAGACATTCGCTAATTTGGAATTCCCCTGTCAGAATAGAACCAAGGGCTTCCCACATTTGGAATTCCTAGGACTCACATTAGACGATGTTCGGATGCAAGCTTCTCTCATCATAGAGAATCAGAACAGATTCTTTACACATGCTACCACCCCCTGTCAAATGGATATACTTCCCCGATGGGTAATCTCAATTCGCAAAGAGAATTATCTCTCAAAGTGCTGTATGCAATTTCAGCATAATATAATTTCCACAAGCTGAACCGTTGGATTGGCCATTGGATTTTTCCAACCCGTACTCCAACATACCAAATTAAATTATTGAAACACCAACACGAGTAGAACGGTTGTCCAAAAAAAAAAAAAAAAAAAAAAAAAAAACTGGAAAGGAGGAGTGGCATCCCTCTGCTACTTTCTCCACGAGGGTCAAGCTGCTCTCACCCCCGCTTTTTATGATTAAGTAAGCATATTATAGCTTGAGATTACCTCATAGTAGTTGACAAGTACCCTCTCATTTGTAACGTTTCAGTAAGCATTTGCCAAGTCAAGTTTTATTACACTCCTGATGGCTTCAACCTCACAGCTAGTATAAATATTATTTAATATTCGCTTTCACTGCATTTCTATAATTTATGAGCCAGCAAGACAGTGCCTAGCTGAATATAGATTGCAGGGCCCTATGTTATTTTCCACAACAGATAATCAATATCATTAAGCAGTGTCAGGGTAAATCGCCTTGAAATCTGATAATTACATGTAAGTGAAACGTGTATAATTTTTTACAACACTGTGAATATTGATTTCTAATCTGCTCTCCTCCCAAGCTTATTAGAAGCTTTCTCTAAAAGAAGAAAGATGCATTTATCAAATCTCGTTGATTACAATATGGCAACTTCGAAGGTTTAAAAAAAATTAATAAAAAAAATGCCTTTGCCTACGTTTTATTAACTTTTCAGTTTTTTCAATCTTACATAGTTTTTGGTATACAGATACAATCTTATACAGAATAGACATACAAATTGTACATCCTATAGATATAAATAAATAATTCACACAAAAAGGCTACATACTACATACAAAACAAACTAGCGAACATTAAATTTAATGCAAGTGGAGGGACACACCTCTGCAAATGTCTTTCACTAACTGGATGAAGGGGTTCTCCATCACTTTCAAAAACTTCTGACCAGAAAAGAGCAGAGAATCATTGAGTGAGTTAATACTAAGCATGCATTCTGATAGAGTATACCAAGGATTTTATAGATTTTGTGAAATTATATACATTTACTGGAATTTTTCATTTTTACAGTTCCATTGTATGATAGCTTTAAAAACACAAGTGAATGAGTTGGTTTTATAATATAATATATATATATATATATATATATATATATATATATATATATATATATATATATATATATATACACACACACACACACACACACACACACACACATTTACTGAGAACTTTTTTAGCAACACCTATACACCTACTTATTCATGCGATTATCTAATCAGCCAATCATGTGGCAGCAGTGCAGTGCATAGAATCATGCAGATACGGGTCAGGATCTTCAGTTAATGCTCACATCAACCATCAATATGGGGGAAAATATGTCAGTGATTTCAACCTTGGCATGAAAAATCTCATTGATTTCGACCTTGGCATGATTGTCGGTGCCAGATGGGCATGTTTGAGTATTTCTGTAACTGCTGATCTCCTGATATTTTCATGAACAACAGTTTCTAAAGTTTACTCAGAGTGGTGCCAAAAACAAAAAACATCAAGTGAATGGCAGTTCAGTGGACAAAAATGCCTTGTTGATGAGAGAGGTTAATGGAGAATGGCCAGATTTGTTCGATCTAACAGAATGGCTACGGTAACTCAGATAACCACTCTGTACATTTGTAGATAGCAGAATAGCATCTAAGAAAGTACAACAGGTCTAACATTGGATGGGCTACATCAGCAGAAGACCACATAAGACACTTTATTAGGACAAAAGTGTTCCTAATAAAGTGCTCTGTGAGTGAATATGTATGCATATTGTAATATAATGTATTATAATATTGGTTTTATTATTTTATTTTTTACATTACTTTATTAAAACTTTGAGATTCAATGTCCAACTAGGACACATGAAAACACAAAAAACACCCTATAAATAAATAAAACTTTATGTGCTTTTATATGGTTTTATTATAATATTTTAGAACAAATAATTTGCCACACTGGGATGCCAGGGAACGCACTGTTAAATTATTACATTATATAGATATATTTATAAAATTATATAAAATGATAAAAATATAATATTAGTAATTATATAGATAATGATGCAATTGTGTGATAACATAAATGAACTAATGAAACTGTTCATGACCCACTTAACTGTTTGAAAGAACCAGTCAATGGAAATAAGTCAAACTTCCCATAACTAGTGGACTTGATGTACTGTATACACACACCTGCTGCTTAGTAGGCTGGAGGTCCTGAAGGCAGGTGGGCTACAGTGGGCTCTCTGTGGGTGCCAGCAAGACCCACCAGTCAGCTAGCTGAGGGCCGATCCTCAGAAGAAGGCATATCGGTGTGGCATGGTTGTCTGTTTGCTCGGAGGGCCTTTACTGGAAAATCAATGTCCATTTGTGTATCCAGCTCACCTGGCTGACTGCCAGATCGCCTGCAGTCACCTAATGAAGCCTGATCCCGTTACCTGATTTCTCATTCACTGTGTCAAAGTGACTTTGTGGCTGAAATCATCCCTTTAGTTTCTTCTCCAACTCCAATGTTTGGATCAGATTTATTTGCAGAGAGAACAGTCGGTTTCGCTCTGTACAAGCATGTGGTGATTACATGAGCTCTGTCTGTGGGACAATCAAACATGCTTAATCTACATAGTACTGATATGTCATGCTGAGAGTATCAGTTAGAACATATCACAAGATGAAAAGAGCACTGCATGTTCTCTTTAATGACATCTCTGTTTAATGTAATGCTATTTATCGTCCTAAATCAATAATCTGTGTAGCCTATCATTTAGGTGGAAAAGCCACAAATATTTTGAGAGAATGCTATGTAGTATTAGTTCAAGTTGCATGGTGGTGCTCTGATACTAAAAGCTAGTTCACAATGCTCCAACAAACCTTAAAACCAACAATCTTCAATAAACACCAAATTCCAATGTTTAATGGGTTTTGTTGGATCAGTGTATTAACCATGATGGAGTTTGTAGGGGTAATGTGGAAATGACAGTTATGTTTCTCAATATTATAAATCCAACTGCCAACTTTAGGACATTTCCACACTAAGGCCACATCCAGGCCCACATTAACCTGCCGTCAGGCCCTGGGGCTGAGAGGTTTTGTAGGCCCACAATAAAAAAAAGTCTAATGACCACGTTTGTCTATAGACAACAAAAGCAGAAATAAGTTTCTCTCGGGGAGATATAGCCTAACGAAGACAGTATTCCATAAAAAAATCCACAATAAAAGTATTAATTTCTTTCCCAACATGTTTTAAAAAAAATATAAATTCTTACAAACCGCATGAATGGTAGTGTATAATGCTACAAAAGTTTCTATTTCAGATAAATTTAGTTCTTTTGAACTTTCCATTCATCAGAGTCAAAAAAAAAAAAAAAAAATGTGCACAACTGTTTTCAACATTGATAATAATCATAAATGTTTGTTGAGCATCAAATCATATGAGAATGATTTCTGAAGGATCATGTGATGAAGACTGAAGTAATGATGGTGAAAATTCAGCTTTAATCGCAGAAATAAATTAGATTTTATTGTATTATTACTTTAAATTGTAATAATATTTCATAGTATTACTGTTTTTAGTATATTTTTGATCAAATCAATACAGGCTTGGTGAGCAGAAGATACTTATGAACTTTTGAACATCCAACAGAATGATTCTAGCTTTATTTACCGATGTAGAATTTACCCTAAAAACAACTGGATGATTAATGTGACAACTGATAATAATGTTTGTTCCAAAAGACTTAATTAAATGCATGAAACTAGTTTATTAGATATTAAACATATAAATTGTGACAAAACAGTCTGTGTGTTGGTGGGGATTTTTCAACGATTTTAGTGCATACGATTTGTACATAACGTTAGTTACGTCCAGTAGGAGGCGGGAAAGGACTGTTATGAGTGAGTAAGTCAGTCAGCAGACTATTCAACCATTTCAGTGAAAAAGGCTGCTTTATTCAGGAACAAACAATGCTATGGCTATCAATGTCAATCATTGCTATTTCAAGAGTGAATCCTGCATAAATACGGCGCTCTTTAGATGTGGGGCGGGGCGTTTACATTTTGAAGAGACTTAATATAAATTATTGTAAATAATTAATTCACGAAATTTACCGTATCCATTTCATGCATTTAATCAGCTAATCAGCTAAAACCCCCCTAAATCTATTTTTTACTTCTTATGGGGGGTCCCGCATCCCCCCCTTAATTCGAGCACTGCTCTTCCCGCACCTGGTCCTCCTCTTTTCCAGGTAAGCGAGGTAAACGTCCTCCGGTCTGTCCGTCCCCGGTTGGCTCTGCTCCATGCAGCCAGTCCTCGTCCTCTGCATATGTACTCTGCAGCGCGAGTTAACGGTCTCCCGCCTGTTTGCTTGTCCTCTGCACTGTTCATCGGTGCTCCGCTTAATGATCTCGACTCGCCTTCATTTGCAGGTTTAAAAAATCCTGTCAGCTTTGGAATCTTTTTTAACAATTCCTTCTCACTGTTTTCTTTCTGTCGCAATGTTTTTCGCTTATGAGCACCACTCTCAATCTTTTTCTTTCCCGACATTTTGATTTAGCTATCCGCCGAGTGACCATAAGCATAAATTTGAATAGACTACTAGAGTAGACGACAACACATGCTACAACTGTTTCTCTACATTCTGATAGGCTGTCATATCATGGGGTCCCACGTGGGTCACTTGTAAATTGGATCAATCAGCAGCCAAAAACATGAATATCAAGTGATTGACAGAAAATTCGACAAACTACAAAACAATGTGATTTTTTTTATTGGCTTATGATAGGCCCCTTGTCTTCATAGGCCCTGGGGCTTCAGCCGTGCATTAATCCGTTTTCAATTTAGAACTCTGTTTTCAGTTTCCCAACCGTCATTGTTTTCCAAAGTGCTTAGTTATGGAGTTTTCAAAACGCTCCATTTTTGGCGAAGGAAAATGCTGTCCTAGTGTGGATGAAAGGAGTAAACATAGCATAAGCAATGCCTTTTTCCAAGCAAAAACATTCTTAGGGTGATCGTGAAATAAAACGTTTTTTCAGCATCTTGCACAGGAGCGGCATGTTTTTAGATGCTCTGTCAAGTTACAAAGAATTACAACTTTTAAAAACATGTCTCAAGACATTTGAGTTCTGTTCTAGCTTTTTTAATGCAAGAACTTGTTCAGTCTGAATGGCCTCTTTACAAGCATTTCCTTATATTTCATAGATTGTAAAATAAAAAAATATGAAATGAAAACCTTCGGGGAAAAAAAAGATGCTTCTCTGAACACAACTGGTTTGAAGGTTTGTAGCTTGCTAGCCTGCTTAGCATTGCTTATCCTTATTTCCATATCCATTTTACTTCATTCTTCATGTTTTTACGCTTTTCTACTGTTTCATCTGTGTATATTATACCACACGCAACTGTTTCTCTTGTTTTGTTTTGTTTTTTCACTTTTTCCGCTTGTCCACTCAAGAACAACCATAATAACAACAAAAACAACAAAAAATTGTGGTAAGTCATGGCATCCGCTTATGTCATTGCCTCCTGCATTACGTGCCACATGTTTACTATAGCTGCTTCCATCAGCAGTGAGGGATTCAATGGTGATAAATGTTAGGAGTTAGTCAGGCTAATGGAGAAGGTTAATGAGCTAGAGGCACATATCCGAACACTAGTGGAGGTCAGCGAGAAAGAGAAGTCGGTAGATACTGTTTCGGATTCAGGTAGAACAGCGAGCAACACAGACATTTTGGTTCCGGCCTTAGAGTCCCCGCAGCTGGGCGATTGTGTGACATCTTGGCAGCATACTTGCTCAGCAAAGCGAGACCACTCTCCTGTTCCTGTTAGGGTTTCTAATCGATTCTCCCCACTCAGTGACTCACCCACTGAGAATCACGTTGAAAGAGCCCTAATAATTGGTGATTCTATTGTAAGGAATGTGGAAATAGGAACGTGGAATTAGAGACTCCAGACAATATTGTTAAATGCATTTTGGGGGCTCAGGCATCTGACATTAGATCAAATTTTACAAGTGGTGGTTGATGCTAAATGTAGATTTTCTAAAATGGTTATTCACGTCAGCATTAATGATGTCACCAGTCGGAGATCAATAGAGATAATGTTAAAGAGGTGTGTGAACTTGCAAAAAGATGTCAGACACTGTAATATGCTTGGGCCCCCTCCCTACTCATTGTGGTGATGAGGGTCATAGTATATCACTGAATGGCTAGATGTCTGTGTGGTGTCTGGAAAATAGCATAGGATTTATAGACAATTGTAATATTTTCCCTCCAGGAAAGGTGCCATTCTCCTTTCTAGTAATTTGGTTAATAGTCTTAACAATGATAGTATTTGACTAACTGGGGCCCAGGTTAGGAAGCAGACAAAATGGTTAATCTGAATGTCTGCTAGCTGCATTGAGATGTCACATAGGTCACATAAACTACAACCAGGGTTGGGAGGGTTACTTTTGAAATGTATTCCACTACAGATTGCAGAATACATGCTGTAAAATTTAATTTGTAACGTATTCTGTTAGATTACTCAAGGTCAGTAACGTATTCTAAATACTTTCGATTACTTCTTCAGCACTGGTAGATTTTTTTAACTTGTTTTGACTATAAAAACTCAATAGAGTACAGCACAGGCAGTACAGAAAGACAAAATACACATGTTAAAAATACATTCTCTGAAAAAACATAATATGTTATGCAGTGTTGTTTCTAAAACAAGATCAATCTAATTGATCTTGCTTTAAGGATTTTTAGAAATTTTTACCTGAAAACAACACAAAAATTAATATCAAGAATCTGATTTTGCCCTAATATCAAAGATTTTACCAGAAAAAAGTAATTATTATCCAATGTGAATTTTCTTGATGAAAATGGTTAAAAATAGCATTTTAGCTTAGGGAAAGCTGACAATTTACACAAGGCTTATTTCTATTTCTTCTGCCCAAACCAAATTCAAAAATAATTCTCTGTCTGCTCGTATGAATGTAACACATCATAAGAAAGTGTTTCACCGCTGTTCAAATGCACTTTGGATCGCATAATTTATATATATAAATGTTTTCCATCTGAAAGGACTAAATATTAAATTAAACAAATGACAATGAAATGCAAAGTAATCTCTCCAGTAATCAAAAAGCTTTTTGAATGTGACTGTATTCTAAATAACAATGATTTAATCTGTAATGGAATACGGTTACTTACATTTTGTATTTTAAATAAATAAATTCCTGTTACATGTATTCCATTACTCCACAACACAACACATAAAGACTGAATCACCTAGATATCATATAAACACTGTGTCTGTTCCCGATATTATATAAACACTGTGTCTGTTCCCTGAACAACCAAACACTAAACTCTCACTAAAAATTTGGAAAAAAAAAGGATTAATTGAAAAAATAAATAATTGAAGATAAACATATAAAGGGAGGGCTACTAAATATTATATCTCTTTCTACCAAAGCACTAATTGAAAATGAAATTATTTCAGATCATCGTATGGATGCACTTTGTTTGACTGCCATCTGGCTTAAACCGGATAAATATATTAGTTTAAATGAATCTACTCCATCAGGTTATTGTTATAAACATGAGCCTCATCTGAAGGGTCAAGAAGGAGGTATTGCTAAAATTTACAGTGACGTTTTTGGTGTTACTTGGATAACAGGATATAAGTTTAAGTCTTTTGATCTAATAATGCTTAATATGACACAGTCAGATATAAATAAATATACAGTATATAGATCACCTTGGCCTTACTCTGGCTTCCTTGGTGAATTTGCAAATTTTCTATCTGATCTAGTAGTAAATGTAGATAGAGCTTTCATTGTTGGTGACTTCAACATTCACATAGATAATGAAAATTACACATTGGGATTAGCATTTATTGATATTCTCAACCCTCTTGGAGTCAGACAAAATGTGACAGGACCAAGATGAGTAGATGTTGATACTATAGAAATTATACTGCATAGTGATGACATCTCAGATCATTACCTCATCTCTTGTTTGTTGCGATCAGCTAATGTCACTCAATCTACACCATGCTATTGTTCAGGTAGAACTATTCTTTCAAACACTAAAGATAGCTTCACTATTAATCTTCCAGAATAGTCTCACTTACTCAGTAAGCCATAAAGTCTATAAGAATTCTATAACAGAAAATATAAATACAATCTTCTCTAGCACTCTTGATAGTGTCGCCCCACTTTGATTGAAGAACAGTAAAGAAAAAAGCCTTGCACCTGTCACGAACTGCCTTGTGTTTTCCCTCACCTTGAGTTCAGTTTAGTTTTCCCCTTGTTCATGGAATACATTTCCCTGTATGCACCTTTTTAATTACACTCACCTGCCCTCCATCTTCCAAAACTTTTCCTTCATTATTCATCTGTGTATATACAGTATACCCTCTTGTTTCCTTCACTCATTGTCAGTTCTTGTTCTTATGTTAAGCTGTAGCGTTAATGTATATATTTAGTTCTTTTGCATTCTTCCATGTTTATTGTATTACCTTCTTCCTTGTCTTCATTAAATGAAGCAGCGATTAGATCCTAAGCCTTTTCCCTAAAATATCATAACCACCACGTTACAGCACTCTGGTTCAATGATCACACTCATGCTCTCAAGAGAGCAGCTCGGAAAGTGGCGTAAGTGGAATAATACAAAATTAGATGTATTTTGCTGTGCATGGAAGGATAGTGTCTGTAGCTATATTTTAGAAAACTCATAGAAGATAACCACAAAAATCCTACGTGTTTATTCAGTAATGTGGCTAAATTGGTTAGGAATAAAGCATCAACTGAATCAGATATTCTGTCATAGTGCAATAGTAAAGACTTCATACATTTTTTACTGGTAAAATTTAAATAATCAGAAATAAAATTGGAACTATGTAACAGTTTGCTCATGAGAAACTTCCATCATTCGCTGTCATAGGTCATGAAGAGCTAACAAAACTTATAAAAAATGAAAAACTACAACATATATGTTAGATCCAATACCAACTAAGCTCTTAAAAGAGGTGTCCCCAGTCATCTCAGAACCTCTTCTTAATATTATTAACTCCTCACTATCCTTAGGACATGTTCCAAGAAACTTTAAAATGGCAGTTAACAAACTGCTTATTAAGAAGGCACAGCTTTATTCTAGAGAACTTGCTAATTACAGACCGATTTCAAATCTACCATTTATGTCGAAAATACTAAAAAAATGTAATATATTAAGAATTACAGTCAAGATTTAGGCCCCATCACAGTAAAGAGACTGCATTTATCAGATTTACAAATGACTTGCTCTCATCATATGACCGCAGCTGCATTTCTCTTCTAGTGCTTTTAGATCTTAGCGCTGCCTTTGACAAGATAGATCATGACATTCTCTTGAATAGGCTGGAGAATTATGTTGGCATTAGTGGACCTACATTAGTATGGTTTTGGTCCTATGTATCAGACTGCTACCACTTTGTATGTGTAAACGAGGAATTGTTAAATCAAACAAAAGTTAAGTATGGAGTGCCACAGGGATCAGTTTTAGGATCTCTGCATTTCTCCTTATACATGCTTCACCTGGGAGATATTATCAGGAATCATGGAATCAGTTTCCACTGTTATGCTGACAATACCCAACTTTATATTTCTTCTAAACCCAACAAAAATTCACAATTCTCAAAATTAGCAGAGTGTATTAATGAAATCTAAGAATGGATGGCCATAAATTTCCTTCTACTCAATTCTGACAAAACATAGATACTAATGATTGGACCAAAAGCCTCTAAAAATAAGCTGTAAAATTATAATTTGACTCTCGATGGATGTACTGTTACGTCGTCTTCTTCTGCAAAGAACTTAGGTGTTATATTTTATACCAATCTCTCCTTTGAAAATAAAATGTCCAATGTTTGTAGAACAGCATTCTTCCACCTGAGAAATATTTCTAAATCAGGACACATGCTGTCTGTTGTTGATGCTGAAAAATTTATTAATGTGTTCATGACCTCAAGACTAGATTATTGTAATACATTACTGGGAGGATGTCCAGCAAATTCAATAAATAAACTTCAATTGGTTCAAAATGCAGCTGCCAGAGTGCTGACTGGAACTTAGAAATATGATCATATTAACCCAATTTTATTGTTGTTACATTTCATATTAATTAAAAATTTCTGGTAACTACATACAAAGCTTTGAATGGTCTAGCTCCACAGTACTTAAGTGACCTTCTGACACGCTATATTCCATCATGTTCATTACGATCATAAACTTCTGGCTTGTTAATAATTCCAAGAATTTTAAAATCCACAAAAGGAGGTTGATCCTTTTCATTCTTGGCTCCTAAACTATGGAATGGGATACACTGTTTGGGATGCAGACACACTCACTCAGTTTTAGTGCTATGCAAATAAAAATTACTTGACTTAAAATAAACTAATCAAATCAGGATTGAGTGAGTAATATTCATGTGCACTGAATATTTGTGTTTTATTGACAGTCATGCCCCAGATGCAGTGGATTTAGTCTATTCTGGCTCCTCACGCTGATTAAATTCCTTAGAGTTTGTACCACCCTTGCAGACTGGAGAGGACAAGACCGAGCTGGTTTAAAGACTCATTTGACCTACACTTGTATTTGCATGACTCTTTAAAAATATCACCTGCTTCCATTGGACATCATATCCATCCACTGTTCAAAGTGTAAGGAACAAAATGTCCTGTGTGCCCCCTGCCGTTCCCCCTCTCCTCTGTCGGGTGGCCATTGGGAGGTACAGCACACCAGTGGTGTATAATGCAATTTGGTTGATTAAAAGAAAACATTAAAGCACTACCTTATTGAATTTGACGGCACGTACAGAACAGGATCTTTGCTGGCCACTCTCTTTTATTGGCTGGGATAAAGGGGATCACGTCATCCTTATCCTACCCAACAACCTTAGCTAAAAGGGATGTCAGTTAGGACAGAGATTTGTTCAGTACACCCTCTGGCCCAACCCTTTCCTTTCTAACGGAACTTCTGACAATTTTGAGTCCAAAGGAGAAAGCAGAAGAACCCTGTCCTGGCATGGTGGAACAAAAGGGGTAGTCCTTTTATTTATTTATAAACAAGGTCGATGACTCATAGTGTGTTTTGCTTTATTATTGTAGTGACTCATACATTGTTCGAAGAGAGTCTGGAACAAACAAGACAAGCAAAGAGAGATGGGCCAACATCAGTGCTAAATAACAATCACCTGTCAGTTCTCTATATCACACTCCAGGTACACACTCTCACTCTTTCATTCTGCTGATTTATCATCTGTACTGTCTCAAAAGCAGCTACCATCAAACACTCACAAAAGTTCTGTCAGTAGCGTGACTCTACTGGATGTGATGCGGCACATCAGACCAGCTGGACTTACCAATAACAACCTAGACTTAGTTATGATTAACATCAAGCTTACACTGTCAATCAAAAACAGAGTTTTTCAGTGCAGGTGTGTTGGGCATAAATGTATGAAATAGCATACCCAATGCCGTTTTTCATTTATTTTGTGATCACAGAGATGACATCCTGTCAATAATTCACTGCAATAAAGGCCCCATCCACACAAATCAATTTTTTCCAAAGTATGCAGTGCTAGAAAGCATTTTCAAATGTTTTCAGTAGAGGTGTAAATACATCACAAAAAAAGAAAGAGCATTTTCAAACAAAAACACCAGTTTGGACATGGCCAAAATCTGCCTGGCATTAAATCAGGTCAAAATTTGGGATTTTTTAACATAATGAAGATTGTTGAGTGTAACTCGCATATATTTATCTTTTCTGTATACTTTTTCGTCTTGAAGCTTAGTAGAGTGTTTCTCTTGTAGCTCAAGGACATGAATAGCTGATGATTCATTTGAGTAAATTATTGCTTGATTAACTCATATGTAGTTATATCACAAACTTAACTTTACTTTATCAATACCAATTATCCTTATGGGATTTCAGACTGTGCTTAGATTTGTCAAAATGCCATAGTGTGCAATCAAAGATTTCAATATGAACTCTACAGATAATTGGGTCTTTTTTAAAAAAATACAAAAATGTACTTGATTTTTAAAAATAAAATATTTATTTTGCTTACATATGAAGGAAATTTTCTCTCAGCTAATGCTGTTAATTATACTGGAGGCCTTCCAACTAGGTACACTGCAAAATTATAAAATGTACAAAATGTATTTTGTCATTCGTTATTTTTATAATTTAAATTTTGGTCAATCCATGTATTCCATCAATATGTATTATGTCTTTAATTTGTATATAGGCTATTAAATATATTAGGCTCTCTCTCTCTCTCTCTCTCTCTCTCTCTCTCTCTCTCTCTCTCTCTATATATATATATGCCGGCAGATGGCGCGGAAGGCGCACCCCTCCCCAGGGAAGGGGGGGGGGGGGGGGGGGGGGGTTTGTACGTCAGGCCGGGGGCTCCCCAGCCTGAAAGAACGAGGGAGGAATTTGGCAGGGCGGAGGGCGGGGCCGGGTCGTGATCCTACACACCCGGTCCCGTATTAGGCTAATCAAGCCACCGAGAGGGATAAAGGCCCATCGCAGAGGGCGGTGTGGGAGAGAGATATCCTTACGGACATGTCCGTCATGTGTGTGTTTGTCCTTTGAGTTTATCATTAAACTAACATTTATAATCAAGCCAGTTTCTCGCCTCTTCCTTGCCCGTGAGCGTGAACTACTTTACAACATAGTTATTTTTAAATATATAATATATATATATATATATTATTTTTATTTTATTTTATTTTTTTTCATGCCGCGGCGCCACTCATCCAGCGCATGTTCACTCCAGAGATGTTTCAAGGCCACTCCGTCCCCCGGAGGAGGGTTGGGAGGAGAAACTTTATTTTCCTTTTGCCCTACAACTCTACAGTCCCAGTTTCCTGGACGCAGCTCTCTCGCCTCCGGCCCCGCAACTGTCCAACCCTGGCAGGCCAGCGCTGACGAGTTCCGAAGACACCTTCTCAGGACCTCTTCCTCAGTCTCTAACCATCCCCCTGCCGGTGTGTGGAGCAAGATAAGTGCTTTGAGTCTTTTCTCAGCACCGCAGCCTCGGGACGTCTTTTGCCTCCCGATGCATTATTACCTGCTCCCCCCCCGCCGCGAAGCCCCACCCGGTACGTCAAGTGTGATAGTCCCATTAGTCCCCCCCGCACGGAGTTTGGGTGCGTGGTTATCACTTCCCAATCCTTCGCACTGGTTGACCAGGACCATCCGACTCAGGTACGCGATTCTGTTCGCCCGGCTCCCGCCTCGTTTCAGCAGTATTCGCTCAACTCTTGTGCACGGTCAACAAGCCAGTGCCTTACAAGCAGAGATCTCCACACTGCTCCTCAAGGGCGCGATAGAGCCCGTCCCTCCAGCTGAGATGAAGAAGGGTTTCTACAGCCCTTACTTCATCGTACCCAAGAAAAGCGGCGGGTTGTGACCAATCTTTGACTTGAGAGTTCTCAACCAGGCGTTGCACAAACTCAGATTCTCACCTGCGTTCGACAGCTAGTTAGACCTGAAGGATGCGTACTTCCACGTCTCCATTTTGCCACGACACCGGCCCTTCTTACGGTTCATGTTCGACGGCTAGGCGTATCAGTACAAGGTCCTCCTCTTCGGCCTGTCCCTGTCCCCTCGAGTCTTCACGAAGGTCGCACAGGCCGCTCTTGCCCCCCTAAGGGAAGTGGGCATCCGCATACTCAATTACCTTGACAACTGGCTCATCCGGGCCTACTCTCGAGAATTACTATGCGCTCACAGGGACCTCAGCCATTTAGGGCTTCAGGTCAACTGGGAAAAGAGCAAGCTCGCCCCGGTTCAGAGCATCACTTTTCTCGGCATGGAGTTAGACTCAGTCTCGATGACAGCGCGACTCACCAACGAGCGCGCCCAGTCAGTGCTCAGGTACCTCGATCACTTCAAGCCCGGCACAGCGGTTCCTCTAAAACAATTCCAGAGGCTCCTGGGGCATATGGCATCCTCATTCGTAGTCACGCCGCTCTGGTTGATGCATATGAGACTGCTACAGCACTGGCTACAGACTCTCGAGTCCCGAGATGGGCATGGCGCCACGACATGCATCGTGTGATAATCACCCCCACCTGCCGTCAGATTTCAACCCTTGGACAGACCTCTGCTTTCTAAGGGACAGACGCCTCTCGACAGGGTTGGGGTGCTGTGTGCAACGGGCATGCTGCCGCTGGCACCTGGAAAGGACCCCAGCAGCGTTGGCACATCAATTGCCTAGAGTTGATGGCTGTAATTCTTGCCCTACAGAGGTTTATTCCACTAATCCGAGGCAAGCACGTTCTGATCCACTCAGACAGCACCGCGACGGTAGCATACATAAATCGCCATGGCGGCGTGCACCCTCGTCATATGTCACAACTCGCCCGCCATCTCCTCCTTTGGAGTCAGCCAGACTCAAGTTGCTGCTTGCCACTCACATCCCTGGCAACCGCAACACGACGGCGGATGCGCTGACGTAACAGGTTTCGCCCATCGGAGAGTGGAGGCTACACCCCCAGGTGGTCCAGCTTATTTGGGACCGATTCGGCAAGGCACAATAGACCTCTTTGCCTCTAGAGACAACTACCAATGCCCGCTCTGGTATTCCCTGATGGATGCTCCCCTCGGGACCGACGTGCTGGCACACAGCTGGCCCCGGGTGCTGCGCAAGAACGCATTTCCCCAGTGAGCCTTCTTGCATCGGTGCTGTGCAAGGGAGGAGGAGGAACAGGTCATCTTGGTGGCCCCCTACTGGCCCACCCACACCTGGTTTTCGGATCTCACGCACCTCGTGACAGCCCCTCCCTGGAAAATCCCCCTGAGGAAGGACCTTCTTTCTCAGGGACGGGGCACCATCTGGCATCCACACCCAGACCTCTGGAATCTCCACGTATGGCCCCTGGACGGGATGCAGAAGATCTAGTAGATCTACCACCGGCTGTCGTAGACACGATCAATCAAGCCAGAGCTCCCTCAACCAGGCAACTTTACACCCTGAAGTGGCGCTTGTTCGCGAACTGGTGTTCTTCCCGGTGTAGCTAAGACCCACAGAGATGCGCAATTCGGTCAGTGCTTCTATTCCTGCAGGAGAGACTGGGGGGAGGCTGTCCCCCTCCACCTTGAAGGTGTATGTAGCTGCTATCGCAGCCCACCACGACGTAGTAGATGGCAAGTCCCTTGGTAAGCACGACTTGATTATCAGGTTCCAGAAAGGCGCCCGGAGACTGAATCCTCCCCGGCCTAGCCTGTTTCCCTCTTGGGATCTCTCAGTGGTCCACCCGGGCCTTCTGAGACCCCCATTTGAGCCACTTGATTCAGTCGAGCTCAAGGCCCTCTCCCTGAAGACGGCCCTCCTGATCGCGTTAGCCTCAATCAAGAGGGTTAGAGACCTGCAAGCGTTCTCTGTCAGCGACACCTGCCTGGAGTTCGGTCCAGCGCTTTCTCACATTATCCTGAGACCCCAACCGGGCTACATGCCCTAGGTTCCTACGACCCCTTTCAGGGACCAGGTTGTGAACCTGCAAGCGCTGCCTCAGGAGGAGGCAGACCCATCCCTTTTCGTTGTTGTGTCCGGTGCGTGCTTTGCGTACCTATGTTTAGATGTTCTGAGCAGCTCTTTGTCTGCTTTGGCGGACGGCGGAAAGGGAACGGCGTCTCCAAACAGAGGCTAGCCCACTGGTTCATTGATGCTATTGTACTTATCCCACATCTGGCTTCACAACCCTCATGGTGTATTTGCCTCCCCCTATATATATATATATATATATATATATATATATATATATATACACACACATAGTGATCAGCCACCAGGGGGACCTACACAAAGGCAGGTGGTTTTAATGTTGTGGCTGATTAGTGATTATGTGTGTGTGTGTGTGTGTGTATATATATATATATATATATATATATATACACACTCACCTAAAGGTTTATTAGGAACACCTGTTCAATTTCTCATTAATGCAATTATCTAATCAACCAATCACATGGCAGTTTCTTCAATGCATTTAGGGGTGTGGTCCTGGTCAAGACAATCTCCTGAACTCCAAACTGAAGGTCAGAATGGGAAAGAAAGGTGATTTAAGCCATTTTGAGCGTGGCATGGTTGTTGGTGCCAGACGGGCCGTCTGAGTATTTCACAATCTGCTCAGTTACTGGGATTTTCACGCACAACCATTTCTAGGGTTTACAAAGAATGGTGTGAAAAGGGAAAAACATCCAGTATGCGGCAGTCCTGTGGGCGAAAATGCCTTGTTGATGCTAGAGGTCAGAGGAGTATGGGCCGACTGATTCAAGCTGATAGAAGAGCAACTTTGACTGAAATAACCACTCGTTACAACCGAGGTATGCAGCAAAGCATTTGTGAAGCCACAACACGCACAACCTTGAGGCGGATGGGCTACAACAGCAGAAGACCCCACCGGGTACCACTCATCTCCACTACAAATAGGAAAAAGAGGCTACAATTTGCAAGAGCTCACCAAAATTGGACAGTTGAAGACTGGAAAAATGTTGCCTGGTCTGATGAGTCTCGATTTCTGTTGAGACATTCAGATGGTAGAGTCAGAATTTGGCGTAAACAGAATGAGAACATGGATCCATCATGCCTTGTTACCACTGTGCAGGCTGGTGGTGGTGGTGTAATGGTGTGGGGGATGTTTTCTTGGCACACTTTAGGCCCCTTAGTGCCAATTGGGCATCGTTTAAATGCCACGGCCTACCTGAGCATTGTTTCTGACCATGTCCATCCCTTTATGGCCACCATGTACCCATCCTCTGATGGCTACTTCCAGCAGGATAATGCACCATGTCACAAAGCTCAAATCATTTCAAATTGGTTTCTTGAACATGACAATGAGTTCACTGTACTAAAATGGCCCCCACAGTCACCAGATCTCAACCCAATAGAGCATCTTTGGGATGTGGTGGAACGGGAGCTTCGTGCCCTGGATGTGCATCCCACAAATCTCCATCAACTGCAAGATGCTATCCTATCAATATGGGCCAACATTTCTAAAGAATGCTTTCAGCACCTTGTTGAATCAATGCCACGTAGAATTAAGGCAGTTCTGAAGGCGAAAGGGGGTCAAACACAGTATTAGTATGGTGTTCCTAATAATCCTTTAGGTGAGTGTATATATAGATATATAACCGTCAATTTTCATAACATTTGTAGACTGTTAAACCAGTATACCGCTGCAACCCTACTATGCACACGTGAATTTGTTAAAATGTCCGTGTGTACAGTATTTTGAGTAGGATTTCGGAATTGATGGAATTGATTCCAAGCGTCGATCCCAGATTAATGTTTTTAGATGGAATATTCCAGTACAATACAAGTTAAGCTCAATCGATAGCATTTGTGGCATAATGTCGATTACCACAAAAATAATTTTGCTTTGTCCCTTCTTTTCTTACAAAATGCAAAAATCAAGGATACAGGCACTTAAAAAGGAAGTGAATGGTGTCAATCCATAAATACACACTGTTTTAAAAGTATAGCCACTAGACATAAACAATATGTTTGGTAGCGCAATTTTAGTGCGATATAATCTCTTACTAACCTTTTCCATGTTAAATTACATCCAATTTTACAACTTTGTTGCAATGATGACATAACTCCAAAAACGAACATGAAAACAATGATTTAAATAGCCTTAAAGCTCAAATAATGCACAAGTGCTTTTAGAAAATATGAAGTTTCATATTTCTGCTTTTAAACCCTCCAAAAATTGGCCCGAATTGTTTCCCCTGAGTGGAATTGTCTCTTGATTCCCACGCCTCATAAATGATTTCAAGTCAAGTTATTTTTATTTGTATAAGGCTTTTCACAACATGCATTGTTTCAAAGCAGATTCACAGAAAATTATGCTGTAATGCCTGTAATGTCTTAAATAATTACTGAGCAGTTTAAATCAAAAATGTTTTCGAAAATCATGCTTTAAAAATTATTTGTCTTTAGGCACCCAGTGAGTAATAATAATAATAATAATAATAACCTTTATTTTCTATAGCGCCTTTAAATGTACATCTCAAAGCGCTGTACAAAAACAATTAAAATTGCAAAGATTCAACACACAAAGAGACATAATACACAATAAAAAAAATAAAATAACCATAAAAGACAATAAATCAATTAAAAGCTAACCTAAAAAAATGAGTTTTAAGCTGAGATTTAAAAATTCCAAAAGATTTGGCTTGCCTGATCTCAATCGGTAGAGAGTTCCAAAGTTTTGGAGAGTAAGCCAAAGGTGTCTGCAGAAGCAGTGTCCTTTTTTATTTGGCTAAATACAAGGTGCAGGCCGTGGTCAGTGACGTATCCTTTAGCTTTTCTGTATCAGATACAGAAAGCATGTGTCGCCATCCAGTCTTTGATATAATTTATACTTTCTGCTAACTTGGAGAATTAGGAAAGTATACCAGGTCTCGAAGAAATATAAAGCTGAGTATAATTGGCTTAACAGTGAAAACAAATTTCATGGTTCCTGATAATGTATCGAATTCCATGGTTCCTGATAATGTATCCCAGGGGAAAAGCAGAGGACCTAATACTGAGCCCTGCGGCTCTCCATAATTCACTTCTACTTGAATTGAAAATTCCTTGTTTAAACATACAAAGTGGTAGCAGTTGGATAAATAGGACCTAAAGCATGCTAATACCTGTTAGCCAATGTCAACATAATTCTCAAGCTTATTCAAGAGAATTTTGTGATCTATGGTGTGCTAAAAGCACTAGAAGAGATATGCAGCCTCGGTCAGATGATAAGAGCAAGTCATTTGCAGCTCTGATAATTGCATTCTCTGCACTATGATGGGGCCTCAATCCTGACTGAAATTCTTAATATATTAAATTTCTCTGTAGAAATGAACATAGTTGGGAGGACATTACCTTTTTTAGTATTTTCGACATAAATGGTAGATTTGAAATCGGTCTGTAATTAGCAAGTTCTCTAGGATAAAGCTGTGGCTTCTTAATAAGCAGTTTGTTAACTGCCATTTTAAAGTTTCTTGGAACATGTCCAAAGGATAGTGAGGAGTTAATAATATTGAGAAGAGGTTCTGAAATGACTGGGAACACCTCTTTTAGGCTCTTTTACCATTTCTCTGTAAAAATTAACAATGCTGTGAGGACACTACCTTTTCTAGTATTTTAGACATGAATGGGAGATTTGTGATCAGTCAATAATTTGCCACCTCTCCTGGATCAAGCTGTTGTTTCTTGATAAGCGGTGGATGCAGCCAGCTTGAAAGTTCTGGGGACATGTCCTAACTATAGCGAGGAGTTAATAATATTGAGAAGAGCTTCAGACAATTATATGAAACACCTCTTTCAGATACTTAGTTGGTATATGATCTTTCATACATGTTGTTGTTATTTTTGATGTTTTTATAAGCTTTGTTAGCACTTCCTGACCTATAACAGCAATGGATTTAAGTAGTTTGCAGGGAATACTATTCTTCTAGACTATTCTAGTCTTCTGGGGTGCTGTGGCAGATGGTTAGATAATTCCAATTTTCTATTTGATGATTTCAATTAGATTAGTAAAGAAATACATAAAGTTGTTACAACTGTACTGCAAGGGAATATCTGGATCAGTTGAAGCTTTGTTTCTTGTCAATTTAGCCACGGTACTGAAAAAATACCTAGGATTGTTGTGGTTATTTTTGCTAAAATATTCAGACCTGGCAGTTTTAAGAGCCTGTTTGTCTCTGTACCTAGACACACTAACCACCTCTAATTTTACTCTTTCAATTGTGTTCTATTTTCCAAGCTGCTCCCTCAAGAGCATAAGTATGATCATTGTACCACAAGCAGGGCTTTTTTCTTCAACTTTATTTAACAGAAGGGGGCAACTCTATCTAGATTGCTAGAGAAGGCTATATAAATGTTTTTATGTTACTACATCAAGTTCTTCTGAAATGTTTGGCATACTGTGTATTTGAGACAGATCTGAAAGATTATTAGTGAAGCTATCTTTAGTCGTCGAATGAATAGTTTTACCCCTTCGATAACGTGTTGTAGATTGAGTGACATTAGTTAAGTTAATGATATGAGATGTCATCCCTCTGTGACAGAATTTCTATATTATCAACATCAACTCCATTAGACAGAATGAAATGTAGTGTTTGATTATGGAAATTAGTTGGTCCTGTCATATTTTGTCAGACTCCAACAGAGTTGAGAATATCTATAAATGCTAATTCCAATGTATCATGTTCATTTTCTATGTGAATGTTGAAGTCACCAACAAGAAATCTCTATCCAGTAACTACTAGATCTGACGGAAAATCTGAAAAATCTCTAAGGAAGTCTGTATAGTGTCCTGGGGGTCTGTATACAGTAGCAAAGATAATATATATATATATATATATATATATATATATATATATATATATATATATATATATATATATATTTTTTTTTTTTTTTTTTACTTACAGTTTTGCTCAAAAGTTTGCATACCCTGGAAGAAATTGTGAAATTTTGGCATTGAGTTTGAAAATACGAAGGATCATGCAAAAAAATTATCATATGAATATTATCACATAGTTGTTTGGCTCCTTTTTAAATCATAACAGAAATCCCCCAAATGGACCTGATTGAAAGTTTACATACCCTTGAATGTTTGGCCTTGTTGCAAACACACAAGGTGACACACACAGGTTTAAATGGCAATTAAAGGTTAATTTCCCACACCTGTGGCTTTTTAAAATGCAACTAGTGTCTGTGCATAAATACTCAATGAGTTTGTTAGCTCTCACGTGGATGCCCTGAGCTGGCTATATGCTGAGCCATGGGGAGCAGAAAAGACCTGCGTAACAAGGTAATGGAACTTTATAAAGATGGAAAAGGATATTAAAGGATATCCAAAGCCCTTAAAATGCCAGTCAGTACTGTTCAATCAATATTAAGAAGTGGAAAATTCAGGGATCTCTTGATACCAAGCCAATGTCAGGTAGACCAAGAAAGATTTCAGCCACAACTGCCAGAAGAATTGTTTGGGATTCAAAGAAAACCCAGGAGAAAAATTACCTGCATGGTTGAGTTGCCACAAAGAAGCCTTCACTGCGCCAATGCCACAAAAAAGCCTGGCTACAATATGCCCGACAACACCTTGACACACCTCGCAGCTTCTGGCACACTGTAATTTGGAGTGACAAGACAAAAATGGAGCTTTATGGTCACAACCATAAGCACTATGTTTGGAGAGGGGACAACAAGGCATATAGTGGAAAGAATACCATCCCCACTGTGAATTTTGCCAAGACGAATGGGCAGCTATACCACCTGCAAGAATTTGGGGCCTCATAGACAACCATTACAAAAGATATGGAGGATGAAACCTGCAAAAATGATAAATAAATAAATGTAATAATAAGAAAATAAATAAAGGAATAAATGTCTTGATAAAACAAATATAATTAGTTTTTAATTAAATGTATTCCTGAATTTATTATTGTATGAATTTTTTCCCTTTGTTATTTTCTCCATTTATTTTTATTTAAAAAAAAATAATTATTTATGCGTTCATTTATTTTAATATTGATTTATTCCCACATGTATTTATTTCCATATTTAAATATTCCCACATTTATTTATTTTTGTATTTTATACTTACATTTCTGTCTCTTGTTGATAATTATGTGGGCTGGTCCTGCTCACCATTGGTTTATCGTAGATTGAAGCATGTGCTCGATTACTCTTGACTTGTTTTGATGTGATGTCAGGTCATAGCCAAATCTTGTGTAGCATTAATACAAATAAAAGTACAGCTGATGCTTCACATATATCTAGAGAGTTGTGAAATTTAGCGAATTAAGTCGATAACCACGCATCAAATTACTATGTTTAATTTAGAGTAGTTGCTTATTGATGTTTTAGGAGAGCTGTATGGCGGTATGAATGTCGAAGCACATTCTGAATTGTAAGACTTTCTGCAAAATGTGTCCCTGCATATTCAAAATCTGTGTGAGTCAGAGGGTGTTAAGGTAGGACATCCATCTTATTTGCTGCCGATAAGTACTATTGAGCTCTCAACCAATGATGCACTAGAGTTACGCAAGGACTGCCTCCCTCATTTCCATGTTGCACACAGAAAGGTAAAAAATAAATACATGTATAAATAAATAAATATATATGGGAATATAAAAATATGGAAGTAAATGAACACAAAAATAAAAACAATGCTAAATTAATTAATAAATAAATAAAAGTTAAAAAGAATAAAAAATAATGTTAAAAATAAATACAGAAAAAAGTCATACAGTAATAAATTCAGGAATCAATTTAATTAAAAACTAATGATATTTGTTTTATCAAGACATTTATTCCTTTATTTAATTTCTTATACATTTATTTATTATTTTTGCAGGTTTGGGCCTCCATAAAATGACAGCATGCTGTCATTGATGCTACAGGGGGCAATACTTATTATTAAGAACTAGGGGTATGCAAACTTTTGAACAGGGATCATTTCATTTTTTTATTTGTTGCCATGTTTTGTTTTACGATTATGCCATTCTGTTATAACCTATAGTTGAATATGAATCCCGTAAAAAATAAATTAAAAAAATGATACATATACTACAAATTCTTCAAGAGTATGAAAACTTTTGAGCACAACTGTATATCATACAATTTCTCAGTAAGTATGTTTGCTTTAAAATAATTCAACTTGTGTCCTGACCTCTAAGTAACATCAATGTAAATTGTAGTAACACCTTCTCCTTGACCCTTTATTTACACTAATATATTAATCTAATTTAAGCCAGGTTTCTGTCAAACCAAGCTAATTTAAACTATGATCTGTTTGATTAAATTTACATTTGGTGTTTTGGATAAAAGAGATCTAATGTTCCCGTCTGTCGTTCACTTCGACGTCGTGTCGAAGAAGCGACACTAGGGGTCTCTCTTGAGCGCCGAATATGCCTCTGATCTATGAAAAAAGGCCAATGAGAGTTGGCAAACAGTATTTGTACCCCGCCCCCGGACATACGGGTACAAAGGCGAGGGAAATATGCACGTTCATTCAGAAATTTTCTTCGGAGACGATGGTCGTGTATGCAGCCAGCTGCGAGTCACACACACCAGATTCTTGCTTCTGTTCCTCTGATGCTCTGTTTGCTGTTGGATATACAGCGCTCTTCAGCGGCTTTCTCCTTCTCTGCACGCCAGTGCAGTTTGCCCCGGGCGCTTCGACAGCGCAGAGAATGGAAAGAGTTACATTGAAAGAGTGATTTTCTCTGTAAAAGAGTTTATTTCTCTGAAAGAGCATTACACAGTGGCGTTGAACGTCCTTTTCAGGACGCGTCTTTATAAAGATGTAATTTCCTCCCCTGTGTAGTTTCTGGATGCGGTGATTTCTCCCCACCTCTCACGGTCATAAAAGCTGCCTCGCTTGCCTGGGCTGCGATCAAACGCAGGCAGCGTTTTATGAATGGTTCATGTCCTTAGTGCGAGAAGATGGCCGTTCTAGCATTGCGGTCGTGGCTTTCTTTTGTCATGAGAGAAAGCCACTTCAGCCGCCCCCTGTGCCTCCTTCCTACTGGATTGACACAGGCGCCATGGGTGATGAAGGCGATTTGGGGACAATGATGGGCTCTGTTCGTCGGGTAAACCCCCTCGAACCACCCGCCTCCCCAGCACGCTTGCTTGCTTCAGAATTGGATGACATCACCGCTGCATCGGAGAGTGTTACAGCGGCGTCTGATGCTGATGACTTGCCTGGGCCGCCACCTTCGGGTCTGCTCGCCCAGCCTGAGTCTGACGCACGGAGGTCCGCTACTTGATCGGTCCTGCGGGCATGTGCACAGCTCACAGCCGCACCCCCCAGTTCCTTTCTTCTCGGACGTGCATGACGAGTTGAGCAAAGCTTCGGCTTCTTCGCTCCTCCACTCTCACTACCCTCACCCTGCTCGCCAAGGGCCTTCCTGCAACCAACGCCAGGCCAAGGCACTTCAAAACTTGCACTTGGGTAGTCCTGTTCTTGATGTGCTGCAGGAACTGCGCTGGATGACCAACCACGCCCCCGGCCATGGAGGTCAGAAGCGCTGGCACTCGGACAGGCCATGGCCTCCCTTGTGGTCCAGAAACGCATCTATGGACTGGAATTGGTCGAAATGCGGGAGGTAGACAAGGCACACCTTCTCCCAGCTCCATCCATTCGGCGCTGCCGTTGACGACTCTGCCTAGCAGTCCTCAGCGGTGAAGCAGACTCACATCCTGCCTCGCCGCAAGCCTGCCATCATGGGCCATGCCCCGTCTGCTCGCCGAGGGCGTCCTCCTGCGGCTATGAAACACGCTGCTCCGCCTCAACACGGGCCCAGCTCTCAGCCCCAGCGTCGAGCACTCCGCAGGAAGCAGACGCCCCCGTCTCACGGACCCCTTCAAGGACCCGGAAGGCTCCCAGGTGCTCCGTAGACGCTCGACCCAGGGACCAAGACGTTAGCTCCAGAGATGGTAAGACCGCTCCGTCCCCGGTGGAGGGCCGGGAGGAGAATTTTTTGTTGAATTAGTTTTCACATTCTCATATTCTTTTGTCTCTGGGTCACCTGGCCCGCAAATGCCATTCTCACGGCACTCTGCCGCCAGATCTCAACAGTCCCGGCATCCTGGACGCGGACCACCTGCCTCCAGCCCCCACGACTGTTCCCCGGCCGGCCGGTTCTGACGAGTCTAGAGGACGCCTACCCTGGACCTCCTCCTAAGTCGCTAACCCGGCTAACTGCCGGGTGTGCGGAGCAAGGTAAGTGCTTTGAGTCTTTTCTCAGTACCAGAGCCTCGGGACACAGCTGAACTGCGGGGCTGCGACATTTCCCCCAGTGAGCCTTCTTGCACAGGTGCTGAAATGGTGTGTTTGCGAATTGGTGTTCTTCCGGGGCTGAAGACCCACAGAGGTGCCCAGCTAGGTCAATGCTCCTGTTCCTACAGGAGAGGTTGGAGGGGAGGCTGTCCCCTTCCACCTTGAAGGTGTATGTTGCCGCTATCACAGCTCACCACGACCCAGTAGACGGCAAGTCTCTGGGTAGGCATGACGTAATTATCAGTTCCTAAGAGGCGCCCGGAGGTTAAATCCCTCCCGGCCAGGCCTGTTCCCCTCCTGGGATCTCTCGGTGGTCCTCACCGGTCTTCAGAGATCCCCCTTTGAGCCGCTAGAATCAGTTGGCTCAGTGCCCTCTCTCTAAAAAGACGGCCCTGCTGATTGCGCTCGCTTCCATCAAGAGGGTCGGAAACCTGCAAGTGTTATCTGTTAGCGACACTTGCCTGGAGTTCGGTCTGGCAGACACACATGTGATCTTAAGACCACGACCGGGCTACTTGCCCAAGGTCCCTACCACTCTCTTCAGAGACCAGGTAGTGAACCTGCAAGCGCTGCCCCGGGAGGCTACGGGCACCTCCTTAGCAGACGGTCTGACCGGGTGAATCGCTTGTGTCCAGCACCCTTTCCCTCTGCCGAGGTAAAACAGTGCGCCTTCTTTCCCAGGAGACCCCTTTAGGTCCCTGGTTGATTCCTCCCTAGCTCTCTTGGGTCCACAGTTCAGCGGAGGAACTCGCCGACCCAGTCCACTATGGGTACCCCATGCTACCCCTAATGGAATAGGTGCTCCACAGGTCAGGCCTCCTACGCGGACTCCTCCTGTGTGTACTTCCGCAGTACGGTCACCTTACGAGCTGACCCGCATCTCCCTTAGGCAGTCCTTCGCTGCCCTCCGGTCACCGTGTTGTAGCAACTCCCCCCTCCTCGAAGTTGGATCTACCACCGTGCCATTCTTTCCCACATGTGACCGAAGAGGCCATGTGATGTATTTTCGCCACCTTTACCTCCCCTTTCGGGCAGGTGTGGCCCCCTGAAAGAATAGGAATTCGGGTAAGACCCCTTCACACGATGCGGTAAGGGCCCCGGCTGTTCTTGCTCTATGCCGAGAAACATAGAGAGAAAAGAGGCCCAGCCAGGCTTGGCCCGTTCCCTAGTTGGCAAGCGTCACCTTGTTCCCCTCTAGGGTAACCAAAAGGATTCCGACTACTTTTTTGGGGCATTGGGGAAGGGTACGTGCAGTCTGAAACACAGTTGGTCGCTTGTGCACGTGAAATACCTGGCCACTCCTGTGTCAGCAGTACACGTACACGGCTAAGCGCATGGCGTGATTTGAAGTGTCCTCCTGGCCACGTCGCTGAGCCGAGCCACTGAGGTGGCCGGACACTCCCGGCTCCTCAGAAAAATCCTGAATGAACGTGCGTATTTCCCTCGCCTTTGCATACCCTGGGGGCGGGGTATGCAAATACTGTTCGCCAACTCTCATTGGCCTTTTTTCATAGATCAGAGGCATATTCGGCGCTCAAGAGAGACCCCTAGTGTCGCTTCTTCGACACGACGTCTCGTTCCCTCCATCAGGGAACGGAGGTTACATAAGTAACCGAGACGTTTTGTAGCCCAAACTTTATTAGATATTTATATTAATTCTTCTTTTATTCTATTTTCTATTTTGGCATCAATCAAATTTATTCTAAATTATTTAATGACTTTGTGTTTATTACTTTGGTGAACAGACAATCTCTAATAGAAGAGTTGGTTGATTTTGGAAAAGACTCCCAGCCTTAATTTTGAGCCCTTTGTATCACCCTGTCTGTTGTTTTCTCTTTGTGTTTACAGTAGTCAGGGCCAGAAAGCAGAGGCCAACTTCAAGGTTAAGGAGTGATGACAGGGCACAGCATCAGGTCTTGGTATAGCTGAGTAACCTGAGATCGGCCCAGATACGATCATTCGCCAGTGATTCCCGCAAAACGTTCCTCTCCACTTCACAGATAGCCAGCGGGAAGGAGGGGGAGACAGAGCCCAGCCCAGATCACGTCAGGGCTTCACCCGCCTTGTCAACATCTGCTTTACAAAACATGACGCTGCAGTAATCCTTGACATGTCGCGCAAGCTCAACATGCAAACAAAAGACGCCTTGTTTCTCATGATACTGTACACGAGAGGAAACCTCCATTACACATGCCTGCTGGTCTCTTACGCTTTATTGACAGGAATGAATAATTCAAACTTGTTGTTTGTTGCTCCATTGTGGTTCTTAGGGTGGAGGGAAACGCCTGATGCAAAATGTGCATTGACCATCATAAGAAGAAGGTTTCTGACATGAGAGGGAGGTCAGGGCACTTACCCTGCATGTGTTTGTGTTTTTACAACAGAATTCGTGACAGGAACGGGTTGTTGTGCGGTTACATGGGCTACTTGTAATGAGGCCATTTTGCAGATGCATATGGCGGAAAGTGTTTAGAGTTGTTTGTTTGTATTGGCTATGTTTAATATGATTAATGCAATTTGACTAGCTTGCATGCAAAAACGTACTTTCAACACTTGTGAATTCTTTCTACATGTGTTCTAATCTAAAAACCTGGTTTCACTGACTTCCCCACGTGGAAGCAAAATAAAATGTCTGTAAAGTGATAACAGATAATGCAATTTATGAAATCATGTAAGATGTGAATCTAGCTATGGAGCCAGCACTCTACTTATTCAGATCTTAAGGTGCCACCTTCTGGTCTTAAGTGGGAACTACACTCAAAAAAGCGACTAAAGATTATAGTATGGTTGCTATGAACAAATGTGAACGCTAATTTTGATGGAGAGTTGGTTTAGGAAAAGTATAAGGGTTGGTTAAGGCTAGAAATATGGAATGATCTCTGATTACACTGACAAATAATGACTCCTTGACTGTTATTTTTTTTATATATATATACTTTTCTTGATGCTCAGTTGTATAATTATATATTATGCTTATGTACATTAATTCAGATTTTGTAGAAATGTTCTGAATAATTCTTTATGACGATTATGCAGTTGAATTCTGAATTTTAGTTGAACTTTTGGACTTGATTTGAATTTAATTTAAATGTATATTTTTTGTTGTTGTAGAACAGATGCTGAAAGTTTGTAAAAGGAGTACATTTTCAGATCTTCATACAAGAATGGGGTTCATAAAAGAATTTTCATAAATATATTTTTCTGGTCATTTGTAGCCTACATTTTATTCCTTTCACACAACTTACACTTTACCAAAACAAAACTCATTTGTATGGCACCCCAGCATATACAGTACAAAATTAAGAAACATTACAGAGTTTCTATATCTGACACACCATTGCAGCTGTTTTGTGTCCTATATAGGGTGTGTTGTTAATTTTTCGTTTGTTATCATAAAAAAGTAGATAGTCTGGCTGGTGAGATCAAAAGCTGAATAGACGTATTCCATATTACCCCAATTCTTATGTAGAATTTCTGATGACAATCAGATCCACATAATGTCTTATTTGAATGAAAACATTTACAACTGTTTCACATGGCAGGTGCAGGATACACACATACTCTCATCAGCGTTGATACTGCTAGGCATTATTTTCACCCACCTCCATCTGATCTAAACAGAGCATTAGTTTCTTCACAGCTTCCCTTTCCAGCCATTCTGGAGACATTATTGCCAACTATTAATGTGGTGGCATCATTTGGTCATAATCATCCTCTCCTGAAAAGAAAGCCTGCATGTTAACTGGACTGGACAGTGAAAGTATGTTTTTATGTTGACAAATGACACCAAAACTTACAAAAAAAAAAAGAGACAACAAAATTGTAATTTTATTTTATTTGACTATACCTAGGAATTACAAGCATTAAAGGAATAGTTCGCCAAAAAACAACAAACACAAACGCAAACACAAAGATTTTTAGAAGAATAACTTAGCTTTGTAGGTCCATTCAATGCAGAACTTTGAAAGTCCAAAAAGCACATAAAGGCAGCATATAAGTAATCTATACAACTCAAGTGGTTAAGTCCATGTCTTCAGAGGCAATATTTAAGTCCTCTTTTGTCTATAAATCTCCACTTTCACTTCCACTTCTTCTTTTGGTGATTCACATTCTTTGTGCATATCGCCCCCTACTGTGTAGGGAGGACAATTTATAGTAAAAAGGGCTAAAATATTGATCTGATTCTCACCAAGACATATCATATCACTTCTAAAGATATGGATTAAATCACTGAAGTCATATGGATTACTTTTATGCTGCATTTATGTGCCTTTTGGAAATTCAAAATTCTGGCCACCATTCACTTGTATTGTATTGACCTACAGAGCTGAGATATTGTTCTAAAAATCTTTGTTGTGCTCAGCAGAAGAAAGAAATTCATACACATCTAGGATGGCATGAGGGTGAATAAGTGATAAGAACTGATGCCACTTTGTTTAAATTAGTTCACATATATACAGATGTATATATGTGAACTAATTTAACATATATATATAGATGTATAATTAGTCAAAATTATGAACAATTTTGAACAGCTGACTATATAGTAAATGTGAACTAATTTAAGCAAAGTAAAGTCAGTCCCATGGGTAAGGTCAATGAGCATCAAGGAACTTACAAAACTACCCTTTAGGATTTGTGAACAAGTGTGCTTGGAGCCTGCAAATGTGACGTTCCCTTTTTTCCACTTGCAACTGATTCAACATAGTTTATAGACAGGTAGAAACCTCTTAGAGATGAAGAAGCCTCTCAAATATTTCCCTGGGGCTTTTTGAAGCATCCTTATTCCACCTCATAATGACAAATGCTTCTGGCTAATCGAGCTGGATTGGAAGAAAAAAAATCTCAGTGCTAATGTAGAGTGCAGCAAGGCATAGTTCCATTTCAGCTAAAGAGCTTAAAGGATTGAATTTACATTACAAAGAGATATCAAGTCTAATGTTAATAAACCCTGGTAAGCCATACAAATACCCACATTGTGCTGCTACTAAAAATAATGCACAGGGAAAAACAGCCAAGTGCAGACAGAGCTGGGGTCAGGTCCCTGAGGCTGTCACAGTGGAGTGCTTTTCTGAGAAATCAATACCACTGGAAATTGTTCACAAGGTTTCCAAGGGTACAAGTACATACAATAAGCTTTCCGTCATGTACTGGAGCATTTCTTTAGGAACAAGTTGCCTTGTCTGTGCTAGTGAATGACGGACCTGTATTGTCCAAGGAAGACTAGATGACTAATAGCTTCCAACAAGGTTAATGTGATCCATTTTTAAAAGTACTACAAACAAATGCACACAAACTTACTTCTTTATTTGAATGCATTAGTTGATACAATTATTCTGTAAACTCTACATTGCTCAGCACAGTTTCCAGAAAACCTATTTAAAGGTGTCCACTTGCAGGCTGTGTGACAATCCGCTCTTTGAAATGGCCAGATTTGCTATTTTCAACATTTTATCCATGGACAGACTGGGCTTCAGAGTAACGTCCATTTCAATTACTGCAACTAATTTGTTTTCTTACCTTTGTCAACATTCAAATATAGACATATCCATACATACTGTACGTAATAATATCTTTTGGAGATATTTTTACTTCTTAAGGGAATAAGGACACCCACAAATAAAAATGCTGTCATCAGTCACTCCATAATATGTTAGTTATTCCATACAATAAAATTGAATGGTGACAAAAGACTGCCTAAAATCAGCTTTTGTGCTCCTTGAACGAACAAAATATGAGTTTGGAACAACAAGACTGTGAGCACATTTTTGGGTGAACTGTCCCATTTAAAGCATCTCCTCATATCACCATAAAATGACTGGAAAGAATAAAAAATTGTCATTTGAAAATGTTTTATTTACTCCTATTCAAAAGATTTGCTGACATGCCATTGAGTCAAGTCAAATAAATTTTAGTTTATAGTGCTTTTCACAATGCATGTTGTTTCAAAGCAGCTAAGGACAATTATGCCTTTGAGTGAGCAAATAAGCAAATCATATGTGACTGTGGTAAGGACAGAAACACCTTTAATACTTAAAAACTCCCAAAAAAGATGTTTAGAGGGAGAAAAACCAGACCCCAAAACTTAAACTAGACTTAAAGATCCTCATCTGAGATCTGATTACAATATCTAAATCTAAAGTTACTCAGAAACAAGTAACAATAAGGCTAATACAAAAGGGATACAAAACGTCTAGATTCAGAAAATCTCAAGGCAGTTTAAAAACATTTAGATAATTGATTAAATATTTTTACCCCCCTAACCTTGAAGTCTTGGATGGAAATGAATGAATTAAAACATTAATAAAAAGCCAGTACATTGTTATTAGTGAATAACTGTATTGAACAGCCCCTATAAAGTTGTTAAAAATCCCTAAAGTTCTTCTCAAATGCTCTTCAATGGTTCATCTTTAAAATATCTTGTTAAATGTGTTTCTATTATTTTGTTAATCAATTCTCAACATCTTGTGTCCATGAAAATAAGATTTAATTTCTTGCTAAATATTACTGTATATCATAAATAAATTTGAAGCATCCACACTGCTGTAGTGAAAAAACACCATGAAATCCACATTATTTGCAAGAAAAGGCTATCATCTCCAAGCAACAACTTAGCAGCCAGTGACCAGCCACTGTTTCTGAAGAAAATTTTTAATTCAGCCTTTGCTTTATATCATGTTTTTGTCTTTGTGTTGCTATTGCTAGCTTAGACAGCATGTTAAATGGACTTTTAAGCACTTTAAATCAGAGATGTAACGCCTATGGTTTTCCACAATTAAATTAATAGTTCACCCAAAAATAAAAATTCTCTCATCTTTCACTCACCCTCTTGCCATACCAGATGTGTATGACTTTCTTTCTTCTACTGAACACAAACTAAGAATTTTAGAAGAATATCTCCACTCTGTAGGTCCATACAATGGAAGTGAATGGTGGACAGAAATTTGAAGGTCCAAAAGCACATAAAATCAGAATAAAAGCAATCCATATGACTCCAGTGGTTAAATCCATATATTCAGAAGAGGGATGATAGGTGTGGGTGAGAAACAGATCAATATTTAAGTCCCTTTTTTACCATAAATTCTCCTCCCTACCCAGTATGTGGCAATATACACAAAGTATGCAAATCGCCCAAAAGAAGAATGTGAAAGTGAAAGAAGAGATTTATAGTAAAAAGACCTTAAATATTGATCTGTTTCTCACCTACACCTATCATATTGCTTCAGATTATATGGATTTAACCCCTGGATTACTCTTATGGATTACATTATGATGCCTTAATATGCTTTTTGGACCTTCAAAGGTCTGGTTGCCATTCACTTGCACACCTACAGAACTGAATATTCTTCTAAAAATCTACACTTGTGTTCAGCAGAAGAAAGAAAGAAATTATGATACATTTTTGGGTGAACAAACTTTGTATAAGCAAAGAAACAGACGAAACCAATAAATATATACTTTTATTTTCATATCAGAAAGTGAATCTATAGTAATAGTAATGAGATGTATGAATTGTCATTAACATGTCAGCAGCAGAGGCAGCAGGGAGGGGCTAGCGTGTACTTTAGCCTCCCCAAGAAAGTCCATATCACCCCTGGCAAACGTTTGTAACAGCCAGCAGATTATCATTTGTATGAAGACTGCGTGAAGAAACATTTTCCCTTACATTATTTTAGCAGTCATGTCGCCTGTTTAGAATCAGAACTAGTGATGCCCGATTTACGAATGAATGAATCTGAGTCGATTCCTTCAAAGAATAAGTCAAACGGTTTAGCAAAATGATCCAAATCTTTCAGACAGCTCACGCAGTGTATCGTTTGGGGCGTTGCTCACTCCGTAAAAACAGAAATTGTATAAATAGAACGGAAAACAATCAAGTGGAATATTTATTGTCGTGATACACAGAGCAGATGAGGCGGTAAACTTAACTGTGGAAACTTTATTAAGTGCACTCCAACTCCAACACCGAATCCTGCTTTGTAACAACCCGAGCCCTTCTACCAAGGGAGCCTGCAAATTTACCAAAAAAAGAAAAAAAAAGAAAAAGCATAATACAGCGGTACCATAGACATTCTTATGGCGGTTAAATGGCCAGGAGACAAGATATAAGAATAATAAACTGCTTTTGTGAGGAAACAGCACATAACTTAATGAATTGGCCACCGGTCCATTAATCTTCAACATGTTTTACACTCGACAATCCTACTGGAGTGAACAATGTTTGGAGTTTACTATGATAATAGCTGTTTTAGTCACGGACTAATTTGCGACATGTAGGTGTCTGTTTACGGGCTCTCCCCATTCATATGTTGACGGCAATATTTTCAATCAAAACTTGCAAGTGCATCCTTCATTTGACAGAGATTAATAATGTCTTTAAGTTTAACGCCTGCGTGCGTAGCTTTTGAACAACTCTTGGTAAAGCCATTTTTCCAACCAAACAGGTATCAAAAAGTATCATTGCACGTTTTTTTTACATGTACATTGAATTACTATGTAAATACCATGGTGTACATCAATGCACCGCAATATGACCATCTGATTCCATCACATTACCACGGTCCTGACACAGCAGGTTTCTTTTTCTTTCTTTTTCTTTTTTGAAAAGTAGTTGATTTTGAGGAACTTTAGTGCTGGATATGCTGTGTGAATGAGTATTTTATCAATACATTGTGACCCATAGTTACATTAATTACTACACAAGGAGAAAAGATAAAAATGCTGCTCCTAAAGTCACCAGAAAGAAATGCTTTCGTTCCATTTTTTCAAAAAGTTTCTCCCAGGGCAGCATGTCCCCAGACCCCCAATAAGGGTACACTGTTTTGCTGTACTTCAGACAGTACTGTAAAAAGATGAAAACACCCCTGAAAGTGTGTTGCCTTTTATATTGAGGCTGCAGCGAAGAGATTTGACTTCTGTTGTCACCACGTGCAGAATTATATTAGTAAAATTGCTTGGCCATGCTGGGTAACAGCAGGTAGGTAACACCCCCAATAATCAAAACAAGCAAGTACACCCCCACACACACACTTCATTATTTAAACCATGATCAATGGAAACATGCAAATGCGAAATGCTACAATAACCCCAATGTTCAAGAAAAATCTTCGCCTTGAAATTAGCACCTCTTCAGCACCAGCAATCAAAATTCGCTGGCACCGCCCCTGGTCAGCAGTGTTATCAAAACATATGTATTTGTAATCTATAAACTCATAATAAATCCTGTGAGAATAGAGGATGTTTTTCAGTGAGTCAATGTGTTCTTGTAGACCTATGGTTTCTGCTCTGCGCATAATGTCAGTGAATAAGGATATGGTTTGTTTCTTCAGAGATGGATTTAAATTTCCAAATGATAGCAAATCATTGTGTGGAAGCTATCTCTATTAAATATTTATCAAATACTTTTAGTGCTTGGAGAAAAAGTTTAGCATTTCTGGACAGACCGTTCCTCGCATAAACTAACAAGGACACTGAAAAAAATAATGACAACAAACCTCAAGAATATATTGGCATTTATCCAGTGTACCATGGGGCAATGTTTTTTTAGCATTTAAATGCAGACCATGATGAAATGGCTGCGCACATAGGTTTTGACAGGATTCTAAAAATGTAAGAAAGAGGCAGTAGGATTGTCAGTATTAGCAGCAGGATTTTGTATAACGGAGCATTTGCTGAATCAGCATAGGCTACTTATTCATTGCTAGGACACATAATATTTACCTCATAAAGTCAGCAAATGAGCTAGACTTAATTTTGCTCTTAAAAAGTATTTTGCTTTATGGTAAACGCAAATAGTACCATGCTGTATATTTGTGTAGCCTGAGACCCTCTGTAATGTGATACTCTGTTTTTCTGGATCTGTAAGCAGTTGTTACATAGTCAGCGATACAAGGTCAATAACAAGCTTTTTAGCCATGCTGGTTAGGTCAACGTTATATTGATAAATGACTAGAGAGTACAGTCAACTAATAGCATCACCATTCTCCTCCTCGACAAAACTACGTGTTGGCGACGGCCGACACGGGCTCGATTTTGTTCTTAAGTTAATAGAGCCGTAGAGTTTTGAGGAGTGCTTGGAATACGCGAAGGCTTTTCTCCTGTACATCTCACCCTTCCACATTGAAATCATTAGCAAAGTGGATAGCACTACGCCGCCCAAAGTGAGAAGGCAAAGGCCGGCGATAACGCACCTGTCCAGGTGCGCGCCTATCCTGGCGCTCTCGTTCTCGAGTCTTTCCATTTCGCGCGCGGACACGTTGTCAGGGTTCACTCTGACATCCCTTGGGACCGCATACGAAATGATCACGAGCGAGATCCCGGTAATGAGGAACGTGACCGCACTAATTAATCCGTAATCCACGGATTTCCCTGAACTCTCAGAGCTGAGGTCGATGTCGGACATCAGCGATAGATCCTGAACCCCCTCGGGACGGATTTCGCTAGCGGAGTCGTGGAGCTCCGGCGTCGCGTGACGAGGGCTTTTCTCGCTCGTGTCCGGAGTGGCCAGCCGAAGATTGACGTTTTCGTCGACGTAAGTGAACGAGGTCTCCAGCTCCTCGTCGCAGCACACTCTGACCTTCTCTGCGGGCTGATGATGGCGGTGCCTGTCATGCTGTCCTCTGAGGGGAGCCGCCGTCCTTGGTGCTGAATCGCACTGTCCATGGCAAGCTTCTTCCACTGATCTGCTCAGCTTGTGAACATGAAGAGGGCTAGAAGACCAGTCCAGTAATCCTGGAGGATCGGGTCTTCCACCTCTTTTATCTATGTAAAGTAACTCCACCGCGGCCATCAGTTCCACTCCACACGGATCACTTTAATTCCCCGCCGCACCAAGTCATCCGCACAATACCTATTAACACAAACAAAAATGGCTCAGACGAGAAAGTAATCAACACAGTATATTTGAGCATACTAGAATAGAGCACGTGCTCCTGATTACGGGCTGGCCAAAGTTAATGACTGTTTTTGAACGAAATCATTTTCCTCTCGTAATGAAAGACGATTAAAGTTACTGATTTGCCATATTGCTTCAGTATCCATTTAGCAAAGCAATCAGTATAAAACCCAAGATAAAAGTCACTTTAAAACGCACAGCTAAACCGCAGACAGGCGGAAGTAGGCACTTCTCATAATAAAGAATGACAATAAAGTAATCCTTCATAGACTACTATCATCACTGCTATAGCAAACACGCAATACCCTAATCACAGCCTGTTAAGTGTTATGTTATCAGCAACATGCTATATCTATCTACTGTTTTCAACAACTACACGATAATTATATCGTTTTGGCACCTGCCCATTTGGCTGCATCGTTTTACACGCATCGTTAGGACACACATACTATCCCGTAGAGAACGCGAGACAAACAGGACAAATATTCTACGACTTTTTGTTATAAGTACATCACAAATTATTTTGTGGCATTTAAACGTTTTTTTTCTTCCTGATTAGTACCTTCTCCTTCAACGAACATGTTGGCCTCCCGGCAGCTTCCCTCCGCCACGCTCCCTCCCACGCTCCGTTTTAAAGCTGAACTGAGCTCTTGATGGCGAAATTACTCATCCTACTATGGCGAAGGTTTTCTCATGAATATTCATTTAGCAGTGCTGACGTTGCTTGATAACCTTCCTATGGCGAAATAGGTTTTCTGAAAGAGTTTTTGTGGCAGAATATTGTTTACCACCAAAATTTAACATTACAACTTTGACTTGCCCCTCCTTTTTTTAAATAAATAAATAAATAATTAAAAAATAAAAAAGCAAACATCTGGGTTACAGTGAGGCTTACAGTGGAAGTGAATGGGGCCAATCCGTAAACGTTAAAATACTTCAAAAGTATAGCCACAAGACATATAGAACTATATGCGTGTTAACAAGATTTTAGTGTGATAAAATCACTTACTAACATTTTCTGCGTAAAGTTATAGCCAATTGTATGACGATGCAATGTCAACTTACCCTTAAATTACGATTTAAACAGTTTACAGCTCAATTAATATATGATTTTTAACAGAAAAATGAATGTAAGTGCTTTTATAAGTTTATAAGCTTCACGTTTCTGCAATTTATCATTAATCTGCCATGGTCCATTTATAAATATTAATAAATTGTCCCGATGTTCCTTCGTTATCGTCCTATAGCAAAGGGTTGCATCTTGAATATTAATTAGGTTTGGCTGACATTTGGTATCCTTCCAATGGTGAACGTATGACTTATGAATATTTAGAAATATGCCTTCAACATAGTAAAATCCATAAAACGCCTGCCGGTTGCAGATTTGCATCACTCTAGCATTGCCAAGTGAAAGGATAAATGGTGTAAAATTGTATTGGCACTATGGGAAATGAAGTTCTTATGAACGAAAAGTAATATTTGTAGAGATAAATTCACCGCTGTTGCACGGACAGCTGGTGAAAACTACAGCCTGGAGACATTTCCTATTTTGTGACCAGTAAGGAGCTGCGACTGTGCTAAACCACACCCATTCTACACCATCTGCTACAGGGTTCTTTTTAAAGCTTGGAAGATTACTGTTCAGTTTGAGCAAGGTCTGTATAATCTATTTTTAATCTGCCTGAGCCAAACCCATTACAACTCATATTCTTTAAACGACCTTCAACATGTTGTAAATACAATGTGTGAATGACCTTCATACTGAAAATACCATTACCTGATACATTTATGACTACCAAATCTTTAATTACAGAATACAAACTTAAAAATAAAAAATAAAAAAAAACATAGTATTCTTTTCTTTGGTTCCTGAGTGCTGAAGATGTAAGATTTTAGTTTTTAAAAAATACATTAATGAATAATAAAGAAAACACAATATCTTATCCACATAATCTTGAGCTTTTACATCAAATCCCAAAAGTGCAGTCAAATATAATCCCTAATCTTAACAACATACAATCAATATTATTTCCCTATGTCCAATTTCGTTGGCCAATACAAAGGATGTCTTTGGCCGGAGGCCAGGCAAGTTCCCATTTAACAGATGAGTCTGCAGAGAAGTGGGGCTTACCAAAGTCTTTCTTCTTTCACTGTCGCTATCTTTGGAATGCTCTCAGGAGGCTATTTCCAGTCATGCCAGTGCAGCTCCTATCTACTTGAATGGAGAAAGACAAAAATCTCTAAAGTGGTTGGTCAATATTATGATCAAAGAATATATTTCAAATCAGCAGTAAAATCTGACAATACTGAAATCATTAATTGTGATTCTTTACCTTATATTATGCTAAAAAACTAAATTTTCTCATCTTGCATAGCTAAAGCGCATGCACGTTCCAAAGTGGATTGACAGGTGATGTCTGTGTCTAAAAGGTGATTGGCTCTTTTAACTGTCAGACAGGACTTCCTTTTGACATCCGTTGACCATTGGGCACAAGCTCCTTGGTTGTGTGTTCCAATTTCTCCCATTCATTTAAATAGAAGTGTCCCATCTCTACTAAATAATCTCTGGGTTTACTCAGCCAGAGATTAATTTCCTAGGCTGGTGGAGGCTCAGCTCAGAGAGTACAAGGTTCACAGTCATGAATTTCCATCTGTCACTGCTGGCTTCATGAACAAGGGTGGAGTTGCTCTATGAAGCAGTCAATTTGGGCTATTTTCAACAGGATGGAAATCTCAGAAGGGTGCACAGCTAATGTTGTGCTGCGTGCCCCTGTGAGATTTCCATACTGTCATCTGAGCCAATCCTGTGTGCTCTGCCAAGGACAAAATTGAGTTTAAACACAGAGCCTTTGGATCCCAATGAAGTCATCTTGAAATGTATAAAAGCATGTTGTGACTTATCAATCTATCTTTGTGTTTAAAGCAGGGTATTACAAGGGCATAGTCACATGAATACTAAACAACACTGTAGAAAAAGCAACTTTCCTCCAGTCATATTCCTTTACTATCCTCAGCTGAATTGCTGCTGTATGTGTTGCATCATAAGATCAAAGATGGGCCCTTTCAAGCACATTTTCATCAGGTGTATGTGTGTGTGTGTGTGTGTGTGTGTGTGTGTGTGTGTATGTGGTTGTAAATCGATGCAATATGTTGAAACTGGGTGAGGATGGCAGTGAAAACAATATAATTTCTACAAGTTTATTTTTATAGCACGTTTAAAACAACAGAAGTTTACGAAAGAGCTTTACAGTTAAAGGGATAGTTCACCCAAAAATGAAAATTATGTTATCATTTACTTACCCTTATGTTGTTCCAAAACTGCATGACTTTCTTTCTTCCATGGAACACTAAATTTGTGTGAGTTGTACTAAATCCCGTTGCCATAGTGTAACTGATACAGATCCTGGAGGAGGCTTAGCTCTTTATTTGTCTCTGTGACAACAGCTTTTAAAGGATGTGAGGCAAAGAGGAGAAAAGAGGCATTTCTCAAAGTCAGATAGCTTAAGATTGTGCCCTTGGCAGGGTGGGGAGCCTCTTGCAATCAGGTTTGGATAAGCAAATCGAAGAAGGGGTGCTGTCCCTGGTCCTGAAGATGGTGAATCCCTATATATATGGCAGAAGTAGTATGGGTAGTATGGCATTCCGAACTCAAGTTGAGTGTTGTCTGCATGCAAGCTAGAACTAATTCACCCAAAAATGAAAATTGTATCTTTTTGGATGTTGATTAAGGCTGTAATTCTGCCTAACATTTCCTTGTGTTCCATGGAAGAAAAAGTCATTTGGGTTTGGAACAAGATGTGGGTGAGTAAAGGATGGCAGAATTTTCACTTTTGGGTAAACTGTCCCTTTAAAAGTAGAAAAAAACGTAGTTATACTGGTCTAATCTCTTAAGCCTGTTTTTTTTGTTTGAAAGTGAGTAAGAACTGCAGTATATATAGGAGATTTACACTAGGGGTTGTGGAGAGGGTGCAGAGCTTCAAGGGGACAAAAGAAAGCAAAAGATGGAGACAGAATGACAGAAGACAGCTCTTTTAATTATTAAACATCCAGTCCTTGAAGGTTATTGAATATATTGATTCACTTGCCCCGTGCCCTTGCCATGGCAACAAAATATTGAGTTCTTATTGCATCATAATGTGAGCTCTTCCCTGTCCATTTTAAACCATTAAATCACAACGTCTACTATCTTGAAGGTTTTTATTTACTATTTTAAAAGACACAAAAGCACTGGGCAACAATGATCAATATTACCAACCTGGTCTCTTAATCACATACTATACCAACATTTTTGCAAAAATTATCTTTACATGCCTTGTACATATCGCGGCAGTTTCTTGGTGAAATGAACACTAGAGGTGCTACAACTGCGATTTATATTCACTTTCTAACAAATCGTGAGTAAAAGGGCAGATTATCAGTTTATAAACATATACTTTTCACTCTGTTTCAGTTTTCACACAATGCTATCTAATGACATCTTAACATTTTTACTATAGCACATTACTTTCTAGTCGATACATTTTAAAGGTGCTGTAATCATTTTTTTAACAGAACTTTATGCAAAATGTTTTCCTACTCCCTGAACGATATTAATAAAATAAGTTTCTCTGACAGCACTAGACTCTGTAAACAGCAAACAAAATTGTGTCCGCAGGCCACGGTCTCTGACAATTTCAGCCTGTCAATCATTTTGCGTGTTCTCATTGTATTGTAGTTACAGCGAGTTATTGGGGCTTAATTTAATTTTTATATCATGTTGTTCATACCATTTGTCAGTTGAGGGCCCTATATTTCTGCTGTTGTTTTGAACAAGTCTCAATAAAGTCTCAATAAAGCTCATTTGGTATCTTTGGAGTGTGGGGTATTTAAAAAAAAATACCAAAGCTAACCCAATGGCTTAACTTGTGGATATTCCAGAAAGGCTAAAATCACTTACAGCAACTTTAAGGGTTGCATTACATAACTAACTACATTTACACATTTTTTAAATCGTGATCAAACTTTGAGTCCTGAAGAGAATGCAAATCGACACACGAGCATAAATGTGTCTTAGAAGAAAATCAAAATAATGTTGTTGCTTCACCAATATCTTTTTTTTAATCTCACATATCTTTTATGACACTATCAGTTGGTAAGAGACCAATATATCGGCCAGGACAATTAATCGGTCAACATTTGGCCATTTTGTGATTATCGCATCAGCCGATAAGTGTTTGCTTGGCCGATTAACAGAAGTGTTAGCATTCCCTTGAGTCAACTGCTGAATCAACCAATAGATTTGTCAATTGATAGTCAACACTTTTGTTTCCAAGGTATTTATGCAAATTTGATGAGAGGTTGCATTTAATAAGTGCTTGTTTCACTTTAGAAATGTTGTGTACATTTGATTTTCTGTTGTTAAATTGTACTATGTTTATTGGCTTTTTTATCGGTCATCTGCCATCCTTCTCTCTAGGTAACAGCATCGGCCATTGAAAAACCTGTATCGGTCAACCACTACTATCAGTTAGGTTTACGTTTAAGGAATAGGGTAGTGGGGTAGGTTTTGTTTATCTTAATCTCAATAGAGAATATTCCTAAATAACCTCATCTGTTTGGTAGAAAAAGTACCTTGGTTTTAGCACCACACAGTGGACATTTCACCTTGGTACAGCTATTATACGCGTAATTAATCACGCAATATAATTTTTCAAAAATGTCGCCTCGTCTCGTAATTTTCATGAGATCTGGCTGAATATGACTGTATCTAAGTTTTTACTGAAAACAAGTCAAGACTGTACTTAAATTGACATGAGCGATGCTTCATAGTTTGACCCCATTGTGTGCACGGCTGTGCAGCAAAGCCCTTTTGGATGAGAGACATGTAAGGTGAGATGTAGAAACAGGCTGTTGTCATTAGGAAAATTAGAGAGTCCTGAGTCTCAGCCAGATATTTTTTTTAATCCTTTGGATGTGAGCTGCCAAGCTTTGAGTGGTCTGCTGGCATTGTAAAGAATGGAGAGTGGAACAACATCTTTGTGTTTTAAATTCTGAAGTTTGTTGAAATCAAATTCAATTAGAGAATGAATGATTAGACTCCGGCAGATGGTGAAAGATTCATTTAATTTCCGTAACAAATGATGAAATCAGAGCCTTATCTTTATGAATGCTTGTCACACTCATATATTCATAAACTCTTGCTTCTCAGCTCAATAATCAGATCTCTCAGTTCTTTTAACGTCTTTGCATGTTCTTTTCAGAATTAAAGTTGGGCGATGATCCATTGCAGGAAGTCAACTTTAATCAATGCAATAAGAGCTCCTTTGGCTCTTTCTGGAGGAGAGATTTGCCAAATATTACATTCCAGACCAGATGGATGGGCATTTTGTAAATTAACTTAAATGAGTTGAGTAAAATTAGTATAGTTTATCATTTTCAAGGGGTTTTATTATTATAAATAAAGATAATGTTAATTCGTGTCACTTCCGTTCATTCCATATCCATTTTGAAATAAAAAAAAATGTTCAAACAACTTGTCTTTTTATTATTTTTATTTATCACTTGATACATTATTCACCTAAACTTTAAGTTAAAATTAAGTTTTAGAAAAATGACCTTAATACTGATTTTTCTGTTATTTCCCGAAATGTCCACGGAAGTTTGCGTAAAGGCTAACGAGGATTGACACTTTTAACCTACTTTATGTTCTGTGCTTCACTTTAATGCTGGCTGTTGCATTTGGACTGATGCATGTTTTTCTCAAGCATTTTATGCTGTCGAGTGTTTATTTAGCCATGAAAAAGATTTAATAAGAAAATAAGAAAAGTAGCTAGACAAGCACGTAATATTGTGATTTGCCCCTTGTGTTTCAGAACATTTTGCCGAGGGACAAATATAATGCCAATGGATGGTAAATTTGTTTTTCAAGTGTAATATAGGATTTCAGGCTCGCCCACCTCCTGTGGGGGGCTCTACGCTGGGGCCGAGGACTGGGCTCAGGTTGAGGCGGAGCTGCCTGGGCTTTCGCCACCACAGGGGGATGCCCTCGGCTCGCAGGCCACGAAAGAGACGTCATGCTGGCCGTGAGGCAGGCTGGTCTCATTTCGGAACCGGACAGGAGCAAACGAGCATGCTGGGGCACGGGAGGTACACGGGTAATTATCCGACGAGATGGTGTCCATTGAACTCCCCAAATCACCACCAGCCGGGCCGGACTCATACCCGTGGGTTGAAGGCGCAGCTCGGGAGGCGGCTAGAATGGCTTTCCCCCGGAAGAAGGAAAGCTGCAACCACAATGTTGCCATGGTTATATTCTCGCAATGAGAACATGAACCATTCACAAACGCTGCCTCGGTGTGATCGCTGCCCAGACACGTGAGGCTGCGCCCGGGGACGTCAGAAGCGGAGAGATAAAAAATCTGAATGGAGTGGGCATTCCAACTCCTTTTATACCTGTATGTCCGGGGGAGTGGCACGCAAATACTTCCGGTAAACTAATCCTGTCCGAACAGGGGTTTCCTTCCTCCTTAAAAATCCATTTACTGTGTATTTCTTAAAATCGCCATGAAAACAATAGTTTTTCCACAAAATGCCATATATACTATATTTATTATCTGAATAGTCATGTCCTCTTACCCCACGTAAAATATAAATTATATTAGGTCTCTTATGTGACTTTTGTAAGTGTTGATGAGAAGAGTTGTGTAAAATAATAATTTTTTTTTTTTTTTTTTTTTTTTTTTAGATTTTCGTTTTTCTTCTCTTAATTTTAGTTTTCAGAAGAGAGAATGAGAAACAGAAAATAGAAAAAGGCTAGAATTCTACTTAAAAAAAATTTGATTTTTGAATTTTGATTTCAAAACGGAAATGAAATGAAGATACACGTATTAATTTTTTAATTCTCGTTCACGTTGTTTTTCCTGCTCAAGGGTTTAAGTAGAATATAAAGTAAGAATTCTTATAAGATGTAAAAATATATATTATATCAATGCAAAACTATACAATGTACAATATAAAAGGACTGGTCTTAGGGCTTCATTTCTCCCAAAATAATTTTATATTTAATACCTTGACCATTGTTATTTGACCAAGTTTTGTGAGCACTTTTCCAATAAGCAGGTTTTAAATTTTCAACAGCATCCTTCCAATATTTAACAGAAATGTGTTTAGCTGCTTCTCTAGAACTGAAATAAAAAGCGACATTGTATCCAACATGGGGAATAATTCTGCGATCTGGATTTGGATTTAACAAGTTGTGGGCATTCATTATGTCCACAAGATGGCAGTAGAACTCTTAGCATAAAAAAAATAAAATAAACAGCCAACACAAGTTAATGCGTGAACACCTACAGTATATTATGGTAATTTATGGATATAATAAATCCTACAAACAATGCATTATCTATCAAGAACTATAGAGAAAATAATACATCAGAAAAACTTATCAGATTGTGCTTTCCTTTTCATCCCCTTGTGTACAATTCCAAAGGTCTAAGACAGACAAAACACTTTAGTGCATGAACCTCCTACTGAAATCTTATTGATTTGTTTTAATGTGCATATAAAGGAGTGTGTCTTTATGGCCATCAGGTATCACCCTCTCACAGAGTCATACAATCCACAAATACAACTGAGCTTCTCAAAATGGAAAAGTCCAATGATTTATAGCACATTTGGACCTGTAATGACTTTCATTGTGCAAAATTTAGTCTTGTCAAATAAACATAAAAATAAATAAATACCCTGTTTAATGCATTTGACAGCTTTCAGTAAAGTGATGAACATTTGTTAACTTTCCTCACAAATATCTGTCAATTCTCGTTAGAGCACAAAGGCTGTCAAAAATTATTGAATTCATTCATTTCATTATTTCATTATTTTTTTTATTTATTTTTTACAAGAATGACACTGTCAAGCTTTTGAGGCAGATTCTGCAGAAAGCTTATCCAATGGTAAATGCTGCCATTATAAGGAGATTAACACCAACATAATTATATTTTTTATAATTCTGTTCCTTAAGCCATCTTTGTAACTGCCAAAAATATAATAGAATAACACAAGAACACGGTTAACAACACATTGAGAATGAGCAAAGATCAACTAATTGGGTAAAAGGACAATCAGACAATCATTCTTCAGTTAATACTTGGGTATTGTTTAAGCTATACAGTTGTGTAAATCATAATTTTTATGGTCGTTTTAGGGTTTACTGTGTTACGTCGTCATGGCAACCAATCTGTAAAATCAGAAGTAGCTTTACATCAAAAAGGTTAGTAAGTGAATTTATCACACTAAAATCATGTTTACACACATAGCATTTACATATTGTAACTATACTTTGAAAAAGTAAGCATTTTTATGTTTACAGATTGGCCACATTCACTTCCATTTATGTTTTTTGTTGTTGTTGTTGTTGTTGTTGTTTTTTAAGAAAAGTATAGAAATTATGCTAGAAATTCTGTCAATTGATCTTAAACTGTATTAAAACTGCAATATATCTTTAAAGCCCTAAAGCAAAAAAGTTTCACAAATTAGGCATAGCTTTAGCCCTCCCTGAAAGTTTCTCAAAATCTTATTTTATCTTATTTACACATTTTATTGTAATTTGTCAATATGTAACATTTTTGTTCCTTAACTTCATAGCTGTTTAATGGTAGGCTATATATCGTAGGTTAATGCAACAAGGCACAATAACAACCCAAAGATTAATTACAGACTACTTAATCCTTTTAAGTGCATCCTATGCATTAGTGAGGATGCAAACAGACCTGATCCACAATAGACTCAGTCAAGAGTCAATAATGACTTGGCTCTCCTGGGTGTGAACCTCCCTCTGCAGGTGAAATTTAACTTGACCAGACTTCCTGAGCTCAGATCAATCTTTGTCCTTATCATAACATTGGAAAAAACAGACTAAAAGCAAACAGCATCAGTTTTGATACAACAATATGCAATTTGCTTTTAAACAAACAATATGTTGCACTGGAACACTGTAATTACAATCTGAAATAGGCCTATAATAGGCTTATTTGGCAGTTTAGCTAAGAAACCTTTAATTGAACAGACTGTGTGTGCTGGAGACACTTCCTCTTTTGCCTGCTGCAGCATTACACACTGCACAACCTGCCCTTCCTGACGCTCTTGGTCTCCTATTAGGGTTACATGGGGCTCAGTGAGACCATATCTGCCTGTTCATACCTGGGAGGTGCAACACCTCTGTCAGCTCTCTGCAGTCACGCACGCCAGCAGTGAGAGGATTTTTACATATCACACAAATTACCACGGACACATTCTTGGCATTGCACCATTTTAATTTCCATCCCTGAAGTCTAAAGTCTGCTTTAAGAGCTGCTTGACTCCAGAAGGACATTAAAAACTGCAGAATATCTTGAACAGTGTCATTTTAACTTAATGGAATTTCCTTGTTATGGAGATTCAGCGGAATATTGAATCATGACCTTTTTATGTGCACATCGGATTTTTCTCTTTTGAAAAGTGAAGACTAAAGGTGAAAATAGGCGATCGGAGCATGGAGAACAGCAGTTTCTTCCAATTCCCCAACGCGACTCTCCCGACGTGGACTGATTACAGTGTCGAATATAAATTCGTAAGCATATTATTAGTGATTCTTATTTGTGGAATTGGAATTGTTGGAAATGTGATGGTCATTCTTGTGGTCTTAACGACCAATCACATGCGCACCCCAACTAACTGCTACTTGGTGAGTCTGGCGGTTGCCGACCTCATGGTCCTGACGGCAGCGGGACTGCCCAATATCACCGAGAGCCTGTTCGGTCAGTGGGTCTACGGATACGCCGGTTGCCTCGCCATCACTTACTTTCAGTACCTGGGCATCAACGCGTCCTCCTGCTCCATCACAGCCTTCACCATTGAGCGCTACATCGCCATCTGTCACCCGATAAAAGCGCAATTCCTGTGCACCCTCTCCAGAGCCAAAAAGATCATTGTTGTCGTTTGGGTTTTGACGTCCCTATATTGCGTTATGTGGTTTTATCTTTCCGATACGGAAGAGATGGCTTACGACAACGTTATCCTAATGACGTGCGCATACAAAGTGTCCAGAAACCTGTATTTGCCGATATATTTCACAGATTTTGCCGTGTTCTACGTTGTCCCGCTTTTGTTGGCGACAGTTTTATACGGGTTGATTGCAAGAATTCTGTTCCTCAACCCACTCCCGTCAGACCCCAAGGAAAGTAGAAGGAACTGGAAAAAGGAGTCGTCGTTGGGGAATAAATCAATTAACTCCAGGAGTTCCTCCAGCTGCACGACGGTAGCTTCTCGGAGGCAGGTAAAGTGCTGGTTTTGTTCCCTTTGTATAGAGTTTCTTTAACTCTCAAGTTAGTTTTCATCACATAACATCAGCTTATATTGCGCGCGTGAAAGGCGCTCTATGCGCGAGACTCAAAACCGCTGTTATCGGTGAACAAGGGAAAAAACAACTGTAGGCCTATTGTTTGTGTGATTATTTGAGAGATGGGTTTGAAAGCTTATCCATCCTCGAGCAGGTGCATTTTTAAATGGAGTTATGTGAAACCAAACAACATCAGAAAAAATCGGGGCAATTGGACTTGTGTGATTGTGCTGCTGCCTCCTTAGTGTCCTTTGGCTGTAATTTTGTAACTTGCTGAGGAGAAATCATAACCTTTGAAAAAGCTTTTGATTTAGCTGTACATTTGTCTGTTTCATAAGCGACCTGTGGAGGGTTATGGTTTGTTAACGTTTTTGACAACCTCTGTGCAATCAATGCAACACATAAAGTTCAAGATTAATTGAGAAATGATAATAAGCACGATTAAACGTGGGTGGCTCTTTCAAATAGGAAGGCAGGCATCATTGTGCTTATTTTAATCACCCATAAAAGGAAAAAAAATATAACACTTTTGAATTTGTGCATTTCTCCAGCGGTATTAAAAACAGCAAAGTTTTGTAATAAGTATTAATGGTAATACATCTTTCCAGGTTTCCCTGACACTTTCATTCAAAATATACCTTTCTCATTTAGGCAACTTGGTCTGTTTGCCTTCAATGGTTCCAATATTTGTTTAGCTTTCTTTTAGGATTATTATTATCTCAGAAAATGAACATAATTTAGAAATAATTTTTAGAAAAGAAAATCATCAGTTGCTCTAAAAAAAAAAAAATAATCCGCTACAAATTACTACCCTAAAATTGTAATCAGATTACTGAATTTTCTGATTTTATCTAAAAAAGTAATTACATCACTAAATACTTTTAAGTTACTTTCTACTAAACTTGTTCATAGAAGCAGTTTTTTTTTTACATTTGACGAATTCAAAATAATGTGCTTGCCTCCTTGTTCGTTGACTTATCAGGGGGGCACACACCCTTCAACTCTCACAGAAATGCAAACAGATGTACATATTAATCAGTGGCGATTTCTCAGGGCCAGCAAAACCTTCTCTGCTGGCGTAACATGCATAATAAATCCTTTCATTTAATTGACATTTTTGCCTATGTATTTTCAATCACTTTCCTCTCCTAGTTCATCTACAAACAAATAGCAAAAAACTAAAAGTTCAGAATTTATTCCTTGATGCTAACAAGTGTGACAACTGTTTCACAAATTGCACGCCTGAAGCTATGCTCCTTAGCCGAAGCAGCGTGTGAGTCTGAGCTCCACCCCATCAGGCCTTCAGAATTTCCACAGAATAAGTAAGTGAATAGGCATCTAAATGGGCATCTAAAGTCAGATTGTCAAATTCATCAGCCAATCAGATTGATTTATTTGTTCTTGTGGGTGTGGTCTTTAAGATATGTCCCAGTCTAGGCTGTCTAGCTGGCCTTGAGTGACGCAATCACGCTTTAAGTGATTAAGTAATTAATTTGAAAGCGAAGAGCGCGATATCTTGCTGACGAATTCGCTGTCTTCACTGTTGGTATTGCCATTGAGAAAGAGATCCTTATGGATTTAAAAACCTGAGATGTTCTGCATGATCATACGATTGATTAATTAAACAGAAAAGGAAGACTGATTTTCACTTCAGGTAAATCGGTAAGCAATTTTTGCATTGTTATAGCAACATCAGGAGTTTTCTAAGTGTAAATTAGGCTGCTTGAGCATTCAGTGTCGGATCAAGTTTTGAAAAGTAACTGTGCACCCTGACGAAACAAAATGTATTGCAAGCAAAATTGAAATTCAAATATTATTTAAAGTAATTATCTTAATTGAAAGTCAGAAACTGTAATCTGATTTCAATAATTTGTAATGCAATGCACTACACAATTTTTTTTGTACTATAGATATTAGAAGTAATTCAATTAGAGTAGTTAATTACTTATTATAAGATTACATCCAACACAGCCGAAAAATTAACATTCTGTTACCATTTAGTCACCCGTAACCTGTATGAATTTCCTCCATGGAACACAGTGAAGGTGATGCTAGGCAGAATGAGCCTCAGTCACCATTAACTTTCATTGGATAGAAAAAATGCATTGAAAGTGAGTAGTGACTGAAACAAACATACTGCAAAACATCTCCTTTTGGGTTCCATGAAATAAAGAAAGTTATAAGGATTTGAAACAATAACATGATGATGAGGATGATGATAGAATTTAAATTTTTGGTTAAACTACCCTTTGAACCCAATTTGAGATCTTAAATTTGATCTGTTGCTGATGTAGGTGACAAAGATGCTGGCAGTGGTGGTGATCCTCTTTGCTCTTCTCTGGATGCCCTATCGGACACTGGTGGTGGTCAACTCATTCCTCAAGGATGCCTACCTGGACACCTGGTTCCTTCTCTTCTGCCGTCTCTGCATCTACATGAACAGCGCCATCAACCCCATTATCTACAATGCCATGTCGCAGAAGTTCCGCGCCGCCTTCCATAAACTGTGCCGTTGCGGGGCCCAGCGCTCAAAGAAGCCCCCCACATACAGTGTGGCCCTCACATACAGTGCCATCAAAGAGAACTCCAATGGAGAAAGCCCAGATCACTACAGCACAGAGCTAGACAACATACGTGAAGCTGCCGAAGAACTTTTGCCTGGGAGAAAAATGTTATCATTTAAAGAGCCCTCACTGGCTTGTAAGAACACATTGGCTACTGCTTAGCTCCTTGTTGGTAAATTTGATGAGGCAGGGAGATTATAGTTTAATCTACAGTGTCAAAAGTGTAACAAGTAAAATGTGCCTCTGAGAACTAGGCTTATGACAGTGCACCTAGCTGCCAGATGGAAACAGATTTTGAAAATCAAAGTTTTTAAATGAAGCATATTTATTCCGAGCCAACAGTCTCGTGACAACTCGTAATAATTAATACAACATGACGAAATCGCAAGATATCTTGCAAATTTTATTCCATTAGAGACCAACCAATCAGCAAACAGAATTTAGAAATTGATACAGGCATCACATTTTAGCTAGATTACTATCCAACATGTTTGTTTTTGTTTGTTTTTTTTAAGAAAGGAAATTTCAGTGAACAAATTAGGTCACTTATTTCATATTTATTTATGCAATACAAATGAGTGATGTCAATAACTTGTAACATGCCTCCATCAACTCGATCCAAACCCTAATGTTTTCTTTCTTTCTTTGTTACACAATAGGGATTTTACTATTAAAATCACAGTTAAGGTTAAGGGTTTCAGAAAGGTTTAGCTTAAGTTTTGGGATAGGGGTTATATTTATGAAAACCCCTAATACAATTTTGTTATTGGTTTGTTTATTTTTTCACTATGGGAGTAAAAGTCATTCCTTTTTTATGCAATTTCTTTTGATTTACCATCTCATACTAATTATTACAACTTGTCATGAGACCAGGTTGTTTATTGCCTATCATGATACTGAAGACCAAAATAGGCTTACCTTACCTTCTACTCTGTTTTAAGCAGTGTCCAGTCTAGTCTCAGCTTCTAAAGCAATTATAGGTGAAGATTTAGAGACACTTGATTAGTTGGTTGAACTTGACTGGGGGATTTTATTGATTTCATTGGAGGTGATTAAGTGTGTGAGCTCAGGGGGGAATTCTCTGGTACTTCCACACAGAAAAATTTTACCACCGTGTACTAAAGCACTGCTTATTGGTAACTGTATTAACAGCTGCATGTATCAATGCCAAATCACTCTGGGAAACTTGTTCTATTAGGAAGACTTGCAGACTTGAGTGAAATTTAAGATGACATTTATGTGATGAATATAAAACAGAAATGTAATGTCTCTCTTTAGCGTAAGCCCCGTCTGGTGGTCTGAAGAAGTTGTACTAGGTTATATCCTGCTAGAGATAAGGGGCAGGGGTGAGGAGCCTACCCCTGTGCAGGATGGGACTCAACTAGTGGTGGTTGGGTGGTGGAGGTTGCTGTTTTAGCACACTGAAACAGCAATGTGATAGATTGTGAGCAGACTTATGAAGCAATGGCTTACATGTGATTGGCTAGGAATTACCTAGCTAATGGTGTGATGATGTACAACTGCTTGTCTTCCCGCTAGAACTATGCTGTGCTTACATTTCCAGGGATGCTTCACACTGATACTTACACTGCACTCAACCACTGGTTTGAAAATGGGTGGTTGATTACTTATCATTTGTTCATCACTCTCATTTGTTTAAAGTGCAAGCTGAATTTTACAATTAACAAATACACCTTTATAAATTAAGATGTAAATAGCTTACCCAATAACGCATTCTTTTGTAAAGGAGTATAAATACAGCCCATTGCATTCATACAATGGCATTAAGTCACTGACTTTATCAGCATTTGTGTTCCCTGAGAGGTGAACCAAGGACCTTGGCATTGTTAGCACCATGCTCTACCAGTTGAGCTATAGGCACACTCAAAAAGCCTCAAAATATCATTGTCATCTCATTGTCCCATGAATCACTCTAAATCCTCAGTAAATAAGTGTCCATTTCTTTACATATATTTTGCACATAGCCCAATCTGCTACTCGCTTCATCTTCACTCTATTTACACTGCCTTTTTTCACAGAGTTGGCATGTTTAACTAGCAGAGCAGAGCACATGAAGTGCATAAATGTACAGCATTATGATTGTGAGCTGCAAAAGTATAAATATCATTTAAAAGTAGAATAATATAATGTATGATTTTGGATGTTTATAGCTGTATCATTGTCTTTTTTTTTCTTTTCTTTTTTGAATAACATAAGGGAACATAATTTAACAATCATTTTATGCTGTAAATATCCTGTTTTGATATCTCACTCTTTGAATGAAATATGTTTCAGCTCTCTTTTTCAATCGTGATTGCTGACGTTTTCGATAGTCTGTTGCTGTAAAATGCCTGAGTGAACGTTTGCTGGCTTTTGATGTAGCATCATTAACTTTACATGACTCAAACTGGCAAAAAGAGTTTAACTTATGGTTTAAATCATCATCAGCTTAAGCATGCACACTTTAGAGGAAAAAGATTACAGCTGTTGTGATGTAAGCAAAAAATTAAATCAATTTTGTAGAATCTGTAATATTAGTGTTTAAATAGCCTTTCTTGCTGTTTTGTATGTATTTTGTACAGTTGTTGTTTAAAAAATAAACTGATGGTAGATGTTTGGCAAATGTAAACTAATACAGAGGCTGCTTCTGTATCTATCGGAATCTGTTTCTGTGTTTTATTGTGTGACTTAATGCTACAACATGACTCTCACTGCAAAACTAATTTTCTAAAAATCATCCTTATTTGTCTTTTGGATATTGCTTTGTTTTGTTTCTCACAGTTATTACTGGTGGCAGAAAACAAACAAGGTGTCACTCTGAGTTTGAGTGTTCAGGTCAAAGAAACAATAACTCCTTTTAGTTCCATTCCACCGCAGATGGATTTCTGGTCTTTGTTATTTGGTTCAATTCGTGTCCCTCACTTAAGTGTATATGAGTATATGGAGCCTCTGGCACAGGGCAGATGACCAGTCAGAAGATGAATGAAAAAAACTATAAGAAGAGCCTGAACTGTCCATTTGTTACCATTCTGTCTTCCTCTCCAATAACAATAAATAATCACTCCATGTTGAAATTGCACACTTAGGGAATGAGAACGGGCTGGTTTTCAATGAGAAAACTGTTGACAGTTATCAATCTTTGAATATTATTTTATGTGTTTAACCTGAATGTTTTATTATACTTATAAATATATTAGTGTGACATTACATTATACAATCATATATAATATTTTAGATCCCCTAACCAAACCCTGTTTCTAAACCTAACTAAAGAGACACTCTGATACACATAATTTGACATACATTACACTATTTATAGATATTTTTAAGCAACCAGCACATTTATGCCTAAACCTAACCAGTTCTCAACAGTAGAAAAGACGTAACAAGCAGAAAAGTCACGAATAATTTATATATATATATATATATATATATATATATATATATATATATAGAATTTTCCAACCCATGACGTTGTGAGTAACATAGTGAAACTGAAGATTTCCATAAAAATATTCACGAAGGCTTCACGATGAGTTGTCATTCTGATTCTACCGGCACGTCTCTAAATGTAATTAAAAAAAAAAATATTTTACAACAGAAATCGAGGTCGTTGTAATCGGTCACAAGATGGCTGCGCGAGCTCCAATTGTACTTGGGCTGTAGTAAGGCACAAGACACATGAGAGTCAATGGCATAATCGCCTGACGTCAAACACATGTAATTACGTTTGAGGCTGCAATTTTTTAATGTGTTAGTACGAAACTTGTGCAGGATGTGTTATGGTGGACGCTGGATGACTGTGTTCGGTGACTAACAAATGTACATTTAGGTTTGTTCATCACATAAAATGATTGTAAGACTCGGGATACATCCGGAATGAAACGGGTCACTTCAGCAGTGCAGGATGTGTACAGACAGATTAAACAGACAGATAAACAACAGATCAAATATTAACCACTGTGAATAAATGTTGCTGATTTCAAATGGAAAATACATGCACAACAATCACTACCGGTCAAAGTTTTTAACACTCATTCTTTCTTTTCTTTTTTTTTTTTTTTCACATTTTAGAATAATAGTAAATTTATCAAAACTATAAATGGAACTATGGGAATTATGTTGTGACTAAACAAAATCCAAATAAATCAAAATTTAAAGCCTAGAATTTGCAGACATGTACTCTTGACATTTTCTCAACCAATGACTTGAGGTATCAACGGGATGATTTTTAAACAGTATTGAAGAACTTCTGACTTATTGTCTGCCTTTCTTTATTATTTTCTCTAAGTCATCAATTTCAAAAACTTTTATTATTATTATTATAAAATGTTAGTTTTGTAATTAAATAAATTAATGTGGTGGCACAATTATATTTTTGTCCATTTTGTGGTCCGTTCTGCATAATGCGACGGCTCATTTTAGCTTATTGTGTCCCATTCAGCGCGTTTCGCAGCCGACTCACCAGCCCCCTCGGTTCTCCCAATGGCCATTCCAACTCTGATCGGCCCCAAGGTGCGTCGGCCCACCAGGAAAATGCCCGGTACATCAGATTACCAGTCCAACCCTGACCCCAATGTATAATTAAACGATGCAAAAATTATAATACCCATCACGTCAAAGGTTTCTCTTTGAAATGAACGTACTTGCCGGATGCATTACAAACTGACGCCAGAGGGCGCCTTTGGCGTCATCACGCAGACGCAGACAGCTTCTGCACAAGCGGCAAAATTGGATGCTTATGGTGCATTCACATACAATGCGAAGAAAATTTTCGCCTCGCATTGCTCACGTGAGTTTGACCGCTGGATTATAAATTTGTATTTAAACTTGCGTTCTATTCATGTCTATTTGCATCTTTGCATTGACTTTGTATGTAATCGAGCCGAGTGAAATGCACGCTTCGCGTTGTATGTGAACGCACAATTAGGGAATGAGAACGGGTTATATATAGAGAAAAGGGTATTCAAAGTAATTTATGAAACATAATAAATTACAAACAGAGTGGTTGCAGATGCAAGCAAATTATAAAAGCGAACAAATTATGTTTGAGCCTGCGAATCTTTGACAAAAAGCAATTTATCAAATCATAAATCAAGTGGCGGATTTAGGCATGGGGCAGCATCTTACGAGGCAGCGGCTTAGAATTTGCTCATGCAATGAGCTATCAGTAGAACTAGAGGAAAATGTGCTCATGCATGAATTCATGGAAAAATATCTGTTAGGGGAGTAACTTCTCAGTAATTAATTGAAAGTGGTTTATTTCAGGGTAGGGCCTACATTAACTTTTGAAGGCAACATGTAGATTTCCTGTGTTTCAATACTGTGTTTCAATATTGAGTCGACATACATATCCCAAAACTATATTTCAACCCCTTTTCTCATTTTGTGTGCAATGTCTAGCTGGATTAAAGGTGCAGCTGAAATTCTGCACCAAAACACATTCAATTTGTCCATGTGTGCCTGGGGAAAAAACAACACAGACTGACAAATCCATTTTTACCTAAGGGTCCAAAATAGTTAGAATGAGTGAATGTTAAACTGAACAAAAGGTCCCCTGACACCACAAGTCAGCAGAAAGGCTCAGGCAGGACAGGACTGATTAATGTGAACAGCAACAGCCCATTTCAGCCCCACTTATGTCAACACTTGACCCAGAGGAGATAACCGTACACTCTGCTTATATTTCTATTTTAGGACGTTACATTGTATAACACCCAGGCATCTATTACAATAGAGTCTGGAATACAAATGAATTACAGTTTACACTGAATGTTCATTTAACCACCAATGCTGCCTCTCAAAAATAAGGAGCATCAGGTGTTTAATAATCCATGCATGACATAATCTTTTCCGGGTTTCACATAAATATATACATTTTATTAACAGTCTGTTTTCCAATATTTTCAACAAAAATTGGTTTAGAACTGTGAAGTATACCTTTGACAGACTGTAAGCCATAGCAAACCAGGCAAATTATGAAAATCAATACATTTGTTTTAGTCTCCAATGGGCTACACAGTGGAATACAAAATTTAAGGCAGAGAAATCTGCTTCTCATGGAGAAATTGTCAATTTTTCCAGTTCATCTACACAAGACATTCAAAAATACCACAGAGACTTTAACGCTCAAAGAAAAATGTGAGGTGACAAGAGTGTTAGCTCTCCATGTCTAGCTTGTCTTCAAAACATTCAATTATACGTGACAGGACTGCTATTCCTAATACTCTCAAATTAAATTATTACTGGTCCTGTGTTTTTCTGTCAGGAACACTACACACTCAAATAAAATCATGCAAATTTCTAATGGAAAAAGAATGTTGGTGAGCATGCAACATTATCCACAGACAGCTGAAATGGCAAGCAAAGTCTTTAATGTACTTCCACTCATTTTTAAAAGTCTTAAAGTCAGCAGGTAAGATATACCACTGAACAGGTAAATTCATACCTTATTGGGTGTCTGTTGGAGTTTTGGTAACACTTTATAATAAAGTTCTATTTGTTAACATTAGTTAATGCATTAGGTATAATGAACTCACAATAAACAATGCATTTTTACAGCATGTGTTCATCTTTTTTAAATGCTAGTTAATAGAAATACAATGGTTCATTGTTAGTTCATATTGCATTAAATACTGTTAACATATACAACTTTTGATTTTAAAAAGGTATTACTTGAAATTAACATTAACCAAGATTGTACTCTGGACTCAATATGGGGCCGAGTATGGCTGCTGCGTTGCGAGCTCCGATACAACACTGCAGTTTATTGTTTGATTTGTTTACAGTGTTTTTGTTTTTTTTGTCTTGGATGTTGTCTGCCTTATTGTTTACGACAGACAAATGCTTTTGGACATTGGTTCGGCAATTACACACCGAAAACCAGACTTCAAATTCCTAAATGCCGACCCGCTGTTTACAGACACGCCAGCGGAGCCCTTTATCTGGGCTGCCCGGTCGCAGAAACGCAGAAGGAAAAGGCGAAAAAGAGCCGGTGTTCTCATCAGAGTAAGACGTCGCGCAAATCGACCCCCGCTACCCAGTATACTACTGGCAAATGTTCAGTCTCTGGACAACAAGCTCTGCGAGCTGAGAGCGCGGATCTCTTTACAACGAGAGACGAGAGATTGCTGTGTTATCTGCCTTACAGAAACCTGGATGTCTGCAGAGATTCCAGACTCGGCCATCAAACCCACGGGTTTCTCCGTGCACCGAGCGGACAGAGCGAAAGACCTCTCAGGTAAAAGCAGAGGTGGTGGTGTATGTTTTATGATCAACAAATCATGGTGTGATCAGAGGAACGTACATTTTATCAAGTCTTTTTGCTCTCCTGATCTGGAATATCTCATGCTTCTGTGTCGAACATTCTGGCTACCGAGGGAATTCACAGCGGTCATTATCACAGCTGTGTACATCCCCCCACAAGCCGACAAAGACCGGGCACTCAAGGAACTGTATGGGAGCATAAGTGAGCAGGAAACCATGCACCCTGAGGCCGCGTTCATTGTTACCGGGGACTTTAACAAAGCCAATCTTAAAACAATCGCTCCAAAATACCACCAACCCATCGCAACTTCAACACACAAGGGGACCGGAATTTGGACCATTGCTATTCTCCTTTCCGGGATGGCTACAAATCCCTCACCCTCAGAACGATCCAGTGCTGGTCAGACAAATCAGACTCTATGCTTCAAAACTGTTTTGATGACGCGGACTGGGAGATGTTCTGGTCCGCCTCTGATGACGACATCGAGGTTTATGCTGATAGCGTAACGTGTTTCATCAGGAAGTGCGTAGAGGACGTTGTGCCAACCAAAACAATACGGATCTACCCCAACATTCGCACGGCACTTAATTCCGGGAACGTGGAGGAGCGTAAACAAGCCAGTTATGCCCTCAGTGCAGCCAAACACCAGTACAGGCACAAAATTGAAGGAACGTTCAACACCACCGACTCTAGAAGTATGTGGCAGGGAATTAACATCATTACGGATTACAAAGGGAATAAAAACTCCGGCGTGAACTCCGCTGCCTCTCTCCCGGATGAGCTTAACACATTTTATGCTCGTTTCGAGGACAATAACACCGCCCTCACGGAGAGAGCACTCGCGGCTGACGCTACAGAGGTTGGTTCACTCTCCGTCTCTGTTGCGGATGTAACCCGATCCTTTCGACGGGTGAACATTCGTAAAGCCGTGGGCCCAGACGGCATTCTGGGCCGTGTCATCAGAGCATGCGCGAACCAACTGGCTGGTGTTTTTACAGACATTTTCAACCTGTCCCTCTCCCTGTCTGTAGTCCCCACATGCTTCTAAACGTTAACCATTGTGCCTGTACCGAAGCAAGCCAAAATCACTTGCCTAAATGACTGGCGTCCTGTTGCTCTGACCCCAATCATTAGCAAATGCTTTGAGAGGTTAATCAGAGATCACATCTGCACTGTGCTGCCCACCTCTTTGGACCCACTGCAGTTTGCCTACCACAACAACCGCTCCACTGATGATGCCATTGCATCTACAATACACACTGCTCTCTCCCATCTGGAAAAAAGGAACACATATGTGAGAATGCTGTTTGTAGACTACAGCTCAGTGTTCAACACCATAGTGCCCTCCAAGCTTGATTTGAAATTCCGGGCTCTGGGCTTAAACAACTCGCTGTGCAGATGGATCCTGGACATCAGGTGGTTAGAATAGGCAGCAACATCTCCTCATCACTGACCCTCAACACTGGAGTCCCACAGGGCTGTGTTCTCAGCCCACTCCTGTATTCCCTTTACACACATGACTGTGTGGCGACACATAGCTCCAATGCCATCATTAAGTTTGATGACGATACGACGGTGGTAGGTCTGATCACTGACAATGATGAAACAGCCTACAGAGAGGAGGTGCGCACTCTAACATGTTGGTATCAGGAGCACAACCTCTCACTCAACGTCAGTAAAACCATGGAGCTTGTAGTGGACTTCAGGAAGAAAGACAGAGAACACAGCCCCATCACCATTAATGGAGCACCGGTGGAGAGAGTAAGCAGTTTCAAGTTCCTCGGTGTCCACATTACTGAGGAACTCACATGGTCCGTCCACACTGAGGCCGCTGTGAAGAAGGCTCACCAGCGCCTCTTCTTCCTGAGACGGCTGAGGAAGTTTGGACTGAACCACCACATCCTCACCCGGTTCTACACCAGTACAGTAGAGAGCATCCTGACTGGCTGCATCACCGCCTGGTACGGCAATAGCACAACCCACAACCGCAAAGAGCTGCAAAGGGTGGTGCGAACTGCCAGAAACATAATCGGAGGTGAGCTTCCCTCCCTCCAGGACATATATAACAGGCGGTGTGTGAAAAAAGCTCAGAAGATCATCAGAGACTCCAGCCACCTGAGTCATGGTCTGCTCTCACTGCTTCCATCAGGCAGGCGGTATTGCAGCATCAGGACCCGCACCAGCCGACTACATGACAGCTTCTTCCCCCAAGCAATAAGACTTCTGAACACATGATCTCTCACGATCAACAATCAGCACTGCACTTTATTAATCTATTATCTAACACTGGACTGTCATAATTATATTCTTCACAATATAACAACTGCATATATATTTTTATATACCATTATTTTTTATTTTTATTGTATGTGCATTCTATATTGTGTGTATTGTTTACTGTACATTGTATAATAGGATTGTGTTGTGTAAGTATGTGTACATTTGATATGTAAATTGTGTTGTGTATGTTGTTTATTGTAATTGGTATACGTATGTCTCTTCACTGTCATGGCTGCTATGTTGCTCGGAACTGCACACAAGACTTTCACCTACTATTGCACTTGTGTACATGGTAGTGTGACAATAAAGTGATTTGATTTGATTAATAAATGCTGTAAAAGTATTGTTCATTGTTAGTTCATGTTATCTAATATTGTTAACTAATGTTAACAAATGGAAACTTTCTGTAAAGTATTGTTTTTTTTGTTTTTTTTACTATACTTTTGGGGACATTTTCGTACATAAACTAAATCAAACATACCTTCAGTTTTAACAAATAAACGCTAAAATGTTAATCTATAAAACAATTAAATAAGTTTGATGTTCCTCAATGAACACTGCTTTAGTTTAGAGTCAAATGTTTTTGTTTTTTTCTCTGGTTTTTGAGGCACTTGTAATGTCAAAAAATATCTTTGACCTGTATTGTCAAAACCAACAAAACAGTGCTGTAATATAGGCGAGACCAATTTTTTTTACTGCAATGAAAACTGGTGAACACTAGTTTATTTTTCTTTTAAATATTCCATTTCAGTATAGGCACAAACCTTAAAGTACTGGCTACAAAAAAAGCAGTTGAACATTTTCACCATTATTGCCCAGAAAGAAAAAAAAACCCCATACTGTACTGTATATTTAATTGAACACACATTGACACCTCACCCCACCACCACCACCACCACCAACACCACCAAAACAAAATGTATGCATCTCTTTAAATATGCGTCTTCATTAAACAGCCTATTATAGGTTTTTCAGCTACATTATAAAAGTAAAACTATTATGTTAAATGGTCTGCACTTACATAGCACCTTTTTAACATTAACGGTATTCAAAGTGCTTTACACTGTGACTCATTCACCCATCACACACACACTCATACACCAATGGCGGCAGAGCTGCCATGCAAGGCACTAGCCTGCCATTGGGAGCAACTTGGGGTTCAGTGTCTTGCCCAAGGACACTTCGGCATGTGGAATCATGTGGGCCAATTCGAGCCACCAACCCTGCGATTAGTAGCTGACCCGCTCTACCAACTGAGCCACAGCTGCCCTAATTATGAGGCATAAAATGATTTAGAAACAACAAAAAATGAAAAAGTAACATACACAAATGTAAAAAAAAACATTTTTGGACAACAAATATTATTATTACATGTACAGCACGTGATAACATGCCCCAACCTGACTTTCATGAAAAATACCTTTGTGCTAAGAACACATTTAATCCTTTCCATAAAAATCAGCCTTCATCATATATTTGACCCTTGCCTGAGTGTATGCCAGTTTGATCAATTTTTCTTTTTTACTCAAGAGCTGCTCTAACAAAAACATGTTTATAGTTATTTTAAAATATGAGTAATGCATATATTAAATATATTATTTGTAAATATGATCAAATGTATTTAATTTGGGGGTAGAATACACAAAAAAAATTCTAATTTCAGAGGTTTTTAAACTAGTCAAGTAAATTTATTTGTATAGCGCCTTTCACAACACACATCGTTTCAAAGCAGCTTTACACAAGTTCAGCATTAACAGACGATAAAAATGTAATGTCTATAAAGTCGATAAATCATCATCCTTGTGCAGGGCTCCAAACTGCAACTAAAAATGGTCGCATTTATGACCAAATAAATTTATTTGCGAGTGTAATTTCTGTCAAGGTCGCTCGCCATTGGGTTTGAAACTAAGGGTTTGAAATACAAAAACACATGTTTGTAAAATTTGACTTTTTTACTCCAAATCTTATCGTTACTAAGTTACATCACTTGTGAATACTTCCCTCTGTGAAAGTAAGTCCAGATCTCCCCTATGTATTTTAAGATAAAGTGAAAGTTCTCATTAGGAGTACTGAAATATGTCATGCTGAATTATAGTACATTCATTCTGGTAACATTTTAAATTGCTATTTATAGTTTAAGTCTTGGTGATATATCACACAATCTATACAGTATGTGTAGATTATTCCTTAAATATATTAATGTAATTCAAAGGAATTTCTAAGAATATGTAAATAGCATTAATCAGCAATGCTCTCATGAGGTGATACATGCAAATGCAAAAGACAACCTTAATTGGCACTGCAATCACTGGCCTGCTAACACAAGTGCAACAAAGTGAGTCAAGACCATGTAAAGCTAGGCTACTGAGGGGGTCATTGGCTAGCTTTCTCTGATCAGTTTTTCTTAGCTGAGGGAGAACAAAAGTGGCATTCACACTTAAAGTATACACTTGATGTAGTCAGGAAAATTACTGTCATGACTGGTTTAACCGAAGGCCTCTTTTCACTGTTCAAAGTTCTTCAGATTCTAAGGTGTTGATGTGAAAAGGGACATATGTATGCATACTGACCTTCAAGGTCATTCTAACCCTAACCTGTAAAAAAACATCCACAAGCCCAGACTAGTGAGGAATTGACATCAACAAAAGTAGGATAATTGCACTTAATAATACAGTACTTGTAATGCAACAATGGGTAGAGCAAACCCGATAAAGTAATGCTAAATTCCATACAAAGCTGTATATAGGATATTCCTACTTGATGTCTCATGCCACATCCACACTAATACTTTTTCATTTGACAACTCTGTTTTCAGTTTCCTAACGTCATCGTTTTGCATAGCATGTGGTAATGGAGGGTGTTTTTGAAACACTGTTTTCACATCTGCAAAAAGTTTTATTAGCTTAAATTTAGGAGCTTCTACTCATTTATGCATTTTATGTTTAAAATTGAATTTTTAACTATGTATACTGTATCTCCCTGGATACTGCCATGTTCGATGTCATCCACAGGCATCTTTGTGAAATCAGATTGTGAATTTCCCCACAAGTTTCTAAATAGTTTCAAAAGTGCTGTCCTATAGACCTTTTTCACACTCTGGGTTTTGGAACACAGAAGTCAACTTTTGCAGGGTAAGCTTCGACAGCAGTGAATGGGAGAACACAGCATATGTTATTTTCACTTACACATTTTCTCCAAGACCAAAAGAAAAAATACACTCTCATGTTTGAATTGAGTTTCCAGAAGAGGTATATAGAGAGCGGTGGATTAAGTCAGATGGGAGAAGATGCCAAATTTACTGTCACTCTCTCAGCAGTTGTAATTGAAACCCCCATGCAGCTGTGGTAATTCATTTTGTAAAACTAATTCCAGAGTAATGTCTACACTAATATGTTTCGATTGAAAACCATTTTCTAACATCATGGTTTTACAAAGTATGCAGTTTAGTAAGCAATTTCGGAGGCCTCATTTTCGGTGGAGGAAAATGCATGCCAGTGTGGATGAGAGTCGTAAATATGGCAAAATCGAACTATTTTTTTTTTTCAACCAAAAATCTATTAGTCTACACATCTGTCATCTCCGTTGTCAGTTTCCTAATGTTGCATTTTTTCCAAAGTATTCGTTTATGGAGAGGGTTTTCAAAATGCAAAATTTTTGGTGGAGGAAAATGCTGTTCTAGTGTGCATGACAAACTGAAATCAATGTATTTTCAACCAAAAAAGAATTATTGTGGACTTGGCCTAAATAAGAACTGGGGAATTCCGACAGTCCGAGTTGAACGAAACACCATGAATTCACAAAATTTTGTCACAAACAAGTCAGTCATTGCATCTTCAAAAAATGAGGCCCTGGGAACAGCCCAGGTGCTGTACACCATTATAGAAGTTGCTGAATCAATGAAACCAAGATCAATTATTTGCTGAACGAATTAAAAAATTGTTTCAGCATAAAAAATCGGAAGCGATAATAAGCCTGATGTGGCTCGGTAATTGCTGTAACCCCTTTTAAAAAGCAAGCTGATGTTGTTATGGTTGGGGAAATCAAACAGCTGACTGATAAGTGAACATTCTATGCAGATTATCACAGAGTTTGACACACTGTGCCATGCAATACTTCACCTGGTGTGCATATAATATAGGATGGGAGATTGAGCAGATGTTTCTGCCTGAACTGTGCCTAAAATTAATGGTTAACCTCTATCATTACCATGTTACAATGAATGAACAGTAAAGCCTCTTTGGCATTAAGAAATCTCAAACCGTTGTTGCTAAGCAACATTTATTTTCTATCCATCAAAGCTCCAGTTGATAGGTTTCCTGTAGACAGCTGCAGAAGAAACCCAGCAGAGGAAAGGGGTTCGATCCAGAGGCTATTGATACAGTAGGTCCATTGAGGCTCTAAACCCGGACTATGAATGGATAAATCCTATAAACCACATACTCATATCTAGCTAATCTGCAAGCACACTATGGAAAATAGAGATTCACCAAATTACACTCAGCCAAAATCGTAGTATTGTCATGATGTCAATGGGGCCTTGTAGCTATTTGGTACAACAGAGCTAAAGGCAACCTGAGGTAAAAGGGACATTTTCTTTTCTTTTCTACCAAAACACTACATAGCAACAAAAACCAACAAAACCAACAAAAACCAACACCTGTTTGTGGAAAAAAAAACACAGCAAAAATATTCCAGATCCTTTAAATAATTACGTGCAATTTCTAAAGTTTGATTTTGAGGTAATTTGATCTAAGACTTAATCATTTTTAAAATGATGCAAACAATTGATGTAGCTAATGAGCATCACATTTATTTCACACTTAAATACATATTTATAATTTTCCGTTTTGCTCAAGGTGATTGAAACCATAAAATGTTTTTTAAATAACTTTCCAATAAGTGATAGGATAGGTTTTGGGGTAACACATACTATACATAACAAAAGGCAAATGGTCTGCACTTATATAGCACCTTTTTAACATTATCGGTATTCAAAGCACTTTACACTGTGACTCATTCACCCATTCACACACACATTCATACACCAATGGCGGCAGAGCTGCCATGCAAGGCGCAAACCTGCCATCAGGAGCAACTTGGGGTTCAGTGACTTGCCCAAGGACACTTCGGCACGTGGAGTTGTATGGGCCGGGATTTGGACCACCAATCCTACGATTGGTGGCCGACCTGCTCTACCACTGCGCCACTGCCGCCCCTAACAAACACACTCAAAACAACACAAAACACAACTGGTATAATGACATCACTAAAGATGAGTCTAAAGTGAGTGCAACAAGTTTTTGTCAGAAATCTTGTGTTTTAAGCAAAAATATGTTTAATTCTAGCCTTTCTTATTTTGACCCTAGATTAAATGCTCAACGGATTCTTAGCCACGAAATTGTGTTTGTTTCTTTAAAGGTATAGTTCACCCCAGTTCCCCTTCTGTCACTCACTGACGTTGTGTCGAATGAAGTGACACAAGGGGTCTTCTTGGATGCCAAATCGTACATTTTAACCTGAGAAAAGGCCAATGTCAAGTTAGCAGACAGAATTTGCATGCCCAGCCCCAGACATACGGGTATAAAGGGAAACGGGGCAGCGAATGCCAGTCAGAATTTTTCTTTGGAGCCGAATGGTTGTGCAACAAGCAAGTAGAGCTTCACCACTGTTCCATTCACCTCTATCAGCGAGAAGCATTGATGTTGGATTGCATTTCCAGCTGGAGTCTCTCTCTCTGCACGCTGTGCAGTTTACGCCCCTGGGCGCTTCGACAGCGCTTTCTTTCTGTTAAAAGAGTGTTCTCCTCCTGAAAGAATTTTATTTTCTCAAAAAGAGTCTTGAGTTTTCCCACTCACAAAAAGAGCAATACACAGCGGCATTGAACGCCCTTTTTAGGATGCGTCTTTTTCAAGATGCCCTTCCGCCCCTGTGTTGTTCCTGGATGCTGATTTCGCTCCAAGAACAACGGCCACAGACACTGCCTCGTGTGCCTGGGTAGCGAACACATTGAAGCAGCGTTTGTGGATGGTTCATGTACTCACTGCGAGAACATGACCATGGCAGCGTTGTGGTCGAGGCTCTCCTTTCTGAAGGTGAATGCCACTTCAGCCGCCCCCCGTGTCGTTCCTTCTTCCCACGGGATTGAGGACAACCTGGCTGGTGATGAAGGCGATATGGGGATGATGACGGGCTCTGTTTTGCAGGGTAAATCCCCACGAACCACCTGCTCACCGACATGCTCGCTTCCGTCCGAGCTCGGAATGAGTGTGACTCGCGTCATGGCCAGCCGGCATTCTCCCTTGAACCCCTGCCGGGTGCGTGGAGCAAGTTAAGTGCTTTGAGTCTTTTCTCAGCACCCAAGCCTTGGGACGCTCTTCTGCCTCCCGACGCACTACTACCTGCTCCCCCCTGCCACGAAACCCCATCCGGTACATCAAAAGAAATCATCCCATTATTGCCCCTCGCATGAAGCTTGGACACGTGGCTTTCACTTCCCAATCTGTCGCGCTGACTGGCCAGAACCATCCGACTCGGCTATGCAATTCAGATCGCCCGGCTCCCGCCGCGTTTCAGCGGTATTCACTCCACTTCCGTGCACGGCCAAAAAGCCAACCCTTTCGAGATCTTGACCCTGCTCCTCAAGGACGCAATAGAGCCTGTCCCTCCAGCCGGGCTTCCCTTCCCTCCAGAAGGGTTTCTACAGCCCTTAATTCATCGTACCCCAAAAAAGTGGCGGGTTGCGACAAATCTTGGACCTGCGAGTTCTCAACCGGATCTTGCACAAACTCCCGTTCAAAATGCTCACGCAGAAACAGATTCTCACCTGCATTCAACAGCTAGATTGGTTTGCGGCAGTACACCTGAAGGATGCGTACTACCATGTCTCCATTCTGCCGCGACACCGACCCTTCTTACGGTTCGCATTCGACGGCCAGGCGTATCAGTACAAGGTCCTCCCCTTCGGCCTGTCCCTGTCCCCTCGCGTATTCATGAAGGCCGCAGAGGCCGCTCTTGCACCTCTAGGCATCCGCATACTCAACTACCTCGACGACTGGCTCATCCTGGCCCGAGAGAGTCACTATGCACTCACAGGGACCAGGTGCTCAGGCACCTCAGCCGGCTAGGGTTTCAGGTCAACTGGGAAAAGAGCAAGCTCGACCCGGTTCGGAGCATCTCATTTCTCGGCATGGAGTTAGACTACAGCACTGGCTACAGACTCGAGTTCCGAGATGGGCAAGGCACCACGACACATACCGTGTGACAATCACCCCTTTATACCCTTATGTCCGGGGCGGGGCATGCAAATTCTGTCTGCCAACTTGACATTGGCCTTTTCTCAGGGCCAATGGTTACAACAGTAACCATGACGTTTATTTCACCAAGTAAATGGTGACTGAGGCTAACAATCTGCCTTTACATCTCCTTTTGTGTTCCATGGAAGAAAGAAAGTCATAAGAGTTGGAAATGGCATGAGAGTGTGTAAATTATTAATTTTGATCTTTTTTTTTCACCCACACTTATCATATGCACTTCTGAAGATATGGATATAACTGTTGGAGTCTTCTGGAATTTTGGTTACTATTCACTTGCATTGAAAGGACCTAGAGAGCTGAAATATATTTCTTAAAATCTTTGTGTTTAGCAGAAGAAAGAAAGTCACACACATCTTGGATGTCAGGGTAAGTAAATGATAAGAGAATATACATTTTTAGGTGAACAATCCCTTTAAATAGTTTTATTTTATCTGGAAAATAATTTTTTAGAGTGATATACATTTTTAAGTGTGCATTGTGTCCAAATACTTTTATATAGTACAATTTCCAACAAACTAAATTCTGATTATCCATCCAAATAATGGTATCCTGTTAGTAAAGTGGTAATGCAGCTATCTATCTGAAGTTATCTAGCTACTCCCTAAATTAAGTAAGACATTGAATACTTTGAAGCACTAATTTATATTTTATATTTGATCACATTATGATTCTGATATAAAGCATTTGATCACATTATGCCTCTCATATGAAGCTATTCCCCGTAACCACCTAACCGATTACCATTTTGTATTCCATCCTTGTGTATCATTTTAGATATCATTTTCTAATCCATTAGTGTGAATTATATTTCCGTTCACATCATTGGAACCCCACTGGAATCTAATTTTCCATTTCTTACTTTGTATTATCTTTCTCAAGCTGAATATTAGTTCTCGACTCGTATTCTTTCTTTCCAGGCTGGGGCGCGTGTAAGTGACTGATTGCTCTCTAGGCGGGTGCCACCCATGTGCCTCATGGCTTGCGGACTACATTAAAAGCTTTATGAACATACAAGGCTTAAACGTGTTGAATTCTGAGCTCTCTAGATGGGAAGGGTGAGTGCCTTGGCTGTGTACAAAAGTTGAAAAATACTGCCTTTGTAGGCAATATGCAGAGGTAGGAAGGCAACAAGACAGGTTTGAAAGCAATGTTTGTATAACATCCTGTCTACTAAGATGTATTAATTTTGGTACCCCACAATCATGTTCTTGCAGGTGATAGAATGAAAAAAGTAGCATCTGGAGGGGAAGTTTATTTTAGGACGATCAAATGTATCAAATTTCCATTTATTCCTTTTTTTAACTTATGATTCAATTTCCACCTGATCTAACTCTCAAATACTTGGTGTAACATAATGTATTCATGTATTCAAGCTGAATAAATTTTTTAGGTTATCTGATAAAAATAAAAAAAAAAATCAGTGTACCTTTAGTACTCAATAGGAAATCTCTGTTTAGTCACTGACTGACTGGGCAGTGAGAGGGCAAGCCAGCTGTCTTGGTTTTTTTACAAAGCCCCTGTCTCATCCTGCTCTGGGTTGGTTGAGGTCAGTCATCTGCATACTGATCAGGTCACAGATCAAAAGGTCAGCTAATAGCTACATGGCAGGTCACGTCTAAGAGTGAAATTCTACTGGCTGGCCTTTTAAAAGAGCAGCACTGACTTCAAAGGACTGCAATTCACATTAAGTGTCTTAAAGAAAACCACTGTGATTTAAAATTCCATACGTGTTGGAGAACTGCTGCATAAATATTCCTGCATTACACAAAAATGGTAAGATTGTTCAGAATTTACTCACCCACATGCCATTCCAAACCCGTACACAATTGTTTGTTCTGTGGAACGCAAATAATATTTATGTATTCATGCAGGAACAGACTGGGACTAAAAAGTGGCCCTGGAATTTCTGGCCCAGAGCGGCCCACCAAACCCAGCCCGCAAAACACAACACCATAACACACTGGCTCATTCATTTTATTTTCTGGTTGTCAACAGTATTGCGATTCATTTAAATCCATGTGAGTTACGCAGTTAATACACGCATACGGAAACGACACCACTGTTTAAGTGATTTCAAAATAAAAGTCATTACATGATTTTAAAATAAAAGCCACTGTGTTGTTTTGTCCTTACTAAGTTTATTGAATTTTCACTCTGTTATGGGTTCCGTACAGCTATGTTGGAGCCCAGGACGGCTGCCTATACATATTGCCTGTAGGACAGGCCGGTACTTGCGAAACAGTAGGCCGGCCCAAATTACCCAGCGGCCAACCGGGAAAACGCCTGATCCTCCTGATGGCTAGTCCACCCCTGCTTTAATGTCAAGCTCCATAAAGATCATAAAAGCTTCAACTTCAGCTCGAATTTTGGTTTGTTCCTCTCACAAATGTCTTCAGAAGACCTGGAATACAGGGTATGGTTATACTTTACTATTGCATTTTTGTCCTTTTTAGAGCTTGAAAGAAACTGTCACTATGAACTGTCATTGTATAGAAAGAGCTGGGTAACAGTTCTTCAAAAAAAGATCAGCATTAATGTTTAAAATGACATTATAGTGAATAAACAAATGACAGAATTTTCATTTTTGGGTGAATTATTCCTGTAAACATAATATGTGGTGAAAAGATATCAGTTGCAGTTATCATAGCCCTTGTTGCAGAATTTCTATAATTGCATACGGCAAAAAGTAATTCCACTACTTGTAATAAATGGAGGTAAAGGTGTCTTAAAATGACAGCGACTTCAAATGTCAAGAGTCCTCCTTCTCCATTAACTTACCATCTTGTATAACCCACACAGCTCAATGCACTCGCTAATAAATGAGGATGTGTCTCACATATGAACAGATCATCTGTAATTACCGCACTGATGCTGTTGTGCAGTAGCTCGCAGACTGAAATGCCACATTGTGCCAGGGGAAGAAATAAAGGTTGCACTTCTTATTTAGAGCTTAGACTGCTGGGTAAAATAATAATGAATGGTTTCATTAAAGAGCCTGCCAGAAATGGACTAATGAAATTGTATTCAAACAAGGGCTGCAAATTTAATGCATTTATTCAGTGCAGATAATTATATAAAATGTAATAAAAATAGATTGTAGATTGTAAAAAAATTAGTATTAAAAATTTTACACAAATAATCATATCCCTGGACCCCAATAAGGAATATTCCTACCATCTGAGCAATTCAAGGTTGAAGTACTACCTGTTTTCAGCGGGGGGCAGTAAACGAAACTCTAGCTGATTAGGAAACATGCAGCTGTACAGAGAAAAAAAACAGCACAAGCACAAGCACAAGGTCAGAACCTGTTCTTGCATTCAATTTTAGCTAAGCGGAATGTATTTCTCTCCCGTTTTTTCCGGTTTCATGCTACATTTAACTTGACACGGCAAGCTAAAATGCTGTGTTCGTGACGCAACGCAACCAAAGTGAGACGCTCCAAAAACATCTGTCTGACATTTAAATTAAATTAAAAAAGTAAAATTAAAAGTTAAATATTAAATTTGTAATAAAAAAAAAATATATATATATATATATATATATATATATATATATATATTATTTGAGGGGCTTTCTCAGCAAATATTTATATATGCGATTCATTTGAATGTCTGCAGGACACTTTCCCTGACATCAAATTTGGGCATTTCTAAAAGTCTAGCTCACTGAGTGGTATCCAAATAACTGCGTTTACCAAGCTGACCTATAGACCATTCTCTTTTACTGCACACCATTCCACTGACAAACACAAACACCCTTCTCCTCATCTTTCTACAGTATATGTCTAAGACCAGAAAATATCTTAAATATACTGTATGAACAGGGGCGATTCTAGGATTTTAAACTTAGGGGGTCTTAGCCAATGACACTATAAGATGTGTGCATTTAATTTAAGCTTTCCATTCTGCTAGGGTTGCCACTTTTGAAGTTTTAAAATAAGGGACAGAGTTTTAGCAATAAATGCTAAACTAATGCTGAGTTAATTTGCATTATTACTAAAAATTTTATATACTTTCTTATATGCTACAATGATAACTTTCCTGACCCATAACTTATTAAAAAAATACAGAATTTACATGTTAATAAATATATTTATTTTAATTTTTTCGATTATTTGTCTTCTTTATCTTAATTATGTATACACTTTGGATGGTTTATACAAATTTGTTATCATTTTTATTTATTTTATATGTTTAGTTTGATATCAATTGATAGCCTCTAGTTATCCAGTTATTTTTCCGAGACTCTCAAAAATACAATGCATAACATCCAAGTATTGTTGACATTTTGTCCCACTGTATAGCGGAGTAACTTTTAGATTACTTAATTTCCAGGAAATACTCCAATGGGTTGCTTAGGGGAAGGACAAGAAGGTGATATGAGACCAATAACCATATGTCCTGTTCCTTCCTGTTCTAATAAAGATATTGAATTGCTAAGGAAACATTAATATGCTACTGTGACTCATACACCTGACTCATACACCTCCTCTTTAGGAAATTAATGGATGAGAATCATCTTTGACTTCTGCAGGAATGAACTGATATGAGCATAATTTTCATTTCAATCCCAATACAAACAGCTTATTAAAAGAGACTAAATTGGCATTTCAGGGCAAAAATGTACCGTTTTGATAAGATGAGGTTTGAACTTGCATTAGGTTTAGTTTAGCATAGGTAAGGTTAAGTTTAAGTTCAAAGCTATGGTATCAGAAGCTGGAAAGCATGAAATATTGAATGTTTTAGATCTATGGGTTCAACAAGTCCCTAAAAAAGCAGTGACATTCCAAATGCATATGGCATATTATATACTGTATACTGCATACTTTTTATATATATAGATATATTTTCTCCCCTTTTCTCCCAGTTTGGAATGCCCAATTCCCAGTCTGCTCTAAATGTGGTGGCTTGTGACTCGCTTCAATCTGGGTGAGGACGGATCTCAGTTGTCCCCTGAGACGTCAATCTGCTTATGTTATCACATGGCTTGTTGCATGTGTTAATATGGAGACATAGCATGTGTGGAGGCTTCACGCTACCCAGGCCCCCACTTTTTTTAAAATATATTATGTGAAACAGTACACATGCAATGATAAATGTTTTAACCAATAGTATGTTACACTGTTGTCACATGATCTCATCACGTTGCATGTTTAATTTTCCTAGTGCAGTCCAGATATATTGGAAAACAAATATATTTTGCATTTTTAATCCAAGTTTGTGTAAAAATGTCAACTATCAGCAGTCCGATTAAAGAGTGAGTCAAGTCAAATATGTTTAAATTTGCTGCTTAAATTACTTCCAGTTAATTTGTCAAGAGAATTTCCCATCGCAAGTGTGTTCAGTTGTACACTGCATATTTTGGACAATTTCTAGTTTAATAGGTCATTTGTGTATCGTGTATTACTTTTTCATTTAGTGTGCATCCCAGTTGGCAAGACTGCTCATTTGTTAATTCAAATTAACTTAGATTGCTAAGTAAATCACTTGCCTAATATGATTATGACAACTCCATGGATGAAAGGCATGTTTCATTGATCCATGCAGCGATCTCATTAGCCACTTAATAATGATGCACAGGTAGTCACTGCCCTTGGAAAATGAATTGCTTAATTCTTCTCCGTAGATCAATGTCAGGTTAAAATTTAAATCTGACTCCAGGCCAGATGGAATTTCACATATACTGTATGTTGGTATAATACATAGCAATCTACAAATAAAAAATGTATTTGTCAGTGGAGCCCCAAACAACTCTTCCTATCTGTCCTATCTGAAATGTATAGTTTATGTGCTGGAGGCCAGTTATATACATTGGATAGAAGAGGAATTGCGGGATGTCTGCATTTTCAATACATGAGATGAAGTGCAGAGATTGGATTCCTTGAGTCATGCAGTGTCAAATAATACCTAGTGTTTCTATGTTTCCTATGTATCATTACAAAACGTAGTATGTGGTTATTAAAAGTTATTTTAATAGACAAAACCTTCTCAAATAACGCCTTAATGAATTCCACAGTGAGCATGTGAAAGAGGTTGTGAACTTACATCTTGGCATTGAAACGAAATATGAAAAACATGATATTTTTGTTTCTAACTTCTAAATGTCTTTGGATTCCTTGGGTCATGCAGAGTAAAATAATTCCAAATTTGCCATGGTCGGACATAGCTCCTGTCCACCATTTAGAATTTCATTTAAAAAATACTTTTTCGAACTCAGCGTTTAAAAAAAAAATAAATTCTGTATTTGGTGACAGTGACACATATTGGTCAAAATGTATCAACAGTTTTATTTATGTTCTATCAATGGCTTTTGAAAAAGTGATCTGGTGATCATTTTAGACAATCAAAAATTATTGCCATTGCAGATAGTATTGTGCTTATACAATAAATTATATTTAGTTATCCTTTGCTTTTACTTGTTAAATTCCTCAGCATTCTCCAGTTTAAAAACCGCTGCTTTAGAGTACACTGGCATTTAGATTGCTTCAAAGCTAATAGACATGAGCTAAAGCCACACAACTCAAATTTTGATTTCTTGGAGACTGTAATTGAAATAGTAAATCTATCCATGCATGTAATGTTTAGAAGGTCAAAATCCTTTAAGGATTAGAGACTATAATACAACCTGTTGTAAATCAATTATACTGTTTAAGAGAACTGACTAATATTTCCTTATACTCTGAGTGTAAGCAAATAATAGTCAGTTCTCTTAAACAGCATAACTGATTTACAGCAGGGTGTATCCAAATGTACACAGCTTCCAGGCAGGCAGCCAGTCCTGTTTTATCTGTTAGTTCTGCTGCTTTGAGATGATCACCCTCTTTGTTTCACTGTCTGTTTGTTGTCAGAGCTTAATGTACAGTTCAACCATTCTGGTTATCAGAATCAGAGGGAATGTTTAAACACTAAGAAAGAGTAGAGAATACAAAACACACCATAACCAGTAGAGCTTTTGGCTCTAGTTACACTGTTGCTGACATCTTAAAGATTAATTTCCTTTCCTTTAGCAGTGTATGTGCTTTACCCAAATGTTCTTTTAAAAGACTGTCAAGAATTGCCAGAATCTAAACTTTAGTTTGAAACACAAAGCGTGCACAAACACACACACACACACACACACACACACACACACACACACACACACACACACACACACCTCACAAACATTTATAAACAACCCACACCTCTTCACTCCCAATTCTCCCAAAATCCCCAAGGAATTCCTTTCTGGCATTTGAACTGTCAGTGGGTCCACACTTTATTGTGCCTGTGGGATCTGGAAGCTCTCAGCTGAATCCCAGAAGTGTCTAAAGTCTGTCTCTAGATATAACAGGCAAAATCGTAATGCTTAGGGCCCTGTTTTAAGAGCGTTCTTAAGCACAGCGCTATGTGAGTCAGTGGGTATGGCCATGAAGTTTTGGAATTTATGTCCAGTCTAGGTGCAAGAGGGTTGGCAAAATCATGCTCACAGAGTGGTAATGGGATGGGTCAAGAGCAATTTAATAAGGAGGCTCTTCTTGCACCCACCATTTGCGTGCTATTACATTCCCTGTCAAGCATTAATAACATTCACAAGATGTTGGTGGTGTAAATTGGCTTTATGCAATGAATTAGAATAATAGAAATATGGACTTGCATTCTTCTGCACATTAACTGCATCCTGGTTAAATATCAGGCATATTTCTGTGAGAATGTTACAATCCTTATAGGACTATCTGGATGTAGGCTCCATTAAATTATAGAGAATGTAACTATAATTAATTATATTGATCTACTCACACACATAACATGGCTAGTTTTAACAGTGATTGCTAGGGATGTCATTTGATGTTGAATGATGTTGATTGAATTGGACATCAACTTTATAACCACCTGCTGGTAAAATCGTAATTCTGCAAATGCATGAACTGAGTTAAAATTTGGGGCAAAAGCAGAAGTGGTTCTCAGATGTCGAAGACCATTGACCTGTTTCACAGGAAAAGAGCAAATTCTAGCATTCTAACTAGGGCTGTGCCAATACAATCAAATATCAATATACTGTGATACATTTTCTCATAGTATTATATCGATAAATTAGATCCATGTAGTAATATTTAAATTTGATGTAAACACACAACAAAGTTGACACACTGTTACCTTCAAATAAATTTAATGAGCTCACGAAGAGACAAAAATTGGATGTTTCGAGCTATATCAGACATCAGTATATAATGGAAATTTACCCACATGTATTGGAATCGAAATTGATTATTTTTTTAATAAAATTATGATATCATAATGCATTGCAATATATTATGTATTGTATCAAGAGGTGCCAGGTGATACTCAGCCCTACATTCTACCCAATTACATAATATCGTAATTATTAAATCAACCCTAGTAAACAATGGCAACTTCCTAATTACTGTAGCTGCTGTGCTTGCTTGTTGGACTAGTTAGACATCCCTTGACTCCAGACAGACAACAGTACTGCAGTAATTTGTCTTCTACTCTTGGGGGATTCAATGTAGAGGCCTTGAGGATCTAGCAACATGAAGGCTAAGGTCTAATGACATGCACAAAAGGTTGCACATCAGTTATTCCTACTGCTTTGATAAAAGACTGGTGTATTATTTTATTACAGTGTTTGCAAGAATAATTCTCTAAAATTCTGGTTAGTAGTTTGTTTAAAACTTTTGCAATACTGTAATTTATCTTGTCTATTTTAGTTTTCATAAACTTTATCCTTTTAAATAAATTTAAGATTAAATTTTATTTAATGTAAGAAATGCCACAATGACAAGTTTAATATAGAGTAAAAATAATCTATATAATTTACAAATCACTATTTGTGAATAGCGAATAAAAATGTCAAATATCATACATCATTATTGCTCCGTTTGTTCAGTTAATGTAATCCATGTTTTTTCCATCCTGAATTTATTAATTGAAGTCTGTGGACACACCTCCCAATGAGCCCAGTTGAAGCTGTGCAGAAACCTGTATCATTCAAATCAAGGCTCAAAAGTTCATTGTTCAAAGGATGAAGGGCTCTAAAGACGTCATTTTGTGTCCCAATCAGACGCCGTGCTTCTCTGGGAGTCTATAAACCCTTCATGAGTTCTATTTGCATTGGATCTGCTTCTGATTGTCTACTGGACACTGAGCTTTCATTAAATTGTATTTTTTTTGTCCTATCTTGAAGCCTGGATTCTCTGTACGATGAATGATTAAATTACCCTTTTTCAATAAAGGGTAATTTAAATGATTTACGTGATTGACAGCAATCCACCACCATCGTCGAGTGTTTGACGTGCAGTTATTTGCAATCTGATTTACACATTTTTTTCAGCATTTCTAATTGGATATTTTGTTCTAAAAACTGTTTTGAATTTTTTGTTTAAATTATTTTTAAAATGTTACTGTTTGAATAGCAGTCTGAGCAGCCATTGGGAGCAACATTGCAGATAGCAAAAACTTTAATCTGTGTTTCTTTGAAAGGCACCTACCACCACTGATTGATAACGCTATATAGCACACTGAATATTCTTTAATTGGCCTTTTTTCGAAGATCTATTTGCACACTGATTTGTAATTGGTTTTCTGTGCATAGATTATATTTAGACATTTGTAGCTGCCAGTGGCTACTGTATGTGTTCATTCATCTTCTGACTAAAAACAAGACGCAAAGCAAACTGACTGAGTATCATAACAATGTCAAAAATGGTATTATGTTCCCTAATATTCAATAAAAAGAAGTTGCATAACCTAAGAGCAATGCCATGTTCCTCACATGGATACTGTTTTTATAAGGTAGCACTTCCGACCTTGAAAATTAACTGTGTTTCCTCAGGGGGCAAAAAGAACAGTGAAAGTTCTAAGACATTGACACATATGCTCACTGCAATGTTTTTACATTCTTTATAACCTTTAACAACAGGAGAGTGAATATAGTCCCCATAAAAAAATAAAAGTGAAAAAAAACAAAAAAAATGAAAGAAAGAAAGAAAGAAAATAAACATGAACACAAATGTGTTTGGCAATATTTTGATGTCAGAGAAAGGAACATTCTGAAAAATGAAAAGGAAAAACCTTGCATGTAATTTCCTGTGTAGCGGTATCGAGCCCCTTTCAAGTACAAGTGGATATGTAACAATGGGTGGTGGTCAGTATAGATTTCTGCAGCCTCCATCATAGAACTTTCTTAAGGTTGCTTAGACCAGTAGCTCCCAACCTGGGGTCACAATGGGGGAACGCAACCTCATATGCTTTGAGGCGGTTAAAGATACATAAAATACGGTATACCAGTAAGACTGCATTCAGCATCCTCATTTAACTAATTAAAAAACTTAATTAAATGTAACTCTACCAACCAGAGTATCATTGCACAACTGCATAAGGATAGCACACCAAGCACTTGTATGTTTTTTTTTTCTTGGATCTTTTTCTTGGATCTTCTGCAACTTCATGACCACCCGTTTTATAACATCGATAATCTCCAAAACTATATAGTACCAGTAGATATGTGTCAACTGCTAGAAATTTTCAAGTATCATTTCAAATCCTGCATTATAAAAAATGCAAGTTTTAAAAATCATTATATTAAAATCATAATTTACAAATTTTTTAAACAGTGATTATACTTGGAATTTCTGAAGGCAAACAAAACAACTTACATTTTCCTACAATCAGAGAACATTACAAGTGTAGATTTTACACAGATTGAAAAGTGATAACTTGATCCATAATTATGAAAATGCACCATAGTTCTTCCATAGCATCCATAGTTTTAGCAATGATATTTATAACAGTTCATGGTAACCACAGGAAAAAACATGCATGGCTCCTCACTATCGTGGTTAGTAACTATGGTTCCCCTTCTGTCACTCACTCGACATTGTGTAGATGTAGTGACACTAGGGTTCGCTCTTGGGAGCCCCAAAACACCTTCAGATATTTGAGAAAAGTCCAATGGGAATTGGTGAGTGGAATTTGCATGCCACTCCTCCAGACATACGGGTATAAAAGGAGAAGGAATGCCAACTACTTCAGATTTTTTCTTTGGAGCCAAACGGTTGTGTATCAGTGAGCTGAATACTAATGATGTTCCATTCACCTCTGAAAGAAGCATATGCTGTTGGAAATACGCCGCATTCCAGCGGCTTTCTCTCCTTCTGCATGATGAGTGCAGATTACACCCCTGGACGTTTTGACAGCACTACTAAAAAGTATATATTTCTGAAAGAGTATATTTTCCTCTTCATCCTTCGGTGAAGGGCCGGAAGGTAAATCTTTGTTTCCTTTTGGGTTGTGTTTGCCGTACCTACATTGTCCAAAAAAGAGCAGTTTCTTCACTCCTTGGGTCACATAATCTGTGTTCATGGGCTAAATTGTCACGGCCGCCAGACACCGAGCACTCACATCCAGGGCACCGAGAACGCAGGTCAGAACCATCTGACTCGACTATGTAATTAAATTCTCCAGGCGTCCACTTCACCTCCGTGCAGGGCGAGAACGCCGCCACCCTGCGGGCAGAGTTCGCAAAAAAATCGACGCATGGGCGTGATGGAGCCTGTCCCTCCAGCCAAGATGAGGAAAGGGTTCTACAGCCCTTACTTCATCGTACCAAAGAAATGCGGTGAATTGTAGCCAGTCTTGGACCTGCAAGTTCTGAACTGGACTTTACACAGACTCCTGTTCACATTTTGGCATTTGTCTGGCATCAAGATTGGTTTACGGTGGTAGACCTGAAGGATGCGTACATTCACGTCTTGGTTTTACCTCAATACAGACCCCTCCTACGGTTTGCTTTCGACCGGGCGTATCAGTACAAGGTCCTCCCCTTCGGCCAGTCCCTGTACCCTCGCATCTTCTTGATGGTCGCAGAGGCAGCTGTTGCCCTGTAAAGGGAAGTGGGCATCTGCATACTCAACTATCTCAATGACTGGCTGATCCCAGCACACTCTCGAGAGTTTCTGTTCTCACACAGGGACCTGGTGCTCATGCAACTCAGACCGCTTCTGGTCAACTGGGAAAAGAGCAAGCTCTCCCCGGTTCAGAGCATCTCTTTTCTCGGCATGGAGTTAGATTTGGTGTCGATGATTGCACACCTCACAAGTGAGCGCACGCAGTCAGTGCTAAACTGCCTGAATTCTTTCAGGTGGAGGACAGCAGTTCCACTGAAACACTTTCAGAGGCCAATTCAGCACTGGCTTCAGACTCAAGTCCCAAGATGGGCATGGCACCGCGGCACACATCACATGTCTGTTATGCCCTTGGACAGACCTTGCATTTCTACAGGCAGAAGTTAATCTATAGATCCAGACGCATCCAAGTTGGGCTGGGGCACCGGGTGCAACAGGCATGCAGCCGCCGGTTCCTGGACATTTTTGTAATGAAAAAACAGCAGTTAACAGCATTAAGAAAGTTTTTATGCTGGTAGATACAGTTGGAGTTACTACAGTAAATCCATGGTAAACTTTTTAAGCATTGTTATTTGAGAATTGAAAAGCCTTCTAATTTATGTTTTCTCATGTTTTTTTTTGTCAGTGCCGTTTCCGTGGGGGCAGTTTGTTTTAAATTAGTTTCATCATGAGACATAAGAGTTTTGAAACAGACAATTCTGTACCACATTCAAATTGGTTTCACTATCCCTGCTGCGAATCTCGCTGGTTCTCAAGCACATTTAAACAGAGGTGGGTAGTGACGCGTTACATTTACTCCGTTATATTTACTTGAGTAACTTTTTTGGGGAAAATTTACTTTTAGAGTAGGTTTAAAAGTGGGTACTTTTTACTCTATAATTCTATAATTACTCTATAAATCTAATATTAAAAATATTTTTTTTTTTTACTTTTACTTCTTTACATTATGTGTGGTTGGTAATGTCGGTACATTACTGGGTTTAATTTGAATGAATGTGTAATTTATTGAGAGATTATTGAATGGGACTTTTACAAGTGCATCAAACTCTTCAAAGTGAAACACTTTCTTCGCTCCACACAGTGAAAAAATTATAGTTTTATCATGCACTGCCTTCATTTAACACCAAGACAAGCTGATATTTCAAGATTAAAGTCACAGCTCCAAATTCAGGCAGCACGCTAAGGTAAGTTTTGGCTGTAATTCTAACGCAGGCTTTTCTGTGTAATGAGATGGTCATTTTCTGGGTAATTCTGTAACTGGGCTCTTATGACATCAGTTTTTAAGTGTACAATTTTTAATTATTGCAGCAATATATCAGTGTGCTTTGTCCCCCATGTCATAAGCAGTATTAATGCATTTACTCCGTGCCCTCGAAGGGGTACTGGAAACTATCGCAGCTACTTCAGATGGATTAACTGTATAAATCCAGGTAAACATCCAAATTAAGCGTAAATCACTGCCATTTACATGATCGACAACTGGAGCGCAAACAGACAGCATTTCTGCGCATGCACAGCGAGGTGCACGGGGCACGCGTGTCTGAGATGTGCGGGCGCAAGGTGATCGTGGCGACAAGAGTGGCTGTGTCCACCATCGTTCACTCATACACTATTTCCCAATGGCAAATTCTCAGGGCCAGCAAAGCCTTCTCTGCTGGCCTAACATGCCAAATAAATAAATAAATATTTTTCCTCCTTTCATTGTCAATCACCTTTTTGCCTATGTATTTACATTTTTTCCACTCTTAATTAATCTACAAACAAATAGAGAAAGATGAAAAGTTTATCCTGTCAAAATTTATTCCTTGATGCTTACAAGCAAAGTGTGACAACTGCTTCACAAATCACATGCCCAAAGCATCATGTGAGTCTGAGCTCCACCCCCAAGTTTTGAAAAGTAGTGCTGCGTTCCATTCAACTCGGAAAGTCGGATTTTACAACTTCCTGCTAGGAATAGAGCAATGGAATGCATCTTTAAGTCAGAATTACAACTTGTAGGCTCGTGCAGAAATTTTTAACTCTGTTTTTGCCGAGATTCAGGGGCATGATGTCACACAAACATGTCGACACTAAGGGAGATATACAAAGTAAGTGATAAAAATTCACTTTATTAAGTAATATCGATAAATGAGTTTATTTCCACATTACATGATATTAAAGCTTGTTTAACAAATGCCTGCAGAAACAGGTGTATAAAACATTATATTTGTACACCTGTAGCACAGATACTAGCGCTGCAGCATTGTTTATCAGTTAGGTTGCTAGGAGACATCTCTAATGAGAGTCAAACACCTGCTAAGCTAATGGGATCGTTGCAGTTCCAAATATCCGAATAGAATACATTTATGTTCAGAGGTATCAAGAAGGAATATCCCACATCCAACTTGAATGGAACGGAGCATAACCATGTACCCTGACGAAACAATTTTTTTTGCAAGCAACATTTAAATCGCAAATATTATTAGATAGATTTTTTTAATTATAGATCTCCTTGGTGATTCAAATGAAAAATTATAATTTTTTGAATGTCTGTTTGGGAGAAGTTCATTTCACAAACAGTCATTATGCAGTTAAAATTTGGCTTGCTTGAGCATTAAGTGTCCTTTCAAGTTCTGACTTTCGTGCATGGACTTGTTTTTAAAATGTCAGTTGGTATTAATAGTTAGCTGTGGCACAATGTATGATTCCCAAAAGGCATAGGGTGTCTTATTCATTGTGAAACTGTGTTTTCTTAATGGCATGAATCACACTGTAGGCCTATACTTTTAATGCAAGGCCCGCCACTGCTATTCTCTATATAGTAAATGGCAATTAGTGCACTATACCTCAGCAGTGAGTGAACGAAATGAGTGAATTCGGACGAGAGTGTCGGAGTTCTGGGGCTGGTGCAGAAATGTCACATAAAATTTTAAAATACTTTGGCCTTATTTGTTATTCTTATTAAATAATATATTAATACAATAAATATTTATTCTGTTTTCATTTTAATATACACTGTGTGTTAATATTAAGAGTAAACACATTTGATCAAATAAAGAGTACATTTTAAAATGTATCTTATGTTTTGTCTCTCTATATGTTATGTTATTTTAAACAAGTAATGATTTGTCAAAAAGTAATGCAATACATTCAGTGTTAAATAAAATATTGCAGGAGTGAAGGAAGCAGTAAAGTCCTAGCTCGTACGTCTCCCCCATGGTGGATTGTGGGAAATCATCGAGTGTACTTGAAATGTACACTTGAAATTAGAGTGCATTGTGGGTAAGTATGAGTGAACAAAAGTAGGAAATGAGTGGCTCACTCAGAATTCAGCCACTCCTACAAAATAGCGAGTGTTCCACGACCAGTTGGTGCCCTACGTAGGCAGCGTTCTCTGCATTTAGAGACCGCTCTGTACACCAGTACTACTGTACAGAACTAACAATCTAAATACTTACGACACTGAATACTGAAACTACACTGAAATAAGGATCCACACAGGAATTTAAAAACTATGAAATAGCAAAAGAAAGCATTATATTTCAGCATTATATATAATGTCCTTGTGGGACATTTTCACGTTTTCACTGTAATAATTACTAGAAATGTTTCCAAACTTCTCTTCTTATTGACAAATTCATCCAGATCTGAAAAGAGCCCATAAAGGGTTAGTTCACCCAAAAGTTACAATTCTCATTATTTACCCTCATGCAACCCCAGATGTGTATGACTTTCTTTCTTCTGTTGAACTTAAATGAAGATTTTTAGAAGAATTTGTCAGCTCTGTAGGTCCATACAATGCAAGTGAATGGGTGGCAACAATTTAAAGCTAAACAAACAAAAATAAGTCAGCATAAAAATAATCCATAAGACTGTAGTGGTTAAATCAGTATCTTCAGAAGCGATGTGATAGGTGTGGATGCACACCTATCATATCACTCCTGAAGACATGGATTAAACCAATGGAGTCTTATGGATTACTTTTATACTGCCTTATTTTTGTTTGTTTAGCTTTAAATTGTTGCCACCCATTCACTTGCATTGTGAATGGGAGTATCAAAAGTTTGACCTACAGAGCTAAAATATTCTTTCAAAAATCTGAATTTGTGTTCTGCAGAAGAAAAGAAGTCATACACATCTGGGATGGCAAGAGGGTGAGTAAATGATGAGAGAATTTTCATTTTTGGGTGAACTACCCCTTTAAAGTGATAGCTCAGACAAAATATTCTGTCATCATTCCTCATGTTGTTCCAAACCAATTATGTGGAACACAAAATATGTTAGACAGAATGTTAGGGACTGACAGTCTTGGTCACCATTTATATATATATATATATATATATATATATATATATATATATATATATATATATATATATATATATATATAAACATTCACTGAAAGTAAATAGTGACTCAGGCAAACATTCTGTCTAATATCTCCTTATTGTTTTGCATGGTAGAAAGAAAGTCATACGGGTTTGGAACAACATGATGGTGAATGATGACAGAATTTACATTAATAATAATAATTCTGCAGTACATGTTCAATGTGTATTATGTAATGGAATATAGGGGAGTAAACATCTATTATGTCATTTTTTTAAAGTAACAAGTTACTCACTACTTGATTACTCTTTTAATTGGATACTTTCTTACTCTTACTCAAGTAATTATTTATGTTAGTACTTTTACTTCTAATTGAGTAATTATGTTTTTGAAGTGATTGTACTTTTACTTGAGTACAGTTTTTGGCTATTCTACCCACCTCTGCATTTAAAATAGTCTGTTGTTCGGTTGAGACCAGTCTGCGAATTACCGCACATGCTCTTTGCTCATGCTGCTTTATTCATTATTGAGCTTTGTTGCTAATTCATCAGTGTAGCGCTGCTTTTGAAGTGAACAAAATGTGCTACCAAACATACAGGGGAATACTCATTTATGTTTATGAAGAAAGCGCTATGATTGTTCAGTGAAACGTTGCGATTCCCTGCCATCCTACGTTTCAGAAATGAGCTTGAGGGCCACTTGAAATGAAACGAGTCTGACACGTGTTGTAATGTGGAGACGTTGCTGTGAGCAAGTGCATGTATTTGTGTGTGTGTGTGGGAGGGGTCTCTTTCACAGTGTAGAAAGCGCACAGATGACTGTGGCTGGCAAGCGTTATGTTGTGTCAAGAATTTTTAATTAACCATGTGAAATCCCAACAACGGCACTCATAATTCAGCAAAATGCATATACGGGAAACACTGCAATGCCACATAGCACTCAGAGAAGAGAATGCACTGAGTTAGTTACCTCAGCAATTATTAAATAACAAATGTTTCTATCTATCTATCTATCATGAATATATATGTGTGCGACAAACCTTGATAGGGTGGAAAATATCAGAGGGCGATTAAGAATGCTTAATGGATGCTCAAGTCACACCACTGGGAGCAGAGCACACATCTCCCTCCCCAACACATGGAGAGTACACAAAAGGACTCATCAAAGCCACACTGATACACTACAGGAAAAACGTAAAAGAAAACAGCATGCACCCACAATGCAAGAAACCTTTTTTGCTCATTTGTTTGTTTATTTATTTATTATTCATTGAAGAAGTTGTCGGTTGCTTGGTTTTTAATGCATGCTGTATGAATAGAGAGCCTACAGTATTTTGTGATATGTAAGGTTGCATGATGTGCTCATTGACTATTTAGTGAGCATTACATGTTTTCTGATGTCTGATAATGGCATTCTGCTTTTGTTGTGTTTCTGTAGCTCACCAGGTAGAATAAGGATATGGATAAAATGTATGACATCAATTAAAATTGATGATTGGTTTTAACAAATTGTGGTTGTGGTTTGGACATGACATTCCAAATTAATACATTTTCCTAAACAAACAAACTGTGCATGCAGCATGTAGTATAAATGCAGGCTTCATTCACTTAGGGTTCTTTAGTTAATTCAGGAGAAAAGAGTTCGGCTTCTTCTTTTGAATAAAAAAGCTTAAGTCACTTTGGATAAAAGCGTCTGCCAAATGCATAAATGTGTAAATGATTATAGCCCAATCGCTAATGACTCTCATGTTCGTTATTTATTTATTTCATATTTATTACTGAAAATGTTGCAAGTTGCCAAGGTTTTAATGCACGCTGTTTTTAATGCACACTGCATTTTGGCATTGTAAATAACTAGAGCTGTCAGAATTAACACATTAATGCATGCAATACATTTTAAATGTTTAACTTAATATTTTAACTCCATTAACACATTTTCCAATTTTACATTAAATTCTGACATTTTATTCAGCTCCTTCTGGGTTCTAAACACTGGTTGAAATGGGGCGGAACCAATGTGATGTGTCCGGGACATTACACTGATGTACACACCACCAACACACAAGAGAAATTATGTGTCAATGATCAAATGATTGAGAGGGGACTTCTCAACCATAATTTTTTGTAAAAAACAAACCCAGATGGTGCTTGTGTCAAAAATAAATTACTTTGAAGTAATTTTAAGTTCTCCAGTGGAAAGTCTGAAGACTGTCACAAGTGCCCTAAAACTAAGCCGCATTCACATGACAATCTGGAATGAAGCAATAGTGTTTACCCAGTGCCACTTCCCTCTTACTGGACAATTTGGATGAAGCATCATTACCTGGGCAGTGCCAGAACTAAAAACAAATCATTCTCTGCAGCGCTTTTCATGTGGAGTTCAAAGCAGTGTGAATCGTGTGAATGCGGCTTCACAATTGCTGTAGCAAAGTAGACAGCCACAGCCTGTTGGAAGATTAATATTAAGGAGGATAAGGGTTTATAAGATTTAATGCACATTGCAATGAATACACAACCTATCAGGACTATTTTTCTTTTCTTTTTAATTAGTCACCATCCCACTTAGACTCTGAGAAATGTTTCATGTTTCTTGAATTAGTGCTACGTTAGTGTATTTCTATCTTTACTCTGTGGAATGCCTTGTTTGGAAAATTTGAATAAAACATTATTGTCATATATTGTTTTTTTTATCCGCTTTTCTCCCCAATTTTGAATGCCCAATTCCCACTACTTAGTAGGTCCTCGTGGTGGTGTGGTTACTCAATCCGGGTGGAGGAGGCCAAGTCCCAATTGCCTCCGCTTCTGAGATAGTCAATCCACGCATCTTATCACATGACTCGTTGTGCATGACACCGCGGAGACTCCCAGTATGTGGAGGCTCATGCTACTCTCCGCAATCCACACACAACTTACCACGCATCCCATTGAGAGCGAGAACCACTAATCACGACCACAAGGAGGTGACCCCATGTGATTCTACCCTCCCTAGCATCCAGGCTAATTTGGTTGTTTAGAAGACCTGGCTGGAGTCACTCAGCACACCCTGGATTCGAACTCGCGACTCCAGGGGTGATAGTCAGCATCAATACTCACTGAGATACCCAGGCCCCCACATATGGTTTTCTTTTCATTTCTAAGAAAGAACTAAATGCATTTTGACAGGAAAAGAAGTATATAGTCAACTTTAAGTACTTTCAAAATCTGCGATTAATTGCAATTCAATATTTCAAATGACTCACAGCACTAAAAATAACCTAAAACAAAGTAAACATTTCTGAAAATAATCCATATCCAGAGATACTTTTAACCGATACTGACTACAGTGCAAAGGCAAAAGGAAACATGTAAAAGTTGTAGATTGCTTTTAAAAGTATATTTGTTGAGCATTGCATGGTCTCTGTTGTCAGGTAATGGTACAGTCACAAATGCCTCTTCTACACAATAAAATATGATGAGTAAATTTCAAAGTATATATTGTCTTTAACAGAACTCATAAATAATATAACTCTGACCTCAAAGAAAGATGTGCACGCATTTTGCATCAGCTCACCATGCTATCCAAACAAACATTGGCACATTTATGACACCACAGCAACCAAATTGTCACCACGACTCAGCCATTAAGTTAAGGATTTCTGGGAAAGTGTCAGGGAGGAGAGGTTTAAAAATGACACAGTGTTCCGCTGTGGGGAAGGCTGAATCACAAAAGAGTTTATATAATTTTTATATCCTCTCTAGCATGCACTTTGACATTGTTCGACCTCCCCTGAAAACATAGAATAGAAACAGCATGATGCAAAAAAATGACCTCTAAAGCCTTCCACTCAGCTCATGATGTGGGCACCCTTGTTACGGCCTATCAAAACCCCAGTACGAAACCCCAATTAGCTGGCTGTGTGTATTGACACAGTTATCAACACCACAGAAATCAACAGAGCAGAGTGAACCTACCCACTGCCATCATAATCACAACAGTTGAAAGGTAACTGTGGCAGCGGGGGTGTGGTCAAGCGTCCGTCCGGGAAGAGAAAGCGGTAATGGCGCTTGCGACTGAGCCAAATTATGTCTAACACCTGTCTCTAATTTCAGTGAGCATGGGGAGAGCGGCATAAGAGCAGACACAGAACGACCAGACGAGAGAGAGACTAACGCACACCAATCTAGTGTTGGCTGATGCAAAGAGACAAGAGAGTTATTATTAATCAAGAGAGTTTTTGTTCAGTTCATGTTATGATTTTTGTTGTAAACATTTTGTGTGGCCAGTAAAGTACCTACTTCTGAAGAACTCAGCATCTCCGTTCCCTCATTGGAAACAGACATTTGTTACACTAACACTTGACAATAAGGTTTTATTCTTTATCATTATTTAATGCATTAGGTGTTATTAAATCACAATGAACATTTTTTTTTTCAGCATTTACTAATCTTTGTAAATGTTTATTTATAAATGTATTATTGTTCATTGTTAGTTCATATGCCCTGTTGAAAAAAAGGTTAGTTGCTACAGTAGTTGGCTGGATTAGCATGGTATACCCAGCCTGCTCTGTTGCCTGGTTCTAGAGGGGGGCTTAGGGACTTTTAAGCTGGTAAAATTGAGAGACCAGCTACAACCAACTACAACCATCTTAAACCAGCCAAAAAGCTTAAGCTGGTTTTAACAGTTTTTTGTTTGTTATTTGTTGTTGTCAGCAGGGATAATGATAACGTTTACAACGTAACCTATATACTGCAAATATTATAAACTTACAGTATACCATCTCCTGTTAACTTGTAACAGTTTGCTGGTCTTAGCGGGTTTAAGATGGATGTTGTTGGTTTAAAAATGTGCAGTATTACTAGTATACAGAAATTAACACTTTAATCTCAGAAGGGCCCGTCCACAAGATATAAAATAATCATCAAAATATTAACTAAGAACTACAGTCCTGCAGACCTAACTAAAGCAGCCTAATTGTGTGGTGAAGAATAAATTAGGTGTATGCCTGGCTAAATAAATGAGTCTTTAGTCTAGACTTAAACTCAGTGAGTGTGTCTGCATCCCGAACTGTGTTAAGGAGACTATTACATAGTTTAAGAGCCAAATAGCAAAATGATCTACCTCCTTTTGTGGATTTTGATATTCTAGGAACTATTAACAGAGTTTTGCAATCATAATGAGCGTGATGGAATATAATGTGATAGAAGGACACTTAAGTACTGCAGAGCTAGACCATTCAAAACTTTGTATGTAGTTAACTGAATTTTTAAATGAATATGATATTTAACAGGTAGCCAATGTAACGACTATAAAATGGGGTTAATATGATCATATTTCCTGGTTCTAGTCAGCACTCTGCACTTTGAACCAGTTGACGTTTATTTATTGAACTTGCTGGACATCCTCCCAGCAATGCATTACAGTAATCTAGTCTTGAGGTCATGAACGCATGAATTCGTTTTTCAGTATCAGCAACAGAGAGCATGTGTCTTTACATTTACATTTATGCATTTGGAAGATGCTTTTATCCAAAGCGACTTACAGTGCACTTATTACAGGGACAATCCGCCCCGGAGCAACCTGGAGTTAAGTGCCTTGCTCAAGGACACAATGGTGGTGGCTGTAGGGATCGAACCTGACACCTTCTGATTAACAGTTATGTGCTTTAACCCACTAAACCACTACCACTCCTTAAATTAGCAATATTTCTTAGGTGGAAGAATGCTGTTCAACAAACATTGGAAATTAGATTTTCAAGTGGCATATTGGTATCAAATATAACATCTAAATTTTTCACTGTTACAGACGATGTAACAGTACATCTATCGAGAGTCAAATTATATTTTAGCAGCTTATTATTAGAGGTTTTTGGTCCAATAATTGTACTTCTGTTTTGTCGAAATTGAGTAGAAGGAAATTTCTGGCCATCCAATTTTGATTTCATCAATTTGTGGAATTGTGAAATTTCATCGGGTTTCAAAGAAACAAAGTTGTGCATATCGTCTGCATAACAGTGGAAACTTATTCCATGATTCCTGATAATATCTTCTGGGGGAAGCATATATAAGAAGGAAAGCAGAGGCCCTAAAACTGATCCCTGTGGCACTCCATACTTAACTTTTGTTTGATTTAACAATTCCTCATTTACACAGACAAAGTGGTAGCAGTCTGCTAAATAGGACCTAAAAAGAAAATCCACAAATGCCAAAATAATTCTCTAGCCTATTCAAGAGAATATCATGATCTATAGTGTCGAAGGCAGCACTAAGATCTAAAAGCACTAGAAGAGAAATGCAGCCGTGAGCAGATGATAAGTGAAGTCTCTGTACTGTGGTGTGGCCTAAATCCTGACTGAAATTGTTCATGCAGACTATTTCTCTGTAGAAATTAACATAATTGGGAGGACACAACCAGGGATGTCGTTAGGCCTATTTTAGGGGGGCTGAAGCGACCCCAAAATGTTCCTAAGCCCCCCTAAATGATAATAAGAACAACAATAACAATTCTATTTATCAGTAACTGTATCCTCATTCGTATTTAGAATTAGACGCAACAAATGATATATATCCAGCTACAAAAAATAGCCGAAAAGTCGGAAGTTGGGCAGAAGTACAAAGAGTCGTTGTGCAATCAAGATGATGCACCGCACCGTCTCGTTGCATTGGTGTGAACTGTGGCAGCTTTCAGAACGTTGCAGACCGGAGCGCTGCAAGTAACTGGAGGATTCATCTCGTCTCGTCGTTACTCTAGTTTGGTCTGAAGTTGAACTCGCTATGCACCCTCCCGCCCACACACACACCGATACACACGCTATGCAACCTCCCGCCCACACACACCGATACACACGCTAATGGTGAAAGGAAGATTGGTAAGTGTTGTGATACAGAGTGAAAAGTTGTTTTTAATTACCTGCTTACCTTTAGCTACGTTTTCTTGAGGTAAAGGAAAGGGGATATTTTGGTTTGCTATGGAAAACTGTAGTCTAGCTAGAGTAGTCTAACAAGCAAAATACAAGAAATGGTTAACTTAGCAAGCTAATGACAACTATTTATTCTTTGCCAATAATATAACCTATCTCTATAATAGGCATATAAAACAATATCAATCCCCACAGAATGTTAAATGTCATAGGGTCCCTGTTAATGCTATTACCGTTGTATCCTTCTTGTGTACATCATTTGGCAGAATAAATCATCTTTAACTGAGAAACGCTCAAACCTGTGTTGTCAAATTTCACTATGAATTTTAAATTCTGGTTCTTGGGTTAAACTGTATGCAAGCCAAAATACACAGCAAAATTACACACTGATTGAACCAATCCACAGTGCAGTTACAGTAATTAAATTGCATTCTGTGGACAACTTATCTTATATAGAGAGGAATTAGATAGAGTATGCTATTACTTTATCATACATTTACATGAGCAGACAGATAGCATTTAAGTAATTGCTTATAGAATAACTCATCAGGAGCAAAGTCTGGCCTAAGTAAATTCCCCCATGCAGCTTTGATGTGTCTAAAAGCAACATTAAAGTAACTTTTCTTTAACAGAGTAGAAATGGAAGAAGAGGATATGTCTGTCACATTTTACTTGTTAACATCTTGGTTTCTTGACTGGTTGTTGACATAAGTGTAGCTCTAGATGTGAGTGCAAAGATTTTGCAAACGCAAGCTACAAATACCCTGGGGGCTAAGCCCCCCCTGTCTTCCAATCGTAGTGACGTCCCTGGACACAACCTTACTATTTCGACTTAAATGGTATATTTGAAATCGTTCTGTAATTAGCCAATTCTCTGGGATCAAGCTATGGCTTCTTAAGTGGTTTGATAACTGCCATTTTAAAGTTTCTTGAGACATGTCCTAAGGATAGCGAGGAGCTGATAACATTAAGAAGAGGTTCTACAATTACAGGGAATAACTCTTTTAATAGCTTAGTTGATATTGGATCTAACATACATGTTGTGGCTTTTGATAGGTTTCTATAAGTTTTTTAGCTCTTCATGACCTATGACAGCAAAGGATTGAAGTTGCACATGAGTGAAATTATGAGACACTGTTTTCTGAGGTACTGTGACAGATGATTGCATAATTCCAATTTTATTTCTGATTATTTCAATTTTATCAGTAAAAAAATCATAAAGAAAGTCATTACTATTGTGCTGCGATGGAATTTAAAATATGCTGACCTGGAAGCTTTTGGTGCCTATCTGTATCTACAGACACTGTCCTTCCATGCACTGCGAAATACCTCTTATTTTGTATTCTTCCACTTGCGCTCCATTTTCTGAGCTGCTCTCTTGGGAGCATGAGTGTTTCATGTGACAGGTGTTGCTTAATTGCACGGAAAATAAACAGAACATAAAATATTGCATACCATTACTTATAGGAGGTGATTATCTTTCAGACGAGCCCACACACAAGTTAATCGGATGCATAGGTCATTAGATAATTAACACAAAGCACAATGTGCACAATGTGCACATGGAATCTTGCTTTCTGGCATCTTGCAATCTGGCTAAAAACATGTTAGCTGACCTGTTGAATTATTTTTGTAATGCTATAAATTTTGGTTGCTTTGTTGAATCTACACAAAATGTTACAGTTGACATGATTGAGAACAAAACAAAAGCAGTTTTTCGGAGACTCCTTATTCACACCCAGATATATATGGTCAAATCAGAAAAATTAGAAAGAAAGTTACGTTTTTTTGTGATTTTAAGCAGTTTCTTAGGGTGAGGGCCTCAGAATTTCTCATAATCTATATCTTTAAAAAAAAAATATTTACAATGATACCAAGCAATCAAAGGCATATAACTAAAAAAAAAGAAAAAAAGAAAAAGGGGGACTCTTTTTTTCTTTTCTTTTTTAGTTATAAGCCTTTAATTTTGGGTATGGCACTGAAACAGGAAATCTTTAAAAACACCTTCAGAGCTTAACGGGTTAACATTATAACATTATTAAGCTGGGTATTTAAATAAAACCAGTCTTAGCTAGTTGCTGGTCTTAGCTGGTTTACAATTGTTGTAGATGCTTCAATGTAAAAACATATAAACTTGTGGATACAATTAAATGTACACCGTATATTGTTAACGTATACAGCTAAAACCAGCTTAAGATAATTGTCCAATCTTAGCTTGTTTAGGATGGTTGAAGCTGGTTTAATGTAAAAATTTATTAGTATATGTATAAATGAACATTTGCTAAATTAATAAATGATGTAAACATATTGTTCATAGTTGGTTTACACTAACTATTGTGTTGACTAATGTTAACAATTACAACCTTATTGTAAATTTGCCAATTGAAAAGACAAATTTTGACCTCAAATCTTTTGAAAAGAGAAAAAGAGAGCAAAAAAGAAAGATAAAACAAAAACATTATGTTAACATGGCTCATGTACTGTAATTATCCAATCAAATCTTTATATTGTGAAAAAATATATAAATGATTTGGTGTGTAACTTTTCCTGTTACTTAAAGATCATCATGGGAACTCATTAAACTTTTTAATTTCACCTCCAACCCTTTTCTCTGTCCCCTCTCTATCTCAGTCTCTCAATAGTGCATTCATATGATCAAATAAAAGTGTGTCAGTAAGTGTGGTGGGTGAGTGGCCTCATCATCTCTGTGTGGGGGAGACATGCTTATTAGCAGACAGGGATGACAGCATTAAATGTTAATGGAATGGAAACGAAGCAGAGGTGGACTGCTGATCACCCTCTCAGTGAAGTGCATGCATCAGGACCCAACTGCAGGAGAAGACAGTGCTGGACCAGCTTGCCTGCTCACACATTGCCACTCAGCTCGGAATTAAATGCATTTACAAATGGCTGTGAATTGCAATGTTTCATTAACTGCGTATCTAAGAGCAGATGAAGAGCAGTTACTTAATTTTATGTAATTTAATTTAAATATTAATATTATTAAATTAAATAATTAAACACAGAACAAGTGTGCATTAACTTAGGTTAAACCTTAAGTCTTCATATCATTGAAGTTTGCCGAAAACAAAGAATGTCTTAAGAGATGCAAACAGAGGCTTTTGAATAAACATAGCTCCAGTGAGAACAGTTATTGGGGTTTAGCAGATGGCTATGGCAACCAGAACACAATTCCCCACTGTTTCTTCTGTTTATTCATTAATTTATTTAGCACTGCTTTGATATCATGGTAAGGTACAGTGATTTTAGCTTCTCTGCATGGGTGTTCAGTACAGCAGTGTCAAGTTGGTGAAAGAAGACTTTCTTGTACCATTTGATGTTTTGTCTGGTACAGTCAAGAAAGCCTTTCATCATGTCAGCCTTGTCCATTGCCCTATCTTTATGTTATATTCCAGCACACAGAGAGGCTTCATCGTTCTTTCTCCAGTAATGTGATCAGCCTTTCCAGTGGCTGACATCTCCCCCTTGGTGTTGTGTGTGCAGGCATAGGAGCAGTGGCTGAGGCATCTTCATCCTCAGCATCAAGGGCTTGTAGTTTGGGGGCATCTCCTAATCTGTATCAATTCCCTCATTGTCAAAATCTCCTTCCTCCTCATCAGAATCAAAAAATATTTCTCTGACCTCCTCATCCGTCAATTGTTTTCTTTTAAAAGAAGACATCTTTTTATGTGTCAAATTGTGTAAATAAAACTGTAAATAAATAAAATTAACTCAAGTTGTGTGGGTAAAAAAGATGACGAGCTCCGATGCGAATCTGAGTTCAAAGTGAAAGGGAAGACTAGTGCCATAGCCATGATTTTAAATTAGAATATTGTGAAAAGGTTCAATATTGAAGACACCTGGTGCCACACTCTAATCAGCTAATTAACTCGAAACACCTGCAAAGGCCTTTAAATGGTCTCTCAGTCTAGTTCTGTAGGCTACACAATCATGGGGAAAACTGCTGACTTGACAGCTGTCCAAAAGACGACCATTGACATCTTGCACAAGGAGGGCAAGACACAAGACATTGTTAAAGAGGCTGGCTGTTCACAGAGCTCTGTGTCCAAGCACATTAATAGAGAGGCGAAGGGAAGAAAAAGATGTGGTCGAAAAAAGTGTACAAGCAATAGGGATAACCGCACCCTGGAGAGGATTGTGAAACAAAATCCATTCAAAAATGTGGGGGAGATTCACAAAGAGTGGACTGCAGCTGGAGTCAGTGCTTCAAGAACCACCACGCACAGACGTATGCAAGACATGGGTTTCAGCTGTCGCATTCCTTGTGTCAAGCCACTCTTGAACAAGACACGGTGTCAGAAGCGTCTCGCCTGGGCTAAAGACAAAAAGGACTGGACTGCTGCTGAGTGGTCCAAAGTTATGTTCTCTGATGAAAGTAAATTTTGCATTTCCTTTGGAAATCAAGGTCCCAGAGTCTGGAGGAAGAGAGGAGAGGCACAGAATCCACGTTGCTTGAAGTCCAGTGTAAAGTTTCCACAGTCAGTGATGGTTTGGGGTGCCATGTCATCTGCTGGTGTTGGTCCACTGTGTTTTCTGAGGTCCAAGGTCAACGCAGCCGTCTACCAGGAAGTTTTAGAGCACTTCATGCTTCCTGCTGCTGACCAATTTTATGGAGATGCAGATTTAATTTTCCAACAGGACTTGGCACCTGCACACAGTGCCAAAGCTACCAGTACCTGGTTAAAGGACCATGGTATCCCTGTTCTTAATTGGCCAGCAAACTTGCCTGACCTTAACCCTATAGAAAATCTATGGGGTATTGTGAAGAGGAAGATGCGATACGCCAGACCCAACAATGCAGAAGAGCTGAAGGCCACTATTAGAGCAACCTGGGCTCACATAACACCTGAGCAGTGCCACAGACTGATCGACTCCATGCCACGCCGCATTGCTGCAGTAATTCAGGCAAAAGGAGCCCCAACTAAGTATTGAGTGCTGTACATGCTCATACTTTTCATGTTCATACTTTTCAGTTGGCCAACATTTCTAAAAATCCTTTTTTTGTATTGGTCTTAAGTAATATTCAAATTTTCGGAGATACTGAATTTGGGATTTTCATTAGTTTTAATCATCACAATTAAATGAAATAAACATTTGAAATATATCAGTCTGTGTGTAATGAATGAATATAATATCCAAGTTTCACTTTTTGAATGGAATTACTGAAATAAATCAACTTTTTGATGATATTCTAATTATATGACCAGCACCTGTGTATATGTATATATATATATATATATATATTCACAAATAAAAAATTATTAACAACATAATCTGTTTCATGTGAATAAAACATTATTTAAAATATGATTTTCTTGCATAGACACAAGGTTGTAGATATGCGCTGGAAACTTGTATTCTAATACTCCTGTTTGTTTAATAGGGTGACCATACGTCCTCTTTTTCCTGGACATGTCCTCTTTTTCGGACCTTAAAAAAACATCCGGCTGGGATTTCTAAATGTCCGGGATTCTGCTTTAGTTGCATTATGATGTGCATCTGCATACTTAATTGTGTTTGCGCACATATTTGCATTGCTTTAACCCCTCTTTGTAGGTCCTGCCTTCTCGCACACCAATTGGTTGATGATGATTGCAGCAACTATTGGCCAAATTCCTGCTTGTCAATCTCTCCGCGAATGCACAAAGCGCTGTTGTTTTCGGCATCAAATGTAAAAAAAAAATTTTTATATATAGTAACAAAAGTATTTAATTAAATGTGTTATTATGTATATGGTAAATGGTCTGCACTTATATAGTGATTTTTTAAACCTTAGAGATTATCAAATCATTTTACACTGTGTCCCAATCACCCATTCACACACACATCAATGACGGCAGAGCTGCCATGCAAGGTGCTAGCCTGCCATTGGGAGCAACTTGGGGCTCAGTGTCTTGCCCAAGGACACCTCGGCATGTGGAGTTGTGTGAGCCAGGAATCTAACCGCCAACCCTGCAATTGGCAGCTGACCCACTCTACCACTTGAGCCACAGCCGCCCAATATGGGATTGGGATTGATTATTTTTCACTCTCTTTTGTGTTAGTTGCTGAACTTGTAATACACTAAGCAAATAAGACAACAAAATTTTTAATTTGCTAAATGCTAGTCTCAGTCTCAGACAGCATACCCATGAAATACCCACAGACCATTCAGAGCAAGCATGATGCAAATTGCAGTAAAAATGACAAGAGCTGTCAGAAAATCCATTCTTATTCCCTGGCTGCAATGCAACTCTTATGAGATAAGGGTGCGCAGGTTTTTTTTAGCTGTTACAATGATAACATTTGAGGAAGTACTAGTCAAAAACTTTATGATTTTTTATTAGATTTGCCAAAGCTTGCAAAGTTTATGGCATTGAATCATTAAAAAATATTGCATTGTTTGAAGCAGAGTATATGATTAAGAGATTATGTAAATGCACTACCACTTTGTTTTATATCATACTACTTTAATTAATAAAACATAAATAAAAAAAACTTTGACCACTCAAAAATTTGGACAAAAAATACAAAAAAATCACAAAAAATATAAATAAGTGGGGTGATCTTCATGTCTAGAACTGACCCTGTTTTTGGCTGTTAAGCTTATTTTGTGTATTTGTAATGGTAGCCAGCTGGTACGTGCTGCAGTGTGTATAAACCTCACTCCCCTGGCCTCAAGAGGTGCACTAGTGACTGACGCTAGAGGCTGTAGCCTTTAGCCTCAATGCTAGTTTGCCCACCTCCCATGCTGGAGACGCTGTTTTGAATCCCACTCAGAGCGGGTCAAGCAGGACCAGTTACAGTGGTGCTACGACCCAAATAGGAGTGAGGTTTAGGGGGGTGAGTGTAATGGTAGCCAGCTGGTACGTGCTGTGCAGTATGTGTAAACCGTGTGTAAACCTCACTCCCCTGGCCTCAAGAGGTGCACTAGCAACTGCAAAAGAGGCTATAGCCTTTAGCCTCCTTGTTAGCGTCCCATGTCAGAGGCTCTGATTCGAATCCCACTTGGAGTGGGTCGAGCAGGACCAATTACACATTTAGGAAACATTTGCTGATCGATAGAAACCCTATAAATATCCATCTGTTTGGAGCTGAACATTGATATGGCTGGTTAGGCAGAACTTTCAACATCACAAAATTAAAGTTGCCAAGCCAAAGAAGGACACCATAAATAAGGCCTTGACTTTAAAATCATGTAACTGTGTCTATGCAACCCTAATTGGTAATTCCAATAAGTCCATAATTTCAATCCAGCAATATTAATTTGTGTTTGCCTTTGTTACAGCTAATGACAATACAGTGTTTTTGCATTTTTGCAAATTTGATAAATTATGGTATTGTAATGTGTTCTTGGAATTGATTGCTCCATAAATATAATTTGTTTTTTAAATGCACTCTTGTTTTGGTCTTCATATTACCAACTGGTGGGACACAATATCAATTTGAAAAGATAAAATGACTGAAAGGTCAAATGATACAGAGCACAGTGGGAAGTTAGTTAGTTTGAAGTTAGGTCTGTGTCAGTTAGGTGGTTGGCTTCACCCACCATGAACACTGGGTGGTTGGCTCCAGCCACCACCCATCCAAAATCTGGTCCTAATAACTGTATAATAAACTTCAAATTTATTCTGACTGGCTATGATTGTCGCATTGTGCATCAATATTGCATTCAGTATGCCCAGACAAAATTGGTTGCCTCTGGAAACGTGTCACATTGCACATGGTTAGGACAAGTGATACCTAATGGCTCTGCATATAATTGACATTACTGACCTCTCTACCCATGTTCTCTCCTGTTATTTCATTACATACAGCTGACTTCCAATAAGTGAGAGAGAGAGTGAGAGAGACAGAAAGAGAGAGGAGAAGAGAAGAGAAGAAATGAAGCAGTAAAATGTGAGAGCTGTTTGTGGAATTTCACACAAATGAATGTTTGAATCTTTTGAAACAGTCACAATGGGGAATGCACTGAAATTGCATAATGCCACCAAAATGGCCTATGATGTAAAAAACTATTGTTACATTGAACAATGTTTTCTTACGTTAAAGAAAAAGCAGAAACACAAATACTTTTCATGAAAGGTTATATAAAATATATTTATTATGCTATGTTGAGATGGCTGCTGAAAATAAAGTTTGTTGGATGTGTTACTGTAATACAATCTATTGTTAATGGATGCCAATAAAATTAAACTTTTACAGAAAAACTCCTGCTGCCTCTTCCAGAATGGAAGATGTACTGTTCTTAAACTAAAATGTTTTGGCAGAGGCTTTTGTTTACATCATCTGTCTTTTGTAATCATAAGAGGCTTAATCTCTAAATTTGAGTGTAAGTGCCAATGGCATTAAGCTGGATCAAGTGGCTGAATCACAGTGGGTTTAGTGCCTTCTTGCTAAAATGTGCCATCCTCTCCAGTACAATGAATAGAAAGATTATCACTCTACAGCTGGATAAAAGGGTCACTGGTAACAAAAGAAGATCAATAGCATATTCAGCACTGTGGTCAAATTTCATGGGCATATGATTATAAATACATGATAAACTGATATAGGAAGAAGGAATATATAAAGAGAAAATGAAACAACATCTGGATTTAAAAAAGGTTAGAAAACAAGTAGCAATGAAAAACTAAAATAATATCAACCTATAAATGATAACAAGATTTATCAATTAACTAATATTTTATTTGAATGAAATTATTGCTTTGTTTCACTACATGGTAACCCTTTACTATAAGGGTCCATTTGTTAACAATCTTTTAAAACATTAGTTCACACTAACAATGAACAATACTTATTGTGGTTGTGAATAATTCATATTTAAATCAAAAGTTGTATATGTTAACATTAGTTAAAATCTAATTAACTGACCATAAATTTTTTTCCAAGGCATTCAGTTTGCATTTTTTTTTCTAAGTCAAAAAGTATTTGCGCCCATCCTCTTTTTGTGTATATCTTACACTAAATTGTTTCAAAAATTGTTTTGAAAATTGTTTCAAACAAAAATCTAACCTAAAACAAAGGCAATCTGAGTAATTACAAAATACAGTTTTTAAATGATAATTGTATTTATTGAATAAAAAAGCTATCCAATACCTAATGGGCATGTGTGAAAAAGTTTTTGACCCCTTAGTTACTAAATCCCCAAATCTATGAAATTGCATTCATAATTGGGTTCAGCTGGACTGTTCCATCAAATCAACACCTAAATAGAACGTTTTCAGCAGCAAGAAGTTGGTTAAAAGGTCTTACCCAGTAGCACACTATGCACAAGCCGAAAGAAATTCCAGAAATTTTGAGCAAAAAGGTCACTGAAATACATCAGTCTGGGAAGGGTTAAAAAAATATTTCAAAGGCTCAGGGTCTCCAAAGAACCACACTGAGTGCCAATATCTCCAAATGGAGAAAACTTGGCACAGTGAACCTTCCCAGAAGTTGCCAGCTTTCCAAAATTCCTCCAAAAGCACAGCAATGACTCATCCAGGAAGTCCCATAAAATCATCTAAGTAACTGCAGGCCTCTCTTGCATCAATAAAGGTCACTGTTCATGACTCCACTATCAGAAAGACACTGGCCAAAAGTGCCATCCATGGAAGAGTTGCAAGGTGAAAACCACTGCTAACCCAGAAGAACATTAAGGCTCATCAGAATTTTGCCAAACCAGACTCTCAAACCTTTTGGGAGAATGTTCTGTGAACTGATGAGTCAAAAGTGGATCTGTTTTGAAGTCATCTGGTGTAAATCACACAAAAAAAACATCATACCTATGCGGCTTCAGGGCCAGGGCGACTTGCAATAATTGAGGGAAACATAAATTCTGCTCTCTACGAAACAATCCTTAAGGAGAATTACCGGTCATTAGTCCGTGATTTGAAGCTCAAGCACAACTGTATTATGCAGCAAGACAATGATCCAAAGTGTAGCAAAGCGTAGTTAGTCCACCTCTGAATGGCTCAAAAGAAGCTCAATTAAAGTTTTGGAGTGGCCTAGTCAAAGTCCTAACTTGAACTCGATTGAGATTCTGTGGCAGGACCTTAAACGGGCATTTAATGCTCAAAAACTCTCCAATGTGGCTGAACTACAGCGTTGTGAAAAACTGGTCTCAAGTTATCGGAAGCGTTTGGTTGCAGTTGATGCTGCTAAAAGTCGCACAACCAGCTATTAAGTTTAAGGGGCAGTTCGTTTTTCACATGGGTGATATAGGTGTTGGATTTTGTGTTTATGCAAGTTGCCTTTGTTTTATGTTATATCTTGTTTTTAGATATAAAAAATTTGTATGAAAATACAGGAAGGGGCAAATCATTTTTTGCATAACTGTACATTTATAAATTATTATTTTTCTACATAAGTTCCCTTGTTTTAAACAAACAAACATTATTTTTTTCAAATGCAAGGGTGTATGGGTATTCCACACTTTGAGATCTACATTTTGAGTAAGTAGTAGGTTAAAGAACGTTTATATTGTTTTAAGTCATGATTCCAAAATTAGACATTTCAAGAACTTTTTAATTAGGACCACTAAAATATTTTAATTAATGACAACATTAGGATTTATAGAGAAATGGTTACTTAATTTGAACTAAAGAATACAAAAAATTTCAACTTAATTTGAAGAAACAATTTTTTATTTTATTTTTTACAATTTGAGGTAACTAGTAAATATCAATTAACTTTAAAACGTAAAATGCTTAAGCACATGTTATTTTCAAAAATTAATTCTTAAACATTAGAATGTTTAAAACTTTTTTGTACCTAGTTAGAGTTTTAACTTGTTTTGGGTACAAAATTTACAGTGCCTTTTTTTATCTTATGGGTACAATTATGCACTAAGGTAATTATAAACTTTAACTCTTTCTCCTTGAGGGAAACCACCCAAAGGTCCTTGTATGTACCTTAAAAGGTACAGTTTAGAAATGTTTTGTTGTTGTTTAAAACATGTATTAAAGGGGTCATGAAATTTTTCTTGACCTTTTCACATATAAGAGGTCATTGTACTATAAAAATTTACTGAAAGTTTCAAATCTCAAAATCTCCTCCTCACTGCAAAAAGAGCATTCATTGAAACCAAGCTGGCAAAAGGACTCATTCTCTACCTCCTCCACATTGTGATGTCACACCATGGTAGACATTTGCATCTGACCACCTAATTTACTGTATCACTTCCGTAGCTCGCCCAGCAGCAGTGAGCATTGAGATGGAAAGTAAAGATTAGGTCGGTCAAGAGCAGAGAGCCAATCATAAGAGTGGGCTTTTAAGGTCATGTCTTAAAGGAGAAGCATTACCAAAACCGAGCATTTGACAGAAGGTTAGAATGAGGATGGGAAATTATTGTTTTACAAATATACCGTATAACCGTTGAATCTGAAGGAACATATTAAAGTAATAAAACATTTCTTATTCCCCTTTTATGTCTTTCGTATTGTATATGTATTGTTAAGACATTAATAATATTAACCAGTTGGTTTACAATATTCAACATTAGTACATGCATTTACAAACATGACTAAACATATCTTTATTAAGCCACAGTCACACTACTTTGAGCATGCTAAATTATTTTGGACCAGTATATGATATCATGCACAATGGTTTTTGTTTTAAAATAAATAATAAATTACAAATAATGTTATATTAAAAAAAATTAAAAATGTGCTACATCTACTGACTTTCCTGTAACAATGAAAACATGCAGCTTTCAAATATTTATTCTTTGTATTGAGCCAAGAGGTCAGTGTGTGACGTTTTGATCTTCTATTGGTCACAAGTAATCGTCATCCATATACACAGGTCAGAGGTCACTAAACTTGAAATTTCCTCTGTAGCAAAATGTCTTTACTTGAGCTTGCGTTTTCAGTCTTCTGATGTGTTTAAATGGGAGTGTGTAGTGCACAAAGTATAATGTGACAGGGCTTATAATGTGCCTACTGGTAGAAGTACTGTATCCATTTTAACATAATCATTCAATATCACAAGTCTTTTAAAGTAAACTATTCTTCTTTTATTTAGGTTGTTGACTATTTGTGCTAATGACATTTTTGGGTACTATTTATTTAGTACAAGCTGCAATAGAAAGTACACGTGAACTAAATTGACCCATGCTGAAAGCTGTATTTTTAATCATCCTAAATCCAGGATGTTGTGATTCATGTCACTCCAAACCTGTTTGGTCTCAATTGACTTAAAAGCTGAGCTTTTTAAACAAACCCTTACTGAGATAAGCACATCCCATCTTATAAATAAATGAAAATAGCACTGTAGCTACATAATCCAGAATTTTGTATACAGTAAATACACTGTTCACCCACAGTTTGGCATATTTCCATGTTTTTTGTCAATCAAAACACTGTGTGTACTTAAAGGTTAATGCTAGCAGAGGCCTCACATTAGAATGATAAAGCTTGCTTTTATTGAGGTAATTAGCCAAATGCTCAACAACTGCAAACAATTCTCTTATCATACTTCTGCTGGATATGTTTTAATCATATAATTATTGGCATAATAATCAAATGAGAGTTTTCTTTAGTCATTGACTGTTGTTGAATAAATAAACAACTCATTGTGAACAGACCATAAATTAAGACAGGATTGTATGTCCTTGGTATATTATGGATGCCCTGTCAGTTGTAAAAACATATAAACAATGTTTTTTTTATTTATTTCAACAAGTTATTAACATCAAGTCTTTATATACAAATATTTTTTGCAGACCGATTCCCCTTTTAGAGACATATTGATTGAAAGTCCATATTAATCAGATTAAACACTTGTTGTCCAAGGTATCCAGCAAAGTATGTGATTTAACTAGTCCAGCAACTGTGACTAAAGATACAAATCACTGTGACATGTCTTCAGTCTGTCTGCAGATACCTTGACCTTCGAGATCTATTAGCATCATACACAAACCTGGAACAATTACTTTGACTGCATTTTACTGAACTAGCCATGTGGGATTGATCCATCTACTATAGATATATTCTCTACTGCAGGTTATTGAGAGCAAGAAGACTGTTAGTGTGTTTTGGTCTGACGTACCTTAAAACATAAGATATCATGTCCTTGATTGGCAATTTGTAAACAGAGCAATAGAAGGTTCATACATCTATGGCTCACTCAGGGGATGAAAAATATACAGGACAAGCAGTACAAACTGGTACAACAGCAGCAGATCATATATGTACAGCAAATTGATGAAACGTGCAGCAGACGCATGATTAGAATATTTTGCATGTAGAGAGACAATTGCAAAACACTTTACGATGATAAAAATGTTTATTCATATTTATTATTAATTAATAAAATGAATTAAGTTAATTGCAAATAATCACATATGAATGCTGGCTACCTATTTAGACATGACATTATTGTAGCAGGCGAGTAAAGCATTTAATCGGCTTTCCAAAAATTGGCTTTAGAAGTCAATATAATATTTGTTTTATTTTCATATTATTATTCCGTGTTTAAATTCCAATCCATTTTGCATTTGAGCTTGTTAACTTAATGTTCACACGTGAGCCGTTTGTTCTATTTTTTAATTGTTGGTTGTAGCAGGTCTGGACGTTTCGGAATGAGGAAGAGGGGTTCAGGTAACGTTTAAACTCTTTATTCAACAAAATGAGCACTTAAAGGAATCGTGTTCACACTTTAACGTGGGCACTGCTGTATAGTACTCTCTCTCTCTCTCTCTCTCTCTCTCTCTGCCTGGGCTCTGGCATGGGCTCCTCTTATCACTCTTCCTGAATTATTGCAACAAGAAATAGCTGTTAGACCTAATTGTCACCCAGGGATGAATTCTTACCACTTCTCTTCTCCCTGGACAGCCACATGCCACACACTCCCACTGCCCAACTCAGGACAGGTAGCCATCCTGCTTCTTCTATTACTCCCATCTCAAGTATTGCATCCAATTCTTTTAATGCCACTTTCTTCTTGTGCTCGGGAAGTCGGTAGGGACGAGTGCGTGCCACTACCCTGGGCATAGTCTTGATGTGGTGCTGAATGAGGTTTTTACGGCCAGGTTGAGGCAAGAACATGTCCGCAAATACTTTCGACAACTTCGCAACATCTGTGAGTTGACACGGTGTGAGATGATTGGCTTTTAAGTTCACCTCCAGCCCAAGCTCTGCTCTCTCTGGTACCACATTCGCCAACATCACAGGGAATGCCTCCCTCCTTAATTTCAGGAGGTTGAGATGGTATATTTGATGTGTGTCACTTCTATCTGTTCATTTTACCTTAGAAATAAGATCTCCCATTTTTCGTGTGACCTCAAAGGGCCCTTGCCACTTGGTGAGTAATTTGGAACTTGAGGTTGGGAGTAATACAAGCACTTTGTCTCCCAGTGCAAATTCCCATAGCCGAGCTCCCGTTACACAGCTGGCTTTGGTGTTCTTGAGCTTGGAGCTAATTCTCCTGTGTAAGTTGACACAAAGTGTGGAGTTTTGCTCTAAGATCAAGAATGTACTGAATTTCATTTTTACTATTTGAAGTTCCTTTTTCCCAAGCTTACCGCATGACGTCGAGCACAGACATACAGTAGCTCAGCAGAGCCGACTGTGGACTTGCGAAACTATGCTTTGCATGGGTCAGGGGGAATGATCAATTTATTCAAATATGTTAGTCTAATTTATTGCAATGTTTATTTTAATAATTAATTTTACTAAAATAAACATTAATGGAAATCCCTAATATTTATAAAAATACAAAGGCATGATCACAATATTCAGTTAGAAAACATACAGAATAGCAAAGTATTATACATATTCCAAAATGCGTAGCATGAGTGGCGTGCACGAAAACAGAATGGAATGTAGTGCATGAAGCATTAACAGAGCCTTATGAGCTGTTATGTGTTGTAGATCATCATATGAGCTAAGGTGCTTAAGGTCAATGCTGTTGGCGCAGGTGACTGTGGAAAAATTATATTTTTGAATTGGATGGTTTACATTCTCATTCTTTCTGCCAGACCCAACAGATTGTGACCTGGGTGGTTTATATTTTTAAGTATTAGACAGGATTAACTATGACAGTAGTTCATATTTGTTTAATAAACTCTACATCAGAAGCTTCCCGTCCTGTGTGTTTATGGTCCCATATCAGGCTACCAGCTCAATATTACTGAGTCACTTCGTGAGTGATAAGAACAGTGAAGATTATGACGTCAAGACGTGAGATTTAGCAGACTTTGTTAAAAAATAAACAGATATATATAATATTTGAGCAGGGCTAGTATAATTCCTTGATGCTGAAATCTTTCACTTAATATATGTTTCCTAATCACTAATGATGGATGTTAAAAACAGTTGTTGATGTGTCTGCTAACATTATTTAAAATGTTGCTGCTGCTTTGTGCATCTCTGCGTGTATGTCGGATGTACACCTTTTGCAGGCTAAAAAAAAATCAATACAGCACATGAAATGAGAGAACATTGAGTCATGCTTCCAGATGGCTAGTGTTTACTTCCTCAATCTCAAACTGATTTTTATTAAAACATTCTCTCCTAATGTGGCCTCCGGATGGCAAATGTGCGGAAGACAGCTAGCATTTATACCATAAATATCATGGCATCTCAATGATATTAGCTTGATTGTGAGCATTAAGCCACCATTTGGTTTTAAGAGCAACAGTTAGTGCAATAATCAATGCACATGCACAAAACCCTTGTTGAAAAAAAACAAAAAATGATTTAGGCTTTTTCTTGGTCTAGCTGGTGTACCAACAAAGTCATGCTCTTAAATGTTAAAGAAACACATTGCCCCAAAATTAAATTACTGCTGTCATTTGAAAACACAAAAGGAAATGTTAGGCAGAATGTTAGCCTCAGTCACCATTCACTTTCATTGTATGGAAAGATAATGCAATAAAAGTGAATGGTGAGTGAGGCTAACATACAGCCTAACATCTCCTTTTGTGTCCATAGAAGAAAGTGAAATGAGTTTGGAAACATCATGAGGCCTCCATGGCATTTCTGGTGAAGCTGGTCCACAAAGGAAGTCTTGCTAGTTAAAGGGATGTGTGGCAGCGGGGGTGTGGTCAAGCACCCGTCCGGAGAGGGGGAGCGGTAAGGGCGCTTACACCTGAGCTAAAATATGTCTAACACCTGTCTCTAATTTCAGTGAGCACGGGGAGAGCGGCATAAAAGAGCCACAGCACCGCCAGTCAGGACGCCAGTCCAGTGTTGGCAGCCCAAGTGTTTAGTTTGAGTGTATGGAAAGCTTTAGTTTTGTTATAAGAAGTTTATGTTTGAACCCCTGTAATTTTACGTTGAATAATTAAAGACCCCTCACCTGTGTGCAGAAGCCTGTCCTCGTGTCCTCCTTTTCCCCGCCCTGTCAAGAGTCTTTGTTACAGGATAGTTTACCCAAAAATGAAACTTCTCTCATTATTTCTCACCCTCATGCCATATCAGATGTGTTTGACTTTCTTTCTTTTACAGACAACAAATGAAGGTTTTTAGAAGAATATCTCAGCTCTGTGGTTTCATACAATGCAAGTGAAAGATGGCCAAAACTTTGAAGCTCCAAAAGCATAAAAAGGCAGCATAAAAATAAACCAAACGATGATAGATGTGGGTGAGAAACAGATAAATATTTAAATTATATGTCTTTTTTTTTTTACTACAAATCTCCACTTTCACACTCTTATTTTTGGTGACCACCTACTGGGCAAGGAAGAGAATTTACAGTAATAAAGGACTTAAATATTGATCTTATTCTGACCCACACCTATCATATCACTTCAGAAGACATGGATTAAACCACTAAAGCCTTTTAGGATGACTTTTGTACTGCCTTTTTGTCCCTATTGGAGCTTCAAAGGTCCGGCCACCATTCACTTGCATAGAATAGACCAACAGGTCCTTTCCCAAAACCTTTGTTTGTGTTCAGCGGAAGGAAAGTCATACACGACTGCTCTAGTCAATTAAATGAGCAATCACAGAGCCTTAACCAACATGACCTTAAAGTTTTTTAAATAAATATGAAATGCAGAGAACACTGAATACTTTCTAATTATTGCTTGTCCTTTCCCTTCTAACTAACCCTAGTCATTTATATAAATAGTCCAGCCTATTCTTTGTGCACTCCAATGGACAGACATTAGAAAAATAGTGCTTTTTTCACAAAACCAACTGATCCTACAAATGGATGTTTACTTGGACAGACTTCAAAAAGTGGAGAAGAAAGGGTGAATAAGTAGATCGCTCAAGCATCCCCAAACATGGGAAAAAGATGTTTTGGAAATCTAACACTTACCTTTCACACCTAATGTTTTGTTATTGCCTTTCTTGCTCAATCTATCATTGACCACACCATTCTGGCCCATACGATAAGTTAGTACTAAGGTGTGACACTTGACAAATTAAGCTATGATCTGTGATTTGGATGAAAGTATTATGACCAAACCAAAATTAATGCAGGTGATTTCAACACTGTAAAATATTATCTTGACCTGAAAAGTGGCTTTTTTTCTCCTCTTTTCTCAATACAAAGCTTGTGGATTGAGAAACTCAGTACACTGTTTGCTCCATTCAGCCTGTTGAATGGCTCTAAAATGACACAGTCCTCCTTCAAATAGCTCTTATCTCCCAGTTTCAGCCTGCTGTCCATAATATAAGCCTTAATTTCACAAGGAGCTTTCCAATGGTAAAACTAATGCCAGACCCAGAACTTTCACTCAAATCCATTTTTACATAAAAAAAAGAACTGGAACACAGAACTATGGCAGATATCACACAGGTGCCATTCAAGTTCGGGAAAAACAGACACTACAGTTGCACGAAATGCAACATTCTTGTAATTAGACAACAACGATAATGCATTTTGCAGAGGTGGAGTTCAAGCGAGCATCAAGTGCTTCCTGATAAAAAAAAAAATAGTAATGCGAAAAGGTTGGTGGATCTAACAAACATATTGTGTTAAATATGTTAAAAGCATGGGGCTTTTGTTTGTTTAGAGTTTTGGTTCTTTTTTGTTTCCTTTTTTGTGTTGAATTAAATGTTCCATTTGCCCGGTGACATAGGGAGGAAGAACATCCAGGGTTCACACTTCTTGCGAACGCAACTGGGGAAAGAGCGCACATCTTCGCCTCAAGGGAGGGGAAAGGCGTTATGCACAAGTGATACACCTGGCCAGCTGACCCGAACTTCGTGAACCAATCCAGATGCTGGACACTCGCTAGAATGCATTTCTGCATGAACACCTTGAACGGGAGTCTGTGCAAAGCCCGGTTCAGAACTCGCAGGTCGAGGATTGGCCGCAACCCGCCGCCTTTTTTGGGTACGATGAAGTAGGGGCTGTAAAACCCCTTCTTCACCTCAGCTGGTGGGACAGGCTCTAACGCGCCCTTCCGTAGAAGAGAGGCAATCTCCGCACGCAAGGCAGTGGCGTTCTCTTCTCTCACTGCGGTGGCGCGGATGCCGTTGAACCTGGGCGGGCGCCTGGCGAACTGAATTGCATAGCCGTATCGGACAGTCCTTATCAACCAACGCGACGGGATGGGGAGCGCGAGCCATGCCCCCAAGCTCCGTGCGAGAGGGACCAAGGGGACTACAGCGACGTACCAGCGGGCGGCGCCTCGCGATGGGGTGGAGCCCGGGGTGCTGAGTCTAGAGTCTTTCCTGGCTCCTTGTGACCACTCCTGGAACATCCTGGGATGGGGGAGGAAGATTTTCATCCTTGTGGCCCGTGGAGACCATCGTCTCAGGGGCGGGCTTGTGCCATGGCTGGGCACGTGGAAGCAGGAGGTCCGGTACCTGCAAAAGAGAACCGGTGGCCCGGCGGTCGAGATAATGATGGCCGGGGCTGAGAAAACCACTCTTTTTTTGAAAATGTGGGTACTGCACCCCATTGGGCGTGCAGCGAAATAAAATTCATAATGAAATAAGGATTCTCCACCCGACCCTCCAGCGGGGGAGGGAGTGGTCTGCTTACCAGCTCCCATAGTGCAGTTTCCTGAGTCCATGGGCTGCCCGTCTTAGGGGCGCTTCGAAGCCTTCTTGGGGTTCTTGGCGACTGGCCGTGAGGCGGGTGGCGTCGCAATCCTGCGGGTAGCTCCACGCCGGGGCCAGCCCCGAGGGGCGGGCTGTGGCGGGGCGGGCTGTGGCGGGGATGGTGTCGGTGTTGGCACCTCAGGGGGACACCCTGGGCGACGAGCAAACGGAGTGTGGTGTCTGTGGTTCCGCCTGGGCAGGATGTGCTGTATGGCCTCCATCTTCTTCCTCACCATTGAGAACTGCCGGCCGAAGTCTCCAACGGTGTCGCCAAACAGCCCTGGGAGATGTGGGCATCAAGGAAACGCACCTTGTCAGCCTCTCACGACTCGACCAGGTTGAGCCAGAGGTGGCATTCCTGGACCACCAGAGTAGACATCGCCTGCCCAAGAGCCCGTGCAGTGACCTTCGTTGCCCGGAGGGCAAAGTCGGTCGCTGAGCGCAGCTCCTGCATTAGACCTGGGTCAGGACTACCCTCGTGTAGTTCTCTGAGTGCCTTGGATTGGTGCACCAGCAGGAGTGTCATGGCATGCAAGGCCATCAGGAATACCCGTAGGTAGAAGGACCAAGTCGGGGGAGCCACTTGGGTGGCTTGCGCTCTTACGAGGGTGAGCCGCGACTCGCAGTGAGGACATGAACCATCCGCGAATGCTGACTCAGCGTGGGTGGCACCCAGACACGAAAGGCAGCGATCGTGGCCATCGGATGGGGAGAGACATCAACTGCAACCAGGAAATAAACACAAGCGGAAAGACATCTTGAAAAAGACCTTTTCCATTTGCGCCTATCTTTTAGAAAAATATTACTCTTTTTGTGTGTTTTTATATATATATTTGTATATTTATATTTATATATTTATATAGGTAGGTATATATATATATATATATATATATATATATATAAATGAAGTTATTCACTCCGTTAACTTTTTTTTTTCTTCTGCTGCTGAAGCGCCCAGGGGTGTGTGCTCAGCACAACGTAGTGTGCGAGGGGGAGAACCGCTGGAAAGCGCCGTAGATCCAACAGCGTGTAGAGATGAATGGAGGTGGCAGAGGAATTCAGCTCTGTCTCACTAACTCGGCTCCGAAGAAGATATCTGATGTGTGTTTGCAGCGTCACTCCTTTTATACCCGTATGTCTGGAGTGGCATGCAAATTCCACACGACAATTTCCATTGGCCCTTTCTGAAGATCAGAGATGTTTGGGCTCCGAAGGAGCGACCCCTAGTGTCAACTCATCGACACAACGTCGAGTGAGTGACAGATAGGGAACATTAGTTATCATCTGGTCACTATGACAACACTACAAGTGAACACAACAGTTTTGTAGTTCTGATGTTACACAAGCTTTTGTGGTTCAAAGGAAGGGAAGAGTGTTTGTGAAAAAAAATGCATCTATAGTGTGTGTGTGTGTGTGTGTGTGTGTGTTTATATGAGAGAGAGAGAGAGAGAGAGAGCGTGAGAGTAAACAACTCCTTTCATATCTCACATATTGAACAGTATGAAAAGGCACTGATGAGGGGAACAGCAAGAGGATATTACACATTGGCCTTTTTGTACTTTCCATCTTTTGTTTACAGTCATTTGACGTCAGCCACACACACGCCCCAGATGGATGAACAAAATGCTCTTTTTTAAAAATACAATATGAAAATTAAAAATAGGCTTTCTTGAGATTATCAGCTTTTATAAACAATTGGAAAACTATAAAGACTAATAATGTGGCAGAGTAATTTTAACCGACCTCACATGGGATTATAAATCAATCGACACTGCTCACAATGCTCAGCATGTGAAAGGGATCACAAAACATTTGACTATATTTAAAGTGTGGCCTCTTGCTGTTAATAAAATGAAATTTGCAGGAACCGATGACTAATTTTCAAGCCCTCTGAATTTTTGCCAGGTGAAACGAAATCTACTTGAAATGGCATTCAAGCTACTACAAGAAAAAAAGAACAATGAACAACATACAATTACCACGCAGTCAAAGTGTATTTCACCTTATGGACAAGAGTGGAAGATAATTGTAATGCATTCTGTCATTTTACTCTAAGTAGGGTCTTAAAAAGTTTTTCATTCTAAATGTAGTGAAACACTAGCAATAATTTGGTCCTTTTGAGGTTTATTCCCAAGAGTCAAAAAGTGTATTTGATTTGCATTGGACCACCAATGTTTAGAGACACTATTTTCCAGCAAACAAATATATGTATAGTGCCTATATTTTTGTGCTAAATTCTGAAAAACCAAAACATTGATGCTTCATAGCAAGCCACACAACTGCATTAACACTATTTTAAATTGTGACTCATCATATAAACATAATTAACGATTAACAGTACGTCACCAACTTTGCAAGTGGTCACAGAAATATATTCGGCTCCTATAGCAAACTGACACCATCACTCAGTGTCATTAAATGCAGCAAGCCTCAAAAGCAAGGTGAGTCCTGCAATCAAGGGTTGCATTTAGTGGGGTTACTGAAAGATGCAGGACTGACAATACACAGTCTTTTCAGAATGGAAACAAAAAACTATAAAGAAAATACAACGATAAATAGTTATCATGTTGCAAGTGATATCACATGATTAATAATTTTTTAAGGATTAAGTAAATTTCATAGTGTCCTAAGAAAGCAGAATATCCTACTGAAACATTGTGACAAATGTATTTTAAACAAAACAAAATATAGATTTTTTTTAGGGTGAATTCTCTAAATAGTTGTGCCACTTTTGCACATGGATTTCAGCACAAAATCCAGCATCTTATTTTGCCAGTGTTGCAATAGCTCTGCAATGCATTTAATTCACTGTCCTTCTAGTCAGAGAAAACACGCATCCTTTCTTCATAAATTAGGCTTATATTAAATTGTGCTTCATTTATAAAACTACAAGCTATTTGCCTGGTGCAATATATAGTGTGCTATTATGACAATTTGAAAGACATTTCTTTTAAAAGGGATGTTTCTATGCATTTTCTTTTTCTTTATTGCGTTAAGAACAGATTTACATTGAATAATTTGCAAATTTACTTTAGTGAATCGTGAACAGCACTTGCAAAGAATGCAAATAAACAGCGCTTTCAACAGCTGCAATTCATTCTCGAAGTATACACATACTGTAAAAAATAGATTAATCCATTATTTAGAATTTAGTTTTCAACCTTTGGACAAAAAACAAAAAGCATTTGCACTAACACATAGAAACATACATTCCAGGTCTTCTAAAGCCATACAATCACTTTAAATAATAACATGATGATGTCTGTAGAACATGATTTACAAAAATACTGTATATATGTTTGATGTTAAGAGGAAAAATCTGGTTATTTCATATGTTCCTTTCAAAGAGTGATACCTATTGTCAGTCTAACGAACAGATTCCCTATTATATTAAATTGAATGACCTTACTGTACATTCATTCCCTTAGTATTACTTGCTGGTATCAAATTGGATACTGGTGTAAAAGCACAGCGAATGCAAATAGCATATTACATAGTTCACCTGATGAAATATTGACTCCACTAACATGGAATGGTTTACATTTACAATGCTTTTCTTGACAGATTCCTTGCATCAAAGGTGACTAAAAGGTCATACAATATGGTGTCTTAACAACTGGTCTCCAGCAGGTAACAAAAGACATAAATCAAGTCAAGACCAAAGTCGGAGGCATATCCGGGACATGGTACCACTAAGAGTGCTGCGCATTTGTGATTTATTTAGAAGGTGCAGTTAATAAATGGGGTTTATTATTCTATTAATATGTAAAAAGAGTCATTTCATTCATATCATTTCAGACCACAGACGTGATCTATGTTCTCTGTCTGTCACTTGACGAAGGGGTTCGCTCTCGAGAGCCCCAATCACCTTTGCGTTATTCAGAAAAGGCCAATAAAATGCCGCTCTCCAGTATAAAAGGAGATGGCATGCATCACTCATTCAGACTTGTTCTTCAGAGCCGAGCACATGTGTGTGTTCGTCTTGTCACCTTGCTGTCTGCTGGAATTACGCCGAAGAGAATATAGAGAATATTTAGAGAATATTTCCTCTAAAAGAGCTTTTGTGGAGGGGTCATGTTCTCACTGCGAGAACATGCCCAAGAGAACGTTGTGGTCACGGCTCTCTTCCTTCTTTGTGAAGCAGAGAGCTGCTTCCCAACCCGTTCCGTCTTGGGTTGAAACTCAGACGGTGGGGTCGGCGAGCACCATGAGCAATCAGGATGTGGTTATGGGAGTGTTTCCGATGGCTCAGTCCCCACGGTCCTCCCACCCTCCAGCATGCTTGTTCTGGCAGAGCGGATAAGGGATATTTCAAGCTTCCCCAGGTGGAGCGCGCTGTGGCGGTGCATCTATGCCCGCAGGGCACAGCCACCATGAGGAAACGACCAAGGCTCCCTTCCAAGACGTGTACGTTTTTTTCATCATTAGCTGCGAAGGCTTACAATGCCATGGGTCAGGCCACCTCCGCCCTGCACACCAAGGCTATCCTGCAGGTCCACCAGGCCAAGGCACTTAAAGATCTGCATGAGGGTAGGAGCAACCCAGGGCTTATGCATGAACTGCACACCACGACCAACCTCATCCTACGGGCAACGAAAGTCACGGCGTGCGCCCTGGGCTGGACAATGTCCACATTGGTTGTCGAAGAGCAGCACTTGTGGCTCAACCTTGCAGAGATACATGATGCCGAGAAGGTTTGCTTTTATTTATTTAAAAATAGGGCTGAAATGATTAGTCGATGTTATCAACAACGTCGACAATAATAAATTGTCGGGAAAAAAGATTCTGTTGTCGAACAGTCGTTTGATCTCAGTTAATGTAACATGAGATCATATGAAACTCTAATGATGATGTGCGAGAGCAGCACTGCAGTTTGCGGTGACTGCTCAGACTGAGGAGGGAAAGAATTACAAAGCTCATGCACTCTAAAATTTCCAAACAGCTTCAGTTTTAGATTGCAAATTACAAGGGAATTATAAAAAAATACCAAATAAATACAGAAGCACTCTCGTTGTGGAATAAATGGAGTCGGAGCTCTTTAAAGGAAACACCCAGGTGATAGATCTTAGAGCTTTATTAAAGGTAAAATAATATGGAAGCAAGTCATGTAATTAACTACAAACTCCGACTCTGGCATTTCTCTGTGCGGTCAGTGCCTCTTCTATCTGTTGTGCGAATGTCCCGATCGAAGGTTGAGACATTGAAACTGCACCCGTCTGATGCGAGTACTCTCGTCCCTCGAGTGCACACGCATAAAGCAGTTAGATTATAACGTGATGACTCGTGACTAATTTAATCATAATATATGGCACTGTGTATATCTTATCATGAAGAAAATACGCAGCTTTATTAATAAGAAATGAGAGGGTAGTCTTCGCCCCATTATACACTACAACAATCAAATCAAATCAAATCAATCAAATCACTTTATTGTCACACTACTGTGTACACGAGTGCAACAGTAGGTGAAAGTCTTGTGTGCAGTTCCGAGCAACATTGCAGTCATGACAGTGACGAGACTGTGGCACGGTGGTGGGCGGGACCGGGGCGTGATTACGCACGCCCCGGTCCCGTATTAGGCTAATTAAGCCGTCAAGAGGGATAAAGGCCACTCGCAGACGGCTTAATTAGCCTAATACGGGACCGGGCGTGTGTAATCACGCCCCGGTCCCGCCCTCCACCGTGCCACAGAGACATAAACCAATTTACAATTAACAACATATTTACACAACACAATTTACATAACAAATGTACACATAATTACACAACAATTTACATATCAAATGTACAATATAAACAATATACGTTTGTTTTGGCTTGTTTTCCAATAAAAATATCTAAATCTCATTTAAAACAATGTACATTTACTTTAGGAACTATACTGCAGAAGAAAAAAAAATTATCGGAGAATGTTGAATATAATATTAAAAATACAAATATATTAAAATATCTAAAAATCATTTAAAAAAGATGCATTCACCTGAGAAGCAACATATAAGATATTTAGACTTGCTTTTAGAGAATAAATCTTGAATAAAACTATATTTTGTCTTTACTGCACTCGCAGAAGTATAACCAAGTGAAAAAAATACACATATATACAAAATACACTTATATTTAAGATACATTCTCTTAAAGCAAGTCTAAATATCTTCTATGTTGCTTCAAGTAAATGTATCTTGTTTTAAGGATTTTTAGACAATTTTAAATTGAAAACAAGACAAAAACACTTGATAACAATAGGTGTTTTTGTAGTGAATTTCTTTACTGTATTAAACTTACTCAAGTACTTATCCACCTTTAATTCAGTGAAAGTCATTTAGAGGTATTTTAAAAAGATGATTTTGTCCTCTTTATTGTTAGTAAGCACATTTAATATAACCTTTTAAGTCGGGCGAATAATCGTTCTAATAATCATTATATTATTCAATTATCAAAATAATCGTTAGTTGCAGCCCTATTCAAAAATAAAAAAAATTTGGCTAGCCAACCTTTTATTTCCTCCAGGCAAGCTAGAAGAGATTGAATTGCAATGTGATCATTTTGCTTAACCAATAAGTAGATTTGAGTGTCTTCAGCGTAGAAGTGGCAGGAGATACCATGCTTTCTGATAATGGAACCCAGAGGGAGCATGTAAAGAGAAAAAAGTGCTGGTGCAAGAATAGAGCCCTGAGGTACACCACAGGTGAGGCGGGTCACAGAAGAGGTACATTTGCTGAGCTTAACAGAGAACTTTCTATCAGTTAAATAGGATTAAAACCATTTAAGAACATTCCCTTTTAAGCCCATACACGATTCTAGTCTGGAGAACAATATAACATGATCAACAGTATCAAATGCTGAAGTCAGATCTAAAAGAACTCAAATCACAGTATCACCTGAATCTGTAGCTACTAAAAACTCTAAGGAGATCAGATTCTGTGCAATGTGGATATTTAAAACAGACTGAAAAGTTTCAAAAATGTGGTTGTTCTTAAGAAATACCTGAAGCTGAATAAGCACAATCTTTTCAATTATTTTGGAAATAACAGGTAAGACAGAGATCGGTAATGATTTTAAACAGATGCATCTAGTGAAGGCTTCTTGAGCAAAGGAGTGACAGCTGCAATTTGAGTCGGGATGGACACTGTAAACATATTTATTCAAAAAGGATACCAGAACAGGACCTACTAAGTCTACTATTTGTTTGAAATACTGAGGATGAATAATATCAAGGGGGCAAAAGGAGAATTTAAGACTGGCAGTTATTTTTATAACTGTGTGTAATGTGATAGTGTCAAATGCATCCCATAAGGCTAGTGACAGCATATAATTTAATTGATCCTCAACGCAAGGCATTAACTGTGATTGTAGTTAGTAATTTTGTCACTAAAAAATCTCAAGAAACCTTCTTGGGGGGTCAAAACATAAGTTATAACAGAAAACAAAACCTTGGGACAATGGTGATTATTTGTAATTAAATTTGAAAAGCAGCTTTTGCTGATTTTACAGTTCTTTGTTACACCAATAAGCAGTCTTTCAATTTTTCGAAAGAAACTTTTGTTTTTTGTCCTTTTTCCATTTTAGCTCAGCTATTCTGCGCACATGTCTAGAAGAGCGAGTGATGGAGTTGAGCCATGTTTCAGATCTACATTTCGATTTACATTGTTTTAGAGGTGCAGTAGCATTTAAAACATCCAACCACGTAGAGTTTAGCAAGCCGAGGTGGTGGTCAGCATCCAGATCCGGTAAAGGAGATTCGGAAGACAAAAAAAAGAAAAAGAGAAAAAAAAATGACTGAAAGACAGAGCAAGCGGTGTGTGTTCCCTTGTCTACGCTCTATGGCTGAGAGGGACACACATCAGTTTTGCTTTGTATGTTTGGGGGAAGAGCATGCTGCTCTCGCGTCAAAATGCTCTTGAGCAAAATGAGCATTGCGATCTGCTCTCGGTCAAAATGCTTTGCGCTCGTCTCACTTACTTCCGAGAGTCATGCCCACACTTCAATCGTGGGGCTCTCGTATGTATCTGGCTGAGGAGTGAGAGCCGGGTCCGTCCCTATTGGAACAACAGACCCAGCTAGTCCTTCCCGTGATCCTGAAACATGCTCCAGCGTCTCTTCGGTTCATGAGGGGGACCTTGAATCTCGAGTCTGCGGACTTTGAGTTACCCACTTCTGAGCATTCCGGGCATGATAATAAATCATCGGAGGAACTACTCAAGGTGATTACTCGTGCGGTGGCCAGGCTTCAATTAGACTGGCCACCCAAACAAGAGACCCTCAAACACTCCAGGTTGGAGGACAGATTTCTGTCTAGTGGCCAGGGGAAGGGAACACCTCACCAGTTCCTTCCCTTCTTTGAAGACCTCCATGACGAGCTCTCTCGTTCATGGAGGAAACCTTATACTTCCCGTGTCTACGTGCCCTCGATGTCGATATAGTCGACCATCTTGGGTGCTGAGACACGGGGGTATTCAGAAAAATCACGAGGAAGCATTCAGGCAGTTTCTTCCTCGCCACACTCAGGGGGCGGAGCCATCGGCCACCCAGACCTGCCCTGGTCCTGCTAGAAGGGAGGCTCAGAAACAAAGCGTGGTGAGTCGTGCTCCCCCTCGTAAAGACTGGGGACAGGCTCATCGCCCTCAGCAGCCCCCAAAGCAAGACCTCAAGGGAGTAGTTTCTAAAAAGAGAAAACCCTGATGGTCTTCTGTATCATCGTGTATCATCCAAGTCGACCCTCCCGGTACCCCCCACGAAACCTCTCCATTCCCACTGCCTCTGGTGTTTTGGGAGTTAGAGGCTACCACTCAACTTCTGCCAGGTATTTCTATGTGGGTCCTAAGAACAGTAGAAAATGGCTACAGAATTCAATTCGCTCGCCACCCTCCGCGTTTCAGCGGCGTGGTTTCCACTACCGTGAAAGCAGAGCAGGCATGTCTACTGTGGAAAGAACTGCAAAATCTCTTGGTCAAAGGGGCCATAGAACATGTTCCCCTTCCAGAGAAAGAGTCAGGTTTTTACAGCAAATACATCTCGTTCCACTTTTATCAGGGAACAAGGGTTACAGTCAAGTAACCCGAGACAATTTTCATTATCGTAACAGTAATTTTTTTAAACTTTATTACAGTAAAATAGATGCTGTTGTACACTTATTATTATTATTAAACAGTTTGAAAATTAAAGGTAGAACCAAGGCAGTACTACTACTATTTAGACATTTACATTTACATTTATGCATTTGGCAGACGCTTTTATCCAAAGCGACTTACAGAACACTTATTACAGGGACAATCCCCCCCGGAGCAACGTGGAGTTAAGTGCCTTGCTAAAGGACACAATGGTGGTGGCTGTGTGGATCGAACTAGCGACCTTCTGATTACCAAATTATCAGTTATGTGCTTTAGACCACTACACCACCACCACTCCACATTTAGAAATAAAACAATTTAAATAATATATAATTTTATTTTTCAAAGCAGTAATGAGAATTGGTGGGGAAAATTTGCATAATTTTCATAAAAATAATGTCACAATGTAAAATATCTAAAATAGGCTTCATTTTTTAAATGCAAAATATGATTTATTTTTTGTTTCTTTTGATTTTGGAGTTAATTAGGACCAAGACATTTTATTTTTTTTTGTATTTGTGTCTCATTCCAAACCCCTAATTATCATGAATTCAGACACTAGAATGGCCTTGATCCAGTGCACTTTCTACTGAAATAGAGAGAAAATTTAGACCCACAAATTATGTAATTTCTGTGCTACTACGCCACCACACAGATTTGCAAAAAATAAAAAAAAATTTACAAACTGTTTTCAAAAATATTACAGAAAATTCGACCTTGTATAAACCCAAATGAATCCCATCCCAAACTCACACTATTAGTTAAGCCAGTGCTGCTGAGTCAGGTTTGATAGCATTCATTTTAGGTGAAATCAACCTACAGTACAAAAGACTTGCTTATAGTTAACTTTGCATTTTAAGCTGGGATATGAGGAATAATTCAGCTTTATTTTTGTATCATGGAACACACAAACATTACAAACTCTTGCATTTCAAAAAGAAACTTGCAATAGAAAGCTCTCTATAGTGGGCAACATGTTGATTTGTGAAGCATTTTGCAACATTCTCGGTACTACTACTAATACTACCAACACTGTCACTAATAATAACAGTCATCAATCCACCTGTTTGAAGGTGAAGATTCTCCATGGAAACTTGTTTTGTTTGGGTAACTAAAGCTCAATGAAGCTTGGCCCATTAGTCTTAGTGTGAATCTTCCTGATCTAAGCTCATTTAGTATCCGAGTCTATACCTGAGATCAATCACTGTGGCAGCAATAAAGCTTCTCCGAACAGTAACCAAAGTAGATCATCAATAAACCAGTATTAATAAGCTTTCCAATGACTCAAACAAACTGAACTCTGGTTGGGCTGAAGATCAAGCTGTTATGGTTAAGATGAGGAGCCACACTCTGGTGCTGTTTGAGGAGGCTGGTGCTTATTAGATTGGAGCCTTCAAACCTCTAACCCTAAAGGTCATTTGCTACAAACATGGTTATTAATTCTCAGTTGAATGTCATATCACACCACATTCACCCTAAATTAAGTCAAGATTTCCCCACTGGTACATATCCATCCACAAATGTGTGTGTTTCTGAATGTGCAATCTACTGATGAGAGATCTTGCAATTGTGTTTTGTCTTTATAAATGAACAGAACACAAGGAGAATATTATCAGAGAGGATTTTAATGAAAAGATGGCAAGTATTATACATAATTTCTGTAATTACTAATTAACTAGTAATCACAATATTGCTGATTCCTGGCATGTATTTACTATTATAAAACTTGCATGTATTGAGTACAACAAAAAGAGACTAGTGGACTGCAGCCTGCCGTGTGATTCTATCTCTTAATGGGAACTCCACTTCCACTTCAGTTGATTAATTACTGTAGAGGCAGTATTGCTGTCTACCGCACTGACAGTAAGCAACAGGACTTGAGAAATATCCTCAGTCAATCTTTGTCTCTCCGCACAGTTGCATGAAAGATGACATAGCAGCTTGCATGCTGACCACAGTCCAAGGTTGATGGTTTTTCCAGGCTCATCCAATATTCAGCTGTGGTTATCTGGATGGAAGAATTCTATGACATTTTGTGCCCTGACGGCAAAATGGAGTCACACACTGTGGTGTGAGTTGGCATTACTAAATGATAGAGCTGGAACCAGAGTGCAATAATCATTACATAACAAGAAAAGGGATTATTCAGAGGGCTACAGCTGTGTAATTTGTGCATTTGTATTGTGCAAACTCTTTGGATTGAACATATTTGCAAGCAGATAATTTAAAGACCCCACAAAATTACTTGACAAGCGCATTTTTTTGTCCTATGTTGATGTATTTTCTATTGAAACTGGAAGTTTAGACAGGACATTTTGAAGGCTTATCTCCTTTTTTAAAACAGCCCAATAGGCATTAGTGTCATCAGATCCATGAATCATGATTAGCTACTTGCTATTCGGTTGCAAGTGAAATTAGGTGGAGGGGCATTCTTATTCTTGAGCATTTGCATTGTCCGATTGGACAAAAATGTATCTTGTGCAACCTGACTCATTGATATTTTGTATGTTTTATGTCATATGACTGTATGTTTAAAATGTGTATATCTGCTAAATTGTAATATTGCCATCATGCAAAACACATGCATATAGATCTTGATATATATCCTTAAAATCCCAAGATCGATCTTTATATGTTAAAGCTTACTTCCAACCATGCGCTACATCTTATCCAATTTCCATAGAGCATCAATTCTAAGTGCAATTTTCGTGACAGTGCAAAGCACAATTGGGCATGGGAGTGCTTGTACAACTGTGGGTGTACACGCAGAAACTGTGGGTATACGTTAATGAAGTGGTGCAATTTGAAATTTGTTATGTTCCTGAGAAATAAGTGATTGTGCTTAAGCGTCCAATAACCACATCTTTTCTTGGTGCAATGTCTAAACTTAGTTCCTGCATTTGCAGTTTAGGCATTCCACAGTGGTAAATTATGGTAAAGATGTGAAAAGTCTGTGTAACTGATGCTGATACAGGGCACAGTGTTTTCTCTTTCCCTCATCAGTGCTGCTCAGAATGTCTGGGCTGTCTAGCCATTTGAAATAGTTGAATTGCTCCATAGCTCTTTAACATAAAAAATTCTCATCTAGAATTCAAATGGGTCACATAAGTTTTGTGGTCTGCACCACAATATTGAGGGAAGCCCTGTTTAATCATGCATGTGATCCGCTCAGCACATTCCTTTTTTTCCGGAGTTTGCATATCGAAGGAAACCTGGTTGACTTGAACGCACCTGCATGCTCCAGAGATACAGGGGGATAGTGCAGAAAGCATCACTTGCGTGATTCTAAAGGATCACGCGACATGTACGCAAAACCAGGCTTCAATCACCGCAATGCAGGATAAAAACTGAACACATACAACATGGCCTGGTGCATCGCTACCGACAATACAGTCACAAAGAATTATTACACTATTTACGCCTATTTACACTACCAAATTGTTATGAATGGGCTGTATTCATTTATATAGATGTCGCCTGTCAAGAAATGGAATATATAATAGGACGCAGACAGTGCAATAACTGAAGAAAAACCTCTGAATTAAATTGCACTTGACCCAGCCCATTAGCGCTGTGTGATTTTGCCAACCCCCATGCGCCTAGACTGAAGGTGTGGCTACATTTACCTTTGTACAGGCGAAGGCAAAGGTGGCCTAGGTTGACGTTGAGCATTTGTAAATATAAATAAACATAAATGTGACCATGCCTTTAACGTATGCTTGCATGTAAATTCCAAAATGTTATGGCCAATGGCTTTGCGTATATGATGTATCACATAGCACTTCGCTTAAACTATCCCGCTCTTAAATTAGGGCCTTAGATCCCTTTAATATATAGCAATTGAACTGCATAGTTTGGACCTGGTTTTAAAAAATATTTATTAATATTTTTCGTAATATACCCAGTTAGAAGGTTCCCTTTATAATTTACAACATGAGAGGTAATTTCTTTCATATGCAAGAAAAACGGTCATCACTTAAATATACCAAAATGAATCAGAATCAAATAATTTTGAAATTGTCATCGAAAGCTTGTGAATTTAATCAAATTAGGAAATCTTATTGATACCCAGCTCATTGGAACAACTAGGGCAATAGCCACAATGTACGCAGACTCTGAAGCTTAAGATGAACCCAGGTGCAGGAGTTTATTGATCAGGACACTGAAAAAGGCAGGTAAGCAGGCAAGTTAAGTGTTCAGGTTTAGTACACTATCTTTGGAGACAGTCTAGGTTCAGACAGGGAACCAAGGCAGAAGGCACCAATCTATAAGAGTAGAGCACTAAACTAACAGGTGCCCAAACAGGTAACTTCAACATCAAACAGGATCACAGGTAAGTCACATCAAGTGCTCAAACTGGTAACTTCAACATCAAACAGGATCACAGGTAAGTCACATCAAGTGCTCAAACTGGTAACTTCAACATCAAACAGGATCACAGGTAAGTCACATCAAGTGCTCAAACAGGTAACTTCAACATCAAACAGGATCACAGGTAAGTCACATCAAGTGCTCAAACTAGCAACTTCAACATCAAACAGGATCACAGGTGAGTCATGTGCATAAACAGTGGAGCAGTTAAGTATATCCAAACACAAGGAATTCTCAGCGTTTTCAAAGTCACGTTTCCTGAGCATACAGAGGAGCAACAGGTATGTTTTAAACAGGGGAGTAGATATGCGGTAAACTTGAATATCACAACGTCACTTATATTGTGTACCTGAAAAGGATCATGAACATTCCTCTAGTAATTTCCAGAACAGATCGTAGAAAAGTCCGAGGTACCACACAACAAGGCTAGATGCTGCCTGAGAACAGGTGACTGAAGGTGAGGGAGAGGGAGAGGGAGTCCAGTGAATACGTGACACACAGAACTCCATTTTTTATATCCATAGGGTCTTTAAACAACTAAGACTGGACAGATTGACAAACAGGCTGAAAGAAAATGTGTCTATCCACACCCATCAACCTATCAATGATTGCAGTTCTGTTAACCCAACACCAAAGAAGCTTACTGCTTCACAAGATTTAGTGACAATGAGAATATTGACTGATAATGACAGTGGCAATATTCACTGACCTAAAAGAATTCTCACCTCAATTTTAGTTTAAACACATCTGCCATATTTTAGACCTTAAGCTGTGGAGCTGATGCTGACTCTCTTAAAAACAGCCCTTCCTATGATCAACTACTCATAAATTCCCTCTTCTCTGCACTGATGCTTATCATCTCAGATTTATAAGGAGAAGTGATCTATCTACAGGAGTCTGCAGTTGTGCAAGTGTGTTTATTCCATTGTTTTACTTTGTCGTAGAGTAGGATTCATTGCTAGTGTTGAACTTGCGTTGCTTAAATGTGTGTGGGTGTGTGTGCTACATTGTTTCGACTATCTTTGTTTTTAGTGTCTATAAACAATATTTCACATTTTTTCTAGTTTTATTTATTGTTATAATTTAGCATAGTTTGTTTGAGGTGTACCGAGTCTTGTTTGTTCCTGCGCTTGTCACCTCGCACGACCATCAGTTTTGATTGCCCACGTGACTAGCTTTGTTGTGCTACTTAAGTAGCATTAAGGCATGTCCAGGGTTTTTCAGTTAACGACTCGTTAGCAGTATGTATATAATTAAAGTGAATGCTGATGCGCCAGCGGAAGTAGTAGCCCTCGTGGAAAGCCCTCCTCGTATGAAGACCTACTTGTGTAAAGACAAGCTAGTCTACCTGTGCGAGTACACTGACAAGGGCGCCACTCATCATAGCACTTAAGTATCTTTTCATTTAATTTTTTCTCCTATATTTTCATTCTACACATTAACATGTCTACTTCACGAATAACATATGCCCTCAAGCACATCCCTGTTATCTGTTACAGACAGTTTACACGATATAGATGCAAGACACAATGCAACCCACACAACCTACGGCCACTTTGCACTCCAGCTTCTGCTCCGCTCTCTTTCTCAGTGGGACTCTGGTACTGCCAGTCAGCTGTGAACAAAGCTGACTTTGTTCCAGCCTTTGCCACTGTTCACCCTCCGCATCCTTGCACTGACAGAAACATGGATATCCATATATATATATATATATATATATATATATATATCCATATATATATCCAGAGGATACAGCAACACCCGCTGCTCTCTCCAATAACTTCTCCTTCTCTCACACCCCTCAGCACACCAGTTGGTTTGCTCATTCAAAACAACTGGACATTTTCACCACACTCCTCTCTGTGTAACAATACTTCTTTTGAATTCCATGCGATTACTACAATGCAACCCACAAAAATCCATGTTGTTGTCCTCCAGGTCACCTGGCAAACTTTCTCAAGGAGTTGGATGCCCTGCTGTCCTCCTTCCCGGAAGATGGTAGGCCACTTGTGGTTCTTGGAGATTTCAACATACACAAAAACAAGCCCCAAGCCACTGAAATTAATGCTCTTCTGGCCTCGTTTGACTTGGAAAGACTAAGGACTACAGCAACTCACAGATCAGGCAACCAGCTGGACCTAATTTTTACACGTAACTGTACCAACTCAAATATTCTTGTTAGTCCTTTACATGTCTCTGATCACTACATTGTTCAATTCAACATGACTCTCCTATCTATATTAAAACAGACTCTGCCTTTGGTTTCCTTTCGCCGTAGACTCTATTATTTCAAGCTTGAGCTTTTCCACTGCTGTCTCTACCTCTGATCCCACACAAAACTTATTTTCCACCCTGGATGTAAACACTGCCACAGACACACTAAGCTCTACTTTAAAAACCTGTCTAAACATCATCATCCTCTAGGCCAGCACATGTGACACCCCCCCCAGCCCCTGGCTCTCTGACGTCCTTCGTGAACATCAGACTGAGTTCAGGGCAGCTGATAGGAGATGGCGGAAATCTAAAGATCCAGCAGATCTGGGTAAGTATCAGTCTCTGCTTGCAAATTTTTCAGATAACGTTAAATCTGCAATAACTTCCTACTACCAGAACAAAATCAACACCACCCACCCACAGACACTCGCAGCCTTCCCCTCCACTGCCTGACACATCACTGACAGAAGATGTCTTCACCACATTTTTTACTATTGCTGATGGTTGCAGCCATCAGCAATACATTTTCAGCACCACACCCTGGCAAACACCCACCTCCTGTATGCAGATCTTCTGTCTCTATGTTCTCTACTCAGACTGACTCTTGAGGTCTCTAAACTCCTCTTCTCCAACAATCCCACCACCTGTTCCCTTGCCACCTTCTCCAGGCCATCTCTCCGTCCATCCTACCAGCACTCACACACATAATTAACACATCTCTACTTACAGGCACTACATTTAAGCAGCTTCGAGTAACCCCGCTGATGAAAAAACCTGCACTTAACCCCACACAAGTAGAACACTACAAACCAGTCTCTCTCATCCCATTTATGGCGGTTTTCAGTTTTCAAACAGATCTCTACCTATCTCTCACAGAACAAGCTGCTGGATGACAATCAGTCAGACTCCAAAGTGGACACCGAGACTGCCCTGCTGTCTGAGTCGCTGAGACAAGCAAAAGTAGTGCCACATAACTTCTTGTTCAGTCACTTGTCATAACTAGGCTGGATTAATGTAACGCTCTCATTACAGGTCTCCCTGCATGCACAATTAGACCCCTGCAAATGATCCAGAATGCAGGAGCATGTCTGGTCTTTAATGAGCCAAAGAGAGCACATGTTACACCACTCCTTGTCCCTCTTCACTGGCTGCCGGTTGATGCACGTTTCAAATTCAAGGCTCTAATGTTGGCATACAGAACAGTCACTGGGTCTGCTCCAGCACACCTAATATCACTTCTGCAGAGCTACGTTCTCACCAGAAGCCGGCGGTCAGCTATTGAACAGCGCCTTGTTGTACCAACACAGAGAGGAAACAAAACACTTTCCCGGACTTTCAGTTTCATCGTACCACATTGGTGGAATGATATTCCCAACTCCGTCTGTGAAGCTGACTCACATTCTGTCTTCAAAAAAAGGCTAAAAACACATCTTTTCCATGAGCACTTAACCAGTCACTAAATATTTTTTTATTTTTTAAATTCTTGTTGCACTTTAATCTGTTTTACTACTATTACTATTACTACTATTACTGTCTTACTATTAGGGATGTCGCGATTACCTGATTTCACAATTAACCGCGTTTAAAATGTTCACGGTTATTAAACTATAAGGTGATTTTCTAGGTAAGGCGGGGCGCATGCAGAACGTAAACTATCAGTGCACGTGAAACTTTCAAAATGAAAACATGGCGGAACAAAGCAATCTCACAGAGTTGTATCGGCCGAAGAAGCAAATTAAATCAGCTATAAAAATAACACAGGAGTTCCAAGGCAGGTATCCAGTATGCAAAATGTGCAGATGAAAAGTGTCAGCAAAAGCTGTGAAAACATGTAATATGTTCCAGCACCTGAGGGACCACCATCCAGAGATTCATGCCCTGATGAAGGTAATAATTTTGCGAACACAGTAAATATTATATTTAGTGTACTACTTACCTTTTGGAAAAAGTCAAACACTGAATTGGAACTGTATAAATCTTAAGAGTTGTTATTTTAAGTTTAAAAAAGGAAGGGTTCAGCTTTATATTGTTAATGCGATGCTTCCAAATAGTTTTTCTTACTTGAATAAGATTTCAGTGAGCATAAAACTGCTATGATTATCCGGCTGATCATTAGATTACTGAATAAAGAAAGAAGGGTCTCCTAACCTGTGTTCTATTTTAAACATATGGTATAAGTTATAGTTGTTGTTGTATTATATTTATTTTTTTAGGCTATTTATTTTTAATTTATATTTTATTTAATTTTTATTTATATAAAGGATATACATACTTTTTGTTGAAAAGGTACAGTAACTTTTGGTGTCAAAAGGCAGATAGAGAAAATTGCAAAAAATAAATACAAGTATTTTACCTACTTGTTTTCAACATGTTTTCAGTTAAAAGTAGGAATATATATGTTAACTGCATGTCATAACGAATGCTGCAATAAAATGTAAGTTGTGATATGTTTGTGGAGGATTTTATTTTTGCATAATAGGTAAATTTGCAGATAATCGTAAAAATCGTGAAATCATGATTTTTTTTTTATCGGACAATAATCATTCCATAAAAAAATTCACATTGTGACATCCCTACTTACTACCAGGGCTGGACTGGTAATCTGGCATACCGGGCATTTTCCTGGTGGGCCGACGCACTTTGGGGCCGATCAGGGGCGGACTGGCCATCGGGACAGCTGAGTGGGTTGTCCGTGAAACGGGCCAAATGGGCCACAATACGCTAAAATAAGCTGCCGCGTTATGCAGAACGGACCACAAAATGGCGCCGCGATATGCAGAAAAGGACAGCAAACACCTACAAACCCCTGGATTTCTCAGATTCCTCTTCCCAGTCCAGCCCTGCTTACTACTATTACTACTATTCTGATGCTAGTGAATCTTTGTAATACAGCACTTTTCGTACCACTGTCTACTTAAGATGATTCGTTTTGTAAGTCGCTTTGGATAAAAGTGTCTGCCAAATGAATAAATGTATATGTATATGTCTATGTAAACTTGCAGCATTTCTATTAATCACATCAGAGTCCCTTAATTCAAATTCAGTGTTGGCTTACTTTAAGCATACATACATTCATTCATACATACATTCCACAAATATGTTGAGCTACTGCTGAGGTTAAAGAGATAGCTCACCAAAAATTTTGTACAAAATTATCATTCACTCACCCTCATGTTGTTCCAATCCCATATGTGTTTCTTTCTTCTGTGGAACACAAATAGAGATTTTAGGCATAATATAAGTCTCAGTTACCATTCACTTTCATAGCATCTTTTTTTCTATGGAAATACAAGAGAGTAAATAATGGAGAATTTAAATTTTGGGGTTAACTATACCTTTAAGGCTGTGGAAGAAGATTGAGGAATTGGGGTTTCACTGGAGTTGCAGAGTATGGAATGCATACTGATTTCCTGTTAATTAAAGCTCACAAATTGATGGTCATTGACAGCCCTGATGCCAGATTTGAGAGTGCAGCGCAGCTTGTCATGAGGGATGTACTTATTGCACTATTCCATGGCATCTCAAACAAGATTGCATCCACGGCACAATCACCAATTTCCCACAGCAGCTTATGCATAATCATGAAATTAATGCCATTGCATGATCTGCTCTTCACCAAGTGATTTTGCACCAAACCAGTCTGTCACTGATTAAAGCCCAAGCAAACGAGTGACAGTGATGAAGAGGATGCATCCTCTGCACTTCAGAGTTCCCACCTGAACAGTAAATCCTCTCTCTCTCTCTCTCTCTCTCTCTCTCTCTCTCTCTCTCTCTCTCTCTCTCTCTCTCTCTCCTCCCTCTCTCTCTCTCTCTCTCTCATGATCTCTCCCTTGTGATCACTCTCTTTCTCTCAAATGCCATCAAGTAATGAGCACAGGCCAAAAAGACTTGAGATGTTTTTAATACTTTCTTAGATGGGAATTTCCTGTACCACCAACCAGCTAATCCAGCTGAGCACCAGCTTGGCCATGCTGAAAGACCATCTAAACCAGTTAAAGCCCTGTTTTTTCAGGTTAGGAAACCAGCTAGATCAGCTTAAACCAGCAAAACATCTTAGGCTGGTTTAAACTGCCTTTTGTTGCAACAGTTGTTTTTTTTTGTTGTTGTTGTTGTTGTTGTTGTTTTTTCAGATATTAGGACTGTTTCCATACAGATTTTCCAAACACTCTCCCATTTCACATTGTTTGGACAGGTAGCCTCATCCCAGACTTGAGCAAGTGGCAGAGAGCCGTCACCAAGTTTTCTGATTAGCATGTACAGGTCATATCCTTTTTTGCATTTCAGTGCTATATGTAACATAGAAGGAACATTTTGTGTATGGTATTCCAAAAAAACTTTTTTTTTTTTTTTTTTGGAATACCACACTTTAAGTGTCGAGATTTAAATGTCAAGTACACGTTGCAGGTTCAGTTCCATTGATGTCCAAAATGGAGCAAGTGAGTTATTACAACCACAATCCTGTTTTATAACCATTGTAGCCACGACCTTGGCATCAACTCCCAGGTAACTGTCTCTAGGTCTTCTATTTGTGTAATCACTGGACTTACAGGCAAGAAAAGGTCATTTTAACAGTAAAAAAATCAAATATCAGGAAGTTCCATTGACATCTCATGCTCTTAAACAGCATTAGTCACCATGTAAATGTAATGTTTTCCGAATAATGCCGTGGAAGTTCCCAATTTTCTCTTGTGTCCTTTACTGTGAAGTCTTGATTACATAACAAAGGCATATAGGCCCGGTTCATGTCTAATTAAATGGTGGCTGTGAAGTTGCCAGGCATTAGCAGCTGTAAGTGGCAGACCAAGAGGCTGTAGGCTGTACAGGCTGTAGAGGAGAGAGAATGTAAATCACAATCACGTCACTACATAAACACAATCAAAATCTGGAGAAACTTTCTGAAATTATCAAACATATTTTAATTATCCCTCTTACCCCTGAAAAGAGCTATCGCCAATTTCATTTTTTCAGGGGCTTAACATTTAGGTAGGTTCTTCCCGCAAACCATTAAAGCCATAAAGTTTTCAGGGGGTAGAAACCTCTATTCAGACAGCGATGGGATGCAGCAACAGTCCTTAGCACTGTATGAGGCTAATGCTGCTCATCCATGGAGAATATCCATTAGGGATCCCAATTAAACCTTCTGCGATGGCTTTTCTCAGCAGCTACACTCTTCACTTCATTGGTAATGTTTAGTGAATGATAAAAATGAGCCCCAGAGAAATTAGGAAGTTCAGACTACTCACCTCCCATCACTTAAAAAAAATCTGATTCATTATAAATTTTTATCTCTAAGCATTAGTAAAACAGAAAGATTATCTTCTGCCATTAAGCACGTCACATTTCAGCGGTTCATTACTTATTTCAAGATCCAACATCTCATTTCACTGAAAGCTTGAAGATAAGGTTGGAAGGAGACTAAATAAGGATTGATCTTTAAAAATTCCATAGATTGTCACTTAACAAACTGTTCCTGGATTTCAAAGGAGAATAAGATCAACCTTCCAGTCCTTCTCTCTCATTAAGAAGAGACAATATGACTCTATAAAAGACCTTGTAACCCATCAATCACTCTGTCAGACCAGGAACTTTCCACTTGAGTACTCACTCGTCCCTCCGTCTTATAACCTCAGTTAATGACTTTAACAGACAGACAGGTCAGTTTTGATAAAACTCAACACACAATGTGTTGAGTTTGAGCTGTCCGTTTTACAATTTAGTATTCTGATGAAAATGTAAATATTTCTGGACTATGTGTTGCTTTGAGTTCTAAACATTATTAACACTAGCCCTTTCAGCACAGAGCTTGTGATGCTTTGAAGTAAAACAGAGGCAAAAATTTTTAAAAATACATGGTAATAGACTGCCATGGGGTCTTCAAATCAAGCATAATAAGGCCCTGTAAAAAGCACAATGCCACAACTGTTAGCATCTTATGACAGCCCCATGGATTAATTAGCTGATGTGGTAAAAAAATAAATAAATATATATATATATATATATATATATATATATATATATATATATATATATATATATATATATATATATATATATATATATACTGTATATATATATATATATATATATATATATATATATATATATATATATATATATATATATAGACCAGGGAATTTTTTATCTCTAACCACAGGCATTTTGGTTCGAATTTTTACATTTTCAAGCTAATTCTGTCTAATACAAATAACAAAGATCCGTCAAGAATTGTTGTGATACAATGAGCTCCATTCTTAGAACCTATCAATACTGGGGTAAATAAATGTAACTTGTAACAATATGAAACAATTCACATTTGAAATACAGTATGTTGCCAATGGTTCTCCTGATATGCAACATTTCTGACCTAAAATGTAAAATATTAATAAAAAAATCATCAAGTTCTATTAAGATTGGATTGTCCAAACAATGACTAACCCTTTACATGTTTTACCTCATGTTGTCTCAATACAAAAAAAACATACCTGTTGCCAAAATCAAACAAAGAATTCTTGTGCCTCATTAAAGACATTCTGGCTATTGTTGTAGCCTGAACAGAGATGCCTGCTTAAACCTTCTCTTCAATTTGCAAAGCTGTAGTGTATCTGCCCAAAGAAGCAGATGTGGCTAGACTTTAACAACAAACCTTACCAATTTAACAGAAGTCTACAAAATGCATGCTGAAACCCAGGGACGTCGTTAGGCCTATTTTAGGGGGGCTGAAGCTACCCCAAAATGTTCCTAAGCCCCCCTAAATGATAATAAGAACAACAATAACAATTCGATTTATCAATAACCGTATCCTCATTCATATTTAGAATTAGACGCAACAAATGATATATATAATCCAGCTACAAAAAATAGCCGAAAAGTCGGAAGTTGGACAGAAGTACAGAGTCGTTGTGCAATCAAGATGATGCACCGCACCGTCTCGTTGCATTGGTCTGAACTGTGGCAGCTTTCAGAGCGTTGCAGACCGGAGCGCTGCAAGTAACTGGAGGATTCATCTCGTCTCGTCGTTACTCTAGTTTGGTCTGAAAGTTGAACTCGCTATGCACTCTCCCGCCCACACACACCGATACACACGCTAATGGTGAAAGGAAGATTGGTAAGTGTCGTGATACAGAGTGAAATTGTAAGTTGTTTTTAATTACCTGCTTACCTTTAGCTACGTTTTCTTGAGGTAAAGGAAAGGGGATATTTTGGTTTGCTATGGACAACTGTAGTCTAGCTAGAGTGAACAAGCAAAATACAAGAAATGGTTAACTTAGCAAGCTAATCACAACTCTTTATTCTTTGCCAATAATATAACCTATCTCTATAATAGGCATATAAAACAATATCAATCCCCATAGAATGTTGTTGTCACTGAAAACTAAATGTCATAGGGTCCCTGTTAATGCTATTACTGTTGTATCCTTCAATTCATTGAGCATTTTTTGATGCTTCCACCAATGAAGTAGACAATAAACAAAAAGTAACTGTTGACTGTGGTTTTGAAAATGATTTCATTCTTAATTTTCCTTTATTTGAATACTGCCTTTTTGTTGTTGATTTATATCATACATTGTATACATCATTTGGCAGAATAAATCATCTTTAATTGAGAAACGCTCAAACCTGTGTTGTCAAATTTCACTATGACCTTAAAATTCTGGTTCTTTGGTTAAACTGTATGCAAGCCAAACTACACAGCGAAATTACACTCTGATTGAACCAATCCACAGCGCAGTTACAGTAATTAGAGTAATTAAATAGCATTCTGTGGACTTATCTTATATAGAGAGGAATAAGATATAGTATGCTATTACTTTAACATACATTTACATGAGCAGACAGATAGCATTTAAGTCATTGCTTATAGAATAACTCATCAGGAGCAAAGTCTGGCCTAAGTAAATTCCCCCATGCAGCTTTGATGTGTCTAAAAGCAACATTAAAGTAACTTTTCTTTAACAGAGTAGAAATGGAAGAAGAGGATATGTCTGTCACATTTTACTTGTTAACATCTTGGTTTCTTGACTGGTTGTTGACATAAGTGTAGCTCTAGATGTGAGTGCATAGATTTTGCAAACGCAAGTTACAAATACCCTGGGGGCTAAGCCCCCCCTGTCTTCCAATCCTAGTGACGTCCCTGCTGAAACCTTATGTCTGAGATCTAATGGCTTGCTTAAAAATCAAGAAATTCAACAACAAATAACGAGTGTTCGCTGGCCGTTGGTTTGTTACAACTCTTGCCACACCTGTCATGTCATATGATGTTTGTATGAGATTTTCATTAATGATGGAATACATCAAAAAATATTAAAATGGTTTCTTTTTCATCATCTGTATGTTCAGCCAATCTCATTACGTAACGTGCATTACTTTTAACCTTACCCCAACACTGATAATAGGTGTGGGAGAGAAACCAAAATCAATATTCAAGTACTTTTTTACTATAAATGATCCTCCTTGCCCTGTAGATGGCGATATGCACGAAGAATGCAAATTGCCAAAATTAAAGAAAAAGAACGTGAAAGCGAAAGTGAAGATTGATCTAAAAAGTGACTTAAATATTGATCTTCTCACCCACACCTATCATATCGCTTCTGAAGATATGGATTTAACAACTGGAGTCATATGGATTACTTTTATACTGCCTTTTTGTCCTTTTTTGGAGCTACAAATGACCAACAGTGCTGAAATATTCTTCAAAAATCAATGTTTGTGTACAGCAGAAGAAATAAAGTCACACATCTGGGATGGCATGAGGATGAGTAAATTATGAGATTATTTTCATTCTTGGGTAAACAATCCCTTTAACTCAGTAACTATCCTATTTGCCATGCTCTTCCATTCTGTTAGGTCATGTGCTCTTTCTTCCTTTCTTCTAGCAGATATAGTTCATGTATGTGAAACACCGACAATCTAACATTCAACACATTCAACAGGTTATAAGAAGTAACATGTAGCATTCTGTTAAATTATAGGCCTACCTACTCCAGATCTCAAATCAAATCCCTTTATTGTCACTCAAACCATGTACACAAATGCAGTGGGCGAAAGTCTTGGGTGCAGTTCCGAGCAACATAGCAGTCTTAGCAGCAGCAACATAGTAGATCTCAGTTATTTCAAGGTGTTATTGCACAAGAAATTCTGTTGTTACTGTGTAGGCCTATTTTAATGAATCATGCAGACACAAATCTTTCACATTTTTGCTGAAGGGATGACCGGATCAGCTGTGGGTTTTGTGTTGAATTCTCTGTTGAGAAGTATCAAGATGGTGCCACAGATGGCCACCTCGGTGTGGAGCTCTCCAATTGTTTTGTTGTTTTTGTTTGATTTGTTTGTTTGTCCTGTGTTTAGTAATCTTTTTCCAATCAGTATAACAAGGGACGAACTGCTGAACATTTGGCACCATATACCAGACAATCTTTTCCTGTTTTTTAACTATTCAGTCACTTTGCTGGACATTCAAATCGGAGGCGCAGCTGTGCTGTTCAGGAGACGAAGGCGAGGGAGACAAGCTGGCATGCTGGTCAAACTCTGTCGGCGCGGCTTTTGACCAACCCTGCCAAGTATTCATCTAGCGAATCTCCGGTCTCTTCCCAACCAAATGGACAAACTACATCTCCTCACCTGTACAAACAAGGACTTTTCCACCTCTGCTGCCTTGTGCTTCACAGAAACCTGGCTGAGTGAAGCCATTCCAGACAGCGCATTACATCTGCCGGGCTTCCAGCTATACAGAGTAGATCACATCGTGGATTAAATGGGGAAACCGAGAGGCGGTGCAACATGCTTTTACATCAATGAAGGTTGGTGTACAGGTGTAACAATGTTAAAGACGATGTGCTGTCCTAATTTGGAAGCACTCGTGGGTGTTTTCCTTGTTTATTCTGGTGAGTGTTTATATCCCGCCACACACATGTGTGAGCACCGCGCTGCAACATCTGGATGATCAAATCACAAACACGGAACAACAAAACCCAGATTCAGTTATTATTATTCTTGGGGATGGGGATTTTAACAAAGCAAACCTCCCACGTGAACTGCCAAAACACATACAGCACATTACATGCCCAACCAGAGACAGAAATATACTGGATCATTGCTACACAACAATAAAATATGCATATGGCTCTGTCCCCAGAGCAGCTTTGGGACTATCTGATTACTGTCTGGTTCATCTTCTTCCAACCTACAGACAGAAACTAAAATCTGCTAAGGCTATAGTAAAGACTGTAAAGAGGTGGACCAGTGAAGCAGAGCTGGAACTACAAGCCTGCTTTGACTGCACTGATTGGAGTGTTTTTGAGGCTGCAGTCACCAATCTGGATGAGCTCACAGATACTGTTACATCATATATCAGTTTCTGTGAGGATATATGCATTCCTACTAGGACTTATTTAAAGTTCAACAATGACAAACCATTGTTTATAGCAGAACTCAGGCAGCTTTGTCAGGCCAAAGAGGATGCTAAAAACAAGTTTTCAGCTAACAAACATGCATCAGTGTGGAGCGGACTGAAAGTCATTACTAACTTCAAGAGAACTTCCCCCAACACTGCAGGGAAACAACTGGCTGATGACTTAAATGTGTTCTAATGTAGATTTGAAAGGTCAATCTCACACTCCACACCTGCTCTGACCTTCACTTCACACAAACACCAACACCTCCTGCAACCCACCTCCTCCCCCCTCCTGCTACTCAACATGCCCTTAAGATCTGTGAAGAAGAGGTGTGATGTGTCTTCCGAAAACAAAAGACAAGGAAATCACAGGGCCCAGATGGTGTTTCACACACTTGTCTAAAATACTGTGCCAACCAGCTGGCCCCATCTTCACACTGATCTTCAGTAGATCACTGGAGCAGTGTGAAGTCCCATGCTGCTTCAAATGCTTAATCATCATTCCTGTCCCAAAGAAACCCAAAATCACAGGATTAATTGACTACAGACCAAACGCCCTGATGTCTGTGGTCATGAAATAATTTGAGTGACTTGTGTTGGCCCACCTTAAGGACATCACTGGTCACTTTCTAGATCCCCTTCAATTTGCATATCGAGCAAACTGGACTGTGGAGGATTCAGTCAACATGGGATTGCATCACATCCTGCCACATCTGGACAGACCGGGACATATGCAAGGATCCTTTTTATGAACTTCATTTCGGCTTTCAACTCCATCATCCCAGCTACTCTTCAGACTAAATTATATCAACTCTCTGTTCCCACGTCTATTTTTCAGTGGATTACCAGCTTTCTGATGGACAGGCAGCAGCTTGTGAGACAGGGGAAATTCACTTCAAGCACCAGCACCTGTACAATCAGCACTGGTGCCCCCCAGGTATGTGTGCTCTCTCCACTACTCTTCTCACTGTACACAATAACTGCATCGTCAAGGACCCCTCTGTCAAGCTCCTGAAGTTTGCAGATGACACCACTGTCATCTGCCTTATCTAAGATGATGATGACTCAGCATACAGAAGGGAGTTTGAACAGCTGGCTATCTGGTGCAGTCAAAACAACCTGGAGCTGAACACGCTCAAAACAGTGGAGATAATTGTGGAATTTAGGAGGAACACTCCAACACTGACCCCCCTCACCATTCTGACAGCAGTGGAGTCATTCAGGTTCCTGGGCACTACCATCTCACAGGACCTGAAGTGGGAGACCCACATTGACTGAAAAAGGCCCAGCAGAAGTTGTACTTCCTTCGCCAGTTGAGGAAGTTCAACCTGCCACAGGTGCTGCTGATACAGTTATACTCAGCAGTCATTGAGTCTGTCCTCTGCACTTCAATAACTGTCTGGTTTGGATCAGCAACGAAATCGGATATCAGAAGATCACAAAGGACAGTTTGGGCTGTTGAGAGGATTATTGGTTGCCTCCTGCCCTCCCTTCAAGAACTGTATACTTCCAGAATGAGGCTGGAAAAAGCTGGAAATATCACTCTGGACCCCACTCACCCAGCCCACTACCTTTTTGAACTGTTGCATTCTGGCTGATGTTTCAGAGCTCTGAGCACCAGAACCCTCAGGTACAGGAACAGTTTTTCCCTCAGGCTGTCCATCTCATGAAAAGTTAAAACTACCCCATTGATCAATAATTAAGTGCAATTCACAGTTTAGTCTTTTTATATGTATCCAACACATCCTACCTCTTCTGCCATTACATTCCCTTGCACTGTATATAACAGATTTGTATTTAAATGTGCACTAAGCACGCGCGTGCAGGTGTGTGTATTGTCTTATTGTGGATTCTTTACCTTATTTTCCATTTAAAAATATACATATATTTGTATTTATTTTTTAATACATTTTTATTATTATCTCTTGTCTTGTTGCTGTATTGTATTGTTGTGCACTGGAAGCTCCTGTCACCAAGACAAATTCCTCGTATGCGTGAGCATACCTGGCAATAAAGCTAATTCTGATTCTTATTCTGTTACGCAGCATTGCCATCTTGTGGTTCGTGATAAATACAGAGGAAAAAATGACAGATTGAATTTGTAAGCTTTTCTGTGTTATATTAAAACACACGTATTATCCTATCCTTAAATGAAACCACATTCAAGTGGTGGGGTTGAATTAAAATTACTATAGTTATTGCAGAATTTAACTGTGGTATTTAGTATTGTTAACCCAAAGGGAAAACCACGGATGGCTCCTCACTGCCATGGTTGGATAAAAAAAAAGGTTGTTTTGTTGTAAACAAAAATTACCTAGTTTATAAAGTATTACAACAACTGTTGATTCCCTCACATCATGTAAATATTATTTTCGTATACTTTTACAAAATATCTGCCAAAATACAGTCTACAGTAAAGAGTTACTAGGTAGCCTACACTTTAAGTGAGGGCAGTTTCGGTCTTGCACTTGCTTTTGAATACTTATTTTCCTTACTAGAGTGTACTATAAAGTGTTTCCGTCCCCGGAAATCCTAAAAAAAAATCGACAGTAATTTAGAATTTAATACAACCCGCAGAAATATGAATCCCTTACCTTGTTGGAACCCTTCAGTAGGAACCTTCCGCCAGACCTTGTTTTGTTGGGGAAGTTAAACGATGTGCGGACTGGCCGGCAACAAACAACAGAAGAGAGGAATTCACGTACACGCTGATGAGAACATTATGCTTAATTTTATCAGTTTATGGTACATGTATTTCTTATGTATTGAATTGAACATGCATTTTATATTAATTAATTCATTTGCATTAAATTATAATTACAACTAAGTTCGCGTGACGCAATTGCCAATAGGGAGGGTACAATTCCACTCTTATGTTTTTTCGTTAACATAGGAAGAGCAAAATTGCACACGAGCACTACATGGAAAAAAATATATTCAGTTTAATATGGCTTTCTTCAATATACAGATGATTGTTGGTCTTAAGTATATAGATACTGTTGAATATATAATGGGGTATTTTTGTGTGAGTATTCACACCCATTGTTTTGGTTGCACTAGCCATACAACCTCGATTCCACAGTCGCGTTTCATAATTTCCCGTTTTTATTTCAGATTAATATGAGCAAAGAATCACAAATGAGGGCTGCTATTAACCAGAAGTTAATTGAGATGGGTGAGAGGGAGAGGTAAGTGGCCATCATCAGGATCATCCATGGCTGTGTCTCAAAAGCTGCCTACCTAGGTAACATTTTGGGGATCATTGTCTCAAAAATCATAATAGCCTATCTGCTCTTCATAATCTGGAAACATTATATGCTATGCTTCCTATTTGGCCACATTTTTTGGATATCAGTTTTAAACCTAGTGAGCAGGAGCCTGTACAATATTTTGTCGTCATATTCTCAAAACCTACTGAACTGCCTACCTAGACATCATTTTTTGGGGCATTATAGTTTCAAAACCTATTAAGCTTCCAACTCTGACAACTTTTTTTGGGCTTTATAGTCTAACATTATTAAGCAGCATACTTAGACAACATTGTGGACATCACAGTCTCAAAACCTATTAAGTTTCCCCCAGCTAGACACAGTTTTGGAGTATCAGTGTTTCAAAACGTACATAGTAAGCTGCCTACCTAGTAAGCATCATTTTTGGGAATCAGCAGCTGGGTTTCTATCCAACAATTTGTATGCAAATTTTTAAATTGTGCATAAGAAAATCTGCATAGAAACACTTGATATTCGAATAAACTCAAAATTTGCTTAAAAGTTTAGGCTCTAGGGTGGGCACCGTAGTCTCAAAACCTATTAAGCTGCACACCCATGCAATATTTTTGTACACCATAGTTTTAAAACTTATTGAGCTTCCTACCTAAATGCTGTCTAGGTAGGCAGCTCACTGTGTTTGTGCCTGTGTGTACAGCCTACATTTCTCACATGTGCATGAATAATGTTTTCTTTACTTTCAGGTTAAAGGAGTTGCTACGAGCCAAGCTCATTGAGTGTGGCTGGAGAGATCAGCTTAAAGCACTCTGCAAAGGTTAGAGCACTGATGTGATCTCTCTCAGTATGTTGTTTACTCTTCCATGGTAAATTTGTGTAACGGTATTGTTTGGTTTTGCAGAGGTGATCAAGGAGAAAGGTATTGAGAATGTTACAGTTGAGGACTTGGTTGCTGGAGTCACCCCTAAAGGAAGAGGTAGGGTGTTCTTAACCATGCTTTCAGCTCAATTTTCATATTAATGCTAGTATTATTTACTAGTAATATGATCAAATAAAAACACCTAAATCAGTCCTTAAACAAATAAGAAAAGCTCTTTCTCATGCTAAATCATGAGTTGAGTATTGTAATGGAGTCCTCTGTGTATTTCAGCCCTGGTGCCTGACAGCGTAAAGAAGGAGCTGCTGCAAAGAATAAGAGCCTTCCTCGCTCAGCACTCTACATGATGCTCAGTGTATCTGATTATGCTCTGAAAGTATCTGTCATTTTTTTAACCAGTCTTATGCCAATAGCAATGCCAGAATGGTATAAATTAGTTTAACTGTTTAATGGTGTGATTTCACTCGTATTTGTGTATTTTTGTTACTGCCAATAAAGGTTAATCATGTTTGTACATACTTTTATTTTGGACGGCTCCAGTCATTTTAATAAGTAACTTTTAATTTCTCACCACTGTATTATAATGTACTTATAGAGACAACTTGAATAAAGAAATAGTTCACCCAAAAATGTAAATTCTCGAATCATTTAGTCACCCTCATGCCATCCCAGATGTGTATGACTTTCTTCTGATGAACACAAATTAAGAATATCTCAACTAAAAACTTTGAAGCTCCAAAAAGCAAATAAAGGCAGCATATAAGTAATCCATAGTACTCCAGTGTTTTAATACATGTCTCCTTGAGCAATCTAATTGGTTTTGGTTGAGAACAGACCAAAATACATCTCCTTTTTCACTATAAATCTTGACATCAGCAGTCTCCTTGACAATCATGATTTTAGGCTCGATTACACATCCTAGCACTTTGCACATGCGTCAAGCACTAGAAGTGTAATCAAGCTTGAAATCATGATCATGCCAAGAGACTGCAATGGCAAGTTATATTTTGGTCTGTTCTCACCCAATACCTATTACATCACTTCAGAAAACATGGGTTAAACCACTGAAGTCATATAGATTACTTTTATGCTGCCTTTGTGTTTTTTGGAGCTTCAAAGTTTTAGTTACAATTTGCCTGCATTTAATGGACCTACAGAGCTGAGATATTTTTCTACAAATCTTTCTAAATCTGGGATGGCATGGGGGTGAGCAAATGAGAGAATGTTTATTTTGGGGTGAACTATTCCTTTAAATCTAGTGTTTATCACAATGGCACCTTTGTTCAAAGTAAGGTGCTGGCCCCACAAAGTAGTACAGAAACCCTAATTTTGCAGCGCATTCAGCAACACCACTGCCCTCTTCTGGGAAAGGCAAAATGTCTAAAAATAAACCTTTAATTATGTCATGTTTTAGTGTGTGTGAAAACAAGGCCTAGTTGTGGTTTTATTTTTTTTAAGTCCCCATTAAAGACATCCTATTTTTGAGCCAGAGATTGGGTGGGGACAGAACTAGCTCCCTTCTGTTACTTGGCTTAATAGAAAGAGCCATTAACACTATTCAAAACCAAACTGAAAATTAAAAACAAAACAGCCTCACTCCTAATGGAATAAAACACCTCATATGATAGAACTCAGTTTTTTATGTGGTAAGATTAACTAAGCTATCCAAAGTATATATACATGCATGTAAACGACTATTTTACTATAGCCAACATTTTTTTAATCATCACATTTATTGCTAATGATGAATGAGCTATCCTTTTGTTACTTTCATGCTATTAAAAGCCATTCAATCAAATTAAAATTTCAACTAGAAGTGTCATTTTCATAAAGCCACAAATCAAATGTCCTAATGTTGTCCTAAATCCAAAACCTTCTCATACCAGTACACCAGTATAAATCAATTTCCATCTAAATTAATTTCCAGTACTAACTTAATTCCATGTTTCATAACTCCAAAAAATAACAAAACCCAAGTCATTCCAATTTCAAAAATGTAATGCGATCAATTCAGGCTAGACTCACTATCCTAGTAAATTTATATTCTAAATTATTTCAACCCAGATCCCAATCGTCATGATTCTATTTTGGTTCAAAGTTTGTTAAAGGGTCATTTGGTCTGTAAACATACTATTTCCAGCAATCTCTACTTTTAGATTCTTACTAATTTAATGCAGTGTCAGCATACACCTTTCAGTTTCTTAATATTGTTTAGGAGAACTCAATCTGGAAATATCATGGTGTTTCAGCTGTAAAAATAACCCAAATTTAAAACAAAGTGACAAAATGCATAACCTTTCAAATTTCACAACGCATGCTACCACCAAAGAAAACTCCAAACTTAGAGCTCATTTGTAATTGAATTTTAGCTGTCAAACTAAGAACAGAAATGTATATCAAATTTCTAGGCTACACAATTTTCCCAAGGTGTACGTTACCCTTGATAAAATTTACATTGAATTCTAAGTCCTTAATTTATGAGGCATACAACATAGGGCCACATCTCTAATGGACTTATAGTTTACATCTGAATGGGTGTTTACCTCAGAAAATGAGTCAGGAGTACTTTGGCAGAGGCATACCTCAGGTCTGAGAACTTTTAAATGTATTTACACCCTGTTGTGCCTCTGGGGAACTGTTTTCTACCAGCTAATGAGACTCTTGAGCAAGGTCCACTCTGTTATTTCTGGCATGCGCCTGCCGGTCAAACAGAAATCATTCTTTTTTTCTCTTTCTATCTGTTTCCCGCTCTCTCTCTACTTTATTTCTTCTCTCAGTAGCCCATTGCAAATAGCAAACAAGAGGAAATACATCATCCCTTTTAATTTAAGAGCCAAGCTGAGGTCTGCCAAAGTTAACACAAGGCAATCTTAGGTAATGATCAGCGAATGTGTATTAAATTTCATTGAGCTTGACTTCACATTTCTCTTGTTTATCTCACGATGATGGCAAAATTTTAAATCTGCCACAGCTATGGGAGGAATGTTGTGGAAGTGCAGATTTATTTGCAAGTATTACGAGCAGAATCTTTTGTAATTGAAACATATAAAGCTGGATCTGAGGTACAAGTCTGTTCGGGTTTTCTAAACCTAAGGACTGGAGCATGGAATCTATCCCAGCAACCTGCTCTGAGGGACTTCTCATCACTAATAGTTCCTCCAAATAGAACTCAGACTTTCCACTGCCTCGCAGGTGCCATGTGGGCTATGGTCACTTTTATACAAACATGTGGCAGGAAAGCAATACCTACATAACTGAAAGGGATATTTTACCCAAAAATGAAAATTAAGACCATAGGACTTTTTTCTTCTTCCATGGAACATAAAAATAGATGTTAGGCTGAATGTTACCATTCACTTTAATTGTAAGGAAATAAGATGCAATGAAAGTGAATGGTGATTGAAGCTAACATTCTGGTTAACAGATTGGTTAACCAGAATGATTTGCAGGTGAAAAGCATGGCAATGCTGATCCACCTGCTAGAGCAGCAGCAAATTGGCACAAACTGCCTTAAACCATCATAATAATTCATGCTGGTCTAAGCTGGTCTTCTGCCTGGGGTGGCCAGCACAGAGTAAGATAGAGGGAGAGAGGTAAACACAAACCAGACATTGTTTATACTCTTTGGGACGCAAGGCCATTTATTGTCTTGTTCCAAACCTCGGCTTAATTTGCTGTTCCTCCCTTTGAAGTTGGGTACACATTTATATTTCCTGACTCTAAAGCCTCAGCTGCAGGTTTTACCCACTGCTTCCGCAATTGGATAGCACGTTTCCATGTGGGGCTCTAACGGGCCCTCCATCTATGATAGGAAACACAACCAGAGAAAGAGAGCGACAGGGTGGACAGGGTTGCAGAGAGGCCCCCGAGCAGGCTAGACACCCCTGCAGGGGCTTCTGTCACACCCTGGCAGCAGAATGGTTTCAGTTAAGAATTTCAGTAATCACTTTTAGGAGCGTAATATATAGACGACCTTTGGCTGCAACACACAACCCCCACTCCCCCGGCGTTTTGATCAAAGGAGGCGGCGATGGCTGTGCAAACAGCACTATCAGTGAACGCCAATGGATTTACTGCCTGCTTCTCTCTTGTCTTGGCCCGAGCTGTGTGCTGCTGATACATGGAGGGAGAATGGTTTAATCTTACAGAATTTCGCCCTCCCTGCTTGAATTTACAGGCCCGTTTGGGACCCCACCAGCATCTACACCCACCATCCTGAGCCGTCCATGTCTCTCTCATCAACCCAGAAACCCCCAGCAGTTTACTTGTGGGAACTAGGAACACACGTGTGCTGTTGCATGGGACATAAACTGAGAATACATAATGCTACTAAAGAGGTGTATATATAAATATATATATATATATATATATATATATATATATATATATATATATATATATATATATATATATATATATATATATATTGTATTATTATTAAAATGTAATATAATATAAAATATAATGGTTTAATTATCAAAAGTGTATAGGGTAAGTATTTTATAAAAAAAAATCACTTCAATAAATTATATTTTCATGATTATTTTATATCTATATAAGTTTACTATCACATGAAATCTATTTCTTTGTTTTTTACAAGAGGAATGAGTACTATATTCATAAAAATAAATACTATTTCACATTGTTTTTCTGTGTAGCAATGAATTAGCAATGGTTAATTATCTGTATCCCATATGTGTGTACACACTCATTATATATGCTATTTCTTACTCAAGGTGGTGCTGTTGTTTCAGTGATTGACTTGATTTACATTTGACATTGCTATTTGATGAAGAAACAACATGGAAGTAAACTGTAGCAAGTACAACACATTGATAATAATAATAATAATAATAATAATACAGAACAGTATGATATGACTACTGCAGCTCAATATGTTTTTGATAGCCAGTTGTGTCTCAGGGAATTTCAGTGTGAATGGATCCTGTTATATGTCCTGATATGTTGTATTTCTCTTTGATATATTAAAAACAAAACATCAAAATATATATATCAAAAATATTGTTCAATCTTTTATTTTCTAATTGTCTTGTAAATGTTTTGCATTATAATCTGGCCATTTTTGTAGATCCATTTATGATAGACATACACTAATTTTCAAAAGTTTAGGGTCACTTAATCATTCTTTATTTTTATTTTATTATTTCTTCACGTTTTAGAATAATAGTAAAGTAATCACAACTATGGAATAATAGAAATGGAAATATGGGAATTATGTTCTGACTAAGAAAATAAAAAATAAATCAAAACTACATTATATTTTAGCATCTTCAATGTAGTCACCCTTTCCCTAGAATTTGCAGAAATGTACTCTTGACATGTTCTCAACAAACTTCTTGAGGTATCACCCTGGGATGCTTTTTAAAGTTCCAATTTATATGCTGGGCACTTTATTAATTATTTGGTCCAATTCATCCATTTTTTTAATACAATTTTAGTTTTGTAATTAAATAAATTAATATGTTAGTACAATTATATTTATGTCTACAAAACTAATTTCAAACATTTAAGCATACGCCTTCAGATAAAAAGATTTTTAAAATCATGAGAAACATTTCAGGCAAGGGGAAACGTTTGAATGGAGGTGTAAGTGCCTGTAAAGACCTGAATACATAAGAGTGTTTGGTGAAATTTCCATTAATTTAAGGGTTAAATAGTTTCAATGTAGTAAGCTACATTTTGTTAGTGATTTGTTGTGTACTGTAGCTAGCACTTTTTAGTTGTGTAGCTTGACTGTATTTGAACTATTTTAAGTTATTCGTAGCTTTTAGCTTGTAGTTTGGGAAGCTACAGGTTCAAAGCAGCTTCTCTGTCACTTATAGATAGGTACTGCATAGCAATACATCCAGAACATTTGTGAAGTCCAGTTACAGAGGAAGAGAGCGGGAGTGGGAGAAAAAAGGGAAAAAGAACAGCAGTTAATCATGTCTTGAAGAGCCTCGCTGCAGGAGGGAGAGAGAGTGCATGACCTGTGTATCGCAGCAACTGGACAGCCCAAAAGCTGGCATGGACCCAGGTGTTATGCAAGCCACTCATACCATAATGAACTTCATTAACTACATGACTGACAGACAAACGAGGACACATGACCATCAGATATTTATGTTCACATCCACATGTGTATACAACAGTAAACAGAAGATGAACTTAAAGTTTCAAGTGAATTCTCTGAATATTGTTCTAATTAAATTTGTGATCTCTCTCACCAATTCACTGCTGATAATTTGTTGTTGGATTTTGAGCATTTGTTCGATGCACGAAAGATATGATATGTAAGATAACTGGAGTCTGGAGAAGAAAGCTATTTATCATCTTTGTTATCACTGTGACGCTCTTCATAAAGCCATTATGAGCACAAATCATTGTCAAAGTCTTCTATCAAGTGAGGTTATTTCAGTGTACTGTATAATATTAGTGCACATTTAAAGCTGGATTTAATGCTTTAAAATGCTTTATATTTGTTATTATTCCCATCCTTTCAATTATTTAAAAGCTTGTATCTGGAGAAGCTTTGAGATTTAAAATATAAGATAAAAACAAATTTAACTGTCCTTTCAGTTTCTTATGTTGGCAAAGTAACCTTAAACCTTAAAGGAACAGTTCATCCCAAAATGAAAATTCTGTCATTTTTTTTTTACTCACCCTCATGTAATTCCAAACCCATATGACTCTTTTGGATATATATACATATATATACACTCACCTAAAGGATTATTAGGAACACCTGTTCAATTTGGCTGGTGGTGGTGGTTTAATGGTGTGGGGGATGTTTTCTTGGCACACTTTAGGCCCCTTAGTGCCAATTGGGCATCGTTTAAATGCCACGGCCTACCTGAGCATTGTTTCTGACCATGTCCATCCCTTTATGGCCACCATGTACCCATCCGCTGATGGCTACTTCCAGCAGGATAATGCACCATGTCACAAAGCTTGAATCATTTCAAATTGGTTTCTTGAACATGACAATGAGTTCACTGTACTAAAATGGCCCCCACAGTCACCAGATCTCAACCCAATAGAGCATCTTTGGGATGTGGTGGAACGGGAGCTTTGTGCCCTGGATGTGCATCCCACAAATCTCCATCAACTGCAAGATGCTATCCTATCAATATGGGCCAACATTTCTAAAGAATGCTTTCAGCACCTTGTTGAATCAATGCCACGTAGAATTAAGGCAGTTCTGAAGGCGAAAGGGGGTCAAACACAATATTAGTATGGTGTTCCTAATAATCCTTTAGGTGAGTGTATATATAAGTAGATGTAGGAAAAATGACAGCCTCAGTCACCATTCACTTTCATTGTATGGACAAAAGACATAAAGAACGTATATGGTGACTGATTTTAACATACCGTCTAACATCTCCTTTTGTGATCCACAGAAGTAAAAATAATCATATGGGTTTGGATCAACATGAAGGTGAGTAACTTATAAAATAATGTACTTTTTTTTCGAGTGAACTATCCCTTTAATGCCATTCCAATGAATTCTGCTATAAAAGTTCCAGTGGAAAAAAACATGAGCACCTTCATTACAAACATGTTTACCCTGCTTTTATTTTGGTGATAAAAACCTGTGGCAATAAAAAAATATTGCGACCTTTTCCCCTGATGTGGTCAAATGTTTTTCTTCTGAGAGTTTGCAAGTTAAGGTCATTTTAGGATGCCATTGCACCATCTGTTCTCTTTAAATTTCACACTAAAATGTGTGTAGTAAATCACAAAATAGTGATTAGGTGCAATAACACACATTAGCCACCTGGTGGCGTGGCAACACCAAAGTCTTCCTGGATCAAGATTTCCTCCACAGTCAACAAAACTACAGTCTCAGGTAAAGACTACATCAGTTGGAATTGAGAATATTCTAACCTCCAATGAGTCCAGGGGCTTAACCGGTAATATGATCCAACTGCAAACTGAATATGCCGACTTTTTACTGCATGCTTTGAAAATATAGTCCAGTGGGCCATCTGATAACATTTGGTAAAATGGGATGAATGATGAAGATTCATAAAACCACCCATTCCCCAGGTCATGCTTGTTTGTTGGTTGACATGACCGGCAGTGTTTATTTGACTCATTTCATTACAATGTGCACAGAGTCATTAAAAGACCACAGGATGTACTGTGCTTTTATGAGCTTCTTGGGCAAAATGGGGGAAAAAGGGGAACTGCTTCCTGATTCTACCATGAGAGAGTAACCACCTAAAGTTATGACCATCCTGAGAAACAGCAGGAAAAAAGAAACAAAGTAGCTTTAGCATTGATTCACTTTCCTTCCCAGAGGACACATCTGAGGAGCAACAACAAAACAGAAATGGACTCTCCTTTTGATAGGTTTTACTGGAATGGCCAAAAGATGGAACAGCACGCATCTTACTGATAATGTTAACCTGCCGTAATGACAATAACGGGATAGATCGCCCAAAAATAAAAATTCTGTAATAATTTACTCACCCTCATGTTTTTCCGAACTCTTCAAGAGATAGTTCACCCAAAAATGAAACATCTCTCATCTTTTACTTACCCTCAAGCCATCCCAGATGTGTTTGACATTCTTTCTTCTGCAGAACACAAACAAACACATTTTTAAGGGCTCTTTTGGTCCTTTAAAATGTGAATGGTGTCCAGAAATCTGAAGGTCCCAAAAGCAGATAAAAGTAGCATACATGTAATTCATAAAACTGCAGTGGTTAAATCCATATCTTCAAAAGCGATATAATAGGTGTGGATATGAAACATAAATATTAATGTCCATTTTTTTTTTTAAATAAATCTCCACTTTCACTTTCAGATTTGAAAGTGAAGCTAATTAGGTTCCAAATGTGAAAGTGGAGATTTACAGAGATTTACAGAAATGTTTTTAAAAAGGACTTACATATTGATAAGACAATTTTTATTTTTGGGTGAACTATTCCTTTAAGGCCTTGAATGGAAAAAAATGCAATGAAACTGAATGGTGACTGAGGCTAACAACATGCCTAACATTTCCTTTTGTGTTTCACTGAGAAAACATAAACATCATGAGGGTGAGTAAATGATAATAAAATTTTCATTTGTGGATGAACTATCACTTTAAAGGTAAGAGTAATTATTAGCTAACATTTACTTATATTGGCAAAGGAGAAGTTATGTCACTGCTTTCCTGTTGGTAAAGCAGAATGTTTCCTGGTCTTCTTTGCTGTGACTTCATTGCTGATAAGGAACAGTGCTTTGTCGGTAAACTAGAATCAGGGTACAATAAAACACTTACAAAGGTTCCACAGCTTGCCATGATGTCTTCAGAGCCATATGCTTCCTATCGGAAAAAACATGCAACATTAATACGGTAACACTGCAGGAACACTTGTTTGTTACACAGGTGACTAGCATGCGGTAAGAGTGATTCACCTTGCTCCTCAGTAAACTCGTATGACTTAATTAGTCTATTTTACTTCACAGCTGTGAAAGAGCTTGTCCCTTGCCAAGAAAAATAATAAAGCAATTACATCTATGATACATCGTGCGCAGCATGCAGAAAAGCAGTTCTGGTGTGTGCAGAAATCCAACTCAATTCAGTTCTGTTGAATTGGATATAAGCAAGTTTATTGGCCCTCTGCTTCCTCCACACTATAAGCGACATCTGTTTGACGTCAGTAAAAGTCCAGTTATGTATTTTACACAAAGGTGGGTTTTACTTTAAGTTAGTTTAGTTATTTCTTGATGTCCTCCACTGATACAAGGGTATCAAGGAAGGCTTGCTGATTAAATTAATTTAAGGGATATTTATCTCTCAAGTTGTTCCAAACCTGAATTAATTTCTTCCATGGATAACAAAACGAGATGTTATGCGGAATGTTGGCTTCAGTCATCATTTTTTCCCATACAATGAAAGTGAACATTCTTCCTATCATCTCCTTTTATGCTCCATGGAAGCAAGAAAGTCATACAGGTTTGGAACAAAGGTTTGGTGAGTGAATTATGACATGATTTTCTTTTTTGGATGAACTATCTTTTTAAAAACCTGGTAGTGACACCAGCACAACAGCATCCACAACACAACATATGTTGGTGAGCAACAACAATGCTGATTTTTTCAACAGAGAGGGCAGGTGGCAGGAAATGCTCTCTTGTTTTTGGAATCTGGCCTTGTTACCACCAGAGTTGTGGTTACTGGTGGGATCAGCTGAGACTCATGTGGCCTGCCAAGCCATGTTCCCTGCAACACAGCAGGGCTGAGCTTCCCTACAGCCCCCACTCAGACCACATTCCAGCTTTATCCCAAAGCTTCAGCCCGTCAATGAGGGCAACATGCAGTACTGTAATTACAACTCCAGCCTTTATGTATACAAATAGGCATTCACACACTCCGTTAATTTTTTGTAGAGTTGTATCCATGATCAGTGATAGGGGAGACCGGGGCTAGTTGTCACACATGTTTATTTAATATTTCTCAGGTTATGTTTTTTTATTATTATTATTATTTAGTTCTGTATAGGAACACACCTTTAAGTCTTGAAAACATAAAAGCTATTAAGTATCTCCACAGTTTTTGCCCAGGGGAAAATGCAGTTCATTTAACACCTCTTGAGACAAAATATCCCAATAGTGAAGCTTGTTGTCACCAAACTGATCTCACACCCTGTGACTCAATTAGCTCCTTAGCTCCCTATGTCGTGAATCTGTATATCAAGCGTGCATAGAAGTGCAACAGTTATTAATCAGCACCATTCCTGTATAAATTACATTATTGTTGATTTTCCTTGAAGATATTCAAGCGTACAGTGTTATTATAACAGCTAAATAGCATAAATAAATAAAAATATATAGGAGTGTATTTTAAAACTTTTAACAACTCAAATATTAAAAAAAAAAAAAAAAATTCTCTTTTATGGTAATAATAAAAGAAAGACATTATAAACAATATCTATTTAAAGAGAAAATAAGGCTTGTACTTCATAGTTTTACACTTGTGCTCGTAATCTAATGACTTGAGACACTTTAGAAGGCACAACAACATTTCCGGTAAAGGAACTTATTGAGCAATGATGCTCACTGGTTTTTACGTTGCATTGTGGGATTTTTTAAGGAGCGAACATTTAAGTGCACTGGAATGATTTTGCAATTGGGACAGCCCTTAAATTTTAGGCGGACTGCCTGATCATTGCACTGATTACTGAATTAGAGAGCTGATTGAGGCGCACCCACAGTGAATTCGGTAACAGAAGGTTTTACTTATTCATCTGTTTCTTCAGCTAAACTGGGCCGGGGCACTGCCCCCTGTGGCGGAATCGGGAAGTGTTTCTCATTGTTAGAGCAGGTATGAGCTCCAGATTCCTGGTAAAATGCTGACAGAAATGCGTCAAAAGCGAGTGGTAAACAAGTTGTTTTTAGCTGTTAATTATGTAATATAGTAAAAAGTAATACATATTTTATTAGCTCTACCCCAAAACCCCAACCCTAAACCTAACCATCAGAGGAGTAAAAATGTCTTCCTGGTTTTGACATGGGACTAGAACCCTAGTCTTTTTCAATTTGCGTCACAGAAGGTGAACATGCTTGAATCAATGCATAAATGTCTGATGAGAAAGGCTGCTTATGAGCATAATGGGGCCGATATAATGTGTGATCATGTTGCTTGTCACACTATATGAGGTAAGTAGTTACAATGAAACCTATTAAACAGTCTATTAAAGACTTATAGAACAAAAAAGTATAAAAATAAAATAAAAAAAACTTTTAAACATAAAACTAAATATGAAACAGCAAAAAGTTAACAATTTTTTTTTCGAAATTATCAAAAAAAATGGACAGACAGATAGACAGATGGACTTTTGACTCAAAACCTTATAGTTCCTGAGATACACTCATGTAGCACTTTATTGGAACAACTGTACACCTACTTATTCATTTGATTATCTAATCAGCCAACTGTGTGGCAGCATTGCAATGCATAAAATCATGCATGTACGGGTCAGGAGCTTCAGTTAATGTTCTCTTCAACCATCAGAATGGTGAAAAAATGTGATCTCAGTGATTTCGTTCATGGCATGATTGTTGATGCTAGATGGGCTGATTTGAGTATTTCTGTAACTGCTGATCTCCTGGGATTTTCACACACAACAGTCTCTAGAGTTTACACAAAATGGTGCCAAAAAAAAAAAAAAAACTTAAAGTGAGCAGCAGTTCTGCAGATGGAAACTTCTTGTTTATGAGAGAGGTCAACAGAAAATGTCCAGACTGTTTCGAGCTGACAGAAAGGCTACGGTATCTCTGATAACACCTCTGTACAATTGTAGTGCACAACACGTCGAACCTTGAGGTGGATGGGCTACAACAGCAGAAGACCACATCGGCACTTTCTTAAGACCATAGTTTCCTAACATGGAATAAAGTGTTCAGTGAGTGTAAACTTCCTGTGTGACAACTTGCCCCAGTCCTCCATATAACATAAAGACGTCCACATACTCCTGATGCAGAATTGCACACAGACACACATGCTCACGTCCATGTAAAGCACACACCCTTTCCCCTGGACCGCCATCAGAGTGATCCAAACACAGCTGTCAAAACTCAGCCATGTCCAGTGCAGCAGAGGTGAGACAGGCGGGGTGAGGAGAACAGGGGAGCACGCACACCATGCACACATCAGCCCGGCGCTATGTCATGGACAACATTTGAAATGAGTCCCTAGGACCCACCTTGCCGGGGCCTCACTCCCCATCAACCAGTCACGATCAGTGGCCTGATCACACAGCTCCAGAGTACACCCTGCTCTGTTCACATATGTTGCTGAGTTGTGTCTGTACTGCTCAGTCCGCATACATATTCTGAACTGAAGACTCTTGCAAGAAAACCTTCTACAATCAAACAGCAAAAGGCGCATTAAAAAGGTAAAAATATACAGTGGGGTGCAAAAGTCCGAGACCATATTGAAAATCTGTTGTTTTTTTGTTTGTTTTTTTGGTATTTTGTGGTGCAAAACAAGGAGTTACATGTTTAATTTGCCATACTGTAAGTGAATAGTGACTCTGGTCTGTCAGGCTAGAAAAAGAACAAGAAAAAACCCAACCATAAAACCACAGTAAAAATGAATAGATATGACTCATGCACTATATGCCAAGTCTTCTGAAGTGAAACAATCATTTTGTGTGATAAACAGATGAAATTGAATTAGCTATTCACTCCTTAATCAAATCATATAAATAAAGTTGATGACGCACTTAAATCAAATATGATGGCTACATTAAAAACATCAAACCTCATTGGTTTGGCTCATTGGTGCATGCTAACTTGAATGCTGTCATTATTGCAATGACATTCACATTGATAATGAACTCTAAAATGTGTGTGCATTTTTCAAACTTCGCCCTGAAAATAAATTGAAAATTGAAAATATAAGCATTTTCAGTATTGGTCTCAGACTTTTGGACCCCAGTGTGTACTGAATATATACTGTAGGGCCTAAGGGGCATAGCAAAGTCCATTTCACCATATGCTTTTAATGTTTTGTAACCGTTTAGATGATTTACAGTTTTTTTATGTCTTAAAAGAATCTTTCATTAATTAAAATTAAAAAATGAACTGTTTGTGTGGCACTCACTGTATATTCTGTTATACATGCTCACACAACCCAGGTTCATCAGTAACTCCTACTGAAAATTCTGTATTTTATGGCACTGCAATAACAAGAAGCTCTGCAGACTTCTTGAAAGTTGGAATGGATCAGCAATTATATGGTGCACCTTATACTCCTCCGCTTTCCAAAGGTCATATTGCCACTTAATAGTAATATTCCTAACCTATACTCCATATGGTTGTGATAACATTTGGACCTTGCTTCCACTTCCAGTTAATCAGAGAGAATCAACACTTCCTGCAAGTGACTGCCGTGTTGTGTAACCAAGGCCTCGCCATTAAATCATTCCTATAAATTGTCGGAACCAACTTTAGGTCAGCGACACAAGTCTAATCCCAAGTTATGTTCCAGCAAGTTCTCTGGAGAGGCTTCTAACCTGGAGAAGCTCCTGGGAAACCATCAGGTCCATATTTTTTAGACTGTATTTCTTTATTTTCTGTGGTTGTGCGATGGCTTGTCTACAAATAGCAGCCCATAATCCTGCTCTATCCTGTTCTCTCAAATGAGGCGCGAGGAATGTGTCAGCCTCTTCAGCCCCTTTGCTATGCAGGTGAGCAACAAGACTAGGGATTAGCTTTCAAAGTCGCACTCGACTTTATCAGATCCACATGGAGCTCAGGTCCACTCCTCAGGGACCTCATCCTCATGACAGTCACTATTGCATTTAAACAGGTCAAGCTTTAAGTCTAAGTGGTGCAAGTACTTTTCTAAAAATCTCAGTAGTCTTTTGGATGATTCTAAAACTCATTGAGGTCAAGTGTCTCTTCATGCCATTGTGTAATTTGCTCCAAGCTTGGCTGATGAGTTGGCATTCTCTTGACAGTATTGGATGGTCAGCGCTTAAGGGAATGTGCTTTTCTCATGTTAGCCTTGGTGTGAGGAAATTGTGTGGTTTCACAATTTCTAGATTATTATGGAGATCTTCGGTTCCCTTACCACATTAAGTGGTTGTGGTACACACTCAGGTCTGCTGGGACCATAGAAACATACTCAGTGGTTTAGCGCTGGGAAAACGCCAAGACAAATGGCTGTTTCAGGTGAAAACAAACCTTGGCCAGAGCTAGCTTTTTTTCTGTTGCATCCAAGGGTGTTTCTTTCTGGAACTGTTTGACTTGAGCTAAAGGTTTTTGCTCCTCCACCCTGTAGTACTCTTTGGGCCTGTGAATTCATCAAAATGAGGAATTAATGTTGAAATGCCACTCTGTGAAAGAAGCGGTTTCACAGGTGCTCTAGGATTTAAAGGGAACACGCTCTTCAAAGCTGCTCTGCCGCAGCTCTGTGCACTCTTTGTGGCATAAAATGATGGAAACTAAGAGGAACTGATGGAAGATTTGTCAGCTATAAAATACAACTTCAGAGGGTTAAGAAAAGAAATGGAAATTTCACATCCTTATTTCCTTTTGCTCCTGGCATTCGCATACAATTGACCCTAACCTGGCGAAAGACCACAATAAAAGTATTGGTTATACCCTGAGCAGTCATAAATCCAGTGGAGGGAATTTTACCTCTGCTAGTTCCCCTTGTGCGAAAGTTCATATTCAAATATTCATATTTACGAGCAGCCAATTCGTGTTATGGCTTATTATTGCAACAGCCAGTTTAATCAGGCCTTTTATCATTTCTAGGTACAAAAGACATCCACAAAAACTTTTATTGGTTATTTTACATTTAGGAGTGATATTTGCTACTTACATTTGATTTACTACATGTTTGTTTTGACTATGTTGCCCTACATTAAAAAGCCAAAATGATGCAACTGCCAACTGAGAAAAATGGTGTTTGTCCAGCCAATTGGATTATAAAATATTTGCACTCTTTTTTTCTGAGCACAGTTCAGCAAACCTGTCTGTCACAGGACAGATCATAGTCTAAGACAGATTTCCGTCATTAGGGCTGTTTCTTTAGCTTCGGGCAGTTTCATGTCTCAGGGGTTGATTTCTATTAAAACTAGTGGATTTCAACTTTTTACTATTTTATTGTATTTAAAACTGACTTGGAAATTTTTCCACCATGCCTTCATAATTTATTTTGGTACTTCAAATGTCTTTTAAGTACAGATTTACTGTTTTAGCCTTAACCCAGACTCCAAACCAAATCTTTTATAAAAATACAAATCATTACATGTTTAAAACTATGATAATGTAGATTTATTCTAACAAAGAGGAAATGTTCGATCGATGTAGTAATTCTACGGTTGACTTTTTCATATTTTCTGGTCCTGGTATAGGTTGAAAGACTACTGGTTATCAATCCTAATGAGGCATTTGGATTAGACTTGCAACCTAGTGTTGAAATTGCTATTTTTGGGGTTCCAGGAGATCAATTACACACTATACAAAGGAGAAGAATACTGTTAGAATGGAAGTCACTGAAAAGGAATCAATGTGGCTTAGTGATCTGGTATCATACCTGAAATGAGAGAAAATTAAATATGTAATGACACTTTTACAAGATTTTTAAGACTCTGTCTCATAATTAATTCATATAATTAATATGACTTCTAATTCCAATGAATATTAACTTTAATTAAATATTAATAAATGTATATTTTTTCTAATCTGGAAGAAAGGGTTAATAGCAGAATACATTTTTTTTTAATATTATTTATAATTGTATTATTTTTTATTTGATACAGTATATATATATATATATATACTGTATATATATTTAAATCTCCCCTTTTCTCCCAATTTGGAATGCCCAATTCCCAATGTGCTCTAAGTCCTCGTGGTGGCATAGTGACTTGCCCAATCCGGGTGGCGAATGTCGAACATTGGTTGCCTCAGTTGCCTCAGTTGAGACCGTCATGCCGCACATCTTATCACGTGGCTTGTTGAGTGCGTTACCGTGGAGACGTAGCGCATGTGGAGGCTTCACGCTATTCTCCGCGGCATCCACGTACAACTCACCACGTGCCCCATTGAGAGCGAGAACCATGAGGAGGTTACCCCTTGTAACAGTGTGGTTGCCTAGGAGACCTGGCTGGAGTCACTCAGCATGCCCTGGATTCAAACCCGCGTCTCCAGGGGTGGTAGTCAGTGTCAATATTTGCTGAGCTTCCCAGGCCCAAAGATACAGTATATATAGAAATATCAAAAAAACTAAGATAATAATCTAAACAAAGAGTGAAATAAGCAAACCATTTCAAGATTTGTTGTGTGAAAATTATTTCTAAAATAATAATACAAAATAATAATAAAAAAACTGCTATCTAAACTAACGACTTTGTAACCAAGTCGACGGAAGTGTCTGTGATATGAGACAATTGATGTTTAAAGAAAACAACGAAAATTCAAGGTAAATTTAACTTGTGAGAAGAATATTTTTATTGGCCGTCATTTCAGCTTACTAAAAAGTGTGAAAAAAATATTTAATTGTGTATATTGTGGGTACATAAAATGTAGCAATACAAATGAGTTATTTTTTTAAAACGTAACACGTTAACAGACAGAATTCGATTAAACACAATGCAGAATTTGAGAGGACACTGTGGTGGGAATTTCCATGACGAAAATGACATAAATCTCCTACGATACCTGTATAAACACTGTTGGACATTGTTAGTAGACAAATTAAATAACTAGTGATTGTGTGGAAGACTTAACTTCTAGAAGTCCACAGTGCTAAAAGTGCCTGAAGTTGAATAAACACCCTTTCACAAAAATGTTTAGTTACTGCATTTAAGCTTTGAAGGCAAGTATAAGTGTAGCAGTGCATTAATCCTGTTAAATGATTATAGCCCTCAATTAAGACAAAAAATTCTGAGAGGATCAGCCAAACAATAGATGAATAGTTGCTTTGCACCTTAAGCTCACTAATATGCATTGTGGCACAGTCTTTGGAAAGTCATCACCTCACCATGTAATCTAGACTGGAGCGTCATTGCTTACCTAGCAGGTTCTGCATGGGACCCAGGGTAGTCACCTGAGGCACACCTGGGGGTTGGGGGGATGCCTGTTAAGGAGGTTAAGTGGCATCAATTAAAAGAACAATTGTATTAGTCACACAATTAAGAGCTAAGAGAGCTAGGAGAGTAACACTGTCCCACTGGGGGTGGATGGTTTGCACTGTGATTTAATGCTATTGAAACAGCTTTAGTTGTAACTATACCTCCCTGCAACAAAGGCAATAAACAGTGTTCTATCAGAACCAGCTCATATGCAGTCCTGGACACTTGAACTCATGTAACCAATTACTCATGATGGACTGTGAAAAACGAATTTTGACAATGATATCTGTTTTTGCATGATGCTGCATCTACGCTGCTAGGCTGTTTTAAATACACATTTTTCCACCTCTATTAACTGGAACAAAGGATTTATTTCTTTAAATAAAATTAACCCATATCAGTTATATTAGGCTGTATTGCAATTTCAGTGACTGAAATGAATGGAATTGCAAAAATAAACATTGTTTCTAATAGATTTATGAATGCACCCGCCTTTGACCAAACAAACAGATAGCCATGCCCCAAACTCACACAACTAGTCCTGGGAAAACGTACCTAAATTGGGTTTTAGTCCCTGCAGTGGGATAGGGCCTATTTCTGTATTTAGTTTATGGTTTTTACATTATGGCAAAAAAGTAGTAAAATTGGATATAACTTTACAAAGAAAAGGTTAGCAAGCGATAACATTAAAATCATGTTAACACACATTGTTTATGTCTTGTGGCTATACAATTGAAACAGTATTTTAACGTACAAGAGATTTCCAAGATACTGTAAGTTATTTATTTTTCATTAAAAGGAGGGACAAGTCTAAATAAATGTTTGTGGTATTCATTTAAATAGCTAAAGACTTTCAGCTTGGTTGCACACTTTCTTATTGGTTACGCCCACTCTGCAAAAATTATTAGTTTTCATGAGACTAATGTTAGCAAACCCCAAATAAATAATTACTGTAACATGTTAATAAAACCATAAATAAGTCCTTCATACAAAATACAGGAACTGGAGACTGCTTCCATGGCTCTCCACCACAAAAGTACAGGTTTTTTATTCTTCTCCAGGGATCGAAATTTCTAGTTGGCAGTCAAGAGTCCCTCTTGAAGGAGAGGTTGAGAAGGGCATGAACAGTATCAAAGAGATGACATTAGAAAGATAATCTGTTCTTTGCTCAGCTTGCAAAAAAAAAAATAAAAAATTACTGACTGTTCCCTTTCAGATATATGTAACTGCATGTACACAGTTTGTTGCTAGATAAAATAATTTATTGTCAGATTTGCTTATGCCATGAAATCCCCATCACATACAGAGGAGAGACCCTAGGACAAACAATTTGCTGACATTCCACAACTGTCAGGGTTTTGTGAAGGGAAGAGATGAGAAGGGAAGATCCAAACACAAATCTTTAATTATAAACAAAAGGTGATACAGACAACCACAGTACAATGGGACCAGCTTCTTCACAGGGCCATTAATTCCCATCCAAAACATGGTACTGTGGGATCTCTCATGCCAGTCCAACTGAGCAGCCAATTTCTAAAAAATAAAAATAATTTCCACCGTAGCAGTGGACCCATGGGAAAGCTGCTCATTCTGTTCTGCTGAATCCATAATGTGGGGTGGTTCATCTATCAGGGTTTTGTGAAGGAAAGAGACGAGAGAGTAAGTATCCAAACACAGAACTTTAACTGTGAATAAAAGAAGGGGACTTAATGATTCTAAGAAGGTAACAAAACTCTACAGCAGTATTTTGGCATCGAACCCACTACACAGAAACAAGAATCAACCAGGAACAAAGAACAAGAGGGTATTGGTACACATGGGCTAAAAAGAAGAGGAGAAACACCTGGAAAACAATTAGGGCAATAGACAGGAAGACAGACATAACAGAGGAAGATACAGAACTTCAAAATAAGATTATCTTCAAACTTTCAACATAACAGTCCTTTGGGAAAGCATAAGAATGATGTGATATGACAACAAGATGCTCTGTTAATCAGCTGCAACTCCATGCATGTAGTCATTGTGTGTTCATATGCAGTGTTTTGTTCATTTAGACAAGTGCCAGTGTGCAATGAGCATTTGTGGTGTTGCAGGTGGAACTCATTAACATTTGGCTTGACAGACTTCTGTACGGCCCAGAGAGGAAGGAGGCTGATATTAAATAATATCAACGCATACACATACAACACATTTAAAGACACACTTTCATTGGTCTCCTAAGGGTCATATGGAACTAAATGGGCTATTAGTTTACCAACGTGTTCACCGTTATTTCACAGTGGATAAATGTGGGCAAAAGTTCATGGTTTTCACGGTGCTCTAAGTGTGAAAATGAAAAACTCATTGGCCACATTTTGAGTGGCTTTCTGTCAGTGTACTTACACCACCCTTTAGAATGTACTCTATATGTTGACCAGATTAACTTGAACTCTCAGCCAAAGTTTCTGGTTTCATTTTTGCATAAGGTAATACATAATGTTATAGTTACCTAAGGAATGGGTGTTTATAATGGCCCTGCTGTATTGGTCCCACATCTAGGTCAATCTTTGTTTATGTCATAACTAAATCTAAATTATAACACGTTGTCAGCACATATGGAAATAGCATTGGTCAAACCAAATTCAAACAGTATGGCATGTCTCCAACTCTTAATTAAATGGATTATTCATCCAAAAATGACAATTATGTCATAATGTACTCCCTCTTATGTAATGCCAAATCAGTATGACCTTCTTTTTTCAGTGAAACACAAAAAGGAGATGTTATAGAAAATGATCAGTCGCCATTAAAAGTCTCAGTCGCCATTCACTTTTAATGCATTTATTTTCTATTCAGTGAAAATGAATGGTTACTGAGGCATTTTGCCTAACATCTTCTATCATGTTGTGCGGAAGGAAAAAAGTAATATGACTAAAAACCACATAAGGGTGAATAATTTTTTTTTTTTTTTAGGTTAGCTATCCCTTTAATTCTAAGATTTTAAAATGAAGTCCACATTGAGTGTTTTGTTGTTGTTTGTTTGTTTTTTGTTTCTTGGTCTCTATTTCTGCCTTCTGCTCTTTATTTTTCTCTTGCAAACTCTTTTGAATATTCACAAGAAATCACATACACCAACAAGATCAAATATATCCACAGAGACATTTGTAATCTGACTTCCTCTCAAATATAACTGTCAATTGCCTGAAGTCTGAAACTCGCATGTGGTGTACAGGAAACGGCGTGCCTCTCCAAATGACCTGATTCCCAAAGTTTCTTCTACGACCAGCTAATTATTTCCAGTTGTAATTGGAATAACGCCTTTTTTATATAATACAGCAGGATCAGAGCTCCCCTCTGCTGTTTGTCTGACACAGCCCAAAACATAAATAAAAATCAGGCTTGATGTGACATCCCTTGTGTTTGGGTTCTGCAGACAGATTCGTGTTGGATTGGGTTTCCCTCATGCCTGACTAGCCTTGGCTGCCTGATTGACTATGATGGGTTTTTTTACACGCTGCACGTGTTGTTCCGATTCTTTGCCTGGGCTGCATCGTCAGTCATTTCAACACTCATTTTTTTCTTTTTCTTTTCCTTTTTTTCTTTGGCTTTGCACAACTACCTCCCTATGGATTCATAAGATAATCATATATTTGAAAAAAATTAAACCGCTTGTTTCTTAGGAGAAAGTGTTGAGTAGTCTGTTGTCACATAATCCTACCTCTCAGTTTGAAAAACCATGACTTGAGTTAAAGGGATACAAAAGAAAAGTTAAAATTATGTTATCATTTACTCACCCCCATGTTTTCCAAACCTGTATGACTTCTATGGAACACAAAATTAGATTTTTGACCAAACAATGAAAGTGATTGGTGACTGAGGCTATGATTTCCCCAACATCTGTTGACTTTCACTGAAGAAAGAAATGCATGTGGCTTTAGAACAATATGAGGATGAGTAAATTATGACAGAATCCCTTTAAAAGAATAGTTCACCCAAATTTGTCATTATTAACTCACCCTCATGTTGTTTCAAACTCACTGAGCCTTTTTTCATTGTGGAACACAAAAGGAGATGTCTGTTGCACGTTCATATGAGAGTGGCTCGTTCACGGCTCACATGTTCACGCAAAAACTAGCAGTGTTTAGTGCAAAAAAAAATTCTTGCAAGAACATGCAAGCCACTGTGAAGAACATCACTTATGCACTCATAAACATGCAACAGACACCAAAGTTTTCATTGAAAGTAACTTAATTTTGGGGTTGACTCTAACCAAAACATAGAGTTTGACTTCAGAAGACTTATAATATGAGGCACAAATCGATGGACTACTTTGATACTTTTTTGGTCCTTTTAGAAGCTTTAAATTAAGGCACTATCCACTGCCAATGTATAAAATGGACCGAGATATTCATTAAAACATCTCTTTTTGTGTCCCAAAGAAGAAAGTCATACAGGATTGGAACCACATGAGGGTGAGTAAATACTTTTGGTTGATCTATCCTTTTAAGTGTGGGAGGCAATAATGTGTCTTGTGCCGAGTGCAAGGGCTTCATATTACTTACTGAATTGTGCTTCTGTTAGTAACACCCAAGCAGCTCCTTTTGTTCGAACCCAGCAGCAACAAGAGAATCTCACCTCAATCAAAACCACAAGGCAAATGAGACCTTTTTAGTTACTCTGACTGCAGTGTACTGACTATAAAATCGTTTCCTCCTCTGTCAAATATGTGTGAAGCTGTGTCTCTTATGATTCATAATAATATCGATGTACACATCCGTACTGCTTTGTGGCTCACTTTGGTGTCTGGTGAACTCTTAAAGAATGCTGCCATGAAGCTGTGCTCTAGCATAACCAAACAGTGTTAGGCTGAACTTTATATCCATCTTTAACAGATCCAAGTCATTGTTTTGCAAGTCAGAGTGAATGTTATTGAGGCATTCTGCCTAACATCTATCGTGTTGTGCGGAAGGAAGAAAGTAATATGGCTGAAGAACCACATAAGGGTGAATAACCGATGACATAAATGTAATTTTTTAGGTTAGTTAATATCAATGTACACATCCATACTGCTCTGTGCCTCACTGCGATTCAAAACAATGACTCACAGGTCCAAGTCAGAGTGCAATCTCAACTCCAAGCAATTCATGCCTTGTGTGAAGTGTCATGACATGATGGAAAAGACTTAAAAAGCTAATGTCAAGTCAAGTCAAGTTCTGAATTTAAGCTTCCAAGTGTTCAAATATCATTAATATGTTATAGATAAATCAATATCTACAGTGAAACACGATTTCTAGTTTAACTACTGACAAACAAACAAACAAAAAAAACTATGAAGGCTAGAAATTAAAGGCTAACAATTGGGGCTACCAATCATGCATATAGCAGTACACAATTCATACAGTTTCACTGTATGGAAAAAAGAGGCAATGAAAGTGAATGATGTCTAGACTGTCAGTCCATGTAAGTGCAGCGTAGTTCTAGCGGGAAGACTAGCAGCTGTACATCATCGCACCATTAGCTGGGTAATTCCTAGCCAATCACATGTAAGCCATTACTTTATAAGTCTGCTCACAATCTATCACATTGCTGTTTCAATGTGCTAACACAGCAAACTCCACCAGCCCATCACCAGTTGAGTCACGTCCTGCACTGGGTTAGGCTCCTCGCCCCTGCCTCCTATCTCCGGCAGGATATGACCTAGTACAACTTCTTCGGACCGCCAGATGGGGCTTACGCCAAAGAGAGACATTACATTTCTGTTTTATATTCATCAAATAAATGTAATCTTAAATTTCACTCAAGTCTGCGAGTCTTCCTGATAGAAATAACATTCTGCCTAACATCTCACTTTGGATTCCATGGAAGAAAGCAGGTCATACGGGTTTGGAACATCATTAGCGTAAGTTATTATAACACAATTTTGATTTTGGGATTGCCTTTAAAGAAATCCCTTTAAAGGAATGTTCCAGGGTCAATTCAAGTTAAACTCAATCAACAGCATTGGTAACATAATGTTGATTACCACAATAAATTATTTCAGCTTGTCCCACAATTATTTATCGATTTATTAAAAAAGCAAAATTGTATCCTCGTTCTATCCTTTTTGGTAACAGGTTTATCAATAGGATAGTTATGTCGTCATGGCAACAAAGTTGCAATATTGTCTTTAACTTTACACAGATAGGGTTAGTAAGCAATTTGATCATGCTAAAATCATGCTAAAATCATGTTAACACAAGTAATGTTTATGTCTTGTTGCTGTACTTTAGAAAGAATGTTAATTTTAACATTTCTTCAAGTAATTTGGCTTATATCTGCTTACAGAACAACACTGAAATCCTACATTAAGTATTTGGGAGAATGACTGAATTTAATGACGATAAAGAAAATACAAAAGAAATGACACTGTAAAAATACCTAGCTTGCGACAATAACATTTTAATTTATGACAGTTGCAAGCTAAAAGTTTGGGTTTACCATGGTTATTACATATCCTACCTGTCTTTGAGTCTTTAAATAACAACATATGTATATAAACTTCAGTTCCAAACTGTGGCATTTGGCAACTGAGTAATTGTCAGTAACATCACAGACTGATACATACTCAGCCATTCTGATGCTTTCATAACAAACACAAGGAGATTTCCATACTCAACTTGAGGACTCAACATTTGACTTAAGCATGCAACAAGCAGTAGCATGGCTGGGCCTATAGGGGGCAGTGTTTGCTCTCAACAGCCCACATTCAGGTAAGATCCACATTGTTGCAGACCCTCCGGGTGACCACCGCGGCCACATGCTTTCCACACTACACTCCACCACTTCACTGTACCGACTGCTGCTCAATTACCATTCCTTTCCATTCTGCCCTGCCCTTACAGAGCCAAAACAGCCACTACATCGTAGGACCCTTAAGTAGAAACACCGACTTCAACTAGGCCAAGAGGCATTTGAAGGACACTAATGTAGGGGGCCTGAGCCCTAATGTAAACAACATTTATCACATGAAAGTCCTGGTCGGCCCATTAGGCAGACTTAAAGAGCGGTCACTCCTGCCTCCCAATCCCTAATGGAGCTGCTTTATTTAGCCAGCTTGTTCTCTGCACCTCAGCCTGTCCACACTTCCCACATCCCAATTTGGGCTTCTTGGTCATCTTATCTCGTTGATCATCAGCAATGTTTGTTTGTGTGAAATTTCTCTATCGCGTTTCTTAAATGTAGTGCTATGATCCAAAAGGGATGATGTGAGTAAATGTTATAATGAGGGAATACATTTGATTTCCTATAACATGTTTTATAATGGTGTGTTCTTGTTACTTTTACCAAATTGCATTAGATATGCACTCACTTTATTAGGTTTTACCTGTACTTCTATATATTCATGAGATTATCTAATCTGCCAATCATGTGGCAGCAGTGCTATGTATAAAATCATGAAGATATGGGTCAGGAGCTTCAGTAATCTTCACATCAACCATCAGAATGCGAAAAAAATGTGATCTCAGTGATTTTGATCATGGCATAAATGTTGACGGGCTGGATTGAGTATTTCTGTAACATCTGACCTCCTGGGATTTTCACATGCAACAATCTTTAGAGTGTAAAAAACATCCAGCAAGCAGCAGTTCTGTGGGCAAAAGCATCGTGTTAATGACAGAGGTCAGAGGAGAATGGCCAGATTGGTCCAAGCTGACAAGAAGATGACAGTAACCCAAAGAAACACACGTCACAACTGCACTATGCAGAAAAGCATTTCTGAACACCCAACATATCGAACATTGAGGCGGGTGGGCTACAGCAACGGAAGACCCCTCGGGGTACCACTGCTGTCAGCTAAGAACAGGAAACTGAGGCTGCAGTGTGCACAGGCTCACCAAAACTGGACAGTAGACGATTGGAAAAACATCACCTGGTCTGACAAATATGGATTTCTGCTGAAGTACACAAACTGTAGGCCCACTGCAGCCTCAGTTTTCTATTCCTGGCTGACAGATGTGGAACCCAACGTGATCTTCTGCTGTTGTAGCCCATCCACCTCAAGGTTCGACATGTTGTGCTTTCTTAGATGCTATTCTGCTCACTGCAATTGTACAGAGGGGTTATCTGAGTTACCCTAACCTTTCTGTCAGCTTGAACCAGCTTTTCGCGGCATTCTCTGTACACTCTAGAGATTGTTGCAGGTGAAAATTTCTGGAGATCAGGAGTTACAGAAATATTCAAATCAGTCCACCTGGCACCAACAATCATACCACAGAGTTAATCACTGAGATCACATTTTTTCCCCATTCTGATGGTTGATTGTTCATGGTTGAACATTAACTGAAGCTCCTGACCCATATCTGTATGATTTTATGCATTACACTGCTGCCACACATTTGACTGATAAGATAATGACATGAATAAGTAGATGTACAGATGTACCTAATAAAGTGGCTATTAAATAGAATCTGTTTATATTTGAATGTACTAAAAAGTTATATTTTGGTAATGTTTTTTATAGTTTATTGAAAGCTGACTGTCTCCACTCATGGTTTATGAATCTAGAGTTAAACCATTACCTTAAAGGAATAGTTCACCCAAAAATGAAAATTCTTTAATTGTTCATCTTCGAGACATTCCATACCCGTATTACAGTTTCTTCTGTGAAACAAAAAAAGGAAATCTTGGGCAGTATGTTGGTCTCAGTCACCATTCGCTTACATTGCATCTATTTTCCTCACAATAAAAGGAAGAAAGAAAATCTTATGAATATGGAGTAACATGGGAACGAGTCAGTTCTGCCCAGGCTTGACAAACACCATCTTTTCCCATTTTGAGAAACATTTCTATTTGGAAATTAAGCGTTTTCCTGAGAAAGTGTTGATATACAGTGTCACAAAACCCTAAATTATCACTGAGGCTAAATAAAGACTATTTTGTCCTTCCAAGACTCTCCATTACACTTAATGTTTCTCTGTTTCATGACATTAAACAGCAGCTGTTTAAATACATATTCCAGTAGATTGTGAAATAGCAGAATTCTGTGAGTTCTGTTATTGAGCATGTAATTTACAATGTCCAAGAGAATAGTGCTGGACGCAGGTCCAGGCTCTTACAAATGTATCAGTCCTCTATGTATACAGGTCAAAATATTGTATATAACCTAATCTGTCCATCTGTCTGTCTATATAGCTTTAGACATTTAATTTGTATTATTATAGTATGTGTAAGAAAGCTATATGCAGAGTTGTCACCTTAGGGGGGCAATGGATTTTGTCAGGATGTTATATTTCTTTTTTTTTTATTTATGTCAATAGAGTGCAGCAGTGCCCACCCACATTTTGAGCTGTCTTGATTCCTGAAGTATTTTTCCCATTCATTTTCCATAGGGATTTCAAAGAATTTTTTGTAAAACAGTTCTAAGCCATGAACCAAACCAACCAGCTCCAAGATGATTTAAACCAACTTTGAAGCAGAAAAAGTGTTTGAAAATATGGCAAAAATACAAGAGTGTGTTCTTACCATCATTCGTGAGGGAATTAACTGTATCCCATGAAACATTGTGAATTAATCACGTTAAAATAATGGAAAAACATAAAACTACTGATTTTAAGTTGTTGATTATAAGTGTAGAAATATATTATAAGGGTATTGCAAATCATTAAGGCAGTATATACAAACATATAAGTAGTTTGAGAGTGTAGGAAGGCTCGATTGCATCATTCACATTGCATCATGGAAGTGAGCAGTTACTCTAGAGCTATTTTGATGCACTTTGTTTATCGCAATTCTCTGATTGGTGGATCTTTCTCTGCAGGATCATGGGTTTCCATTTTAAACACAATTAAAAAAAAGTCGAAATAACACAGACTTATGGCTTCAAAAGAAGCATATACCATCAATTGATAACCTTGGAGCTCACAGTAGGCCTGTCTTTAAAGCGTGGCATAATTTATTGTTTAAAATCTAATCTCCTATAGTTATTAAATTAATACAATTTTTAATTTCTGAACCAGACTGCTGCACTGGTAACACTTTACAATAAGGTTCCATTTGTTCACATTAGTTAATGCATTGGGTATCGTGAAATAACAACGAATGATATATTGTTTGCAGCATTTATTCATCTTTGTTGATGTTAGCTTACAAAAATACAATTGTTCACTGTTAGTTCATGTTAGTTCATAGTGCATTAAATAATGTTAATATATACAACTTTTGATTTTAAATATGTTTTAGTTTATGTTGAAATTAACATTAACCAAGATGAATAAATGCTGTACAAGTATTGTTCATTTTTAGTTCATGTTAATTAATGTAGTTAACTAATGTTAACAAATTGAACTACATTGTAAAGATATCGTTGCGCTCTATAAAGGACACACGCACGCACGCACACACACGCACACACAGAGAGTCTTTCTGTGTTACTAGGACAACCAAGCAGCCAGTGAGGCTTTCGCCTGATTTTTAATTGCCATTTTTATGCTGTTGCAGGAAATTGTTTCCACATCATTAGAGAACCACCAAGAAAGAGAGAATTAAATCTAATAAACTAGAGAGATCACAATCCAAAGAAGTTTTCTTTCATTGTGCTCTAAATGCTTTTACTAGGTTAATTCCTATCTGTCTTTTGAACATTTTCCACCTTGTTTACCTTCTTCCTCATTCAGGGTGGCTTGAATCAGCCAGGGTAGGAAATGCCTTGTGTTTGCCAGTGAGTGACACAATTTTCTATGGGATTTCCAGAGTCTGCAGAGTCCTCAATGTTAAACCCTGCAGTACCATTCTGTGACCCCTTCCCTGGCCAGTCACATCAGGGTTTAAAGGTGAACAAGAGGGCAAATCGGCTATCAAGTCAGAAACACTGACCGTCAATTTTGTACTGTTTCTGTTCTCTCCCCCGTGCACACACTCTCACATAGACACACACTCTTGCACACACACACAAGCACAAACATATACACAATCCACATCCTTGGTATGGGGTCACGTCCCACCACAAGCAACAGAATGAGTGAGGATACATAACTTCAAAAGCCATTACCACTCTCAAATCGGCAAAGTGCTTTACAAAGTTTTAGTCTTACTAAAACACATCTATACACAGCCAAACTCTCTTTTGAGGGAGAGAAAAATACAGCATACTAAAATGTTAACTCTCAGATGAATGAATAGTTAAATCATAAAGGAAAAAAAATTATCTAAATGTTTCTTTTAACTACAATATGTATTTTGAGTTACACATCTCCCATATTTTTATTTGTATTAAAGGAGATGGAGATGTAGTCAAAAACAAAAGACTGTCTTGTAAATTCACTTTATAAATGAGAATACACTGATACCAGCAGGCCTTTTAATATGATCTCAAAGCTAAGTAGCCTTGACCTCTCACCTGTCTCCACAAGAGAAAAAAATGAAGAGGGAACTTGCTCTTTATTAGATAAGTTCTGCTGGTGTCTTTGATGTTTTGAAGTTCAGCTGTGCGAGATGAATGTGTACGCTTAACTTTTCTTGCATTTTCAATTTTAGAATGAAATGTGCTCCTATTTACTGTTCACATTAAATATGGTATTTTAAACTGGGCAATAAAACTAGTTTTATGGTGGCATTACCCAAACCCCCACAGGGAGAATGCTGCATTTGCTTTCTAAATGAAGCTTGCTGGAGATTTGATGCAGGTTTGCTGACTCAGAATAATATAACAGCAAGTTAACCACACTGTACGGTCGTGGGACAGGTTGACCTGGGTTACTGCAATTTAAAAAATTTCAATGAGAAGGAGTTTAAAAAGTCTTAATAAATAGTAGATTGATATACACACACTGAGCACTTTATCAGGAACACCTGTACACCTACATATTCATGCTATTATATAATCAGCCAATCATGTGGCAGCAGTGCAATGCATTAAATCATGCAGATACAAGCCAGGAGCTTCAGTTAATGTTCACATCAACCATTAGAATGGGGAACATTTTTGTTCCAAGTGATTTCATCCATGGCATGATTGTTGGTGCCAGACGGGTTGGTTAGAGTACTTCTGTAACTGCTGATCTCCTGGGATTTTCACGCAGAACAGTCTCTAGAGTTTACTCAAAATGATGCCAAAAAAAAAAAAAAACATCCAGTGAGCGGCAGTTCTGTGGACAAAAAATGCCTTGTTGATGAGAGAGGTCAAAGGAGAATGGCCAGACTGTTTCGAGCTGACAGAAATGTTAGGGCAACTCAGATAACCACTCTGTACAATTGTAGAGAGCAGAAAACCATCTCAGAATGCACAACACGAACCTTGAGGCAGATCGGCTCCAGCAGAAGACCACGTCGGGCACTGTATTAGGACCACAGTATTCCTAATAAAGTGTTCAGTGAGTGTATCATTTATGTAGAATACAGGAATTATGGCCCTGTAATGAGTCACTGTGAAGGAGAAATGTGAGGTGCTGAGTGTATGACTTGTGTGTAACAATGAACAAGAGAGAAATATAGACATTATTTAGAATCTTTAGAGCCGAACAGTGTTTTAGAAAGTAACTTAAAAGTAATTAGTAGTGTGATTACTTTTTCAATTAAGTAATAAGAAATCTTATTACAACATTAGAGAAATAATTTGTCATTTGTAGTGGATTACTATTTATTTGTAATTTACACAGCACTGTGTTCTTGCGATTAAAAGGACTAGTGTACGAGTACTGAAGAGTTCTAGGGTAGGGAGATCTGTTTTGTTGATTTATAAATCAATAGAGAATTAATCTTCAAAACCTACTATGTTTATCTCCTCACATTTGCTTCTCATGGCATTATCGGATAGGTTTGGGTTTAGGTTTAAGGTTAAGGGTATGGTGGTAGGCAGTGGCACATGAATGCATGGGGTAACACAGGCTGAAGCTCAGGGGCCCACAACTCCCAGGGGGCCCAGCTCATGGTGTCCGCCACCTCATTTTCCCCTATCTATGTTCACGGGAGGAGTGCGTCTAAACGCTTAGCGGTAGACGGAGCTGTTGACACAGAGATGGTGCTCAACCGTGAAAGGTGTCTGTGTAGCGCATGTTAAACACACAGCAATTCCAACAACACCAGCACAACCCCAAGACATTTTGCAAATATGTCACCGATGTCACATAATTTTCTGTGCGGGCTGAAAATTTGCTTGTAGAAAATACTTTTGAAAATTTTTCTTACAAAAATGTTTCATAGTAAATGCCATTGAAACAACTCCAAGTTAAAAAAATTTACAGTCAAGTTGTTGATACTACAATACAACTGAAGTAACTTAGTATTAGCCACTCCCCAAAAAATTTAATAAATTAGATTTATTAAATTAACTACAGTATTTTGGATGATACTATATTGTAAACAGTGCTAACCTGCAAATGTTACCTTAAAGAGCTATTTCTCTCTGACCATTAAAAATTGTGTAACCTAAATTACATGTAATTGCTAAATTATTTAGCAATATCATATAATATTTTTGTCTTATTATCACATCAATTATATTTTTTAGGTAACCAGACAAAACATTTGTTTTGGTGTATAGTAACTATGGTATTTCACTATACATGTTGGTGTAACCTAATGTACTAAGGTTGATTTAGCAATAATATTTTTGACTAAAATAAAACAGGTTTTCAGGTGAAATTTTAAAATGAAATATTAAAGGTGAACATTTTTTGCAGTGTTAAAATGTTTTGTGCAAAGACTAGTTCAATGATTCAGCATCTATGAACAATGTTTATTTCAAATTCCTTAATACAATGTCTAAATCGTTGTCTTCTTTTCTTGTAGAAGCAGATAGTGTGATCAATCTCTGCAATTGTCCTCTCTGGTGCTAAATCTGACATTGGCAAAAATTGATGACAAAATAGGTAATATTTAACGATGGCAACTGTTAGATTAAATGTTTTATTTTTTTTAATTAATGGTTTTAACCTCTAGCTTGTAGTGTGGTAATGAGATAAAGTGAGCCACATGCTTTAAAAGCATGCTAGTTGGATTAGCAACCATTAGAGTCAAAGCTCTCTGCAACCACCACATAGCGGCTGTGCTATACTGACCTAATCAAGCTTTAGGTCACTCACTCAGATCAGTTCCAGAGAGAAAGAGAAAAAAATAACTAGAAGAGATTTGTGTGTGTGTGTGTGTGTGTGTGAGAGAGAGAGAGAGAGAGAGAGAGAGAGAGAGAGAGAGAGAGAGAGAGAGAGACGGAAATGGCAAGAAAGACTAATCCTTTATCTCTTTGTGTAATAAGTTGTACGACATGACCCTCAAAACCAATCTCTCATCCTAAACATCTTTTATTCTCTCGAGACCTCTCCGACATCCAGCGATTGTTAGTAAACACTACTGAACCGTTAACCCCAACAGCACGCTTCCTCTCGACCTAATCCAGGATTGCACAATGACCCCCCCCCCCCCCCACCCCCCATACACACACACACAAACCTTCAAAACTACCCCCTTCTGTATGGAGATGGGGAGCTCTGATAAGCCATGCTGGAATTCCTGTCTGGGTGTTCTTGTGAGAGATCTGGGTGGCAACGAATGGGGAGCCGATAAAAATCACTCAGCACCCGACTCAATAGTCACCCCAGTCTCTTTTCCCTCATTGTTTTTCTTTACTTTTCATTCATTCTTTTCCTATTTGATTTCATTTTCTTCAGTTCAAATGAAAAATGGAATCTGAACTTTTCACCCATAGTATGAAAAAGTTACAAAAGCATGCTACTGTGTTCAGAGTCTGCCCAGTCCATAAAAGTCTTATTTCTCATTAATACTCAAATGAGAAATGTTTTCATCACAACAAATGTGAGCTTGGAAAACCCTTGTTCTTAGAAACATTAAAAGGATTATCTAAAGGTCAAATTTACTCACAACATGGAACATAAAAGGAGATGCTGGTAGCTTAAGAGCCTAAGTCATTATTCACTTTTATTGTGTGGAAAAAAGATGCAATGATCCACTATCCCATTAATACACAATGTACTGTACATTGATATTTAAAAAGTAAAAGTCTTCATAATGTAATTTGTTTGGTTTTAGTGTTGTCATTTGATTTGTTTTAGGGTTTAATCATATTTATATTCAGACTACTATATATAGAGATTTATAACATAATATATTCACTATTTATTACTATATATTTATAATATATTTATAATTATAATTATATATTCAGATGTATAACTACGTATATATATTCAGATTTACCCAAATATTTTCTAATTTAAATTTATATAATTCTGATTTACAATTTTATATTTGGATTTATAACTGCATTTTCAGAATTATAACTATATATTCAGGATGTAAAAGTATCTTTTCTGATTTACAACTATATATTCAGATTTACCATTATACTGTATTTTCAGATTTAAAACTATATTCAGATTTATGACTATATATTCATATTTATGAATATATATTCAGATTTACTAGTATATATTCAGATGAATAGCACTATATTTAGATTTAAAACTATATATTCAGGATTTACAATTATACATAATGATTTATAATTATATATTCAGCTTTCTACATTTTTATTTGGATTTACTTATTTGTATTTGTAACTCTATACTGTATTCAGGAATATACAGTCAATCAGAGATGCTTGGGGCAAAATTTTAAAGCTTTAGGCTAAACATTTCTTTGAATAAATGAAGAAAAAATAAACAACACAATGTGCTACAATTATCCCTGCTCTCCCCTAACAGAGAGTTCTTCGAGTCCAGACCAAGAGTATAATGGGGAGAGAGAGAGAGAGAGAGAGAGAGAGAGAGAGAGAGAGAGAGAGAGAGAGAGAGAGAGAGAGAGAGAGAAATTGAAAGAAAGAGAAAAATGAGAGAGAGTTTGTATTCACTGTGATCTGCATGGCCACATGGCCAGTGTGCCCCAGGAGAAGTTAATTATGAAGTGAGACCTTGACCGGTTTGACAGCTCTCTTTGTTCAGTACTGAACTGAATCTTTGAGCAGCCAGAGACAAATGCCATTTAAACGCACTTTACTTTCCTTTATAAACAAAATGCATGGGGGAGACATATCTTATATTTAGTTAGGACACGAAACTGATACAACCTTTGGGCATTGGCAGAACATTTGGCCCCTGTGCCAGATTCCAGGGTTCATGCACTCCGACTCAAAAAATAAAAAAAAATAAAAAATTAACAAAAATGTATTTATTTAGTTGTTCTGTGCACAGTTGCATCTTGATCATCATAACAGAAATGAATGAAACTGAAATTAGTCACATAGTTTGAGCGACACATAAAATACTAGAGGGTTTGTCTTTTTTTTTTCTTATTTTTCAAATGTTTATAGTATTAGACAGATGTCAATGTGATCATGAACTGGAGAGTTTATTTCAGTCACAACTGTGTATACAAAAATATGAATTATGAAAACATTTGTTAAATGTTTGACTTCATGTGAGTCCGCCTATGCCAACATTTTAATGGTTATAAATGTGAGCGTAACCTAACCTGGTTTATTCCCTGCAAGCCTAGTCTTTAGGGTATAGTATGAATGAATTACAATGAATCAAATTAATTTTGAGACCATGGCAAATAAATCATATCAGTAGATTACTGCAATATAAATCATAACATGTTACCATAGTAAACACTATAGGCTACAACAGTTAGTTCCATTTGTCTAATCTGACTGGACAAGCAGCATTTCATGAGAGCGACATTTTAAAATAACAGCACTGGGAAATTTTACGGTTTGTATAACTCTGTCTGTGTGCGTTTGCATGTGACAAAATACGCAACATGACATCATGATGTTTGGTCACAAGATGACGTAATGAAAACCAACGAGGTCTGATGTTATCGACGTAGCCACCATATTTGTTTTAAATGCTTATTTTATTGTTAATATTAATCTGATTTGATAGTGAATTATGACTTAAATGTTGTTCTGTTCATTGTACAGTAATTGCATGGCTTCAAAAGACTTAGAATATAGTGAATTAATCATTTAAATGATTTTACTGTGATTTTATGGTGTTTTTTGTCCTTTTTGAAGAAACATAATCTCATCCCAAATTTAAGCCATTGTTACTGGTCAGGATGCTCAAACAAACAGACCTTTTTTATAGTGCCACAGAATGCTTAAACTTTTGGGGGAAATCAACCTATAGCTTACATACAGTTGTCTTTGCACTACACACTCTTGTGACCAAATGTCACTGGGGTACTTTTTGCCTGCACTTCTGAAATGTCACTCTGATGCCATCTATTCAACTCATCACTCAAATGCCATTGAATCTTGTGTTTTGTGTGACCGATCTTGTCATGTGACCGTTTGCGACAATGTAATATTTGGACGTATTTTCATGGAGAGGAACAATTTCAGCAATTAAAACCTTTAGTTGCACTCTGTTCCTCACACGGGACTATCGTATGGGTTCAGAAGACTTTAAATGCAGCATCATTTAATAAGTTATTGTGACTGTACTTGTATATGCTTGTTATGTCTCCAACTGTAAGACATCAGATACTTCAAATGCCACTGAACCTTGGATTTAGGATGGACCCCACCGAACCTCCCCGAAATGATCTGCCTGTTGAACTGCAATGCATATCATTGATCTCTGCTTGCATCACCTTTGTCTATTGATGAAATACACTCTTGAAATGGAATGCATAGAATATCATATAATTGATCAGCCAACTAACATAGGGAAATTGCATCTATATGAACATTAGCCATTAATCTTACGGTTCATAAAGTGTTTTTAACACTTACTTAGTTTACTAATCATAAACCATGACCTACACTGCACATAAATAATTAATATTGGCATTATATTCATACTGTTAGCCAGAGGGGAACTGACTCCCACAGTGAGTCTGGTTTCTCCCAAGGTTATTTTTCTCCATTAACCAAAATCTTATGGAGTTTTGTGTTCTTTGCCACAGTCACCTTCAGCTTGCTCACTGGGGTTATTAATACAAATATTATTTAATTAATTTTTATACACAATTTACAATCATATTTAACCAAACTACACAATGATCTCTCTAAGACTTTACAGATAATATGGTTTAATTTTTTTGTTAATGCATGATTTTCTGAAAAGCTGCTTTGAAAATATATGTTTTGTGAAAAGTGCTATACAAATAAAAATGAATTGACTTGATGTTTTTATATTGTTGGTTGGTTATATTCTTGTTATAATAGTGGCTAGGATTTAGGGGTTTAGTGGATAAGAGTTAGATTTAATTTGAAGATTGCAGAGGCTGTGATGGAATCATCCAAACTGAGGTGAGAATGGCATGACAATGACATTTTGATAATACAGGCAAAAAGACAGTACTGTGACATTTTGGTCATGAGACCAAAGAGGAGAAAGTGTGTCATGTTCATCAGCTTTCAATATACATAACATCCAAACTGAGAAGAATGAAGCAAAGTTTTGTGGGAGAATGGTCTTGTTTCAGTTTTACACAGTTTTACAACTTGTTTAAGTTTTTTCATATGACAAAAACTGCACCTATTCCATAATTCCATGTACCAGCACAACTCTGCTGTATGTTGTGAAGCAGATGACAGTTTTTATGAAGTGGTGCAAACTGCAGCTGTGTCCGCCAGCCCATAATCAAGTGGCCTGTGAGCCTTTTGGGCTCTCTTTCCACTTTTGCGTTCCGGCTTGGGTCTCGTGTGATGGGGGCATGCGGCTGGTGGAGGGCATGGCATTGGTGCCAGATGGGCTGGTTTGAGTATTTCTGTAACTGCTGATCTCCTGTGAATTTCATGCAAAACAGTCTCTAGAATTTACACCAAATGGTGCCAAAAACGAAACAAAAAATCAGTGAGTGGCAGTTCTGTGGATGGAAATTGTTGATGAGAGAGGTCAACAGAGAATGGCCAGACTGGTTCGAACTGGCAAAGTCTATGGTAACTCAGAAAACCAATCTGTACAATTGCAATGAGAAGAATAGCATCTCAGAATGATGGCACGAGGAGGACCTAAACAATATTAGGCAGGTGGTTTTATTGTTGTGTCTGATCGGTGTAAAACATTTAAACAACAAAAGAATGTTATGTGTGTTTGTCAGTACAGTCAGTAGTGTAGGCAAAGTGTATGGATGAAAATGTAATGTGCTGAGGAAATTTTGTGAACGCACAAAAGAAGGTAACAAAGAAAAAGACTAAATAAGAACACATAGCCCTCTTCTCGGAGCAGTCCAATGACTCTATTAAAGGGCCCAGAGGATCCTGGTCCAGGTGTGCACAATTAGACAATTTGGGTGGAACAATCAATCTCAATGGTGCAAAGAAAATGGATGAAAACACAAACACCGGGTCATCACAGGTGAAGAAAGAAAATTCGGGGATGTTTGCTGTGCCAACGGGAGCGGGGTTCAGAATCATACAGTATTCCTCTCTCTCTCTTTGTGTGATTGATTTATATATATATATATTAAAAAAAAGATTAATTAAAATTGTTGGTAGTCAGAATTGCTGTAGCTCTCATTCAATTAAGAGAAATCAAAATAGATGCTCTTAAAGGAATGTAAAAGTGAAACTCAATTCACAGTATTTGTGGCATAATGTTGATTACCAGAGAAAATAATTTCCACTCGTCCCTCATTTATATATAAAAAATACAAAATTAAATAAGGCACTTACATTGGATGTGAGGGGGGTCAGTCCATAAACACTAAAGTATAGTCGCAAGACGTAAACATTATAAGTGCTAACATGATTTTATACTGATTAAATTGTTTACTAACCTTATTTGTGTAATGTTATATCCAATTCTGGGATCACAGGTTTAGTTTTTTTTATTATTATTCTTATATTGGCAATTTATGTAAGTAAATTTTTCAGGTATACAAATCACAAAATTTTGTACCAAAAAACTTTTTGTGGTGCCAATAAAGAAACCTCTTAATGTCAACATGAAATGGTATTCACAACAAATTTTACTTCCATTCCATAATATGTCGGAGTGAAAGAATATTTAACGAGAAAAAAAAATTGTTGGGTGGGACTTTATCCAATGGGAATTGATTGGATCATGAAAAGTGGGTGTAGAATGGAGCCAGAGCTTTTTGATGTTTCTAAAACTAAGCATGGAGAATAAGTAGATGACAGGAGTCTAAAAATTCTAAGGAAACACTGCCAAACAAAGCAGCTGTCCATTCAACCCTGTAGTAAAACCTGTGGTTGCTCTCGGTAGCTGGTCTTTCAAATGCAGAACTCTTTGAGAAAAATAACAGCCAAAACCACATGTACAACAAATCTAATATGAATTAAAAAACAATACACAGCTATGATGTCATGAACATCAATTACCACAACACTTCAGCGCTGGAAGGGCATGAGCTGGAAAAATTGGTGCCATGATGATTTAATTGGCAAGGACTTGGCTGCTCTCGCTCGAACCTACCCAGTTCCTGCAGGTGTCTCAGAGGAGGCCTCCCAAACAAATGACTGTAGGTCAAATCATTACTTCTGACTCTAAGGCAGAATGATTGGGTTTGTGGAGGTCCCAGCGTGACCTTTGTGCATAAGGTCAAAGGTAGTCATGTCCAGAGTTGGAGAAGTCACTTTGAAACTGTAGCTTGCCGAGCTGCAAGCTTTTCAAAATTTAAAGTAGCTAAACTGCAGACAAGCTAACCTTTTGTTAGCTACACTACAAACCACTTACAAAAAGTAGCTAACTACATTGAAGCTACAAAGGGGCCAATATGTTTAAAATATTTAACTATAAATTCTATAATTTATAGTTTAACCAGTCCATTTTCTGGCACAAAAGCAATGGGGGCTTTTAAATGAATCACAATTAGAGTGACAGCTTTAAACTTAAAGATACATTTATACTAAATACAAAGATAAAAATAGAATGTGCCCTTCTTTATGATTGCATAAAATACGCAAAACTATACCACTATTTGCACTAGAGTGCAAACAGCTTCTAACGCTATTTGCACTTAGTGCAAAGAAGATGCTTTTTGTTGCTTTTTACACTTATAAATAGCCTCTGCAAAATAAATTAATAAATAAATAAATAATAGAGTAGTAAGGTAAGTGCAATTGAACTATAAAAAAGAAGAACTGCCCTATAGGGACTGTAATCAGTGAATCCTTTTTTTAATCTGTCCATTTACATGAACCGTCCAAACAAACTGATTCACTAGAATGAATCAAACTTCCCAACACTACATATGAGAGCGAGGATTATTTATGACAAACCGATTCACTAAAATGAAGCAGATTTTCCAACGCTATATATTAGAGTTTGGACAGTTTAGGACAAACCGATTCACTAGAATGAAGCAGAATTTCCAATGCTCTTTACAGGAGAATGTGTTTGATTATCACCTAGGCTATCTTGGTTGTAAATCTGGGAACACAATGTAACAGGAGTGATGGTGGTATAGTGGGCTAAAGCACTAAACTGTTAATCAGAAGGTTGTCAGTTCGATCCCCAGAGCCACCACCACTGTCTCCTCGAGCAAGGCACTTAAGTCCAGGTCGTTCCGGGGGGATTGTCCCTGTAATAAGGGCTCTGTAAGTCGCTTTGGATAAAAGCGCCTGCCAAAATGCATAAATGTAACATTTAAAACAGTGAAGTGTTTGGTACCGCTACTTGTAAGAAAAAGTCATTTTAACTTTTGGAAAAGCTACACTATTTTGAAAACAGCTGAACTACTGTTACGCTACTCAAAAATGTTACTAAAACTACTAGTTAAGTTAGTAGCGGTGCTACTTTTTGTAATTTACTCCCTAACATTGGTCAGGTCACTAACAGATGCCTGTTTTATACTATTATGTCATCAAATTACTAAAGTTAAACAGTGTTATAATGGTTGCATAACACACATTCTTGTACACTCATGTAGACACACGCACACACACACACACACGCACATCCACACCCACACATTCTCCCTGTCTGCAAGTTGCTCCATCTTGGTGGGTGCCATATGCTGAATCACGGCAATGTGTATTTGCATTAGTGTGTACGTGTGTGTTTGTGTGTTTGAGTGTGTCTGTCGACATTAGCATGTGTGTCAGTCAGCATGTATATGTGTGTGTGTGTGTGTGTGTGTGTGTGTGTGCGTGGCAGGGGCAGTTTTTGGCAAAACGGCCCATGTGTGATAATGAAGTCATCAGTTTATGTAAACTCCAGATGGTTGGGTTAGGGAATAGAGCTGTGCCATCTGCAATACATTCAGTCTCTCGGTCTCTCCCCCTCGTCTAGTTTGGTACGGCTGCCAGTGAAGTGCTCAGAGTCTTAATGCCATTAGTGAAAGGTTTCAGAAGTCACAGCCAAGCAACTTTTTCATTTCACAATTACATAGAAAAGGTTGTGCACACAGTCACTCACTCCCACGGGTACCTGTACGCTCTTAAGTTTTGACTTAACCTCACTGACTATGCTGCATTCAGGTTTCAGACTTTGAAATTATACTGTATCTACTGTTGATCATGACACTTTAATGGTCCTAATTTAAAGCAATATGTATCTTGAGTTTCTTTAAAATGATTTATTAGTGTGCACTTTGCAAAAAATTTATCCTGCAAGGTCCATGCCAGATAATATTTTGCAAGGACCTTGTATATTTATTAGTTCTCACAACAGGGACAGAGTAGAGGTTTTCAATAGGCACAAAAATCACAGATTTGATTAACAAACTCAATGTTCGGAAAAAAGAAAAAACTTTCTTTCTTGGAATTGCTTTTCCCCACTGGATGTTAGGCTGTTGTGGGTGGTTGCTAAGAAATTGCTATGCGGTTGCTAAGCTGTTCTGAATGGTTCTTAGTATATTGCTATGTAGATTTTCTAGGGTGTGATGTGTGGTTGCTAGGTTGTTGCTTACTTGCCCAAGTGAAAAAGCCCACCCTCAAATTTCTATGACATTCTGGTCAACTTAAAAAAAAGTTGCACACTTGAGTCCTTTAAAAAAAAAACAATTTGACTGTGAAATGTTGGGATCATGTCAGAAACATGAAAGTCTCCCCCCCCCTTAATGTGAAAGACTATAACAGTGTCCCTAGCTGATGATAATTTGGGGAGGGGAATAAAATGGACTGCCTAAGAGAATCGGTCCATCACAGTCAGAATGATTGTATTACCATTGGATGGGGGTAAACCGTGACAAACTCCAAGGCAATATGGGACCAGGGTCTTGAAGAGACTGGCAGCGGCTGAAGGAGCCTCGCACGAGGCCGATTGGAAGACTTGCAGCAGGCACAATCCAAAAAGTCCAAAACAAACTCAGGGACATCCCGCGCCAGCAAAGGCCACCAGAACTGTTGCTCAACTAACACCTGGGTTCGAGCAGCTCCCGAATGGCAGGCAAGATCCGAGGTATGACCCCACCGGAGGACGTGTGTTTGGACCGACTCAACAGGTTTGCTGGACACCCCACAGAAATATTGACATTAAGCAAAGCTGAGAGGACTTTAGCCTTGATCTCCCAAGACACAGCTGCAACCACCATGGAGGATGGGCTAATGGTATCTAGATATGACGAACTGCTTTCGGTTTCAAAAAAGAGTGAAAGTGCATCAGGCTTACCATTCTTCGAACCGGGACAATAAGAGATAGTAAAATCAAATTTTCCAAGAACAAGTATGCCTGGAATTTAGTCACTTCGCAATTTTGATTAATTCAATCAAATTCAATCATAGATCCAAACCAAACCAAACCAAACTCCCGACTTCTTCCGACCCCTCCAGCCAATGATGCCACTCCCCCAATGCCAACCTGACAGCCAGTAACTCACAATTACCAGTCTTGGAATTTTGTTCTGCTGGAGACAGGAGATGAGAAAAGTTTGTGAAACCTCCCATCCAAGGGAGACTTCTGGGACAAAATATCCCAAACCCGATAATCTATGCAGGGTCTTGAGGAGCCATCCTTCTTCTCCATGAAGAAGAACCCTGCCCCCACCAGAGAAGAGGAGGGATGAATGATACCTGCTGCCAGAGAATCACTGATGTACTTCTCCTTGGCCTCCCTCTCAGGCGCCGATATAGAGACGGCTCAAGGTGGAGAAGCCCTCCACCCTGCCACACACACCAACTGAACTTAGAGCATATCATTCACTCAGGGCACCAGATAGATAGAGTTTGTGTGTATGGAGCATAGAACCACTCTGAAACCACATGTGTAATACAATGAACCATTTACATGTATTTAAGAAAGCACTACAGACTACAGACAAAACAGCAGTGCACATAGGTGCAGCACAGCGTGCAGCGCGTTGAGACTTTCTATTTATTTATTGAATTAAATCACAGCCCTAGCGGTCTGAAAATCGCACAGGGTCAAATCGTGATTTTATTTCAGATTATCGTTCAGCCCTACCATATTTTCAAGTAACTGGCTTCAATTAAAACTTCTCAATTAGAGTTTACTTTGCAATACTCTGTTTTCAAGTTAATTTTACTCACGTTTTGTTGTACAATTTACTTAAGCAATGTAGCCCTGAATTAAGCCATGCTTTAAAAAGTGTACTTCCATTTCAATTCTTTTTAATGTACTTAATCATGTATCACATGACACACAGAAACCTTCCACAAAGAAAAGTAATGCATGCTTTGTAGTCTATTTGATAACATCTCCTTGCTTTAATGGCGATAGATGCAAGATCCAGAGCTACGCACGCAGATATTTGGTGCATAAAACACCATTACGGTATCAATCAACCGATATTTATTTTGATCGTTAACAGGTATATTGAGTAGTAACAACAAACAACAAAATCAGCAATAGAATTGGTTTATATCAACTTGCAAACAGTGAAACTATGCAAGCTCATTAATTATTCAAGCATGATACATGCTGGATACACCAGCTTTGAAAAGGTAAGTAAAGTTATTTTTTCTGTTATATTTACTTCACCACAAAATATTTTTTTTAGTGTGTGGGCCATGTCCTTAAATCAATGTAAGTCTATGGACTTTTTTGCCCTTTTGCCCATCTTCCGACAAGCAAAAATTGTGAGTCTGATTGATTAGAAAATTAATATAACAACTCTTCTCAACAAGGCATGAGGTAACATTCATGTCCATAGTAAGAAGACTTTTAATACTAGGGTCAGGGGTTCAGAACAAAACCCTAAACCTAATTATACGCTATAATATTAGTGATGCTTGCCTTTGCAAGAACCACAAATAAAGCATTTCTGTTTTGACTAATGAAAACAGCATTTGCAATCAAGTAGCAATCATTTATATCTGTTTCCTGAGCATGCTTCCAGGCCTCATTCCTTTAATAGAGCCGAGCACGGAGGTGTGTTAAAACAATTCGGCAGTGACAAAGAGCAACGCTTGAAAAATAGCGCGTATCCACTCTCGCTAATGCAGGACTCAAACCCATTTGGGGAGCTCCTTCATCTTACTTAAAACATGTAAATGAAAAATCAGTTCAGCTGCATGCCCACCCAAAGAAAAACAGCCCCCGTCTTCTTCAATGGTGCTGTAATTACCTTCACAGCTGGCAGTTCCTATTACGCCATCCCGGCCAGCTAGGAGAATGGCACAGGCCTCGCCACCACTCTTCACTGCACAAGCAACACCTGTACATTGTAAAGGAGAAGTGTTTAGTGCACAGTTTCTCTCTCTTTCTCCTTTAATATTTTCCCCTTTCCCTTACTCCTTATTTTTGTTCAATCTCTTTTACCCTTTACTCTCTTCTTTCTGCACCCGGTGCCCTTTAATTCCCATACTCTTAGACAAATGCCATGTCAGCTCTTATGCCCTGTAGAAGGTCACGATCAGAGGTTACGTTAAAAGAAGAGTTCACCCAAAAATGAAAATTCTGTCAAAATGTACAACACACTTGACTTTCATTCTTATACGGAACACAAATGGAGATGTTTTAATAATTATCACTTGTGGTCTTTTCAATAAAATCACAGAGGATAGTGCCTAACTTTAGAACTTTGCATCATATTCCAAATCTTCTTAATGCATTCAAAAGGTTTTAGTGAGAAATAACCCACAATTAAAGTAATTTCGCAGTGATGTATGCCACTGTGAAAATTGTAATTTTTGAGTGAACTATTCCCTTAACTTTCTGCCATTTACCAAATTAAAAAGCACTGATTCACTACATTAAACTCACTGAGCACTTTACTAGGAACCCTATGGTCCTAATAAAGTGCCCGACGTGGTCTTCTGCTGTTGTAGACCATCCGCCTCAAGGTTTGACATGTTATGCATTCTGAGATGCTATTCTGCTCACTACAATTGTACGGAATGGTTATCTGAGTTACCGTAGCCTTTCTGTCAGCTCAAACCTCCGTAAATCCATCAGCACAGCCAAACGCCAGTACAGGCACAAAATTGAAGGTCAGTTCAACACCACTGACTCCAGAAGTATGTGGAAGGGAATTAACATCATCACGGACTATAAACAGAATAAAAACTCCGCCATGAACACCGTTGCCTCTCTCCCGGACGAGCTTAATACATTTTATGCTCGTTTCGAGGACAACAACACCGCCCTCGCGGAGAGAGCACTCGCGGCCGATACTACAGATGATGGTTCACTCTCCGTCTCTGTTGCGGATGTAACCCGATCCTTTCGACGGGTGAACATCCGTAAAGCCGCGGGTCCAGACGGCATTCCGGGCCGCGTCTTCAGAGCATGCGCGAACCAACTGGCTGGTGTTTTTACGGACATTTTCAACCTGTCCCTCTCCCTGTCTGTAGTCCCCACATGCTTCAAAACATCAACCATTGTGCCTGTACCGAAGCAAGCCAAAATCACTTGTTTAAATGACTGGCGTCCTGTTGCTCTGACCCCCATCATCAGCAAATGCTTTGAGAGGTTAATCAGAGATCACATCTGCTCTGTTCTGCCCACCTCTTTGGACCCATTGCAGTTTGCCTACCGTAACAACCGCTCCACTGATGATGCTATTGCATCTACAATACACACTGCTCTCTCCCACCTGGAAAAAAGGAACACATATGTGAGAATGCTGTTTGTAGACTACAGCTCAGCATTTAACACCATAGTGCCCTCCAAGCTTGATGTGAAACTCCGGGCTCTGGGCTTAAACAGATCGCTGTGCAGCTGGATCCTGGATTTCCTGTCAGGCAGACGTCAGGTGGTTAGAATGGGCAGCAACATCTCCTCATCACTGACTCTCAACACTGGAGCCCCGCAGGGCTGTGTTCTCAGCCCACTCCTGTATTCCCTGTACACACATGACTGTGTGGCGACACATAGCTCCAATGCCATCATTAAGTTTGCTGACGATACGACGGTTGTAGGTCTGATCACTGACAATGATGAAACAGCCTACAGAGAGGAGGTGCACACTCTGATGCGCTGGTGTCAGGAGCACAAACTCTCCCTCAACGTCAGTAAAACCAAGGAGCTTGTGGTGGACTTCAGGAAGAAAGACAGAGAACACAGCCCCATCACCATTAATGGAGCACCGGTGGAGAGAGTCAGCAGTTTCAAGTTCCTCGGTGTCCACATTACTGAGGAACTCACATGGTCCGTCCACACTGAGGCCGTTGTGTAGAAGGCTCACCAGCGCCTCTTCTTCCTGAGACGGCTGAGGAAGTTTGGAATGAACCAACACATCCTCACACTGTTCTACACTAGTACTGTTGAGAGCATCTTGACTGGCTGCATCACCGCCTGGTACGGCAATAGCACCGCCCACAACCGCAAAGACCTGCAAAGGGTGGTGCGAACGGCCAGAAACATCATCGGAGGTGAGCTTCCCTCCCTCCAGGATATATATAACAGACGGTGTGTGAATAAAGCTCGGAGGATTATCAAAGACTCCAGCCACCCGAGTCATGGGCTGCTCTCACTGCTTCCATCAGGCAGGCGGTATCGCAGCATCAGGACCCGCACCAGCCGACTACATGACAGCTTCTTCCCACAAGCAATAAGACTTTTGAACACTTGATCCCTCACGATCAACAATCAGCACTGCACTTTATTAATCCTCATTCTGTCAATATATTCTCGCTCCCAATTCAGTCAGTGTATATATATATATATTTATACCCTTCTCTAGTGTGTGTATTCTACATTGTGTGTATTGTGTACATTTGTTATGTAAATTGTTGTGTAGGTATGTGTACATTTGTTATGTAAATTGTTTTGTGTAATATGTTGTTTATTGTAAAGTGGTTTATGTCTCGTCACTGTCATTACTGCTATGTTGCTCGGAACTGCACACAAGAATTTCACCTGCTGTTGCACTCGTGTACACAGTAGTGTGACAATAATGTGATTTGATTTGATTTGATTTGATTTGATTTGAAACCAGTCTGGCCATTCTCCATTGACCTCTCTCATCAACAAGGCATTTCTATCTGTAGAACTGCTGCTCACTGGATGTTTTTTGTTTTTGCCTCCTTTCTGAGGAAACTCTAGAGACTGTTGTGTGTGTGAAAATCCCAGGAGATCAGCAGTTACAGAAATACTCAAACCAGCCCGCCTGGCACCAACAATCATGCCACGCTCCAAATCAATGAGATCAGATTTTTCCCAATTCTGATTGTTGATGTGAACATTAATTGAAGCTCTTAGCCTGTTTTTGCATGATTCTATGCATTGCACTGCTGCCACTTGATTGGCTGATTAGATAATCACATGATGTATGTGTACATATGTATAAAGGTCTATTAATAATAGTCAATTTAGTGTCCCTACTTTCGAAATATTACCACAGTAAATAATGCTAAAAGGGATTAGAAGTGAAGACTGGGGGAGTAAATATATAATTTCATAGTGCCCCCTTGAAAATAGACTGGGAGAGAGATGCAAGTGAGAATTTGGGGGAGCAAACGAGATATTTTTGTCTAATAGAATAATTCATGGGATTATTAAAGTAAATGGGAGAACAGATCGCAAGACTACATTGTCTATTTAAAGGGATATTTCACCAAAAATGTTGTCAACGTTTACACAACCTCATGTCATTCCAAACCATATGACATTCTTTCTTGCATGGAACACAAAAGGAGATGTCAGGCAGAATGTTAGCCTCAGACAGCATTCACTTTTATTGCATCTTTTTTATTCCATACAATGAAAATGAATGTTGACTGAGGTGTCATTCTGCCTAACATTTGTTTTTGTGTTCCACTGACGAAAGAAAGTCACAAGGGTTTGGAATAACATAAAGGTGAACTCTCTCTTTAACATTGCGAAAACAACATAAAAAGAAGCCAAGAACCTGCAACACCCACCTCAAGATATTGTTGGCTTTTATTTGGCAAATTGCATGTGATGTTATTGGTTAAAGTGGGCCCGTATGTTTGACACCCTGGTTCTAGAGAGAGAGCACATGGAATCTCCTTTTTCACCTACTTAATATGAACACTTCATCATGTTTGTAGAAAGGCAGCTGAGCACATTCATAGTGGAAGTTTAGAGAGTACATACTCTAGGGGAGACAGGTGGGGGGAAGTTGGATGTTGAATGTGCCAACTTCACTGTAACTGTGTTCAAATCCATGATTGAGCCTAAATTCTTTTCCAAAATAAACTTTGAGTCTTTAAAAGTTTATGGGTATGTAATTCTTTCTGTCACAAAGGAGATTGAAGGATTGAAGTGACTAACAGTCATGTCATACGATGAGTAACATATGGTCAGCTTTGATGGGAAGCAACAACAGAAATGTGTTATTTAGAAGTTGACCTAGGCCTAAATGAGTTTCTTCTGACTAGTTCTGCTTCAAAAAAACCTCCCAACTCTCTTTCAACAAATCCTGCAAAAAGGGGATTTTGAATCTCCCTTTTAGAAGAAAAAACTTCAATACTGTATCTTTAAAATCCCAATTGTTTCTCCAAGGCAGCAATGCGATTAAATTAAGAGCAATTTGAGCTTCTCAGATATTTATCCAGAGAAAAGATCCTTGTAGTCTCATGTGTCTCCTCTAGAGTTTCAGAAGAAATCTTTACAGTGTCTCAAATTGTGCTTAGATTTGCCCACATGGTCAATCAAAAGTCTTTGATTTCAATATGAACTCAAACATTTCTCATCATATTCTTCCCAATCTGCTACCAACATTAATTTTACAGATCTATACTCTTACTATATACTGGCATTGTCTTATTGGAGTCTCTTTTTATTTTGCGATGTCAAAACATTTTCACATGTACATGTGTTGCACATGATGAAAGCCAATGACACATTATTATTTTTATTATGGGTTAAACAGTTAATTTATAGATTTTTTTTATTAGTTTCTTCTTCTGAATTTGAAATCTTGTACCACATGGATATGACACACTGTATGTGTTTTAGATTTGCACTGGATTTTAACACATTTATACACAAATATATGAGTGGTACCTCCCAATATTATTAATGAGCAGGCTTGGCCATTTACATTTATGCATTTGGCAGACACTTTTATCCATAGTGACTTACAGCGCCCTTATTACAGGGACAATCCCCCCGGAGCATCCTGGAGTTAAGTGCCTTGCTCAAGGACACAATGGTGGTGGCTGTGGGGATCGAACCAAGAACCTTCTGCTTACCAGTTCAGTGCTTTATCCCACTATGCCACCACCACTCCATTTACCTTTTACAAGCGAGTTCATGATCCACCAGTGCGTTGTTGCCATCCATATACATAGGTCGCAAATGTGCGTGTGCATGGTGCAAAAATACTAAGGTGTCTGTCTTCACAATGGTGTCAGAGTGACAGGCTTTCAGTCACCGACTGACTCCTTTGAATTGTTTGTGTGCAACATCCATTGATCACATGAGAGTTTCAATATTTATGAAGGTGGACTGGGGCTTGTATAAAATGCAGTTTAACAATGATAGTCTCACGCTTTCCATTCAAAGTACAAAGGCAAATGGCTGGGCATTTATTTGTGCATTAATTTACAGATTAAATGACCAGTGTGTTTCTGTGTTATGTATTGTGAGCTATCAAAAGGTATTTACAGTATTTGCATATTTTGTTGCATGTAATTGTGAATTGCAGTAAGCATTTGTGATAACCTTTGATGCCTTCTATTTTTCAATGAATATCTTGACATCTATTGCATGTTCATGAGTGCATGAGAGAAGCTTACTCAAAGTGGTTTGTGTAGATGCGAGAACTTTTATTTAGTGATGAAACAATGCAAGTTCTCTAATTAACATGTGACATTATAAACAAGCTTCTCTCCTGCACTCATGAACGTGCAATGACAGCAAGATTTGTATTGAAAGATGACTTACATTTTGGGTTGTTTCTCACCAAAACTATATTGTATGCCTTCTGAAGACTTGGAATTTGATAGACGAGTCACATTCACTGCTTTTATGATACTTTTGGGTTCTTAGTCAGAGTCGCTATCAGCTTGTCACTATTGAAAAGACAGAATGGTATATTCTTGAGCAACCCACAGTACACATGCGTGGATGTTGTGTTTTTGGATTCGATATGCGCAATGTATCATTTAAATTTATTAAACTGACTGATCTCAAATCAGAACACTCTATGCTGTCATACACTGAGTCTTGTCATAAAACACCATGCCACTGGTCCCAGCGGAGTTTGTCTTTAGGAGAAACCCCAACCAAACAACATTGAAACCTGTTTGATTCAAAAGATTAGTCTCTGGTTTCATCCGATATGCCATTTTTAATATTTGAGCAAGTTATTGTGAAACACCACACTGCTAAACACAATGTACACTAATGTGTACTTAAGCTATTTTTTCCCTTAGAAATCCTATATTTACTGTGCATTATCACAATGAGAATCAATGGGATTTTATCCAAAAGCTGAAAAATTTGTATTTCAGAGTCTCTCTATTGAGTTACGATTAAAAAAATGTGCATTTCGAACTCTTCTGAAACCAGTGCAAACAGACAGCACACTAGAGGTTAAGTCATTCACTAAATAGGGAGCGAGAGAGCAAGGGAGCATCCTATAGCTTTCCTGAGCAGTTAAGTGCATTCACTCGTAAAATCCAAAACATAGTTCATTTTCAGGCAGCAGATTCTTTTTGGACCACTCAGCATGTTTAGCAGACATGGGACAATGGTAATCAGTACATAGTTTCAGAATTTATGATGTATGATTGTATTTTAACATGGTTAGTAGTGATTGGATGATGCAGACCATTAATGCTAATTCTAATTTAGCTAATGCTAATTTCTGGTGTAATGTCTGTAATGTCTCAAAAACATGATTAACCAACATTCATAGAAACATAATAAACAACTTCATTAAAAAAGGGTTCTGATTTGTGTATTTAAAATTTCACAAATTAGTCCCACTGTCCAAATATCTTGACATATATTTTTAGGAAAACTATTTGGTCTAGAATTTTTATTTATTTATTTTGCATGTTTACTCGGTGCTACTAGTTACAAATCAAAAATGGAAACAGAAACACACAGCAGTCACGCTCGAGTCTCAGGAGGGTATTGATTAAAACGTTTTCTTTGCTGTTCTGCATAAAAGAAAGTCATGAGGGTGTGTGAACTATGACAGAATTACATTTTTTAAAGTGAAATAAAACTGGCTGTAGCACAGAGAGATGATGTGATTTTTCTTCCCTAATTCCACACCTTTCCCCATTTTTTCCCCATTTTTTAAAGTGAGTGGCGAATCCTGACCAGTACTGAAATGGGGGTTTCATTACACTTTAAGGATTTTTGGGAAAAACATGTGAGACCAAGTTGATATACTGTATAAATAACACATAAATAAGAACTCCATTAAAGGTACACAGTGATGTTTTGTTTATGTTGTGCTTACTGATAAAGCAGTTATCTTGGACTTACACTTAATCTAGTGGCATGGATGCAGCATCGCGTAAAAGCAATATTTTTCAGTTACAGATAAAGTGTGCAGTGTTCGGCTAGTCATGTGATCTCAACATGGCAGACCCCATTAGGTAGCCCAGGTCAATATAAAATAAAACATAATTTTTAGTCCACCGATATGACTGCATTCATCCCATGTGAATAAACATAATTTAAACACATTTTCAGAATTATTATGAACTTTTTTAATGAGGCTAACTTACACAAGAACAACAGTGTGCAACACTTTGTTTTAGGTTCATCAGTTTAATCAGTTTATTATGTACCTACAGTCCTTGCAGGTGCTGATGATATGACCTCATGAGTGCAAAAGGGGGGGGTGGGGGGGCATTATGGTCCGGAACGCACAGCAAGGTCACAGTTGTTTTTGTTCCGAGTGGCTCTGTCAAACATAAAAATGAGCATGCTTTGTGTGTCTCTGTCTCTCTTTGTGCTGTATGTTTATGTAAGAAATTCTGTCAAAACACAGAAAAAAAGATAAATGTGGCTAATTAAAAGAACATTTCTTTGGTAGTCGGTGTAATAGATCCCTCATTGTGAGGTCCGGGGCCGCAGATTTCTTTAACATCTCAGGGCCCCGTCCGAGATTGAATATGACTCTTGTGAAAGCAGTTGATTTTTTACAGTTTCACCAAATGAAACTTAGATTTATCCAGCCACGGTAAATTCACTAACACAAACACATCCATGCAGATTAATTGGAAAGTTGCTCCTGCATTCACTATGTTCATTAACTAGTCAAATGTTACATGTCAAAGAGAATTAGAGATGCCTCCGGAGTGATAACACAGTGCCATAGAGTACAGATTATCAAAAATTCCAAAATGGCATGGAAAGTGTGAGGCAGATTAAGCCCCTTGAGTCACACCGGCTGAGAGCGCAACACAATGCCACACACCTGCTGTACCTTCAAGTGTGAGTGTGTGTGGGGGGGGGGGGGGGGTAATTACAAGGGTATTATGCTATAAATGTGGTTTATGAGGACATTTCTAGTGTCCCCATAATTCAAATTGCTTAAAAAACATATTAAACGATATTTCCCCATCTGTCGCACACTTTGACATTGTGTCGAAGAAGCAACACTAGGGGACTCTCTTGAGAGCCTTTTGCATCTCTGACCAATGAGAAATTGGCAGACAGAATTTGCATGTCCCGCCCCCAGACATACGGGTATAAAGGGAGTGAAATGCGTCTGTTTCATTCAGAAATTTTCTTCAGAGCCGATCAGTTGTGTATGCAGCGAGCTGCTCACAGTCTGTTTCCTCCCATCTCTGAGCGACTGCTGTTGGATCTACGGCGCATATCAGCGGCTTTCTCCTTCTCTGCACAGCAGTGCAGCTTGCCCCTGGGCGCTTCGACAGTGCAGTTAAAAGAGCTATTTCTCTAAAAGAGTTATTTTCTCTAAAAGAGCAAAATACACAGCAGCGCTGAACGTCCTTTTCAGGACGCGTCTTTATAAAGATGCCTTTCCGCCCCTGTGTAGTTCCTGGATGCAGTAGAGTGCTCTCCACTCCAGACAGTCAAAGGCACTGCCTCTTGTGTCTGGGCAACGATCACACATAGGCAGCATTTGTGGATGGTTCGTGTTCTCACTGCGAGAATCTTACCATGGCAACGAAGCGGTCGCGGTTTCCTATGAAGGAACGCGACTCCACTCCCACAGGATTGAGGACGATCCGGCTGGTGATGGAGGCGATTTGGGGATGGCAGCGGGCTCAGTTTCGCCGTACAACCCTACAAACCACCCGCCCCCCGATACGCTCGTTGACTCCCGTCCGGGTTCGAGGCAACAGCGGCTCACCTCACGGCCAGCCTGCCTATCCTCTTGAGCCCCCCGAGCCGGATGAGCTCGCCTCTGCATCGGAGAGTGGTCCGGCGTCTGAAGCGGATGACTCGACTGGGCTGCCACCTTCAGGCCAGCACGCCCAGTCTGCGGATGATGCCCAGATGTCCGACATGCTTGCCCGGGCCGTCGTCGGCGTGGGGCTGGATTGGAGACTTCCGTCCTCCCCACAGCCTTCGCGGTTGGATGATTGGTTCCTTGGGTCTGCGCGCCGCTCACAGCCTTCTCCACCCATCACCGTGCCTCTTGCTCAACCGTCTCACTACCTTTGACGGCGGAGTGGCCCACAGGTACATGCCGATCCCCCAGGTGGACAGAGCGGATGCGATCCACCTGTGCCCCAAGAACAGGCAACTTTATGCCCTGAAGTGGCGCTTGTTCGCAAATTGGTGTTCTTCCCATGCTGTAGCTGCTATTGCGGCCTACCACGACACAGTAGACGGAAAGTCTTTGGGTAAGCACAACTTAATTATCAGGTTCCTAAGAGGCGCCCGGAGGTTGAATCCCTCCCGGCCGAGCCTGTTCCCCTACTGGGATCTCTCAGTGGTCCTCTCAGGCATTCAGATACCCCCCTTCGAGCCACTAGAATCAGTTGGACACAGGGCCCTCTCCTTGAAGACAGCCCTCCTGATCGCGCTCATCTCCATCAAAAGGGTCGGGGACCTGCAAGCGTTCTCTGTCAGCAACACCTGCCTAGAGTTCGGTCCGGCAGACACTCACGTGATCCTAAGACAGCGCCTGGGCTACGTGCCCAAGGTTCCTACCACTCCCTTCAGGGACCAGGTGGTGAACCTGCAAGCACTGGCCTGGGTGGAGGCAGGCCCAGCCCCTTCGTTGCTGTGTCCGGTACATGCTTTGTGTATCTACTTGGACTGCACGCAGAGCTTTAGACATTCTGAGCAGCTCTTTGTCTGCTTTGGTGGACAGCAGAAAGGGAACACTGTCTCCAAACAGAGGCTTTCCCACTTGGTAGTGGACGCCATTATGTTGGCCTATCACAGACAAGCCGTGCTCCCCCCCTTGTAGGTCCGAGCACATTCAACAAGAAGTGTTGCGTCTTCATGGGCACTGGCCAGGGGCACCTCCCTAGCAGACATATGCAGAGCAGCAGGTTGGGCAACACCCTTTCCCTCCGCTGAGGTAATACCGTGTGCTTTTACCCCAGGAGATCCCACAAACTTGGCTCCCTGGATGACTCCTCCCTAGCCCTCTGGTCCACGAATTCAGCGGAGGAATTCGCCGACCAAGACCAATGCGGGTACTCAATTTACCCTGTACTGGAAAAGGTGCTCCACAGGACGGGCTCACACGTGGACTTTTCCCCCTGTGTGTATTTTCCACTGTACGGTCCCCTTGTGAGCAGACCTGCATCTCCCTTGGGGAGTCCTCACGGATCCCCGGTCACCGTGTTTGTAGCAACTCCTCCCTCCCAATGAGGTAGGATCTACCACTGCCCCATTCTCATGTGAACTAAAAGCCAATGTAATGTATTTCACCACTCTTTACCTCCCCCAGTCTGGGTAGGTGTGGTCTCTGCAGGGTCTTTCCCCGCTGAAAGAATAGGAAAACTGAGAAAGATCGCCTTCCCCGATGCGTATGATAGCGTTAATATGGCCCCAGTCGCATTAACTCTATGCGAGAAACATAGAGAGAGAAAATGCAGAAAGTTTTTTGTGAGGGTAAGGTTTAGGGGTAGGGTTAGGGGATAGAATCTATAGTTCATACAATTTAAAAATCATTATGTCTATGGAGAGTCCTCATAATGATAGCTGCACCAACATTATGTCACATTGTGTGTGTGTGTGTGTGTGTGTGTGTGTGTGTACGTGCGTGTGTACGTGCGTGTGTGTGTGTGTGTGTGTGTATGTGAGTGAGAGAACAAGAGAGAGAGAGAGAGAGAGAGAGAGAGAGAGAGAGAGGAAGAGAGAGTGAAAGAGGGGATATTCTGAGCTTGTTTGCCCATTCATCAAAACATATCATGCTCCAGCTGAATGTAATTAAACAGTAAACTGGAATTAATGACCATTGATTTAGTTGTACATAAATTGCTCAGCCCACAGTTCCAGGGAGGAGTTCATCGAAATAGTAACTAGTGAGAAGGTATTAATCAGGAAATTACCATTATTTCTTTCTGATTTACTCTCTTTTTCTCTTTCACGCTCTCCTGCTATGTTCAGAATACAATACTAGAACACTGTACACTATTAGTTGAACACACACACAAAAAAAAAAACTGTTAGATTTATGGTAAAATACTGACTTTCTTTCTTCTTCAGAACACAAACAAAGATTTTTAATAGATTATCTCAGTTCAAGTGAATGGTGATCAGGCCTTTGAAGCTTCAAGAAAATAAAGCTTGAAAGTCATCATAAAACTAATCCATTAGGCTCCAGTTGGTTTTAGGTAAAAACAGACCTCAATGTAACTCTTTTTCTCTGTACATCTCGGCAGTAGTCTCCTTGGGGATCATGAGTTCAAGCTCGATTACACTTACTATAGTGCCATCTAGTGCTCTGCACACCCTTTATGCACTAGGAAGTGTAATCGAGCTTGAAATAATGATCGTGCCTAGAGACTGCAATGCCAAGATTTACAGTGAAAAAGGAGTTAAAGTTTGGTCTGTTCTCACCCAAAACCAACTGGATCGCTTCATTAGACATTGACTAAGCACTGATAGTCTGACAGCATCAGCACTCGGATGCTTTACTGTGTGTATCACTCCTCTTGTGTTAGTGCCATTCTAAACTAAGGTGTAAGAGCAGTGCATATCTGTTAGGAGTTACTGTCTTTATTTTTTAAATTACTTATGTTAGCCAGCAGGTGGTGGCAAAAGATAATTTTTGTGTGTAATATGAGCCAGTTAGATGTAAAGTGAATCCGTTAGTCATTGTTTAGATTGAACAGCGCTCCATGATCGCTGGTATTACCACTACATTACTTAAGCTAGGACATTGTTTTAAACGGCTTTAAATGAACAATTCCAGGATTGAAGCTCATCGCAGCTGAAAGACACAACGGACTGTTTGATTACAGAACTCGAGGCGCTTACCGAGTTTCCACATTGGATACACACCATTTAAATGGCGGAGGACATCGCTTTTTCTATAGTGAATGACTTGTGCGCAGCTACCACGAAATAGGGAGAAATACCCCGCTTGGATGCTATTTTTCCATTGATGAAGCTGACCTTCATAATGCTGACAGCATCTTTGCTTGGGAGTGGCAACAGGTGATCGCACATGCTCTCTCTCTCTCTCTCTCTCTCTCTCTCTCTCTCTCTCTCCTCCCTCATACACACACACACACACACACATACACACACAGACAAAGACACATAGACAGCACACATCCATCAATCCATCCTTGTTTATCCAATATCTTGTTAGAAACAGCACAAGCCATGATACTATTTCTGAAGTGAACTTTTTGAATTACTAAGAAGGCTTGAACGCATCATTGTTTTTCCTAATTTTTTTAAATGTACTACATGTAAATGTTCATTGAACTGTTGTATATAAGCAATATCACACTCGCAATCATGCTATATGGCCCTACATCAGCACTTACAGCTGTAATTACCTACGGCACTCGGCCTGCGGCTGAATCACAGCAGTGCTGATGTAGGGCCATATAGCTCTCTTGCTCGTGTGATATTACGTGTGTGTATATATATATATATATATATATATATATATATATATATATATATATATATTTATTACATACTGAAAAAATAGAAGTAGTAGAACATACCCTCCCTCTTTCTCCATTAAACTCTTATTCATTCTCTCTCTCTCTCTCTCTGTAACACTAACCTCATCTGGAAAAACAGACTGACTTTCACAAATCAAAAGCTGCCCAATTAATCAGGTGCTGGGCTGTGAACTGCACTGGGCTTACTCAAGGCTGGCCGTGAAGAGAAACTTTGAACTGCACAATTCCATAAGTTGTGTTTTCCCTTTTGTCTCTATTTGTTTCTGTTAAACATCGTTTAACAGAATGGGTTTGAGATTGTGGAGCAAAGTGCCATCAGCAGAGATTTATTCCCATTCCCAAAGATTATTCATTTTTAAACTCAGCAGTGCAGCCTCAGCTATTATACACATACACACTCCTGACTCCTCCACAGCTTTTGGAAGGCCTGGGAGCTTTCTGCAGTGGAGGGAGAAGAACTGTTAAGATCTGACCTAAGGTCAGTGTCTGGACTGGACTGAGAAGATTCAGTTCTTTTCCCACCCTGGACAGACAATCCATGGCTTGTGTTCCCCCCTTCCACTAACTAGAGTGAATAAAAACAAACATGTTTAGAAAGTACACAGGACACAAGGAATATTAGTGGGGGTGAAGAGGGTAGGAAAGCTTAAAAAGGGGGCAACCTCACATCTAGAGACTTCAGAAATGTCAACAGTGTGTAGGCTTGTTCACACCAAGTCTGATGTTACTTCATGACAGTCTGTTGGGAGCTGGCAAAAAGCCCATGCCTCTGTACTACCCTAAAAAGCCAAAAGTAGTAATGCAAACACTGAAACAGAGTAAAAAGGGCTCCAAAGTTTTTTGATTATCCAGCCAAATGTAAATTATAAAATAGTCTCATTCTGTTTTCTCTGAATGTGAGCATAGTTGAGATCATAGTCTGAGAGATAATGTGGTTCCCAAACTTTTTACAGTGGCGGACCACTTCAAACATTCAACATCCTTTTGCGTACCCCTCTCTAATGCATAGATTCACACAAGGTCATTTGAAAATATTTCTGTTTAACACAATTATCTTTGTTAAACAACTCACTTATATTAAACATGTTATTTTTTTACATGTTTTGTACATGTAATATTAATCATACATGTACTGAATAAATGGCTTACCGATTGAGATTGGAATGCTAGATATTATATAACTGCATAACTTAAAAACTGCAAGAATAGCATTAAGTTCTGTGCCTGGAATTGCGCATCATTGCAGGTACGGCATTGCCGACCGAATTGTGGATAAGTATCTGTGCAATTCCGCGGTCAGCTCGAGGTGCTTTTTAATGTCACATTTTACACTGTTAGCAAGGTTGAGCACATTTGATGAAAAAATATCATGCAACAATGTAAAAACCGGTATCTACCGTGTGAGCAAATGTGATTGAAACTCACCCGCGTGTGAATATGGAAAATTATTTGGTGCAAATTACGTTTTAAACTGCAAAAAACAAACAAAACTAAAATCGTGGATTATTGGCATGTGCGAGTCTGGGAAAACAGTGAAGTATTTTACATGCTATCACTAAAATAAGTCACATAGCACTGGGCTGGGCTGGTCAAAATAGATACTTGTGTGATGCACAACGCATGAGTAAATGCATTTTTTAACCGCAAAAGAAAGGGTTATTTCAAAGCATATTTTTCTGATCTTTATGACACAACCATTTTGGTGTTTCTACACCAGAGGGCACACAAACAAATTTTTGCCAGTGAGAAATACACAAACTGGGTTTGAATGTTATTTTAGACTGTGATGAAATTGAAAGAATGGTAAATCTCATAATGTTATTCGCGTACCCCCATTGTCACCTCACTGGGAAACACTGGTCTAAGAGACCAGATTTCATTCATAACTCAATTTCGACTAAATGAGTTTCTGCAATCTACAAGTGACAAATAAACTTGAAACCTACTGACTGACACAAATCCTTGAAATGTTCGCCAGCATCACGTCAAAGTTATCCACACCGAGTCAATGCCAAATATTTGTCATTGTCTGAAAATATCTTATTAGTCAGGAGTTTTTTCATCATCTGAACAAATAAATATCAAGCTAACCTCCTTGCAATGACAGATCAACGATATTTCAGACTCACTAAAATCTTAAGCATGTTTTTCGTGCCAACATTTCAGACTTTGAACAGGCTTTATCTATGATCCATTGTGGTCCAAAACAATTAGAGCATCATGGACTACATCTCTGAAACAAGAAATTAAAGAAAGGCATTATTGCTCCATTGTGTATATTCAAACATTCTGGGCTATTTAAAGCAGGGGTGTCCAAAGATTTTTGATATAGAGCAGAGTTTGGCCCACTACTGAAGTTTATTTAAGTGTATTTATCTCAGTTACCATTTACTTTCATTCTGTTGAAAAAGATGCAATCAAAATGAGAATGGTGACTGAGGCTGATATTCAGCCAAACATCTCTTTTTGTGCTCCATAGAAGGAAAGCAATTCGTACAGGTTTGAAAAAACATGAGCGTAAGTAAATGATGACAGAATTTTCATTTTTGGGGAACAATTCCTTTAATATTGTTTTACCCTTCAATAGCCAAGATCTGCTGAGCAAACTTCAGCTGAAAACTTTCATTGTACAAAAACTTTGCACAAACTGTCTCGGTATGACACAGTATAGCTTAAATTAGAAACCAGGTTGATGGAAGTTAAACTTTGGACCCATGGTGTAACAAAATGGAACAGAATCCTGAAATATTATATCCCTATAAAACTTGTGCAAAGTAATTTACTTTTCAATTGTGCAATGTTATCATGTGTATTACAAATGATTATAGAGAATAAGTAAGTTTAAGGGAACATAACCCTTGTGGGATGCGCATATAAACTGCCGCCTTATGGTGAGAAAATGCCGTACTGGAATTACAGTTCATACCTGCAAATATCATTCATTCTGAGTCCACCCCCAGATACTGTGACATGAAATTGAGGTGAAAAAAAAAAGAATGCACTGTTCGATATAGCTCAGCGGGAGAGAAATCAGGCCAGGCCCTGACTGTAACCACATTAACTGCAGCAAACTTGGATAGGAATCAAAAAAGGCAAGAGTGGGCAACCCCTCCTTTTCCCACATTCTGTTGTTTTAGGCAAGGGAGGGATTTCACACAATGAAACTCCTCTCAAAACAATCAGCACGCCAGACAATATCCCAAAGTGTACACTCTTCTGGAAGGAAAATAAATGAAAGCTCTTGTTTGGGTTAAGTCTTCAAAGAAAATAAAGTTGAAATCCATCGGAACAGACGGTGACTGTAGGGTTTGTACAATTGGATAAGGATCGTTTTTGGAGTGTTGCCATTTGGTGCATTTGTAATTTCAAATCCACTGAAACAGAGGATGAAATCCGACCTTTAACTTCAGAGAGACTTAAATCTCGAAAAAAGAGAGGGAACTTTGCAATAGTGGTAAAGAGGATCACGGACAAGCCACATCAAAGAGAGGCAGTCTAATTGGCAAAAAAACGGTATAAACTCTCGGTTCTTTGAGCTCTTTCACAGCTCATAAGACTTAAGTGGTAGTTCCCCCCAAAATAAAAATTCTGTCATCATTTTCTCATCCAATGTTAGTCTCAGTCACCATTTTCTTTCATTTAATCTTTTTTCCATAATATGAAAGTGAATGGTGACTGAGGCTGTCATTCTGTCTAACATCTGTGGACCCACTTTATACTAAGTGTATTTAACTACAATGTACTTAAGCATTTGATACATTGTACTTATTCTGTACATATATGTTGTTGCATTGTACTAACATTTAAAGTACCTGCAAAATTCTAATCGATTGCTAAATGCTTTCTTGCTGCCACTGGTCCACGTCATATGTAGGTGTGACCTGAAGCTCCACATACTACTTTGTTTACATTTTTAAGTCAGTAGTATACATGAACAAACCGGCGAGCAAAACCATGTCATTTTTTTTTTTTTTTTTTTTTTTGTTTATTTAGTCTACAAAACAATCATGTGCCATCTGCAGCAAAAGCCATTCACACATCTGCCCAAAGTAAGATATGCCACTATCACCATTCTTTTGTCTCTATTCTGAACATTAACACTCTTTTATACATCCATCATTGCAGTAGCATCAGCGTCATCATGAAGTACAATAACAGAGTGTAATCAGCACATATTATGGCCCTGTATAGCGTATTAGCACACCAGCATCATGAATTCATATTCTAAAGAAGACAAATAAAAAAAAATATATTACTTTAAATCATCATTGAGTAGTTAAAACTGCTTTTTTACTGGCCTCGTGTGAATTCTACTCATAGAATGAGGCATAAAGTCACTGATAACACATTTTGGGCAGCTGTGGCTCAGGTGGAAGTGTGGGTCGCCGCTAAACGCAGGGTTGGCGGTTCAATTCCCAGACCACACGACTCCACATGCCGAAGTGTCCTTGGGCAAGACACTGAACCCCAAGTTGCTCCCAAAGTTTGGCTAGCGCCTTGCATGGCAACTCTGCCGCCAATGGTGTACGAGTATGTGTGTGAATGGGTGAATGGGAAACAGTGTAAAGCGATTTGAATACCGTTAAGGTTAAAAAGGCGCTATATAAGTGCAGACCATTTACCACTTACCATTTTAAAGTCATATTAGTTGATGTTTTACATGTATTCTTGAGCTTCTTCATATTTAAATGTACATCTAAACGCCTCGAACAGCAGTGTGGCGGGTGTCTGAATGTTTACAAACAGTATAGCGTTGCTCGGCTGTTTAGAAATTCTTTTCACCCCTAAACAAATAACTAAAAAGAAATTCTTCGGAAGTATATCATGGCCTTAACCCCGTATCTCAACCTCAGTAGCAGCAAATGTGAATCTTGTGAGAATTTTGCAGAACTACATATAGTTACACAGTAAGTAAGTAGAATTATATTGTATGTATGTTAGTACACAGTAGTTAAAGAAAACTAATATAATGTGGGACCACATCTCGTTTTGTGTTCCATGGAAGAAATAAAATGAAGGTGAGTAAATTATGACAGCATTTCCTTTTTATTTGAACCATCCCTTTAATTTAGTTTTTATTTAGGAAACATGCTTCATATGTTTCTCCTAAAATTCCGTAAGAGAAATAAAAAACAGACAGAAATGAAACATTTGTTGACATACAGTAAGCATAGAGCTATAGAATTAATGTAGATAGTTTAGCTCAGATAATTTGGTCTTGGAAGAGTTTACTGAGAACAGTAGCAGATGTTAGACATAGTAGAGATCTCTTCTGAAACTCTAGAGTGCATACATGAAATTAGCCTATATGGTCTTTTTGCTGAGGAGAAAAATCTGAGAAGCATGAGAATCTAGCAAGTCTCCATTTGCTTTCCATTTAATCTGTATATTATTCTAATTGCTGTATAGCAGAAACTGTAGAGATCTCAAGAGATCTCACTTGTGATTTTATTCCTATGGGATGGCTTATCACACTGAGATATAACTGACAGGGTGGTGTAAAGTCAGAGAGTATATTTCCAAGTGAGCAAGAGGTCATACTCATCAGAAAGAATTCCATGGTTGTATTAATGTGGTCTTTTTTTTATTTTATTTTTTTTAAGTTCTCTTTTGAATGTCATGTTTTGGGTTAAGTTACGAGGGATTTCCAGCCCTTGTGACTCAGGTTGTGACAATTGATACCCTGCAAAATGTGGTATTTGTAAATACACTCATAACCCAACCCGGTATCACGCCGAGGCGTGAAATAGACACGCCGGTCCACTCGCGGATGCGTGTCTATTTCACGCTTTGCCTCCTCCAGGCGTGTACATGACACGCGCGCGTCTACGTAGAATACCGTCAGGGGGCGATCGTTTCCTCAACGCCAACAACTGTCCGCGCACCAAAGAGGAAGCGATATATCGCGTTCTCCAGTTCCGGTTAGCGGGATATATATTTTTGTATATAAATACACTTTTTAAATATATATATATATATATATATATATATATATATATATATATATATATATATATATATATATATATTTATTTATTTATTTATTTACATCAGCACAAGATACTCGACAGCCCACACACACACACACACACACACACACACACATATAACAACGTTAGGCTACAGCAACGTTAGGATTTCTTCATGAAAGCAGCACTATAATGAACCTTTATTTGTCACATATGGTCACAAGTGAAAGTAACCGGCGAAATTGGCCGGCATCCCGCCCGCACGAACGTGCAACGCGACGACAACGGTATCGCTTCCTCTTTGGTGCGCGGAGAGTTGTTGGCGTTGAGGAAACGATCGCCCCCTGCCGGTATTCTACGTAGACGCGCGCGTGTCATGTACACGCCTGGAGGAGGCAAAGCGTGACACCGACACGCATCCGCGAGTGGACCGGCGTGTCTATTTCACGCCTCGGCGTGATATCGGGTTGCATAACCATAGAAATAGGCCATTGCTAAAACTGCCATTTCATATTAAATTAAGCAATGACATGACATTTGAACCAGAGTTTCCAAATGATCATGCTGAGGAACCTTTGGGCCACAGGAAGATCTTTCTCATTCTACACTTTCTATATTTGTAGATTTTCTGAAAAAAATTTGAGTGGTGCTTACCCATGCAACACTTGCAATGCTAGGGTGTTGTGGATGGTTGCGTGGGTGTTGCTAAGTGGTTGCTCTAGTGTTGCCAGGTGGTTGCTTATTGGCTTTAAGTTCTCTTTGCTCGCCCAATTGTTTAGAAAAGTTATAGGACATCTCTGCTAAGTAAGCTGCCCAATTTGAAGTTACTTCTCACAAAAACCTATTGTATTCCTTCAGATGACTTGGAATATGATGCTGCAGTCACATGGACTAATTTTATGCTACTTTTTAGGTGCTTCATAAAAGTTAAAGACCTGTAATGAGGATTGTATTTTTTTATCTCAATGTGCCACTCATTTATTTAATAATTTAGTTTTTTTTAATGTTAATTCAGAAGACTGTCAGCAGTGACATCTCTCCTTAATGCCTTGGCATATATTCTGCCTGTTGGCTAATTAGATGATTTGCTTTCAAACTTTTTACTCTTTACTTTCTGTCACTTCGTGCCTTGATGTGTTGCAGGAGTGGAGTTGAGCCCTCAGGACATACAGCGTGAAAGATTATTCATCATCTAACAACAGTAAACTTCCTCCTTGCCTGCAGATGCCAAGCTGTTCTCCTAATGAGATGCATACCAGCACTGAAACCTGTGACAGATTGGGCCTCCTGCTAGCCTGGTCCGCCATGGTCAGAGACCTTCCACTGGCTGCCCTGCAGGCAATACGCTCTGCCCCCCAGCTCCATCACTCTCTTTCCATCATGCTGTAGTGCTGCTTACCTTCTGCTCTGCCCACTTCTGCATGTGTAACATCACAGTTGCTTATTCTCATACTGATTTTCATCAATGTGGGCTGATTTTATTATATGTTACACATTTTGTGGATTTATAACAGGATATGTTGTTCTTTTTGATCAGTGTTTCTCCAACCTTTTAGGCCATGTAACACCTTCGATCATATCAGAACATTCAATTACCAACTAGTCACCACCAATGTTCACTCAAATATTTTTTCAGCATTCGGCAGATATAACATTTTCTTAAGAATTGTGAGCAACATACACAATGTCATATTTCATTGATATCAATATTCCTGTAGTTTAATGTTATTACTTTACGTTTTATTATAGATATAAGGCTGAACAGATGACTGTGCCGGTTTTCATTCTGTGTTTTGTCCATTTAAACAGAGTACTAAGTGCTTTGCGCCAATGCATACAAATTCAACGTAGAAATTAAAGTCAGAAATCCTTTGATATAAAAAAAGAACATATCAGATCTCCGTTTTAAAGACCATGAAAAGGAATTTACTACATGGCTTTTTGAAAAACTTAGTTCTGATTGTTTAAATGCAACATTTTGCAGTCAGATATTTTTGTGTAATTACTGCTGACTGTGTAAATGTTCCAGGCAACTAGAGTACTAAACAGCTAAACTAGCTTCTTAATCATGAACATGCCGCAAACGTCAAGATTTCTGCTGCAAACATGACTTAAATTGCAGGTTGTTTCTCACCAAACCCATCATATGACTTCACAAGACTTGGAATATAATGCAAAAATGCATGGACTACTTGTATGATACTTTCAAGCCATTCTATTAAGTTAAAAACTGCCACTCCCTTTGTGTTCCACAAAAAAACTAACTAAAAAAGGCATAGGGTTTTGGAATGACATAAGGGAGAGTACATTTTTTATCCAAATCTTGTGAATCACAAGGATCTTGTGAATTTTAAAAAGCTTGAACACCAGATTTTCCTCAAATTCATAAAGCATTTAAACTGAATTAGCTTTTTTTATAAATTGTTTATTTAAATAACAAGTGAATTATGCTCAAAGTTCAAGCGAACCCATGGCCTCTGAAAAACCCTTCACTGCCAATTCCAGCTCCAGGTTTAGCTCTGTTTCATTCCCAATTTCAGTCGGTGAGAAGGTCCTCACTCGATCCCTCTGTACTGCACCACTAAAACCACAGGAACGGACCTGGGAAAGGAAATGAGCATAGGGAGCGCTGAAGTTTAATAAAAAATGAATGAATGGGGTGTCCCAGGGACAGAGCACAAGAGAAGCATGCATTTTCTGAAAGAAAAATAACTTTTAGAAATTGTACCTATTATGGTGGGGTTCTGTACATCGATAAAGCAGGGAAAGTGAAACCAGCTGCTGCTTGGCTTTGTGCAAGACCTTGTGATCGCTTTGAAACAATAATCTTCTTTCTTTCATTGATCAGCTTCAAAATGCACAAACACCCATCCTGAGATAGGCACGCAGATATTTTTCTTGCGTTTTCTCTTCTTTGGACACAATGGGTCTGGATGTGGAGGCAAACATTCCACGCATGCCAAATGTCCAGGCTGCAGGCAAATCATTAAACCTGGGAAGAGACTTCAGGATACCTCCATTCTTCCCAGTGTCTTCCCCTTGTTACTATTAGCCTGTTAATTGATCCCAAAAACATTAAACAGGTATAAACCTTTTGTTTGGGTGACCTGTGAACAGTAAATAGGGTTGGGAACACTAAATCTTCCATAATAAGGCTATAAATTAGACCGATTAGTATCAAGCAGCGCTGCCTGTTTACAGACTCCTTAGAAATGCGACGAAAAAGGACACACATAAATTAACAGTCTTGACAGTGTGAAAATACTGAACCATGTTGGGGAAGCTACTATAAAACTGTAGTTTGCCAAGCTACAAGCTACTCATAACTTAAAGTTGTTAAACTGAAAGAAATATTTAGCTACACTACAAGTCATTAACAAAGTATTTAACTAAACTGATGCTGTTAGAGCCATAAATAACTTAAAATAATATAAAAAAAAAATTTATAATTGTACAGAGCCTTTTAGATGACATGGTGGAAATTTTTTTCAGAAATAGTTTTGCGTGCCCTCGCAATAATTTTTGCATTTGCTCGATATAATTTGCGTCCCCTCACAATACATTTTGCGTGCCATCGCAATAGTTTGTGTTCCCTTACGATTCAGTACACTTGACATTGCGTCACTAAGCTGGCGCTATGGCGAGTGTCCTTTTACATGACCTAGTTGAAACCTTTCTACAATAACAGCAGTATTGGCTATGGTGTTTATGCCTTTTAGGTGCGAAGCTGTCTGGTATAAAACCATTCCTCACAATTTTCTTCCTTCAAGACAGTGATTCATCCCAGTAGCGCTTCAGCAGGAGTTTTGTATCCTTGTTGAGCGGGAAAAATTCAATGAAGCTGTCAGCTGAGGACATTTGAGGTGTCTATTTATCAAACTAGAGACTCTATTATTAGACTATATTTATCCCCTTGTTTAGTTGTACATGTGGGCCTTCCACTTCTCTTTCTATCCTTGTTAGAGCCAGTTGTCCTTTGTCTTTGAAAACTGTAGTGTACACCTTGTGTATGAAATCTTCATTTTTTTTGGAAATTTAATTAATTGTATAGTCTTCATTCCTCAAAACAATGATTGACTGAGGAGTTGTAGAGAAAGCTGTTTCTTTTTTATGAATTTATACCTAATATTGATGTTGACATGCCAGTCTATTGCATACTTTCAACTGTGTTTGATATAATGGTGATTTTCTAGTACCAAATTAGCAGTTTAGTATGATTACTCAAGGATAAAGTGTTGGGAGTGATTGCTGCTGGAAATGGGGCCTGTCTAGATTTGATCAAAAATGACTTTTTTCAAATAGTGATAGTGCTGTTTTTTACATCAGTAATGTCCTGATTATACTTTGTGATCAGCTGAATGCCACTTTGCTGAATTAAAGAACCAATTTCCATCCGAAACATCAAAGTCATACGATGAGGTGGTGGTGTAGTGGCTAGAGCACAGGGCTGCTAATCAGAAGGTCGCTGGTTCGAATCCCACAGCCACCACCATTGTGCCCTTGAGCAAGGCACTTAACTGCTGGTTCTGTAAGTCGTTTTGGATAAAAGCGTCTGCCAAATACATAAATGTGTAAGAGACCTTTTCACCCTTTTTATTCCCTTCCCTTGGGTTTTGTGAATGGCGTGTCTCATCAATTTTTCCCTTCATAAGAATTGTTCATGGATTTGAAATTCTTAATTTTCGTATTTCTTTTGTTATAGCCAACAAGGCATTAATAAACACTGATTTATTTGTGTTGGCATACTCATCCGTGGCTGTTGATGTTGTAAGTAATTCAAAAGTAAATGTTCCTGGGTCTAGACTATAATTCGCTGTGCTCAAGTATTGTACTACTGAGTAATGGGACAGAGGGTCTGTCTGAGATCTGAATTAATTGATTAATGGAAAAATGCTAAATCTTCCTGTTCCTTGTGTTATTTTAAATTTATAAGAGAACTATTTGTCTATTACATTTATACAGACTGTCTTGTTAAGGTTAATTGAATTTAATTTAATAACTGTGGTGGTTTTAACCCCTGACACAGGAACCCGCTAGAAGTGTACTTTATGCAAGGGACACATCCCACCGTCACATCAGCATGAGAGCTGCATTCACTGTCTGGGCCGTGCCCACACAGAGACAGCTCTCATAGAGAGAGACTGCCCTCACTGTGAGGGCATGACTCTCAAGATGCATCGCTCACAATTCACCCTCATTCTGAGGGAGGATTCAGCCTCTCGCGCCCTTCCACCTGCCTCTTCTTTGACTCCCAAGGGATCACATGAGGAGGCATGGCAGGGCCGCAAGATCAAGCAGGATGAATTTGAGGTGGACCTCATGCTGGCACATGTCCAGCGAGCTCCTCAATCTCCATATCCTGCGTCTATGCCGATACAGTATATGCATGATGAGTTTCGGCCCTCTGCAGCAGCGCACAACCTCCTCACATTCGGAGGTTCTGAAGCTAGTGATGAAGTTTTGTCTTCAGTGTTTTAAAACACTGAAGGATAAACCAATTCAAATCTAAAGAGATTTTCAATGATAGACTGTCAAAACATTGTGTAAAATGATGAATAAAAGTACATTTATGCTTACCTTTTTCTAGCGACGCATCCACTGACGGTTGGCCCGGTGTAGATTAAAAAACGCACATGCGCAAAACCAATTTTCAGCAATTTTTAGAACAAAGATATTATTATGACCAAATTGGTTGGCAGTACATGTTGATGAATCAACCTCATTTTGACATTGAATATATGGTCTAGTTTCAACCTAACAACGTTCTGATGTACTGCCCAAATAGTGAATGTTGATTCAACATTGAAAATTTATCGACGACTGACCCCAACCCTTACAACTAAAAATAGACATTGAATTGACATCTCTGTGCTATCTGGGATTTCTCTGTCATCTCTCATTGAAGCAGTGTCAAAGACACAAAAATGGAGCAGTGGGAGAGTGAAGCAAGAAAATTTGCTGCGTTGAGCAGAGTGGATATCACTCCAGAGCTCTCTTCTGCTCCAGGGCATGGGGGTTTCAACTCTGACATCTAAGTACTTGAAGTGTGAGGACAAGCTATCTATTTAGAGGCAGGTGATCCAGAGAACAAAGGGAGGATTCGGGGCCCTGCTGACACGCTGGGAGAGAAATGAGTAGTTATTAGCTCCCGATGGGACTTGACAGACTATTTAAAGTCTGTTTCCTTTGATTGTGACAGTGTAATTATTCGGGCAGATACAATCAACTCACAAAGTAACCTTTAGGCAAGGGAAACTGGACTTTCATTAAAGCGTGGGACAGGAGAGCTGGTTTTCTCTGCCTGTGATTTCTAATGGGATGTGGTCGAGTGAGCTTCTTACGGAGGTGGTGTGAATTGGTTTCTTTAATGATTAATAAGGGCCATGTTAACACAAAAGTAAGTAGTAGGAACACTTGTTGAAATTGCGGTTTGACTGATTGGCTGCACTCAAATTCATTATTCAAAGCAAGGATGTTCTGCGTAGGGTTCAATGGTCTGAAAATTATTAAATGAAATTGATCCTTTGTTAAATCGAGCTCAAAATTTTGCATCATGTTTCACATTAGGTAACTTGTGGGCACATGCATGTCCTTAAAGGTTATGCGTGTAATTTTTTAAAAGTTAAATACAAATTTCCACACCAGCCTAATATGCAGAGACTACTATCAGTAACCCATTCATAGGTTGATTAACCCCCCAAAAGATTCAATACTGTGGCTTTGTGATGGTATCAAAATATTACTCTGTTTGTTTGAGCATCACAAACACTAGTTCAACCAATAGTGTGAGTTTGTGTGCAGAACTATCTGTTTGTTTACTAATGGAAGATGGGAGGAGTGTTCTGAAAAACTGTTCGAAAACATTTTCATCATTATTTTTGAAATTCAATTTGGTAACACTAGTGGCACAGAAATTACGCTCTTCACCAACTACAGAGAGTTGCTGTCTGAGAGGAGATTTGGTGAACAATATTCAGGACATTAGCCATATCAAAACATGGTAAACGGAATAGGAAAAGTTCATGATAAAAATATGAATAATGAGGAATAATTCACCAAATCATTCTTTATTTACTCCCCCTCATATTATTCCAAACCCACAAGACATTCTTCCTTCCGTGGAATACAAAAGGAGAATATTTCTCTTACAAAACACTGCTACAGCAGTAAGCAAGAGTAGCCAGGATATTCTTCAAAAATTACCTTTTGTGTTACTCAGAAAAAGTAAGACCTAAGAATATATGGAACCAAATAATGGTTAGTAAACATCAACAGTATTTTCATTTTTGGGTGAACTATGCATTTGAGGGCCTGCGAAAGCTTAGAGACTCTATCAATACTACACTTTCCATGACATTCTCAATAAATCCTTAATGATTTCAGCCTTAATAATAGCACAGTCAACATCAAAAACACCTTTTTTACAAGGTTCGGAACATGCCCAGACAGGACATCCAAATTTATACATGTTATTCACTCAGTATAACCGCTTAATCGCAACAGCATTTCTGATCTCAGAGCACAAAACACAGAAAACTTTTAACTTCTTTTTCACCCTTGTTGGACAGTTGATGTCTTTTAAGAGGTAGATTGTAGAAGAAATAAATAGAGCCAGGGATAAGAGCACATTTCACTTGACCTCAGCTGCTCACCATCCTCCCTCCCCCCACCATCTCGGTCCCAGCAGAAAAGCAACAAGAGTGTTTGTTTTTGATTGTGGGGGTTGAGATGACACAGTCTGTTGGGCACTCTATTGGCCATGTTGCTAGGGTCCATTGAGCATCGCTGGCTCTCGAAGGGCCTTCCGTGATTATACAATAAACTACACTAGATGAGACCATGCACTTAACATTTCCACCAATCAAAACACTATGGTGCTTTATGCACTCGCCGCCATTGGCTCCAATGCTGCACTTTATTTAGGGTCTGAGGAGGGCCAGGTCTGATACAAACCAGAGATGGAAATGTAACCAATTATAAAAGGAGATTGCAGTCAAGTTATTTTGTGTTATATCATCACAAACTAAAGGCAAACCGGTGCAGAATTTATGAAAGCAAGCCATTTCACCTAGCAGATTAAGTAACAAAAATTGGCTTCAGACACTGTAGATCATTACAATGTAATAATATTGAACTTTTAAACATTTATTTTAAATCCTCCACTGGATGTTTATGCACTGCGGTATTTTATAGCTTAAACTGAAGAAATCTTATTTTTGCAAAAGCTTGTGCTGGCCCGCAGCTTTTGCAATTTTGAAGAAATATTGCACAAATCATCGGTACTTGTAAATGTTTTCCCTCCGAGGATGTTTGTTTTCAAGGAATGTGTTACAGTAAAATTGAAATAAACAGAATTTGCCATTACTGACTGCAGTGTGCTGACAGGCAGAAATATGGAGACTTGCAGCTGAAACAGAGTGGATCTCTGCATTGGTTATTTACACCAACCCCCTGGCCCTGGTGTGAATTAATTCTCTTTATAGAAAAATAAATGATGCTTATTACTATTTGCATATTCATTGGCGCATACCACAATCTTTTTCCTTTTACCAGCTGGTTTTGTGTTTTTTGCTCAGTGTATCTGTTTGATGGAATTAAATGGGTTTACTTTGTGAAGAAAACAACCATTTGTTCTGTGAAGGGGTACAGATTCAACAGAAAGGATTAAGGCAGGTTCTCAGAAAAACACTCAGGCTTGCAATTGGGGAGCATAAAACTGAAGTTTCTTTGATTAGGAGAGGAGTAAAAGTGATGGATGAGTGGAGGAGCTTGAACCCAGTCACATTCCATCAATAGTGTAGACACTTGCACCAGGTGAGGTGACTTCCCCGGGCCAAATGCTCACTTTGATTCTAAACTTTTGACAACTTTTTTGCTTTAGGACCCAAGTTTTACATTGGACATCCAGTGGCGACCCAACACAGTGCAGTAACTGTTTATTATACAAATGCAAACAAAAATTTCCTTAAAAATCATACTTTGAAAGGTATCTATATATACAGTATATAGCAGTCTGCACATGTTACTCCCATTTTGTTCAGTCTCATGTCGTATTCAGTTTAAAATACTCCTCTTAACTTTCAAATCTCTTCATGATCTGGTACCTCTCTACTTATGTGATCTGACACATCCATACACACCAGCATATTCTCTTCGTTCTTCTGACTCCAGACTGCTCTCTATCTCTAGATTTTGCCTCTCCGACCTTCGCTTTCGACTTTCAGTGGAAGTTAACTAGTATCTATTCTCACAGTACTATCATTCTATTTCTGGTTGCTGATAGTATGAATGTGTATGTTAATGTGTATGTATGTATGTATGTATATATACAGTATATGTGTAAATATACAGTATGTGTATATGTGTTTGTCTTAAGTGACTAGGACCTAAAAACAATGGACTGTCACAAAAAAACGCATTTGTGCATGGAACTTTTTTTTTTACGCCACTGATCAGGATCTGCCGTTGCTAGTTCAAAACATGTGCCCAAGCCTCCGTTACTAATTAAAAAACTTTAGCACTAGTAACTTTGTGTGTATGTGTTTGTGAGAAAAAGAGAGAGAGAGAGAGGGAGAGAGAGTGAGAGAGAGAGAGATTGAGCATGTGTGATTTCCTGTGTTTGTCGCGTCTCCCAAGCAGAGCTATATCAATAGCGTGAATAATAAGCTGGCTAATAAACAGCTGGATTCAGCATCGTGTGTTAATCAGCTTGCTGAAGATAATGGAATTTTGGATTTTTTTAATAAAATACATCCTATTTTTTCTGTGTAAAAATAATTGTCCCACCAGGGACCTCCATGGTATTTTCCGGAAGCCAGTTCGTTTCTCCCCTCTGCCATGTTGAAAGTTTACATGTGCTCCCAACGTGGAAACTCTGGAAGGTAAGCGCCTGAGTATGTGTGATTACTTCGCCTGTTGTGTCTCTCAGCTGTGATAAGCCTTAATGCTGAAGCTACTAGTTTAACTGTATTTTGAAAAGTGCTTTACAAATAAAAATGACTTGAATGTACACAAAAAAAAAAATAATTCTCAAGAAAAACATGAAAATTGTAAGTTAATTTTGTGGCCAATGTTTTTTTTTTTGTTTGTTTTTTTTTTTAAATAATCGTATTGTATTGTGAGACTTCTGTATCGTATATGTTATGTAGCTTCTGAAAGGCAGCACTAAAAAATATATGATCTTTTATCTCTTATATTTCTATAAATGCTGAAAAGAGTGTTTTAATTTATGAGACAAATAGTGGAATGCAAATGTATGCACTGCAGTTATAAATGGGAAGAAATATCATCCTTTAAAGTTATCCTAACTATGAACTATTATATGGTTAGTTTCATTTCATTGTTTGCATTAAGCATAGTTTTTCCCAGCTGTTCATGACCCAATCAGAACAGACTGGCAACCCATTTTGGGTCATGACCCACCAGCATAGATTTCATTTAAACCTGAGAGGCACAAAAAACAAGAAAGTTTCTTTACACTATTGATTGTAATACTGGGAATTCCATGTTTTCCCAAAGTTGAGGGGGTGTCCCCTTTGCCCCCGGGATGTGCACCCCTGTCGGGGGGTAGGCGGAAGGGTCAGTGATTGGCTGGTGGGAAAAAAGCCCCCCAGGATTAGAGCTGTTTTGCTGGAGGCTGATGAGCCTGTCGAAGTGGGGAGATCAGGTCCTCTCTTTATTGGGCCCTGGGCACCTCTCCGCCACCACCCCTCGCTTGACGACTCTCACGTTTGCCATATCAGATTCTCCACCATTCCACTGTGAAGCTAAGAAGCACTTGATCGACAGTAATTATGGCTCCTCTAAGGCAGCGACTGAAGGCTGGGATGTGTGTCTATGTGTGTCCTAAGGGGGGCTTAGGTCATGAAAAATCAGAATGAATATATCTGTGTTTCAAGCATATTAGTGAGTGAGACAGAGAGAAAGAGGCTACAGTGCAATGAAGCTCCCAGAACAACCAAACACCCCCCAACCCATGTCCCCCCACAAAATCACTGTCACACTTAGAAGTCTTTTATCTCTCTCGCTCTTTCTCTCTCTCTCTCTCTCTCTCTCTCTCTCTCTCTCTCTCTCTCTCTCTCTCTCTCTCTCTCTCTCTCTATGTCCATTTATAAGTGCCTGAGTCTCAGAATTTAAAATAATAAGATCAGGTTTCCCAGCCGATAAGTGCATCCAGACATGTTATCTGTACTATCACAGGAGATCAAGGACCTTACAATCCCTCACTCTCTCTCTCCATACACTGTACTGTACAATGACACACTATATTCTCTGTGTTATATACTTTGCAAAAGGTGGTGTATGGTGCATCTTGTCATCATTTTGAACAGCGGGTCTTTTAGAAGCATTCTCGGGTTCAGGGCGCTGTGAGTAGGACCAATGTATCCGTTCCACAACACCGTATTATTTACCCAGATGGGGTTAATTGCTAAATAAAAGAATGGTTCCTTTCAGTTAACCATTGTACAGCCTTTCTCCACCTGCCCAGCTCAATTTCATAGCTAACATTTTATGTATCCTAAATTAATTAAATTAAATAATATTTTATCACTTGACTGGAAATGACGCCCAATAAAATATTCTGCTCATGTGATATTTACCTTGATTTTGCTTTGCTTTCTTAAAACATCACTTGTGCTGTACTGTTTTCATCTCAAGCATGCTCTTCACTAACACTTTTAACAAATATACTAATTTATATATATATATATATATATATATATATATATATATATATTTGGGACCAAATTGGTTGGTGTGGTGGAAATTTGTCATCGTTAGATTACCATATGTAATCATTTTTATAATTAATAATTTTGGATATTCATAGTTCAATATTAGGCTATCTAGTGCAAAGCTAAAACATACAATCAATACATAAAAGGCATTTGAAGTACCGAAAATAAATCAGAAGGTCAGTTTTAATGTGACCTTCAAATCCTAAAGTTTAAGAAAAAAGTTTAAATCTGTTAGTTTTAATGATAAATAAACAAAAAATGGGACATTAAATTGCCAGAAAAAACACCCTATTACGTTTAAACTCTAAACCGTTGCTAATTTATAATAATTTACATGTTTTAAATCATTCAAATGAGATGTTTTACTTTAGTGCATAAAATTCTGTGTTAAAGGGACTCAAAATGATGGAGTGTCACATATTTAATAGATTAAAAACACTCTTGTCAAGTTGCTTTTCTCAGTTACTAAGAGATGCTTTGTGGTACACTTGAGGTACTCAAGTCGGTGTGCAAACGCTGTGATGTTAAGATTCGTTTAAGCGGTACGGGTTCACACCGAAGCGTTTGCTTTGAGGACGAAAGAGGATATGCATAAAACTCCTAGGGCAGAAGAAAGAGCCTGCTAGGCCACTTGTAACTCCACTGAGCATGGAAAACAGTTCAGCAAGCACCCCCCACCTTCTCTCCTGACCTGGTCTTTTTTTTAATTGTTCCTCTCAAAGCGCATTGTCTTGCTAAGCTTCAGCATACCTCCCAAAAACCCCACCCGTAACCCCTCTAACAAATGCACACAGATAGTGTTGCGCACACACAAGTACACACATACAAACACGTCTTCCTTGGACTAGGAATTGGGAATCAGCAGGGACATGGCAATATGATATTATATCGATATCTTGGTCATGATACGATAATATTGTGATTTTAATGTTAAGTGTATTGCGATTCAAATCTGTCTTATATTGCGATATTTTACTAATTTGTCTATCATTGGTCTTCATTGTACATCTGTTATTAAAATAGTATTAGCTTGTTTTGAGTCTGCAAAATTTTAGTGTTTAATTACCTAATGCTATTTACGGTGTTTTGCCCTCTTACACACTTGTGCTAAGTGGTGACTCTTTTTAAAAAATATCATTATTTTATTTTATTTATAAATTTAAACAATTAAAGTAAGTGTGTATAAACATTGTGTGTGTGTGTGTGTGTGTGTGTGTGTATATATATATATATATATATATATATATATATATATATATACTGTAAATATATATTTAATTTTTTTTAAAAATCAACAGTTAAAAAATACAAATTAATCTAAATATTAATGTGAAATGTTTTGCAAAAAATATATATTTTTGGAGTTAGAATATTGATACAGTTTCGTGAGGTAAAATAATGCAATACGTTGAAATATGGTTTATTCCCCTAGTGTACAGAGCCTCAGGTATACAGCCTAGTGAAGCAAATCCATAGTTTGCCGTGCCATACACTGTCCACACTTAGAAGAAGTCACAGCTCTGGGCGGCAGTTCACACACAGGGCAGACCCACTACAGGGGCTCTGAACCACAGCTGACCAGATGATTGCACAGGGCACAGCTGAGATTATCTATTGCTCTATTTAGTTCACAGATAGCTCTTGCTAGGTAACTTATTGAGTTTTATGGTCAAGGAAATAAACGTGAAGTAGTTGGCATTCCCAACAAGCAAGAAATAAAAGGGATAAACAAACAATCAAAGAGAGGAATGAGATCAGCAATACACAAAAACATCATAAGTCAGTGAGGTGGTTATGGCTAAAATAAATGTGTGTGTAGATGTTTTTAAAATGTTCTATAGTATAGCCTATTTTTGGGATAAATGAGAATTCAAAAATATTATTTGTTATCTCCCATTCACCTCAGTAGAAGTTCATCCCACTATAGTTTACTTCCACCTTCCAAATCTAGAGATGTGAATAGGGTCCATTTTCATTTTTATCAGATGGCAGAATCCCGTCTTTAGGTCAGTACCAACCCCACCCTAGACATGTACCCCACCAATATTCAGAACAGTCCTTGAAATTTTTCAATTACAGTTATTACATTTTTACATTTGGTCCCCCCAATTCTGAAAATTTTGTAACATCCTTGGTTTGTGTTTGTGACTGCATGGAAAACAGTCTACGGTTTTGAGTACAAATAATACATCAGAAAACAGGCAAACAAGATGTACTCTCATTTTAACTCACTCTATCAGATAAAAACCAAACCACGATGGCTGTCAGCTTCCCAGCAAGCAAACTATCCCACACAAAAGCCCAACTTACTCCGACCCCTGAATTTCCCCTAGAGGCCAATGTCCCATCTCACCCCCTCTACCACAACAGCCTGGTACTTCAAACAAGCCCAGGACTTGCACTGATTAACTGGCTTCATTAACACCAGGCTGATGAATGGTATAGCGTTGAGAGGAGGTGTTAACACAGCACCTGCCTGCACTCATGTGGCAATTTATTAACCAACAATGACCTTCCACATCATAAAGCTGCTGGCCCTCTATTTGCTGTCTAATAAACAGAGGGTTACCACTCCACTCCACCCCCAGCACTTTAACACAGCCCACCCTAACTCTTTATTGTGCTTTAAAGGACAGAAAGTGTGTGTCAACCTGCAACACCTGGAATACAGGAGGGGAAGAGGATGGGATTGCAGGTGGTTGCCTAGTGAATGAGGAGGTCATCTAACAACACAGCTGTACAACACTGCATGAATAAGTCAAATATGTAGGTCAGCACAATGGATGGACAGTTCATACAATGCCTTACATATCTAAGACTTTGTAGTGGCGAAATGTTAAATGTTAAAGGTTATTGAAGAGTAATAGAATTCTTCCTATTGCTACATAACAATACAAAATTAAAAAACCAGCATATGTTTTTTTTTGTTTTTTTTGTTTTTTTTTGGATGCTGGTTCCCACCATGGGATGCTGGTGTCCCAAGCAGACTCCTTGGTCAAATAGCTTCACCAGAAAGACTATGCTGGTTTATCATCACCAAACCACTCCGGATGTCCATGCTAGTCTCAGTTGTTTTTTTCAGCAGAAATAGCAGAGAGATGACAGGATATATTGGGAAGAATTGGATCAGTAAATGGTGCATGCCGGATTGGAACTTGCATTGCCCGAATGAGCACCTCAGTGCATTTAAATGGAGTATAAACTCACTGAGAACTTTATTAGGAACACCTACACCTACTTATTCATGCAATTATCTAATCAGCCAACCATGGGGCAGTAGTGCAATGCACGACATCAACCATCACCAAAATGTGATATTAGTAATTTCAACTGTGGCATGATTGTTAGTGCCAGACAGGCTGGTTTGAGTATTTCTGTAACTGATCTCCTTGGATTTCCACACACAGCAGTCTCTAGAGTTTACTCATAATGGTGGTGAAAATAAAAAACATCCAATGACCAGCAGTTCTGCAGACGGAAATGCCTCAAATGTCAACAGAGAATGGCCAGACTGGTTTGAGCTGACAGAAAGGCAACGGTAACTCAGATAACCACTCTGTACAATTGCAGTGAGCAAAATATCATCTCAGAATGCACAACACGTCAAACCTTGAAGCGAATGGGTTACAGCAGCAGAAGCCCACGTCAGGCACTTAATGTTCCTAATAAAGTGTTCAGTGAGTGTATATGTTAACCTCTAGGCCACTGCTTCGATGGGAGTCTCATTCTTCATCTACAAGCCATTCCCCAAGATCAGACACAATGATACTCTTAAGCATTTCAGAATAACTATAATATTAGACCCTACTGATTTAATCAAAGAGGAATTCGATGGACAGACCACATCTTACACGCAACAGTGCTTTCTTTGAGCTATGAGGTTTGGCCTCAGTGTACCATTCCAGTCTCCCCTCTGCGGCCGAATAGAGGGAAACAGGAGAGTATGAGAGAGATCATAATGGGCCCTAATGTGAGGACATATTTATTTCATTCATTAGGTGAGGTAATTGGGCCCTCTTTCACTGTGGCCTATGTTAAACAGTAAAGTAATGGATTGATCTTTTGACAGAGGTTAGCCGGTTTCCACTCTCGCTGCCATTCTTTTCTTTGAGAGATGACTCCTGTCACAGTGTTCACGGAGAGAGATCAACTGGGAGAGCAGAATTCTGGCCAAAAATCATCAAAACTAATTTGGGGAAAAGTCAATGATCAAAATAGAAAAACACAGATCACATCCCCCAAAACTACCATGCTATTAAGAATCACCAAAATTCTTATTTCTCATGGGTTTGCAAACGTATTCCTCCATATCAAAAACAACCTGTTCCTCTAACATTAAACAACCTGTTCCTCTAACATTTTTCCTGTCTTTATGTCATAGTCCTGTCACTCTGTCAGTCTGGGTTTTGGTTTGACAGGACTGTAATATCATGGTCCCATGTCATTGACATTTGACATTTACATTTGTCTGTCTTGTGTTTCATTGTCTGTCTTTGTGTGAGTGCGTGGTTTCGATCCATCTTGTTTCATGTCGGGAGCATGGTGTCTGGATCCTGATTTCCTGTCTGGTCCGGTTTCTGTCTGTGTCGGGATCCAGACACTCGTGCTCCATATCTGTCTGTCATTGACCTGGGTGCATCACGCTTATGTCATCTTGGCAGCATGCACTCGCATCAATAGTTTGTCTCTAGCGAACACGGGTGGGCCTCGTGTCGCACATATGTTGCGCTGCGTGCACATATGTTGAGCTGTCTTCCTGTTGTGCTGAGGTTCGCTCACTTTGGTCTAAGGTGTCAGGTGTGTGTGTGGCCAAACACTCACACAGGTGCCTTGTCTTGTTTTTGTCGCCTGTTGTGTGCATCACATTGTATTTGCCTCACAATGTATGCTCAGGTTTTGTTTAGTGTGAGAATGCGTGGCATCAATTTGTTTGGAGTTGCTACGCATTCTCTTGCCCTGTTTGTCAGTTGGCATGGGTGCATATTGCCTCATTGTCTTGGTGATGTGCACTCATGACATTCTGGTGTTTTGTTGTATTGTGAGAGCATGTGGCTTTGTTTTGTTTCTGTATCACCACGTGTCTCTCTGTCTTACATCATACCCCACCTCCTTGTTTGCTTATTATTAGTTAATTTGCCTCACCTGTCCCTAGTTAACCCATTTGATTTCTCTCCCTATTTTAGTCTCCTTGTGTTTGCTGTCCAGTGCCAGTTCATCTTGTTTCAAGGCTTGTGTGTCTTGTGTCTTGTGTCGGTCGGTCGGTCGGTCGGTCGGTCGGTCGGTCGGTCGGTCCTGTATGTTCCTCATCCAATCCCAGTCCACTTAAACATTAGAAGACTCACAGAGATGGATAAACATTTGAATGATGAGACATTGGCAAATAAATGTTTTTGAATAAATTTGTCCTGCTGAGTACTAATGTAAAAAGGCTTCCATATTCGTCAATTAGGGTTCTTGAAGGTGCCGTTCAAGACCAATCGCATTCTTGTGCTAAAAAAGAAACATGCAACGCAAGGAATAAAACAGAGTGATGGTATCTCGAAAAGTGTTTTTAAAAGTTTAAGATCTTTTTATCTTGACATGGCATCTAAAAAACACTACTCCTGCGTGAGACATGAAAAAAAAAGTGAGATGCTGCACAACGGTCAAATATGTCCATCTAATGCATGTTTACATAGAAAAAGCAATTTACAACAACATGGAGGGACACAAAAATGCATTTAAAAAGTAGATATCAAAAATATTTATAGATACAGCTATTTAAATGGATTTAAGGATATTCTTTTAAAATGGTTGCCAAATAATTACAACAAATATCCTTGAGTGGCCCAGCCAGAGCCCGGACTTGAACCCAATTGAACATCTCTGGAGAATGGCAGAAAATCCCCAAATTCAGATGTGCAAAGCTTGTCGAATCATACCCCTAAAACATTAAGGCTGTAATTGTTGACAAAGGTGCTTCAACTAAGTACTGAGTTAAGGGTCTGAATACTTATGTCAATGTGATATTTCAGTTTTTTCTTTTTAATAAATTTGTAAAGTCATCAGAAATGTTTTTATTTTTTTTCTTTGTCATTATGGGGTATGGAGGGTAGATTGATGTGAAAAAATAATAATTTAAAGCATTTTAGGATGAGGCTTAAACATAAAATGTGAAAAAATGAAGGGGTCTGAAATACAGTACTTTCTGAATGCACTGTATGTATTTTTGTTAAGCATAGAAATAAATTTACAGTGCAAATTATGGTTACTCCAGGGATGCTTATGCATCAGCATTAGATGTTGTAAATATCCCGCCCCTTACTGAAACAGAAAATATGCAAATATTCAATCACATCTGAATTTAACGATCTGATTGGTGTATCAGCTAAGTCAGACTGTCTGTCTTGCCTCTGCCATCAGTTGTGCTCCCACCTCCCGCAGCTAAGTGTGTGTTTAACAGAATCTCTGTACACATGGTCACCAACACTTTGGCTACCGGTCCACAGCATAGTGTTCCCAGCAGGCTTTTTCAAGGTAACAGGTTGTTTTTGATGGCAGTATAGGAAGTGTAATCGAGCTTGAAATCATGATCGCCAAGAATACTGCTGTCAAGAGTTATAATTTAATCTGTTCTCACCCAAAACCAACTGGATCGCTTCAGAAGACATTGATTTAGCCACTAGGGTCATGTGGATTACTTTTAAGCTGACTTTATCTCCTTTTTGGAGCTTTTGGAATTCTGGCCACCATTCACTTGCATTGTGAGGACCTACAGAGCTAAAACATTCTTCTTAAAATCTTTGTTTGTGTTCAGTAGAAGAAAGAAAGTCATACCCATCAGGGATGGCATGAGGGTTAGTAAATGATGAGAGAATTTTTTGGGTGAACTAGCCCTTTAACTAGGTTAACCATCAAGACTTCTTCATCTGTTAGGATCACAAAAAAGAACATGCTTGCTGACAGGTTTCATCAACTAAGTATTGCAGGAAATCCATGCTGGTCTAGATTTTAGCATGATTGTTACTGTTAATATCTGTCCAAATCCAAATATCATCTTTTTTCCTTAGTCCAAAAACTGTGTGGCGCTGCTGGCACACCTGAGTGCCTGACTGTATTCACAGTTTATTTTTAATGCTGTTAACAGACAGATCTCAGGCAACCAGCCTATCTTTCTGTGATCCTTTCTGTTGGCTCAGTCTCATCTCTGGCAGGTGGATAAAACCATCATATGAGCAGGAGTGGGACGGGCTCTTAAATTAAAGCGGGGGTGAAGCATGGTTTCACAGCTCCCTAGCTACTTTGCCCTTCCAGCAAAATAAATGCCATTTTATGTGCTTCCATAAATCCTATCAAATGAGCACTTTCCTCCATACATCTGATTTGCCAGTGCTTCTTCCTGCCTCAGAGCTGGTCAAACACCTGCCCAACTCTGCAGATGGAAACCTAATAACTTGAAATGCATTGTTATCTGGATCAGTATAACAATACGCTTTAAGATATTACAGCTCAAAACTCACATTATGCCATAAAAACAAGTTCCAATATTTTAACAAATTGTGAAATGTTCTAAATAATACAAGTTAAATAAACATATAAACTCCCACTCAAAAGTATGGACACACCTTCTTAGGGCTGGGTAAAAATATACATTTTCCAATGCATCGCGATCTTCATTAAATGATCTCTAAATCTATTCTTAAATCCCAAGATTGATCTTTCACTTTAAGTGGCAACCCCCTTTAATGCGAGTAAATCACTCACATATGTGACCAAATCTCATGCTATATGACTAAAAATGTCTATGATTATTCACTGGGTGGTAAGTGTTAAGATTTCACTCACCAGTGATTGAGTAGTATAGTGGAGAAGAAGTTATTAGCACCAAGAACTTTTTATTGCGTGTTGAGAGTTAAAGTTAGGTTTAACTTGTTTTGTGTCCAAAGATGAGATCCAGATTTCATTGAATAATGTTTCTTTTAATAACCTTTCTGTTCTTTACAGTCAGTTGTGCTTGCTGGCTGATGCAGGTAGTCTTAAAGAGACAGTACTGATTTAGCACATATAAATGTAAATACTTGTAAATAGTACAAATAGTACAAATTATGCAAGTAAACAATAAACATGTAAATATATATATGCACAATAATTTTAATTTCAAGACATTAGCTGATTGAATAGACTAAATTTGAAAAAAAAAAAATCAAAAAGTGACCAATTTGACGAAAAACTAATGATGATGATAATTTGTAAAATTAATCTTTTCTAATTGTACCTCGAAGGGTTGCCTAGAAGGTTGCTTTATATTTAAAAGCATTAGCTGAGATATAATTTTTTTCTAATGTAAGCAAAATGGACATTGTAACAGAAATGTAGCGAAATTAATCGATAACAGAATCAAATCAAGAATGGAATCGAATTGAATTGAAGCTTGTGAATCGGAATCGAATCGAGAAATCTGCAAACACCCAGCCCTAACCAGCGTTCATGGTAAGCCCTTTGATATAGTTTAAAAAGCATCCGTGGCACCTCATGATGGCTGTGTATAACTGACATAGGCAAAGGGTGGCTACCTTAAAGAATCTAAAATATACTGTATAATATACAGTTTTCATTTGTTTAACATATTCTGTTTACCACTTAATTCCAAAACTTCCATTTGTGTTATTTCATAGTTTGCTGACCTTACTGTTATTTTAAAATGTTGATAAAAGTAATTATAAAGACAGTTTTGTCCAATATTTTACTAATAGTGTAAGTGTGCAGGTGCTTAAATGCAGAATGTAGTGTGCAGGCTGCAGGCTGCTTCTCTGATCAGTGCAGCGGCTGTTTTGTCTCTTTCTCTCTGCTGGCCCATTTCACTATATTAGTCAGGACAGGCAATAGTGTTGATTACTCATTGGCCATTAGATTGCTTTCACTGCCATGGCTAAGCCCTCTGCATCATGAGATTGCTTGGCTGAGCACAGGATTAGAACGTACTTCAGCCAAATCCCCCCCCCCCCCCATCCCCTTTTTTTCTGCACCGCTCCCTCTCTCCTTTCCTCTTCCCCTCCAGGGTTCATGCGGCTACCTTCAAGGTCAGTACAGCATACACTCAAACATTCGCAAGTGTGCGCTACTCGCTCAAGACATAGCAGAGGCCGTTTGACTAACTGTACAATCACTATTAGCTCATTTCCTGAGACCATTCCTTTCCTAACACTTTTTTTTCCTTATGGTCAAATACATAATTAAAGGAAATGTGTGAAATTCTTGCAAAGTTAGCAGAAGTTCGCCTATTCTAACTTAATATGCAGAGAGAAATATAAGCAACTCGTATGTGGATTTCCAAGTTTAAACACTGTGGCTTTGTGACATGTTTATAACATTGCTTTGTTGTTTAAGCATCCTGACCTGTTCAACCAATTATATAAATCTGGGGGTGGACTTATCTGATTGTTTGACCAATGGCAGATGTGGGAAGTGTTCAGGAAACCTATTTGAAATCAGTCATTATATTTCCATTTCTTTTTGGTGACGCTAGTGGAACAATAATGGTACAGAAATGACACACTCCACCTTTAATTGTATTTATTTATACATAATTGTTTTTGTAACTTAATTGTTTAAGGGTATGTTTAGGAAATTTGGGAAATCATGTTAAGCTGATTTTTTTCCAATTAGCCTTGGATGACAATTTTGTTTATATATTCACACTCACTGAGTGCTGAGTGACTTCAGCTAGGCTTCCAAAGCAACCAATTGGACCTTTGCTAGGATGGGTAGAGTCACGTGTGTTACTTTCCTCGTGGTAGCTATAAGGTAGTTCTCGCTCTCGGTGGGTGCGTGGTGAGTTGAGCGAATAGCATTAAATATTTAAAAAGAATAACGTTAATATTAAATATGGTTGGATTTTTCTGTGACAACTGAATGGTGTGCATCAATGAATGAAGAGAAAATATAGACATTGCTTTTAATTAATTGAAATGAAAAAAAAAATAGTTTTTTAAGTAACTTAAAGACAATTTTCATGTAATATTCTCCTTTTTTGCAAATGTATGAACAGCTATTAACACAACTTAAAAAATGAGCCCTTCCCAGACTACCTAGGTTGCCTATTAAAGCCTGTAGACTGATTTTCATGCGAAGGGAGTAGGTAGCTTTTTCCGGGAAAATCGAAAGGATGTGACGTTTAAGCACGTTCCTGAGAGCCTTTCCTCGGTAATAGCTTCTCTTCCGCTATTCAACAGCGACAACAAACTGCAACACAAGGTAACATTATCCTAGAGATGGAATCCAGCAAATGTCCAGCTCCCAGCACAACACCGACTCCTAAAGAAAAAAAAAAAAAAAAAACTTGTATCTACTGAATCCCGTCTGGCTAAGCGGGAACGTGATCCTGGTCGAGCAAAAACTAGAGTGAACATCGGCAGGGCATTTGATTTGATTTGATTGAGTCTCTTTGTACATTACATCATTGTTTTGTCCCAATGGAGTGTGTGCACAAGCACGAGCAACATGTAGCTGGCTGCAGTTCACTTAACGGCCACAGGTGTCATTAATAACAAGGGTTTCTGTTAATCTTAAATATGGCACTTTTAAAAGTAATTAGTAATGTTATTACTTTTCTGATGAAGTAATCAGTAAAGTCAGTCGTCTAATTACAATTTTACAGTAGTCAAGTCAAAGGAAGCATGTTGCATCAACTACCCATCTACATAAACACATACATTAGTCATGATAAAGAAATACAACTAGACAAACATCCAAACAAGCTGAAACACATAGAATGTTATTTATAATATAAAACAAGTAGGTTAGTCGAGGAAGGAAAAAGCTTTTTTTTTCAATCTTGTTCTCACAAAAAAAAAAACCCTTTCCACGAAAAACAGCCACCCTTAAAAAAGCCTTTCAACATCTCAGTAAATTTAACAGGTGTAAAAACACTGAGCTGGATGATCATGTGGTGAGCTGAGCACTGGGAAATTTAGAATAACTTTCAACATGAAAGTTAGTGTGAGAGAGAGAGCGAGAGAGAGAGAGAGGAGCATAGCATTGCAGCTTAAAGCTCATTAACTTCTTTCGCCGGCACCTCGCTGGGTTTAAAAGGGCCGGCTGCCTGGTGAAGACACGTCCACTGGCCGATAATCAGGTCAACAGCAGCATTAGGAAATCTTTTAGATTTGGTCACTGATGCTTGCAGGTTGTAAAAATACTTGCTTTTGAGTGTCACTGTTGCTTAATGTGATAAAGTAGCCATCTGTCATTTAGAACAATGGAGGATCTTTTAGAGAAGTAGAGGGACAAGGCCAGACCAACAAAGAAGATGTAGTGGCAAGATTTAGACAAGTGAGCAAGCGTTAGTTATGAATGTAGTGCAAAATACTCTTTTTAAAAGTCAAATGCCAAAGTCTATAGCAAAGCAATATTATTAAAAGGTAGACCATATAGAATACAGGCTCAAATGAGGTAACTCGCCGAGAGACAGAAATCTTTCTCTGCACGTTGTTATGTCAACAACATGTTGGTGACATTTTAGTGAGCAGCCTTTTTGATTAATGCCCGAAATATAGCCATCTCTCACTGATTCAAGAAACAGTTTCAGCATATAGCAGCGATAAAGCGTTTACTGGAAGCCCACTGCAACTATACACAATGAACATAAAGCAAACTCAGTCCGGGCCAATTTTCAGCAAACAAAAACAAACACATCCAGACAAAATTATTTTAACTAAAATTGGATTTGTCAGGTTAGGGAGGGTATGGAAAGAGGGAAAGTATGAATTTACCACATGTGTCATAATACATCCACACTCACACACACATTTAGAGGGCCACTGGCAGGTTCTCTTTACTGAGAGGTACATTAATCTGTCACAGTTAACTCAGTGCCAAAGGTCTACCATAAACTGATCAAACACAGAGTGGGATGCCTGTGAGTGTGTGTGTGTGTGTGTGTGTGTGTGTGTGTGTGTGTGTGTGTGTGTGTGTGTGTGTGCTTTTGTGGAAGTGGATGTGAAGGAATTTTTACTGAGCTTTACATCTGGGTGCACCCCCAGTGCAAATACACATCCACACATATGGACATAAACATTTCTTTGACTTATAAAACTGTCAGTTCACACCTGCATGCATGAGCTCTTACTTTGGCTGTCGATTGAATCGCTTCCTCTTCCCATCATTCTTTGGAGCTGGACAGAAGGCTGTGAATTTATGACATACATGATTTAATTTATTTGTAAATTTGATGATGAATTAATTAGACCATGTATAAATAAAAAAATATGTCAAATAACTAAGACATGATAAACGCACCACATTTGGGTTGTCAGAATGCACAATGGTGCGGTGTTTGGTGTAATTTTTAGAGTGTGTTTGCAGTGTGGCGTGATGAAAGGGTAAGTGTGTGCGTGTGTGTGTGTGTGTGTGTGTGTGTGTGTGTGTGTGTGTGTGTGTGTGTGTGTGTGTGTGTGTGTGTGTGCGTGTGTGTACACAGGCACTAACTTCCTAACTGTGTGCCACACACTTGAGCTCCAGTTTCATGGGCTGAATACCAGTGGCCATTTACCAACAGTGATACTGATATACATCATATCCATGACAAGGGGGCTGCTTCAAGTTTTAAGAACACACACACACACATATACATACACATACACTCTTATTTCTTCTCTCTTTCTTTCTATCTCAGACCTGGGGCCTGTTTTTTTCTTCCTGCAGTCATACACTTATTAGAATAGCAGATACTCTGGGAATATGGTTGTGTGTGTGTGTCTAGTTGAGTGTCTAGGTTTGGCAATTTGTATACTGTACAACGTTTTCCCTAATATATGCAACATGCTGAAAATCGAATACTGAGCAGTAAGACGCAATCAAGCGCAAACAAATGCGATTGTGAAAGTTTTCACAAATCTCCCAACTTGCGGACTTAACAAAGGTTGACAGACAAAAGAATTGCTATGAACAAATTCACAAATCATACTGGTAAAGATTAGAGTGGTTTTACTTTTCTAGGTGTTCAACTTTTGGAGCTATTTGCATTATAAAATAAAGAGTTGCAACGGCAATTGCAGAGCATTGTATTATGTCACCTGAATTCACAAATCACAAATAACATGATGCAACATTATATACATGTATACAACAGCGCAGGGCATACTTACAGCCAAACAAAGTCCAGGGTTGGGGGGTAACAGAATACATGTAGCAGGAATGCGTATTTAAAATGCTAAATATTAGTAACTGTATTCCACTACAGTTACAATTTAAATAATTGGTAATCAGATTACAGTTACATTCAAAAAGTATTTTGATTAGTGAAAAGATTACTTTGCTTTTTATTTTTTATAGTCATTTTATCTTCTTCTATTTTATCATATCTTGAAATCCTTAAAACAAGATCGATTTGCTTTATCTTGATTTCAAAGCAACACTGCATAAGATATTTTGACTTTTTTATAGAGAATATATTTTAAATGTGTATTTTGTCTTTATGACAAACAAGTGAACAAAAAAAAAAAAAAGAAGTAATCCAAAGCATTTCGATTATGTAACTGACCTTGAGTAATCTAACGGAATAAGTTACAAATTTCATTTAAAAGCAAATTAAATCTGTAGTGGAATGCATTTAAAAAGTAACTCCCAAACCTGACAAAGTCTGAATTTCAAACTGTACTGCGGTATCATTATATTTTTCAGGTACCATGGTGTTTACATGGTGCTCCATACCATAGTACTTCTTGCAGCTTTAGTGTTTTCGTGTACTGTTCCAATTTGATTCAATTATCGTAACTTGCAGCACAGAGTTCTTCACAGGCTGCACAATGGCATTGAACTTAATTAAAACCCATCTTCTTTGCTGGTAAATGCATTAGGGATGCATTAACAGTTTTAGTTTCAATTGACTGTCCTGTATGTAAATATCGAAGGTTCTGAAGTAAACAGACGTTTCTGTTTGACGAAGTGAAAACACGGTCCAAATGATTGTTTCAGACTGATGGCGTGGATAACTTGCTTGAGTGATTCTTTGAAAAGAACCGACTCAAGAGAGTGGTTCATTTAAGATTCGGGCCTCGCTAGTTGTGATTCTAAATAGCAGACAGAAAAAAATAGATAAATTCGGTTACTTAGTTAAAAATTATATACTATATACTGTATATATTAGTAGTACATAAATTATATTTTTTTAACAATGTACATTTTCTTTTCTTTTTTTTTTTATTGCAATAAAACTTACATAAAGAATACATAACAGAGGATCCATGCAACAAATCCAAAAGGATGGGTTCATAACAGGAGATACATTTATTCAATATACAAATCAATAGAATACATAATATCATGCAAATGTATACATACATATTTTTTATGAAATATTTTTAAATCATCTGGCTTAACAATAGCAAATCAATGTAGCTCTTCTGGGTGTGCATGGTGCACTGTTATTTGCTAAAGTTATGTTAAACAACATTTCCTGTATATAATTACATCTCTCTCTGTCCCTAAAACTAAAAACTAATGACACAGAAATGTACATTGCACCACATTTGAAATATCAAACAGTGAGCAAGCTTTTGATAATCTGCAGAGAAGACATCAGCATCAGATGATGATTTAGTCTCACCCTATAATGGATGGAGTGCAGGGTGTCGAGTGAGCTGGTTTGGGTGAGACAATAACTTACTGCTGCTGTCAGTCACACAGCTGCCAGACAGCACTCATCTACTGGGTCTATTTGCAACCGAAGCCAATAATCACACACAAACCATGCACAGAAAAAAGAGAGATCCAGCATAGCAGAAAGGAGAGGTAGGGAGAAACTGTTATTTTTCTGTTGTATATTGTAGAGGCAATTATTTTATTAATATCACTGGCACCTTTTACATTTTTATTTGACTCTTTGTGTATGTTTTTATTGCTGCTTTGACAATATTGTATGTTCTGTATATTCTATTATCTTTTAAAAAAGAAAGAAAGAAAGAAAGAAAGAAAGAAAGAAAGAAAGAAAACTGTAGAAGGAATGATGATATACTGATAAGGATGGAGGAAAAGAGGTAAGGTAAAAAAAGGAAAGGCATAAACAGAATGCGCAAGGAAAGCGAGACAGCGGTTCCCCCAAATGAACTCACACCTAGCGAGCTCATTCCAGACATTCCGGTTCGAGGCAGGCACAAGTCTCACCACCGGGTCATTTGGCATGATTGACATTATTTGCTACTATTAGCCACCACTATGTGGTTGCCCTCTGACCTCTGGCAAGCGTGTTGTTTGACACAACTTTAAACAGTACGGTTTAATCTCCATGGGAAAAAAAAGCCCCTGAATCCAGACGCAGCCTCTCAGATCAATCAACAATTAGGGATGAGATAATAGGACTCTAATCTCCAAGGTCAATGATTCATCTTCCTCTTTTTCTCTCTTTCTATGTCTTTCTGCTCCCACAAGATCATTCTGCAACACACCCACAGCATTAATCGCTACAAATGATGAGTATGTATTTCTACTTGTGTGTTTCACAGTCTGTGATGTTGTCTGTCTTTTGACTAAGTCTGACATTACGGGAAAAACTTTTTCAAAAACATATTTTACAGACTGGTGCGAGAATAAATCTAAAAGGGAAATGATAAGATGAAAACTTTGCAGCACAGAGCACAAACAGCTTTTTTCAAAAGTCATTTCTGCTCTAAGTTTAGAGATATTGAGGAGATATTGAGGAGCTCAAAAACATTTGCTGATTTAAAGGACAGGCTGCTTACATTGGAATGAAATGTAAATATGACAAGATGACTCATTCAATTTATAATCCTTCACTGAAAATATAGACACAGCTGTTTTCTACAAAATAAGAAACTGTTTCAAACAAAAAAAGGGAATCCTCTCATAATCCTGTGGGGAAATTAAGTAAAGTAATGAGGAAAATAGAGAGCAGGAATATGTCATTTACATTTTTTTTTTTTGACATGTTGTTAGCTGAGACTCAAAATCTATAGCTAAATGTCACAAAAGTAGTTGTAAATGGTTATGTGAATTATGTCGCAGTGTAATATTCTGTCCTAATTTACCCCACTCAGAAATGCATTCATCTTCTAAATCCACATTAGTAATAAACACTTGCATTAGAACCATAGCACACCATTTCCCACAATCCCATTGCTCTGTCTGAAGTGTTTTTTTTATTTGGCCTTTTTTAAATCTGATGTGTGTATGACATTAGCATCACCAAATAGAATTGCAAAAATTCCATTTGTCATACAAATAGAACACCACTGGTTACAATTTTCAAAATTGTAATTATTTTCTTTACATTGAAAAAAGTCAATTTTGAAACCCATCTTAGCACATTTAGCAAGTCCCACTGGGCTCCCAACTTGATTGCAAATGTGCACATATTTAGTGCAGACTTCTTGAAAACTAGGCAAGACTCGCTTGTGTAGTCAACTACACATCAATCAATTCTTAATCCTGAGCTAAACTTGGGAGGCCTTTTGTTGATGTTTTGCATATGTGGCCAATTTTTGGGAGTACAAACATTTCATAAAGTTACATTTCAAGTTGATTTCACCCCAGTATCAATCTTAATTAGACAGTTTTTGCCTGGTAGCAAGCACACTTGCAGTAAATGGATGGAAAAAAGAATAAGACATAATTATTAGTCTCTCTTCCCTGCTGAAAAGACCAGTTGGTCACAAGAACTAGTGTTATTGATACTGGTCCCCAGTTTGGAATGCTGGTGTGCTGGTGTCCCTACCAGGCCTCTTTACTAGCTTAACCAGCAAGACCATGCTGGTCGCCAGCTATGTTTTGGCAGGTATATGCTAGTAAACCAGTTAGACCAGATAATATAAACAATTCAATACAATAAAATAAACCAGCCTGGACCAGTTTACATGATGGTCTAAGATGATCTTTTCAACAGCGTTTACTGTAAACTTCAGTTGCCAAGGAGCCAAAAAGTGGCTTTTGACAGCCCCCCAGAGGACCAAACCTAAGATAAAATTACTTACAAATAATTATAAACTGCTCAATATAAAAGCTCTAATATTGTGCAAGGCATCAGTATTGGAGCCAAGCTCTCCTGGCTGGGACCCAGGGGCAGCAAAGGCATGGTACCGGCCTTGAAACACCTGAAGTAAATGAAATCCAGTGCAGACTGAACTTCCCCCAACACACACACACACAATGAGCAGCAGGTGTGAAACACAGGTTAACAACAGCAAAAATCTTTGACCCCCCCCCCCCCCCCCCCCCCCCCCCACCAGTTGCCGTGAGTGGGCCTTGGACTCAGCGATAGGGTGACAATGGCTTTATGGCACGCAGGCCGGCCCCGCACAAGGATATGATTGGAAGTGACTTCTTACAATAAGCAAGTGCTTGGGTTCAGACACAGCCATACATCTTTAAAATAAATACCTTTAATAGAAAGTCTTCCTCTCCCACATGCAATCAATTTGCTCTTGTCCGTCAGTGCAGCCTCTGTCCCCTTTAACCCGCTAACCTCTCCAAACCTCCAAATACAAACCCTGAGAACAGCCCCCCAAAGAACGCAAATTATAATACATGTCTAGGTGCAAGTCATCTGGTAAAATTTCACAATCGTCCTGTTTTGCTCTTGTAGTTGGTGCCAAGAGTTTTCAGCATGTGTTGCCTCGTCTACTTTCATAAACACAGGTGCCCTACTGAATAAAAACATCTTAAACCAACCTAAGAATGTTTGTGATCTCCAAATGAGCAAACACAACAGCTTGACCAGGCTGGAAGAACAGCTAAGACCAGCAAACCATCTTTGGCTTGATTAAGCTGGTCTCAGCTAGTTTTTCAGCCTGGTCAAGCTAATCTTTCAGCAATAAGCTTTTTGCTGTTTTAAAGGCGGTTTGGGTACTTGTCAGCTTGGCAGGTTGGGAAACCAGCTAGACCAGCTTAAACAAGCCAAAGATGGTTTGCTGATCTTAGTTGTTCTTCGAGCCTGCTCAGCTGGTTCAGATGGTTGACCGGCTGGTCTTCCTGTCTGACCAGCTGACAAGCCCCAAAAAAGAAGACCAGTCTGACCAGGCTGGAATACCAGCAAAGACCAGCAAACCATCTAATGCTGGTGTAAGATGGTCTAGATTGTTTCCCAGACTGCCAAACTGGTGCCCAGCTGGTTTAGCTGGTCAGCCAGCTAATCTCCCAGCCTGACCAGCTGACAAGTCCCAAACCCCCTTTAAACCAGCAAACAGACCAGCCTGAATAGGCTGAAAGACCAGCTAAGACCAGCAAACCATCTTAGGCTAGTTTAAGCAAATATAGCTGGTTTCCCAGCCTGGCCAACCTATTGCTTAGCTGGTTTAGATGGTTGGCTGGCTGGTCTTCCTGTCTGACCAGCTGACAAGTCCCAAGAAACTCTAAAACAAGAAAAAAAAAAAAAATCATAAAAAGTAACTGAGAAAGAAAGATAAAAGTAGAACAATGCTGTCAGTGCAGGACTGATATCAATGATTTATGCTTAACATGTTCTTTTTTTTGAGGTAGCACAGCATATTTTTGGACAGTTTAAGAACTGTAATTTAGAACTGCTCTCTCTGTTATCTCTACAGTAGCCTGACAATTGTTAAAGATGCACTATTATGCTTTTACCTTTCCTTTAGTGTGTAATAGAGCTGTTTGTGCATGTAAAAGGTCTGAAAAGTTAAAAAGCACAAAGTCCATGCAAAAGGGACTTATTCTCTCCCACAGACAACACCGCTCAAGAAATACAAGAAACAGCTGTATTGTAGACCAGCTATTTTCTTCTGAAACATATCTACGTCACTATGTTAAACATTTGCATAATGCTAAGGGCTACTTTGGTCTGCCCTCAAACAAAGGTAGTAAAAGCCGAGACCAGGATGAGTTGGGTTAGTGTTGTCGCAATGTCGAGAAGATGCTGTTTTCTTCACTGCAAAACCTCTTTGTTTGGACTTCCAAAGGCAGATGAATTGAAGAACCAGTGGTTAAAATGTATTCTAATTATTTAGCAGTACAACCAATGTCAAGACGGTTACTCCTGAAAGATGAGCAGTTCTCACATTGTTGGAACAATCTGGCACTTCAGAATCACAACATGTAAGTATGCTTGATTATTGGTAGATTTATCTGATATTGAGAGTTCAAATGCAGAGTTTTGTGTTGTAGCTACAGTGTACACCCAGTGCACAGCTGTAGGCCTCTGCTAACCAGCTAATCTGTTTTCCCCAAGAGAGTTCTATGTGGAGTGGCAAGAGGTTATCAAAAGACCTTTTTCATCCTGCAGGGAACGTTCCCCCAGTCTAGGGAAGTGTTAATAAGTACTCTCTCATGATGGATCAGACTTTCCCCATTGATGCAAAGGGCAACCGCCAGGCCTGGTGCAGACCATAAACCCTTTCCGCTCAAAAACCCTGTGCAGCCGCAATGGAAACTGAAATGAGAGAGTTGTGCATGTGTGAGACACAACAACGTAGAAGAAGGCAGGTGCAGATATTTTGGGGATGTTCCATGAAAGTGAAGAGGCCTGTAAAGGCGTTCTAATATGGCTGATCTCCTGCTCTCTCAACCAGATGTCTCTGTGGGCCATGCATATGGAAGCACTCCTCAAAGCAAACACAAGAAGCCCCAGTACTAGCAGGAACCGTCCACTGAGCAATAACAAAGAGACTTTACCCCAAACCGGCCCCCAATCCAACTCTCTCTCTGTCTTAAACACATGCAAGCTCATAGACGCACAAACACACACAGATGTGCATGTTCTAAATGAAAAAGTGTCCTCCTCCCCACTTCAGTTTGCACACTTCAACTAACCTGCCATGATGCTACACACTCATTCGCACACATGTTGATTCAAATACACCTCCATACCCCAGATGAAAAATTGATCCCCTTCGAATGTATGGCCGGATAAACCAGTCTTGTAGCCAGCTGTTCTTTGATCAGCATGTTTTACTTCTAACCAATGTCTGAGGGCAGCTTTTTTTATTTGAACTAAGACCTGAGGACCGGGCTGGCTCTCTCCTGAGGGAGGAAACTGAGAAGGGTCCTATCTGTGCTAACATGCCCCTATATTACACCGCTGATTTATCGGTTCTGAACACAACCACTAAAGCACCTTAATGAGTAGACAAGCTTATGAAGAAGGACGTGTGATCAAGAGCAGACCCTCACCTGCCCAGGGTCGCCGAGAAGAGAACACAGATGACCTAACTCGGCTGCTGGGCTCCATATGCACTCGGGTCTCAAAGGTATGCACATTACTCGCTTTGTAGCAAAGAGGAGAATCCGGAGATTACTTCAGACTGCGGATGTACATGGATCCAAATGATAAATGCTCTATGTCAGTGTTTAATTGTTTTCTTTTGTCATTCCAAACCTGTATGACTTTAATTCTTCTGTAGAAAACGAAAGGAGATTTATGGCAAAATGTTAACCTCTGTAACCTTTCATCTTTTTTCCGTACAGTGAAAGTAAATGGTGAATGAGGAATATTTTGCCTGAAATCTCTTTAGCATTCCATGGAGGAAAGAAAGTCATAAAGGTTTGGCACAAGATGGGGTGAATAAATAATGACAACATTTTAATTTTTGGATAAACTATCCCTTTAAAACTGAAGTATGTAATTTCTGCGATTTCTTCTGAACGGAATTGCAAAAATAAACAATGATTTCAAAACAGATTTCAGAATGCGCCCCTCATCTGCTGTTTGTCAAACAGTCAGATAGTCCCGCCCCAACTCACGCCATTGATTAAGTAATGATATTGGGGCTGCCCGAAGTGGGTCACTCAAACAAACACAGGAATTTTTATAGTGCCACAAAGACACAGTGTTTACTGTTCTCGAGAAAATTTGTCTAATTCCCCATGGGTTCCCTCTGGATTTTCCTATGGGTTTTTATAATGGGGTTTTTGAACTTAGGTGTAAAATAAGGTCTGTGGTAAGCATTACTTGACGATATGTGGACATTTTGATCTACAGCATAAATTACATACTTTCATACCTCAAACGTGAATTCTGAAGCCGCCGTGTGTTTTTAAAAAAGAAAGTATGTAATTCAATATGGCTTCAAAATTCACTTTGAGGTATGACTGTGTGTAATTTATGTTGTTGACAAAACCTCCAAGTATCATTGAGTAATGTTTATCACAGATCTTAACTCATAAGTTAAAAGAAATCCTTACAAAAACCCCAAGGAAAATCCAGAGGGAGGCCTTGGTGAATTCTTTTCCGGGTTTTTGGACTACAAGCTGAACAGCTCTATTAAGCTTAGATAGAAGAAAGTATTTTAACACCAAAAAAGTTACATACTTCAGCTTTAAACTAAAAAAGGAATGTGCATTCTCAGACAGAATAGATCAATCGGCTGAAGAGGTCATGTGGCAAACAGCCTGGCCAGTTGGATTGTTGTCAGATCCTCAAACGAGGTAAATCACTAATGGTGTAATTATTTAAACTGAACGTCTGAGGCCTTTGTCTCCAAGTTTATTAACCAGTCACAACTCCCAGAGTTCTCTTTCTGAAGTTGAAAGAAGTTGGAGGGTGGAGATGTTTTCACTGTAGACTAGTTTCTCTCGGACAACCCTTGAATGAGAGAGCACTCCTCTAAGTCTTGCCCCATTTCTATTCGCTCATCAGATTCTCTGTTTGTTCATATGCTCAAAATGCACTGAACATCTGTTCGATCTGCCCTCTCTTGCTCTGAAATCATATTATTTTCAGTACAAAAGGTAGTGTGGCGCTTTACATTTAAAAATTTTTGTAATCAGATAACAGGTATTTACTTTCAATTAATTAATTTTAATTACTTACTTGGGTTACACATATTCCTAAAATAATATTATATAAATGGAATACATTTCAACATGAATTACGTTAATATGTATTTCTGTTTGCGTTTTTGTGACAGCTGAAGGATGTGCAACCCCTAACAAGTCAATGAACAAGGAAGAAAATATACATTATTTGGAATTTGTTGAGAAGAAAAAATAAAAACATTTTCTGTGAAAAGTGTTTAAAAATGTAAAGTGATTATTTTTTTGATGACATAATCAGTAAATTCAGTAATCTGATTACAATTATAGAGTAGTAATCAGTCATTTGTATTGAATTACTTTTGTTTTGTAACTTACCCAATACTGATAATGACAGAATTTTCATTTTTTTTGTGAACTATCGCTTTAACAAACGTAATTTCATGGTTACTTGGGCAGGTGCAGTATGTTCACTTTAAAATGGTGCTCATGTGGGTGAAACAGGTCAAGTCTGGCCTGCAACAAATCCAGATCCCATTCCTTCCCTCTTTCTATAATAATTCTGTCACTGTCTACTATATAGCATGTCTAATAAATACAGGGCACCATTCTAATTATTGTGAGTAAATCAATAAGTCATTCTACAGCAACTTTAGTGAGACTTAACCAGACTTTATTTGTTTGCAATGATCGTTGAGCCAAAAAAGGCGACTGCTTTGACATGTCCTAAATGAATCACAGGACCCAGTTTGAACAGATAGACAGTGTGTGTATGCCTGTAAGAAATGAGACAATGGGTTTGAAGTCTCATTACGCAAACAGTAGCGTGTAAGAGACTTACTCTCCAAGCATGTTATTTAGCTCCGCTGCACACCATACCCTTAAATTCACACCAACCCACAATCAGGTAGGAACCGAGATGAAAGGAAAGAAACAGCGACAGTTCTGAAAGAATTGAGAAAGAGAAGAGGAGAAAAAAATACGGCCTCTGTGAAATTGTCAAAGCATAATTAAAGGGAGACATCTCTCATGGCAGGCCATTACTGTATTACTGTGATATCCAAGAAATGCTGAGGAGCTCTATAATCTAGGCCTGCTAAAACACAGCATGGAGTACAAATGGAGTAAAGGGGAAGGGCAAAGTCTGAACATGCAAATGAGTCTTGAGAACAAACAAACAAATTATTTGCGATTTCAGTGAGAGTGGGTGATGATAAAAGATAGTTTGTCTATCGATCAACAGACTTTTTGATGCAAATCAAGAGTGTTAATGATTGGACGAAATTCTTGTGCAACAGTCAGATTCTATCAGCTTCCTACTCATCAAACACATCAGTGGCTTTTAAAGACATGAGTCATATTACCTAAGGCGGCATAAAAGCTAATTACAGGCTGTAAGGCCCGAACATCCAAAATGACACCTTCAAATAATAATTATCACTCGAGAAACCGGCAGTTACCTTTAGCTTCATACACAGATGGACTTTGCAATTCTATCTATCAGAACGAGGAGGATGGAATAAGTGAGAAGTTTGGTAGAAGAGACCATTCGATTGGAGAGTGGAGGTGGGGGATAAAGGGCCACGCTTTAAACTTGTACATGTCTTCCCATCCACACCATTCACTTTCTCAGTGATTTTTTTTCAAACAAATGTGACACTGAGGCCAAGATATACTCCAGCGCTGCATTCAGGCAAAGGAAATCAGCACCGGATGTAACCAAAGCCTTTCTTTCCCTCTTTTCTTCATTCTTTGCTTTTTCTTTCACACATTAATAACATTCATACGAGCAGACAGAAAATTAAGTTAGAAGTAAGTTTGCAGCAGAAGAAATAGAAATAAACCTTGTGTATAATATATATATATATATATATATATATATATATATATATATATATACTGTATATATATATATATTTATATTATCAGCTTTACGCTAAGCTAAAATGCTATTTCAAGCCATTTGACATGCACGTTACCAGGCACGATCACATTTTTTTATCAAGAAAATTCCTTTTTTCTAGTTAGACCTTTTGATATTAGGGAAAAAATCATTCATGTTTATAATTTTTGTGTTGTTTTCCTGTAAAAATATCTAAAAATCCTTAAAACAAGATAAATTTGATTGATCTTATATTAGAAACAACACTGCATAAGATATTTAGGTTTTTCAGAGAATGTATTTTTAACATGTGTATTTTGACTGTATGAGCAGAGTTTTTATACAGAACAAGTGAAAAAAATTGAACAGTGCTGAAGAAGTAACCCAAAGTATTTAGAATATGTTACTGACCTTGAGTAATCCAATTGAATACGTTACAAATTACATTTTACAGCATGTATTCTGTAATGGAATACATTTCAAAAGTAACCCTCCCAACTCTGGCAATGATTATGCACACATAGAAAACTGAAAAACAAATACCCAAAGCCATAGGTTTTTCATTATTAGTATTTTTGTCTTGTTTTCCAGTAGATACAATTTTAGACTATAAAGAGTAATATATAAAGATAGATAAAAAAATATCTAAAATATACTGTATTTTATATGGCAAGATATATTTACTTGATAAGCAAAATTGCATGTTCTGTCAAAAATGAAAATTCTGTCATTATTTCCTCACCCTTATGTCGATGCTGTAACGTTGGTTAGTGGAGTGGAAGAGAGGAGATACAGGAATAGATAACAGGCCTTTTAATTGAGGATGTAGGAGTGGAACAAATGTTATACAAGGAATCAGTCTAGGAAACACACTGGAGTGGAATAACTTTTTAACAAGGAATCACATTAAAAGATACTCTGGAGTGGAAGACTAACTGTGAAAGGGACCACAGCAGAATGAAGGAGGACACAGTTAAACAGGCTTCTCCTGGAACAGGTAAGATCTTTCATTGGCAACTTCAACGCTTACAGCTTCACAAAACTCATTAGCTTCAAAGGTAAGTGGTTTCTCAAACTCATTAGCTTCACAGACACTAACACTCGTAAACTCATCAACTTCACAGACAATATGGACTTCCTTGTGCCAGGCTCTCTCTCCCCTTCTGCTGGTGGTGTGGCTGCTTATATTCCACTCTCCCCATGCTCACTGTAATTAGAAACATGTGTTAGACATAATCTAGCTCAGGTGCAAGCATCCTTACAACCTTCTGCTTAATAGTTTAGTGGTTTAGACCTCTACACCACCACCACCCCTACCCCTCCACAGGGCTGGGAATGGATCCGGAGGCCTGGGGGGTTGCTATAGGCCTGGAATAAAAATGAGGAGGCCTGGGAAGCGGCCAGAAGGCAGAGATTGGGTCAGGAGGCCTGGGAGGCAGCCGCAGGACAGGAATTGGGTCAGGAGGCCTGGGAGGTGGCCACAGGTCAGGGACAGGGTCAGGAGGTCTGGGAGGTGCCCACAGAGCAGGGACTGGGTCAGGAGGCCTGGGAGGTGGCCTCAGAGCAGGTACAAGATCAGGAGGCCAAGGAGGTGGCCACAGAGTAGGGATTGAAGGCTCGATGGTGGAGCTGGAGATGGGTCCTGAGACGGAGCCATAGCAGGATGGAGGATTTGGCTCTCAAGAGGAGGAACCGGAGAAGGAGCTGGCGGAGCCACAGGAAAATCTGGGTTTTGAGGCACAGGTAGTGGAGATCGAGGTTGAGTGGGCAGAGCAGTAGGGGGTGGAGATCCAGGGATTGAGGGCGGAGTAAAGGAATGCTCGACAAAGGCTGGCAGCACCTGGAGAGCCTTGTGAAAGGCAGGTGGAGCCTGGAGAGGCTCGACAAAGGCAGGCAGAGCCGTGAGGTGCTGGAGGGGTGGAGTCATGGAAGGCGTAGCCATGAGGGGCTTGAGGGGCAGAGCCGTTGGAGGCGGAGCCATGAGGGGCAGAGCCGTGAGGGGCTCGAGGGCCATGGTCGTGAACACGGGCAGAGAATGGGGAATGACCTCCGTGGTCGTGAACATGGGCAGAGACTGGAGAGAAGGTGTCCATTATTACTCCTCCTCTTCCAGCCAGCAGGTAGTGTGGTTATGGGGACGGTTGAGGGGCCGTGGAAGGCTTGGAGACAGGGGCAGTTGAAGGCTTGGAGACAGGGGAGATGGAGAATCCTCAACTGGACGGTCTCCTTCATTTATGTGGTCAGTTCTTCTGTAATGTTGGTTCAAGGAGTGGAAGAGAGGAGACTCAGGAGTATATAATAGGCCTTTTAACAGAGGATGCAGGAGTGGAACAAATCTTATACAAGAAGTCAGTCTAGGAAACACGCTAGAGTGGAAAAACGTTCTAACAAGGAATCATACTAGAAGATATGCTGGAGTGGAAGACTAAGTAGCAATGCAAAATAACAAAACATAACCAACCTAGCAACACTTTAAGAACTGACAAATGATAGAACAAAACTAGACTAGGTGCAGGGCACAGGGAAGCATAGTCCGGGGGAAACTGAGGAGGAATGACTAAACCAATTCAAAATAAGATACCATAGAACAAATAACTGTAACTTTGAATAACTGTGACAGATGCAATCATGAAAAAAATCATGAAACACAAAAGAATATGTTAGGCAGAATGTTAGTCTAAGTCATGTTCACTTTCATTGCATCTATTTTCTATGTAATGTAAGTGAATGGTGACTCAGAATAACATTCCCACTGTAAAAAGTGCTATTGTTAACGTAAGGAGCGATTTCTACTTGGATCTACCCCTCAAAATATGTTTTGATGGTGTAATCCACTGTATTCAGGTTGATTAAGTTCTGTTAAATGCAATGTTTGAATACCTTTTTGACCAGTTAATTTATTTCCATGACTATTCCATGACATGACCTCGCCAGGCATTTCTGATTAATTAAAATGTTATTTTTTTAAATCATTTGAACTCAGACCGAATGTGCATTCTCTATAGAAATTTCCTTTTTCTAGACCATTTTAAAATTCCTTGATATTTCCAGGTTTTACATGACTGTGGAAACCCTGTAAATAAACTATTTGACTCTAGTTAAAACTAGTTAATTTATATGTTACAAAATTAAGAACTTGAAGAACACCTCCTTTTGTGTTCCATGGAAAAATCTGAGACATAGACGTTTGTCACAACATGCGAATTAAAATTTTTGAGGGAATTATCCCATTTAGTCTTGATTTCGGAAAAAGTAACAAAACTTAGTGAGGTTTATGCCTTAAAACAAGAAAAAAAACTTGTCAATAGGATAAGTAAAACATGTATTTAAACATGTATTTTTATTGGCCCATTGGTCTTTTCTTGTTTAAAGCATAAACCTCACTAAATTTTGAGGAGGTTGCCAGCTGTAAACGATGCTGGCGGGCTGGTAAAGAATGGGCCAGCAACAAGATTCCAGGACCATAGTGCTCCGTTTACACTTTCAACTCCTCTGAACTTATCTCGCAGATTCGTCAGGATAAGAGAATTATGAAACCGGTCCTGGCATCTAAAGCTTCCTGGGGGGTCAATGGCGTGATGAGAGACAGCTATGTGGGGCTGGCTACTCAAGCCTACAGGCCCCGCGGTCTCTCCCTCTGGGCTCTCTCCGGACCCTCAAGGGCCTTATCAGACTGTAATCATCACCTTGGATGCTGGGCGGCGGGCTGGCCGGGTGGGAGCAGGCAGTGGAGGGGGCTCGTGAGCTGATAGCCTCGCTTCCGTGAGCTTCTTCCGGAACATTCTGGCTTCTTGTGACCCGAGTTAAAGGACAAAGATCTGGACTTTCCTCCGAACTGACGAGAAAAGGGCCTCTCGCAAGACAAAGTGGTATTAAAGCCACAAAACTGTTTATGCAACAGTGAAGCATTAATCATAAAGCCATGTAAAGTTACATAATTATTGCGTCTGTCAGTGTTGTGTGATGGTTATTCCCATTCCAATTCTATTTCTGATTATTTCTTTGTTTGTCTTTGAAAGAAAGCAAGAGAACATTGCAACACTACAAGCAGGAGAGGGCTTTGGGTTTTGCTGTCATGACTAAAGCTGCACCCCAGATTGCATACTTCTGCACTATTCTACACCATTTTTAGTGTTCTGTAAGTAGTGTAAGTAGTGTTCTCACACTGGAAATGCAACAGTACCCAGATGATGTACCTTTTGAAGCGATAAAATGGAGTATGGAATATTGGGCACTTCATGCATTCAGCGGTCACACTTGTCCTAAATAGTGGAAGGGCCGGAGTAACCTGACCACCATAATGACAATCATTGTAACTGATGGTAAATGTGGCAACAAGTGTTGTGAAGACAGCACCTTGCAACTGTTAGATGAATGATTTAACATCACGCCACCCTTTGGGAATATGTACATTATTTGAGGAAAAAAAGTGTTTGACTGAGGTTGGCAAAAGCTAACTAAAGCTAGCTTTAATACATAACAAGCTTTGAAACGTCACTTCTGTCACCTAAAACTTGGCGAAAGCTTTCTTGTAGTAAAAATTCTTAGTGTTCGATTGGAGATGATTCTACATACTAATAAATTCGATGGCTATGTGCACAGTGTATAGTGTGCCACTTGGGACACACCTTAGTCTCTAAGAGAAGAAATAATAGCAGACAGAAGCTTGAGAAATTTTTATTATATTGTAAATATTTTTCATTCTATACTCAAAATATTGGTAAAAATAATTAAATCTAATTTAAATAGACAATTTTGAACAATATTTGTGTGTGATGTGCATTTTTTCATGCTCTTTAGAGTGTTCTGTCATTAGCTTAGCAACATGCTAACGTCAAACACAATTGGAATTAATTGTGAGTCAACCTCCCATTTTTATGTGACTCGCTACCGATGAAGAGTATTTTCAATAAGTCACTTATGAGGTTCCATTTCAGGTAGGATGCTGCCTAGGAAGGTAACTGCCTATGTAGGCAGTAGACAGCAACGCAGCTTGCTAGGTTTTGGAACAGAGCTAATATGTTGTGATATATCCATAAAAGATGCACAAAGATGTGCACATATATGCAGGGGCATCGCTTTGTTTTTAAAAGTGGTGGGGACATTTATTTGTTTTTATTAAATAATCTGGATGCACGAGAGAAAATTGCTGTCCACTGTCACTCAACAAGCACTTGTCATTAAAAATAAAAAACTTTAGTGCTGAATCGCCACATATTATAACACACACTAACCAAATGGAAACTCCTGCTCAATAACTTGTGAGTCTCTGGGAGATGTTTATTCTGCATTAGATACTTACCTGACGAAAGCTATTTCAAAAAGTGGTGGGGACAAAATTGGCAAAGGAAAAAAGTGGTAGGGACATGTCCCACTTGACCCTTAAATTACACCTATGCATATTTGTAACTTTAACAACAATTTTAACATATGTGGTCTCTAAATAATAAATAATTTAGAGTATTTCGTGTTTTATAGCCTAATCTGCAATCATTAAAACTTGATAGGCCTTTGTTAAATCCATTCCATACCTGCTGTCTAACCTTCAATACCCAACCAAAATACATCTGTCCAGAGACAATCAGAGGACCAACCAAAGGAAATGGCTGGAACACAGCTGGCGCACAGTTGGTAACTTGGGTGAAGATGATTTTGTAGAATGCTGTCAATAGTGGCACTGGAAAATGGCTCATGGTGTAATGTTTTCTAGAATACAGAACTGAGGTTATGAGATGTCTGGATTGTGGGAACCCAGGGGAATCATCTCCCCCCATGTTCAAGCCAAATCTATGCTCTTGGGGAGCCTCAACCTTAAATGGTGACTTAGGCTGACATTCTGTTTATAATCTCCTATAGAGTTCCATGAAAGAAAGAAAGAAAGAAAGAAAGAAAGAAAGAAAAGTAGTCACTCGGCACAAAGCCATCTGTGAGTCACCCTTGCACCCTTGTCGTCTGAGCTCGATGACACACCCTGTGCCTGGGGCATAATTTCACTGCAAAGATGAACAGGAACAGGGCAACACCTATGAGTCACCTCTCGCTCACAGAGACTCTCATGGTCAGGGACTCCAAATGTGCATCTGCATCATTAACTCCCTAGCCAAAATTCACCAATATTGAACCCTTGCCCCAGCCTCCAAAGTTTCCCAACCCCCACCTTTCCAGTCGGCCACCAGCACTACATTGGTTTAATCCAACAACACTTCCTATAGCAGCCTGTTAATGTCATGGTGGATTTCCTCAATGTTCTCGCTGACCCATAAAGGAGCACCACTTCGCCAGGACCCTTCCTTGGTTTAGTGTTCCTAACAAATATCAAATACGCTTCAGAACCAATAAACATAGTCCTGATATTTATTGGACTGTTATACAAGTATTCCCTCCTTGCCCAGCCAGCGCCTTCTCCGTGTGCAACCTTAACAACACGCTAGTCTTTGCGATGCTAATGAGGATAAAAGATGAAAGGGATGCAGCGTTACAGTTCAGGGCTAGACTTACAGAACGCAGCTGCTAGGTGAGAGGAAAAGGTGGATGGGGAGGAAATGGAGTACATGGCTTGATTAGTGCCCTCTGAAATATCTAACCTTTGACTGCATTAAGAGTTGCTTAAATCTCCAGTGACTGTGTGTCAGTGTGTGTCTGTGTGTGAGGGGATTATACAGCACACCTAAGAGGGAGGTTTTCCCATGGCCATTTTGCCCGCATAAGTGGTCAAACTCTGCCTGCTTAAACAACAGTGTAAATATTAGGTGTTTCTTGAGAATGTAAATGTGATTGTTAGATATGGAAGAATGTATAACAAATGTCATCATTTGTTGGCACTGCTGTAGTTGTGACAGCACAAATGTTTAGGAAATTATATGAATTGTCATGGCAATTATTTGTCAAATATAAATAATATATATATAACTGTCAGTTAGAAATTAACTATTTTATTTATTTAAAGTCCTGAGTTGACAGTGGGAGTGTACATAGATGAAGTGTTCTTTTTATTTGGCTGGTGAAGTGTTTAGTTGGTGTAAATTTATTGTTTATTGTTAATTTATTATTATTTAATTTTTCTGCTGCATTTAATGACTGATAATGCCCAAACACTGGCATCTTAGATGTCCAGTCTAATTCTTTTTTCCTGTTTTATTTTATTTAAATGTATTTATTTTCATTTATCTTATTTTCAATGACTTGATTATTTATTTTTTATTTTTTTTTGTCTGCATTTTGTGATTGATAATGCCCAAAAACTGGCATCTTAGATATCCACCGTCTCATTCTTTGAACCTCTTAAATTTTTTCATTTGTTTCCTATTTTTTTATTTTTATTTATTTATTTATTCCTTCAGCGTTTAATGAGTATTGCCCAAACAATGCCATATTAGAGATTAAATGGTTTGTCAGGTACCAGCAGTTTCTGCATTTCATATTAAAGAAACATTACACATTAATAAATGGTTAACATAGAGGTACTGTGCAAGTAGGCTAGTGAAATACCTTAATAAACATTTATCAATTATGATATTTGGCACAGAGAAACCTTTTATTTGATTCTGAGGCCCATTTGTAATGAAATATTTTATTTTATTTTTTTTGGAATGGTATGTAAATTTTAATACCTTGGGACAAGCCTTCTTTTTGCATCTCCTATTAGCACACCCAGCAGAAGTAGCAGAAATGTGAGAATACAATGTTCTTTTTCCGAGTAATTTTATGACTGCACATCTCAATTTCCTCCCTTTGATCACAGACATTGTTCTCCTTTGCCATTTTCGTGCTGCGGCCTAAACTGTTGCTTATCAATAGACTTTCCCCTCCATGATCCATCAGTCAGCAAAAAGTTTTTCCCTTTACCCAGCGATAGGCATTTCCATGAATCTATATTATGTTGCTAAGGCCTGGCCAAGGGTTCTTCTTTTCCTGCTTGTTGGTCTGAAGCCAGTAACAACCTTCTAGCTACTTAGATAAAGTTCTTCACTGAATAAAGACTAACAATTTAGTTTAATTTCAAAACGCGAAGAAAACATGTACGCAGATCAATAAATGAGTTTGTAGTCTGGCCATGATGGATTGGCTGCCAGTCTCCTCCGAGGAATAGAGTAGATAAGGGGCAACAGCGGCTGGTGCTAGTTCACAACCAGCTTAAAATGTGCACACACACACACACACACACACACACACACACACATTCTTGGGAATGGGATCTGGACTGCGTCACAAGCTGGAAGGCAGAGGAAGGGAAGTGTTTCTTGTTTTAGCAGCACTTAGGCCACCTTCATATATAACCATTGTACCTTTATTCAATCACATATAAAGCATAACAAAACATTCAAGAACTACTGTAAAGCCAGTTGAAATTATGAGGATATTTCTAACATATTTTCCAGAAAAATGTTCATTGAGTCATTGTAAGTCACTGTTTTTACCTTAGCTGGAGTGTGTAAGTTTTGCACCACTGCCGTCACCAAAAAGTATAGCAAACAATAATTGTTTTCAAACTGGTTTCTCAAGCAATTTCGCCATCGTCTTCTGATTTCCCAAACAGATAGTCCTGTCTTAAATTCTTGCCATTGGTCGAGCCAAAGTTGCTTTGCCTGGCTGGTTGAGATTATATTTTTTTACTTGAATTAACTATAAAAAAATAAATATTTTACCACATGAAGAACTTTTCTAGGTTACCTTACAAATTTTCTATGGTATGAGAATATATCTAGTTTGTTTTGAAATGGGTGCATCTGATTACATCACCAATACTTATAAGAAATTGCATTTTTTATTTTTATGTTTTATTTTATCGTCAAGAATTGGGAAGCTCTTGGTTTTGTTGGTTTGGAGTGTATGGTGGGGTTTTGTAATCATGACACACAACTCTAGCATGTGCAGTGCAGCTCTGCAGTGTTTCACACAAACATTTTGTTCACTGGCTTTGTCGTTTTGTCTGGAGGTGGAGCACTTGCAGAAATCAGTGAATGTTTCTTTACATGTCAGACTGTGACTGTTTTAGGCTTTGTGTAACTCAATCTGCATATATGCTCACACGCAAAACACACATACCATACACACACACACACACACACACACACACACACACACACACCATACAATCGCTCATTTTCTCAAACATATATACATTAAAACAGACATTCAACCTACTTCTTTGTCATCTATAACCATATCATACATAAAACAGCAAGCAAGCACAACCTTGGATGAGCCCTATGCTTGTAATCTTCATTTTTGGGAGTTTTTCGTGCAAAGGAGACTGAACAATTCACAATCATGTTACAGTATAACACTTTAATTTCACCAAGGGTAAACATTACTTTAGAAAAACAAGTACATAAATACATAAAAGATTAAACGAGGGGCATAAATCTTTATAGAGTCACTGAAAAGGAAACTTATCCTCAAGAACAAGAAGCACATGTAGGACACAAGCTACCAGGAAATTGGTATAGTCTCATATGATTTTATAGGGATCTTGGGCATGCCCTTCAGATTAATTAGGACGTGGAGTAGGGAGGTATTTTTTACAGGAAGCTAAGAATGGAACCCCCGCTGTCTGCCTCGGGGTGCAAATCATGACTCAAGAACACGAAAGACTGTATCCAGGGTTTTGGGGGGTGGATAATGCAGGTCATATGCACACACACACACACACACACACACACAAACAGGCATACACATGCACCCTCACAAATATGTAAGGACATGTTCGGCATCTAGTTTTAATGATGTGGTCAGTGCACACACAGGTAGAGTTTCTAATTCGCGAGGTCTTTAGAACTTCAAGATCGAGAACATGAGAGCTTTCCATCCACTAATGCCGTTCTTTGGTTTGGTTTTATAAACCATGGCAATGTTGCCAAGGTGATTGAGGGGAGCGAATGGCTCGTGGATAGCAAATACAACCAAATGTGGCGAGTTAATTAAAGACAAATAACAATAAGAGGAATAGTTCACCCAAAACTGAATTTTTTAGTCATTTACTCACTCTCATGATGACATTCTCTCTTCTGAGTTTTTCATTCAATGAAAGTGATTGGTAACTGAGGCTGTCAGTCCCTAACATTATGGCTAACATCTCCTTTTGTGTTCCACAGAAGAAAGAATGACAGGGGTTTGAAATGACATGAGGGTGAGTAAATAATGACAGAATTGTTTCTTTGGGGTTATCCATCCCCTTAAAAGAGCAAAGAGTGGTTTGTTAAGACTGCAGGAAAAGATCATCACCAAACTCCTGAGCCCAGTGTCAGCGCTAACTGTGGATGAATGTATGTTTGCACAATCTAATGCAGCGGTGTAGAGGTGAATGGGCCAGGCTTTTAATGTTCCACTGTTTATTTACTTAAGATTTGTGCTTGGCAGAGAAACACACACCACACTGCAGTACTCCCCCACTGAACGACCACTGATCCTAGGGCAGTTTGTGAGATCATAGTGTCCCTTGTAAAATATCCCCACTGAGCAAGGGTGGGAGACCCCATCCCCGACAACATGACATCACTTAAAACAGATTGCCACCACACTGTTCCATGTATATAGCCAGAGTTGTTTCTGTTAGAAAATGCTGTATACAGCTATGTTGTGTTTAATGCTTTTTATACAGGCCAGTTTGCTTTTTTCCTGGTAAGAGAAAAAGCATATCACCAGGGTAAGCATAAAGTGGACCAGACGGTACAGAAGTTGCATGTTTGCCTTCCCAGGGGAACATTTTATTGCTTAGAGGTTACTCTTTCATAACTCAGGAGACTTAATGGGTTTTCAGTTAAGTATCAACTTTGTTTTAAAGTCAACTTGAAATCTAAATTTATCATGTTTACTTGCTTAATGCACACGATCTTAGTGTGTATCTTTGATTCATTTGTGTACTTATTCAAATGTAAATCTTTAATCAAAATGTAATAACTTGCTCTGACTCTGAAACAATTTTCGTGTTCAGACAATGGATGGATGGATGGATAGAAAGTTATAAATTAAAATTAACTAAGATTACAGTTTTTCTCAATTGCTTTGGCTCAATTCTCGAATGAGATTTTTATGAAATTTTTTTTTCAAAACAATAACTTCAAATCTCTGAACAATTAGTTTCTTTTTCACACCAGTTTTTCTTTTTCTTATTCATTTAAGCAAATTGCACTTGTTTTGGCACATGTGTGCAAAAGAGTAAGTACAATTATCTACAATTTGCACAATAACTAAATGGACATGTCTTGCTGATCAAAACTGATGAGTTGATTCCAAGTGATATTGTCATACTCTTCACAACTTCTAAACATTCTTTCTTCCTGTGAGCCATCACATGCAAATGATCTGTCAGACATCCATGTATATTTCATAAATATCTATGACATGGAATATTTTGTTAATCAAGAGCGACAGGATGCCCACCAAGAAGACTGGAACTTGTAGTGTTACATACTGTGAGAAAGTACAATTTATTGTTTTTACAGAACTACCGCATGTTATTTCATTGTAGCATTTTTTTTGTTTGTTTGTTTGTTTGTTTTTTGCATGGATGTTATTTTGTGGCAATTGTCTTTTCACTATATATTACTTCACATGTAAGAAATGTGTAAAAATGACATGCAAATGTGAATTTTCTGTTTTCATGTAACACATTGCTACAAAAATAAATGTATACATACAAATGTGCATATCCTTTTTCAGTGTACTACAGTGTTGACTTTTCCCGGTAAACCTTTACCTACTGTTGAAATCGGTATCTAAAAAGCTCAATGTGATACACAATAGCATTCAGCTAGACAAAACTGACATTCTTGTATAGTACAGTAAGCAGTAGAACAAAAATTAAATATGTATATAACAAACATTTCCAGGGTTGACTGCCATGGTGAAAAAAACATCTAAACATTTTGACCAGTACGGCTCACACAATGACAAAAAATCTTTTCATTTTGGTGGCATTGGCCAATTTACTGACACAATAACTAGGTTTTGAAGCATGAGTTAAATGTTTTGGGTGAGTTATTACATTTTGCAGACATTCAATAGAGTTGTAATGTCCCATAAAACAGTTGTGAAAATTGGACTTACAGTTTAGAGAATGTTACGACTGTTTAAAAAATTAGACAAAACGATTGAGAAAAACTGCAATAAATGTTGTAAATGCTTTAATCATTGTTCATTGTTAGTTCACAATACCTAATGCATTAATTAATGAATAGAACCTTAGTGTAAAGTAGTACCAACAATTGAGATATTTCAGAAACCTCATTTGTAAAAATGATATCCCACAAATAACTTAATCCGGAAAAATGTACTGCCGGCACTGATGTAACCAATAGCAGAGATATGCCACAGGCTACATAAACACTTGAGCAATTTTATGTGACCAGTGCACAGTAAGAGAAGAGTGTTGGTTCTGTGACTGCCAACTCATAAAATTGACATGTCTGTAAATCCAAGCTTTTACTGACACAGTTCTGTGCGCTGGAGAGCTTATGTTTATCTGTTTCAGGGGGGTTGTGCGTTTTAAATGTGAACTCTCTGTTCCGATATTGTCTCTTTGTACACACAATGGACTTTATAAAATAGAAGTTTTAAACCTGGTAACTTGAAAAACACAGATAACAATTTATATTTTGCTGATGGTTGAAATAGTTGTGATTAGAAGTAAATTACTGTATGTTTGGACCATAAATGGAGTCTGAGTAAATATCCATGTCTATGTCTACTGTTACTTTTTATCTAATATTTACTTTTGACATTACTGAATGTTTGTCTTATACGAGCAAGTAAATGTATGGATAAATTAATCATTATATGGGCTTCATATTTGACAAAACATTCACAATCATGAAATTAAGTGCCCAACTAAGACATAACACCCTGCCATATGTTCTTTAGATGTGTCCCAGCTTGTGGTGAGCAATGTAATTGACAAAAGGGCCCGTCATTCAGAAAAGAAGCCTGTTGATGGAGCCAGTGAGCTGCCTTTCAATCATTACTCACTCAGAGATGCTCATATCTGTTTATCTATCAAACCTGTAAAAATGACCTGTAATTAATAATTTGGTAGCACCTCTGCATTCAATTTGGTTCCCTAAATTTTATGTATATATATATATATATATATATATATATATATATATATATATATATATATACTGTCATATTTTACTCTCATATTGTTCCAAAAATTATATGGAACACAATAGATGTTGTGCAGTATGTCTAGTTTCATTCACTTTAAATTCATCTCTTTTTTTCATTTATGATATTCTGCATATCATCTTTTGTACTCCATGGAAGAAATAAATTCACAGGTTTGGGACAACATGAGGGTAGGTAAATTATGACAGAATTTTAATTTTTGAATTAACTATCCCTTTAAGACTATAGGGATTGGTTAGGTTCCAGCATGGAACATCGTTTAGGAAATTCAGTATGCAATCTGTTACAACATGCCTCTTTACATCCTTTAGTGGAATTGTTGTAAAGTGCCTTCCTTGGGACCCCTTGAGTTTCTCTCTCTTTTTCTCGCCACTCACTCCAGCACTTCTCTCCTGTGTGACCCCTCTGTTAATGAGACATGCCAGTCAGGGGGCATCCTGCTGCTTGGGGCCAGTGCAATGCCTTGGAGCAGAGAGAGGAGGAGTAGCAATCACCGATCAGCCTGGCTGGAACTCTGGAATGCCCCCTCCTCATACCAAACCCACCAGGAGCCCCCCAGTCTTTGCCAAAAACCCCGGGTTGGGCTACACCACCAGCCTGTGGGAACTTGCTCACCTCTGCCAGCATCCAGACCTACCTCACTCCCCTCAAACTTAAGATATCAGAGGGCTGCTCTCTCTGCTCTTCTGAAAAGATCCTACATATGGTTTGGAAAGGCCCTGGAGACGTTGGGAGGGTGTTTTATAGGTTGTCACCACACCACTAAGCAACATGCTTTGCATTCACCTTTAGACAGACGGACGGACGAAGATGCAGAGAGACAGACAGAGATAGATAGATAGATAGATAGATAGATAGATAGATAGATAGATAGATAGATAGATAGATAGATAGATAGATAGATAGATAGATAGATAGATAGATAGATAGATAGATAGATGATAGATAGATAGATAGATAGAGAGACAGACAGATAGACAGATAGAGGCAGGCAGGCAGGCAGGCAGACAGACAGACAGACAGATAGATAAACTTTTTATAATTTTTTTATGGGTGCTTAATTTTGTTCTCTCTCTCTCTCTCTCTCTCTCTCTCTCTCTCTCTCTCTCTCTCTATGCCTGGGCTAACATTCCCTTTACTGGTTCTTTTTCAGAGTTTAGCTGGAAATGCTATGTTTCCCCACATACTTTTATTGCCTCCTAACACTGTGTTGGGACACAGTATACTCCACAGACCTCAGAAAGAGGGTGTAGGTTTGAGATGTCAAAGGGATGTGGTTAAACTCACCACATGATTTTCTCTTGCTCATATTCACCCTTAAACGTAAGCACAATGCCATGTGAAACATTCCTCATAAGACTCTGTCCTTTAGTAGTTTAATTCCAATCCTTGAAAAACCTCTCCTCAGGATCTAATGGTGCTGCCAATATATGCTAATGTTTTAAGCGCTGAAAAATGTTGCATAGTGAGGATGTCTTAAATAATTCCACAAATAGTTTTCATTTCTCAATTAAAATCATACAAAGTCCAGTAAACATAAAAAAGCTAAATCAATATTTTTGTGTGACCGCCTTCGCCTTTAAAACAGCCCCAGTTATCCTCTATTTAGGCTCTCTCAATTGCTTCTGTCTCTTTATGTAATCGCAGACTGACTCTATGTTCAGTGGGGGTGTAAGGGATCTCTTTGGGGTGCTGTTCCCAGAGAATTCCCAGAAGCATTCGCAGAACCCTCGCCAGATATATACAGGCGGAATTGTACCTCTGCTCCCGAGACCCTGTCCATGGAAGTCTTGACTCCTCTCAAGATGGAGCCGGAGAAACCCAAATCTTTAACCCATCTTCCCGAGTTATCCAGAGTACCCCCGGAGTATGCAGACCTCCACAAAGTTTTCAGTAAAGACAGAGCTGCCACACTGCCCCCTCATAGACCTTATGATTGCGCTATCGAGCTGCTTCCCAGTACCTGCCCACCTCATGGAAGTCTCTATTCCCTCTCTGGTCCTGAAAGATTAGCCATGGAGAAATACCTCAAGGAATCTCTGGACAGTGGGTTCATCCACCCTTCCACCTCACCTGCAGGAGCCGGTTTTTTCTTTGTTGAAAAGAAGGATGGCAGCCTCCGACCCTGCATAGACTACCGAGGTCTTAACCGTATCACCATCAAGAACCGGTACCCTCTCCCCCTCATGTCCACGGCTTTTGAGATCCTGCAGGTTGCCACCATCTTTACCAAACTGGACCTTCGGAATGCATATCACCTGGTTAGAATCTGTGAGGGAGATGAGTGGAATACAGATCTCAACAACCCGACAGGCCACTATGAACACCAGGTAATGCCATTCGGCCTGGTGAATGCCCCAGCAATCTTCCAGGCCTTTATTAATGATGCTCTCAGAGAGATGCTTTACAAATTCGTGTTTGTCTATCTGGATGACATTCTCATTTTCTCCCACAACTCCCAAGAACACGTTCAGCATGTTTGGCAGGTCCTAGGGCAGCTACTTAAGCATAAACTCTTCGTGAAGATGGAGAAGAGTGAATTTCACGTCCCGTCAGTCTCATTCCTCGGCTTCTGCGTGTCCAAGGGCTGCCTCCAGATGGATCCTGGCAAGATTCGGGCAGTCTTGGATTGGCCCTGTCCAACTTCTGTGAAGCAGGTACAGCGCTTTCTTGGCTTCTCCAACTTTTATAGAAGATTCATCAGGAACTTCAGTTCTGTTGCAGAGCCTCTCTCCGCTCTTACCAGGAAATCAACTGGACAGTTTTCATGGACCAGCAGGGCAGACCAAGCTTTCAACAAACTAAAGCGACTCTTCACATCTGCTCCCATCCTTACCCGCCCTGATCCAGAGGTACCCTTTGTATTGGAGGCGGATACCTCAGACGTGGGAGATTGAGCTGTCCTGTCACAGAGGGGTAAGAATGTGCATTCTTCTCACATCAGCTAACCCCAACTCAGAGGAACTACAATATTGGGAACAGGGAGCTGCTGGCCATTAAGATGGCATGGAGGAGTGGACCGGTGGAGGCATTGGCTAGAGGGGGCCAAACACCCTTTCCTCATATGGATGGACCACAGGAAACTCACCTACATCCAGTAGGCAAAGAGGTTGAACTCTCGACAAGACCACTGGTCCCTCTTTTCTAACCGGTTCAATTTCACTCTTTCCTATCACCCAGGTTCCAAGAATCTCAAGCCTGATGCTCTCTCAAGACAGTTTGTGCCACCAGAGGGGGAGTCCTGTCCTGCCCCCATCCAGTGTGATATCGAGACGGCCATCAAGAGGGCCCAATTGTAGCAACCAGGACCAGGTAATGGCCCTCCAGGGCGCCTCTTTGTCCCTAACTGTCTCCGTTCTGAGGTTTTGCAGTGGGCTCATGCCGCCCTCCCTTCTGGACACCTGGGAACTACCAGGACTTGCAAACTTGTCCAGAGGAGGTTCTGGTGGCCCAAACTGCAGAGTGACGTCCGGGCCTTTGTCACTGCTTGCCCCATCTGTGCCCAGAACAAGGAACCCAAGCCCCACCCTCAAGGCCTGATGCACCCGCTGCCCATCCCGAGACACCCTTGGTCCCACATTTCCTTGGATTTCATCACAGGCTTACCACAGTCTCAAGGAAATAGGGTAATCCTGGTGGTGGTGGATAGATTCTCTAAGACTTGTCGCCTCTTATCTTTGCCCAAGCTCCCCACAGCTAACAAAACAGCTGAACTGTTATTGAGGCACGTGTTCAGGCTCAACAGTTTCCCGGACAAGAGCCAGTGGTTGAAGTCCCTGCCACTACACAGCTGGTCCGCCGGTGCCGACATTCCTGGTAGAGAGCACACTCTGCGTTACTCAGAGCCGGCCGACAACAACAGAGGCAGTCTAACCGATGCCGGAGGGTGGGACCCATGCTTCGCCCAGGGCAAAGAGTATGGCTATCAACCCGAGATCTTCCTCTGCGGGTGGAGTCCCGAAAGCTAGCCCCACGTTACATCAGCCCATTCAAGGTCCTCATGAAAATCAACCCGGTCTCCTATCGTCTCCGTCTGCCCAGGTACATGAAGTTTCACCCCATTTTTCTTGGTTAAAACCTGTTGTTTGCTCCACTCTGTCTCCAATTAGGAAGCCTGCCCCAGTACCTCGTATCATTGATGGCCAACCAGCGTACACTGTCTGTAGACTGCTGGATTCTCGCCGGGTCTGGGGGAAGACCCAATATCTGGTGGACTGGGAGGGCTATGGCCTGGAGGAGTGGACCTGGGATCCCGCTTGAGACATCCTCGATCCGTCACTCATCGCAGAGTTTCACCGTTCCCAAGGGATCTGACTGGAGAACGTCAGGAGCCGTTCCTAGGGGAGGGACTCCTGTAAGGGATCTCCTCTTTGGGGTGCTGTTCCCCTCCAGACCAGCTGAGGGCGCTCGCCTTGGTCCTCCCGTGCCATGCTCCTCTCCACTCCTGCAGATGGCACCAATGCCCCTAACCCGGTTCAACCCTCTGCTCATCAACCCTCATTCCCTTCACATGTGCATAGGCCTATATAAGTCTGTTGGTTTCTCACTCATGTGTTCAGTCTCGAGCCTATGTACCGTGTACCTCCAGTGACCAGCCCTTGAGTTAAGTCTTATCCTTGTTGTACTTCTTGACCCTCGTGTCTATTTTGTTTCTCATTTTTGTGGAAGCTCAGCTTTCCAAGTTTATTTGTACTTTGCTAATTTCAACATTAAAAGATTATTTTTTGGAAGAAACACAAGTATCCAGACTCTTTGCTCTTCTGCTCTTGGGTTCAACTATTGGGGAGTTAACTCAGTGGTAGAACACCATACACCTGAGCACTACAGACCCGGGTTTGATCCCTGCCTACAGCAGCCCTGTTACAGGGGGCTCTGTGGGGGCGTCCTGCTCTTCAAGTCTAATCTTTTCTATTTGCAAAAGTAATGTTTGGGAGTCTATATATACATATAAAATATGGACTACCAATATATTCATTATTACAGCCTATTTCACAGCTCTAGAAAACTTTATTCTGATTGGTCAGTTGCGGAATTCTGCAGTCAAATAATTTTGCATAATTAATGTTGTCCCTTACCAATTTCCTACACTACTAGTTTCACATGCCTCGCAGAAATATAATGCCATTTTCTTCTTGCATAATCAAATAATTTAAACTAAAATCAATATGTCATGTTGGTTTAATTATTATGTAGTCATGTGATAAGTGGGATAATGAACGTGAGATAATAAAACATCTAAATTAACAGTTTTTATTCAAGTCAAAAATTTTACTAAATATTATTTATTCATACTAAATCAACCTGACAAGTTAGGTTACACCAACAAAAGTAATGTTTCTGGGTTAGAACAGTCAGAAATAGATCCTTGAAGTAACAATTCCAGATTACCTCTTTGCATTGTACATTTTTGTAAGGGTCCCCTTTGTCAATAACCAGAAACAATAAGTTTGTATATGTCCTGTACTTGTGATCATACTGGATTTCAATTCCCTGCAGTATTAGCAGCATCTGTGTAGTATTGTTGATTCTGACCACTGTACATTTGAACAGGTGGCTTGGTTGCTTGAAAATCTAAATTAATCTGATTCAGAGCACTATCCTTTCAATCTTAGAAGGCTGAAGGCAAATTCCAGGTCTTAATTTGGACTTGGACTTCCAAATCCTTATAAAACAGACAAAGAGCCAATTTGCAAAGGCATCTGGTTCCCCTGACAGCGTAGACTCACCCTCCTTCCTGTCGCCCTCTGTCTCTCTGTCTCTCTCTCCACTCCTGCCCCCAGCCCATCCTCGTCTGTTTATCATAGAATCTTGAAAACAGAATCAAACATGAAAGGAAGAGTGCAGGCTCAAGCTCTTTAAGATTGGCTGGAAATGTGACATCTCTGGAAGCGTTTAGCCTGTCATTGCTGCCTGTGCTCTTCAAAGTGGAGCTGGAGGAATGAATTAATGTTGCTCCTGTAACTAACATCCTTCCTCTTCCTCTCATCCCCCACACCCATATTGCAGATTGTGTTAGTGTGTATGTATACAGTATGCGTGTGGGTCGGAAATAAGGGATTGGTATGGAGGGGCTTAAAGAGGGCACACGTGGGGTCACGTTTACAATTTTAGACTAAAAGATATAAAAGACTAAAAGATTTTTGACCAAAGATAAGATTTTCTTGTTTCTATTGAAGAACACTTAAGTCCATTTTACAATTCATTATTTAAAATCAACTTATATTGTTATTCTAATAGTATAATTTGCAAAGACAAGTGCACAATAGTGTTTTTGTGTGTATGTACAGTGTGTGTATGTACAGTGGTGGCCAAAAATATTGGCACCCTTGGTAAATATGAGCAAAGAAGACTGTGAAAACAAATCTTCTCCTTTATCCTTTTGATCTTTCATTAAAGTAAAACAATTGAAAGAGGTGAAATATCTCATTATTAAAAAAATATTTTTCTCCAAAATACATTGTCCACAATTATTGGCACCCCTAGAAATTCTTATGAGTAAAATATATCTGAAGTATATTCCCATTCATATTTGACATTTTTAGTGCATTGAAAATGCCCATTTCCACCATCGGGGCAATAGTTAAAAAGTTCCAATCATCTGGAGATCTTAAGATCTGGAAAGGATGTGTGTCTATATTGTATCCACACATAGTGAGGAGAATTCAAGTGGTCAAAGAATCTCCAAGGATCACCGCTGGAGAATTGCAGAAATGAGTTGGGTCTTCTCAAAAAATATATCAGACATACAGCACCACAAGTTGTTTGGGAGGGTTTCAAGATAAAAAGCCTCTACTCTCATCCAACAACAAACTCAAACATCTTCAGTTTGCCAGACACTACTGAAACTTCAAATGCAACCAGGTTCTATGGTCAGATGAAACCAGATATGGGTTTGGCGCACACAGAATTGAAGATGTTCCTAATGCCCTCGGTTAAATGTGGTGCTGGAGCTTAATGTTGTGGGCCTGTTTTTTCTGCCATAGGTCCTGGACATCTTGTTTGGATACATGGCATCATGGACTATATCACCAACATATAAAAAATCAAATCCTAGCTGCTTCTGTCAGAAAGCTTACAATGGGCCCTAGTTGGACCTTCCATCAGGACACTAATCCAAAAAAAACATCAAAATCAACACAAAAATGGTTCACTGACCACAAAATCAAAGTTCTGTCATGGCTATCCCAGTCCCCTGACCTGAACCCCATAGACAATTTGTGGGGTGAACTGAAGAGGAGAGTCCACCAACATAGACATCTAAATTTGAAGGATCTGTAGTGATTCTGTATAAAGGAATGGTCTCAGATCACTTGCCATGTGTTCTCCACCCTCATTAGGCATTATAGTAGAAGACTCTGAGCTGATATCTTGGCAAAGGGAGGTTGCAAAAAGTATTGAATAAAAGGGTGCCAATAATTATGGCCAATGCATTTTGGAGAAAAATATTCCCCTGTTTCAATTGTTTTACTTAAATTAAAGGTTAGATTTTTTTTTTTTTTACTTTTTTTAATGAAAGATCAAAAGGATAAACTATACAGATTTTATTTCACAGCCTTTTTTGCTCATGTTTACCAAGGGTGCAAATATTATTGGCCACAACTGTATATGTAGAGAATAAAGTAGAACTGCTAGAACTAAAACAATAATGCATGCGATTGATAAAAAAGTTTAAAACATTAATTTTTCTTAATCGCGATTAACACATTTACCATTAATACAGTATAAACACTTGTGTGAAGAGCGGAAACTTTGTAGTGTGTCCACCCAGAGCCATTTCACTAACGCACACTTCACGAACTCAGAGCTCTTCTACCAAGACAAGTCTACAAACTTAACATAAAATAGCATAACATGGCAGTCCCATTGACATTCTATGGGCAGTAGTGTCGTAATACGAGATGTGGAGGATGTTATTTCGATAAATAAAAGAATCTCTGACAGTGCTTTACTGTCAGTGATAAAATGACGGAGAAAAGAGCTCTTAACGATGTATGATGTACAAAACAAGCCCAGATTGGACTTGTATGGTGCATTTTAATTACCATAGAATTTAGTCTAGTCTTAACTATCACCAAAACGCAGAATGAGACGTTTTTGTCTGGAAGCCCTTTTCATGGTGAAATTAAAGCGGTGTTAACGCCCTGATACAAATCATGAACGCATCTTTGCAATTGCTGTAACAAAGCAGAGAGCCACAGTCTACAGGCAGATTAATATTGTGGAGGATGAGAGTTTAAGAGATTTAATGACCATTGCAATGAATATGTAACCTATGGGGAGACTAGTTCTTTCAATTAGTCAAACTCCTACTTAGATTTTGGGAAATGTTTAATGTTACTTGAATTGGTGCTATTTTAGTGCATTTCTTGTGGAAGGCTTTGTTTGGAAAATGTTAATAAAGCATTATATTGTTACATATTGTTTTTTTTTATATATATCCTAAGATGGAAATAAGTATATATAATGTATGTATATATATATATATATATATATATATATATATATATATATATATATATACAGTACATTCAGAACGTATTCAGACACTTTGCTATGACACATGGAATTTAGCTCAGGTGCATCCTATATCTCTGGTTTTTCTTTGAGATGTTTATAATCTTTGATCGGAGTCCACCTGTGGCAAATTCAATAGATTGGACATGGTTTGGAAAGGCAAGGTCTGTATAAGGTCTCACAGCTGACAAATCATATCAGAGCAAAAAACAATCCATAAGGTCAAAGGAACTGCCTGTAGAGCTCTGAGACAGGATTGTGTCAAGAGAGGTAAGAGAGGTGATCAAGAACACTATAGTCATTCTGGTTGACCTCCAGAGGTAATGTATGGAGATGGGAGAAACTTGCAGAAGGACAACCATCACAGCAACACTCCACCGATCTGGGCTATATGACAGAGAGGCCAGACAGAAGACTCTCCTCAGTGAGTCCTCAGACACATGAAAGCATCTAAAGGCTCTCAGACGGTAAGAAACATGATTCTCTGGTCTGATGACATGAAGATTGAACTGTTTGGCCTCAATTCCAAGTGTCATGTCTGGAGAAAACCAGCCAAAGATCATCGTCTGCGCAATACCATCCCAACGCCAAAGCATTGTGGTGGTAGCGTCATGCTGTGGGGGTGTTTTTCAGCGGCAGGGACTGGGGGACTTGTCAGGGTTGAAGGAAAGCTGAACGCAGCAAAATACAGAGATATCCTTAATGAAAACCTGGTCCAGAGTGCTCAGGACCTCAGACTGGGCTGAAGGTTCACATTCCATGGGACAATGACTCTTAAGCACACAGCCAAGATGATGCAAGAGTAGCTTAGTGACAACTCTGTGAATGTCCTCGAGTGGCCCAGCCAGAGCCCGGACTTGAACCCAATCGAACATCTCCAGAGAGACCTGAAAATGGCTCTCCACCAACCATTGTCATCCAACCTGACAGAGCTTGAGAGGATCTGCAGAGGAAAGTGGCAGAAAATCCCCAAATCCGGGTGTGCAAAGCTTGTCGCATCATAACCCAAAAGACTTGAGGCTGTAATTGCTGCCAAAGGTGCTTCAACTCAGTACTGAGTTAAGGGTCTGAATACTTATGTCAATGTGATTTTTCAGTTTTTTATTTTTAATAAGTTATCAAAAATCTGGTTTTTGCTTTGTCATTATGGGTTATGGAATGTAGATTGATGTGAAAAAAATAAAGCATTTTAGCATAAGGCTGCAATTTAAAATGTTAAATAAATTAAGGGGTCTGGATCCTTTCTGAATGCACTTTATGATATATATATATATATATATATATATATATATATATATATACATACATATATATATATATAACAGTTAGTTCTGGTCCTCGAATCTGATTAGACAAGAGACGTTTCATGCAGTGGTGAATTCTCAGGGCCAGCAAAGCCTTCTCTGTTGGCCTAAAATGCCAAATAAATATCCAAATCTCAATCACTTTTAACCTTTGTATTTTTAACCACTTCCACTCTTAATTAATCTACAAACAAATAAAGAAAAACTAAAAGTTTATCCAGTCAGAATTTATTCCTTGATGCTTACAAGCAAAGTGTGACAACTTTTTCACAAATCACATGCCCAAAGCAGCATGTGAGTTTGAGCTCCACCCCCTCAGGCCTTCAGAATTTCCACAGAATCCCTCAACAGTGCAAATGAATGAGCAACTAAAGTCAGATTGTCAGATCATCAACCAATCAGATTGATTTATTTGTTCTTGTGGGTGTAATCTTTAGGAAATGTCCTGGTCGAGGCCGTCTAACTGGCCTTGAGTGATGCAATCATGCTTTAAGTGATGTAATTTGAAGGAGAATAGAGCAAGATCTTGCTGACAGTTGACTGTCATCACTGCCACTATCACCACAAACACAAGATATTCTGCATGACCGTGTGATTGCTTTATTTATTAAACAGGAAAGGAGGACTAATTTTCATGTAAATTGGTAAGTGCTTTTTGCATTGTTATGCAGCTTGAGCATTCAATGTCGGTGAAGTGTTTTCAAGTTTTGAAAAGTAGTGCTGCATTCCATTAAACTCGGAAAGTCGGATTTTACATCTTCCTACTAGGAAAAGTACAATTGAATGCATCTTGAAGTCAGAATTACAACTTGTAGGGTTGTGCAGAAGTTCTCAACTGCAATTTCGCCGAGATACAGGGGCATGATGTCACACAAACATGTCGACACTCAGGGAGATATACAAAATAAGTGATAAAAATTCACTTTATTAAGTAATATCAATAAATTAGTTTGTTTTCATATTACACGATATTAAAGCTTGTGCCTAACAAGTGCCTTTAGAAACAGGTGTATAAAACATTATAATCTCTTTTGATAATCGTATACCTGAAGCACAAATGCTAGCGCTGCAGCATTGTTTATCAGTTGGGCTGCTTGTTTCAAGCTCTGGCTTTCGTGCGTGGATGTGTTTTTAAAATGTTAGTTGGTATTACAAGTTAGCTGTGACAGAATGTATGATATCCAAAGGCATAGGGTCTCTTATTCATTGTGAAACTGTGTTTTCTTTATGGCATAAATCACACTGAAGGCCTGGACTTATAATGCACAGCCCGCCACTGGTTCCATGAGTACTGATGGTCTCACACCATCATCCTGCTTCACTGTGTGTATCACTCCGCTTGTGTTCGTGCTGTTCTAAACTAAAGTGTAAGTACATTTGGCCAGATTTACATTTAATATTGTAGCATTACATATTTTATCCAAATATGCCGTGAAGTGAGTCAGTATCACTCAGTGTTTAAATTCAGCAGCACTCCGTGATCGCTCGTATTATTACTACACTACTAAAGCTAGAAAACAGACTGATTAATTACACAATAATACACACACACAGACACACACACACACACACACAAATATATTTGATCTTGATTTAGAGACATATAGCACAATTGCGAGCGTGATACTGCTTAAATATATATATGTGTGTGTGTGTGTGTGTGTGTGTGTGTGTGTGTGTGTGTGTGTGTGTGTGTGTGTGTGTGTGTGTGTGTGTGTGTGACTCCGAATCAGTCGAGCGGCATTATCTTTTCAGCGGTTGCGTATCGCTGTGTGGAAGCTACCTGGTTTGTCGCTCCTCACAAAGCTTCAGGTATTTTCGGCCACAGTCATTCCCTCCCTTCTCTATGGTATCTTCGAGGGTTAGAAACATTTAGGCTGGCCTGCCTAAGATCCATCCTGGGTTTAACCAGGCTGGATTGTGTGAGGATCTTTGAAAGATGTGGACAAAGTCCCATCGGTGAGCTCCTCGGCAGGCAAGGTTGAGTTGGCTGGGTCACGTAGACCGCATGCCCGGCCACCGCATGCCTAAACAGGTTTTGTTCGGCCAGATAGAGGGGGCTAAGTGGGAGGTTACAGGAGGATGTGCAGCTGAGTGGACTTGCCGATGACTGGTACCAGCGGTGTCAAGATCGGCCTCTTTGGAGCAGGCTTGTGAAGGATGCTACTGGCCAGTTTGAGGCAGTCGCCCTACAACAACAACGGAGGGCAGAGGAGCAACGCTCACAACAACGAGCAGAGCGCCGGATGGCTAAAGCACAGCAAGTTGGCACAGTTGGGGGCACAGGTGGTGCATCAGCCAGTCATCGCAGTCAGTCGACCCATGTCACCTGTTGGATCTGTCCTGTGACCTCCTGCCAGCGGGCGTTCGACACTTCACGTGGCCTTAACGTTCACATAGCCTGGCACTAGCGCTGTGGTGACGTCACCGCCACTTACTGGCGAATGGCAGTTGTTGCTGTTGTTGTTGTGTGCGTGTGTGTGTGTGTGTGTGTGTGTGTGTGTGTGTGTGTGTGTGTAATATATATATATATATATATATATATATATATATATCACAGTTAGTTCCGGTCCTCGAATCTTATTGGACGAGAGACGTTCCATGATTGTGGAACTGATGGTTTGACAGCATCAGCACTCAGAAGCTTCACTGTGTGTGCATCATTCCGCGTTCATGCTGTTCTAAACTAAAGTGTATCTGTTAGGAGTTACTGGCTTTATTTTTGAAATTATGTGAAATTATACTTTTTGTGTATAATATGAGCCAGTTGGTGACATATAGTGAATCCATTAGTCATTTTTTACATAGAACTGTGCTCAGTGAACGCTGATATTACTAATACATTACCAAAGCTAGGAAGGAGTTTTAAATGGCTTTAAATGGACAACTTCAGGATTAAGGCTCATGCTGAGAGACACAACAGACTGATTTATTACAGAACTTAAGTGCTTACCTTTAATCAGAGTTTCCACATTGGATACATTCTGTTTAAAATGGTGGAGGACATCGCTGTTTCTATAGTGAATGACACTTGTGCACCAGCTACTGCGAAATAGAGAGGAATACCCTGGTTGGGTATCCATTTTCATCTGAAAAAGCTGACAGCATCTCTGATTGGGTGTGGCAACAGGTGATTGCACATGCAATCACACACATCCAGCCGGCTATGCTTATTTATCCAATATCTTGTTAGAAACAGCACAAGCCGTGATACTATTTCTGAAGTGAACTTTTTGAATTACTAATGGCGGCTTGGACGCATCATTCACCAGCAACGACATATTCTATTTCGTCGCGTAAGAAAGTAGTTCCATGCACGAATGCGTTTTTATGACCGTACTCTGTATTTCCTAATTTCTTTAAATGTACTTGTTCATTGAACTGTTGTATATAAGCAATATCACACTCGCAATCGTGCTACATCGCCCTACATCAGCACTGCTGTAATTACCTACGGCACTCGGCCTGTGGCTGAATCACAGCAGTGCTGATGTAGGGCCATATCACTCTTGCTCGTGTGATATTGCTTAAATTATATATATATATATATATATATATATATATATATTATAAACACACTGTATTTACTATAATAATTACCAGATACTATTAATAATTAATAATTACTAATATGATTTCATAATATCTCATCCTCCCATAAATAAATAAATAGAGAATTCCCCAAACCAATACTGCCAGCAAACATAAGCTATTTTCCAAGCAAATCTATGAGGAGTTTGAGCATATAAAGTTACTGTTGCTGAAGGCTTAATGTGATTTACACAAGAACAACATGTTCCTGGATTGACATCCTTTGCTGGTTCTGGAAAATCATTCCTATCTACCAACCACTGGCAATGACATAAAATCCTGCATGATGCGTTTGAAAATACGCAAGTTTAAAATACAGATTTAAGAACTAAAGCAAAGGGGAAGAAAATAAGTGAAGAAAGAGTAACATTTTGGCTGTTCCTCACACAAATAGATCACATGGCTTCAGAAGACTTGCAATATAGTGTACAATTCAAATGGACTCTTTAAATGGCGATTTTGTTGTCTGTTTTGGATATTGATAGCCCCTGGGGAAAGCACCATAGGCCTATGCTTTCATTAAATAGAAAAGAGCTGCAAAATTATTCTTCAAAATTTCTCCTTTTGTGCTCCATAGAAGAATGAAGAATGTTTTCTCTGGCTCTGTTACAGTCAATCAAAAGGACCGCCCCCTTGCCAGTGGCCTGAGAGTATGTGCCCAGAGAGGAACAGGATCAAGAATAGGATGAGTCTGTCTCCCAGCTCATTGAATCCAGAGGTCAAAAGGAGTTTATTACAACCTGACCAGGAGATTCAAGGTGCCTCATCTGTAGGCAAACGCAGACCCAACCCCTCACATGCACTATTAAACACTCTCGCAAACACAGACAGACACCCACACAAACACACTTATACAAAGTGGTCCACAAAGACAAGAATGCTGTTTGCTCACGCCACTCATCCATGTGAAAGCACCATCTCAACAGCACAGTCTCTCTGTTTTTAGCACGTCCAGCCAACACCAAACACTAACACACACACACACACACGCATGTATGAACACACCACTCACCGCCACAAAGAGAAGTGGCATGATACTTTCCTTTTCACCACAGCATGCAGACTCTCTAAACTTTTCTCCCTCTCCACCTTTGTATCAGTTAACCAGCATATGGCTACTGCCATCTGATTCCATAGTTAAAAGTGTCTTTCACTTAATAACAGTTCAAAAAGAGGTCAAACTTCTGCAAACAGAAATATTAGGCTGGAGAGAACCTCGCTCACTCACTTACATTCAAAGGTGATGGGAGAAAAAGAAAAAGAAGACAAAAGCAAGAGGAAGATGATGTTACTTCTGCTTAGACATGGATGGGATCGTGGCACAGTAAGAATTTTATTGGGAGATAAACCCTTAACTTGTTTCAAATCTGTACAACATACTTCCTTCTGTGAAACACAAAAAGAGATGTGAAGCACTCATCACCACTCACAGCTCTGTCACAGAGATGTCACATCTCCTTTAGTGGTCCATGAAGAACATCGTATGGGTTTTGAGAAGCATGAAAGTGAGTAAATGATGATAGAACTTTCATTTTTGGGGATCTATCCTTTTTACTGAGTCATTATACTGTACTATTCTACAAGTCAGATGCACCAATTTCTGAATAATACAACAAAGAAACATAGTTATTAATCCCTCCTTAATGTGTGAGGAAATGGATTCGGTGTCACTGAATTACTAGTTTCAGTATGAATTATGTTTCTATAATTCATCTCAAATGACTTAAATAATGTTTGACCCAAAAAGCACCTGTTGTGATTGATTTGAGCCGAGCTGCTGTGTTGTCAGTCTGTGTTTTATCTAGGACTTGATGAGTGTGTGTTTGGCTCACAGAGTTCTGGCTGCACGGGGCTATCTAGTCTCTAAGGTCCCCATTGTGTCATGGTGGTAAATTATTAATGCCTCCGTTGACCTTGTTGGTTAAAAGACATGTACCTGACAACCCCCAAACCTGAGCTGGAAGAGAAATCTCACACTTTGCTCTAAATTCATAGGCTTTCAATTTGCACAAAACTCTAATGTATATGATATCAAATGAAACTTAACTATAAGTGCATTAAGTAATTATGCAATATTAATATTAAGTTTGTATTATAAATTATATAATTTTATCTTAATATCAGATGACAACATAAACAAAAGTTGATATATGGTGGGTTAAAGTCATATTCCACCCTTCCAAAACCAAAAGAAAAAAGCAAGAAATTATATTTTAATTAGAATTAAACATAAACCCCCTCCTCTCCATTGATGCTCTGCACAAAAATATCTACTTCTCATTTCTGTAATAATAATATATCATTTAAAAATATTTATACATCATGGTAGTTTTTATTACTGCTTTTAATTTATGATAATATATTAATAAATATTATTGTTTTAATTATTTTATTTTATGGATAACTATGACCTGTACATATATTTATAAGATTCACCCTGGTAAATGGTCTGCACTTATAAAGCGCCTTTTTAACCTTAGTGGTATGCAAAGCGCTTTACACTGTGTCCCAGTCACCCATTCACACGCCAATGGTGGCAGAGCTGCCATTCAAGGTGCTAGCCTAACACTGGGAGCAACTTGGGGTTCGGTGTCTTGCCCAAGGACACTTCGGCATGTGGAGTCATGTGGGCCGGGAATTAAACCACCAACCCAGCGATTAGTGGACAACCCACTCTACCACCTGAGCCACAGCCACCCTGATAGACTTTTTGGTCATTTATATGATGGCCGTGTCTGTTGCGTTTTTTTTTTTTTTATGTTGAGTACAATTTATAAAGTCTGGTATGCACAATTGCAGTCTATCTGAAATATTTAATTGCATATCAACATTCCAAGTCTTGAGTTATTCAGCACAACTTCCCATCAAATAAATATACAGTATATTTTTTGTACATATGAGCAAGCAAAGAAGCAAAGCAAAGAAGTCAGCCACAAGGAGCCAGAGTGAGACCGAATCATCCATTGCTTTTGAAGCCTGAAGGAACTACATGTTGGAAATCTTACCAGTCTTAAATGTGTTTTTTTGTGTTTGTCTAAAGGCAAGAGAATTCCGGAGCCAATGAAAAACATTCACACACATACACACAGATAGGTTTCTGATGAAAAACTTCTTTCTGGAATCATTGGTATGTTCTCCAAGTAAAAATGAAGTACATGTGGCAAACTCACTGTCGAGAGTGTCGGGCCACATCATGAATGCACGCAGGCTGACTGTCTCCCAGACGGGAGCCTACAAAAACGAAACACATCCGGAACAACTCATCTGTTTGTTGTTTGTGTGCATGTGTGTCTGTGTGAGGGGGAGGATGTGTGTGTGCTTTCAGAATTGCACTCTTGAATGGAATCGTCGAGTTAAACCATAAATCTGCCCCTCATCATGGAGACAAAATGAAAAGGGCTCCCCACCATAAAACATCTGTAACAGTTCCATCCGCTACTAACATGTAATGGTGTAATTTCCGAGTGGGGGGGGAATGCTAAAGCGACAATGCTAAAGCCTCCATATCCATTCTTCTTTTGTACAACTCACACTGTAACTCACGGGCATCCCAAAAGCTTATTGAAACCATCAGGACCTCAGAATATAGCCCACCTAGTCCTTCCAATGCCACCCTACAAAGTTGATGACACCCACTCTCTATCACAAAGGTACATAATTGATGTCTGATCTTTTAGGGGAGGTTGCGGTCACAGTCGGGTGTTCTCCACACCTCCTAATCAAGCGTAATTGAGGTTAACTGTATTGTGCTGAGTTGAAATGCTAGACAGGTAAGCTGCAAAGCCTCATGACTAATGGATGGTGCAACCCAGTGGGGGCTGTGAACTTTTGAGACACCCCAGGCACCATCTCTGAGTGAAAGCCACTACAGAGCCTGGAGGTGTCCATCAGGCCGACTTACCAATCAGTGCCTGAGATCATGGATGGTCTTTTCTCGCTAGCTCGCTGCTCATGCCCCATGTTTGTTTTTCTCAGTGGATCACTTTACAGTACAACTCCAAATGCACCATTGTTCCCTGCGTCGCAAGCTTGTTTTTATGAAATCAAGCAGGCTCGCAGGTCTCTGACTCTCCCTGTGAAACTCTACTGCATCTATTCAAACAGTGCACTGGGGTACAACTAGTTTTAAGACTAGCATTCAAGGCACATGGCCAGCAGTACAACCAAATGGAGGGTGGCAAAGAGGTCGTGTCCCTGCCCTGCCACTAAACACTGCTGTTGTCTGATCTGCTGTGCAAATTTACCCTGCTCTTAGCACACACTCTAACCAAGCCCCGAGACAAGACACATGCACACTTGACAACAGTAACCAATACCAGACCATTGTCTCTAAACACTCAATTGAGCTGGGTTAGACCAAATGTAAAAACGCCTCAAGAGTATCTACAAGAAAATAGTGTTTTGTCAAACAAGTGTGGCAGACGGTCATAATTATCATTGTGGGCATCCAGCACAAATGTGTGCATTCTCCCTTTTCTCAAACAAAACACAACAAATCACAAATCTTCTTCTAGGATTCTATTAGATTTGAAACATTTTGCCAGCACAAACAAGGTTAAGTGCTTGGATTTCAAATATGTAATTTGCAGGTCAGCTAAAGGAAAGCACCATTGACAGCATTTGTGGCATAATGTTGATTACCATAAAAAGTCCCTAATTTTCCTTAAAAAGCAAATTGAGGTTACACTGGGGCACTTAAAATGGGTCCAATCTTTGGAGGGTTTAAAGGCAGAAATGTGAAGTGTATCATTTTAGAAAAGCACTAACATTAATTCTGTTAAAACTTGTGTAATAATGGAGCAATTTGAAGTTCTTTAAATTGCCATTTTTACAGTCGTTTTAGGGTTTGTTGACTACATTGTCATTGCAACAATGTTGTAAAATTGGCTATAACGTTACACAGAAAAGGTTAGTGAGTTTGTCACACTAAAATCATGTTATCACACATATTGTTTACCTCTTGTGGCAATATTTTTTAAATAGTGAGTATTTTAACATTTACAATTGCTCCCCATTCACTTTCATTGTAAGTGCTTCACTGTAATCCAGATTTTTGCTTATTTTTTTTATTTGAAGTTCAAACTTATTTTTATGATAATCAATTTTATGCCACAAACATTGTCGATTGAGCTTAACTTGTATTGAGATGTATTTTAAATGCATCTTTTGTCTATGCAATAAAAGTGGATGGTGACTGAGGCATCTCATATCTGCTTCATTTTGGGTTCAACAGAAAAAAGAAAGTAATACGGGTTTGAAATGACATGAGGGGGAGATAATGATGACATAAATTCGTTTTTGGGTGAGCCATCCCTTTAAGATGCTTTTAAGTAACCATGATGAGATAGGAAACCCGGCAGATGCCCCATTAGAAGAAACACCACAGTCTTTTGTTATGTCTCTCCTGCTCTATCACAAGGTTTCCTGCAAATGAACAGCTGCTTATTGTTTGGCCACTCTTTTTACATAAAAAAATGAAATTAAATAGTTTCAGAGAGAACTTTTTCAGAAAGAAAAAGTTCCAGAAACTGCAGCATTACAATGCAACTGGTTACTTTTTTAGAGAGAGAAAAATGGATGAAAGATAATCTGACCTTTGACCTTAAGGCATATGCAAGTTTATGTACTGTTTGGGTCAGCCTTTTGTCTTTGTGTTGTGTCCAGTGGATGAATACTTAGCTGCATTGGGGGTGAGTCAAGGCATCTGCCACCCTTCATACATGCTCTCATCCACCCTCCATCCTCCCATCTGTGTGTGCTGATGTCCTTCTGTTTCCTTAAATGCACACTGTCTTTTGATCCGTCTTTCTCTTTGCACATTCAGTTTTATGGACAGTCACCCAACAGGCTTTGGCCACATGTGCCCTGCCCTTATATTAAAGCTTATTTACTACACAAATAAATTGCATTGTCAAGTAAATAAATATAATAATAATGAATGGTGCATTTCATGCATGTCAGAATTATATTTTATTTGTCCCACTTAGGTTCAAAGACTTCACCGTTTAATAAAGTCTATTAATTAATCATTTTCGGTTACCTGAGCACAATTTTTTTTTTGAGCACGTTCTTTCAAAAATCTCCTTTTTCAAAAGTCAAGACTGTGTATCTTTGCTGTGTGGGGCAGAGAGATTAAGCATTACCAGAGCCCTTGCACAGTCGAAATCCTGTCTGATAGCACCATGCACAGATGTGATGTGTCAAGGCTATTTATGAAGAACATTCCCCAAAACTGAACTGAAATGTATCTGTTCATCTGCCAGGCACTGTACAATTTTATGAAAGACAAAAACACATTAGACACACATTAGACATAACATTCAAATAAACAGTGATGTCTCAAGAGGCATTCCTGCCAGAAGAAGATAGCTCTCCTATGACCAGGAAAAGCCATTTACTCATTGCAGCGCTCTGCCCAGGAATGCGTAGAGGAACCCAGAATTGTAAACTCTGCATTCCATTTAGCTAAACACCCTCTGCATCTTTTGCATTCCAATCTTCATCCACTCTTTCTATGAACCCGGCCACTATTACATAAATCATAATCAAATAGGAGACTGAAAATGTCTCGGGTCTGTTGCAGTAGGTCTCTCTTTGTTTCTTTAAAAAATTCACTGACATTCTATTGGTATTTAGAAAAGAATTCCTCAATACAGTCAAGCTGCCATGAACCTGATTGTACAGTCACTTAACACTTTATTAGGAACACCAGTACACCTACTTATTCATACAAGTATCTAATCAGCCAATTATGTGGCAGCAGTGCAATGCAAAAAAATCATTCAGATACGGGTCAGGAGCTTCAGTTAATGTTCACAGCCATCAGAATTAGGAAAAATGTGATCTCAGTGATTTTGACCTTGGCATGATTGTTGGTGCCAGTTGGGCTGGTTTGAGTATTTTTGTACCTGCTGATCTCCTGGGATTTTCCTGGGAACAGTCTTTAGAGTTTACTCAGAATGGTGTCAAAAACAAAAACATCCATCGAGAGGCAGTTCGGCGGACGGAAACACCTTGTTGATGAGAGAGATCAACGGAGAATGTTTAGACTGGTTCATGCTGACGGAATGGATACGTTAACTCAGGTAACTACTCTGTACAATTGTAGTGAGCAGAATAGCATTTCATGTCGAACCTCGAGGCAGATGGGCTACAACAGCAGAAGACCACATTGGGTACTTTATTAGGACCATAGTGTTCCTAATAAAGTGCTAAGTGATTATATCTAGATAGGCAGCAATGATACTGTAAATTCCTGTTGATTGACAAATAGCATCTTCACTTTAGTATCATCTAAAGAAAAAAAATCTTTAAATAAGTGCCCATCATAAGCTTTCAGTGAGCACAAACCTTCCAGGATGATGATTGTAAACCTAGCTGAATTAGTCCTTGGTGTATCTGTTTCAACAATTCTAAAAGGGATAGATTTGCAATGGGTGATGAACTGCATTTTAAGCAGATCCCACCTGACAGAGCGCATGCTGTCTCCATCCCCATTCTGAAAGACTTTATCCTTGTAACTGTCATTCATTTGGACAGCTAAATGGCACATTAGCATCTTTTTTCCCCTCCTTCAACAAACATGTGTAGAGTGACATGATACTGTAAAAGAGTCTGGACAACATATACCATTTCAAAGCAATTTCCTAATTGCTTCCAGGCCAAGGCCAATGCCTATATGGAAGCAATCCCTGCTTTCAGCCTTTTCATCTGAAGATTGGGAAACATTACAGTGTTAAGAAAACTTGACCCACGGATGGCTATTTCATTGGAAAGCAGCCAGTTGCTCATACACTCAGACCAAGACCAATGTTGGAGATGCATTTCGTTAAATCTCTGTGGTCCACATGTTTCAACACAATTTAAAAAGTAAGAGGTGACTGCAAGGGACAATTACCCTGTGACATATTAACACCATTATGCTGCAGCAGAAATGTATTTGATGATCTACTTATAATGCACTGTGAAAAAATAGATACAGAAGTCTTGTGGGGTTTTTAAATCATTTGAGAGCTAATAAAATGTGAAAGTGATCAGGTGACGAGCTGGATTATCTCAGAAGAGGATCTGTCAGATTAATGGAAACAAAAGATAGACACATGAAAAAAGCTGCTGAGTAAAAGCGAGAATGTAATTGTTAGATGTAACCTAGGATAAACTTAAATTAAACTACAAGAAAACTTCTCTAAGCTTAAAGGAATATTCCGGGTTCAATGTAAGTTAAGCTTAATCGACAGCATTTGTGGCATAATATTGAATACCACACAAATTAATTTTGACTTGACCCTCATTATCATAAAAAAAAAAAAAATTTAAATCTGGGTTAAAGTGAGGCACTTACAATGGAAGAAAATGCGGGCCAATTTTTTATGTTAAAATACTCACTTTTTCAAAGGTATAGCCACAAGGCATAAACAATATGTGTGTTAACATGATTTTAGTGTGATAAAATCACTTACTAACATTTTCTGTGTACAGCTATAGAAACTTTTGCAACTTAATTCAAAAAGATCTTATTAACTTCAAAGTTCAAACAGTTCATGAAATTTAACAGAATTAATGCAAGTGGTTTTATAAAATTATAAGCTTCACATTCATGCCTTTAAACACACCAAAATCCTAAAGTAATGTTGGTGGAAATCAACATTATGCCATAAAATGCTGTCGATTGATCTTAACTTATACTGAACCCGGAATATTCCTTTAATGGAAAATTTGTCCTCACAGTTAAGGACCAAAAAAAAAAAAAAAGAAAAGAAAACATACATTGTCCAGTTGTATTCCTTGATCTCTGATCCGAATTTGGAATTTTACAGATTGGATGAAATTAATTTTGAAGCAAGTTAAAGGAAACCTGATTTTTAGCATTACATTTAATTTAAAGGCAACCAGGATTTAAATATAATTTAAAATGGCTTAAAAATACATTTTGTTCACTTGATGTTGTATATTCTTTTTATACATTTGCAGCTGTATGGGCTTGTCAGTTGTAAAGGGGTCAGATGAGTCACTTGCACAACATAAATACTGTATTTATTCATTTTATTAGTACAGTAATAGTGTGGATTATTATCCATTGATATACTGTATATATATATATATATATATATATATATATATATATATATATATATATATATATTGAGGAAAAACCTTAAACTCTAATTGAATGCACCTCAGAACAGATTCTATGCAATTATGAGGTAGACATTGATAATGGTATTTCCACCCTCAGCCATAACGAATACATTTTAAATTAATTTTGTTTCATCAGCGTAAGAAATACACGATTATCATGGAACTCTGTACATCACAAATAATAAAATAATTATAGAATAGAAATTATAGCGATTTGAGTGCATTTTTAATGTACATTAACAAAGAAATGTGTTCGTTTCATTTCTTCATACGTTGCACTTTAGGTTTTACTTACAAAATATTTACAGATCAAATAATGAACAACAGTGCATTCAAAGCTAATGTGCATTTAAATATAGTAATCTCGCATTTGAGTCTCTCTCTCTCTCTCTCTCTTTCCTAGTCAGTCAATAGGTCGGGGAAAAAAACGCTCCTTAAGACAGTTGTGGAAGTGCATTTTGTAAAGATGCAAACGTTGATGGATTTCCATTTTTGTCATCTCAGGTGAGTGGCTTTGCACGTCGATTCCACCCTGAAAGTACAAAATGAATTTTTTTTGTGGATTTATGCAGACTTCGTGACCAGTGGTCAAATGTCCAGGCAGTTAACTCAAGAACACTCTCCGATGCTTCTCATTTACTTTAAAGCGACAATCAAATCGTTTTCTCTCCCTAGTAAGCGCGCGCGCCACAAGATTCACTCACGTGCAGTCAAACGGAAGAAGCAGAAATTGCTTTTCATTGTGCTTGGTACATTCACCTTTGCCCAAAAAGCAGAATATGATTTGATAACGCATCCGATGGTCGTAATAATGCGTTTCCAGGGCACTGTCAAAGGTGGAGACGAGCGACACGGCGCCTAACCCATGTACGATTATCCATGAAACATTCAGTATAACTAGACCTTATAACAGAGTGACTGAGAACCTTCCTGTTTGAACAGGTGCCCGTCTCCCCATTCTTCTTAGTCCACGCTGATAATGGTGTAACATTATCCTCCGTGAATCCTATCCGTGCGGGTTGCGCACTAAATCTGGCCTTTTTTTTTTTTTTTTTCTTTTTTTTTTTAACAAGACAGGCTACCTGTCTAACAGACTATAATTTTTTTATTATAATATATATATACACATTATTTTTTTATGTGTGTAACGAAATATTTTTTTCCTCCAATGATTAAAGAAACCATACATGCTCGGTTGCAACAAACATGAATGGTGGCCTATTTGTAACTGATAATTTGGAGATCATTTAAATATTCAGAAATGTCTGGAAGAATGGACAATCCCCTTTGCATAGGTGAGCATGTGGCAAACACGCGTCTTTTTGATTTGATTCTTTCTGGACAGTTTCATTAAGCCTCACTTCAAGTTTTTCTTGCCTTTGTGCCAAAGTCTTGTTTGTGTGATTCGCTACCTACATCCACACTGTTCGACCACCATGTCCTCGTACTGTTTGTACACGACATTGTTACCCGAGTCTATATACAGTATACTGATGGGGCTGAGTTTTGTGGGAACGCAACAGCTCGGCGGTGTGCTGTTCGGGTCCATGGAGTTCATGAGCGTTTGAATGATGGCATGGTTGGTCGGCTCCAGGTGCGACCTCAACGGGAAATCGCACACGCCCTCGCAGTGGTAGGCTTCGTAATCCAAGGGCGCGATGATCCAGTCGTCCCAGCCCAGCTCTTTGAAATTGACATGCAACGCCTTTTTGCTGCATCTCGATTTGGACTTTTTTCCATGTCTCTTCCCGTGACGATTCGTATTGAGCGCCGTTCTCCGTCTGCGCCGCGCTTTAAACTGCAGGCCGCTCTCCTCCTCCTGCTGCTCTCCCCGAGACTTGATCTGCTCTTTCATCTCATTGAACAAGTTCTCCCTCTTCCTAGACCGCGTGTAAACAACCAATATCGCCTTTTCCTGCATCGTTCGACCGTGTCTGTGGAAACCCAGTTGCTTAAGGTCGATTTCCGTGTCGGATTTTCCATGCGTCACCTTGAGCTGGAGACAAAGCTGATTCCCCTGGGCTGCGTGAAGATGCCTGTTTTTAAAAATCCCCCATACGTCCAGAACCTCCCATTCTTGTTTTCGGGAATCCTGGAGATCAAGGGACCTGGAGCCCAGTGGCCTCTCTGATCGACATGAGAGCAAATGAAGATGGTAGACCCCTGACTGCAACGGTAGGAAATCCCCAGGCGATTTTCGGAAAATCCTTAACTCAGCACCGACCAGCTCCTCTTTGTCGGAGAGAGTTGAGACATCAAACAGATACGTTTGTCTTCGCAAAGGAGAAAGCATGAGATCGTCTGCAAGATAATAAAAGAAATAATTGCAGTTAGATTCACTTAGGGCGCACTGTGTTCAAGGAGAGGTGTGGTGGCTCACATTCTCACAAAAGGCCTTATTTGAGACTTTGTCAAACATAAAAGAGTAGCTAACAGTAATAACAACAAGGAGATGATGGTTACTGATGAGGATGCACCAGCAGCTTACAGTTTTATGTTAACGATATGTGTGATGATATATATTTTTGGAGTTATTACTTTTTGCTTTTGAAATATTCAATTTAGGAGCAAGCACTTTAAACCCTAATGCTCAAAATAATGAACTGTTGTAGGGAAAATTAAATCATACGAATTAGTTCAAATAAATGAACCTTGAGTATTTAGAACGCTCTCTTTTTAGTTCACTCGAAGGGGGAGAGTAAATGTTGAAATGAAGTGTTATATAATGTGTTTTTGATGAATCTATGCGTTTAATAGTTTCTGTTGTTATCATTATTGGAGCTTAGGCTGAGGACAGGTTCAGAATGTTCTATATTGCTTTTCTCATTGAGCAATTGCAATGCTAATCAACCAGTCAGCATGCATTCAGCATTCACTCTGCTAGCTAATTCCAGCATGTACTAGGTTTCCTCTACTTTAAGTACTTAAATTGATATTACTTGTTAATTCTAAGTTCAGCCAAAGAGTTCAATTTCAAGTGCCATCAAAATGTATGCCTTTACTCAAAAATGGTAGTTGTGTAGTGCAAAAATGAAAATCTGAAATTTCAATTAACTTCAAATTGATGTAACTGATTGCCTCATTTTTTTGAGTTCTGCTAACATATTAGGGTTTACAGTGGGGCCTTCCCTGAGAAATCACAATAAACGGCTATTTAGCTATATATGTGGTTACTAATTCCTGAAATAAACACAAACCTAGTAGAGTAAAATAAGTTGCCATAAATATGTTCAGGTGATAACACAAAGTAGAGAGATTTGGTAGCCAGAGAGCGAGCGAGAGAGAGGGAGAGAGAGAGAGAGAGAGAGAGAGAGAGAGAGAGAGACGAAATAGAGTGCGCCAGACACAAAGCGTCATACTGTACGTGTTGAACAATGCACAATTAATGCATTCTTTCCCCTTCAGGAATCCAGAGGCCTAGTCGCACTTTATCACCGCCTTTTATCTCTCTGACGGACCAAACGAGAAGCATTTATCTGAATTCAAGTGGGCTTGTGTGTAAGAAATTTAGTTGGACTGTTAGACTACTTTTAGTTCCAACTATACGCCATGGGCACAGCTATCATTTAGCCTGAAGACGTGCCAGATAACTGCACGCATAAGTCTGTTCAATGGAGTCTAATGTTTTCGAAACATAGATAATGTTCAGAAATGAGTAGATTTTTTTTTTTGTCAAGCCTAAAAGCACTAAATCCAATTAGTTGCTTAGCTACACTAATATTTAGAACAAATAATTCTAAAATTAAATAACCATAAGAGGACCCCAAATCGCCAGTGGTAGGCTATAGTCTATTTATTGTATTTTTTTTTTTTATTTCCTCTCATTTTGTCTTTCTTGACGCGCGAACTTAATTGTCAAGTAGATTGAAACCGTGTGTTAGTTTTAGTTGATATGCACGTATGGTCCACATTAGCTTTTTTATAAGACCTCAAACAAATCGAAAACAAGGTCACCAAATAATTAACGGTTATTAAAATACACCTCGCTTATATTTCATTCCTTCTGCCAATAACAACATCCCCTATTCAAAAATGATTATTCCGCATATAAGTTATTTCAAATACAATTAAGCCTACATGCAGCAAGAGGCCTAAACAGATACCAAAGACAACTGATTACCGCTTAAATAAATGTATAAATAATTCCAGCCACACCATTGTTCCATTTTTAATCAATACACATTATTGTCCAATAAGTCGATCTTGTCGTTGAGTAGTAGCTAGGCCTGCAACGAGAGAGAGGGAGAGAGAGAGAGAGAGAGAGAGAGAGAGAGAGAGAGACACTTCTTTTGGTGTGGCTACCGGGGCAGCGAGCACCATCTGCGTTTTAATGAGTTACTTCAAGTGCCAAAAGTAATTTTCATACATTCCGTTTGATCTTGTCTGATCTTGCAACCATAACGATCTGAAAATTTGGGGAGATGTCTTATCTGTTTGGAGGAAATTCTTTCCTGTTACACAAAAAAAGATTACTGCCTTATCATAATTGAACGGCGCTTGAGTGGAAATGATTCTTGTTGACATTTAACAGCAAATGACGCGCATGGCACATATAGCCAAGACACTTTGCGCAGCCTGGCAACTGGAGTAGTTTCAGAATGTCGCCGGTTTTTCATTAATTTTGCATGAAGTATTGATGGTAGCCTAATGTTTTAAGCTACTTGAGAATGTGAGATCTGGAGGAAGAAGAAACTATTTTGACCTGCAACACTGATTACTGCAGTTAAAACGAACAGAATATATGCACTTTCGGGGCCTATGAGCCACAAAAATGTTCCTAAAGCAAGAATACTCCCAGTTTAAACAGGCGACCACGCACAGAGGTATAAGCACGAAAGTCCTCTGCGGTTTTTCCCTCCTCTCTTTTGGTGATGTGCCACTGGCTGAACTAGTTCATTACGGGAGAATAGACAGTGTTTGATATGTTATGACATGAACACTCAATTAGATCACCGAGTTCAAATACTCCAATCAGCGGTTTGATGCAAAGCAACCCTCAGAGGGTCCAGTGAAGGGTCATATCTAATGACACATCAAATCAAAATCAGTGAGGAAAGTGAAGCTTTTTTCATCAATTCAGTGTGCGCTTCTCTTCTTCTACTAACGCGTTTAAATGCAAAAGGAAATGTGCCATTTATACCAGTCGCAAAATTTGTTTGCCCCTTCCTCTTTTTGTTGCGCGTTTGATTTATTTATTTTTTTCCTGCAGGTTGGTCCAACACTATATTTCTAGTAAATTCAATTTCATTACAACACATAAACGTGAAGTTATTGCACAGAAAAAAACAACTGCAAACAAAACAAATAAAAAAAAATCAGTGTAAACGTGCAACTGTGAAATGGTTATCAAAATAAATATATAAATAAATGTGTATAGGCCTAAAATGTAGCCTACAAATAAAAACATCACATTCATCACGAAAAAAAGCTAATTTAATTATTGTTAATGTATGTGTGTAATTATAATTGGGGGAAAAAACGACCAGTGCGTTTTTACTGTAAGTTTATCCTCGAATGACGTTTGTGAGAACAGCTCAGACTGCTTGCACGCGTAAATGTTAAGGGGATGATTTATTGCCTCATTTAGAAAACGCACCAATTAGTGTTTTATTGTCGTGTTACCTTGAGGTCAATGTACAACTAATATAACCTTACACTACCCGAAATCTGAGGTCGAGATGACCATTAAATTGTGGCCCAAAACAGGACGAGTGATGACCCTCAGTATAGGCTACACGAATTATTTAATTTACGTCAAGTCATTATTGGGTTAACTCCAAATATATTCATCCCATTTCAGCAGAAGACATCCTATTTTCCCTCGAACAACAATAATCTAGGTCTATCCATCATCTTTCAAAGCAAAACTTATTATTCCCCAAACTACCACAAACTGAACGCATCCCGTGTTTAAGCACTGCGTGTTTAAAGCATATAACACATTTGGAGATGTATATATTTCCTGCATCTTGGCATAAAATGAAAAGCAACAGGGTTGATTAATAAATAATTCCCACACTTATCAAGACGAGTAATTACAAAGATTGCATGGCAAAATTATTATCTTGCATGATCTTGCATAATTCAAACAGATGATGCATTTTACCAAATAAAACAAAACAAACCTTTTCCCCTGTCTACAAAACTCGTTATGGTGTTTGCAGACTTTGAAGAGCGGAAAAAACTTGCATTGAGCCCAAGTTTTTCAGCGGCGGAATAAGTCCTGTATATAGATATCATGTAATCGTGGGGCACAACCGGGTCCTTTAAATAATCATCCCGCCGACTCGCAACCGGGGAGGTTGCGAAAATCTCTTTAAGAATTTTGGGTGACCTTTGTCCATCATATGGGCTCCGTGCACCCTTGCTCCTCCTGGACGATCTAAGCGCAGCTGACTGGCAACACGGTAAACTCCAAAGGAAAATGAAGAGCGTGGAAAAGGCGACTGCTCGCAAGGCATCCATGGTGGTACTGTCCTCAAAAAGTGAAGCAGAGCCGTGTCCCCCACTAAGGCCGTTTTTTTTTTTTTTTTTTTTTTTTTTTGGTTTGTTTGTTTCACGAGCGCGATCAGCGCAAGATCTGTGTTGCGTCTCTCTAGTGAAGTGCGCTCTACCCTGCCGAACGCGCGGAGGCTGCAGACACACACTCAGAGACACGCCCACTCAAGAAACGCTTCTGTGGAAAACTTCAAGACTACTTGTAAACCTCATGAGTCCAAGCAAAAAGGCTTTGGCATTTGAGGTTTTCACATAATGGCGTTTGCAGTATGATTATTAAACAAATAAATAAAACAAATTATATACTGTGTGTGTGTGTGTGTGTGTGTGTGTGTGTGTGTGTGTATGTGTATGTGTGTGTGTGTAATTGATTTTATATATATATATATATATATATATATATATATATATATATATATATATATATATATATATATGTATATGTTTCCTCGGTCTCTGCACCAGACAACGCAACAGGATGCCAAGCCTTACAAATCTAACATGTTGACAGAGGTTAAAAGGTCGACAAAAATATTCACTGATCTATTGCACTCGCTACAAGTTAGCATGGTGCGAAAAGCACCTCACTGCAGGGTAGATTGTCTGATGCATTCTCTGCGAGACAAAGTAAAACAAAGTAAAAAAAAAAATTAGCTCACTCAGTTAAGATTATTATGAAGAAAAGTCGAACAAGTATACTAATTATTTTTCTTTCTTTTGCAAGAGAAAGAGTTATATATATATATATTATTTTGTATTCCATTACATGCGACATCTCCAGAAATCAGAATATATAAGCCTATAAACCCATTCTAGCCTAAATAAAAACTTCAATATTTTTAAAAGCTGTAATATTCAACAGAACAAAAATATGCTGCAAGGCAAACTACATGGTCAAATGTATTTCCAGACAGTTTTGCGTCAGAAGACGCAATATCTATTCTTTCAAATCTATATTCAGTAAATTGCCGCAAACTCTCCGTTCTAATTTCTGTGCGTCAACTGTTCCCGTTGGCTTGGGCTGCACTGCCCCCTTGCGGTTAACAATTTACAAGGTCTTCAAGACATATCTATTCATATCATATTTCCAAGTTAATCGGTGGCATATACAAATTATATCAGTGATAAACCACTAAAGAGCTTTATCAGATAGTGCCATTGGATAGAGGCCTTAATCTATGTAGATTAACCTTTCCTTTCCTTTCCTTCTGTGAACATAAATAATTGAAAAATAGGTCACCTCAACCAGAGACAATAGACTTTTAACTGATTCTAGAAATTCTATTTAATTGCATATATTAATTTTATATTTTCCAACTTGCCTCAACAAACTTCAATGTGAACAACTATTCAATAGCTAGATATGGTCAAACACACAATATAAACCTACCAATCAAAATCTCCGGTTCAGCCTAACAGAGCTAGATGAAGGTTTCATTACAACACAATACACTTTTAAATTATAAAAGAAATGATATAGTTTTGTTTTTCCTGTAATCTTTAATATAAAAAGGAAAAAAGCAGTAAAACAAGCCCCATGCATACCTCTATATTCTGACCCATCTTACTTTAGTTGAATTTATTTTGGACTATATTTATTCATTAAGCATTTTAACTCTTTGTCAGCAAAGAGGAGGCAATTATTATTCTTTAAAAAACAAAAATGGCCATATAATAGCTACCACAATGGAAATTGTCAAACCATATTTTTTCTTAATCATATCATTCCAGATAGATTCAGTTCAGAGGAAACTTGGAGAAACTTCTAGAACTTTCCAGTCATATAAATATTAGTATAAACAGGGGCCTTATAAGCCCACCAGTTCAGTTTAGTTCCAGCTGCCTAAATGGCATCAAGAGGCTGCAAGCATCCGGCAGAGGCATTTTGCTGTCTGCAGCCAATTTATCAAGACAAGAGCGAAAAAGTACTCCGTGGAAGCATCTGCTAAGATGTGTGAGGCCTACAAGGCATATTTCAGCATGCCTGTCGGGGATCAAAACAAACACAACTGCAAAAAAACTCTGGAAGGTAAGATGGACAATTGTTGCTCGGAATTTTGTTATAAAATTAGTTAATTTTTAAAATGGTAAAAGTTCAATTTAATTTTCAAATGTTTTTTCTTTGGGACAGCAGGGACACCAAGGCGCACTACCACAGATGGGACTGGCCACAGCAGACCGAGTTCCCTATGGGGAGGAACAATGTCAAGTGGGTGCCACTGGTGGAACCCCGGAAGGTGCTCGTGCCAACACTGCACATCAAATTGGGTCTTATAAATCTATTTGTCAGAGCTCTAGATAAGGATTCAGCAGCCTTCAAGTAGCTTCAAGACTTCTTCCCTGAGCTGTCAGAGGCAAAAGGTCAAAGCCACTGTCTTCGTCAGACCACAGATAAAGAAGATCTGGACTGCAATGAATGCCCCAAGAAGCTTACTAGTAAGGAAAAATTCGCTTGGAAAAGCTTTGTCGCAGTGGTTCAGTGCTTCCTGGGCAATCACGAGGCCAACAACTACGTGGAGCTGGTTGAGACTCTGGTGAAGAGCTACGGCACAATGGGCTGTAGGACGTCCCTCAAAGTCCATATCCTTGATGCTCATCTTGATAAATTCATGGAGAACATGGCAGCATACTCGGAGGAGCACTTCCATCAGGATATACTGGACTCTGAACGCCGCTACCAAGGACAGTTTAATGAGAACATGATGGGAGACTACATTTGGGGGCTGATTCGTGAAAGTGATTTGAAGTATAATCGTAAAGCTCGTAAAAACTACTAACTTCTAAATATTTTGTAGTCACTTTTTATTACTATAGTATAAATACATGTTAATTTGGATTCATATGTTTTTTTTGGTTTATGTTTATGACTTTATGTGAACAAAAAGACACAAATTTGCCCATTTTCTCATTGGAAATAGGTACATTTCAAAATATCACTGTCCTGGTCACAAAAGCATAGTTTGTGGGGAATAATAGCCATATTCTATACTTTTCAGGCATAAGCAATCAGGAAATAACACTTACTACCCAGGAACAAAAATTGTGTTACTTGACCATTCCAACTGTAAACGCATTTTGTCGTTCTGTTTTCTACCAGCAGAGGGCAGTGCAACCCATATATTGCTCAACCAGATCTGCGCGAGAACCATATGACAAAAAGCAAAAGAGAATGCAGGCTGTCCATGAGGTCACGTGCCAATCAGCCACACGTGTTCGTTAGAAATATGTTTGCTATATAAACGATGCGTATGAAGTAAACTAAATGGGCCTGAATAAAATCATCCCCATCGTGTTAAAATACTCATGACCAATCTTCTGAAGTATTATAATTCAGTTAACGCGCCGAATCTTATCTTGAGAATCACTTTCACTTGCCCACATGCTTGTTTGGTGTGTTGACTTCAGCACCATGGAGAGCTGACGCCACCACTCCATTGAAATCAGTCTAAGCATCGTCAGCGGTGGTGCTCAAATACGAATCTTGATGCTGTAGCCTAGCGGTAAAAGATCTAGGCTGGGTAACTAAAAGGTTTAGGTAGGTTAATCCGCTTCCATTAATCATCCCCACTTTGCAAGACACTAAATCCTAGGGTGATCCAAAGGTATTATCCCTATGGATATAGTTGCCTGGTAAAGGATCAATCAGTGACATTATTAAATAGTATGGCCGTGCGTTAATAGAATGGAGTTGTTCAAACTTTATCGGCCATGTAAGGGTTAACCCTTGGTGCATTACATAACGCACTTACAACATTAGTCAGATTTACGTCGGACTGGCGATGTCAGATGCCCCAGCCTCTTCTCCTTGAGCAGATACGCTGAAACAGATGCAGCACGAGATGTATTGAGTGGAATAATCTGGCTTCTCTCGCAGACAGGGGGTGAGAGTCAATCATATCAGACCAAAACAAGGGCTGTGGATTGAGCGCGCACATTGTGTTGTTTTGATACAGAGCAGCGCATCCTTCCACTCTCAGGAATCCACCCGCATCACAAGGCAAGTGCATTTACTTGCTGCGTCACACTGTTGTTTTAGATTGTTGTTTTTATTAACGAAAATTATAGTTGGATATCATACCCAAAAATGATAAGATATAATGCAATTAATATAGCCTAAATTACAATATGATCTTTTTTTAATTATTCAACGTGTTTGCTCGTAACTTGATGCAATTACGCAGTGTTTGCTACTGTTTTGTTCTCGCTTCCATAGCCTAATGTTAGCTATTTTATTTGACAACACAAATTTGAAAATGTGGAAATGTCCCATTTTAATTTACTATTTTAATGCTTTCATGCTTTTTAGCACCTTTTTAGGTGGAGCAGACTCAGAGGCGTCCTTGGAGAGAACAGGTTTCTGGGACACTTGTCAGCTAAAGGTTTGTCACTCAATTAGCCTAATTGTGAATAATGTCATGTTTTTAAAAATGAGGTTGAAAGATCTATTTTTACATTCGACTATTGCACACTATATCATCAAAACATCTGTTCTTTCGTCGGAATGTTTTTTGTTTTATGAGTTGTCACATTTTATTAATTTTTTTGACAGAATATTCAGTTCAAATAACATGATTAAAGAGTGTTAAAAAAGTGCACCTTGCCAACAAATATGTTTTTGTTGTTTTCGCTCAAAAGGGAAAACTTTCAAGAACATGTCCGGGTCATAATTGACCCAAAAATCAAGAGAAAGAAAAAAAGAAAAACCATGAAGAAAATGAAAATTTTCAAGCCTATTTTTTGTACCACTAAGATCTTTTGCATTATGACATCATCTTGACAATTCACATAACAAACAAAAAGAGGTATTAAAAGTTAAAAGGTCCAAAGTCCAGATGCTTTACTTTAATTAGAATTGGAGGTACTTGGAAGAACTTAAATAGGCTTCACCAAAAAGTGGTTTGAACATACTTTCTCAAAAGCTTCCTTAGTGGAAGAACCACCCAAATTAGCAGTGTAGGTGCACTGAAACCTCCAAATCTCTGGGAATTGAGAAGATATTTCATGCTTCATGTTTGACAAAAACTGAGAATATTTTTATTTTTTGCAATTTGTATAAGCCTCACACTAAACTCATTCCCTCACTTGAATTGAGTAGTGGCATATCCAAAAGTTATGTAATTAAGTGTTCATTAAATTGGTGTTCCTATAAAAGGAACATAACTATTTAGGTTAACTAGATGAAAATAGACAACTCAGATTTAAATATTGTTGTTTCTACTGTTGTTAATTAATTGAATTGATTACATTTTAGATCAAACAACAGAACAGCTCAAATAATGATCATAATTGATTCTAGTTCAGTCATTAAATAAACAATTTATTTAAAAGACATGCATTACGCTGTATACATGCACTTTAACTGCACATGCACAGTTAAGTGAATTAGTCAACAGGGTCCAACTTGGCCAAATGGGACACGGATCACCCCAGTGGTGACATCACATAAAACAACTATTCGGAACAAATCAACATAAATAATATTTCAAAAGAGTAAAAACCTCTATCAATTTAAATAACTTCCTCTAACCCATAACTTCCCTTTGACTAAGGAAACATAATTAAATATTTCAAGTGCAAAGCATTGTGTATTCCCCATAAGTTATAGTCCACCCTAAAATTAAAATTCCCATCATTTACACACCCTCATGCCACCTGGGATGTGTATGACTTTCTTCAGCAGAACACAGATGAATGTTTTTAATAATTTTTGTCCAGACAATGCAAGTGAACGTGTGCCAAAAGTTTGACGCTCTAAAAATCACAAACGTCAGCATAATATGGGCTGTATATGACTACAGGTTAAACCAATTTCTTCAGAAGCAATTTGATAGGTGTGGGTGAGAAACAGATTAATATTTTAGTCCATTTTTACTTTCAATTCTCTTCCCTGCTCAGTCAATCTCCACTTTAACTTTCACTTTCTTCTTCTTGTGTTTTTGGTGATTCACATTCTTTATGCATATGCCCCCTACTGGGCAGGAAGGACAATTGCTCAAATATTTGAGTTATGAGCCCAAAACATGATATTTTTGAAGTAATACTTAAGACAACTTGATTTGTCCTTAATTATAACTTTAAGGTTTACAGTGCAGATTTAATCATCAGCTGCTCTAGTCTTGCACAAATATTGACTTACTGTACAGTAAGTGTTTCAAATGTAATCAGAGAAAGTACTTAAAGCCAGTAGCAAATGGATTTGTGCAAATTACTCACACACACACACTCACTCACACTCTCTCTCTCTGAGTCATCATTGCTTTAGTGGACTAATGATAGAATGAGCGGTCACTGGTGCTGAGGCAACTGATATGGATGCTGATGAGATCAATTCAATCAAATGATTTGTGTTGGTTAAATATCTAGTTAGTAAAAGAAGACACAACCAAGGCAGTCTGTCTAGTTTCATGACTATCGGTGCAATGAAACACAAGACTAAAATTCAAATGGCAAAGGGAAACACAAACAGAACAAATTTCTGTGTAAATTATTCAAGAATCCATTCATACAGTTGAGTGCATAAGTTTTCATCCCCCTTATTTATCATTTTAAAAAAAAGAGCAATCATAAAAATAGCATTTTGTTTTTTTATTAAGTACTGCCCCGTTAAAGCTAATAAAGGATAATAAAAAAATATCCTGTTCGAAAATGTACTTCCACTTGATTTTTAATATGGTGTGTTGCATCATTGACGTTCATTGACTCTTCATGTATTTTGTAATTGATGTGCACGAGTCCCTGGAACAAGGGTATGCTGAAGATGATTTTAACTGTCATATGTTTTATGCATGAAAGAGTTCCACTTGATTAATATGGGCTGTATGTTACATAAGCTGTTGTGAATAATAGAATATATCACCTCTGACTCTGTGACTACACTCCTTTATCACCTCAAGCCAGTTTTGCCATTTCTATAAAGGATGGAAGGTGTTAATTAAGTGAGACAGTGTACGTTTTAACTCTGTCAGGTTGAAACTAGTCACAGATTTTCTACTGCACTGAAGTAAAAACCACTTAGCCACTTGTCCAGACTAATGTCACAGACCACTATCTGGCTTTTTTTAAAGGCTCTGTTCCTTAGCTTTTGTTGACATTTTGTTGGGATTTTGAGATAGACTAGTCAGGTTTTCATAAGAGGGCAATTTGACAGTCAAACAGTCATATATATATATATTTATTTATTTATTTATTTATTTATTAGGAAGCATAAAAAGATCACATGAAATTCTTGCCTAAATGAAGGATTGTGTATTTAGTGTCATAGGATTCTAAACTCAGCAAAAAAAAAAAGAAACGTCCTCTCACTTTCAACTGCTTTTATTTTCTGCAAACTTAACATGTGTTAATGTTAAGTTTATGTTCATTTGTATGAACATAAAATATTCAACAACTAAGACATACACTTTACAAGTTTCACAGACATGTGACTAACAGAAATTGAATAACATGTCCCTGAATCAAAAGTAACAGTCAGTATCTGGTGTGGCCACCAGCTGCATTAAGTTCTGCAGTGCATCTCCTCCTCATGGACTGCCAGTTCTTGCTGTGATATTTTGCCCCACTCTTCCACCAAGGCACTTGCATTTTCCCAGACATTTCAGGTTGGGAATGGCCCTAGCCCTCACCCTCCGATCCAACAGGTCCCAGATGTGCTCAATGGGATTGTGATCCGGGTCTATGCTGGCCATGGCAGAACACTGACATTCCTGTCTTGCAGGAAATCATGCACAGAACGAGCTGAACGGCTGGTGGCATTGTCATGTCAGGATGAGCCTGCAGGAAGGGTACCACATGAGGGAGGAGGATGCCTTCCCTGTAATGCGCAGCGTTGAGTTTGCCTGCAATGACAACAAGCCCAGTCCGATGATACGGTGACACACCGCCCCAGACCATGATGGACCCTCCACCTCCAAATCGATCCCATTCCAGTGTACAGGCGATCATTTCTTCGACGATAAACGCAAGTCCGAACATCACCCCTGGCGAGAAAAAAACACGACTTGTCAGTGAAGAGCACTTTTTGCCATTCCTGTCTGGTCCAGCGAAGGTGTGTATGTGCCCATAGGCGACGTTGTTGCCAGTGATGTCTGGTAAGGACCTGCCTTAAAACAGGGCTACAAGACCTCAGTACAGCCTCTATCAGTGTATTGCGGACAGTCTGAGCACTGATCAATCAAATCAAATCACTTTATTGTCACACTACTGTGTACACGAGTGCAACAGTAGGTGAAAGTCTTGTGTGCAGTTCCGAGCAACATAGCAGTCATGACAGTGACGAGACATAAACCACTTTACAATAAACAACATATTTACACAACACGATTTACATAACAAATGTACACATACTTACACAACAATTTACATATCAAATGTACACAATACACACAATGTAGAATACACATACACTAGAAAAGGGTATAAAATTATATATATATAATTATACACACTGTATACACTAATTGAATTGGGGAGAATATATTTGACAGAATGAAGATTAACAAAGTGCAGTGCTGATTGTTGATTGTGAGAGATCATGTGTTCAAAAGTCTTATTGCTTGGGGGAAGAAGCTGTCATGTAGTCGGGTGGTGCGGGTCATGATGCTGCGATACCGCCTGCCTGATGTAAGCAGTGAGAGCAGCCCATAACTCGGGTGGCTGGAGTCTCTGATAATCCTCCGAGCTTTATTCACACACCGTCTGTTGTATATATCCTGGAGGGAGGGAAGCTCAACTCCGATGATATTTCTGGCAGTTCGCACCACCCTTTGCAGGTCTTTGCGGTTGTGGGCGGTGCTATTGCCGTACCAGGCGGTGATGCAGCCAGTCAAGATGCTCTCTACAGTACTGGTGTAGAACCGTGTGAGCATGTGGTGGTTCATTCCAAACTTCCTCAGCCGTCTCAGGAAGAAGAGGCGCTGGTGAGCCTTCTTCACAACGGCCTCAGTGTGGACGGACCATGTGAGTTCCTCAGTAATGTGGACACCGAGGAACTTGAAACTGCTTACTCTCTCCACCGGTGCTCCATTAATGGTGATGGGGCTGTGTTCTCTGTCTTTCTTCCTGAAGTCCACCACAAGCTCCTTGGTTTTACTGACGTTTGAGGGAGAGGTTGTGCTCCTGACACCAGCGTGTCAGAGTGTGCACCTCCTCTCTGTAGGCTGTTTCATCATTGTCAGTGATCAGACCTACCACTGTCGTATCGTCAGCAAACTTAATGATAGCATTGGAGCTATGTGTCGCCACACAGTCATGTGTGTACAGGGAATACAGGAGTGGGCTGAGAACACAGCCCTGTGGGACTCCAGTGTTGAGAGTCAGTGATGAGGAGATGTTGCTGCCCATTCTAACCACCTGACGTCTGCCTGACAGGAAATCCAGGATCCAGCTGCACAGCGAGTTGTTTAAGCCCAGAGCCCGGAGTTTCACATCAAGCTTGGAGGGCACTATGGTGTTAAATGCTGAGCTGTAGTCTACAAACAGCATTCTCACATGTGTTCCTTTTTTCCAGATGGGAGAGAGCAGTGTGTATTGTAGATGCAATGGCATCATCAGTGGAGCGGTTGTTGCGGTAGGCAAACTGCAATGGGTCCAAAGAGGTGGGCAGAACAGAGCAGATGTGATCTCTGATCAACCTCTCGAAGCATTTGCTGATGATGGGGGTCAGAGCAACAGGACGCCAGTCATTTAAGCAAGTGATTTTTGATTGCTTCGGTACAGGCACAATGGTTGATGTTTTGAAGCATGTGGGGACTACAGACAGGGAGAGGGACAGGTTGAAAATGTCCGTAAAAACACCAGCCAGTTGGTTCGCGCATGCTCTGATGATGCGGCCCGGAACGCCGTCTGGACCCGCGGCTTTGCAAATGTTCACCCGTCGAAAGGATCGGGTTACATCCGCAACAGAGACGGAGAGTGAACCATCATCTGTAGTATCGGCCGCGAGTGCTCTCTCCGCGAGGGCGGTGTTGTTGTTTTCCTCGAAACGAGCATAAAAAGTATTAAGCTCGTCCGGGAGAGAGGCAACAGTGTTCATGGCGGAGTTTTTATTCCATTTATAGTCCGTGATGGTGTTAATTCCCTGCCACATACTTCTGGAGTCAGTGGTGTTGAACTGTTCTTCAATTTTGTGCCTGTACTGGCGTTTGGCTGCACTGATGGAGTTACGGAGGGCATAACTGGCTTGTTTACGCTCCTCCGCGTTCCCGGAATTAAAAGCGGTGGTCCGCGCAGTAAGTGCCGGCGCGAACATCGCCGTTAACCCAGGGTTTCTGGTTGGGGTAGATCCCAACTGATGGAAAGATTGTGCGTTCCTGGTGTAACTCGGGGAGTTGTTGTTGCCATCCTGTACCTCTCACGCAGGTGTGATATTCGGATGTACCGATCCTGTGCAGGTGTTGTTACACATGGTCTCCCTGTAGCGCTGTCTTAGGCGTCTCACAGTATGGACATAACAATTTATTACCCTGGCCACATCTGCAGTTCTCATGCCTCCATGCAGCATGCCTAAGGCACAATCACGCAGATGAGCAGGGACCCAGGGCATCATTCTTTTGGTGTTTTTCAGAGTCAGTAGAAAGGTCTCTTTAGTGTCCAAAGTTTTTGTAACTGTGACCTTAATTGCCTACCGTCTGTAAGCTGTGTCTAAACAACCGTTCCACAGGTGCATGTTCAAATGTTTGTTGTTCATTAAACAAGCATGGAAAACATGTTTTAAACCCTTTACAGTAAAGATCTGTAAAGTTATTCGGATTTTTACAAAATTCTCCTTAAAATACAGTGTCCTGAAAAAGGGATGTGTCTTTTTTTGTTGAGTTTATAATCAAGCAACATGTATTCAGCATATCTGAAAGTAATGTGGGATTTACACATGGATTGTTTTCAGTGCCTTTTGTAATGAAACATGGCATCTGGACCCAACCGGAAAGAGACAAGTACTCAGTGATGCATTGAGTGTGAACCTTAAGGGGTCAATTACGTCATTCACGTTGAAAGCTACCCTGATCCTTATATAACCAACTAAAAAGTAATGGTAAAAAACAACAGCAATTGCATATACTACTAAACGACAGTAAAATGGAACAATGACATCATAGTCAATCAAGCGTTATTATGTTTATTATTAATTATTTAACGGTTGAGCTTTGGGTGGTTTCCTCCTTTTGGTTGGGTGGACAGTACACACACAGCAGTTAAAAACATCATACTATGTCTTACTATGTGAAAAATGCTGTGGGTGTCTTAGTTGCAGACCAGATGGTAAGGGTTTCGTCATCTCTTAGCCTACACATGGATTAACTTGGCTGTTTTCATTCTCAAAGTGCAAAGCTTTTTACATAATACTTGGTCAATTCTGGCCATCAAAGGAATCATGTTAATTAACATTTTTAATTAAGAGCAAAAACTCTGCCTGTTTAATAGTATTAGTTGATTAAAATTGCATTTAGTGGCTACAAATAAAGTATTATAAGGCGCAAAATTATTTGTACACAAGACAAATGACTCAGGGCACTAAACAGAATATACTGTATATTTTTCCCTCTTCTTTGCTTGTACCTTCCACCATTGGTTTTGGTGCAAAGAAACAAAATGGTTTGGAACAATTTAAACAAACAGCCCCATTCATTTCACCTCACAAACATCTTATTTTAGTATGGCTGTATTTACTGTATTTAGCCATTTATAAATTAGCATAAAAAATCCTGGCATGGTGTGACATGATTTAATTAAAGGTATGGTTTACCCAAAAATGTAATTCTCTCAACATCATGAATTCACAGATGCTTTCTTACTTCTGCAGAAGACAAACAAAGATTTATAGAATAATATCTCAGCTCTGTAGCGCCATATAATGCAAGTGAATGGTGACAAAAATGTTGAAGCTCCAAAAACACATAAAGGCAGCATAAAAGTAAGCCATAAGTAGTTTAATCCATGTCTTCAAAAGTGATCTAATAGGTTTTGGGTGGGAACAGACCAAAAAAATACCTAATGTTCACTGTGCATCTTACCATTGCAGTCTCTAGGAATGATCATTATTCTAGCTTGTTTACACTTCCTAAGCGCTAGGAGGTGTAATCAAGCTTGAAATCATGACAGCCAAGGAGACTGCTGATGTCAAGATTTAGAGTGAAAATTTGTTATATTTTAGTCTGTTCTCACCCAAAACCAATTAGATTTCTTCCGAAGACATGGATTATACCACTGGAGTCTTATGGACCACTTTTATGCTGCGTTTGTGTGCTTTTTGGAGCTTCAAAGTTTTGGACACCATTCACTTACCTACAGAGATTAGATTTTTTATTTATTTTTTTAATTCTTCGTTTGTGTTCTAAAGAAGAAAGAAAATCTGGGATGAGTAGATGAGTAGAGAATTTTCATTTTTGGGTGAACTATTCCTTTTATTGTTTGTAGACCATTGTCCTTGTACGTACAGGTTTGTTTGTTTGTGTTAAAATGTCATGCTTATGTAACCTGTTTTTCTTTCACAGTTTTACTTGAGTTATTCCCCGTTTAAGAAGAATGGGACCTTTTCAGGCATTTGAGGTGCTTGTCTTTAACTTTAAATATTCCAAATCAATGTTCCTAACAGTGAGACAAGTGATACTTTTATTAGATGTTGAATGTAAATGTTTTAGTGATCTTTTCTTCTAAATAAGGATCTAAATATAATTCAGGACATTATACGACTTAAAAAAAGGGTAAAATAACTAATCTCAGGGTTTGAGGATGTATCAAGTGACATTCCTCATCTCTAGGTAGTCGCATGTTCCCAGTTATCGATTTAGCGTTTCCTGCAGGTGAAGTCAGCAGAGAAGGGAAGCATGCGCAGCCGTATCCCCCGTCTTGTCCTCAACCCCTTGCGTCCTAAAGGCAAGGAATCCTCTGTGTCCAACATGCCATTGTCAGAGGAAGAGAGCAAGGATTTCGACATTAGTTCTCAGCACTCAAAAAGAACCATCAGTCCCAACAGCTTGTCCTCAGGTAGGACATATTAGGTTTTCGTGACATTCAACATCATATTGATAAGATAGTTGTGTATAGATTTAAATTATAACACTGCTTGAAAATCCAGCTAAAGCTGGTACAGTAGCTGTGTTTTGGAACATAGTAGCTGGTTTTTAGCTGGTCCAAGTTGGTAAACCTTCTTGGACTAGCAACAAACCCACTACAAGCAGGTCATAACAGAATAAAAGGTTTTTGGAACATGGTTGTTAAAGTATTAGTTCACTCCAAAATTAAAATTAGGTCATAAATGAATCACCCTCGTGTCATTTCACAACCATATGAATGTTTTCTCAAAAGGAAAGTAACCCCAAAAATGAAAATTCTCTCGTCATTTACTCACTGTCATGCCATCTCAGATGTGTATGACTTACTTTCTTCTGCTGAACACAAACGAAGATATTTCAGCACCGTAGGTCCTTTAAATGCAAGTGATTAGTCACCAGACCTTTCAAGCTCCAAAAATCACATAAATGCAGTATAAAAGTAATCCATATGATTCCAGAGGTTCTATAAAATTCTTCTGAAGCGATCAATATTTCAATCCTTTTTAACTATAAATCTCCACTTAAAAGTGGGAAATCTCCACTTTCACTTGTGGAGAGTGAGGATTACTTTCACTTGTGAAAGTGGAGATTTATAGTTAAAAAGGATTGAAATATTGATCGCTTCAGAAATCAAATTGCAATATTGCAGTAGTGTTTTTACTTTATGAATATTTCAAGCTGAACGAGTACTCTATTACTTGTACACATCTTTAATAATTCTGCATTGAAATGACGGGCTATTTGATTGGAGTCAATATTTACTCTGTGAGAAGTAACTAAAAAAGCTTTTTTGTTGATTCCTTGTCAATTTGATACATGCGACCCCTAAAATAAAGAAAAGCACTCTACTATAATCTTTAAACATGATTACATGTTTAAAGATCGTTTGTTACATCGTTTGTTGACAAGTGTTTCATTGGGTTCTATCTTCCCAGATGACACTGGATGCCCAAGCAGTCAGTGTGCATCTCCAGCAAAGACCCCCTCAGGTTCCAACTACATCCCACTGGGTAAACCTTCTCTGGGAGAGCGCAAGGTCAAGGTGAAGAGAGTGAGGATGAATGTAGTGGCCGAGTGGAGCACACCCACACCAAAGCACAAGCAGGGGAAGCAACAGCATATAACCAAAATGCATAAAAGTGAGTGTGTTCTGCAATGCTTTTCATTCAACACAGTCTCGTGACTGTTTTCTTCAAGATTTAATCATTAAAGGTGCACTCAGTAATTTCTTCCTCATTAAAGATGTTGAACTCCTAAAGATAATAATTATAATTTTGCAATATATATAGGAAATCATGAACACTCATATTAAAATGAAGACTCCAGTCATATTAGTAACCTTATAAAAGCGGTTTTATTCTACATGGAGAGGGTCTGCACATGGGGGCTGCCATGTTAGAATCACATGACCAGCTGAATACTACTAGCTTAATCTCAGTAACCATCCTGTTATTTGACATGTTTACTCATTGATTAAGGTCTTCATGGCTGACTGTGAATACTAAATCTCAACAATGGCATCTGAAACTGGAAACTATTGATTATAAATTATGCTGCATCCAAGTCACTAGGTGTCAGTGTAAGTCCAAGAGGACACAAAGACAAACATTACTGGAGTGCACCTTTAATCTTTTGTGATCCCTGGTCAAATACTCATGCTTTGACTATTTGACATTTAGAGAACTGTACATATTTTATGCGTATACATAAAAATATGTTTAAAAACAGATTAATTCAAACGATGACAGAATTTTCATTTTTCAGTGAACTCATTATTGAGTGATTAATTTCTTTGGTTAGCTATATAAACATCCAAGGCTAATTTGCATGCACAGGAACGTATCTTTAATCAACATGTGTTAATTAAATGCAAACATGATTATAGAGAAGGTAACAATACATGGCGTTACACAAATCTTTGTTCTGGAACAAGATCATAAGTAATTTGTTTAATGTGAAGCAGACTCTATTCATACCTGTTTAGTCCTTTTAAAGTCTCTCGGGATTCTGCTTCATTGGCTTTCTCTAAAGTCCTCTGTTTTCTTTAGACTTGAGAAAAATTGGAGGCAAACCAACCAGGAAGTAACAGATGCCATGTGCCTAAGAGGCCACTGATTGGCTGGCTTGATCAGCCACAGATGACCAATCAGTGCAATTAAAAGTAGCTAACTCCTACCATTGGTAGTGAGATTTCACAACATTTTGAACTTGACTTCTATTGATCAACTGCACAATTTTGTAGTTAATGAGTTATATATTTTGTTGGATAGTTATATAGGTAGTTGCACGTTTGAAGTCCACATTGTAACATGGTTTTGTCAAAAGAAAAGAGTTGCTTCTCAGGTTTGTATGGTTTGGATGAAGTTGAAATATTCTACTCTTGTTCTTCAGTCTCTAAGCTTTGTTTTTATATATATATATATATATATATATATATATATATATATATATATATATATATTAGATATAAAATATCTGTTTGGTCTTGGTCTGATCTCCTTTGTCTTAGCCAAGTCAGTGTCTTATTAAGTTTTTATTTTGCTGTAGTGCACAGTATCAAGTTTTACCAGCCTCTGTGTTTTGGCAGAGTTAATGATATCAGGTAAGATGTTACACATAGAGAAGCTTACAGGTAAGTTTCAAGAGAAAAGTAATGTGAAATTCCTCTGTCATTGAGGGATTAATTCCCTGCCTTCCTCAGCCTTAGCTTTCCAAAATGGAATCACACAAGTTTTCATCAAAGAGTGACTGTAACTCTATATCCTCTGACAAGCCTCTTTGATCTGGCTACTGAAAATATGCTAATTGAATATGTGCTTGGGTTATGCAGTTGGTGGATTTGCAGTTTCTCCTTAAACACTGTTCCCATGTGTTTGGGTGTGTCCTTTATGGATGATCTTGGATTGAGAAGTTTTTTTTAACTTTAGACATGTAATCTCCATTTTATTCATTGTAGGCAATGAGACAGATTTCAGCTCATCTAGCAGCACTGAAAGCTGTAAGACACATGAAGCTCGGCCTAGCAACTCCGCAGGAAAGGGATCATCTTCTCGTAGGTATGGAGCCATTTGCAGTGTATCTGTTTAGAATGTATTTTCTCTATGCATTCTGGGTTAATACTGTATGGTTTTGTTGCAAATGTCATTCAGATGTGATTTAGTGTAGAATGAGTGTGTTAGATTGTTTAATATATTGAGTTTTCAAGCTAAAATACAAAAATAACATACATGCGACTGAAGTCTTACTAGGCCTGTGTTCAGAATGGAATATTTGCATTCTGCTTACTACATGGTGCACAGTATTCACTGAATACAGCTGACCAGCCTTGGAAATTGTGAATCATTATACGTTATGAAATGATAAACATTTATAATCTCTCTAGCTCTATCTATATTATTATACTACTATGTTGTTGTTGTCACATGACCTCATTATTATGTGCATGTTTAATTTAGTTAGTGACTGGCATTTTTAAAATCCAGTTTTATGTAAAATTGTCTTCTCTGTCTGACAGAAAATGTGTATACTGCAGATATATTGCATTTGTATACTGCAGAGTAGTGTGCTATTTCAAACATGACCTACTGTATCTGTAGCAAAATGGTTGTTTGGCTGATTGCTGAGGCTGTCTTTTTATTAAACTGTCTTTGTTCTTTGAATTATTCCTATCTGCCACAGCCGTGCGCCCCACATCAGAAGCCTGCCTGTGTTCAAGCCCGCAGGAAGCCCCACTGCCCAGCGCAATGCAGAGCTTTATGCTCCTTACAGGACGCCACCTAAACCTCACTCCATCACCAATAGCAGTAGCAACTCCAGCTCCACAAGGAGGTATGGACCAGAAACAAGCAGACAGGCAGTTGAGGATATGGAAGCAGCTATTCTGTGCAGGGCATAGGCACCATGCAGATGTAGGGTTTTATCAAGTCATCCACCACTTCACAGAAAAAGGGATTACATTGGTCATGGTTTGGCTCTGCCAGTCGCTGAGTGGATTTTGGCCGGGGGTGGGTTGTCTGCTCTCATTTTGCCCACAGAGACAGATTTTATTTGTGTTTTTTGTATGAAGGGTCATTCATATTTTATGCACTCACATTCATTTTGTAGAAAAGCTGTTTTGTTTTTTCTTTTTTGTGGTGTGATGTTTTGGTTCTGAGTTTTATGAAAAGCCAGCATCTTGATTTGGTCAAGAAGTGTGATTCTGGTTCATGTGAGATATATTAGCATTTGACTTGTTCTTTCCATTTTACTTGAACTTTTTGTTTTATCCAAACACAGAATGTGTACTCTGTATGTCTGCCTGAGCTTCTTTAGTGTCTATATTTGTTCTGCTTTTGTGCTATATCTGGCACAGATGCAAAAGTGACTTCAAAGCAAAATGGCAGGTTGCTAGGATATTATGACGCAAGTCTTGCTGCGTGCTAAGGGGGTCGTTGCCCTGACTCTAATTTGGCCCTAATTGTTTCTTTTCTTTTTTCTTCTTTTCAACAAACACTATGTTAAAGCTCAATTTCCACTGATTTTACACAGTTTCCTAAGGTTTGGTGGACTGATTTAGATGAATGGACCTGGAATAATACAAGTTAAGCTCAACTGACAGCATTTGTAGCATAATGTTGATAAGCACAGAAAATGATTTCCGTTCATTCATCAATTATTAAAAAATAATAATTTGCAGTTACAGTAAGGCACTTATTGGAAGAGAATGGGGCCAGTCAAGATGTAAACATGTTAACATGATTTTAATGTGATAAAATCGATTACAGGGTTTGCCTGCATTAGGTTGTCATGGAAACAAAGTAGAAATATTGGATATACTGTAATTGTACACTGATTAGTTGGCAGTTTATCGCACTAAATCACGTTAATGTTTACACCATATGGCTAAACTTTTGAAACAATGTGTTTTTTAATATTGTACATGAAATGATCAGAAATCTCATTTTATTCATATTAGAAAAGCTTAAGGATTTTGGCTTCTGCTTTTGGGTGAAAAATGCTAACTTTTCTGTTGACAAATTCGGACATTACTTAAATTGCCATTTATGCTTTTATATTGGCATAGTACATAATCAACATGGTCTTTATTTACAGAAGGACCAATCATGTGCAATACCATTCATGCAGAGACAATCATGGCATTAAGCCACCCAACCCAGAGCAGTACCTGACCCCTCTACAGCAGAAAGAGGTCATCATACGCCACATCAATTCCAAGCTCAGAGACTCTGAGAACACAGTTTGTGACCGGTAAGAACCTTAATCTGCTTGTTGAGATGTATAACTTTCAGAGAGTAGAGAGTATAGAGTTAATTTTTAATATTAACTCTAACAGGGAGGCTGAGATTGAGGAGCTGAAAGCTCAATTGGGTCGTATGCGAGAAGATTGGATTGAGGAGGAATGTCACCGTGTGGAAGCCCAGCTAGCTCTCAAAGAAGCCCGCAAGGAGATCAAGCAGCTGCGCCAAGTGGTGGAAACCATGAAAGACAGCCTGATGGAGAAGGACAAGGGTATCCAGAAGTACTTCATTGACATAAATATCCAAAACCGGAAGCTGGAGTCCTTGCTTCACAGCATGGAGTTGGCCCAAAGTGGTTGCAACTTGCAAGATGAGCCCACGCTAGACTTTATCAGCGAGACTCCAGAGAGGTCCACCACAGGCAAGCTGGAAATAGAACTGCAGGTTGAGGAACAAGGGATGGAGCAGATGGCTGATTGTGAGCTGCTGACAAATGATGAAATGGCAAACAGAGCAGATCTTCTGGAGCAAGTTCTCATGTCCACAGCTGTGGATTCTAGCCAGGACTGTGGCACAAAGATCATTCACCAGCCTGGACTGTCCACCTTGGAGTGTGTCTCGGAGGTGAAGAGCACAGAAGAACACATTTTAAGTGAGCGCTCTGCAGAGGAGAAAGGTGTCCAGACTGATGAGATGGTCTACACAGCTGATCTCCATGCCCTTCTTCTCCAGCTGCTGAAGCTCCACGGGGGTGGGCTTGCTGGCCTGCATATTCCTTCTCCCCAACAATCCCAGGAACTATCTTTAGCACAGGTTCCAAAGAAGGTAGAGCACTTGTCTGAAGCCCAAGACCCCAAAAAGGAGAAGGTACCTAAAGAACAAGCCGAAGACCAAGAAATTAAAGAGGTTGGCCAAATTAGCACAGTCTTATCATCTCAAAATCTCAGTGATTCCGGTCTGTGCTTTTCTGAGCCTAAATTGAACCCCCAGTTCAGGGAGGAGTTGGAATTTGACCTGAAGTGTTCCAGGAACACCAATACCATGGCAGTGATTGGGAAAAGACAATGGAGCAACAACTTCCTGGTTGATCTGGTTGCTGTGGCAGCACCTGTGCTTCCCACTGTGGCATGGCTCTACTCTCAGCATGGTTTGGTTGGAGGGGCTCCTGTGTACAACATCCCAGCTTTGATTCGCGGCTGTTGCGTTATGGGATTGCACTCACTCCGCCATGTCTCACGCGGGCCAGACACTTAGTGGCCCTCACCCACACGAAAAGTTTCAACGAGCACTTTTACTTCATCTAAATGTAGAGATTGTGTTTTCGTACACCTGTGATTAATAGGTATTCATATCTTTTTACTTTCAGTTGCTACATTCCTGCTTTGCTCTGTGTATACTTGCCAAGAGTTGATTCACTGAGGATTAATTTAATATAAAAGGGTTAAAGTGACCCGTGTTTTGTCATTTTTGTTATTTATTGCTCTTATGTTTGTGTGTATGTGTATATATATATATATAAAAAAAATTTTTTTTTTTTTTTTTTTTTTTGCATAATATGTTTATCTGGGTTGGTGGTTTATGCTGCTCAAGTCTTGTTCTTTGCTGACTGCCCTAATCTCTGCTTTTTATGGAGTAATTTGGAGAAAAGAATAGGGGTTGACTGTCATTTGGCTGTTTTGTTGTAGTTTAAACATCACACTGTGTTCCAAAAGAACTAAAATCTTCTGCCAAAGCTTAAATGTGTTTTGTGTTTAAGTGAAAATGTATTTTTCTCCTTTGAGTTTGAGCCTTTACATGTCGATCTGTTAACTGACATTTTCCTCAAAGGCAGCAGTTACTACAGCGAACACTTGTTATGTGCCTGAGCTATGTGCAATATTGCAATTAAGACGTATCAATATATTTATTATTAAAGCATGGAAATCCCCTTCAGGTTTGGACTTTTATTGTTTGGTAAGGAATGGGGAAATGTATTGCCTACACCTAAAATCGAATTCTTTCAGCAACAAATTAGTGTGTAGAAATCACAGCTCTGTTTAACATATTGTTTACAATCTTATGAATGGAATATATATGTATGCATACACAACAGTTAATTCCGTTTCTATGAGCACTGATGGTCTGACACCATCAGCACTCTGACTTTTCACTGTGTGTGTATCACTCCGCTTGTGTTCATGCTGTTCTACACTAAAGTGTAAGAATAGTGCATATGCGTTAAGAGTTACTGTATAAGTGTCTCTTACATCCTTTTTTTTACATTCCATATGTTAGCCAGCAGATGGTGGCAAAAGATCATTGTAAAACAGTTCACGCTCATGGGCAAGGAAATGGCGAGAAACCGGCTTGACATACAAATAATAGTTTTAATGAAAAACTCAAAAGACAAACACACACAGGACGACGGACATGTCCGTAAGGATCTCTCTCTCTCGTACCGCCCTCTGCGATCGGCCTTTATCCCTCTCGGCTTGATTAGCCTAATACAGGACCGGACGTGTCGAGTCACAACCCGGCCCCACCCTCCATCGTGCCACAATCATTTTTGTGTGTAATATGAGCAGTTGGTGAAGTGAATCTGTCAGTCATTGTTACATACAACAGCGCTCCGTGATTGCTCGTATTACTGCTACACAACTACAGATAGAAAATAGCTTTAAACTAACAACTTCAGCATCACTGCTCATCACAGCTGAGAGACACAACAGACAGATTAATTACACAACTCATGGTGTTTACCTCTTACTGGAGTTTCCACATTGGAGAAAAAGTACTGTTCAAAATGGCAGAGGCCATTGCGGTTTCTATAGTGAAAGACTCTTGCACACCGGCTACCACGCAATAGGGAAAATGACCCCCGCTTGGACGACTATTTTTCCACAGAGAATGCAGATCTCCAGAAAGCTGACTGCATCTCTGCTTGGGTGTGGAAACAGGTAATCACACAGTCCGTGTCTGTCTCTCTCGCTCTCACTCACTCCCTCACACACACAAGAGAAAAGAGGATGGCGGCTAGAAATCTGAAGGTTCAAAAAGCAGCATAAAGGTTTAAGAGTCCAGTGGTTAGAAGCGATAAGATAGGTGTGGGTGAGAAACAGATCAATATTTAAATAATTTTTTATAAGTGTTTAGTTTCACTTTCACATCTGAAAATGAAAGTGGAGATTTATAGTAAAAAGGACTTAAATATTGATCTGTTTCTCACCCACACTTATCATACAGCTTCACTGGTGTCTTATGGATTTCTTTGATGCTGCTTTTATCTGTTTGCTTTATTGCACTTCAGATTTCTGGCAACCATTCACTTTCATTGTATACACCTACAGAGCTGAGATATTCTGCAGAATAAAAATGTTTTACACATATGGGATGGTATGAGGGTGAGTAAATTATTAGAACATTTTTCATTTTTGGGCGAACTATCCCTTTAAATACTTCAGTTCTGTGTAGTATCATACAGAACTAAAAAATCTCAAAGCATATAATAAAAGCTCCATGAAACAAGATGGCAATTGGGGGTTTTACTCTAGAGGATAATGGGTTGATGCTTTGACGTACCCAGCAAGTTCGCTTTGTTCAAGAGAAAGTTGAGGATGAGCCTTAATATAGATTAACTTTAATCCTAAAATAAAATGTAATTTAATGCTTTTATCTTTCCTGAACTGTTCAAAAGAGGAATTCTTTATTTACAGAGCAATATTATATAAAACCAGTAAATGGTTTTGATACCATATAGTCCGTAACACTTATGTTTGTCAAAGAATGTTTTCTTACATAAAGAGCATTAAACTTTAAACGTGTTAAGATGTTGTCCTGTAGGGCAATTTATAGCAGAAGTGCATTATTGCTTCTTTAATGCTCCCACTATGGCCCCAAAATACACAAAAACTATTTCTGTAATCAAATATATATGGAGTATATGGATCTATGCAGCACTTTGCTACTTGGAAGTAGCTGAGACTCAAATAACTAACAAGTGTGGACCCCCAAATAGCTTTGAACACACTCTACATTTGTTAACAAATGGGACTTTGGGTCTATTGCATAACATGCATGGCCCTGCACGCATTGCGCATTAGCAAGACTGAGCAGACGCATGCTGTTTCATCTACTGTTAGCCTAGCTAGACAGAACATGAATACGAGTTATGGCTTTGAACTAAGATTAGTTTGAGACTAAAGGTTTGGGTGATGAGGAATAGTCTATGTTGTATTGTAAAAGATGTGTTGTAATGGTTATACGTCTCATTTAAAGATACAGGTAATTTGATCCATTTGTATGATGCTTTTCTGATTAATATGATTCCTACATTAGCTGCGATGATATTCATTTTATTTAACATACAAGTTCCAGAAATCTTGAATACAGAGCCAAGCTCAAAGAGCAACTCATACGAAAGTCAATCAAATGCACTGTCAGGAGTAATAAAAAGCAGCAGAGCTGCAGAAGACAGCTTGTAATGTATAATTCAGTCAGTTTATTTTCCTCTCTCCATCTTTTCTGCATTTAAGTGGGTCAGGCTGTGAGATGATCGGTCGACCGGGGGCGTTACTGAGGCAGATGGGGATTATGACATCACATTTCTCAGAGCTGGAATGTTCTATCATTCTGGACAATGAGTCTGATCTTGAAAATCAAAGCTTTTACGATGCAAACATTTCAAATCAGTCAGTAACATAACATAATCCAAAGCAAAGTTTATGATTTTGTGTTTGAGCATCTAAACAGACCATGTACAGATATTCAACATATATCAGCAGATCATAGTTTCTTGTATTGTAGATTGCTTATGTGTTTCAAGCGACCCAAAGACATAATTGAGTATACTTTGGCACTAAAGTTATCGTACACTTCAGCTAGTATAGTTCACCCAAAAAAAATTATTTCTAGCATGATTTACTTACTCTCTTTCTTTTGTGGCTCACAAAAGGAGATGTTAGGCAGAATGTTAGTCTGAGTCACCATTCACTAAAAAATATGCAACGAAACTGAATGGTGACTGAGACTACCATGCTGACAAACAACTCCTTTTGTGATCCACGGAAGAAAGAGAGTAAATCATGATAGAAATGGGGAAAGAACGTCATGTGGTTTTTGGAATGATAAGAGGGCGGCTAAACGATGGCAGAATTTTAATTATTGGGTGAACTAGCCCTATTCAGTCTCCACGTGATAATAAAACAAAAGCACAGAAATGTAAATGTTTATTACAGCTAAGACTGGACTGTGCAATTAAAAAAACAATTTGAGAAAAAGCATGAGCATGCATGAGTGGAAAACATAAATGAGAAACAAATATAACAAAAGGTATGATTTTATTGTTTTTCATAGTTATCGCACCTCTGTCTCTCATGGCTTCATTTTCCATATTTATCAAAGCATGCAGAGGTTAATATCAGCACTATCATCATCATCATCATCAAAATTTTAATAGTATAGGCCCTTATTATGGTACTCATAAACATAATACTTGTGTATTTGTTAAAGGAGGGACATTTTTCTATAATTTAAGGAAGTTCACAAAAACAAAAGAGAAAAAAATCATAATTTACTCGCCCCCATTTTGTTTCAAACCCGTATGACTTTCTTTCTTCCGTAATATAAAAGGAGATATTAGACAATGTTAGCCTCAGTTATCATTCACTTTGATTGCATCTTTTTTTCCATACAATGAAAGTGAATGGTGACTAAGGCTGTCATTCTGCCCAACATATTTTCTTCCATGAAACAAAAAAAAGAAAGTGATAACAGTTTGTTTTAATGATGCCAGAATTGTAATTTTGGGGGGAAATTCCCTTAAAAACAGTAAGACTGTGTAAATGCATCTAAATCAAGATAAACCACATTTTTAATTGCTCATCATATAGGCAATACAGTGAACCGTTTCCATCTAAAAAGCCCCCAATTGTGATCAAAGTGAATGTATTACACTTCATGAATGCTCCAGGTAACAGAAAGTGAGTCTCACCAAAGATAAAAGATGCTTTGGTTGCCAATCTGGATTTTAAAAAAAATCCCAGCATTTCCATAACAACCAACCCACTTCTCATGAAGTGTTCTCTGCAAGCCTTACATCCCACACCCACTGGCATTTACCAGACTGAGATCTCTGTGCATTGTTCAGGTTCTAACCAAATCATGTTTGTCTTCAGAGAAATCAAGACCAGAATATAAGGCCTTTAACAGTTATTCACAATTAAAGGAATAGTTCACCAAAAATACAAATTCTCTCATCATTTACTTCCCCTAATGCCATCCCAGATGTGCATGCTTCTTCTGCAGAACACAAAGATTTTTAGAAGAATATGTCTCATCTCTGAAGGTTTATACAATGCAAGTGAATGGGGTCCAAAACTTTGAAGCTCCAAAAAGCATATAAAGGCAGCATATAAAGGTCTGTTCTCACCAAAATCATTTGGATTGCTTCAGAAGACAAGGAATAAACCACTGGAATCATATGAATTAGTTTTATGCTGCATTTGTGCATTATGGAGATTCAAAGTTTTGGTCACCATTCACTTGCATTAACAGAGCTGAGATAGTCTTCTAAAAAAACCTTGTGTACTATAGAAGAAAGAATGTCATAAATATCTGGGATGGCATGAGAGTGAGTAAATAATGAAAGAATTTACATTTTTTAGTGAACTAAGTCCTTGATTACGAGGAAACTGAGATAAACTGAATGGCAAGGGAACTAGCTAGGAACAATCTACCGCTAATTTGTGTGTTAGAAGCCAGAGCACATAAATTGCATAAATCTGTTGATTATTTTAAGTCCAGTGTTTAATGCAAAGTTATACTAGACTTGGATAATGAAAAATAAAAACAGACAGGAAAAGCGCATAAAGGAAAAAAAACAAAACAAAAAAAAGAAACAGAATTCCTGATCTAAAATTATTTTTCGACACAATGGTATCCAAAAATTGTATAAATACTGACACAAAAAACCACCTAGTTAATTTCTTTCATTGATCGCACTTACAGAACATTCACAACAACTTATAGATGAAAGGAAAAGTTCTTTGAGCTGTGTTCTCTAACCATTATTAAAAAAAATCATAATTCCCCAAGAAGACTGATGGCCTCAAAAAAATATCCCAAAGACGTGAAGACAGCACTGTGGTGGTCAGGACGAAACAAGGTAAAAATGAATATGAACAGTTGTTTGGCTGTTGTTTTGAGTGTCCGGTGCTCTGTATAAATGTTATGAAAGTTTGACAGCGATCTTCTGCTCTTTTTTCATCATTCGCTGTACCTCTTTCTCCATTTTCTTCCTCTGTTGTTCCATGGCACGTTTCTCTCTCTCGGCCAGCTTCTGCTGTCTGTGTTCAGGAGAGACAGAGAGAAGGTTCTATTCCACTGTATATATAATAAGTTGAGAGAGATGCTTGTATCACAAATCAATCAGATGCCTTAATTTTGATTTTAGGGGGAAAATAGGATAAACACATTTTTGAATGTAAAAATAACGACACTAAATTAAGCAGACGTGTTAATCTGAATATAAAAAACACAACATTAATGAGCTCTTAAATGCAGTGCAGGTTGTGCTTGTACACTGCCATCAAGTGGACACAGACAGCAACACCAGATTCTTACAGAGTGAATATCTGCACAATAACCTTTAACAAATGACTATGGCTTGTGTCACTTCATTCTCCCTTGAGATAAAAAAGGACTCCAAGCAAGATACAAGATGACATCCCAACTTGTGATAAACTATCCATATCAGAATTATCCATGTCCATTTATATATTTATATATATATATATATATATATATATATATATACACACACACACACACACACACACACACACACACACACAGTATATGATGACTGCCCTTCATTATCATTTGTTTTAATGAAGGTAAGAGCCTGAGGGCAAGTTATCAAAAAGCACTTGTTAACTTTTTTGGAAAACAGACATTGAACTGTACAGGTCACCCCACAATCTGTTAGTAAGGCAGCCTACCTCAGCACTTCCTCTGCCTCCCAGGACGCATCTCCCTCATCCTCCCAGGCATTGGTGTTCTCCTGCCATGTGTCCATGTCCCCCAGCTCAGCCTAAAGATCAAATCAGAGAGATAAGAGAGATAAGAGAGAGAGATAGAGAGAGATAGAAATAATTTGCTCCAACAGTTTAACAGTGACATGCTTTGGTGGAGCTGGATCATTTAGAAAAAAATCATCATAATCTGTCAAAAAGTATCTTCCTCCGTAAACTACTATATAAAACAACTGTTAATCTGCTAGAGTGGTAATATGGTGTTACAATAGCTGTGTGATTAATATTGCATTTAGGGCTGGGTATTGATATAGATTTTCCAATTTGCTTCAATTCACAAGCTCTCTTACTTGATTCAATTCAGATTTGTTTGGGTATATTTCAATTACAATGTCCATTTTGCTTACATATGCACTCACGGCTAATGCTGTAAATTATTCAGGGGACATTCTAACATGGTAAATAACGAAAACTTCAGTTTTTCATAATTGTGCTCACATTTTAACTTATTAAAAATTTATACATTCCAAATGTATTTTTCCATAAACATTTATATTTTGTTACATGCACAATTTGTACTATTTACAAGCATTTACACTGAGAAGTGCTTTGGTTGACCGCAAATAATGAGAGTGGAGTTGCATGGCTACTTTACCTTCGCAATATCCGTATCGTGATCAGAAAATCAAAGTTTTTACCCCATAGGGCTGGGCGATACGGCTTCAGAATTTATATCTCGATATTTTTCAGCAAATTGACAATATTTAATATATATCTCGATAATTTTGATTTTGCTCTGAAATAGAATAAGTGTTTCGTTTTTTGTTTTGTTTTTATCAGAGGAACAATCATTTCATCTAAACAGCCATTGCTGCCAATTCATATTTCAAAAGGCAATAAATAAAAAAATTAATTATAAAAAAAAAGTTTTTTAATAAATTAACACAAGGGAGAATAAAATATGAATGAACAAGAAGCAAAACTGCTTCACTTATCTTTTGGAAACCAGATGAATATTGCATAGTACTACATTATTACTGTGGAACCCAATCAAGTTTATGAATATAATATAATAATGAATTCTTATTATTTTCAGGATAATAAGATTTGTTAAAGATAAATTAATATATTTCTGTCCTGTTTACTTCACCCTAAACTGGGGTTTTTATTTTGACTCTGCATGCAGTCGTATTTATTTCATTCTGAAGCGCACAGACCATTTTTAACTGTATTTAATTGTAACCTTTGGCAGTTAAATAATCACATGTGATCATTTCTCAATTTTTATGTTATTTTGATAAATTCTACAACCTTGAAGGATCAAAAAATTAATCTACTGATACACTCTTAAACTTAATGGCCAAATAAAAGGCTCATTAAAATCATCATGATATTGTTGAATTTTACATCGTCAGAAAAATCTTTGTGATTATATCTTGGGTATTTGATTTATCACCCAGCCCTAAGCCCATTGCACCCCAAGTGAGACACGGATGAGTCACAGCATACTAGACTCAGCCTCAGAAACCACGCCAACAGTCCAGTCAAATATTTTAAAGATATTTTGAGTTTCGTTTGAGGCACGTAGCAGAAAGTAAAGAGAATATCCACGAGCAGAGCTGCATATTCTGTTTTGTTTACTTAGTTATGTCTGTGAAATTCTCTGTTTTTTTATTTTTTGCTGTTCTTAGATTCTCTACACATGTCTATACGTCTCTCGTGTGTGTTGTCTGTGCAATTGCTCGCGGAGACTCACGTGTCATTATATGAATAATTTTTCCCACATGTCGGTCTTTTAGTATGGTATACACATCTCCGATAACCCTGTCCCTAAACACCCCATAATGAAAAATCTGACTGTGATTGGCCCCTTTATATGTCAGTTAGATGGATTTTCCTGTATAAATAGGTGGATCTTGGCAAACTGAAGTGGCTATAGACCCCAGACCTATTCCGCAGTCATTGGTCTGTCTGCGCAAGTCTACTCACAGAGGGCTGGATAAAGGACATGTCCTGAGTGACGGCTAGTCTGCTAGAGAAACCTAAGGAACTGTCTGGCATGGAGAAGTTCAAAGGTTCCCTTTTCTTCAAAACAATCTGGGAAAAGAGAACAAAATTGAAATGAAAATATTATTTTGGCAAACTTTCCTACATTATTATTAATCAAACAACATACAGTGCTGATATAAAATCATTATATCCCTTTGGAATAGTCAAAAAAATGTTTTGCCTAACAACATTCAATTAACAAAATCGTTTTACAAAAAGAAGAAAAACTAGAATAACGATTTGAAAAGTGATCATACTCTTGGATTTAATACTTTATAGAGCTACATTTTTTGCTTTAAATGACAGCCATCAGTCTCTTTGTATATGTCTCTACTAGCTTCGTGCACTAGATGGGGGAGTATTTGCCCATGAAGAATTGTTCAAGTTCAGTCAATTTGTGGGGCAAGTGGCGATGAACTGTTTACTTTAAGTCCATTCTTGGGTTTTCTATTGCATTTAGGTCAGGGCTCTGACTTGGTCACTCAAGGCCTTTGAGCTTCCTATCCTTAAGCCACTGCGTTGTTTTATTGGCAGCGTTTTTAGGGTCATTGTCATGCTGAAAGATGTTCCATGCATTCTCAAGGTTCACTCTCAAAAGTGACATTTTTGTCTCATATGACCATGAAGTACTCTGATGCCATGTGGCAAATGTTTTATGGTCAGATGAGACAAAATTGTAACTTTTTGGACTGAACTCCATGTGCAATATTTGGAGAAAACCAAATACAGTGCATCACCCAGAATATACAATACCAACATTATGTTGTTGGGGTGTTCCTCTTCAATTGGTCAGTAGAATGGATGCTCCCATGTACACCCAAATTCTTGAGGAAAACCTGTGTCCCTCTGCTCGACAACTGAAAATGGGCTGATGGTTCACCTTTTAGCACAATGACCCTAAAGACACTGCCAAAAAAACAATGCAGTGGCTTAAGGATTGGAAGGTCAAAGTGCTTCAGCGGCCAAGTCAGAGCCCTGAACTAAATCCAACAGAAAACCTGTGGGTGGACTTGAAGAGGCCAGTCCATTGCCACTCACCCCACAATTGATCAAAATCAGAATGAGCTTTATTGCCAAGTGTTCTCACGTACAAAACGATTTTTTTTGTAAATTGTACCCTGTCCACTATCTCCTTTAGTCCACAATCATCTCCAATGTTTTGACCCTGTTCAACTCAAGGTTGTTGTGAATGGAAAAGACAGCCATCTGTTCAACCTCCCGTCTGCATGCAGATTTGTCACCTTCACGGATGAGGCAGATGAAAGTGGTGTCATCTGCAAACTTCAGGAGCATGACTGAAAAGAGAGGGGTCCTTTGCAATGCAGTCATTATCCGGATTTGAGTTTCACCAGTCTCACTAGCTGATGATCCAATCACAGATTGGGGATGGGCACAGACAGCTGGGTCAGTTTGGTTGAGAGGAGATCAGGCATGATGGTCAAAGTCAATTAGACTGAACTCTTAACAATTCTGCAAGGAAGAATGGGCAAACATTCCTAGGTGCATGAAGCTAGTAAAGACATTAGTAGTCTTTAGTCATTAGAGCAAAAGGTAGCTCAATAGAGTATTAAATCCAGGGGTGTGATCACTTTCAAATCCTGTTATTTTAGTTTTTCATACTCTTTTAGACATTTTTGGAACTATTGCCTTTTTTTCAGTTACTTGAATGTCTTAAGGCAAAATTATTACATATTTTTTTGGACATTTCAGGCTGGAAAACAAAACAAATGATAATATATATATATATATATATATATATATATATATATATATATATATATATATATATTCACCGATCAGCCACAACATTAAAACCACCTGCCTAATATTGTGTAGGTCCCCCGTATGCTGCCAAAACAGCACGAACCCACACCTCAGAATAGCATTCGGAGATGCTATTCTTCTTACCATAATTGTCCCAGGAGATCAGCAGTTACAGAAATACTCAAACTAGCCAATCTGTTACCAACAATCATGCCACGCTCCAAATCACTGAGATAAAATTTTCCCCATTCTGATGGTTGATGTGAACATTAACTGAAGCTCCTGACCCATATCTGTATGATTTTATGCACTGCATTGCTGCCACACGATTGGCTGATTAAATAATCGCATGGTTGTCTGTTGGTGCCAGATGGGCTGGTTTGAGTATTTCTGTAACTGCTGATTTCCTGGGACATGCAACCGTCTCTAGAATTTACTAAGAATGGTGCCAAAAACATCAAGTGAGGGGCAGTTCTGCAGATGGAAAAGGCTTGTTGATGAGAGAGTTCAACCAAGAATGGCCAGACTGGTTGAACTGACAAAGTATATGGAAACTCTGATAAACGCTCTGTACAATTGTGGTGAGAAGAATAGCATTCGCACTGTTTTGGCGGCACAAGGGGGACCTACACAATATTAGGCAGGTGGTTTTAATGTTATGGCTGATGGGTGTATATATAGACCATTGAATTAATGGATAAAAAACCCTATTTGCCATTCTTTCTTCACAAAGTGCAAAGAAAATAATTTTGTTAAAGTTTTTCTTAAATCCCTTTCATTAGACTATAATAGTCCTGTTTCATATCCATTTCATTTCCACTTTCCCCAACCAAAAAATACTGCTGTCTATTATTCTTTGTCGTTATTTGTAATACAAAATGAGAGTGAACAATAGAGAGAGTAAATGACAAAAAAATTACAATGAAAGGGCAACGGATGCTGAAGCCCCTAATAGTGAACCTACTTTTTGTGTTTTCCTGATGGTGGGAGCCATGTCTTTGAAGTAGTCTGGCTCCTCCTCCTCAGCTTCAGTCTGTGGTGGCAGAACTGCCCCATTACCACCTTCAATTTTGATACTTGTAGGACCGTCTTCATCCCATGAGCTCCAGTCCTCAATTTCTGGCTGCAATGAATTATACAACAAACATTCACTCATTACTGCAGTCTAAATACATCAAAAGGTCAGTACTAACAATAGTTTGTCCAATAGCTGCTTTTCCATCATCGGGCCAAATGGTACCATACCAAACCATACTCAAGGGGAAATACTCACTATGCTCAGATTTAATTTGTATGAATACTGTTGTTGTTTTATTGTAGCTGGTTGATAGTTGTGATGTGTGAAGTGGGGTAGGGTGATTTTTTTCAAATTTATGTTTTGACATGATTTGTATTTTTTTTTTTAACTCAATGAATCGAGGTTTCACATAAAAATATTAGCTATAGTTAGATGTAGTGTCAATAAAACAAAGGCTGAATAAGCTCCTGGATTGATGCTGCCTCCAATCTGATCATCTGCACATATGTGCTTAAAATGAATGTAACAGGTTACCAACATTAAGAATGATACAAAAGCTGAGTGATCAGGGACTTCATCCATCATGCATGTGTACACCGGCTTAATCAGGCCATATCTGACCTGGTTCTGTGCATGTTGATGAACTTTAAATACCCATAATAAAGAGTTAGTTATGGGCGCTTCATATCAAATCATATGGAAAAGCTATAAATGGGAGAATCAAACATCTACCGGTCCTTCTTTTACCATGTTGATTTGGATAGATCGCTAATTATTGCTTTGTTCTGTGTCGTGTTTCAAGTGTACTGCATCTTTACGTTGTGAGTTGAATTGTAATGATAAATAATTTCATATTGCAGCACTGCTAAAAAATAATACCTACATTGGATATATATTTTGCATTTTTCTTATTTTATACCATTTCTCAACATCTGGGTTAATTAGAATTTAATTTATTGTACATTTACCCTGTTGAAATTTCCTGTGGTGCAGTTTTTTGGGATTTTTTTCTTTCACACCTATGTCTCATATAATGAAAATACTTTAAAGGTGCTGTAAGTGATTTTGTTCATGGAAAGGTATGCAAACAAATGCCATTCTCTCTGAAAGATATTGATGGAATAAGTGTGTTGAGATATCTCACCGGTTTCTGTGATAGCTCTAGACTCTGTAAACAGCAAACAAAAATGTGTCCATGAACAATGACGCTTTATGCCTGTCAATCATTTTGCGTGCTCTCATAGTATTGTAGTGGCAGTGAATTCTTGAAGCATAATGCGCTTTTATGCCATGTTGTTCATAACAGTTGTCAGTTGAGGGTGCTATTTTGCTGCTGATGTTTTTAACAAACGTTTCTTCTCTCAATAAAGCTCATTTGGTATCTTTGGAGTTCGGGGTTTTGGAAAGGGGGCGTGGCTAATCCAATGGCTCAGTCTAGTGGAAGTAGAACAGCTGAAATCTCTTACAGCACCTTTAATTTCCCTCCATTCTAATATAGAATGTGTTATAATTACTTTTTAGTTGAGCACATTTAAAAGTTAAAAGATAGATTCCTGAATTGACCTTAAATTTCATTTTTTTCCCATGTTGTCCCGCCCTAATGTGAAGTCCCAATAGAGTGATTAATGTTACCTCTGGTGAACTTGGGAGCCTGTTAATTTTAGGTCATTCCTCTCTACTCAATTGTACTTTACAAAATTGCAGATTTATGCTTACTAAGAAGTATTGAGGAGAATCCAATGTGCCAAATGAGTAACATAGATTCCAGTCATAAATTTGCCTAAAAAAGGGTGCTATAACTCAATTTAAGTAATTAAATAAAAACAATGATACTTTAATCACAGATTAGTTAAGTTTAATCGTAACAAGTTAACTGTACTTAAATAATTAAGTTCACATTACTTGAGCTGAATGAGTATGCTTGCTTAGAAAAAGCATGCAAACCAACAACCTTAAATCTAAGTGATGCATGATGCTAGCTAGGAGATGATGCACTCTCTAACCTGTTTTGTTGCAGAAGAAAAATCAACAGTGGTAGGAAGGGTGATCTGATCCCCACTCAGCTTGCGTGACCTTCCAGTCCTACATTAACAAACAAACAAACAAAACTATTAATCTGTTTTCATATACCATCAATGTTCCCAAAGCCTTCAGAGTGTCAAAGCAGGGCTCAACATTAACTCCTGTCCAGGACAAGTGGATTTTTGAAGGGGCAAGTGAAAGAGAATTTTACATGCCCAACCAGACAAGCTGACTGATTTATAAAAAAAGTAACCAGCTATATTTGTTATAGCCTAGGCCTCGGTCACGTATTAGAAAGTTCATATTCTTATTCCGCTTTTGAATAATAAATAATCCACAAGCGATCTAGTAACAGCTGTACCCTGGCTGGTTGATTGACTGGCGGCGTATGTGCGTGTGCTGACTGCTGAACATGCGCGTGTTCCAAAAATGCTTGCGCTAAAACGCACCTGAATGGTCAAATACATTTCAAAATTCTGCCAAAATGCCAATTATGGTGAGGCATTCATGTAAACACAGAGAGTGATGTCTAAAGTGAACATAAACAATGGATGAAAAAGTGTATTTGTTTTAAAATGTCCGACTAGTAAGTGTAAATGTAAGCTAACAGACCTGCTGCTGTCTAATGTGTCATTATAATAATCAAGCAACCACAACAAGAAAAGGAGAAGACTGGAAAGAGAAATCGGCCCGGGATTTAACATAGAAACTGGTCCAAAAGTTGTTGAGTATATGGTGTCACTGTCCCTTTCTGCATATAGCCGCCCCCTTCGGCATATTGCGGTGCCAGTTTGTGGTCATAACACTGCGGCCCATTTCAGCTTACCGTGGCCCATTCGTCCCCATTTTGAGGCCAGCACTTCGGGAAAAGTCCCGGATCTCCCGATGGCCAGTACGCCCCTGATTCTGAAACTTTCCTTGAATAATTGGTAGCCTACTGCTGTTAAAAACCTTTAAAACTGTTAAAAAGCACATAATCTTCTTAATTCATATTTTTTGTTCTGTTATTTTTAATCCATTTCTATTCATTGCTGTTTTTTATTGTTATTTTATTACTGTTTGTTTGCTAGTCTTGAATAATTACTTAAAAACCTGAAATCATTCTTCCATAATTAACATATTAGTGTTATTATTTGTTGTGGTATTGAAGTTGCTATTGAGAATCATCAAATTTCACAACCGACTACTGAAATTTTGGTATTGTGATAACGTATAGCCTTTATTGTACAAGGTAGATCTTGCTGCAATAACATGATGAAAATGTAGATCTCATTCCATAGAAGAATGAGCACCCCTGCTGTACATGATGGCAATGAAGGCTTTCCTTTATTTGACTACTGTATGTAACATAAAATAATTATCATATGACAATAGCCTCCTCTCCTACCTAGTGCAGTTTACATTTCCGTCACAGAGAATTGAGATGATTCCATAAGTACGCTATTAAGTTGGGCATCGGTCATAATTTTAGAAAAATATACAACATAAACTTTGACATGTTACTTGAGCATGTTAATGTCCTTTTTTTCTCTCCGGGCAAGTGCATGACCAATTTACTTGTCCAGAAAACAAGCACATGACAATGCTTAATGTCGTGCCCTAGTTAAAGGGATAGTTTGCTCAAAAATGTTAATTTATGGCCTTCATGTTGCTAAAAAAAAAAAATCAACATAATGACTGTCTTCCTTGTAATACAAAAGGAGAAGTTAAGCTGAATATAAGCCTCAGTCAGCATACACTTTCATTACATCTTTTTTTTTTTCCATTCATAGGTTAGTGAATAGTGACTGTGGCAAATATTCTGCCTAACATCTTTTGTCAATTTTTTGGTGAGCTATACCGTTAGATGACAACATTTAATGTGCCAGTCAAGATTTTTCGAAGCTAAACTGATCTTCCATACTCACCTGCAAATCAGTCTTTTCAAGAATGAAAGGATAGACGCTAAGCAGGTGCATATTTTAAAGAGGCGAAACTGGGTGATTGCCATGTTAGGAGTAATATCTATAAAAGAGAGAGAAACAAGAGGATAATGGGTGCTTTAATTATAAATACAAAGTAGGAACACATCAAAACCTTTATCAGAAGTTAACATCAACATCAGCTATCTAGACATATGGATTAATCTAAGGCAAGATGCAAAGTCCTTGATCACTAATAGTATGTGCAGGACAACGATCTGTTTGGGGGTTTAAATACTTAGAGAATACGATTGATGCATTTACATCATGCAGTATACAGTAGTTACACCCAACATTGACATTCTGACCTTAAACAGAAACAATCAAGGAAGCAAGTTAACTGCATATAGCAATTGCTAATGTTAGCTACAGAGTTAGCAAGCTAACTTGACATCTCTGCTCCTTAATCAGGATATTTTGCTTTAGTTTTCATTCACAGAGTTTGTATGGATGGATTATGAAATTGTGCAGATAACATGCAGTTACTCACCGGTCAGATCAATTCAAGAACGTTTATGTGGGCAAAGACATAGCACGGGGCTAGCAGACCGACATATACAACACTAGCTATCTACAGATAGGACGAAACAGGGGGACTAATGTGTTTAGGTAAAGAAAGAGTTCAGGAGAGAAGAACTATCATCAATAGGGGCTGTCAAGGTGGTCAATCTCATCCAAATTACTCTGATGCAGGCTGTCATCGTGTGCCTTCATTGTACCACCTCACACCATCAGAGAACTGGAATCACTGGGTTGCCAGGTTCACAGCTAAAATAGGGTCCCTTGGTTTGCAATGTGCTCATAATTTTTGCTTTTCAAAGTAGACGCAAATATACCAGCTGTACTGGAAACAATATTTTCTTTATGAAACAGAAATACACAAAAGTTAATAGAGATGTTCAAGGTTGTAGACAATAAACATATTCGAATCATATGGGTAACCTCAGTCATTTCCTATAGGTTTTTATAATAATAATTTTAGTATGGAAGCAATTCTGTCTCACCAGATTTTGACATTAAAAAGCCATTGAATTTCTAGCACTGAATTTTTCAGCATTGAAACTATGTATGTGAATTTTTTGCCTTTGAATTGAACTCTTCAAAATTTCAATAACTCATTTTCACTTAAATTTTTCAATGTTCACAAATTCAGAATCAAACATTCAAGTTTAAAAATTCAAAACATTTATAATCGAGTTGCTCAAATTCGATTGGCCAAATTCAAATGCCAAAATTCGGTGTTAAAATTTTCAGATTAAACATCCGGGACACTGAGGATAAGCAATCGATTCTGTATTAAATCGAACCATGTGACAGGAGGACACCGGTGCTTGAAATTACAGGAATGCCGTCAGCAAAGACAACAAACCCAAATGATGGTGCATCAGTGAGTATATTAACTGTTTTGTTTTTTGCCTTTTGTAAGATTCAGTAACAGGTAATACCTGATATGTTGCATATTAACAGAATTTATTGGACAATATTTACGTAACTTTTAATAAGGTGGCATTCGTTAAAATTTTGTTAGCATAACTAACGTTTTGTTCTAACGTTCAGTTTGAGTGACTAATGAGCTGAAAACGGCACGATGACAAATTTGCTTAAAAAAAAATAAAAAAATCACCAACATGTTAACCTAAGGAACAGTAACTAACAGCAATAAAATATTTAAAAAGCAATTCCAGGTGTACGTCGTAAACCTACCATTAGAAATTAACTGTTGAAGATAGCCTGACATCCGACATTTGGTGTCAACTGAACAATCGTCATCATCTTCATCATCCACGCCAACTGTAAATTAGTTTGACTACATTACTATACTATATTTATATAGAATCTTTGAACAAATGTCACAGAGTACTTCACAATAAAACAAACTAAAAGATCAACCAGAACCGAAATCACACATAAAAATAAAAAAAAACGTTAATGTTTCGTAGACTAATTCATTCAGTTTGTTCAGTCACCTGACTCTTCACACTGTTTCTCTTCTGTTTCTCACAGGTGAGCATATGAAAGTTAGTTAGCTAAATCAAGCTAGTTACTTAACTACCCAGCCGTTAAACCTACTGTCAGTAAAATCATAAACACTGCCTCAGAAATGCAAGTAACGTTGGCGACGGTAAAACATGCTCGCAAAATGTTAGTTATGCTAACAAAATTTTAACGAACGCCACCTCAAAGTTGCGTAGACATTGTCCAATAAAATCTGTTAATATGCAATGTGTCATGTTACTGAATCTTACAAAAGGCAAACAAAACAAAAACAAAACAGTTAATATACTCACCGAAGCACCATCATTTGGGTTTGTTGTCATTGCTGACGGCATTCCTGTAATTTCAAGCACCGGTGTCCTCCTGTCACATGGTTCGATTTAATACAGAATCGATTGCTTATCCTCAGTGTCCCGGATGTTTAATCTGAAAATTTTAACACCGAATTTTGGCATTTGGCCTATCGAATTTGAGCAACTCCAATATAAATTATTTGAATTTTTAAACTTGAATGTTTGATTCTGAATTTGTGAACATTGAAAAATTAAAGTGAAAATGATTTATTGAAATTTTGAAGAGTTCAATTCAAAGGCAAAAAGTTCACATACATAGTTTCAATGCTGAAAAATTCAGTGCTAGAAATTCAATGGATTTTTAATTTCAAAATCTGGTGAGACAGAATTGCTTCCATATTTTAGACATAAGTCAAATAAGGCCTGTCCCAAAATGACTTGAAGAGAACGTAAATTACACAGTCATACCTCAAACGTTAATTTTGAAACTAGTAGTTGCGTCCCAAACTGCACAATTCTACGCTATTCTACATCATTTTGAAGTGAGCAGTATGTTTACACTGAAAATGCAGCAGAAATAAGTGTACTATGAGTACTCAGATGATGCACTTCTTCAACCATCAAAATGGGATGTGGAATGGTAGATGCTTCATGCGTTCAGCACATACGGCTTGCCAAACATGGCAGAAGGGTCGGGCAACTAGCAAAACTTAGGTGAGCTCAACACCTTACAAATGTGAGTTGAATGTTTTACAATAACCCACTCTTTATGAATATGTTAATTATTTTAGATATGTGTTAAACTAAGTGGCAACACATCACGTGTGTTTGAAACGTCATTTCCAAAAGCTGTTAAATGGCAAATGCTTCTGTTAAGTAAAAAAAACATTAAGCCGTGTGGGCGGAGCTTCCAAAGAAGCACTAAAGGGAGGAATGTGTTCCATTTGGGATGATACTACACTTTGAAAATGTATACACTATATGGCTGAGTGCATATTGTATTCTGTAAGTGCATAGTGTAGGCCCTATAGTGCGTCATTTGGGACACAGTGTTCTTTAATGTATGCTATCACGATACTAATTAAAGACTACAACTACCATGAGCATGCTTTATGTTGTTAGCCTTGTATTTAGCAACAGGTTGGCAACATGCATTTTTAAAAGACACACTTGTGGTATGACTGTGGTATTTATGCGTCTTATAAATATCTTATCATTTTTAATATCTCTATTCTAAAAACCCATAGGAAATACACGAGGGAACCCAAGATGAAATAGCCTTTGGGGTTTGCCTAAAAATGTACATCACGGCTGAACAGCTCTATACTGGTGATGTATGTGTGTACCGTGGGCCAGTTTGCCAGACTTGGCAAATGTTAAGCGGCAAGAATCACTACCCAAGGCTGTTTTCTTTGACATTTTACCAAGTGTTGTACTATATTCACGTTGTATATTTCTATAATGAAATTGTTTTTACTGTTATTATTATCTGAAATTGTCTTACAGTGTAATTTTGTCTAAAAGGATGGCTTAGTTTGAATGAATGTGGGTTTTGCCTGCAACTTGGCAACCCATTTTAGGCGCTTTTGCGCAAATTTTAAGGGACGCTTTTGCCATTTGTAGCCACACGACAAAATAAAAGTCTATGCTTCAAAATTATTATTATTTTTTTTATTATTTGACACAAAACTGTAGTGTGGGTTTCCATTTTTATATCAGATACATATTCATGGAATTATTATATATTTAAATGATTATACCTTTTAAAGCGATCTAATACCTCCAATAAGAGGAAAACATCCTGAAATTTTAATGCGACTGAATTGGAGATTCTGCTTTCTAAGGCGACTGAGCGCTCCCTTGGTCAAATCCATATGTACCATTAAATACAATAATTAGCTGGTAAACTATGCCGCGCAATAATTGATACATTTTTTAACTGGTTTCCATTTCGGATCGTGATCCAGTTGCGCCTCCAGCGTAAAGGAGGTGTGGCTATCAGTTCCTCCAGTGTCACTCAGTGAAGGGAGGAGCGGACAACGTACAAAAATGCAGAATTTTCAACAGCCTTAAAACATTTATCGTGTAAATCGTGATCTATATTAAAATACCAACCTCCCCTGTTAGTGTTATCAATGCATTATACGATCATATCGGCCTTGTTTGTGCGAACAAACGTGAGGAGCACCAATGCCGCCAAATATGTGAGTATATCGTCATGGCCAGGTAGTGCAGCTTCCTATACACAGACTGATCTAATTCGGTGGTCTTTTATAAATAAGCATTATTATCTAATCTCATTTCGTTTCTGATATTATAAATAGCGCATTAGACTGTTGGATGGGTTATTGGTGATGTCTTGGCACGGACGCTGCGTAATTTGCGCTATTGTGTGTGTTGCTTCAGTGCTGCTTTGACCTGTTAAACCAGATACTGAGCTGTTTGGTGAGGTGGATCATTTTGAAAACAAAAGGAGACCATGTTTATTTGCTAAATAATGCTTACCACTCTTGCCTGACTGTGTGGAAATAGCTCATTATGGACCAGATTGCAGAGGAAATTCATCAGTAGGCATCAAAGTTGGATTTAGTATTGATTTTGTGGGCCAGAAAGAGAAAAAGGGACTAGAACTAAAGTGTGTGTCCTCTACTGACAACGTTGGTTCTGATTAAAGGGATAGTTCACCCAAAAATGTAAATTCTCTTATCAGTTACTCAACTTCATGTCATCCCAGATGTGTATGACATTCTTGCTTCTGGAGAACACAAATTATGATTTTTAGAAGAATATTTAAGCTCTTTAAAGGTGCACTTTTTGTCAAATTCTTCAAATATCTCCTCACAGTCTGCTTGCTGTCCGTTCGGTGGGTGGGCTGAAGAAGAATCTAGTATTTGTACACAGCCCTGGCTCTGTAAATGGGACAAAAACAAAATGGAAAAGACTGAAAAGACACTACTCCAGCCAGTCAGCAACAGAGGGGTGGTTCTTGCATGTGCACAGGATGGGGGTGGGGGCAGAGCGGGAGGGAAATTCATTAGAAGAGCGATGGCAAATTTGGCTTATGCAAACTTTCTAAACTTCAAGGAGGACAAATGACTGAGAAACAGACCAAGAGAAAAAGGTCAGATGAATGTAAACTAAAAACGAAGGATTATGATAAGTCGAGGGCTAGGAGCCCCGTCAACATCGGCGAGGCTTTTCAGCAGGTTGGAGAGAAGAAGGAATGAATTTGCATGCATGAATTTGGGGTCGGAGCTTCCAAAGGAGCACTGAATGGAGGGGTGTTTGTTTTGGAAGTTGAGTTTGAATATCAACAGTGTTTCTCGGGAATCACTGAGTGCACCTTTAAGTCCTCATAATGCTAGTGAATGGGTATGAAAAATGTGAAGCTCCAAAAAGCACATAAAGGCAGCATAAATGTAATCCACAAGACTCCAGTGGTTAAATCTATATCTTCAGAAGCGAAATGATAGGTGCGGGTGAGAAACAGATAAATATCTAAGTCCTTTTTTACTATAAATTATCCTCCCTGCCCAGTAGGTGGTGATATGCACAAAGAATGTGAATCACCAAAAAACAAAGAATGTAAAAAGGTGTTAGTGGAGATTGATGGTAAAAAGGACTTGAGTATCGATCCGATTCTCACCCACATTATCATACTGCTTCAGAAGACATGGATATAACCACTGGATTACTTTTATTGATTATTTGTATGCTGCTTGTATGTGCTTTTGGAGCTTCAAAGTTTTGGTACCCATTCACTTGCATTGTAAGGGACTACAGAGCTGGGAAATTCTTCTTAAAATCTTTGTGTTCAGCAGAAGAAAGAAAGTCATACATATTAGGGATGGCATGAGAGTAAGTAAATGATGTGATCATTTTAATTTTTTGTTGAACTATTACTTTAAGTGACTGTATCATTAGGCTACTGCCCCATAGTGCTGTGTCCACTAAATATGACCTTGTGTGTCTCCTAAACACACACATTGCTGATCACCATCTGGATGTTTGTTTTTTGCTTCTAAAAATTTGCAGTTTTATACATCTATATCTCTTTTTTATTTTTACTCTGACAGAATGGGATCTTTGTGTTAGAATGAGAAGTCCAGTGCCACGCTTCAGGGACGTCGAAAGGCAGGCCAGTGGCTTGCAGCCCACGCAGTGTCTTCCTCCCTGTCATGAGCGACCGAAAAACATGTGGTTCATCCGAGATGCCTGTGGTATCATTTGTGCGATCATCACCTGGCTTCTCGTCGTCTTTGCAGAGTTTGTTGTACTGTTTGTCATGCTGATCCCATCAAAGAACTTGACCTACAGCCTGGTGAATGGAACCCTATTTAATAGCCTGGCATTCCTCGCCTTGGCATCTCATTTCAGGGCCATGTGCACCGACCCGGTAGGTTTTCCCCACACTGGTTAATCTTATGCACATTTAAAGGGATAGTTCACCCCAAAAATGATAACTCTGTCATCATTTACTCACCCTGTCGCTCTCAGTCATCATTCACTTTCATTGTGTGGCAAAAAGGTGCAATTGAAAGTGAATGGTGACTGAGGATAACATTCTGCCTAACATCTCCCTTTGTGTTCCAAAGAAAGTCAGGACTTGGAATGACTTTTGGAATAACAGTCTCTTTTTTATAGTTAGTAATAAATGTCTTCCATAGCATTACTTAAAGGTTGCTGAGTTTGGTTCTTTCTTAGGGAGCTGTGCCAAAGGGAAACGCCACTAAGGAGTACATCGAGAGCTTGCAGCTGAAGCCAGGCCAGGTGGTTTACAAATGTCCCAAGTGCTGCAGTATTAAGCCAGATAGAGCTCACCACTGCAGGTAAGATGGGAGCATATGGACACTAAACACATAACGGCTGAAGTTCTATTCATCTTGGTCATATTTATGTGAGGGACATTCAACTTTTAGCCTCATCATGTGAGTTGAGATCATTTTAGATGTTTCAGACTGCACATTTTAGACCGATTACTCTTGTATCTGAGCTCCACTATTGTTCTGCATATTATTGTTATTTGGCAGTGTTTATGTGACTTATTTCTTCATCTCTTTCCTTTCCCCGCCCTTCTATTCAAACTACAGTGTCTGTAAGCGCTGTATACGGAAGATGGACCATCATTGCCCTTGGGTAAACAATTGTGTCGGGGAAAATAACCAGAAGTACTTTGTGCTTTTCACAGTAAGTACTACGAGGGTCACTTTACACATGCTGTTAAAAATAATGTAAACATACGTGTTAACCGCAAGTTGTAGGCCCAGGTGTTTTACGGCATTGCAAATATTGCATTTTAGTCCAACTTATCCTTGACTGTGCATGATCTGCTAATAAGAGATAAGACATTTAATACTTATTATTTTATTTTATTATGTATCATTATTTATTGCATTCATTTTCAATACAATATTAATAAATGATTCATAATGAATTAAATATTAATTAATGTAATTAATTATTAAATATAATGCATGCATTACGGTTATTTTAAACCTAAACTGGCTAACAAACATCTAACGCAGGTTCTGATTTCATTGATTTTCAGATGTACATTTGTCTGATCTCTCTGCATTCCTTGGTCATGGTGGTCTTTCATTTTCTAAACTGCTTTGAAGATGACTGGGCAAGTAAGTGAGAAAGCATTTGTTATTGTTTGTACGATAGATAACTTGACCCCTGTGATCTCTAGATGATGAGGTCAGATGGCAAGCATGTCATTTAGAAAGTTGTCTCCTGGGGGAAGAAGTGCGATCTTAATACCTTTCGGGCAAGGGAGTGACTTTACTTTTTTCATGTTTTCATGATTAAATTGAAAAATTAAAAACATTTTACAATTGACTTCCATGAGCAGTTTTTATTTTCTACCACAATTGTAAATCAGCTTGTGGCAAGTAAAGAGAGTGTCGCTGATAAATACTGCTGGGAGGTGATTTTATATATATATATATATATATATATATATATATATATATATATATATAAATACACACAAAGAAATTTTGTATAGTAAGGATGTTTTCAAAAATTACGGCATAAATAATCATCTGGAATGACAAATGTTTTTGTGAAACATCTAATGGGAGACTTTTGCACAGTACTGTATGTGGAAGCCCTATCTTCTACGTATATACATTATGACATTCAAATAAGCCAGTAATATATGCATGTGTGCCATGTGTTTTCAAACAGGTCACACTGGTGTATCGTTAACCAAGCTTAGTTAAAAGATCAAACCTCTTGCAGTTCATGTGCTGATGTGCAGAACATGGCTGCTTTTCAAATATGTAGTGTGCCCATTTGCATGTACAAATAAAGAATTGCCAGATATTCATCCCTCCAGTCACAAGTAATTAAACATTGACAAAATGAACCTGCGTCCAGTGAATTCATACCTTTGTCGGTAGATTATAGGAACCATGTTGTGTTCTGCAAGACCCACTTGTGCATATTTTTAAGGTTGTGTGTGTGTGCTCCCTCTCCCCTCCTGACCCCAGAGTGCAGTTCCTTTTCCCCTCCAGCCACTGTCATCCTCCTCATCCTCCTGTGCTTTGAGGGCCTCCTCTTCCTCATCTTCACCTCTGTGATGTTTGGCACCCAAGTCCACTCTATATGCACAGATGAAACGGTAAGAGACCAATTCCTTTCTGCAGTGAATGGACATGGCGGTGGTAGCTGTTGCAGCCAGCATCTGATCTGCATTGTTTTTTAGGTTAGTGTGTGTGGTTTTAGAATAGTTTTACCCAAAAAGCCACAATCATGCTGAAAGTGTGACGCAAAAAGTAAACTAGGTTGCTGCATATCTAATAGCAATGCACTAGCATACATCCACACTGGTTATTGGGCACTTACCTTGGTGTTTAGTCATCATTAAGCCATGTCCTAACCAGATGCATCGCAATAAAGCGGCACGCAGTAAATTATTTTCCATGTTATTCAGAGTTTTTGTCCTATCCTAGATTTATTTTTGCGGCATTGCACTGATTGCACACAAAGTCCCGCTCCTTAAACATCAAATATATTGTTATTGACTGTAATTGTACTGCTTCACACAACGTTGTTAGGGATGTCCCAGTACTGGTATTGGAATCATGTCCAATACTGCGCTCATGTGCTTGTACTCATGCTCGTAAAAATGCTCCGATGCTAAAAACCGATAACATATGAAGTATGATTGTCATTACGTAAACATTCAGTGCACAAATTAAAATCACGTTGTGTCCTTGTGCTGTATAATTACTGCAAAGGCTGCAATTTAATATATAGTTTGCATGTGCTGCGCGCAAAGTGAATTTGTAGATTCGGTGTTGTGCCGAAACTGGCTGGTCATACCTTTTTAGAGCTCCTTGGCTTATACACGATAAATAACATCATAAGCATTGCGCGCTCTGTTTTTAGTAGATGACCACGAGCAGAGGGCTAATTCACTTTGTAGCACGATGCACATAAAGACTAAATATTTATTGAATTAAATAGCAGCTTTTTGCAGTTTTATAATCACATTGTCACATAGCGACCTGCTTTTCCAGAGGTGAGAATCTACTATCAAAAACACACAGTAATGGAAAGGGATTCCATTAAATAAAAGCTTCCACCAAAATAAAAGCTCAATTTAAATTTAAATAGTATGACATAAATATATCACTGCTGTATAGTTATATTATACACTGTAATACAACAACAACTACTACTATTACTACTACTACTAATAATAATAATACATCAATAGTAAATGTGTTATATTTAAGCAATATCACATATTTGTGGTGCACTGTTTTTGACAAAATAACTGCTGTATTGTGCAAGTAGGTTCTGTATAAAAGCACTTCATTTGATAAAAATAATACAATTTTCGATTTTTATTTGATTCAAGTTTTAATGAATTCATTTATTAAAGCTGAAGTATGTAATTTACCAAACGGAATTGCAAAAATAACCTTTCTGAATGCACCTCCTTTCTGTCGTGAATCAAACAGATAGATAGGCCCCGCCCCAACTCACGCCATTGGTTGAGTAACACTGTTTGGCCAGTTCTAGCACGTCGCTCAAAACAAACAGCAATTTTCATAGTGCATCATGAATGCAGTGTTTACAGTTTTCGAGAAAATTAACCTACATATTAAACTGGGATATAAGAAAATATTTTAACACAGAAAAAGTTACATACTTCAGCTATAAAGTAATAGTTCAAAAATTCAGCTAATCGCATCATTTACTCACACTTATGCCATCCCAAATGTGTATGACTTTCTTTCTTCTGCTGAACACAAATTAAGATTTTTAGAAGAATATCTCAGCTTTTTTGGTCCTTTAAATGTAAGTGAATGTTAGCCAAAACTTTGAAGATCCAGATATCACATAAAGGCAGCATAAAAGTAATATGAACGACTCCAGTGGTTAAATCTATATTTTCATATGTGATATCATTCCAAGTCCTGACTTTCTTTGGAACACAATGGGAGATGTTAGGCAGAATGTTATCCTCAGTCACCATTCACTTTCAATTGCACCTTTTTGCCACACAATGAAAGTGAATGATGACTGAGAGCGACAGGGTGAGTAAATAATGACAGAGTTATCATTTTTGGGGTGAACTATCCCTTTAAATGTGCATGGTGTGGGTGAGAAACAGATTAATATGCAAGTCCTTTTTTAGTATAAATTGTCCTACCTGCCCAGTAGGTAGCGATGTGCACAAAGAATGTATATTGCCAAAAACCAAAGAAGAATGTGAAAGTGGTGATTTATAGTAAAAAAACGAAGTAAGTAATGATCTGTTTCTCACACTCACCTATCATATCACTTCTTAAGATATAGATTTATCCACTGGAGTCTTATGGATTACTTTTATGCTGACTTTATGTGCTTTTGGAGCTTCAAATTTTTGGTACCCATTAAGTTGCATTGTATGGACCAAAAGAGCTGAAAAATTCATCTAAAAATCTTTGTTTGTGTTGAGAGAAGTTCACCAAAAATTGAAAATATCTCTTTAAGACACAGTTTTGATGAAACAATTGAAGTAAACTGTTGATATGGTATTCAGGGAACAAAAAAACAGGTAACGCATCAGTGAATACTGAAAAGGAAGTATTGGTACTCATTCTCAAAAAAAATAAAATAAAAATGGTATCAGGACATCCCTAATAATTGTGGTCAGTGTTGATGGGCAAATTTTTTGTCACTGGTATCGTATTGCATGACGTCTGGATAGGACATGGTGCCTGCACAGAATCTGCACACTTTTTTCATACTTTCAGCATTATTTCAGTCTTATTCATGAAACACAAGGATGAACATTTTTAATGTAAACTGCTCATAAATCCATTATTATGTAAATTGTCGCATATACTGTATGTCAATGGGAAGTAATAATGGATTTATGACCGGTTTCTTCTGCTCATGTTTCGTAAATAATCATGCACAATAGATTTAATTTGGGTGAAGTTTGTTAAATTAAGCTTTTTAAAAACATTTATTGAAAACTCTTTCAAAATGCTATTTAAGGAGAGGAAAATAAATGTATTATCACACAAAAGGTGGGGATGTGTCCTTTTTTTAATGACATTTAAATTCTGTATAAATCTACAGATGTAGAGCGTAGTTATTATTTATATGTACTGTACATAGTGACATCTGATATTGAGTGTAACCTCTTAAATGAGTCAACCCAATCCATTACTTTGGGCCAAATACTAACACTAGGTCTTCAGTAGACAAGGGAAACACATTCTACAGATCCTTTTAGACTTATCCTGAGTAGTTTGTTATTTGACACTGCCCTTAGGCTCCTTCTGGGTCTATGCAATGTCCACCAGACGGCCTTGAGGATTGCAGTCATTTTCACTATGGAAATTATTATAATAATAATAAGATAGCATACATTACCTGTCAAAAGTTTGGACACACTCATTCTTTTTATATACTATTTTCTATATTTTAGAATTTTAGAAAAGTCATTAAAGGAAGAAATTTTGTAGTGACCAATATGTCAAACCATTCAAAATGACATTATATTTTAGCTTCTTCAAAGTAGCCACCCTTCAACTTGATCACACTCTGGCCAGTCTCTCAACCAACTTCATGAGGTCAGGTGCCACCTGGGATCCTTTTTAAACGGTATTGAAGGAGATCCTATGCCGGGAATTCTTCAGTTCAACTCATCATTAAAAAAATAAACTGAAATGGAAAAAGTGTCAGTTTTGTAAAGAAATGTACACAATTTATAGACCTCTTTGTTTTAAAAAATAATAATAATTTCAAGCATTTAAGCTTTTACATAAAAAAAGTGTGCCCAAACTTTTGACCTGTACTGCATTTATTATGTAGGAATCAGGGGGTTTATGAAGTATAATGTTGGAACATATTGCATTAGAATTGCGTACAAAATGGTACTGCCTTACCTTCCAGAAAAAAAAGAGGAAAAAAAAAACTTTTTGAAGGACTCAAAAAGGCTCATGATCAGATATGTAATGCTATTAAACCCTTTTGAGTTAAAATGTGGTTACAATCCATTGTTTTATGGAATGGGTCAGTTGTTCTTATCCTCTTATTTTATAATATTCTCACACTCTGAAGTGTCGGTTATCTCTTGTTTTTAGGGCATAGAGCAGTTGAAAAAGGAAGAGAGAAGATGGGCTAAAAAAACAAAATGGATGAACATGAAGGCGGTATTCGGACACCCCTTCTCAATAGCATGGTTTAGCCCGTTTTCCACACCCGACCACGGGAAAGCTGACCTCTACCAGTATGTGGTCTGAGCTCAGGAAGCTTTAAACTAGAGACTGCACACTTGGACTGCCCTTATAAACTTACGCATCAGCGTCTTTTAATTTTGTGTATCATAAACCTTGAGACTCTTCACACCAGTGAGGCTAAATCATCTTTATCTTTATCGTTTTTTAGGAGGAACAAATCATTGCTCATTCAATTACCCTTGCCTCCATTTATTTTCATTAAACCGAAAGTAGAAGCTGTACATTTATCATGTCTTAATCAGAAGAATCTCTGCCCAGCTATACTAAAATGAAGATGAATGATGCAGAGATGATAGAAGCCAATGTATGCTAATATAATCACTACTGTAACCTCTTTAGACTGTTGCCAGACTTTTCAGTTATGACCTTCTTGCTGAAAGTCATTTTAAACTTTCTTTTAATTCTTCTGATCGATCTTCTGAAACATCTTTTCCTGGTTAAAAAGAGCACTGACAACCATTCACTAAAATGGTATATAACGCTTACAGTTACTAGAGATGTTTAACATGGATCTATCTATGCAGAATAGTAAAGAATGAACAATAAAGCTTAATTAGGGGTGTAAATATTTGCTCTGACAACAGTTGGAATTAATTACGACTCATAATACTAACTGATGTGATGCATCATGAAATCTGAAATTTGTTGACAATGAAGGTTCAATTTGATTAAATTAGTTTCTACAATTCATTACTTCTATCAAAAATATAATGAAGACATGAATGTAACTGGGGGGATTTACATCGTAGTTGCATATTGAAAAAAAACATACAGTTGCTAAATTAATTTTGACACTAATTGTATTTTGGAATAGAAATAAATATTTCGAAATAAATGCATGTATCAGATATTATTATTGTCATGATAATTCATTCTTAAAGTCTGCAGTCGATACATTCACTTTATCAGATCAATTTCACACCCCTAAAACTTAACTGTGACAATAATGCCATTGAAACAGTGATTGTCTTCAGAATTAAAAAAAAAATGTGCTTTGAGGAATTATGGGTAACTATACATATAATTGTATGGGTAACACTTTACAGTAAGGTTGCATTTGTTAAAAACATTAACTAGCAATGAAAAATACTTTTACAGCATTTATTAATATTGGTTACTGTAAATTTCATCATATAAGTATTACATTTTTTAAATCAAAAGTTGTTTATGTTAACATTAGTTAATGCACTATGAACTAACAATGAACAAGTGTATTTTTATTTACTGACATTAACAAAGATTAATAAATGCTTTAAAAATATGTTGTTCATTGTTGGTTCATGATACTTAATGCATTAACTAATGTTAATGAATGGAACCTTATTGTAAAGTGTCACTATTTTAAGTGAAAATAGCTTCTATTACCAATTAAAAGCTATTACGTAAATGTTATTTACCGATCTAATTGGTAACATCTGTTACCTATTCCAGATAGGTAGTAGAAGTGGTCATCAAGATGTTTATGTTTGTTCCTTTTTTTTTTTTTTTTTTTACAAGTTGGTTTACTTGTTTAATTTACTTATGTTTAGTGCACTTGGATTGAAGAAATGCTGGACAAGAAAAAGGTTTAGAATTTATTTTAATTTTTTTTAATTTACATTTTGACCTCTATTTACTACATCTATGAACATCATTTTAATTGTCTTTTCTGGGTTTGTATATGACAGATGATTTGCCATTGTTTTGGTTAAGTGCATAAATTTGACATTTTATTAATACACATTTTTGTTATGATGAATGAAATATGCTTGAACTTTTAATTGTGTATGAAAAAGGCAATCATTTTGTTCTTCTTGGAAAAAACCTCATTAAAAACCTAAAAAATCTGAAATGTTGAAACAGTCATTAGTCCTTTAGGTTTCACAATATCACGAGTGTTCAACGTTTTTGATGCGAAACCACTTGCATAACTGTCTTTGCTTTTAAAATGGAATTACAGGAAAAACAAACTCAAAAATACTATTTACATTGCAAAATATCTGTGTTGTAATCTCTCAAGAGGTCTGAATATTGTAAAAATATGTGTGCTTGGTTTTTATCTTCCTCCCCACTTTACATTCCTCTGTCACTAACCAAATTTTTTCTGAATATTTTTTCTTATCTTATATGCGTCTTGTTTTATAAATGGTTCTTTTGCTTTGTCATTTCCAAGGATTCTCTCTATCTACATCATCTATATATTTGAGACTTAAAATGGATGAAAAAATCATATTTAATTCATATTTAATATTTAATTCATAAAGCATATTTAGGCCTGATGTCATTGTTTGATTGGTGTGATGTACAGGTAAGCTTTGATCACTGTCAATGTAAAGAAAGTTCCAACACAGCTGATGTGCTAATTGCCTGAACGCATGCTATTTGAAATGCTTTTTTTTTTTTTTTTTTTTTTTTTTTTACTTTTTCTTTAGGAATGAATAAGCATGCTGCATGCATTGTTTTTAAAATGCCATAAAGTGACAGTGAGCATTTCCTTCCAGTTGGTTTATCTTTCTCATACATGATTAAACACTATCCGCACTCAGGTGCATGAGTTAAACTAAATCATTTCCCATCCTCCTCTCTACTGCTGTAACCATTTGCAGTCTTTTTCAGTTCAGTCAATGGAATTTAAGTTGGTAATGTGCTATTGTGGATGTTCCCCATCAATTTATGGATCATATCATTATCTAATTCTTGCGAGAGTTACAAAGGTTTCTTTTTTGCAGGGCATCGAACGGTTGAAGCGTGAAGACCCTACTTGGCAGAAGACTACATCCTGTGAGGCTATGAAGTCAGCATTTGGGGGTCCCTTCTCTCTGGCCTGGTTGAGCCCTTTCACAGACTGTGCATGCCAGAAAGATGCTTCAACCCATGTTCCTGTGTTCCAGGGGGAAATCATTGAGGAAGACGTGATTGAAATTCCCTTGGAATCGCATTAGAGCGGAACGATTTTCCTGCTTAAAGGGATAGTGCACGCATAAAATAAAATTTCTTGTCATTATTAACTCACCCTCATGGTGTTCCAAACCCCTATGACTTACCTTCTTCTGTGGAACACATGTAATACGAGAGCACCCATTGGAACACCCTGAGGGTGAATAAACGATGACAGAATTTTCATTTTTGCGTGAACTGTCCCTTTATTATTAAACCAAGACTGAAATGGCACATCTCCTACCTTGAACTTGCAATATGTTTACTGCAGACATTTTAAATCAGACTTGATTTGGATACATTTCTAACTATTGAAACTGGAGCTTTTATATACCATACCATAAGTGCCTTAAAGCATAATGAACAACCAAAAATACATTTCATTCTTTTTAAAAAGAGCAGCAAATGTTCTATATTTGTTTTAAAGTGTGTATAACTTTATCTTCTGGTCTTCGTGCCACAGATTGAGCTCCAACACCTCTATACTGTTCCTGGAGCAGTGATGTCTTAGTTGTTTGGTTTTTAATAACATGTTTTATCTTACCTTAGTATTGAAGAAACACTGACTGGCTGTTAATTTTCTTGTATTCAATAATTCTCTGAAACATGGCACTGATGCACCAAAGGACTTTTTAAAGTTGAATGGCAAGGGGAGATGGGAAAAAGCCAGCTGCCAACTTTAGGTGGAGAATTGTTTATGTAATGTGAACCGATTGTGCTCATTTGTGGACCAGTTTTGTGTTTTCTGTAACTAGAGGAAACTTTGGGATATGATATTTACCATCCAAAGATTTGAAGTGTCGCTCTTATTCTTTCGTGTATGTTTTATCTTCTCATGGCATCTCATATATATATATAATTTTTTTTTTGTATTAATGGACTTCTGAAACATCTAACTGTGTGTCTTTCCATTTCAGTTGTCACCTTTATGATGTTTTGGATGTTTCCTTGTTATGGCTACACACTTTAATTACAAGCTTTCTACAAATAAATTAGCAGTTTTCCAACCATGTTTTCAATAGTTATTTGAAAAGAATTGGAAAATTATGATGCCAGGTAGACTGTTATACATGCTAATCTGAACCCATAAAGTAACAGGTTTTATGTGGTTTAATAACTTGTCAAACTGTCTCTGGTAAAGTTTCCCTTTTCAAGGTAAAATTGTATTGCACATTGAACCTCTTAAAAGGTTCAGTCCAGGTCAGTGGTTTACTTAAAATGACATAATAGACCAACATTTAATAAAGAAAAGCACACATCTTCTGCAGCACTAATTAAAATACTGTGTTTTATTTTTTATTTTAAAAAGTCAAACATTTGCATATAAAGGTGCTACTTCACAAAGGCCTTATTTCAAGATATATGCAAGACAATTGCTTTCAAACTAATGTAAATAATAATTTCAAAGAAATTAATAGGAAGACAATTCTCTTTACAAGTCGCAGTAATGTTAATGATGTATGAATTAACATAAGTATAATTTATAAAATAATTACATAAAAAAAAAAACATGATTAGGCATAAACATTGGTTCAGTGAGAGTGAAAGTAGATTGTACTTTGGAAGACCGGAGATTAAAAAGACAGACTATCCAGAAATTCAATCTAAAGGTGAACCAAAAATGTTCACCTCTCAACGAGATTCATACTGTAGCTGACTGTTCAACAAGGACAAGGACTAGGCTTTATCTAGCAGTATACTTCACCGCATTTTAGAAAAGTAAAAAAATATGTTTTACCATCCAACTCTTAATGATTAGTACAGTCCTTAATGGGATAGTTCTCATTATTTAATCCATATGATTCAAGTGGTTAAATCCATCTTTAGAAGCAAATGTTGGGTAAGAAACAAATCTACATTTAAGTCCTTTTTTTACTATAAATCTCCACTTTCACTTTCATTCTATTTTGAAAGTGGAGATTTATAGTAAAAAGGGACTTAAATATAGATTTGTTTTACTATAAATCTCCACTTTCACTTTCAAAATAGAATGAAAGTGGAGATTTATAGTAAAAAAAGGACTTAAATAGTGATCTGTCTCTAAACACCACCTATCATTAATCTTCTGATGAAATGGAATTAACCACTGGACTCGAATGGATTACTTTCATGCTGCCTTTATTTGAGTTCTGGAATTTTAAATGTCTGGTCACTAGTGTTGAGTCCACCTTATGAGTCCAAGTCAATTCTGAGACTTTAAACAATTGAGATGGAGTCCAAAAGGGACCGAGTCGGACTCAAGACCGAGTCCATAACAGGCCTAACAGAGTCTGAGTCGAGCTCCGAATTAATCTGCTCAAGAATCTGAATTTAAATTGTAACCATAAACTCAACATTCATTATTTTAAACTTAGTTTAACCTTCACAACTAAGAAAAAATATTTGTCAATAGAAATGCAAAAAAAAAAACACAAGATTAGTATCTTGCTGAACTAATTTTAAAGTGGTCTCAGAATGAGAGCATGTGCTTTAGGTGTATGAAGTCAAAACTGTCCTTCAACACTTCTTATTGCTTTCTGTTGACTTTTTCCCATTTATTTGTTGCTTTTTTCCCTCCACTCAAACATACAAAGAAAGTGAAAGCTATGTTAGTCATTACAACCAGAGTTATTATTGTTTCAAATTTATTTTAGTTTATATTTCTACTTCAATTTAGTTTTATCTAAAATTATGGGTAAAATACATTTAATGTAATTACATACATTTAATTTGTTTAACGCATCTAATAAATGGTAATATTAAAACATTTGATAATGCCCATAAAATTAAATACAACAAAATAAAAACAGAAAAGATCAGAACCCTCACTTGTGTTCACCATTGTATTTGACTTTTTTGCCTTTGAAACACAAGTGCCAGCTTTACAGGTAACATACAGAGGTTGCGTGACAAATATGTGATGGACTGAGTTGTACAATTTCCCTCATGGTCTATTTCATCTGTCAAATTAGTTTAAATGTCCCGGATACAAAGTACATTTTATTTTGTTTCAATATAATTAATATATAGAAATAGAAAAAAATAGAAATTACTTTGTGTAGTAAGCGCAAGTCTGATAAAAACATGTGCTCCATATAATAATTTGTAGGAATGTACTTTTTAAAGTGGACTTACATTATTGATGTTTCTGGATGAGAGCAGCAGAGCATGTCTGGCGAATGGGGATCTCTTTTCCGCAGACACATACAGCACGGGCGAGTGAGTTTAAAAAAGTACATTGAAAGAGTGAGCGCTGCCCTCAGCCAGAATAATCACACGTAAGGACATATACACGTGAAAAAAGATGCGCAGTATCAAATACACTGAAATGTATGATAGTAGTAAATGTAGAGAGCACAATCCCTGACATTTAGAGGCAATTTTTTAATCCCGGCTGGACACTTTTCAGATCTGGGAAAAAAAAAAAAAAAAAGACATATGGCTACCCTATGTTACGTTATTTGAATTCATTGCATCACAAATGCCATGGACTCGGTCGGACTCTGAAAAAAAAAAATCCCAAGTCTGAAAGGCTCGAGTCTGAGTCAAGTCTAAGTTCATTAAAATGGGACTTGTGACTCGGACTTGATTCAGGGTACGAACTTGAGTACCCCAACTCTACAGGTCACCATTCATTTGCATTGTATGGACCTACAGAGCATTCTTTTAAAAATCTTTTTTTGTGCTCTGCAGAAGTAAGTCATGCTCATCTGGGATGCATGAGGGCGAGTATGAGAGAATTTTCATTGTTGGGTGAACTTTTCCCTTTAATTGCTGAAGTATAAAGTAACTGAAATTGAATAAATCTATATGATCGAGGCAGGGTAAAGAGCCAGTACCTTGCATGAATGTTCCTCACAAAAAAAATACTTTAAAATATTTGTCTCAACACATATGAAAAATGAAATGCATGGCGAGACAAAATTTTAAAATATTTTGCGAGCAAAAGCATGCTGATGTTTTTTCATTCTAGTCAAGCACCTGCATTAACTGTACTTTGGCTGTGCATGCTGTAAATGTGAACTTGCAAGACTGGAAGCACAAAGTGAGTCATAATTCTAGACTTTGCATTAAAATTTGCATTTGTGAATTTGCTTGTGAAAATTTATGTTATATCAATATTTACCTTATCATGACACACTGAAACAAACTGTTTAAAAGCAATTCCAGAACGAAAATAAATAAATTTATGTTTAGCATGGATAATTCTATCACAGAGTTCTGCATAATTATTTTCAGATAAATAAATCAGTTTGAAGTCCTTTTTTCATACTTTTTTTGCCTTCATCACTGGCAAGACATTATTGTTGCATTGTTCAATATTTGTTCTGTTATTAATCTTTCTTAGCCACATTTTCCTTTAGTGCCTGAGGAGTTGATCCATGCAAGACAAGAAGCCCTGTCAGGGTCAAAATGATGCCAATCCACCACATTGTGACATGTGTTTCCCCAAAGATCGCATATCCAAGGAATGCCTAGAAAAAAGAATTGCACAAAAATACATATAACTAAAATATTTTAATTGAGTAATCATTTATATGAATTTGATACAAAACTCACAGAAGAGATAAAGTTTGAGGCAGTAGTGGTCACAGTGGCCCGGGCAGAGGAGGGCGAGTGTCGGAGGGCTTTAGCGAAGAACATCCACATCACAGCATTACAGATAAACAGTAGACCACCACAGAGCAGCCGCAGGGGTATATGTAACTGTAATGAACATATTAGATCATATTTTAAATATCTGCATAAATAATAATATACAGAGATAGAGATCTCTCTCTCTCTCTCTCTCTCTCTCTCTCTCTCTCTCTCATTAATGCAATTATCTAATCAACCAATCACATGGCAGTTGCTTCAATGCATTTAGGGGTGTGGTCCTGGTCAAGACAATCTCCTGAACTCCAAACTGAATGTCAGAATGGGAAAGAAAGGTGATAAGCAATTTTGAGCGTGGCATGGTTGTTGGTGCCAGACTGGCCGGTCTGAGTATTTCACAATCTGCTCAGTTACTGGGATTTTCACGCACAACCATTTCTAGGGTTTACAAAGAATGGTGTGAAAAGGGAAAAACATCCAGTATGCGGCAGTCCTGTGGGTGAAAATGCCTTGTTGATGCTAGAGGAGAATGGGCCGACTGATTCAAGCTGATAGAAGAGCAACTTTGACTGAAATAACCACTCGTTACAACCGAGGTATGCAGCAAAGCATTTGTGAAGCCACAACACGCACAACCTTGAGGCGGATGGGCTACAACAGCAGAAGAACCCACCGGGTACCACTCATCTCCACTACAAATAGGAAAGAGGCTACAATTTGCAAGAGCTCACCACAATTGGGCAGTAGAAGACTGGAAAAATGTTGCCTGGTCTGAGGAGTCTCGATTTCTGTTGAGACATTCAGATGGTAGTCAGAATTTGGCGTAAACAGAATGAACATGGATCCATCATGCCTTGTTACCACTGTGCAGGCTGGTGGTGGTGGTGTAATGGTGTGGGGGATGTTTTCTTGGCACACTTTAGGCCCCTTAGTGCCAATTGGGCATAGTTTAAATGCCACGGCCTACCGGAGCATTGTTTCTGACCATGTCCATCCCTTTATGGCCACCATGTACCCATCCTCTGATGGCTACTTCCAGCAGGATAATGCACCATGTCACAAAGCTCGAATCATTTCAAATTGGTTTCTTGAACATGACAATAAGTTCACTGTACTAAAATGGCCCCCACAGTCACCAGATCTCAACCCAATAGAGCATCTTTGGGATGTGGTGGAACGGGAGCTTCGTACCCTGGATGTGCATCCCACAAATCTCCATCAACTGCAAGATGCTATCCTATCAATATGGGCCAACATTTCTAAAGAATGCTTTCAGCACCTTGTTGAATCAATGCCACGTAGAATTAAGGCAGTTCTGAAGGCGAATGGGGGTCAAACACAGTATTAGTATGGTGTTCCTAATAATCCTTTAGGTGAGTGTATATATAGCGTTCAGAATGTATTCTGTATTTTTTTTTTTTTTTTCACATTTTATGTTGCAGCCTTATGCTAAAATGCTTTAAATTATTTATATATATTTTTTTCCCCACATCAAATCTACACACCACAATGACATAGCAAAAACAGATTATTAATAACTTTGCAAATTTATAAAAAAAAAAAAAAACAAATAAAAAAAAATAAGTAAATAAAATCACATTGAGATTGAAGCACCTTTGGCAGCAATTACAGCCTCAAGTCTTTTGGGTTATGCTGCGACAAAATTTGCACACCTGGATTTGGGAATTTTCTGCCATAATTCTCCGTGGTTCCTCTCAAGCTTGGTCAGGTTGGATGGGTACCGTTGGTGGAGAGCCATTTTCAGGTCTCTCCAGAGATGTTCGATTGTGTTTAAGTCCGGACTCTGGCTGGACCACTCAAGGACATTCACAGAGTTGTCCCTAAGCCACACTTGGATAGTCTTAGGTTTGAGCTTAGGGTCATTGTCTTGTTGGAAGGTGAACCTTCGGCCCAGTCTGAGGTTCTGAGTGTCTTGCACCGAGGAGAGGCTTCTGTCTGGCCTCTCTGCCACAAAGCCAAGATCATTGGACTGTTGCAGTAATGGTTGTCCTTCTGCAAGTTTCTCCCATCTCCACACATGATCTCTGGAGCTCTGTCAGAGTGATCATGGAGTTCTTGATCACCTCTCACAAAGGCCCTTCTCCCCCAATTGCTCAGTTTGGTTAGGCGGCCAGCTCTAGGAAGAGTCCTGGTTGTTCCAAACTTCCATTTAAGAATTATGGAGGCCACTGTGCTCTTGGGAACCTTCAATGCAGACAAAACAGTTTTGTAGCCTTCCCCAAATCTGTGCCTCGATACAATCCTGTCTCTGAGCTCTGCAGGCAGTTCCTTTGACCACATGGCTTGGTTTTTGCACTGATATGCATTTTCAGCTGTGAGACCTTAAACAGGTGTGTGCCTTTCCAAACCATGCCCAATCAATTGAATTTGCCACAGGTGGACTCCAATCAAAGTGTAGAAACTTCTCAAAGATGATCCAGAGGAATAGGATGTACCTGGGCTAAATTTCAAGTGTCATAGCAAAGGGGCTGAATCCTGATGTCAATGTGATGTTTCAGGGTTTTTCCTTTTTAATACATTTGCAAAGTAGATTTTTGCTTTGTCATTATGGGGTATGGAGTATAGATTGATGTGGAAAAAAATGCATTTTAGCATAAGGCTGCAACATAAAATGTGAAAAAAAAAATTATAGGGTCTGAACACTTTCTCAATGTACTGTATTCACACACACACACACACACACACACACACACACACACACACACACACACACACACACACAACAATAGGCATATGTCATATATACACACGTAATATTATGATCTAGGGCAGCGGTTTCCAACATTTTTGTCAGCTCCCTTAGACCTAAATGATTTATTAGTAGTACCCCCTAAAATGTTTACCTTTTTAAGAAGACTTACCCAATCACAAGTTGTAGTATCCACCCTATGATCCAGAGTGTTCTGCTGTCTAGTCGCCCAGATCTTCAGCGCTGCCGTTTCACACACCTCTTTCAGATAATCAGCACCCAGGGATAACTTTGCAGAAGATGAGGCTAAAGCTCCGAGAAACCCCGCCACCAACGCATAAAACACTCCGGGCAACATTATTTCACCTCGGTTCAATTCACTGATCGAGTTTCAAATTTGTTAAGTATCGCTTCTCCTCCATATTTGCATTTAAAGAAATAAAGTGTCAGTGACACTTCCTAACTGTGAATCACAGAAATAGAACAAGCAAATAGGTCTACAACGGCGAAAACAATCACACATATCTACAAATGGGTGGAGCTTAACAGCCGAAAAGGTAGGGAAGGAGCATTATTTATTAATCAGGAAAGCGCTACCTGATTGGTCAACACAACTATAACCCACCCCTAAACATTTCACCAACCAATCAGATCGCTCTTTGTTCATATATGTGAACGATTCTTCCCCGTCATTTGACCTTTCAGAAATTAGCTCACAGGTGATTGGCCCCTAATAATATTTCTTTATTTTAATTGTGTATTTCCAATTCAAATGATTTTACAGACTGTCAGTGACAATCTTTAAATTTGTGTTCAGAGACCGCTAAAGTAGCACACTGATGGCGTTGTTACAAGGATGCTGTTACTTTTCCCTGCTAGTGGGGTTGAGTTACAGTTGACTGTGACTACTAAAAAGTCTAATTTAATATAGGGTGATTTTTACAATTTAAGACAAAATATCCTGAGATTTGAAGGCGGATCAATGAGGAATGAGACTTTTTGAGCCATAAAGGTGTCCCTGGAGGAACACAACATTTTAAGATAACAAACACCACAGAGTTTGCAAAACCAAGCGTTACGTGGCGAAGCACTGGAAAGGAGACCAGAGACCGTTCGTTTAGGGTGGCTATCCGTCCCATATTTAAAGATATTCGATTTGTCCCGTATTTATGCTGGTCAGATGGCGTCACGGTGAAATCGTTCCAGATCGCCAATGTAACGCTGATAAATTTGGAAATTTGCCTACGGTGGTAAGGGACTGTCTGAAATGTCCACACAGTGCGCTAAAACGTGCCAATACTGTGGAGTATATATATATATATATATATATATATATATATATATATATATATATATATATATATATATATATATATATATATATATAATGTATGTATGTATGTATAAACCATCTAAAATGTATACATAAATAGATAAAGAAGACAAATAATCTAAAAATAAATATGTTTTTAAAATATATGATGTTTTACTTTTAATAAGTCATGGGTCAGGAAAGTTCTCATTTTAGCATATAAGAAAGGATATACCTTTTTTTTTATTTTTATTAATAACGCATATTAACTCAACGCATTTATTGCTAAAAATGTGCAGGATGTGTAAGGGGCCAGTTTCCTCACAAAAGCAGTTTATTCAGAACACTGAAGCATCTCCTCCATAGACATCTAATATAATAATAATATAATATAATAATGGCCTAATTGTCTCCTCGCCAGTGTACCGCCCAAAGAATGTCTATGAGACCGCCGCGTTATGCATTGCTTTCCTAACCTTGTAGGTTAACCTTGATAGAAGGGCACTATTATTGATGTCAGGGCCATTATCTGATTGGCTTCGAATACGTGATACAAGGTTCGGATCTGGAATAAATAATCACTGGCAACGCTTGCTTCCAAACCAAAGGCAGTGTAATCTGTAAACTAACTCTGGTTGGTCGATTATAGTCGCATGGTGATGACGTTACACAAACACGAGCTTTATTATTTTTGTCTCATTTTGGCTTGTACTGTGTTTAGGCTAATTTTAATTTACACATAATGAGTAAAAAAGGTAATGTATCATGGGTGAAACCAGCCGAGCCATCGTTTTTGAAGAAGTTCAAGAGTGATGTTGGTTTTAAAGAGGGGCCGACTGTGGAGACTAAAGTGAGTACCTTTATTTGTCACATTGGCTGTGACTCAAAACCTAGTGAGCTACCTACCTAGACAGCATTTTAGAGTGCGATTCAATCGTTTCAAACGCGACTATACTGTTTGCCAAAATGCTATCTCGGTAGGCAGCTCACTATCTTAAGACCATCTTTATGCGCAGTCTAGTGAATTCAATATTAAATGTAAATGTTGTAATTGCAGAAAGAGCAGATGCCGCAGTGTGATGATGACAGTGGTGACAGTGATCGGGAGGATGAAATGCCCCAAGTTGTGGTCCTGGAAAAGGGAGATTTGAGTGCTGAAGATGTTGTAAATCTAAAAAAAGATACAAAGGGTTCCAAGACAGGTAATACACACAAGCATTGTTTGCATGGACAACAAATAATGTAATGAAACTCTGACACCTCAATACATTCCTGTTGAGCCATGTATATGATTGGCCAAATTACATCACATTAAACAATTGATTATTAAATAATTGAGCCCAAATAATTGTTTAGAACAATAATGCAATGCATCAGTTTTTGTTGTATACAATGATTGTTTAAAACATATAGTAATATCTCCTTTCAGAGAACTATTACTACATAATAGATTGATCTATTTTCATAATAAGAATTATATGCAAATGTCATTTTTTTTTAGGAGTATTTCAGTTCTCCAAATTGGATGATGCTTGCATAAACAGACTGAATAATACTTTATAACCTTTTGATCTGATATTGCAAACGTTTTTGAAAATGAATAGATGTCCTTCTTTGAAGCTGTATTCAAAGGTTATGCAATAAACATCTGTCATTGCACCGCAAGTAGTTTTAGTCTGATTACTTTTCTGTCGAATCATTAATCTTAAGTGATGTTCTGGTGTTCAACAAGCATGAAGTCATTAAATAAAGTAAGCACTCTCATTTTCACTAGATGATCAACCTCCCCTGGATGGAAAGATTGTCTTTAAGAAGCCTGTCAAACGCTCCTCTGATAAATTCGAAGGCATTACTGCCAGCTCTAGTAAGAAGAAGAAAAATGAGGATGGTGAGAAGAAAGAGTCAAAGACAGGTGTGAAAGTAAAGAACAACAGTCTACTGTCTTTCGGTGGTGATGATGAGGAGGAAGACTAGCAGCATCTCTGGGTCAGACTATTTCTCGGACTGATCCTTGCAATGAGCAATCTGCTCTTTTAAAAATGTATTTCCGTGTATCTGAATTGATGTGTTGTGTGAGGGTGATCAAATCCATGTAAGGTTTAATTTTTACGGTATAAGTTTGCAAAACATCAGAGTCATTATGAGCCTCTGCAGGACCATCTTCAACCGCAAATAGTGGGAAGTAACGATATACAATTCCATTTTGATCATCATGATAGTCATTGATGACATTTTAGAGATAATGTTTGACAAACCTGTTCAACCAAGAAAAGCAAAAGCAAGACAAAAGAACAATCGGAAATGCTAATTTGATGGAATATGCACTATAGAGGTTGACAGGACTATAAGATATTGTTTTGTTGAAATGAAATGATCCTGCTGTGAGCTCATTAGATGTACATATATGGCTTCTATTAAGGAGCTGTGAATGTTTTCCACTTTTTTGCTGTTGTTTTTAGGTTTTTGTATCTTCTAAATCCCAGATTCTGGGACTTTTGGAATTCTATTGTACTACTCATTGTCACATTATGGGAAAGGACTCATCTGAATTCTGGAATAAAAATGTTTTTTCCTCTTTCCATTTGTCAACCTGTGCTGCTACTGAAATTTTGTAATCGGGTTATGAATACTATCAGAATCATTATCAGGTTGAGTAAAATTATGTATCATGGAACAATTTCAAAACAAAACTTATAAAGACGACTACCAGTGGGTGGCGCATAAAATAGACACAAATATTCATTTTGGATATTAATACACTCACTGAGCTCTTGATTAGGAACACCTGTACACATACATAGTCACATAATCAGACAATCATATGGCAGCAGTGTAATGTATAAAATCATGCAAATACGGGTCAGGAGCGTCAGTTCAAGTTCACATCACATTTTGACCATGGCATTATTGTTGTTGCCAGATGGGCTGGTTTGAGTATTTCTGTAACTGCTGATATCCTGGGATTTGCACACGCAACATTCTCTAGAGTTTACTCAGAATGGTGCCCAAAACAAAAAACATTCAATAAGTGGCAGTTCTGCAGATGGAAGTGCCTTGAGAGGTCAATGGATAATGGCCAGACTGGTTCAAGCTAAAAGAAAGGCTACGGTAACTCAGATAACCACTCTGTACAATTGTAGTAAGCAGAACTTGAAGAAAGCAAGCAAGAAGAGCATGTCGAACCTTGAGGCAGATGGGCTGCAACAGCAGACGACCACGTCAGGAACTTTATTAGGACCATCATTTTCCTAATGAAGTGCTCAGTGAGTGCATAGACATTTCTTTGTATATTCAGTTCTTCTAAATGCTTAAAAATCTTATTTTTGAGTTTGAGATCTTTAAGAAAGAGTCTGAACTTGTTGCCATTGATTGCTTCTTGAGTGCTTGATAAAATCAAGATAATGGAAAGGTTCTGGAAGTCAACAGATTTGCATCTGTCTAACAGATCTGTTCACAATAGATAAATATAGTGCTATCAGAAAAGGTCGTTTTGGAGCCAAACAGTAGCTACTCCTGTAACACTCATTTGACAACAGAAAAGACATCTACATATTTCACTAAACCATTTTTCCAATGTTTTTTTTAACAGTATAACTACAGATGACGTATTTGAATATTATTCGTCATAAAAATGTGAGGTGCTAACACAGTAACATTGAAATATCAAAATGAACAGAAGATGTATGTGGCTAGATTCTGGATAACCACTTCATTTTAATGCATTCTTGAAATTTAGATATGTAACAGAGAATTTTAACAGTAACCTGGTTAAAATTCCTGTAAATATGTTTTTATTTACTGTATATGCTTATCTAAAAAAAAAAACATTTTATACTAGGCATGTTTCCAGCTTGTCTAATCAATGCACTTAGTCTTAGAAGTGGCTGGAAATTTGAGATGGCAGACTTGAACTCCTTTTATATAATATAGTGTCCTCTAAAAACAAAACTTTAGAAAGCTACTCACAATACAACCCTGGTTCCCAGAGTGAGTCCATTAAAGTAGTTGAAAGGCATCTTCACATTAAAGAAATCATCTAGCTTAGTTCATCTCATGCATCCTATTCACAAATTCTCTCAGCATGTTAATCAAATGTAAATGGCAGTGCCAACATTTAAATGACACTGAGAAAATAAAGTAGACTTCATTTGAATCATATTGCTTGCCCTTTTGCTGAATAACTTGTGTTAAAGTATTGGAGTTTCTTAAAGAAAAGTGGTATTATGCAGGTTCCACTGGATCTCAAAGCACCAAGGGATATGCCTTTGTAGATATAGTTTGATGGAAAATCCAAACAAGCAAGCAACATGATGACCATTAAGTGCTCTTGTTAAAATAATCAAAGCTGCATCAAAACTGCTAGAGCATGGTGTAGGCAGTATAGTTTTATCGCACTACGTTGCTTGGACTCAATGTAGACGGGTTATACAAAGAAATCCTCTCTACACTTATAAAAAAAAAAATGGTTCTAAATCCCACTTTTCCCATATGTCAGTGAGGTGATTTTGTGGAGCATCCACAAGAGGGCAGTCAGACAGAGAGAAATAGTTAAAAATTCCATATTGGCTCAATAAGTGTAGATAACCAAAGGCTGCACTTTAAAGAAATATTCCATATTCAATACAATTTAAGCTCAATCAACAGCATTTGTGGCATTATGTTGCTTACCACAAAAATGTATTTAGCTTTAAAAAGGCAAAAATCTGGGTTACAATGAGGCACTTACAATGGAAGTAAATTGGGCCAATCTGTAAACTTTAAAATACTCACTATTTCAAAAGTATAGTCACAAGACGAAACATTATGTGTGTTAACATGATTTTAGTGTTATAAGATCACTTGATAACTTTTTCTGTGCAAAATCATAGCCAATTTTACAACTTCATTGCCATGACAATGTCAACAACCCCTAAACCATTAAGTTTTAAACAACTATACAGCTCAAATTATACATGAGTTTTAACAGAATAATTCATGTAAGTGCTTTTAAAAAGTTATAAGCTTCATATTTCATCCTCTAAAACATCCAAAAATTGGCCCCATTCACTTCCATTGTAAGTGTCTCACTGTAATCCTGATTTTTGCTTTTTTTGGACATACTAGGGACATACTAGTCTAAATAATTTGTTTGTGGTAATCAACATTATAACACACATTCTCTCAACTGAGCTTAACTTGTATTGAAGCCAGAACATTCCTTTAATTCCAAAAAATATACAAAGTACTTTGAGTACATTCTTTCATGTACGATGACAAAACCTGTAAGGTTGGAAGCAAAGCCCTGAGTTCAAACCTGACCATTAGTGTAGAAATGGACCTAGGATGAAAGGAAAGTCCTTGAACAAAATAAAACATTGTATATGTTTATATAAAAACCAAAGACAAATCGTTAGAGGTAGATCCACCTAAAGGACGAGAAGAAAAGGAGAATGGGGCTGAGGAGGTGGCTGTTGGGGACACCATAGGTTCTGGTCCTGTGAGACCTTCATAGGTGCCCTGGATGGCTCTGCAGGCAGGTGATCATGTCCTGAACAGATCTGATACACAGCCGTAAACAGAGGGAATCTGGGAAACAATGTGGATTTAAATGTAAAATCAATGTAATTTAAAACCAATGGAAAGGCTAGTTATGGTAGTCTTTTGCCATTTTATTAGATGGATTTAGTGGAGAGTAACAAGAAATTACTGGGGGGAGAGAGGAGGAATGAGATTGTGACATGTTGCAGCTCAGACACGGTCCTGTGTCAACCACATTAACACCAAGGCTCAATGTGTAAAAAAGAAAGCAAACAAACTTATCTACTAGGCCCTTCTGTTTGAGGATATGATAGACCTCAGCAGAAGCCAACGGTCCCTGAAGCTTTTGTCCATTTAACATCTCCTTGTCCAGTTCCTGAACACTCTTGGAGGGGGAGGGACAGCATGGAGGGAGGAAGATTATCAATCTCTTTTCTGCATCAGCACAATGTGCTCCATGCTCAGCAGCTTCCTTCAATCCATAAAATGTACATTACATGCCATCTTGTAAGTGGAGACACAGGGAAAGGTTGGATCAGGTTTCTTTACCTGGCCTGTCCTGGCCAAAGCTTCTGCCACGCGTCGTTTACGCCCCCGTAGCAAGTGATGATTAGGTAGGCAACGCTGCAGCTCTCAAGGAACGTGAAGGACGAAACAGAGTCATCTTTGCAGTACAGTTTGGAAAAGGCGATCATCTCCATCAAGCCAAGGATCCGCCTTGACTGCTGCTTTGGTGTTGTAGGCCATCACAGAAGCCTGCACCTACTGCAACAATGTTCTAGTGCAGGAAAAAATTGCTTAAAATGCTTAAGTCAAGTAATTTTTATTTGTATAGCGCCTTTCACAACACACATTGTTTCAAAGCAGCTTTACAGAAAAGCATGCATTAACAGAAAATGAAACCATAAAGTCATAAGTCATATAAGTCATCATTGTGTATTTTCATTAAATATGATTATGAAGTTTGTATAAAAATAAGTAATTAAATAATAACTGTATTTAGATGCCCAGTAAGCAAGCCGAAGTCAACTGTGGCAAAGAACACAAAACACCATAAGATGTTGGTTAATGGAGAAAAATAACCTTGGGAGAAACCAGGCTCACTGTGGGGGCCAGTTCCCATCTGACTAACAGTATGAATATAATGACAATATTACTTATTTATGTGCAGTGCAAGTTAAGGTTTAAAATTAGTAAGCCAAGGAAGTGTTAAGGGCCAGTGTTTAAACAAAGATTTTGTAAGAAATGTAAGATTAATGACAAATGTCTTTGAAGTTCATCCTGGATTAACTGCAGAAACTCATATAGATGCATTGTACTTTGTTAGTTGGCTGAAGAAGGCATTTGCTGGCAATTTATTGATAGCATATGTATTCCATTTTAAGAGTGCTGTCAATCATTATACCAAGGTTTTTTGCAGTTCAATTGGCCGGTAATTTTGGTGAGGTCTATTCCAAATCCAAGGTTCAGGCAATGGCATATTCCATATCTTATGACTGGAGTTGGCATCAGTTCATCCTCTGAGGTCCATCATAATAGACTGAAGTGATGTCTGGCTGGAACTGGCTGCATTTTGTCATCATCATTCAGAGACACGTAGCAGTCGAGTCTGATACCAAGCAGGAATGAAGCTGGACAGTTCTTGTGACCTCAGATAGGAGCCCCGAGGGTGAGACGTGTAAACAAATAGAATAATATTAGCATAGATGCCATTCAATGAATTATAGCTCATGATCAAGGTTTCAGGTTCAGGCAGACCTAACTAAAGCAGCCTAATTGTGTGGTGAAAAATAAATTAGGTGTATGCCTGGCTAAATAGTCTAGATGAGTCTTTAGTCTAGACTTAAACACAGTGAGTGTGTCTGCATCCTGAACATTGTTAGGGAGATTATTCAATAGTCTTTTGGTCCAATAACTAGTACCTATGTTTTGTCGGAATTGAGTAGAAGGGAATTTCTGGCCATCCAATCTTTGATTTCATTGATACACTCTGCTAATTTGAAGAATTGTTAAATTTCTATGTGTTTCGAAGAAATATAAAGTTGGGTATCATCTGCAAAAAAGCTAGCAGGCTACAAACACATTGAGCTAGGCGCCAGCAGCAACAGGAAGTGACGTCCAAAACACTTAACTATCAAACCAACCAACCATCCATCCATCAATCCATCCACTAACCAACTATCCATTAATTTATCCATTTATTGATTCATCCATCCATCAACCAACCCTTCTACCTATCTATCTACTAACAAACCATCTAAAAATGTATTCATCCATCCATTCATCCACCAACAAACTAACATCTATCCATCTAGCTAGTAACGCCGCTCCTATAAACAGACTATGCACTCTGCGTAGGGCACCAGCTCCCTAGTAGTAAACCTTGTACATATCTACAAACATCTTTCATCTATCCATTTATTACACAGCAAACCATCCATCTATCTACTAAACAACTAACCATCTATTTATACATTTATCAATCCATTCATCCATCCATCCATTCTTAATTAATCAACCAACCAACCATCTATCCAATTATCCATCCTTCTACCTACTAACCAATAAACCATCTATAATATGTAAATTTAATTAACTGCTAACCATCCATCCATCCTTCATTAACCAAACAACCATATATCCATCCATCAAACACCAAACAACCATCCATCTTAAACTAAGCAATTAATTATCTATCACCTATCCATTTACTAAATAACTAACATCCATCCACTGAGCAACTAACATCTATTCATTAATTTATATATCTACCCATCCATCTACCTATCTATCTATCTGCTAACCATCTATCAACTATCTGTTTACCCATTTACTAACCATCCATCCATCAGCAAGAGAGTGGTGTGATGGAATCACTTTCCAAATCATGCCATGACTAACTAAAAAGTAAACTTGGTTACTTTTGCTCCAGGAAAGGCTATGGAAATAATGTGACATAAATATCCATAAAGCACGGTTTATGTGCCATAAACTCCAGATTGGTTGTATGTAGATGAAATCTATGAGAGTTCATCCACCTGGAAAAGTAGTCCCAATTCAAAAGGACGATTTAGACAACTTTACACCTCAAATAATACAATTGTATTTGCTGAAGAAGTTTAAAGTGATTTTAAACCCTCTGCCATCTTTCATTGGCAGTGTACTACTGTGAATGTTTCTTTCTTTGGTAACCAACAGCATGCCAATATGTTGTCCTGAACATTAAGTTGTAAATAACCTAAAGTATTCATCTGAGCTTGCCAACTTTCTAATGATTTTTACAATGTATTTATGAGGAAGACAAGGGCTTAAAGCAGCTACAAGCAGTTCAGCACTCTTCTTTACAAAGAGGTCTGAATCGTGCCCAAGATGCCCCACACCTGCATCAATATATTTCCCCTGAGAGAAGTAGGTAGACATGACTGATATTTACCTTGAGGGCTCCACAGAGCTCCACTGTGTCAGCGTCATCCACCAGTGTTTCTGAAGTTAGGTGTCTGCAGGAGCTCTTTGAAGATGATGCCGTTCTCAAAAACCTTGCTGCCTGCAGATCGGTATAAATCGAGATCGAGTATATATTTAGAAAAAAATGTTAGTGGCACTTGCAAAACTTACCGCCACAATGCTAGGGTGTTATGAGTGGTTGCTAGGGCAATGCTATACAGTTGCTAAGGTGTTCTGAATGATTTTACCATTTTGCTATTTGGTTCCTAGGGTACTTTTTGTTATTGAAATGTGGTTGCTCACTGGCACAAGTCAGAAGAGCCCACCCCCCATCTCTATGATATTCTGGTCCCTAGATATGGCTCCAATCTCTCTTTTAATACAAGTTTGATTATGTTCGATTAAGATGATTATTGTCATTTTATGGCTTTAAAAAAAAAAGTATGAATGACATGAAAACTAATGTAAACTAAATTTTACATTAACACTGTTGTTTTTGGAACTCATGTAATTATATATATATATATATATATATATATATATATATATATATTTATTTATTTATTTATTTATTGTTTTTCTATTATGCAATATTAAAATATTTCTGTCCTATTTTCTTCACTTTTACATGTTAATTTATTTATTGCTCTTTGATTAACCCCACAAGCCCTTATTTCTCATGAAGCAAACCCTTTGGTATTTCATTTCATCATTTTATTACTCAACAGCAATAGAGTAAGCATGTGATCACTTACCAATTATGATCTCGCAGAATTTCTCTGCTGCCACTTCATTGGCAATGTTGGCCCCCATTAAGACACTGACATCGATGCCCATTTTTTCCCTAATGATGTCAGAGATGAGCTTCAATCCTTCTGGTCCTACATCAATGCCCTACAGAGGCAAAAGGAGGAAAAAGAAAGGAGTCCATCAACATTATATTCTCTTTTAATGTAGCATTGCCTCATTTTCTCCTCAGCAGATATAACTCTGAAGCACAGCTGTTTGGAGGAACATTTTTGTCTAATGACTCACAAAATGAGGAGAAACACCAAAGCAGAACAAAAATAATCAAGGAGGAAATGGGTACACAAGAAATGGGTAAAAATCTCAGAAAGAGAACGCAGAAACCAATCCAGTCATACCTTTTTAAAATAGCAAACATGGAAGATTGTGAGAAATTAAATTACTGTGGAGTGCAGAAGATAAATATACAAACTGGAGAGGTATAACTCCAGAGATGGAGTACAGCCAGTAACAGAAAAGACAAACTGCCACCAGGAGATAAACGGCATGTGAAGAGTCTGCCAGCAGGCCAGCGGGCTATTTTTTTTTACCCATGAGTCATTCCACATATGGTGTTTTTAAAGAGACATCAACTCTGCGAATTCCACAGCATTCGTCCTGTCCTGCCAGCATGGCAGAGGGCACACAAAGATCGACCAAAATGTAGGGCATTTGGCAGTTCCAAAAAAAAAAAAAAAACTATAATCAAGGTTGCCACACTTTTACATGAATTAATTTCCATGACTTTACCAAACATTCCTGATTACTGAAAAAATTTTTTTTTTAGATTGCACTCACAAAGAACAATTTCTAGCCAGTGAAATATTTTACAGCTGAATTATTCTTCACTTTTAGATGAGCTGTTAGTATTCTATGACTTTTCCATCCCTGGAAATCACACATTTGAACATTTAGTTTTTTTAGAAAAATGTTCTGAGTATATAATAAGCACTCTTTAATTAGTGTAATTCCTCGAGCTTTCTCTGAGATGCAGCCCACCATCTCATCACACAGTTTTCGGATGTACTGGTGCGGGACAACAAATACGAGGAGGTCAGCATCATCTGCAGCATCCCGCAACTGTGGCAATGCCACCTGCAAGATTAACCATATAAATATGCTTCTTATTTCCACCTACTGTGTAATAGGGTCGAGGAATGAGGAAGCGGGAAATGGCGAATCCAACTTAAAGTAAGTTTATTCTTCACACAAACACGTTTGCTTGACTGCGTAATGGTAAAGCTTCATATAAACACTCAAAATGCTCTATTTAGTGGGACTGGCAGCTGCCAACACACTAGAAGCTTCAACTGGACTCTCCCTCTCTCATTCTGAGGTCTGGCCCCTTTTATTTCCCCCGTCTCTCACTGAAAACAAAGAAACAGCAATTACCAGCAATTCATCTCAGGTGAAAACCTTACTGTTCCTCTCTCCCCAGAAGAACACTTGACCATGCCCTCACCTCCACATACAGCAAGCTTGTATTTGCCTTTCACATATAAGGCATGCACAGTTCAGCTCACAAGTGTAGATACCCCTTGCAAAATATGTAAGATGTTTATCATTTAAAAAAATAAAAGCTAGGTCCATGTCATGTGATGGTCAAAAGATAGCAGGCATGCAATTCAGAACAATCAGACTTTTAATCAAAGTCTATGTAAGTGTGATTGCTTGTTGCATTAGAAATGGATACACAAGAAGGAACTCTAGTTACTTGATTAAGTTTATCATCTTACGGAATACTAATTTAAGGGTAGTTTCCTTGAAGGAAGCTGGGTTAGTGTCTTACTGAAGGCCAAAAGTCTGATGAAGTCTTTTGTGATAGTTCGCCCAAAAATGAAAATTAATTTACTCACCCTTTATGTTGTTCCAAACCTAAACTAACCTAAATTACTTACTTTATTCAGTGGAACACAAAAGATGTTTGTCAAAATAAATATTGCTTTAAATATTTTTTTTAATACGTATTGCTCCTCGTGTTACACGGAATATGGAAAGTCATATACACATTTGTGGGTGATCTCTTTACCTGTAACCTTTAGATTAACATCTCTAATCCATAATTACTTTTAAGGTACTGTTCTCTATCTGTATCTCTAACAATCTCTAGGTGTTTGTAACCTGGAAGGTATTTGACGTTCTCATGCCCTGTGTTGATGATCTCAGACAGCATTCTGCCATTAACCATTTCTTCATAGACCCACATCTTAACAGTGGTGGCGAAGTACTGGAGTTTCAGTGCATTGGTGCCAATAATTCTTGCAATAGCAGAGCCCCTTGGCACAGGAGAACAAAATGATCTCTTTAATCAAAATGCTAGTCTGTTGTTGGACAGCAGTTCACAGAGACATTCAAGCAAGTTTTACAACCCTGAGAAGTTACATTGGCAGTTGTGACCAAATGAGGGTTATGCAGCATGCATTTTTGTCAGATCAATGCACTTAAGTCATAAATAACTTGAATTTGACCAGAGTATCCCTGCTAGCAAATAACTAACAGTTATGTAACTTATTCGTCCTTCGACTTATTAATAACAACAAAAATGCAAAGTTACAGGCCCGTAATTTCATTACCAAGTACTCCTAATGTCCCAAGGTTACCCAAAATGGTCCAGTTGCATAATGTATTAAGATCTAAGATTCAACTTTATTTTCATTGTACCGGTACAGAGTACAGGTAAAGAGACAATGAAATACAGATGTTTTCGCATATCCCAACTAAGCTGGGGTCAGAGCTTAGGGTCAGCCATGAACCAGCACCCCTGGAGCAGATAGGGTCAAGGGCCTTGCTCAAGAGCCAGGCAGTGGTATCTTGATAGTGCTGGGGCTGAAACCCCAAACCTTTCAGTCAGTAACCCAGAGCCTTAACCACTGAGCCACTAAAGCAACTTATTGATAATGTAACTGCAACGTCATAGGCCTGTAATTTCAGTACCAATTTAAATGACCAATTCACAACATCATCTTTACCTACTAAAGTCACAAGCTTACCTAGAATGCTCCAGTTACATAACTTATTCGTAATATTTGGGTAATTCAGTCACTTATTGGCGACGTAATTGCGACGTCGTAGGACCCTATTTCTTTACCACTTTGCCTTCCTATTCCAAGTCATCTTTTTACGTTCTCCCAATGCAGAGTCCATTTGCTGTCCAGGAAAATTACATTTCTATCAGAGTTTAATAATGTAAGTCATGTAGACTAGATCTGTATTTGGAAGACTGAGGGATAGGTATTAAATCTCTCAAAATATGTCGATATATAAAATCTCACAAAATGTGTCAATATATTTAAAAAAATTGCTTTTTCATACATCATTTGCTTTAGTATACGTTTGCTTTACAGTCACAGCAAGATGATTAAAGGTGCTATATGTAAGATTGACAATAATTCGCTTAAAATGCCTGGGATTTGCCTGACGCTCAACAAGCATCAATGACTGATGGATATGACAGTTGCATTTCGCCCTCTAGAATGAGACAAAGATAAATGTTAAAAGAATGAGACAAAGATAAATCATGTCAGAACTTTTTCCACTTTTAATGTGATCTATAATGTCAACAATTAATTGAAAAATAAACTGAAATCTTTGTGGGGGGAAAAATGAAAATGTAAAACCTTACAATAAACTGGCTGCATAAGTGTGCACACCCTCTTATAACTGGGGATGTGGCTGTGTTCAGAATTAACCAATCACATTCAAACTCATGTTAAATAGAAGTCACTACACACCTGCCATCATTTAAAGTGTCTCTGATTAGTCACAAATAAAGTTCAACTGTTCTAGTAGGATTTTCCTGACATTCTCTTACATCTCTACATCTCACATCTCAGAGCAAAAGCCATGGTCCGCAGAGAGCTTCCAAAGCATCAGAGGGATCTCATTGTTGAAAGATATCAGTCAGGAGAAGGGTACAAAAGAATTTCCAAAGCATTAGATATACCATGGAACACACTGAAGACAGTCATCATCAAGTGGAGAAAATATGGCACAACAGAGACATTCCCAAGAACTGGACGTCCTTCCAAAATTGATGAAAAGACGAGAAGAAAACTGGTAAGGGAGGCTTCCAAGAGTCCTACAGCAACATTAAAGGAACTGCAGGAATTTCTGGCAAATACTGGCTGTGTGCTACATGTGACAACAATCTCCCGTATTCTTCATATGAATGGGCTATGAGGTAGGGTGGCAAGACGGAAGTCTTTTCTTACAAAGAAAAACATCGAAGCCCGACTGAAGTTTGCAAAAACAAACATCATCTCCCAAAAGCACGTGGGAAAATGTGTTATGGTCTGATGAAACCAATGTTGAACTTTTTGGCCATAATTCCAAAAGGTATGTTTGGCGCAAAAACAACACTGCACATCATCCAAAGAACACCATACCCACAGTGAAGCATGCTGGTGGCAGCATCATGCTTTGGGGCTGTTTTGCTTCAGCTGGAACCGGGCCGTAGTCAGGGTGGAGGGACTTATGAACAGTTCCAAATACCAGACAATTTTGGCACAAAACCTTAAGGCGTCTGTTAGAAAGCTGAAGATGAAAAGGAAGTTCACCTTTGCCAGAGCCCAGACCTGAATCCAATTGAACATCTGTTGGATGATCTGAAGAGGGCTGTGCACAGAAGATGTCCTTGCAATCTGACAGGTTTGGAGCGCTTTTGCAAAGAATAGTGGGCAAATATTGCCACATCAAGATGTGCCATGCTAATAGACTCCTACCCAAAAAGACTGGGTAAAAAAGTGCTGCAATAATATCAAAAGGTGCTTCAACAAAGTATTAGTTTAAGGGTGTGCACACTTATGCAACCAGGTTATTGTGAGTGTTTTACTTTTTATGTTTCCCCAGTTTGTTTTTCAATTGAATTGTTCACGTTATAGGTCACATTAAAGGTGGAAAAGTTCTGACATGATTTACCTTTGTCTCATTCTTTTACATCACAAGAACCTGGCATTTTAAAAGGGGTGTGTAGACTTTTTATATCCACAGTATATATAGATCAGTGATACTCACCAATTTCCTGCACCAAAAATACATACTTTTAGTGGCGCAGCCATAAATACGTTGGTGTACAACTAGTGGCAAATGTTTCAAGTAAAGAATACAGGTTCTAATACTATAATAAAGTCAAGCAGTTTGTCGGTGAAGAGGTGGTGGAAGGGAATGTGCTGGAGCCCTCTTGATCCCGTCATCGACAACAGTGCGGAGTTCTGGAAGATGTAGTTTTTTTTTTTTTTTTTTTTTTTTTTTTTTTTCTTTTTACTACGAGTAGTTATCGCGCGTATGTTTTTCGCTGCCTACAACTGTGAACAACTTGATGCGATTTGTGAATAATTCAATTCAGTGTTTGTATATAGCGCAAATTAAAATACACAGTCATACTTCTATATTTTTTAAATGACATAGTGTAGGCATTGTTAAAATAGGCCTTCTCCTAAAATACTCTTTAAAATGCTTTAAAATAATAATAATAATAATAATAATTTAAAAAAAAAATAGTACGAGGTGTTAAATGTAAAATAAATCGTCTTAACTGCACAGTTTTGTCAGATTTATCAAAGTAAGATTATTTATGCTCAGCCTACACCTAAATTAAGCCTACATTTAGATTGAACAGTTATACTTTTATTAAAAATGCAGTTAATAATTTATTAAATGAGTATCTATGCTATAAATAGACATTAATACTTTTTACAAATAGTTATTCAAATGAAAATGTACATGAGGAACAAATTACTCAACATTAAACTATTATATGAATATTTAAATAGATAATGAAAATGTTAAAAACTATAAAAATCATTAAATTAATAATTAAATCTCTAAATTATCCATAAATGTCCAACACATTTATTTAATTTTAGCACTAGTTTGCGTCCATATTTATTTTAGCATAGTCTTTGTGTCGGTTAGAACCATAGCACAAATAACTGTAACCCTGAAAAAGTGTTTTTAGATAATGATAATGATAAACTGAAAATGGAATCAATTGAAATACTATGGACAGTTATTTATTTATTTATTTAGCGATATTTTTTTTATACATTTCAATATGTATTACATTATTTATTTAAATAATGATTTATTGATATAAGTTTTTGTCTATATTAATTTATCCCTCCATAATCTACATCTAAATCTGGCCAAATTAGACCGTATTTATAATGAGGACAAAATCTAAATAAATAAATGTCTTTCATTTCTTCCGTATTTATTGATTCTTTCAATTATTTTTAATTATTTAATATTTTATAAATATTATCATTTATAATATATCATATTTTTCTTCTTTTTTTATGGGTATGATAATAGGTGGGCGTGGCTTTTTACATTAACATTCGCCTCTCTCATATATAAGATGCTGTATTCCTGTTGGTGTAGAGCACGAGGGGTGTGACCACACACTGTTTCCAATGAAAACACACAGAGAAGCCCATTAAAGACTCCAAGGCAAGCCAGAACGGGGTGAAATGAAACTCATCTCCGAACACCACCTTTCCGTACGATGATCACATTCAACAGTATGTTTTTGGGTTGTTTTTGAAACTGCTCTTCCGATTTTGAATAGCCTCAGTGTGTGATCCACAGTTATAATTATGGAAAAAGCGCTTAACGTGTCGCATTCAGGGAGCAGTAAAGGAAAGTGGGGGAATCCCTCACAGAGACAAGTAAGAAGCGGCTCATACAGTCCTGGATCAGGGGCCGTGTCGGACACAACTTATCCCTCACAGACTCAGAAGAGACACTTGGAGGGGATTTTGAACAAATACACCAATTTACTACAAGGCTGGCAGAGCAGGTAAGAGTTCTAGGTGCTTGCTCACACTTGACAACTTTTAAACCTTTACAGAATGCCAAAGGTTTATAAACAGATAGCCTTATATATAGAGAGCATTATGCATTCTGGACATTTGTGACCATGACAGCTATTATGTTTAATCATCCAGGAATGCAAATAATTTTATTACAATAGGACGTAATGCATGAATGTAAATTACATTTTCAATTCTAACTAACATTTGTTTACTTTCTACCCTGTCCATGATGTCCATCACGTCATCAAAAATTAAATTTGAGATCAGACCATGTCAAGTTTTGGTCAAATATATTGGCCATGAGATTATACATGGCTAGTATCGGAATTAAGTTTTTTTTTTTTTTTTTTTTTTTTTTTTTTTTTTTAATCCATTGTCATGCATGAATGTAAATTATATTGTGGTAAATGTATTAGTTAATCATTCTGTATCTAAATATTTCATTCCTTGTAGTTAAAAATAATGTCAGATGAAGTCAGTCCTTGTCAAGTTTTGGTCATTTAAGACATAAATCTAAGAATGCAGTCCATTTTAATCCATTTTGACAAATGAATGAACGTAAACTTTGGTTCATTGTTACATTTATTTATTTGTTAAAGTGTTCTGTTGCTAATGAGCATTCTTGATTAAGACAGTGAATCTCGATCGGTCCATGTCAAGTTTTGGTCAAATTTGACAATATAATTTATGAGATTATACATGAAAAGGACAAGAATTAAGTTTAAGAATGCCATCAGTCCATAATGGCGTCATGCATGAATGTGCATTTTATTTTTCATTGTATCATTTGTTTGGTGTCTTCCCTTATTTGTTAAGGTTTTGATCCTAAACATTCTTGATCTGGACAGCAAAATTGAAAGACAATGTTTAAAATGAGTTAAGTTTTGGGTAAAAATAAAATAAAAAGACGTTACTTTACTGATTTTTTACATTTCTGAGAAATCATTGAATTAATTTAGATGGAGTATGGTGATCAGATCTCATAGTTTTTACATTGCATTCACTTATGGTTACATTTGTTCTATTTCATGGGCTCATTAGTCTGTAATTGCAGGTTTGTATTGTGGTATTTTGCATTATTGTGCCCTATGGCGGGTTGTTTCTTTAATACTCCACACATATGCAATAACACTAATCTAGCCTGAGAAGGTCTCCTGCTTCATGAAACCTGACATCAATGGTCTGAAAGGTCCTGATTTCATGATGTCCTGTTTAAGGGGATGCTCTCTCATAATGAAAAGGGGCTATTTGTAGTCAGGGATCTGAATGTGAAACTAGCCCTTTACCAGCTGAGCTATGCTAAAGCACTCTAAAGCAAGAGCTTCTCATTGAAAAAGGGAGGTTTTGTTGTTAGTGGATTTCATGGTTTTGTGTGTGTGTGTGCTGCAGGGGTAACTGCAGTACAGCCCACAGTTAAGGCTCTTTCATCTGGGAGAGACTATGACTCATCCGTGATGGGAAATCCCTCACATCCATAATGTTGTTCTCATTCTGTTGCTTAGCCCAGCGATCAATAGGGGAACAGTCCAATGTATAACGAGCCAGAGGATCAGAGAGTTACTCACCCTCCACAATGGCTCAGAAATAGCCCTCACGTTAACCCCGGCACGAGTTACTGTTTACTGCTTAATGATCTGTGGGTGTAAAATGAATGCTAAAAAAATGTCTCTCTCTTACTGTGAATTTAAATCACACTCAAACAGACACATTTAAATGTGTTACCACAGTGTGCATGGACTGCCTTATTTGAAGTAACTTGGATCAGAGGTAGAACTATATTAATGAGTCCAGATAGTTGCTTTTAGAAACAGAGAGGAGAAGGGAAGGTTGTTAGGCCCTATATTGCACACACTGACCGGATACTAGCCGCTGGCCAGATGATTATAATTACACTGAACATGGGGTGGTCTCACTAAGCATTTGACCACTGGATTTACAAAAATCATTTAACTTAAGGAGACACAGGGCAAAAATATTACTGTGCAATGTAAACTCTGCCTTCCAAGACTTAATATTTGATCCACAGTAAATGATTCCATGTGAAATCTATTGAAGTATTTAGAGGTGTGCTTGCATGTTTTCTCAACTTTACATTGTATATTGAACAAATTCCTGACAATCACATTTTTTATTATTATTTGAATTACCACTCTGTGTCACATAACCATGTGTCACTATAGCTGTGACCCAAATAAGCACAACGAACACTAGGCACTTTCCGAATACATGCCATTAGCCATGTAGTGTACTATCATCCAAAGTTTTTTTTACTACACAGAAGCTTTCATCATTTAACAGCTGAAGGAAACAGTTTTTATTTATTTGATCTGTTAGCACACATGGTGGTGTTTGTAATGCCGAAAATGCCTGAGTAAAAACAGGTTTATTTAACATGCCCCCAGGCATCTGTTCATAATTCTAGAAACTCCCCATGAGAAATGCCTGTTAAACTTATTTAAAGATATTTGAGTCTGTCATTGATGGAGGTCCTTGAGCTCAGCATAATCGTGAAAGAAAGAAAATTGCATTCCCTTCACATTTTCTCACAATGTAAAACACATTTTCGCTCAATGCTTCTAATTTTCTGGACAAAAGCATCACTCAAATTGTTATTTTATATATAATAAGGTGCTGGTCATATAATTAGAATATCATCAAAAAGTTGATTTATTTCAGTAATTCCATTCAAAAAGTGAAACTTGGATATTATATTCATTCATTACACACAGACTGATATATTTCAAATGTTTATTTCATTTAATTGTGATGATTAAAACTGACAACTAATGAAAATCCCAAATTCAGTATCTCCGAAAATTAGAATATTACTTAAGACCAATACAAAAAAAGGATTTTTAGAAATGTTGGCCAACTGAAAAGTATGAACATGAAAAGTATGAGCATGTACAGCACTCAATACTTAGTTGGGGCTCCTTTTGCCTGAATTACTGCAGCAATGCGGCGTGGCATGGAGTCGATCAGTCTGTGGCACTGCTCAGGTGTTATGTGAGCCCAGGTTGCTCTAATAGTGGCCTTCAGCTCTTCTGCATTGTTGGGTCTGGCGTATCGCATCTTCCTCTTCACAATACCCCATAGATTTTCTATAGGGTTAAGGTTAGGCGAGTTTGCTAGCCAATTAAGTACAGGGATACCATGGTCCTTAAACCAGGTACTGGTAGCTTTGGCACTGTGTGCAAGTGCCAAGTCCTGTTGGAAAATTAAATCTGCATCTCCATAAAATTGGTCAGCAGCAGGAAGCATGAAGTGCTCTAAAACTTCCTGGTAGATGGCTGCGTTGACCTTGGACCTCAGAAAACACTGTGGACCAACACCAGCAGATGACATGGCACCCCAAACCATCACTGACTGTGGAAACTTTACACTGGACTTCATGCAACGTGGATTCTGTGCCTCTCCTCTGTTCCTCCAGACTCTGGGACCTTGATTTCCAAAGGAAATGCAAAATTTCCTTTCATCAGAGAACATAACTTTGGACCACTCAGCAGCAGTCCAGTCCTTTTTGTCTTTAGCCCAGGCGAGACGCTTCTGACGCTGTGTCTTGTTCAAGAGTGGCTTGACACAAGGAATGCGACAGCTGAAACCCATGTCTTGCATACGTCTGCGTGGTGGTTCTTGAAGCACTGACTCCAGCTGCGGTCCACTCTTTGTGAATCTCCCCCACATTTTTGAATGGGTTTTGTTTCACAATCCTCTCCAGGGTGCAGTTATCCCTATTGCTTGTACACTTTTTTTCTACCACATCTTTTTCTTCCCTTCGCCTCTCTATTAATGTGCTTGGACACAGAGCTCTGTGAACAGCCAGCCTCTTTAGCAATGACCTTTTGTGTCTTGCCCTCCTTGTGCAAGATGTCAATGGTCGTCTTTTGGACAGCTGTCAAGTCAGCAGTCTTCCCCATGATTGTGTAGCCTACAGAACTAGACTGAGAGACTATTTAAAGGCCTTTGCAGGTGTTTTGAGTTAATTAGCTGATTAGAGTGTGGCACCAGGTGTCTTCAATATTGAACCTTTTCACAATTTTCTAATTTTCTGAGATACTGATTTTGGGGTTTTCATTAGTTGTCAGTTGTAATCATCAAAATTAAAAGGAATGAACACTTGAAATATATCAGTCTGTGTGGAATGAATGCATTATACAAGTTTCACTTTTTGAATGGAATTACTGAAATAAATCAACTTTTTGATGATATTCTAATTATATGACCAGCACCTGTATATATCCTTCATCTGGAGAATTTAAAGACTATAAAAAGTTTAATTTGGTTAACACTTAAATATAGAGCATTTTAACAGTTCCAAGTCTCAGACATTTCAAAATAAGAGTCCCCAGGTTGTTTTTGGCTTCTTTATAGTTAAAAGTCCAACATTATACACCTTTTTTCTGATTGTTATTAGAATTTTGGTTGAATAATAAACTACATATGGGCTTTTATACTCTTGTCAAAAATGTTTTTTTTTTTACATTCTATAAATCAGTTTTAAAAACGATTGCCTGATTATTTGGTTATCTGCCTTTTTCACCTTGGTTATCGGTATCTGCAAAATCCACGATTGCTTGACCTCTACCTTGGAGTTCCATGTAAATACCATGGTATATAAATATGGTAATCTTGCATTTCAATGATATTTATAAAAGTAACATGGTTAGTATTACTATTAGATGCCATAATTGCACCATGGTACCACCAAAGTACTTTTTACAGAGTTCATTTCAAAATGATCTTTTTTATTTTCTTTGGAAAAGTGCAAGGGCCCATAAAACAATATCTTATTTATTTTCTTAATCATAGAGGGGGGATATTCCTACTTTCATGCATACAAATGTTACAAAAGGTCCACAATGATTGTCTTTTTTCCACCATCAAAAGTAATGCATTCAATGCTGCTTTCATCTTGACACTTTTAGCTGCTTTTTACAAATAATGATGTGTCTTAGTCTGGCTTTCAGAGACCCCATCAGTGAGACAGCCGAAGATAGAAATTGACAGCACATCCATTTTTTTCCTAAGAGGCATGGTGGCAGTTGTGTTATCACACCCAAATTGTGTGATTACAATCCATTCCCTGCAGAGCTATGATCCCATATAAAGCAGTCCTCAGTTGGCTCTGACAGTGGGGAACCAGACATGGCACGTAATGCATCACGAATAATGAGAAAGGAAGGGAGAGATACTGCAATGACTGCTATTTTAAAACTCTCATGTGCTTTTTGGTTGAGGCCAGTTATGCTCCCTGTTTGTTGTCAGAAGAGCCTTGATTTATTAGGGGCCAAACATGTCCATATTGTGGACATTATTGTACTATTGTGTCTTTTAAATTCTGGGTATTGCTTGGCACAATAATTGGGGAAAGCCTTTAATTCTCGAATGCAACTTTTAGTGTCTCTTACACAAAGCGTCTATTGCCACCAACAGTTCATCTTGGTGAGTCGAATCCACCCTGTAGTTTTGATTTCTGGTTCACTACATTTTTCGCCATTTTGAAATTTGTTGAAAATGTACCTTTGGTTTTTTTCACAAAGTTTTTGCCAAAAATTTCAAAGGTAAATTCCTTGAAAGGGTGTGAAATCATTAGAGGCTTTTTGTTTCTTTCAATTTTCATGTTTATATTCGCTAAGAAGTTATGTTACCTTACGTTTCGTTTGCAAATCTACACTAAATGAAACGTTTGTTTGCATGCTAATTAGATGTGTAAATTAATCAACAAACAAACACAAAGGAGCCCGTGCATTTTTTCCCCAGGCAGATACTCTTCATTTTCAACCGCTGCTCAGTGCCTTCACCTACAACTCCTCACTCGCATCGCAGAATCTCCGCAAACAACAGGTATATCCAGCAAGTAAATGACTTTTCTACATGTTTCAATGCAAATGTCTCATTTAACACCTTCGTCTTAAAGGGAAATCAGCTTACATTAGCAGAGTGTTTGTTTATGTTCTCATTTCAGTTTAATCAAATGATTTTAGTAGTTCACCAAAAATTTGATTTCTCTTGCCATTTGGCCTTCTCACCCCTTAAGCCTTCTCAAACACCTATGACTTTCTGTCTTCTGTGGAACACAATCCAAAATGTCCAGTCAAGTCATATGGATTACATTGATGCTGCCTTTTATGGATCTTGACATTTTTAACCTCACTGACTTCCATTACATGGACGAACACACATCATACATCCATCAAATATCTTTGTGTTCCCCTGAAGAAAGTCAAATGAGTTTAACATGGCATACGACTGCATAAATGATGAGATAATTATAATTTTTGGTTTGCCTCAAGGAGACAGCCTGATATCAACATGTGTAAGTTGGTTTGTAAAAAAAGAGTAACATTATAAGTATAATACTGTTGCAATATGTAGAAGGGTTGCAGCGGCTGAAAATTGTCTCGTCATGAATCTTAAATTGAAACTAGCCACACATGTTGCTTATCTTGTCAGTTACAATTATACTATTTATTTTTTTATTATAATTTTTTTTTCTTACAGGATAGGGTCATTTAAATTACAGTCCTGACTGGTCTACAACTAGGGATGAAACTCATTTGGATGACATTATTCATTTATATAGCACCATTTTAACATCCTCTGACATTCATATGCATTTGGTACAGTGGTTGAATGACTGTGCTTCAAATGAAAATTCTCTCATCGTTTACCCTCACCCTCATGCCATCCCAGTTTTAATGATTTTTAGAAGAATGTTTCAGCTCTGAAGGTCCTCACAATGCAAGTGAATGGTGACCAGTACAAAAAGTTAAAAGTTAGCAGTAAAGATATGAATATGACCTCAGTGGTTTAATCCATGTGTTCAGAAGCGAAATTATAGGTGTGGTGAGAAACCGATCAATATTTAAGTAATTTTTAATATGACTTTTCCTCCCTGCCCAGAAGGTGGTGAAATGCACAACGAATGTGAATCCCCTAAAACAAGAGAAGACAAATATGAACGTGAATGTGGTGATTGATAGTAAAAAAAAAAGTACTTAAATATCGGTCTGTTTCTGAACCACACTTATCGTATCACTTCAGAAGACATGGATTCAACTACTGAAGTCCTATGGATTACTTTATACCACCTTAATGTGCTTTTTGACCACCATTCACTTGCATTGAATCTACCAGCAAAGCTGAGATATTCTTAAAATCTTTGTTTGTGTTCAACAGAAGACAATCTTACACATCTGGGATGGCATGGTGGTGAGTAAATCAGAGAATCGTTTTATTTTTGGGTGAACTATCCCATTAAGCATCACTGTCTTTTTACTCTGTAATTATTGATTTTGAGGATATTTAATTGTGCAAATAAACACAATGGAAACTGTTAATATACATTTTGACAAAGATTATTTTTTTGCCTTTAGGAAGAGGAGCTTGACCAAGCACAGAAAGGAACAGCATCAATGCTTTGGAACAGGAAGAGCGAAAGTTGCCTTTCAACAACTGATTGTACAACTGTATTGATTGTCCTTAAATAAGTTGGGGACATTTGCCAACTTGGGTCAGTGCACTAACTTTTTGGGCTACTTTGTGCCCTTTACATCTGCTACCCAAAGAAGCTGACACTTTTTCTTTCTTTTTTGAGGTCATACAGTAAATGGTGTTGCATCTTGATGATGGCAAGATCTGGCCAAGTTGAAAAGATCTTTTGAATGAATAGTTTCATTTATAAATACAAACTGTTTCTGGTGTTTTTGTTACAGTATTAGTTCAGAGAGTTTTATCCTACCTGCATATATTTCTGCTGTGTGCAGTTTGTTAAAATGCATTTTGAATTGTTTATTTAGATTTAATTATTTGTCATTTCATAGCCCACTTGTTTTTATGTTCTTTGTTTGTCATGATTTTGTTACTATTTTAGTATTTCAGAATGCATTTTGGTTCTAGGAGTGCATGGATATCTATGTTAGATTGTAAATTAGTAAAGAACAATAAAAACCTTTGACATTCACCAGTTGTCTGTTATTCCTTCAGGTCATTGTATTTTAAAGTTAGTTGAAAGTAAATTAACAACCTAGAATTTGAAGCCTCTAATAGCACTTACAATTGAGCTAAATTAGCTTAAAATGCATAGTTGAGTAAACAGAAACTCTTGGGGTTAAAAAACCTTAAATGTAGTAGCTGGCTTGGCACAGTATTTGAAGTAAACATTTTTGAATGGAAGCTTATTAATTTGGCTATAGCCAACAACATTTTTTTTTTGGTGACGTTGCTTAAAATTCCTAGTGGAATTTTCTTAAAAAGTGGGATGCAAAAATTATGCAATATATTTTTAAGAAATCAAGCACATTATTTTTTTCAGTGTTGATGGCACTTACTCTATCAAGTGTTCTTTTTATTATATTTATGTATGGTAGTCAATGGCAGCCCTTAGAACTGGGTGAAACTGGACGACAATAATACAATAATTGGGTAAGGCCCATAACATGGAGTGAGTGGTGGTGGCATAGTGGGCTAAAGCACATAACTGTTCAGAAGGTCGCTGGTTCGATTCCCCACAGCCACCACCATTGTGTCCTTGAGCAAGGCACTCCAGGTTGCTCCAGGGTGATTGTCCCTGTAATAAATGCACTGTAAGTCGCTTTGGATAAAAAGTGTCTGCCAAATGCATTGAAACAAAACTTGGTAATAGTCATTGCCACAATGCCTTAATGGTACCTTTACCCAGTTTGGGGACATGGCTACCTACTGGTCAAAAGTTTATGAGATTCTTTAATCCTTGGTTACTATTCATAACAGGCCGACACCTTTGCTGTTCAATCCAGTTATGTATTGAATGGATTTTTTTTTATACAGGAATATAATTTCAACAAATTCATGACATAAAACGTTTGCATTTCATATAGAATTTGATGGTATTTAGGCTTAATTTGTTTTTATTTTTATATTAAAAAAGTTAAAAATCTAAAATCTAAAGTGGTGGTGGTGTAGTGGTCTAAAGCACACAACTGTTAATCAGAAGGTTAATCAGAAGGTTGCTGGTTCGATCCCCGCAGCCACCACATTGTGTCCTTGAGCAAGGCACTTCACTCCAGGTTGCTCCTGTAATAAGTGCACTGTAAGTCGCTTTGTATAAAAGTGTCTGCCAAATGCATAAATGTAAATGTAAAATAAACATTCGATAAAAATATCACTTTTATTAAAACAAACTTAATTAATCTGACAAATATCAGATTGGCTTTTGGAGCATTTGCTGCTATCTGGTTAAAAAAATTAAATGCACTTAAAGCCAGTAGATGTGCATAGTCTCTTTAACACAATGTTGAAACAAACCTATTTTCTAGGTGTATTTGACAAGTTATGAATTTGGATATATACAGTACTTCGACATCATCAAAAACTATTATTTGTCAAAGTTTTTGCTTTTTGTTAATCCACTTGTTTTAAGGTGTCATTTCTTGCTATAGTGCTACATTATGCTTAATCTGAGTCAAATCTGAGGTATTATGAAGAGAAGACAAAGCATTTTGTTACCTATTATTAATTTCAGACATCAAAAATGCAATACCTCAAGAGTAAATGTATAAAAATGTCAATAAAGCAAACAGCAAAAAACAGATATGAACAGCAAAGAACAGTGATAATACAGTTTGTGTACAAACAAGACTTCGCAATGGCAAACTTGCAATTTCTTGCAAACATCAAAATTCAATTCATACTGAGTTTGATCTGTATGTGCGTGCGTGTGTGCTGCATTGCGGCTGATTGATTTTTATATGTAGATTGTAGATGTGCTAGGGTCCAGGAGTGGGTGAGTTCTGCATTGCTACAGATTGCTTGATTTCTAAAAAAAAAAAAAAAAAAAGATCTGTGTTATAGTCTCACCCATGCCACTCTTATGGCATGTCAAATATGACCCCGAATAGTAAGAGTGTCACTTTTTTTTGCAACCACTTAGACTCCTCAAATCAAGTCACCAAGACTTGTACTGCTCTGATGAAAGAAACCATTTTTTTTATTTTATTTTAAAATAAGCCGAACAGTAATGGAGGGTTAAATCATGCTAAATTCAATGTACATGGTGACTTTGCCATGTTTGGGCCTCATAATTGCTGCTTAAATATACTTTATATTGTAGTTCTAATATGATCCTGTCTGCTCTGTCTTTCATCATGCAGGTACTTTGTGCTGGACCCTGAGCTTGGCCAGCTACAGTATTTCATCAATGAGCATAGTAAGAACCAGAAGCCGAGAGGCTCCCTGCCCCTCATCGGCTCCTCAGTGGCCCCAAGTGACGAGTTTCCTTTCATGTTCACAGTCTTTGCTGCAAATGGAGATCTCTTCAAACTGCGAGGTCAGAGTCTCTCTTGCTTTTAAAGAACAGCCCAAAAATTATAATTTGGTAAATCATTTACACTGCCTGAGACCTTTCACACTGCATCTATTACAGAAGTATCTCTTTGATATCTCTTGTTCCCTCAGGCATACCCTCGCCTCCCTTTCATCCACACATACCCTTATCTGTGCTTTAGTTGTACGCATTCACCCCACCTCTATACGTCAGCTTCTACCACAACAGTTTAGACCTCTTTTCTTCCCTCTTACTCTTTATCCCTCCTCTCTTTCGCTATGTTATGTAAAATATGCCAAGATTCCTTTCATGGTTAGCATTCACTGCATACCACAATCTTTTATGATGGTTTTACATCAAAATTCCTTCTCTCTTTGGTCTGTGGTGACACTGAGAACTCATTTAGACTGTGTCAGGAGTTTACAATCAAAACGCCACCAGCCAAATCGGCCACTTCTAGCAAAGGCAATTTCAAGTGATTTTGAGAGGCTGAATTTCACTGGGAAAAAGCCGTCACCTCCAGCATAATGCCCAGCAGTTTGACAGGCTCACCACAGGGCACTTTTCCCAGTGTTCTGAAATTATATTCTGCAGGTGCTACTTTTCTCATTTCACACCTTCTCAGTCTTACCCCCAGGTTACAGACAAACCACAAATTGAGTTTTTCATCATACCTAATAGACTTAATGGCTGATTAAGAAACTGTGTTTTCATAGGAAATATATAATTTGTGTCAGTTTACAGTATATGCAAGATCAGCTTAAAGGGATAGTTCACCCAAAAATGAAAATTCTCTAATCATTTAGTCACCTTTTAGTTTAGTCTAATCATTTAGTCACCTCATGCCATCCCAGATGACTTTCTCCTGCTGAACACAAACTATGATTTTTAGAAGAATATCTCAGCTCTGAAGGTCCTTACAATACAAGTGAATGGTGACCAATCTTTTGAAGCTTCAAAATACATATAAAGGGAGCATAAAAGTAATCAACTCCAATGGTTAAATCCATGTCTTCTAAAGTGAAATGATGGTGTGAGTGAAAAACCGTTCAATATTTAAGTCCTTTCTTACCATAAATTCTCGTCCGTGCCCAGTAGGTGGGGATACACACAAAGAATGTGAATCGCCAAAAAAAGAAGAAAGTAAAGTGGAGATTGATAGTAAAAAAGGAATTAAATATTGATCTGTTTCTCAGACATACTTCTGAAGACATGGATTAAACGACTGGAGTCTTATGAATTACTTTTATGCTGCTGTGACAAGGTTTGTTGTATGATGGATAGAGTTTTATTTAACTAAATAACAGTGATTGCTTTTATGCGTCACTCTCAAAAACCAAAAATCTGCTTTAAAAGGTAAAAGGTAAGACAAGTCATCTTTTCAGCACAACACTCTATAATATGGAAACCACACTCTCTGGTGTACAACTCTCTCTCTCTCTCTCTCTCTCTGTGGACTGTGTCATCTTTAATCTCCCCGTCTCTCACTGCGAACACAGAAACGATAATAAGGAGCAGTTCCTCTCAGGTGGAACTCCTTACCACTTTCTCTCTCTCCAGATGGGTGCTCGACCTTGTCCTCACCTCTACATACCCCCACTGCCCGACTTAGGCCAGGGGAACCATCCGGACAGAGGTTGAATGCTCATCCCAATAAATAGTAGCGGAGAGTGAGGACCGCCCACTTGATGGCCAAAGACTTCTTCTCTATGGTGCTGTACATGATTTCTCTCTCATAGAGAGCTTTCAACTAATGTACAGCACCAGCGCTCCTCCCCCTCCACTATCTGGGACAGAACAGCACTCAGTCCAATGTGTCCATTTGTAAAACAAAAGGAAGAGAGAAATCAGGGGAATGTAGACGCAGCCCACAACAAAGTGCAGCTTTTACCTGTGTGAAAGCTTGTTGGCAGGACTCTGTCCACTGGACCGGGTCTGGGGCTCCCTTTTTAGTGAGGTCAGTCAGTCAGAAAAATTAGGCACAAACCTTTGATAGTAGCCAGCCAGCCCCAGAAACTGACTCACCTCCTTTATGGTCTTGGGTGTTGGCAGGTCGCGATCTCTGCAGTTCAATTTGGGGTGTTGAATTTAAATTTTGCTACACATTACACTGCACATGCCGCTGCCAATAATTACTGTAAATAATGATATAATGATATAGCAGCAGCATACACAGCGTGCGGTCTGAGGACTCGGTCCATAAGACGCTGAAATGTAGCCGGGGACCCAAACAAACCGAACGGAAGGGTCACAAATTGGTGTAAGCCAAACGATGTGGAGAAGGCAGTTTTCTCATGGGACAATGGCATCAAGGGGATCTGCCGATATCCCTTTGTCAAATCCAGTGTCGAATAAAAGTGAGCTGAGCCCAACCGATCGAGCAGTTCGTCGATACAGAGCATTGGTAAAGCATCATATTTCTACACCGCATTGACCTTTCTATTATCCACACAGAACTGACCGAGCCATCACTCTTAGACACTAGAACCACTGGGCTAGCCCAGTTAAGGTGGGATTCTTCTATTAACCCCATATTGAGCATGGCCTTTAATTTATCCCAAACATTTTGTTTTTTGTGTTTGGGTAAGCGGTAGGGCCGACTACTTACAAACACGTCAGAGGAACTTTTTTTACAATCTAGAAACTTCTGTACATTGTGATGGTAAGAGGTGGTCTCCACAAGGGACCAGGGTGAACTGATTGGCTTTTAGACTCACCTCCGGACCAAGCTCCTCCCTCTCCAGAACTACCGTTGCCAAGGATACGGGGACTGCCTCTCTCCATGGTTTTAGTTGGTTATAAAGTAGGTGGTAAATTTTATGAGCCCTGCCCCTTTTCATATGCACTACCTCATAATTGACTTCCCCAACCCACCGTGTGACCTCAAAGGGCCCTTGCCACTTCACAAGTAATTTTTAGCTTGATGTGGGCAGCAGAACAAGTAAAAGTAGCCGAGCTCCCCTGTTATACAGCCGGGATTGATGTTCTTGCGACAGTAGCAAATTGTTCTGTATAGATGTCGTAGTGTGTGTAGTTTTGCTCTCAGGTCAAGAAAGTTTAGAATTTTTTTTTAATTTGTGAAGGTCCCTCTCCCAATTTTCCTTTGTGACGTCTAACACGCCATGTATTGTTGAATACAGCAATTCAAACTGGGAAAACCCCTTGGAGGTTTGCGGGACCTCTTGCACTGCAAATAACAGGGGTTCGAGCCACTTATCCCAATTCCGAGCATCTACGTGCACAAACTTAAGAATCATATTTTTTAAAGACTTATTAAATCACTCGACCAATCTGTCAGTTTGTGGATGGAACACGTTTGTCCATATCGACTTAATACCCAACAACTCGATCATCTCGCATAGTGTACGTGACATGAAAGTAGTGCCCTGATCAGTGAGGTTTTCTTTTGGAATCCCCACTCGGGAGATTATTCTGAAGAGTGCCTCCGCAAAACTATGTGCTGAGATGTTGCACAACAGCACTGCTACCAGGTATTGCGCTGCGTATTCCACCAGAACTAATACAAAGAGGTGCCTGCATGCTGACCGTTCTAATGGCCGACGAGGTCCATGTCAACTCTGTCAAAGAAAATCTTAATCAACGGAAGAGGGCCAGTGACACTTTTGGTGTGTCCGGCGGATTCACCAGCTGACATTCACGGCATGTCGCACACCACCGGGTAAAATCCCAGTGAATGCCTGGCTAATAGAAATGGGCCATGAGTTGGCTTATTATTTTCCACTGTCCCAAATGGCCCGCCATCAGACTATGATGAGTCACCTGGAACAATATTTCCAGACGGCTCTTTGGTACTAACAACTGGGTTATATCTTCTTTTGAAAGAGCATCCTGCATCACTCAATACAACTGATTATTTATAACTGAAAAATACGGATGTGTGAGTTGACCATCAATTACTTTCATTTGGTCAGATGTGTGCTTAAGATTCTTGTCTCGCTCCTGCTCCAGAGGGAAATCCCTTACAACATCCTGATGCGGATCCCCGGCTCCAGCTCCAGCTCCCCAGTCAGTGCATTACACATCCCACACCGTCCCATTGCATTTCAGGACCCATCCACACACAACCCCTTTAATAACGCTGAAAAAGCTGGCCAATTACTACCCAAAATTAGTGGCTGGGTGAACCAAGCATTGATGAATGGAGGTTTGGTTACAACCTGAATCCACCAAGGCTTGGTATGTTGGGTTACTTCAGGTGGTTGTCAACCGGGAGATGTTGGGCCATGAGTTGGGCCTCCCCGGTCAGCAGCGGTAAGAGGTGGACTTTCCATTGCGCCCGTGGCCATTCCAGAGCTTGGGCTGTGCACTCGAAGATCTCCAGAATGGACTCCGGATTGTCTTGCACCCCCATCTTTGAAAGCATCACGTGGGGGTTTGCGGCATGCGGGTCGCAGTCTGGGGTACCAAGCTCTGCAATGCCCATCGGACCTTCTCTTGGCCCCGAAGGAGCGCCTCGAACTGTTCTTGCTGTTCTGCCCGCAGACCCATGAGGGACTGGTGTTGAGCCTGGTAGATGCTGGCGAGGGATCGGAAGACTTCCTTGAGCGGCGAAGACGACTCCATAGCAGCGTATCTTGGTCCTCGCAGGTTTCAGCACCAGTGTGACAAGGTTTGTTGTGTGATGGATAAGGAGGAAGCGGGAGCCAGTTTCCACGGTCCCTGTGAGTCATTATTTAACAAAATAAGCTTTCAGCTTCACACTCAAAAACCAAAAGTCTGCTTTGCAGCATAAAAGGTAAGACATGTCAGCTTTTTAGCACAGCACTCTATAATATGGAAAACAGTCTCTGGTGTGCAACTCTCTCTCTGGAAAACAGTCTCTGGTGTGCATCTCTCTTTCTGTGGACTGGGTCATCTTTTATCTCCCCCGTCTCTCACTGCGAACACAGAAATGTTAATTAGTAGCAATTCGTCTCAGGAGGAACTCCTTACTGCTTTCTCTCTCTCCGGACGGGTGCTCGACAATGACCTCACCTCCACAGCTGCCGTTTTGTGCTTTTGGAGCTTTAAAATTTTGGTCCACATTCACTTGCATTGTAAGGACCTACAGAGCTAAGATTTTCTTTTTTTTTTAATCTTCGTTTGTGTTCAGCAGAACAAAGAAAGTCATGCACAGCTTGGATGGCAACTGGGTGAGTAAAAAAAAATTCATTTTGCCGTGAACTATCCTTTAAATGTGTCAAATATTTACTTTTTTATCATAAATTGTTTTGCCTGTGCTCAAAAAAAGTTTTTTTGCACCAAAATAGTAATTTATTTTTAAATGACCTTTTTCAACTTTCTCTATGCCCCCTAGAATTAAAAGGCATGTGTTTGCTGCTGTGCCTTTAAGACTTTGTGTTAATGCACTTTTTGCATGAGAAATGAGTAACAGTGCTCACAAACGGATTTCGAGTTTTCTATCAGGGTTTTATATATATATATATATATATATATATATAAAGTATATATGTATGTAGTTGGCACTGCCTTATAATTCAGTGACATCCTTTTTACAAGGGTACAGAAGTTTTAACTTCTGAAAGTTACAGTATAAGCATTCATCAAACTCTTTTCTTTCAAAAAAATTGGATTTCTCATAATCAAACTGAGTGGATATTGTGTTTATCGAATTATATCAGTAATATAGAGCATGAATGATTTACAGTATAGTTTGTGTATCTACTTTCAGCTAATAATACCAGCGAACAGCAGATGTGGATGACCCAACTTCAGCTGTGTGCCCGCCGCCACTCAGACAGCAGTGCCAAGGTAACCAAGTTACATTTAACTCGTCACACCGTGCCCTCATTTCCGTCCTTCACATCTCTTTTTTTTCTCTTGCGCGCTCTTGAGAGCAGTATGCTTGTCTTGAGGCCCTTTCTGTAAGATCCTCCTTTATCCTTCCTGTCTTTGCCTGCATGTGTCTGTGTCTCACATTCTCTGTCTGGCAGACTCGCTCTCCATTTCCTTTGACCAAATTGCCACTGTAGTCTTGTGGTTTGTGATGCCGTTTACTCTTTTTCTCTATTCAATGACTGGTGTCTTCAACAGAGAATGAAGTTCATCATGTTGAGTATAAAACCCATTGTTATAATTGGCTGCATTTTCAATATTCAATTCCATTAGCAAGTTTATACCTGTAGTAGATGTTGAGTTGGATGAAAGTGTGTGTGTGTGTGTGTGTGTGTGTATGTGTGTGTGTGTCTGTGTGTGTCTGTGTGTGTGTGTGTAACTTGTAATTTTTTGAACAAACCCCTAAACCACATATTAAAGTTTGGATTGTAACTCATCCCACATCGATTGTGCAAATTGTCCAGCTTATTGAAATGAGGTGTGTTATTACTTTTAGACGTACTTTTTTGCCATGCAGTTGATTAACCAGGTAAAATCCCTTAGACTTACAAGGAGGGACCCTAGAGACAGAATATTTTAGAGACTTAAAGGTGGGCTCTTTTGACTTGGGCCAGTAACCAATCATTGCAGAATGCGCCTAAAATCACCTATCAACACCCTAGCAACCGCATTGCAACTGCCTAGCATTGTGTCAGCAACTATTTCTAAGCACTGCTCACATACTCTTCAGAAAATGCAAAGATCTAATTTGATAATATAATATAGTATAGGTATAATATAATATAATAAGATATTGTATAATATAATATATTGATGTTATAATTATAATAACTCAAAGTAACTTTGTAGTTCACAGAATTAGTTATAGCTGTTAAAATGCAGTTAGCAATAAAACAAGTTTGTGATATACTGTACAATGTGGTGTCAGTTCACCTGACATGATCTTCTATTTTGTCCACATAGCACTATTTATCTTTATCTTTCATGTTTAAAACATAAACAATAGGTTGAATATGTAGACTTCTCTAAAAACAGACTTATCCATTTTGCCAGTTTGCATACCATGTGACAAAAACATGTTGAGTGTCAGTTTCCAACTATTGTCTGACTGTGAACGAACAGTAATTTGTCTTCTTAACCTTTGCTGAGATAAACTTTAAGTGTTCACCTCCATTGACTCATTGGTTCATGTAACCATGCCTTAAGATAAATGTGCAATGAAACATTTACATTTTGATGCAGAAATATACATATTTGGTCCAGTGCATTCAATAGACTGGTGTAAATTTGGCTCTGTTTTAGACAGAGGCTGTTGTGTCAAAACATTAAAATTTTTAGTGGTCTTAAGTGGCAAATTAATGATTTCTTGAGACAGATCGGAAAATTTTACGGTTGGGAGAGACACCAATTGGTCATCAATTTAGCTACAATTTTTAATTTAGCGTTGAGGCAGAAATCATTAACATTATTTGAGTTCTATTAGCATTCATTTGCAGTGAATGACAAACAAAATGACTATAGCCTTTGGTCTAATACCAAATCCAGTGTTAGCTGCTTTAATAAAAGAAGGAAAGCCAGCAGTCTCTTTGATTAATCAAATTATATTTACAGAACAATTTGAAGCCATATACATCCGGTCCTGGTATTCGTCATCAGGCTAAGACCAAACGTGTTATATTAACAGTGTTTTATTTTTACTTTAATGACTAAGTCCAGAATAGTTGCAACACAATCCATAGATTCTTTACATTTTTATTTTATTCAGTGTTCTTATTTTGTGTTGAACATAATTTTGTATTTAAGAAATAAGGTACAAGAGGCCATGCAGTGTGAATATAGTCACAGCAAATTTTGGTTAAAGATTACAAATGCATACATTTTTGTTTCTCTGAAATAATATACACAATTGAACAATAAGACCTGGTACACTATTATTAGAAAGTGAATAAGTTTAATTTTAACTAGTTAATTTTCTAGTTGTCCCCATGTTGGCAAACCTGTTGTTCAAGTTGACAAATATGTTAACAAACATTTGTAATATTGACAAAGCTATTTTAACATTGGCACACATGTTAAAATATTTTTATGTTGACAAATATGTTGTACATGTTGGCAATATGCGAGTTTTTTTTACTTTTAGTCCTTGTCTATTAGATGTGTGTCTATTAGCAAAAAAAATTACGTTTGGAAAACAGATTGTAATGTTGGCAAACATATTGACAAACATTTTAATGTCGATAAACATATTCAAATGCTGTCAAACATGTTGACACATATTTTTAAAGTTAACAAACATATTTGAATGTTGTCAAGCATGTTGACCAACATTTTTATGGTTGACAAACATGTTGTAAATGTTGTCAAAATCTGAGTGTTTTTGGGGGCTTTTAGTCCTTGTCTATTAGCCGTATGTCTATTAGAAAACATTTTTAATGTTGATAAACATATTCAAATGCTGTCAAACATGTTGGCAAACATTTTTAATGTTGAAAAACAAATTAAATGTTACAAACATTTTTAAGGTTGACAAAAATGTTGTACATGTTGACAAATTTGGCGTTTTCAGGCTTTTAGTCTTTGTCTATTATGAATGAATGAACATTACATTTATATAGTTCTTTTCTGTCACTACACTCAAAAGTGCTTTACTCAGAACAGTGGACTCTCCTCCACCACCAGTGTGCAGCATCCACCTGCGATAGCAGCCATAGTGCACCAGTACGCTCCCCACACACCAGATATTGGTAGAGAGTAGAGCCAATTAATGGATGGGATTATTAGGAGGACATGATAGAGAAGGGCCAATGGGGGGAATTTGGCCTGGACACCAGGGTTAAAACCCTACTCTTTACAAGTGCCCTGGGATTTTTAATGACAACAGAGAGTCAAGACCTCGGTTTAACATCTCTTCTGAAGGACAGTGCCTTTTTTACAGTATAGTGTCTTATCACTGTAAGATGGTGACACAAGGGACCGGGGTAATGGATCGGCTTTGAACTCCACCTCTGGCCCAAGCTCCGCCCTCTCCGGAACTACCATCACCATGGATATGGGGACCTCCTCTCCATAATTTTAGGAGGTTGAGGTGGTAAAGTTGACATGCTCCACCTCCATCAGTTCTTTTAACCTCATACTCGAGATCCCTGACTAGCCGTGTTACCTCAAAGGGCCCTTGCCACTTGGCAAGTAATTTTGAGCTCGCTGTGGGGAGTAATACAAGTACATACCAATTCTTTCGAAGGGGGCCTTGATTAGAGGTAAAGGGCGTAATGGTGCTCTTGGGGTGGTCGGTGGATTCACCAACTGACATTCATGGCATGCCGCACACCATCTGCGTACGTCTCCGTGAATGCCCGGCCAATAAAAGCGGGCCTTTAAACGGTGCAATGTTTTCTCTTGTCCTAAGTGACCCACCATCGGATTATGGCGAGCCGCCTCGAAAAGTGTTTCCTGACGGCTGCCCGGGACTAATAACTGGGTTGTATTTTCATGGTTTTGAGTGTCCAGCATCACTCGATAAAACTGGTACTTAATAACTGAAAAATAGAGATATGTGAGGGCGACATCAGGCTGGAACTGCTGGCCATCGATTACTCTCACTTGGTCAATTGCATGCCTAAAGATTTCGTCACGTTACTGCTCCAGAGGGGAAATTCCCCTCCGGGAACACCCTCAGGACGGGAGTGCTGCAGGATTCCCCTCCTGCGTCATCCTGACGCTGAGCAGACTGCCCAGCCATCGCGTTACACATCACACAAGATTTAGTTTTTTAGGACCCATCAACACACAACGCTTTTAATAATCTGTTAAACCCTGGCCAATTGTTCCACAGAATCAGTGGATGGTGAGGTGGGAATTAACCGCAGCTTCCACTCTATACTTTAACCCCTGTAATTGAATGACAGTTGTCACTCACACATCCCCATGCACACAAATTACCTAAAGCTGTTTCCGGGGAGTGTGTATAGGGGAGTGAGCAGGACAAGAAGAGCAGGAACAAGAGGGGGAAGAGAGAGAGAGAGCTGGACTACTCGCCAGCTTAAAGGTAGGCCGCCATGTGAGTTTCAGCCAGCTGGATGCCGTCATCCAACGACATGGGGCGATTGCACTGGACCCATTCCGTGGTTTTTCAGGGCACGAGAACAGTCGGCTGCTCCAGCACCATTAGCTCGATGACATCTTCCACGGCGTGGCCTTCCTCGGCTAGCACCCATTTCCGGCTGGCATCACGGAGCTGATGGGAAAACACAAATGAGTGGCCGCCATTGCTCAGGGTGAGGGAACAGAACCGTTGGCGGTGTTGTTCTGGGGTGCGGCCAACCCGTTGCAGGACAGCGGTCTTCATCTTAACATAATCCAGGCGGTCCTCAGCTGGTAGTTGCTGTGCCGTGAGCTGGGCCTCCCCAGAAAGCAGCGGCAGCAGGTGGAAGGCCCACTGGATTTGTGGCCATCCGGAGGCGGTGGCTCACAAGCGCCTCTGGCTCGTCTTGGGGGCCCATCACCATGAGCAAGAGTTTTGGCTTCATCGCTGCCTCCGGAATTGCGGCGGGGGATCCGCCTTGAGCTAGCCAGCTCTGCCGATCCTCTGCCTGTGCTGGGAAGAGCTCCTGGAATCTGAGTTCTTGTTCGAGGAGAGCTTGCTCTTCTAGATGCTAGCCAAGGCATGGATGACTTCGCCCAGTAGTGAGGTGTCCATGGTGACCAGTCTTCTTCCTTATCCCGGGTTTTGGCACCAGTGTAGAGGGGTTCGAGTAGGAAGGACACAGGAGCCGGTTTCACAGTCCACGTGAGTCAATTTTTAATACAATTTCTTTTCAGCTTCACAACAAAGTATTGACTTTTCAGCTTCCTAACTAAACTCTAGACAGCGCATGCACACACACAGTGTATCTGGTCTCTCTCTGTCAGTGTATCACTCTGGCATCCTTTTAGAGCCTGTCTTTATCGTCAAATGAGACACATGTGTTTAATGTTAATAATCACCAGGTGATGGCTCTTACCGCTTCCTCTCTCCCCAGTGATAGACACACGACCACGTCCCACTCCACAGTTGAGTTTTTGGCTTTTAGCTCTTGTCTACTTGCTGTGAAGCCATCTATATACTAATGTACTCCTAAATATTGATAAAATAAATTTTTTGCAGATTTACACATTTACTGCCTTCCTGTATTTCTCCTTCTGGAAAACATTGAAAACAAAACAATTACTCAGTGCAGTTTTAAACTATATTTGGATACACAACATTATACTCTCATATATTTCGTTTTTATGGTCTGAAAATGTGTTCGGTAAAAGATCTGTGCACTGCCCTGCTCTAGGGAGGTCTAAGGGTCTGGATGATGTAAGACTTATGTAACTTGTATTCCAGGCTTATATGTCAGAGGGCTGAACAATGGACTGCCATTAAATTGTGAGAATGCAATTGCATGAGGACGGGGTGCTCCATCAGGCCTGAATAATATACTCATTTCTGTATGTACAGAAAGCCTCATTCTGCAGGCTCATTTTGGCCTGTATCAAAGAGTACAATCTTCCTTCAAGACTAAGAGTCCATATTGTTAGGCACAGGGGAACAATGTTCTCTGTAGTTTCCCAAGAATGCACAGGTAGTATTAAGTTATTTTACTTCCCCACATTCTCTGTTTTATATTAAGCTTCTTTTTTTTTAAATTGTATATAGGATGACTTTTGAAAATTGTTGGGTGAGACACTGATTTTTGGAGTTTCATAACTTTTTTGTTGTGTTTGCAAGAGCAAAAATCACTACTACAAGGGATTTGACAACCCAAACCCTAAGAATGAAACTTTTGCTTGTAACTCATTGTGGCATGGGGACGTGGTTATGTGTCGGTCTGCGGGAGAGAGAGCGGTAAGGCTTGTCACCTGGTTCATAATTAACCCTAACACCTGTCTCTTGTTATAGTGATACGGAGGGAGACATAAAAGGTACGCTGAGTGTCCAAAGAGAGAGAGAGAGAGAGAGTGACCTGGAAGACGATAGTGCTTTCCTTTTTTTATTCCTTAGTTTTGATTCCGACGGTGACCGTCGATTGCAATTGTGTCAGACTGAAGAAATTAAAGACTGACCTTGAACCTGCTTCGCTGTCTCCTGACTCCTCCATTGCCCCGCATTGATGAGTTACTCAATCGGTTGGGCACGGCTCAATTTTACTCGACGCTGGACTTAACAAAGGGGTATTGGCAGATCCCTTTAACTCCAATGTCCTGAGAAAAAAACAGCTTTTTCCACACCGTTCGGATTACACCAATTTGTGACACTTCCGTTCGGTTTGTTTGGAGCCCCGGCCACGTTTCAGCACCTTATGGACAAGATTCTCAGACCACACACAGCGTATGCTGCCGCATATCTAGATGACATCAAAATTTACAGTAATGACTGGCGGTGGCATATGCAACATCTGAGGGCTGTCCTGAGAGCACTGAGATGGGCGGGACTCACGGCCAACCCGAAGAAGTGTGCAATTGGGCGGGTAGAAGTTAGGTATCTGGGGTTCCACTTGGGTCACTGGCAGGTGCGTCCACAGGTTGACAAAACCGCAGCGATCGCAGCCTGCCCAGCACCCGAGACCAAAAAGGGAGTAAGGCAGTTTTTGGGGCTGGCTGGCTACTACCGAAGGTTTGTGCATAGTTATTCTGATGTCACCAGCCCACTGACTGACCTTACTAAAAAGAGGGCTCTTGATCCGGTCCATTGACAGAGTCGTGCCAACAGGCCTTCCTTAAGGTAAAATCCGCACTGTGTGGGGGCCGCTTTTACATGCACCTGATTTCTCTCTCCCCTTTATTTTGCAGACTGGTGCATCTGACAGGGGGCTGGGTGCAGTGCTTTCGCAGGAGGTCGGAGGGGAGGAATGGCCAGTGCTTTTTATTAGTCGCAAGCTCTCCTTCAGGGAGACAAAATATAGCACCATCGAGAAGGAGTGTCTTGCGATTAAGTGGGCTGTTCTGACACTCCGCTACTACCTGCTGGGGCGGGCCTTCACCCTCTGTTCCGATCACGCCCCTCTGCAGTGGCTCCACCACATGAAGGATACTAACGCGTGGATCACCCATTGGTATCTGGCTCTCCAGCCCTTTAAATTCAAGGTGTTCCACAGACCGGGGAGCAGATGGTTGTGGCTGACTTTCTCTCCAGAAATGGGGGGGAGTGGGCAGGCCGGATGTTGCCCAGGCCTGAGTGGGGCATGTGGCATGGGTACGTAGTCATGTGTCTGTCTGTGGGAGACACATGTCCTGAACACCTGTCTCTTGTTATAGTGGAGGGAGACATAAAAGGCACGCCGAGTGTCCAAACAGAGAGAGAGAGAGAGAGAGAGAGAGAGAGAGAGAGAGACACCTGGAAGCTGATAGTGCTTTCCTTTGTTTATTCCTTAGTTTTGATTCCGACGGTGACCGTCGGTTGTGATTGTGTGTTAGACTGAAGGAATTAAAGACTGACCTTAAACCTGCTTTGCTGTCTCCTGACTCCTCCATTAGGGCTGCACGATTTGGACAAAAAGTCATATTGCGATTATTTTGAAAAATATTGCGATTAATATTTGAACTGCGATTATGATGGTAATGTTTTCCACATTTGGCTACTGGGGTTTTCTCTTGAGCCCTCTTAAAAAGAACCAAACTGAGACCACAAAAAAATAATTATATAAACTGTGACACAGTCTTTTTGGATATGAAGTCTTCTTCATATCCAAATGTTACCATCCACCGTATACCTGTTGTTGTCCATTTTGTGACAGGGTCTCAGCCCACTAATCATCATCATTAGTTTTTGAAACACAGTCAACTTGAATATTAGGGATGCTCCAATCAGGATTTTAACATCCGATACCGATCTCCAATTTTCTTTTTATCTCATCAATCTATGCTGATCATTTAACTTTTATCAGCAGCTCTGTCAAAACTGGTTATATGTAAGCTTTCTGCTACTTTCTAACTACATTTCCCTGTCAGTAAAGCCATAGTTGTTGCCTAGTGTTTGCTGTCAGTCAATAATTAATTATACACAAAATATAATTTTAAAATATAAATGTTACTCTTTATTCTAGGACTTAAAAACTAGTAGGCTTATACAAACTATTCTTTACTGTATATAAGATAGTCCTAAAGAATTAGACTTAATGTCAAACTGCTGAACTGATAACCCATTGGTGTAATTAAATTTAAAGTGAACATTTTTATTAGTTTGTCACCATTTCATTTAATTATTTGTATTCATTATTTTATTATATTTAATTTAGCAATGCACTATATTATAGTAACTAAATATTTTATATAGATTTATTATATGTATGAGCCTTCCTTTTCATTTTGTTGGATGTTGGTAATATTAGTTCCGCTTTCACTTGTTACCGCGGGGAGTGTAATAAGGGCGACACGCTCTCTCGTGAGGTAAACAAATGGCAGGAGAATGGAAGAGATATTTCCGGACTCTACAGGTGTTACTGTTAATGCTGTTTGCTCAGCAATCATTTAATAAAGATGTTTGAGTTATACCCCATCTTGTATTCTGCGATATTATTATGAAACGTGTGCCTTGCGGAGACGAGATGCTGCTACCGCAGATAATAATAAAAAACGCTTCACGCAGGACGCGCCAGTTTAGTGTAAATAAAGCGTGTAGCGCACGTAAACAAAACCGAACTCTGAGCACTTCTGTTACTCCAAGCATGAGACGGAGTTGTGGAGCACAGAACCGCTCTGAAAACACTGTAACAATTATCTGACTTAATATAGACAGGACTTAAATCACATTCCTTTGCAATATAATAATCGCACAATCATATCGCGGTTTCGATTTTATTTCAATTAATTGTGCAGCCGTATCCTCCATTGCCCCGAACAAAGAGCTTTTTACACTCACCCTGCACCATTTGTGTTAAAAACATGAATGACACCAAGTCTTGTGCATGTTGAGGAGAGAAGTTCTAATACTTTTCCAAGCATTCTAATTAAATTGTGGATTATAAAATGGGTGAAAAAAGGCCCATAGACTTATTTCGAGCCATATCCATGGGTACAACAAGGAACTGGAGCCATATCTAGGGATCGGAATATCATTGAAACTTGGGCTGGGCTCTTTTGATATGGGCCAGTCAGCAGCCGCCCAGAACACCCTTGTAATTGTATAGCAACTTGGTTAAAAAAGCACCTTAGCACCTACATATGCACTGATAATCACCCACAACACACTAGCGTAATGGCAGCAATTTTTTTTTTTTTAATGTGAAAATCTAGTTGGTTAAAGGGATAGTTTCCAAAAAATTAAATAAAAATGATGTCATCAGATACTCACCCACATGTTGTTCCAAACCCATTTGACTTTCTTGAAACACAATAGGAGATATTAAGCAGAATGTTAGTCTCAGTCACCATTCACTTCCATTGCATCTTTTTTCCATGAAAGTGAATGGTGTCTGAGGTTAAAATTCTGTATTAAATCTCCTTTTTTGTTCCATGCAAGGTAAATAATCACTGAATTTTCTTTTTGTGGTGAACTATCACTTTATCTCGAGTGCAATTTAGTGACGTGATTCTTAAAAACCCTGAATTAGGGACCTGCGTTTTTTTCACCAGCAATATGCTAAATTCTTTCGTGAATCAAGGACAAATGATGTCTCTGATTAGCTGTGATGGAATGAGATTACAGTACTTGGGTTGAGCTGCAGAGCTTTTTAGAGATTAAGGCACTTCATACAAGTGGCATCCTTTATTTGCGAGAACAATACTCCACAGGAAGCTCTCTCCTCTCTCTCCCTTCTCATATTCCACTCTCATTCCCTGCTTCCCCCCTCCCTCCTGCTTCTGTCTGTATGTGGCTGCTGTCCTGGTCGTGTCAGGCCGACGATGCTCTTTTGCGTGATGGCAGACCGTGCAGGCAGCACTGGGCCGGTGTCTGTCACCGTGGGGAAGCGAGGCCCGGACATCTGCTCTCCCTCTCATTCCTGCTGCTGCCATTGCTGCTGTCTGTTTCAGGGCTGCACCTCCTCTTCCTCCTGCAACACCTCCACCACCTCCCCCTTTGCCGGCCGGACCCGCAGCTTCTCCCAGCACCTGCACCCTGTCTTGCAGTCCTCAAACTCCTCAGCCCAGAGACAGACCCCCCAGCATGGGACACCTGCCTCTGTCATCACCATCACCCACCACAGGTCCCCCACTGCCAGTCAAAGGGCCTGCAGTCAGCACCCTGCAGGACTGCACCAGGTCAAAGAGGTAGGGACTACAACAGACACAGACAAAAAAAAGAGTCCAACTAGCCACTGGCATTAAATAAACAAAACTTTTGATCTGATGGTTTTTTAAATTTGTTTTTGATTTAATGAAAAACTGATGGCTTCCCATCATTATCGGTTGGCATTATATGTAGCACATTCCCTTCCTTTAAAAAAATAATTCACCCAAAAATTGTAAATTGTCATTTTTTACTCACACTCAAGTTGTTCCATAGCAGATTTTTTTTTAACTATATACATTTTTCTTTGGAAACATAATTTGCCTTTTAGATCAAGTGAGAAAGCTCTTTAAAATAGATAAAACAGAAGTACGATTTGGCAGAGAGACAATTTTAAATAATGACTAACGGCCTGTTCTTTACACAGTACTATAGTACCACTTCAGAAGTTATTTTCCTTTTTCGAGCTTGACAGGTGGTCTGTGTTGGGTAAAATACTCAAAGTAATTCAAGACTCATTACTACTATAAAATTGTAATCTGATTACTGAGTTTGACGATTATTTTATCGAAAAAATTAATTGCATTACCAAGTAATTTTGTTACTTTCTAAAACACTTTTTTTTTTTTTTTTTTTTTTTACAAAAAGTCTTTGTTTTGCCACTCAACAAATTTAAAATTATGTTTATTTTCCTATTTGTTCATTGACTCGATAGGGGCCACACGCCCTTCAGCTATCACAGAAACGCAAACATATATTAATGTACATATTAATGTATTTCGTGCGTGACCCTAGTAACTGAAAGTAATTAATTTAATTGAAAAATGTTGAGTAAATGTTATCTGATTACAATAATTTGAAATGTACTGCACTACACCATACCTGCCAACACTCCACTTTTTCCACCCCTCCTCCCGCTGTACTCCTGATTTACTATTTCTCCCGATAAGCTCACAATTTTACGCATCCGTACTTTGCTCATGAGAACGTATTAGGACCTCCAGATATGGTTGTTTGCCACCCGTCCACTAAAATATGGGATCTTTCTGTATTAAAATAAGAAGTTATGTCCCATATCAAATCAATACGGGATGCAATTTGTCCTGTAAGCTGGTCAGATGGCGTCATGGAAGAATTGTTCCAGATCGTTTTTACATTGATATAAGTTAGAAATTTTTCATAAGGTGAGTAAGGGGTCGTCTGAAAAGTCCACATGTGCTGAAATTGCTAATACTGTGAAGGGTGTGGAAAGGGACTGTCTGAAAACTCCTCATATTGTGCTAAAACGGTGGATATTTTTATTGAAAAAGGTTAAATCTTCAATAAGATGGACAAAATTACACAGATACAACAATGTATGAATACAATCACTAAGTCATAAAGACAATAAGTATAGGTGAAGGAAAATAATAATAATAATAAAAAAAACATAAAAATAAAAAATAAACCAACACAGATGTATACAAAAAAGATTACGTCATGGGTCAGGAAAGATCTCATAAGAAATTATATAATTGTTTTATTATTAATAACAAAAAGCATTTATTGCTAAAATGGTCAAGGATGTGGTATGGGACTATCTGAATAAATTACTTAGTATTATTCATCTTCAATGTGGTATTACTTACCGGTACTTCCTGTCCCTATAAGCATATTACTCAGTCTGTGTAGTGCACCTTCTCCCTACGGGGGCACTATCTTATCCTAGGTGGGCTCCTGAAACTCTTTTGAGAGACCCGTCCAGCCTGACACCCAAACATTGGCTCGACTAATGACATGAGTTTGAGGCGGGACTATCTGTTTGTTTGATCAATGGCAGACGTGAGGAGTGTTCGAAAAAGCTCTTTGAAAACAATGTTCATTTTTGCAATGTTTGGTGACGCAAGTGCCACAGAAATTACACACGTCAGCTTTAACTGATGTCGTATGAAAAAGCAGTGAGAAGATTACTCACATTCTCCTTTTAAATTCCAGTGAAAAAATTATAACAAAGATAAGGGTGATTAAATAATGACAGAATCTTCACTTTTAGGATCCTTTAAGCTTTAAAAAGTGATGGAAACTACTAACCTTTTAACTAAAGTCACCCGTTCTGAAGCTACTTTGCCTAAATTGTTTGGTCAAATTTGTCTACATCTTATTAAAATGACTTGAAAGTGTTACTTTAAGCTTAAAGACTTAAATAAAAGTTTAAAAATGTAAATACAACAAACGAGTCAATTGAACATATACATTTGGAACACCTGCAATGACCTTTTTCACCCGTCATGAGTTTGCATCCCTGTTTAAAGGATCGACCGAGGTTTAGTTGTTGTCAGCATCATTGGCTGTGTTGAGCTGACTCCCCGTGGAACGCCTCAACCTTAGTTGGCCTTTGAGTGCTGCGTCAGCTTCACAAAGTGTCTGTTCAGTAGGAAGTCAGTGTCATCACGTTTTTTTAACGTTGTTGTATCCTGATGCCTCACTGATGATTGATTTGAAACAGGAATGTGTTTTTACTCAAGAACTACAGAAAATTTCCATTAATGTGCCACTTTGAATAAAAATTACCCTAATGAAAGTGTCTCAATGACAGAAATCTATTTCATCTTTGTAAAATAGTGATAGATAGGTACATCTTCACATAAATATCAAATATTTATGGTTTCATAGATTTGCTTTAGGGTGTATTTTGAATTGGTAGTTCACATTTTAAACCTTTTGGTTTTAAATGCCTCTGGTGTGGCTTTGGTCTTACAACCAGCTGATATGTTGTTGTTTTTTTTTGGCTCTTCTGGCATATTTTTTGTCCTCAAATTACTGTAGGTAACTCTGTCACTTTCCCTGCTGATCCAAAGAAACACGCAGCAAGTCAGAACCAGCTGAGCTTTCAAATCACACGTGCATCTCTGCCATGAGGTGGAAATTATTCAGCAGTCTCTCTCAATATGCCTTCTTAGGGTTCGGGATTTGAACAAACCCCTAACCTCACATATTCAAATTAGGCCATGTGTAAATTCTCCTGCGTGGAATTTTGTGGTGGATACAATCCTAGTCTCATTCATCTAAACTCGTCGAGCCCTGCTATATTACCTTTCCCAGCCTTGGAGCCAAGCCACTCCCATGCACCTATTTAAAGTCATCCAGCCTCATTTACACTTACTGATAAGGGGCTCAAAGAGGGTAATCTTCGGGCTGTCAATCAAAGATGTGGTGAGCAGTTCTGCTTTTGAAAAGACGTCCATAAGGAGTGACCTCTCTCCGCTGCCGGCTGGTGATAGCCTAAATGTGTCGCCTTTTCCCTCCAAAGGCTTTATATTCACACCAGTTGCTTTCATCTCTAATACCTCTTTTCAACAGGAGGAATTCGTTTGGAGTTTATTTTGAGGCTTTGCTCGAAGTTTTTTCCTCCATCAGCACTTAATATTCTGTAGGTGCATGATGCTAAATATTGTTTTGAACGGAATGCTGAATTGAAGAGACTGCTGTTGAAATTGCGTGAATCTGTTGGCATTTATTTATTCCATTTATTATTATCCATGGCTTGATGTCCTATTAGTCTGAACTGTTTTCCCTCATGAAGTGTCACTGGCGAATGCACTTGCACATAGAAATCATAAGCTAGTATTAGAGATGCATTCATGTAAAAGTTTGTTTGTATGTGTAAATAACATAAAATTGAGCATTTTTGTTTGTTGGGTAAAAGTCTAATCCAAGCAAGGAGCCATCTGTGCCCTTGAAATAACATTTATGTGACACTCATTTTCTAACGAAAGCTGCTTCCATATTCCATAACATATCATACAACTCAACTACCAAATTAAGTCTTGGGGCACAAAAGAGAATATAAAGGGCTAATTTACCCCAAAATGGAAATGCCATCATCATTTTATCAATGTTGTTCCAAACTTGTATTATTTTTTCCACTTCCTTCATTTTTGGGTGAAATATACTTTTAATGGTAACAAAACCATGTCTACAAAATACAGATGGTTGTGGTTGGTTTAAAAAGGATACATTGTAGCCAAGGTAGATTCTAGGTAATAGGAGCCAGTGACATTGTTGCATGTCTCATAGGAGAAAGAGAAAGAAATTGTGTATTTGTGTGACAGAGAGACGGTGATGATGAAAGTGACTGAGAACAGGAAAGAAAATTGTAACTTTACTTGTTATGAACATTTTGGTGGTGAAAACATAGTTGAGATGATGAAAGCACAATGAAAACAAGGGAAAGAGACATAAGATGAAAAACAGAGGGGTGGTAAAAGGATTAGCTGGAGTAAGAGAAATTGATTTTCTGTTCTATCTACAATGTCCTTTTATGAGCAACACATCCTTTTAGGGCAGAGAGATGTGCTAAAACCATCTTTACTTCCTGTCAACAGAAGACAGACCTTTTGCTTGAGTTCAAACTCTTACTTTGAACATTTACATGTGTGCATTTGGTGAATGTTTTTATCCAAAGGACATGCAGTGCTTTCAAGATATACACAGATGAGCCAAATCATTATGACCACCTGCCTGGTCCTCCGCATGCCGCCAAAACACCACTGAGGGTGTCCTGTTGTATCTGGCACCAAGACATTAGCAGCAGATCCTTCAAGTCCTGTAAGTTGCGAGGTGGAGCCGCTGTGGTTAGAACCTGTTGGTACAGCACATCCCACAAATACTCATTCGGGTTGATATCTGGGGAATGTGGAGGCCATGGTAACACCTTGAACCCTTTATCATTTTCCTCAAACCATTCATGAACAATATGTGCAGTGTGGTAGGGCACATTATGCTTCTGAAAGAGGCCACTGCCATCATATAATACCATTGCCATGAAAGGGTGTACCTGGTCTGCAGCGATGTTAAGGTAGGTGGCACGTGTCAAATTGACATCCACATGAATGGCCAGACCCAGGGTTTCCCAGCAGGACATTCCCAAGAGCATCACATTCCCTCCATCGGCTTGTAGTCTTCCCAGAGTGCAGCCTGGTACCATCACTTTTCCAGGTAAACAGCACACATGTACATGGCTGTCCACGTGATGTAAAAGAAAACGGGACTCATTAGACCAGACGACTTCCTTCAACTGCTCCATGGTCCAGTTCCGACGCTTACGTGCCCATTGTAGGCCCTTTCGACTGTGGACAAGGGTCATTGTGGGCACTCTGACCGGTCTGCGACTATGCAGCCCCAGATGCAGCAAGGTGCAATCCACTGTATGTTGACACATTCCTCCCATAACCATAATTAAAGTTTTCTGTGCCACAGTAGACCTTCTGTCAGTTTGGACCAGACAGAATAGTCGAATTGAAAACGCCCCTTCCCCCGGTTTGCCTAATATCTATTTCATTTGCATTACGTTGCATGTCCTCAAAAGTCTGGCAAGTAAAAACAAAAGTTTACTAGCCAATGGCGATTCTTTCTCCAATGTATCCATAGAGGGTTGGGATACAACCATGCTACGCAGCAGTAAAATAAAGGCAAAGACATAATTTTAGATGTTTCACATTTCCTTTCACAAAGAGTAGCCCCATGCACTGTGGTGGTGGAGATGTCCCGTCAGATCTTACATGGCTGTCTTGTTCATATAAGTTTACGCGATTCCTTCGTGAAAAGTTGAAATCTACCAACAGCAGCTGCGGGGCAAATAGGCCTTAATAGAGCAAACGCGATAACAATGGCACTGATCATAATTTATGTCAAATCCTGAGTTTGTCCTGATCCATCGACCTTGTTGGAAATTTAAAGAAGCCCAAATCTCCAATAATCTTTTAGAAGCAGGGTGTTTCCACCCTACAAACAGCACTTTTTTGGGCATTTTCAGCTCAATTTGAGCAATGCCAAAAGAACCCGGAAGTGCCCAGCGTTTGTTTGTAAATAGTAATTTCTTCTCTTTTAAGGAAGAGAACATTTTACACATCTCCTTTGATGTTCCACAGATTAAATGAATTAATATGGGTTTGGAATGACATGAGGGTGAGTAAATAACAACAGGATTTTCATTTATGAGTGAACTATTCCTTAAATGCTATTTTTGAACACTTTTTTTATTCCGCATTATAAAACACTGCAGTTGTAAATGCTTGATCTCCCAGTTGTTCTGGCATGATCAGTACAGAACCTGTGCACCGGAATCATGGGAATTCTGCTTCAATAGCAGGTGACAGCTGTGATGCCCGTCTCTTTCCTTTAATACTCACTCAAAAAGAACCAGATCAAGGAGAGAGAATAAAGAGCCAGATCAATTTTTCATGAGAGCTGGGTTATGAGCAAGCCAGTAGCATCAAGCACAGCAAAATCTCTTCTCTGCTCAAAGTTTGTTGTAGCAGACAGATGGTAATTATAAAATCCCAGCGGTCCTTGACATGTGGAGGAGAGAGCTAGTGTGATATCCCTGTTTCAGGGAATTATTTAGGAATGACATCAGTGTCTGTGGCAAGAGAAGCAGGCTAGCCTCACTAACTTGAAGCACTACCATGGACTTTTTGGACATTTACCATGGCAATACCATGTTGCTGATCGAAACGCACAGTATATGTGGCGCAAATTTCGTCATCTGCACAGTCGGAGCAGACTGTTTGTGTGCGGCCCAGATTTTCTCGACATGTGGACAGTCCTCTTCTGTGTCCATCGTACTCACATTGTATTACAAATCTGTCCCACTGCGCATGTGTCGAACGCTTTCGTATTTTCGCTCGTGGTCAAAAGAGTATACTTCGAAAGGCAACGGTGTCTACTGGGCACGATCATCACTTATGATGGGAGTAAATGTGTCACATTTTTGCATCTTATTATTTTATAAAAGCACTTAAATTAATTAACCCATTAACTTTTGTGTATTATTTGATCTGTACAGTTGTTTAAATCGTTTTTATGTTTCTTTTAGTGTTTTATAGTATACAGCCTTACGCCGTCACGGCAACAAAGTTGTAAAATTCGATATAACTACACTGAAGGGTTAGTAAGATATTTTAGCACATTATAATCATGTTAGCATGCATATTCTTTATGTCTTGTGGCTTTAATTTTGAAACGGTGTGTATTTAAACATTTACGGATTGGCCCCACTCACTTCATTGTAAGTTCCTCACTGTAACCCAGGTTCTTGCTTTTTCACTTTTTGGGCAAAATGCATTTTGTTTTTGGTAATCAACATTGTGCCACAAATGCTATCAATTGATTTGAACTTGTATTGAACCCAGAATATTTATTTTCCCCTCAGGTACAGGATTTTTTTAATATTGTATAATATTATTCCTTTCTGAGAGGTTGGTCTATATTTAGAGAAGACCTGATGGGTTTTTGGAGAGGGAGGAAGATATCTTAAGGAGACTTGGCTAATGTTTCTTTGTGCGTGAGCGTTAAGTTTCCTCTATTAAATTTAAAGCTTGCTGTAATAGTGTTGCAATCACTGAAGTGTAGGAATAGGGTAGAGAGAGAAAGAGAGAGATTTGCGTGTTGAGCGACCTACAGTAATGAGTCATATCCTGCAGTTCTCTGCTCCTATTTTTCAGCTATCTGCCCTCGTTTCATTAGAGCTGTTCAATATCCACAAAAGCCCACGGTCACTACCCTCAACATGACATGAAAAGAGGCGACAACAGCCAACGCAAACCCTACCTCACGACTCGCATCATGATCATTTGTGCTCTATAATGATACATCCAGTTCCACACACAATATTGTGTTAATAACCACAGAATAAGGACAAACTTTTTGCAACATACAACCAATCAACAGTTTGGGCACTCTTGACTGAATATAAGTTTCACCCAAAAATAAAAATTATTTAATTTACTTACCTGAATGGCTACCCCCTCTTCTTCTGTGGAGTAGATAGGAATTATTTATTGCAGAATGTCCAAGCTGCTCTTTTCCATACAATTAAGTGAATGGTGACCATTGATGCGAGTATGTTTATGACTTAAATTTCACACATAAAGCTCTATCATATGGTTTTGGAAGACCTGGAATATAGTGCATGACTCATATGGACTACTTCAAAACTTGGCCGGCATTAACTCCTCCGTCCCCCAGCGGATGGCCCCGACTGCTCCTTTGGATGGATGGCAGTGGCGAGGACTCCACGACAGCGCATCCCTCCTCCTTCCCAGGCTTCGGCACCAATGCAACAAGGTTAAGATTGGGAAAGGAGGATTTGGGAGCCGGATGAACCATCATACATTTTTTTAATGAAAACTTAAAAGACACAAACATAAACACACATGGCAGCTGCATGTGGCTGTCTCGGAAACTGCCACGTTCTGCTGCACTTATCACTCTCCTCGGCTGATTAGCCCATTTGGGGGCCTGGCGTGCGTAGTCATGGCCCGGGCCCGCCCTCCTCGTCACAGACGTACTTACCTTTATTGGACAAAACATTCTGGTGGTGGGCTGTCCCTGTTCAGAAACTATAAAGCCCTTCTTCAAAAGACTACAAACATGTTGCTGGGCTGTTATACAAAGGAGACATGTTTTTTTTTTGCACACTTTTGGCACTAATTAATGCATTACTGTAATTACGTAACTCAAATTGCAAAACGGTGGGCATATATTTTGAAACTAGAGACTTAGAGCTTTCAAACGATATAAGGTTTATCAAGATTAAAGTAATATTTGATGGTAAAACAGTTCAAAAAACAAACAAAAACAAAAAAACACTGAAAAACGTCCCAAATAAGGGACGATGCCAGTTAAGGCTTCAATTTTTTTAATTGTGTCTCAGGACACCTACAGTCTTTTCTATTAGTTTTGTTGTGTCTAGTTTTTTATGACAAAAGAAAGCATTCATCTAAACAGCACCTTAGTGTGTAATTAAACCATTTGCAACTGTAAGCAAGCCATTTGTATTCCCTACTAAATGTAAACCGGGTGGCACTGTGGCGCTATCAAAATATTAAGCATCCTGACCAGCCTGACACAGCAACATTGGCTCAACCAGTTTCGGGTGGGAGTCGGGACTATCTGATTGGCCCAATTAATGGCAGATTAGTGTTTGGGAAACGTTTTTTGTAATTCTGTTTGGTGAAACCATTTAGAAATTATACAGATTACTTAACATGTACACTTTTAGTGTATTTCAATACAATTTACAGCAGTTATGCTAGTTGTGCAAAGTAACTGTTTGTGTGTACACAATGCATGCTGTAGTGTTTTTTTTAGTGATTCTTTTTTTACTCTTCGATGAACTAAGATTTTGCATTTTCAAAGAGGCCAGTTTTCAAATTCACTTGATTTCCACATTTAAGTTTGGACAGTTTATAAGTGCATTCTCATCAAGGATTGATTTACCCGAGAGCTATTTTGTGGATATTGGAGAGCCCAGCTTAAGTACTCTAGCTTTAAGTACAAATATTTGCTGTTTAAATTGATTTAATTAAAATGTTTTGAAGTCCAAATGGAATCAATGATAATGTTCCTGAGAGGCCTGTCTGTTGCTCTGTCTCTGTAGGTCATGTCCCAGGCAGAGGGCCAACAGAAGAACCTGGTAAATTCCATCGAGTCCCTGCCGACCCATGGGCCATTGTCCTCCCTGGATCAGGATCTGCTCCTGCTCAAGGCTACATCTGCAGCCACACTCAGCTGTCTGGGAGAGTGTCTGAGTATCCTTCAGCACAACGTGTGCCAGGCGGCCCAACACATCACACACAGCCACACTCAGGGACCCAATTCAGGTGAAAATATGACATTGTCTGTCTCATTGGAAATGTGTGATTTGTGTTAGAATGTGCCAAAATGTGATGGCTTGTCCTGTTATATAGCTTGTTATATTGTAAGCCTGTAATAAATAGCTTTTGTCAATAAATACAATATTTATTAATAATAATAATAATTTAGTCTTTTATAAAAGTTAATAACAGTAAACAGCACAATACATCTTGAATGTGCAGGGAAACCTGCTTGGAAAAATAATTGTTTCATTTTTTTGCTGCTAGTGGCATAGAAATGACACTCTTCACCTTTGTTGTTGATTTGATTTTGCTGTGTTTTTGCTCCTTTGTGAATTTTCATGAGGGCTTTTGCAATAAACCTGGGATGTGTGTTTACGCAGATAATATCTCTGGCTGGTCAATGCCCAAGGCTCCCTCAGAAGACCAAGTGAAGAACGGAGAGTTGACAGGCCACAACACCTCTGTTAGACATCAACCCCATTCGCCAGCACACAGGAACGAAGAACGTCTTAAAAACTCTGAGGTACACATACACTAACTGAGTGCTTTATAAGGAAAACCTGTACACCTACTTACTCATGCAGTTATCTTATCAGCCAATCATCTTGGAGCAGTGCAATACATAAAATCATGCAGATACGGGCCAGGAGCTTAATTTAATGTTCACATCATCCATCAGAATGGGAAAAAAAATTGCTCAGTGATTTTGACAATTTTTTGATCATTGGTGCCAGACGGGCTGGTTTGAGTATTTCTGTAACTGCTGATCTCCTGGGATTTTTACGCACAACAGTATCTAGAATGTACACATAATGTTACCAAAAACATCCAATGAGTGGCAGTTCTGTTGACTAAAATGCTTTGTTGATGAGAGAGTTCAACTGAGAATGGCCAGATTGGTTCGAGCTGACAGAAAGGTTACCCTTGATGCTGAAGGGAAACGATCCACCAATCAGAGAATTGCTTTGAACAAAGCTCACCAAAAGAGCTCTGCAGCGACTGTTCATTCCCAAGACGCACTACGTGTAATACTGTACAATCAAGTCAGTCTCCCCACATTCTCAAACTACTTATATATTTGCATAAATCAAATTATTTTTCAATGTAATTACAATATATTGTTTCCTTACATTTAATTAATTTGTGTGTCAACATTCTGGCAACCCGCATGAGCTTAGAGTCTGGGGCGGGCCAGACAAATCTCCAATATTTTGAATTTGTATCGCAATACCTATTTCAAACGCTCGTTGTCAATCTTACATATAGCACCTTTAATACTTTTTTGCTTCAGATCAAAATTTGCAACATTGTGATTCACCTTGGAGCAGGTTTATTGGGTTCATGGCTTAGAACTCATTTATGAACTATTTTCTGAAATACAAAAGGAAAAAATTAATGAGAAAAATACCATGATGGGTACTGTTGCGCTTTTTTATTGTAAATCCTTCTTTGCGACCCACGATTTACCACTTTAAATTGGGTGATGTGTAAGGCGATATGATGTTCCAGGGGTAAAATCTGTCATCAAGATCTGTTCAGCGCCCCCAAAACATCTGAATAGTCTCTGACTCTTTTAAAAGTCTCCCGTTGAGAAGGCATGTCTTTGAAAAGTTTGAAAACGAAGCTTCGCCATTGTGTGTGCGCCTGCCAGGCTTCTAGTGCGAAGGAGTGGAAGAGGAGCGCTAATTGGACATGTTCTAGTTTTAGTGTCTGTGGCGGGTGACTGAGGGTACCCACAATCCCTCTGGTGCGGGAATGAGTCAGCCTGTCCCTCTTGGAAACCGTCTCTCCCCCGGTCTCCGTTTTATCCGCCTGCATGCCTCTGGAGAGAGTCCAGGGTTGATGTATGCATGCGCAACTGTTTGTTTGTGTTTGTGTGCTTGTGTATGTATAATGCGCGTTAATTTGTGTGTGCGTGTGTGCCTGAAGGGAGCTAATTCATTTTGTGGTTGCTTTTGTGTGTGTCTGTCATTAAATCGGCTCCCTGTGAGAGTGAACAAGCTCTGTTTTACCCAGAATGCATTAGACGAAATCGCTGTTATGTTTCCTCTCTGATACACCCGGTGTAATATATCTAATTAATTTAACATTGTGAGTCATATCATTAAAGCTTCAAATGACTCCGTTCGCTGCTTTGAATATTAAAAAGATGCTACTATGATAGCACGATGCTGAAGTGCATTAATGCGCACAAGCAAATGCGTTGTGTTTGTTTACGCTGATTATATTAAGTGAATATTTCACCCAAAAATGAACATTGTGTCAACATTTGCTCACCCTTATGTCATTCCAAGCTCATTTGACTTTCTTTCTTCTGTGGAACACAAAAGGAGAAATATTGAAAACTGCACTGGTCGCTACTTTCCATGCAATTTCTCGAGATTCAAGCTTTAAAATCACTGCAAAAGACCCATGAAAGGATAATTAAAAATAAAAAAGGCCTAAAAATAGGCCTTATGACCTGTGCATTATATTGCTTCCTTCCTTAAGCCATAGGACAGGAACAGACCAAAATTTAAATCCACTGAAAATCTCTCCTTGGTGCATTCATGAGAGTTCATGAGATATCCTTTTAGAATGGCAAATAGCAATGTAAAATTTATATTTATATTTTGATTTGGATCATTTCAATTAACTGTTTGATCTTGTCTGAATAATTTGTTTGTTTAACTCTCTTACTAAGTGATCTGGTCGTGGCAGTTCACACGTAAACAGCTTTCTTGAAGTGAAGATTTCAGAGAATAATTACTAAAATTTTAATCTGTTTCTCACCCAAAGCTATTGTACGGCAAATAGGCAAAGTGCAAGTTATATGAACCACATTATGATATTTTTATGGTGCTTTTGCATCTTTTTTGAAGCTCTAAAGCTCCAATATCAATTAATTGTAATTGCATGTAAAAGTGTGACAATATATGCTTGAAAATGTATCCTGGAAGAAAGTCACACAGGTTTGAAACAACATGAGATGTTTTTTTTTTGTTTTTTTTAGTGAACTATTACTTCAAGGCCCTTAAATGCATTGAATCCACTTTTATACATGCATCATCAGCATAGTCATGAATGGCTCATAGAGTCTGTGTGCATACAACTGTGCCAGCGCAGACAGTGAAATATGCTGATGTATCAGAACACTCACTCATGATCCAGCCTCTCTAAAATGAGTGCATATGAGCCACATCAATCAACCTCCTCAACCTCCATTGGTTGAGCCATAAGTTGACATTTTGAACTGCTCAAATAAACAGCAAATATATATATATATATAAAAAAAATAAAAAAACAGAAAAGTGCAACAAAGCAGAATGTTCATGATGCTCTTTTCCATACAACGAAAGCATACAGTGACCAAAGGCTATCATGAAAGTTAATATATTCAGATATGCCGCATAAATATTAGTAAGTGTGGTCACATCGACGCTAATATGTTTTTTGGTTGAAAACGTTTTATTTTACTAGAGAGTGTTTTCTAAAGTTTTCGTTGGAGGCGAACACTGTTCCAATGTGGAAGCAGGGATAAAATTAGCTAAATCTATGTGTTTCAACCGAGAACATATTAGCAGCCATCCAGACAAATTTCATTCTTGTGCTAAAATAAGCTAAATGCAGAGCAACTAATTGAACAGAACACAGGTGTCTCAAGATGTGTTTTCAAAATTTTAAAGTTCCTTTTAACTTGACAGCTTTTAAAAAATACGGCACTCCTGTGCAAGATGGTGCAAAAATAGCGTGGCGGGGCACAGCAGTCAAAGACGTCAGCCTAGCACGCTGACGTGACCTGACATTTCTGACACAACATGTCAAAAAATATTTTGAAAAAGAAGCCATGCCATCCCAGATGTGTATGTATTTCTTTCTTCTGCTGAACACAAATGAAGATTTTTGAAGAATAGCTCAGCCCTGTAGGTCCATACAATGCAAGTCAACAGGGTCCAAAACTTTAAAGCTTAAAAAACAAATAAAGGCAGCATTAAAGTAATCCATACAACTCCAGTAGTTAAATATTCATATCTTCAGAAGCGATATATGATGTTGGTTAGAAACAGATCAAAATGTAAGTCCTTTTTTTAACAAAAATCTCCACCTTCAAACAGCCCTCATAAGTGTTTTTCTTTCCAAACAAGTCCTCAACAGACATGAGCTACACAATGCGACAAAAGCAAATCACTCCTGTTATGATCAATGATGCTGTCTACACTGAATGTGTCTGTCGTGTTGCACCTTGTCGAGCCAACAGTAAATGTATGCCCCGGTCTATTTTGCGCTGCATTCGCTACTCCAGCCAACAAGACAAATAAACTGTTTCGAACATTTGCTTTAATGCGTCAGGTGTAGACAGCCTTAAGGCATTGCGATGCGGCATTTCTTGCATCCGGTGTAGACTGTGTGTGATGGTGGGTGCATGGTTGAGCACTGGCTTGTGAATGGAGAGCGAGATCAGGAGATGAGAATGGTAAGGATCATAACCTGGTAATGATTGTCTCTAACAGCTGTTTGTCATTGAAGTGAGAGTTGAAGATGGATTTAAGAGCGAGCCAGACGCCAGTGAAGGAGAAAGTCTCTGTGTGGTAGATCTATGTTGAGCTGTGTGCACTGAAAAGCGTGATTATTGAGTGAAGTGCTAAAAAGCTAATTTTGTGTTAGAAAATAAATACTGTTTAAGTTTAGTTCACCATCTCCCGCTTCCTCCTTGCACCTCATCATTAACTTTGCTTCACTGGTGCCGAAACCCTGGAGGATGTTTTCAAGGCCTTCGCCATCATCTGCCAGACACAAAATCAGGCTGTCCTCGAGCTGCACACTGAACAGGAGCAGCGGTTTATTGCGCTCCTTCAGGCCCAAGCAGAGGACCCGTAGGTGATCTGGAGCTTGCTGAACCAGGAGGGTTCTGCCACCACGACCCGGACCCCATGACCGCCCTGCCCCATGTTCTCCTGGTCAAGATGGGCCCCCAAGATGATCCGGAGGCCTTCCTGGAGCACTTTGAGCAGACGGCGGGGGCCTGCGGATGGTCGAGCACACAGTTGGCGTTCCGGTTAATACCACTGTTGTCTGGGGAAGCCCAACTCGCAGCGCAGCAGTTACCAACGGAGAGCCTCCTGGTTTACACCAATTTGAGGAAAGTCATCCTGCAATGGGGTCGGCTAGACACCCGAGCAGCAGCTCTAATGCTTTCGCTCGCTGACCATTGATGAGCATGGCCACCTGTTTGCCTTCGCCCAGCAGTTCCGGGACGCCTGCCGGAGGTAGTTGGAGCAACGTGACATCAGAGCTGTGATTGACCTGGTGGTACTGGAGCAGCTTATCGCTTGACTTCCGAGAGGGACGGCGGAGTGGGTCGAGTGCCACCACCCGGCATCACTCTAAATTGCTTACCCAGCCCTCAGAGAATTCCTCACTGAGGATTTCCCTCTGGAGCAGATGCGAGATGAGACTCTTAGGCATGCCTTCGACCAAGCAAAAGTGATTGATGGTCAACGACTTCAGCCAGACATTGCACGGTTGTATCGAATGACGCAGGATGCTCAGGCAAAAGAAGATACAACTCAGCTGTTGATACTATCGAGTGACGCAGGATGCTCAGACAAAAGAAGATACAACTCAGTTGTTGTTCCCGAAGAGGTGTCGTGAAATGTTATTCAAGACGGCTCATTATAATCCGATGGTGGGTCACTTAGGGCAGGAAAAGACACTGAACTGTCTAATGGCTCGTTTTGCAGATGGTATGCGGCTTGACGCGAATGTCTTATTCCCTCTTATTTGCAGTTCGAGAGGTCCCGCAAGCCTCCATGGGGTTCTCGTCATTTGAATTATTGTATGAGCGTAAGCCTCGTGGTGTCTTAGACTTTGTGAGGGAAAATTGGGAGTAGGGACCTTGCAAACAGCAAAATTGAAATTCAATACATCCTTGAACTGAGAGCAAAACTCCACGCATTGGGGCAACTATCACAGGTTCATTGGTTACAGGCTCAAGAACGTCAGTCCTGGCTGTATAATGGGAGCTCGGCTACGGGAATTTACACAGGGAGACAAAGTCCTTGTATTACTACACACACATCAAGCTCTTAATTACTTGCAAAGTGGTAAGGGCCCTTTGAGGTCACACAGCGAGTTGGGGAAGTCGATTCTGTGGTTAAACAAATGGATAGTTTACCTCTTAAAACCGTGGAGGTAGGTGGTCCCCATGGCTTTGGCAATGGTGGTACCGATGAGGGCGGAGCTCAGGCCGGAGGTGAACTTAAAAGCCAGTCGCAGCACCCAGGTCAGTTGCGGAGACCACCTCTCACCATCGCAAATCACGGACGTGGCTCAGTTGCAAAGATGGTTCTCAGAAGTGTTCTCGCCCCTTCCCGGTCATACGAACCTCATAAAACACCATATCGAAACAACCCTAGGGGTAGTGTTAAACTGTCCCTACCAATTACCCGAGCACAAAAAAAAGTGGTTAGAGAAGAATTAAAAGCAATGCTAGATATGGGGGTAATTGAAGAATCCCACAGTGACTGTGCCAGCCCGGTGGTGCTGGTTCTGAAGAGCGACGGCACGGTCTGGTTCTGTGTGGATTATAGATTATAGTCCTGTGAGAAAACGCCGTTCTCCACACCATTTGGCTCATACCAATTCGCGAACCTTCCATTCGGTCTGTTTGGGGCCCCTGCTACGTTTCAGTGCCTTATGGAACGAGTCCATGGACCGCACTCTGCGTACGGCGCTGCCTACCTGGATGACATCATTAAATACAGTAATGATTGGCAGCAACATATGCTGCATCTGAGGGCGGTTCTGAGGTTCCGATGGGCGGGACTCAAGGCAAACCCCAAGAAGTTCACAATTATACTGGTGGAGGTACGATGTCTGGGGTTCTACTTGGGTCACAGGCAGGTGCGTCCCCAAATTGATAAGATTGCAGCAGTTTGGCCTGCCCAAAACCCAAGACCAAAAAGGAGGTGAGACAGTTCCTGTGCTGGCTATTATAGAATGTTTGTGCCTAATTTTTCGGATGTCACCAGCCTGCTGACTGATCTCACCAAAAAGGGAGCTCCAGACCCTGTCCTTTGGTTGAAGCCATGCCATTAGGTTATATTTTATGCAGGTGAAAGCTGCGCCTTGTGACGGCCATTGTTACATTCTCCTGATTTTTCTCTCCCTTTTGTTGTACAGACCGACACATTGGACAGGGGGTTGGGAGCCATGTTGTCTCAGGTGGTCGAAGGGGAGGGGTGCTGTACGTCAGACGGAGGGTTTCGGCAAGAGTGGCGAGGTACAGTACCATTGAGGAGTGTCTGGCCATCAAGTAGGCAGTCCTCACCCTTTGGTACTACCTCCTGGGACAGGCTTTCATCCTCTGTTCAAACCACGCCCCTCTCCATTGGCTCCATCGCATGAAGGATACCAACGAGCAGATCACTGGGCAGGCCGGATGGCTCCCTGCCCTTAGTCGGGTGGTGGGAGTATGTGGTGGTGGGGACGTGGTTGAGTGAGATCTGGAGATGAGAATGGTAATGATCATCAACTGGCAATGATTGTCTCTAACAGCTGTTTGTCATTGCAGTGAAAGGTGGAGACAGATTTAAGAGCGAGCCAGACACCAGTGGGAGTATGTGGTGGTGGGGGCGTGGTTGAGTGAGATCTAGAGATGAGAACGGTAATGATCATCACCTGCAATGATTGTCTCTAACAGCTGTTTAAGAGCGAGCCAGACACCAGTGAGGGAGAAAGAGCTACCACAAGCACCCAGAGACTGTGTTGAGCTGTGTGCGCTGAAAAGCGTGATTATTGAGTAAAGTGCTGAAAAGAAAAATTTGTGCTATAAAATAAATACTGTTTGAATTGAATTCGCCATCTCCTGCTTCCTCCTTGCACCCCATAATGAACTTTGTTACACTGTATAAGAGTTCTTCTTCTTTTGTTTTTGCCATTTCGTATTCTTTTATTAAATTTGGCGATTCCCATTCTTTAATTCTGTCTGATCAAATTAGTGGACCAGAACTGACTTTTGGTCTATACATTGACCTTGACCTATGCATTGGCATGCTTATCTAAAATTTGATTGTGGATTGCTCCTACCTTGTTTATAAATTAAAGTAGACTCCACAAAAAGGATAGGCTATTTACTTATTCTTCTTGAGTTTGAGATATAGTAATTAATTTTGATGGACAGGTTCATTGGGTCGAAATCAAAATTGCAAAATTCGGGCCGGTAGTAAAGCACTGTCAGCCGTAACGGGTTTAAAATTCACAGTGAGTGCTCAAGGATGGAGGGAACAAAACAAATGATTAGCCAAGTGATTTATTTAGCACCTGCCAAGTTATTCTTCTCGTTGGAATGCAGAAACAGTAAAGACAGTGTAAAACAGGACAGCCCTGCTCGTAAGAGCTTATAAATCTCTGCTGTTTTGGGGGGCTGGAGCAAGGCTTCTATTTTATCGCTGCTGGAAAACCGCCAAGTAATGTGTATAATCTTTGTCTGAATGTAGGATTGAGACCTTTCATTTACAGATGTTTACCTATGTGTTTAAATGCTTAAAGTTCAGCTCAAAACATCCAATGTTAGTGCCTCACTGTAACTCATATTTGTATTTTTATTTTATGTGAGGGACTAGTCGAAATACGTTTTCTCTATTAGAATGAATTGGGTGCTGGTCACCCTATTGACCAGCAGAGGGGGGTAGAGAACAGGACAGATCAAAGTGATTGAAGATTGGAAGTGAACAATACGTTTGTGTAATGTACACAAGTCATTTACCTGGTTCTTTTTTATTATTGGATTTTTTGACAACTGGGATTGTAATGAGACTATCAACCATCCCAACTCACAAGTGAGGGAGAGAGATACACTTTCCGGCATAATGTACAAAATACACAGACATTCAGGGAAAGTTTTATCACAAATTTAAACAAAAAACACTTTCAATTTGATTAGATCTATTACCATCACTAAACTTATGCTCATTTTAAGTCATACAGCCTTTTTCTTCCTTCTTAATTTCTTGATCAGTTATTATATCTTCTTTATTTTATTTCTTTTGTTTTTATTTGTCTCTTCCTTTTGTTAATTGCTACTTTATTTCATTTTAATTTTATTGTGCACTACTGATATTTGCCCTAATGTTATTTAACTTTATTTTACATTGAACAATTTTGCATTATACGCAGCTATTCCAAAAAGCTTTGCCCTTACAAAAGTACAGTTTTTGTCATGAAAATTTTAATTGATAATTTAGAGAGAGAAACCTCAGTGCTGTCAGTGGACCGATATGCCCTCCTTCCTGTGTATGTATGGTCTGATAGCTCCCTCTTCTGTACTTTCAGGCTTTTCTATAGTAAGGAACAGCAAAACATAACAGAGCTATAATATATGGCCCATGAAGCATGCATATCCCAGATGTGTGACAGCAGGGGCAGTGATGTAGAACCTTGTCGAGATTCAGACTCTGTCCCTATGTGTATGGGTGTTTTGTGTCTCTGGGGTGAGGTGTATGTGTGTGTGAGGAAGAAAAACATCTGTCCTTGTCAGAGTCGGGTCCTCAAGGTAATACTTCCCAGAAGCAAAACAGAATTTGTTTACTTGGAAATGGAGAGAAGGAATACATTTTGGACATAGATCACACCTAAGGCAGGTGTTAGGTGTCAGACAAGTGTGCTGTTGTGTAGGTGAGCATTAAAACTAAAAGAGTAATATCTGAATGGCTTGGGTGAGTGTACCCTCGAAATGAATATTCCAGGTTGAATACAAGTTAAGCTCAATTGAAAGAATTTGCTGCATAATTACCAATAAAATTAATTTTGACTTGTCCCTCCTTTTCTTTAAAAAATACCAGAAAATGAAGGTTACAGTGAGGCACTTAAATGGAAGTGAATGGGGCCAATTTTTAGAGGATTTATAGGCAGAAATGTGAAGCTTTTATTTTTATAAAATAACTTATATTAATTTTTCTGTTAGAACTTCAGCAGTTACAGAAATACTCAAACCAGCCCGTCTGACACCAACAATCATCCATTATCTAATCAGCAAATCGTGTGGCAGCAGAGCAGTGCATAAAATCATATGCAGATACAGGTCAGGAGCTTCAGTTAATGTTCACTTCAACCATCAGAATGGGGAACATTTTTTGATCTCAGTGATTTGGAGCGTGACATGATTGTTGCTGCCAGAGGGGCTGGTTTGAGTATTTCTGTAACTGCTGATCTCCTGGGATTTTCACACACAACAGTCTCTAGAATTTACTCTGAATGGTGCCAAAAACAAAAAACATCCAGTCAACATCAGTTCTGTGGACAGAAAAACCTTGTCGATGAGAGAGGTCAACAGAGAATGGCCAGAGTGGTTCGACTGACAAAGTCTACGGTATCTCAGATAACCGCTCTGTACAATTGTGGTGAGAAGAATAGCATCTTCTTTTCTGAGATGCGGGTTGGGACTGTTTTGGAGGCACAAGGAGGACCTACACAATATTAAGCAGCTGGTTTTAATGTTGTGGCTGATATATATGCATATTACTCTGGTGGCCAAAAGTTTGGAATAATGTACAGATTTTGCTCTTATGGAAAGTAATTGGTACTTTTATTCACCAAAGTGGCATTCAACTGATCATAATGTATAGTCAGGACATTAATAACATGAAAAATTACTATTACAATATGAAAAAAACAACTTCAAAGAGTTCTCATCAAAAAGTCCTCCATGTGCAGCAATGACAGCTTTGCAGATCTTGGCATTTTAGCTGTCAGTTTGTCCAGATACTCAGGTGACATTTCACCCCACGCTTCCTGTAGCACTTGCCATAGATGTGGCTGTCTTGTGGCACTTCTCACGCACCTTACAGTCTAGCTGATCCCACAAGAGCTTTTATCTGTTGTACAATGTCTGTGTTTCTTTGCCCACTCTAACCTTTTTCTTTTAGTTTCTCTGTTTCAAAAGTGGCTTTTTCTTTGCAATTCTTCCCACAAGGCCTCCACCCCTGAGTCTTCTCTTTACTGTTTTGCATGAAACTGGTGTTGAGACGGTAGAATTCAATGAAGCTGTCAGATAAGGATATATGAGGTGTCTATTTCTCAGACTAGAGACTCTGATGTACTTATCCTCTTGTTTAGTTGTACATCTGGGCCTTCCACTTATTTGTTAGAGCCAGTTGTCATTTGCCTTTGAAGACTGTAGTGTACTCCTTTGTATGGAATCTTCAGTTTTTTTTTTTGTCAATTTCAAGCATTGTATAGCCTTCATTCCTCAAAACAATGGTTGACTGGTGAGTTTCTAGAGAAAGCGGTTTCTTTTTTGCCATTTTTGACCTAATATTGACCTTAAGACATGCCAGTGTACTACTGTGGCAACTCAAAAACAAACACAAAGACAATGTTAAGCTTCATTTAATGAACCAAATACCTTTCAACTGTGTTTGATATAATGGTGATTTTCTAGTACCAAATTAGCAGTTTAGTATGATTACTCAAGGATAAAGTGTTGGGAGTGATTGCTGCTGGAAATGGGGCCTGTCTAGATTTTATCTTAACTTTTTTCAAATAGTGATGGTGCTGTTTTTTTTACATCAGTAATGTCCTGAGTATACTTTGTGATCATTTGAATACCACATTGGTGAAGTACTAGTTTCCTTTCCAAATAAAAGTTTTATTTTTATGTACCATTTAAGTACCATGGGTGTTCCAATTAAGCATACTGTATGATTCATTGATAAAATATTTGTATTAGTTTAATTTGGGATTAAAATAACTAATAAACATAGATAACAAAGCTTAAAAGATAACAGCAAAATAATTAATTATTTTACATCTAAGCAGATGCGACAGTGTGACATGACAGCAAATCCATTCTTCATGGAAATTTAACTTTACTGCTGTAATTAGAAATTCATTTAAGCACTAGCTAGTTTTGTGCCCAAAGATAGGAGTAGAATTTTAACTCAATTTGCTTTGAACATTAAAGATTTTCAAAGGCATTAACACTGACAGCGATTTAATCACTGCAGGTTACAAAGTCGATGTGCATTTGGTCACAATCATTCTTAACTGCAGTACTCAACTGTATCATGAGGCAGATCATGTGAGCTTCACTTTGCACTCCTGTTGTTGTGGTTGTTGCATCACATCACTGCTCTTTTGTATAAAATTGAACTTGACTCAGCTTCATTGCATTAGCAACCATATCAAATGTGGTCTCAAATCACAAACTCTTATTGAAAATAAATAACATCTGGTTGTTTTGCACTGTAAATTGCTGTCAGTGTGAATGGCCCTTTAGAGGGATGTTTTATATCAAATTCAGATGTTTGAATTGCACGCTTCAAGTCCCTGTGAACTTCCGTGACGAGCGCAGTTTTCTTTGGTGTGTTGACCTATTTGCTACTGAAACATAAAGTTGGGGCAGGACATCTCAAACAGCTTATCACTTTTAAAAAAAGTAGCCAATAGGCTTTAAGTTTACATCACAGCCGGCAAAGCCACACACATAACCTTTTCCACAAAAATGGGTGCTGCTTCTTGTGCCAGAGTCGTCGTTCATCCAGGAAAACTGTAAACCGACCTCAATACCGGCCTGTTTTTCAACTGACTTGAGAACCAATGACAAACAAGCGAGTAAAAGATCACAATATATCAATGTTTTGAATCACAAAACACTAAAAAAAGAATAAAGAAAACTTGCTTGTACTGTACATACCAAGAAAACTCTGAAAAATGCTTGCATTAAAAATAGGAATAAACTCCAGCCACTTTCTTCGCATCCAACTCCCACAGACTATTCAGAATTGATTGTCCCTATTCGATATTCTATTCGAAAAGGGCTGAAAGGTGATAGCCGTCACTGGGAACTGACTTTTTAAGTCATTCTTTTTGGATATTCTGTTTGCAGCGAGCCTACACCATGGATTATTCTCCCTTTGAAGTGCCCTGTGAAGGGATTATCTGTGCCGGCTAGAACAAAGACATGTGCGCTGACCAGATGTTATAGAAAGCTTTTGATTGGACAATTACTCAGCAGCTTTGTGATATCATGAATTTTCTGGGAGAGAGACTGGACATTTTTAAATGCATATATCTGCTAAAAGTGAATTTTTGTGAACATTTAGAAGAACTTCATCATATGGATGACCTTAAAGCTAATAGTCATGGTCTAAAATTAACAAAACTTTATTTAGAAATTATAATTTTCAGTTAATGGTAGTTAATGCTACCATTTTAATTGAATTAAAATACTTCAAATCCTCTGCCTGCAGTTGTGTTTTTAGTTGTAATTTTTATTCAGTTCCTTTCTAAGAGAGTTGAAAATGGTAGAGTTCATTAAAGGACTTGTCTTGGGAGCATGGTTTCATCCTGTTCTCAGTGCGTAAGCGCTCCCTTTAACCTCGTCCCCCAAGACCATGTGCTGTTGCTGATTAATTATTCATGAAGGTGCTGCTTTTTAAAACACTTCTCTGCCACCACCCCCATGCCGTTTTCTCAGGAGCTCCTGATCACCTGACCAAGGACTGTCAGCTGATTTTTATGTTCAATCACAGAAAAGAAAAAATTTCATAAACACACGATTTTCCTAGCTTTACGTAACAACACATTACCACATATCTCCTTTTCTTACAACATCTTACCTTCTTATTTACTCATGCATCTATTCCTATTGCATTGCTGGGGGTCATTTGTCAGTACTAGTGTTTTTTTTTTAAGTTTTAAGGGTATGCTGTGAGAAGCACACGTCTTTTTTTTTTTTTTTTTCCTAAACTTTATTTATTTCATGTGTAGAATGCAGTTCATTGCATTCTGTATGATGTAGCCTAGAGCCAGATCTGCACATGGAGTTGTGTTTGTGGAATTCTTTTCTATGCTTTATGTTAAATGCAAGTTGTTGTGGAGAGTAAGTAATCTGAGATCATGCCTATGACCAATATAGACTCTGTAAGCACAATATCTATAGACTCTTTGATTACTGTGCAGCAGTATACACTGTAGACAATTACAATTGAAAATAAGTTAAATAAATAAAAATAAAAAAAGACATTATATTCCATTATAAAATCTTCAAACACTGCTATGCAACATTGTTTTCACATGATCACATTGTGTGTGAGTTGGCATCCAGCTATGCCTTGGAAATTAAATGATTATGTTTTATTTTAGTTCATTTTTATGGTAAAATGTGTCAATCCAGTCAAATAATTTATTTTAAAAATGTTTAAAAAAAAATCACAGCTGTAATAAGGCCTACATTCAGAGTGCTCTGTCTTATGAGGTCATTTGACACCAATGTAGCATACTTCTGTAGGTAACTTTTAGCATTCTACAGTGTAATGGATACTGTTTCACATACCATTAAAACACATATTAGGCAGTATTCCATGTACACTGTAAAAAAAAATATTTTGCCTTTTAGTTATCATAACTTAAGTTATCATAAAAAAAATTGTAGGGTTAGAATAACTGCCCTGGATTGAATTTGAGATAATGTTTTTTTGGCTGAACTTGTCAAACTTAGAAAAAATATTCAGATGATATCACAAATATAGGTCAAGAAAGGATGCATGAATAAATTATGCAAATTGCAGTGTTACTGTCTTTTTTACTGTTTTCTTTTGTTTATGCTGTTTGTTGTTCTCACTGTCACTTTTGTGTCATGTAGCAATAATTCAAAGCTCATCTTTAATAATTTGTTTGTTGATTGTCACCATCATTGTGATTCGTGTGATTTGCGTTTTTTTGAGGCCCTTGTGCGTCTACTTTACAATATGAATATGATGGATAGGTGGAAAATGGCAGTCTATTTCACCTCAGACAGTGGGGTAGCCCCAACTACTTCTATGGTTATCAATATGATTAATTAATGATAAAAATGTATTGAACTTCAATATTAATTTGAACTGAATTAGGAGGAAGGTCAAGTTCACTCAAAAAGACATTGCACTCTTTTAACAATTTATATTCATTGAAGTCAACTTTTTGCTCTATTTAAACAACTCTACATCTCAAGCTGACAAAACGTAAAAAATTTGAAGGCAACATGGACTCTTACTTTTTTAAGTTGAAGCAACTTGTAAAAAGAAGTGTGCCACACACACACACACACACACACACACACACACACACACACACACACAAGGTTACAGAGGTTTCTGTGGTGCAGTCATGTGAGGATCAGGCTGTGTCTTGGGCCTGAACAGAGATTAAACACAGCATCTGAAATCTCCCCAAACACATCACACACTTAACATCATACAATCCAAAAACAAAATAAACAGACTGGAATTATACATGTTTTTTTAAACATACAACATAGTTCCCTAATAATGTCACCAATAAAGAAACAGATCTTTGGCGAATTACTGAAAGCTAATAAATTGAAGAAGAAAAAGCGGATGCCTTCGTATAAAGTGTTATAGCAGTCATATAGTATAATATAATAAATTACTTAGAGCTGCCCTCAGGAACATGGACGACAATGTTCTGGGATCAATACAAGTTAAGCTCTATCGATTGCATCTGTGGCATAATATTAATTACTACCTGCAATAATTTCCACTCATTCCTTAGTTTGAAAAACGAACCAAAATTTTGTTACAGTAATGTACTTAAAATTGAAATTCTACTGGGTAAGAGAATGTACTGGGCACTTACTACCCCCTGTAGAAAACAGGTGATACTTCAAGCTTGAATTATAAAGCATTATTTATTAATATAATTAATTGCACTGAATTAACACATTAAATCGACTGCCCTATGTAGAATACATGAATTATGACCCTGTAACGAGTCATTGTAAAGGAGAAATGTGAGGTGCCGAGTGTATTATTTGTTTTTGACATTATTTCGAATTTGATGAGTGGAAAAGTGTTTTATAAAGTAACTTAAAAGTAAAGTAATTAGTAATGTGATTACTTCCTCAATTAAGTAATCTGTAACATTTTTAGAGGAATTACTAGAAAGTAATTTGTAGTGGTTTATTATTTTTAAGCAATTTACCCAAAACTGTTTATCACACACAAAAACGATGGGTGATTAAGGAATTGACCGTTTGTGTGTGTGTTTGAAGTGTGAGAGGTTGATCAGAAGTGGGTTGGAACAGGCCAATATGAGGAACTCTTGAGAACATGTGAGGCACCTCTCAAACATGAAAGAGAGAGAGAGAGATGTTGTGAGATCGATGGGAGTTCATTGGGATCTGTCAGCTGTAGTAAATCCTCCTCAGTTTTGCTGGCCACACTGTTGTTTGCATCACACTCTGGGTGGAGCCAATGCAAAATGGGTGTAAATACACAACGAGTAGATGTGGGAGTGGCTCTAACTGTGTAAACGTCATATAGAGGATTTAAATTTTAATCTCCTAACTGATGTTTTTTCCTTGCCACAGTCACAATTTGCTTGCTCACTGAGGGCATTGAGGTGCTATTTTATGTAAAGCTGCTTTGACATTATATGTATTGTGAAAAGTGATATACAAATAACATTGACTTGAACTCTCTCCTTTTTTCTCTTGTATGTCTCTCTTACACTTGCTGTCAATCACTCTGTCCTCTGTGGACCCCAGTGAATTGTCAGCAAACCTCATGATGTCCTTATGGAATTTTAGAAAGCAGTCTGAGGCGAGTCCAAGCAGCAGTAGCAGTGTGACTGTGACTGTCTGTGTGTGTGAGAGAGAGAGAGAGAGAGAGAGAGAGAGAGAGAGAGAGAGAGAGAGTGAGTGAGTGAGTGAGAGAGCGTACGGGCTGGCAGAGTGGGAGGGGGCACTGCTGTCTCGGCTCAGGGACAGCTGGGCAGCAAGATAAGAGTATCAGAGTTAATGAGAGATCGAGAAAGAGAGTTTTGTGGATACTACTATAATTAAACTATGAGATGAACACCCAGGAGGCTATTTCTGAACCAACCCTGAAATGAATGTAAGTTTGAGTTCATTCTACTCATTACAATTGCTTATTTGGTGGACAGTTTTATCTAAATCAACATACAGTGCATTCAAGGCTTACATTTTATCCATATTCGTGTTCCCTGGGACATTGGTAAAGTTAGCACCATGCTGTACCACTTTAAATACAGGAACCATTACAGTATGTTTATCCTGATGTTGGTGTAGGGTGTTTTGGGAGGAGCAGTGACTCATTGGAATGCTTGGAGTGAGGAAAGTTGGAAACTTCATTAACTGTTGTGATGTGTTTTTTCCTCTAAGGCTCATGTTGGCCGTCTTTTTGTGCCAATTTGTTTTCAACAGCTCAAACTTTAATTTACTTTAACAGCTCAGATATAATGGAGTTCTTAGTTATGTTTTTTTAAAGAATAAACTTGGTCAGATTTTTTTTGTAGTTCACAAGTTAATGTAATCCTGCAGTGAGGATAGCGTAAACATATGTGGCTTGCTGCCCTTGGCGATGGCTCGAGACTTGACCTGAGCCCGAATGCCCCCCCAGACTGGATTAGTATTGATGGAATAGATAGGAGGAGATAGGGACGTGGTGGGATGCCAGAAACTCTCAATGCTACTTAGAGCTAAACAGCTGTTTATATACTCTGGCTGTGTGATTGGTCATATTAAATGAACTTGCTCCTCCCGAACTTTGTTAATATAACACCATTTCAGTTGTTCACAAGTTAATGTAATCCTGCAGTGAGGATAGCGTAAACATATATTTCTTGATGTCCCTGGTGGAGTGATTGAGGCTCGAGACTTGATCTGAGTTCGAATGCCCCCCAAAACAATCAAGAAACGGAACATTAAGTCGCTGGCGCAGAAGTGATGTGTTGAAAGGATAAGAGGAACCATTTTATTTTAACAACAAACAGCAGCAAACAGGCTAACCTCACATGTGTGGGGCTAAGCTGCCGCTCGAGTGGACAAGCCCACCCTGCAATCGAACGGGGGACCTCACTACATTCGAAACGGGAAGGACCTCAAAGCGGGATGAACGGGAGAGCCCACTATACAAATAAACGTAAGCTCACACAGCATTTACATGGGAGGACCCCCCACTGCAATTCGAAAAGGTGAGCCCTTGATGTATGTGTGCGAGAGGGCCTTCGAAGTGGTACGGATGGGAAGGCTTCCTGGCTTGCTGGTGTAGACCCTCGCAGCATCCGAACAGGAGGACCCTCACTGTTATATGAACGGGACAGGCCTTGAATGTATGTAAGTGGGAGGGCCTTCACATCGGTCCAAATAGGAGGGCTTTCGGGTCTGCTGGGGTAGACCCTCGCAGCATCCAAATGGGAAGGCCCCCGAAATATGGGCAAGGTAGAGCAACTGGCCCCTTTTTTATTTTATTAGGGCAAGGTGCGCTTTTTTGACTTGGCAATGGTCTGATGTATGTATGTAACTATTGAATGCATCAGATGTCCACCAGTCTAGTGAGCGGTTTTGGTGCTCGGGCAGGCTTTTGGGCTGCTGCTGTTGTGGCACCAATACGGAAGGAATGAGTGGGATCCTCTGTAATGGAGGTAGTGTGCTAGCGTAGGTAAACGTAACATGATAATCTAGCATTGCTAGATTAAATGTCAGGAACATATGCTAAATGATGTCACGAAACTTGCTTGCGTGTGCATACGAACAACATTTTTAGAGTTGGTTTGTGAGATTAGGAGGAAAGACAAAGTAAAAGTAGAATTAAAGTTGTAGCAGTCGATGCTGTGAAAATAAGCTGATGTGGCAGCTTCTGTTGAAATTAGATGATTTAGAAGGAAGAGCCGTTCTGATGAAGGTGAATGCTTTGCAGTAGAGTTGCAATCCGATGATCCGAGTCACTTGCATGGGTCTGGTCGTGGGCAATGTTCGGGGCCAAATGCCGAAACTCTCAGTGTTCTGGCTGTGTGATTGGTCGGATTAAATGAACTTGCTCCTCCTGATCTTTGTTAATAAAACACCATTTGTTCTGAAATTCTTTAGGAGAAACAAAAATGTGCAAGATTGAGACAACTCATAAGGAGACACATGTGAGAGTATTGGAGACTTTTTCCCCCAAAGAATTTAGAAGAAAATAGTCAAAAGTCTCCTTTTGCGCTACATTTAAAGTCATTGGGGTACTAGAAGAAACAAATATGATATTAAAGATATCTTAATTATGTTTTTTCCCTATAGGCCATTCTACCCTCTCCATATTTAATTAACTTTGATTTGCATGACCTACTTTGGTAAATACCGGTTTTTGACTGTAAGGGTTAGGTTATTATCACAAAGCATCAGCTACTTCTTTGGTTGATGCCACAAATGCACAGCGTGACGCCATCCCAATGATTACAGAGCTTCACTGCCACAGAAGTTTAAACTTTCGGAGCTTGTGGCGTTTTAATCTGCGACTACAGCGGGTTTCATGCCACACACTGGCAAAAGCAGCCTGCGTTATTCCCATCTCACGTGCCCACAGTGAGAAGTTTCTAAATTCAGAAAAATTACATTAAAACGGCCTTGTGTTGCTGTCTTCTGGAGGAGCTTTTTTCCTATGAAAAATCTGAAAAATTAAATTCATAAAAATAATAGTGAAGAAAATTAGCCAAGGTGAGAACTTATATGGCATAACTAGGTGTAGGCGATATGACCAATATCTTACATCACTATATGAGTAATTATATAATCACAATAATGATATATATCATAGAGTATAGTCATTTTTTAAACCAATTGAGATTATCCAGTCATAGAATTAAATACAACCTCTTGTGTAATTTTCTCTTTATTTTGAACTTGACAAAAATCAAAGTAAAAAAAAACCTAAAAAACACTCAACTTGGATTTAACTATTACCATAATGCAAAATTTCACATTATGCCACATTTCAGTCTAATAGGTTCTTGAGGAAATGTTTTAATAATAATGTCAAGAAATTCAAGATCTTCCCAAAGCAATGGAACAAAGAAAATAACAGGCTACAAAAATCTATAGAGTATAGGCCTATAAAAAAACATTTAAATAAACACTTTTTTGCAGAAAATAACCAAAATTATGTAAACAATTCTTTTAGAAAATACATATAAAATAATTATATGCCCTTCTTGCAAAAACATAAATGACCGAAATAATGTGTAGCTCATCTTTTGCATGCTTCATTTTGAAGAGGTAAAATAGATTGAACCCACACCAGATGTCACATCTGTTTTAATATCAAGCTCCTCTTTATTTTCTTGACTTTTTTTTGGAGTCGTCCCTTTCTTTGGAGATTATATTTCGCTTCAGGGTTTTCCATGTATCAAAAGTGATTAAGTAATGCAAGTGATCCTGCTCTGACTTTCCTGTAAATTTCGGGAAGGCTGCACTTGCATGCTCCAGAGAAAGCACACGCGACACTCACATGAAACACAGATGCGTGTGTCAAATAGAAGCATATTATTCATATCGCACAGCCCTAGACATGACCTAATGATTTTTGTTATTTTAATATTTCTTAGTAAACAAAAGGACAAATTTTGTTTACCCACTTTTGCTCCCTGGTGAATGTTTTTTTTTTTTTTTTTTTTTTTTTTTTTAATTAATCAAATCAAATCACTTTATTGTCACACTACTGTGTACACGAGTGCAACAGTAGGTGAAAGTCTTGTGTGCAGTTCCGAGCAACATAGCAGTCATGACAGTGACGAGACATAAACCACTTTACAATAAACAACATATTTATACAACACAATTTACATAACAAATGTACACATATTTACACAATTTACATATCAAATGTACACAATAAACACAATGAAGAATACACATACACTAGATAAGGTTATATAAAAATATATATACACTAGTTGAATTGGGGAGAATATAATTATGACAGTCCAGTGTGAGATAATAGACTAATAAAGTGCAGTGCTGATTGTAGATCGTGAGAGATCATGTGTTCAGAAGTCTTATTGCTTGGGGGAAGAAGCTGTCATGTAGTCGGCTGGTGCGGGTCCTGATGCTGCGATACCGCCTGCCTGATGGAAGCAGTGAGAGCAGACCATAACTCGGGTGGCTGGAGTCTCTGATGATCTTCTGAGCTTTTTTCACACACCGCCTGTTATATATATCCTGGAGGGAGGGAAGCTCACCTCCGATGATGTTTCTGGCAGTTCGCACCACCCTTTGCAGGTCTTTGCGGTTGTGGGCGGTGCTATTGCCGTACCAGGCGGTGATGCAGCCAGTCAAGATGCTCTCTACTGTACTGGTGTAGAACCGGGTGAGGATGTGGTGGTTCATTCCGAACTTCCTCAGCCGTCTCAGGAAGAAGAGGCGCTGGTGAGCCTTCTTCACAACGGCCTCAGTGTGGACGATTGTGGTAATTAGATGCTTATTCCATACTAAATAAAAAACATTTTATCTCTTATATTTGTAAAAACATTTATGACATTTTTATCTTCGATTAAACCTTCGATGAATGGGTTATCAGCTGACTTCCTTTTCTTTGGCTTTCTATCTTGTTTCTGAACAGGAATCTAAATCTAGAAAATCTGTGATTTGGCTACTAAAAGCATCCATTTGTCTCCTTAATATTTCAGTTTAGGAGCCAATGGCTCCCAAGTAATTTTTTTTTGTTTGGATCCCTGATTTGCCCATTTGAACATTATCATTCCCAGACAAATTAGCCGGCACCAAAATTTCTTAGCAGAAACTCTGCTTTGCGCATCAAACAAGGAAACTACTTTTCACTGTATGTGTGGCTGATTGAACATTATGACAGTCAGAGACAGATTAAGGTGGTCAGGGGCCCCTAGGCTGCTCTTTGTGTGAGGCCCCCCTTAATCATTATGCTTTACTGGAAAAATTTATTTAGTGCCATACATGGTCCACACACAAATAGTAAGGTGAACTGGCATACACACACATTGAGACAGCCAATACTAGTGTTTCCTCTACATTCCTTAAAGTGGTGGACCACCACAGTAAGAAAATTACCACCACAACACATAAGTAAAATGAGAAATTGAACATTACAAACAAAACACAAATACAAACAAGCACAAGGCCCCGTGCTTAGAGGCAGCCCTTTAATTGTGATCAAGAAACACCGGCACTACAACCAAAACATCAACAGAGATGTAAGTGGAAAGAATACCAGATATTACCTGCTGCCACCACAGCCACAAAACAAATACAAATGAAATACGTAACTAAAAACAGCAAAGCAACAGATTTCCCTGCATTCACAGTTGAACTGCAAGCTGGTAACCACTTTTAGCTTTATAAACCAACAGGTAGGCTACAGCATCTGCATCAGTGCTTTTCTGCATATCGCAGCGCCGTTTTGTTGTCCGTTCTGCATAACACGGTGGCTCATTTTAGCTTATTGCGGCCATTTCGGCAAATTTTGCGGCCGACCCATCGGCCCGCTCGGTTCTCCCGATGGCCAGTCCGCCCCTGATCGGCCCCAAAGTGCGTCGGCCCACTGGGAAAATGCCCAGTATTCCAGATTACCAGTCCAGCCCTGCCTATCCTGGATCTCATCCTATTTTTAATTAGTCCCAGTTTTGAAAAAGAGCGCTCCCCGCTGGCATTGGTTACAGGCAAAGTCATAAATAGCCGGAGTGCTATATCAACATCCTCCATTTCTTTGATAAATTGTCTGAATTGTCCAATTTCATCCACAAAATCCTCCTCTAGACAGTCTTCTGCAGATTAGCTGCTCCTGTGCAAAGATGTTGACGTATCCAGTCAATTTAGGGATTTTTTTTTTTCAGTATATCTTGGTCACGTTGTTCCTTTAATCTTTGTATTTTCCGTTTTTGTGCTCCACTATCATACTTTCTTTCGGACAATTTGCCACCCTGCCGTCTAGCAATAACAGTGACGTAAATGAAAATGATTGACATGATTTGACCAGCAGCTGATTGGACAGATGTGACCCAAGTCACATCTATCCAATCACCTGCTTATTTTTTTTTATGTTTCTTATGGGCCAATGAGGGTGTTTTTTTTGTTCGCGCTGAAGTACATTTTAAATAAAAAAAATAGTCTGGCCAATCCGGGGCCCCTAGGCTGCAGCCTATGCAAGCCTGTGCGTAATCCACGCCTTATGACAGTGTGAAACATTGTATCTTGTATTGATGATGAATTTAGCTTTATAGATTTGTAGGCAATCCATGCATCTTATCACATAGCTTTCTGAGCGCTTTACCACGGAGACATAACACGTGTGAAGGCTTCATGCTATTCTCCGCGGCATCCACCCATAACTCACCACGTGCCCCATCGAGAGTGAACCACATTATAGTACCATGAGGAGGTTGCCCCATGTGACTCTACCCTCCCTAGAAACCGGGCCAATTTGGTTGCTTAGGAGACATGGCTGGAGTCACTCAGCACGCCCTGGATGTGTAAAGTATCCTTGGTGCTATATAAATAAAAATAATAATAATAATAATAATAATAATAATTATTATTATTATTATTATTATTATTAGGGAGCATAAAGATTGGTGTGTGGAGCAATGGAAAAAGGTCATGTGGTCTGATGAGTCCAGATTTACCCTTTTCCAAAATGATGGGTGCTTCAGGGCAAGAAGATAAGGACATGAAGTTATGCATCCATCATGCATAGTCTTCACTGTACAAGCCTCTGGAGGCAGTGTTATGATCTGGGGTTGCGTCAATTGGTCAGGTCTAGGCTGAGCAATGTTATGCTGCAATAAAATGAAGTCAGCTGACTACCTGAAAGTTCTGAATGACCAGGTCATCCCATCAATGGATTTTTTTCTTCCCTGACGCCACGGGCATATTCCAGGATGACAATGCCAAGATTCATCAGGCTCAAACTGTGAAAGAATGCTTCAGGGTGCATGAGGAATCATTTTCACACATGAATTGGCCACCACAGAGTCCTGACCTGAACCCCATTGAAAGTCTTTGGGATAAGCTGGAGAAGACTTTACCTAGTGGTTCGACTTTCCCGACATCAGTACATGATCTCGGCCAAAAATGAACGCAACTCTTGATGGAAATAAACGTTGTGACGTTGCATAAGTTTGTCGAAACAATGCCATGACCAATGCGTGATGTAATCAAAGCTAAAGGCGGTCCAGGCAGTGCATCTGTGATGTCGGAGAGGGAGGGAGAGAGTGCTGTGCTCTTGTTCTATAAAATATTCAGGTCAATCACTGCAGTTTGGAACGAGGACATCCTATTCGGGTTGCTGAACACCAATACTTTTTCCCGGGAACATATTATTCCCTTTTCACCACTCGGAAAGCAGAAGGGGGGAATAGGAGAGGAGGGAAAATTATGATAAATGGTTTGCTAGAGAATCTAATAGAAATGAATATAACGCTTAAAGCATGGCTCAAAATTGTAAGTATTACCTCTGGGATTACAGATAGTCCAAAAAACATACGGTTTTACTTTACAGTCTAATCATATCCTAGCCTATTTAGCTCCCATCTGCTGCCCCTCAGTTACTCACATATGTGTGCCTTGGAAAGGAAAAAGAAGCAATCCACTGAGAGGGGATCACATGATTTCTTAGACTCTTTTGTCAACAATGTTTACGTAGGGCGGAGGGAGAAAACCCTTAGAGGAAGGAAGGCTTTTTATTCACTTCCCGTGATGCTTTGGGGCAAGCGCTTCTGGGCCACTTCTTTACATTATGCATTAGGAACAATGTAACACTTTTGCATGAGCGTTTGCAGGAGGAACCTACTGCATTAGTCACCCAAGACTAGATACAAATGCACAGTTGCCTTGCATCTGAAGAGCATATGCCATATTGAGGGAGAAAACTGTGTTTGATGTAATTTCTTCTACAATAATAAAATGTCCTTTTTGAGCAATGGAAAAGGAATGTTGCAGGTTCAGTACAAGTTAAGCTCTATCAAAATCATTTGTGGCATGATGTTGATTACCACAGAAAATTATTTCACTCATTGCTTTTCAAAAAAAAAAAAAAAAAAAAATGCTGTTAGAGGCACTGACAATAGAAGTGAATGCGACCAGTTTATAAACATTAACCTTTTCAATTCTGGGGCATTTTTGGGCAGCCATCAGCAATTTTTCACACTCAGATTTAAAAGCTCGCCATTTACACATACTGTGGACTAATTGCCAAAAAGTGGTCTAATTTTTCAGAAGCTCACAGACAAGTCAAAAAATGGCACATTTTCTGCCCAAGGTTAAAGCAGATATAAAGTGTTTAGCTATTTGGGCTTACAGCAGCAGTGATCTGCACATAAAAGAGACGTTTGTATTTGATATCTTACTGAAATCAAATTTCACATTGTGATTCTTTTGAAAATATTTAGGGCAACAAAAGTAATGGTACAGTTACCATCCTGAGTATGAGAACTTTCATTTGATATAAAATTTATCTATTAATGTGCTATTCAAAAGACTTTTATATTCATATTAATATTTCTACCACTTGACCTCTATGTTTATGCCACAAATGCTGTCGATTGAGCTTAACTTATATTGAAACTGGAAGATCCCTTTTAAATGTAATGCATGGCCAAACTAAATATGAGGGTGATGACAATCTGTGACATGCCGTTGATTTCAGACATTAATTTTGATGCAGTGTATAAACAAATGGCAAACAGATCTACAGGAAATACTCTTGAATATCAGGAAGGGACATGACATAACTATCCGTAAAGCAATGTTTATACGTTTATAGAAATTGCATTTGTTGCGCATAACAAGAAGTTACGCCACCGAGAAAAGTAGTTCCACCTCAAATGGTCAGTTTAGACATCTTTATAGCTTAATTAACTAAAAAAATGTACTGACTTGTACTGAAAGTGTTTTAACAAAAACACAAGCTTCACATTCTGCTTTTATATCCTCTGGGCCTCTTTCTTGCTATTAGAATATTCCTTTAATAGCAATTCACAAGTGATTTCTATGCTTTACAAATTTAAAAGTGTTCATTAAGGGGCCATTCACACAACACCAAACATGTCGTGTCTATCCGAGATGTTTTTTAATTGATTTCCTTATTAAAAGCGCTTTGACTGTCACAACAGTTTTTCATTGTCCTGCACATGAACACCTTTTAAAGACACCATGTCAATTTAAATGCAAGAATGTGTTTGTTCTGAATGGACCCTAAAAAAGTGAGATATGTCCTGTGTGTGATTGCAGAACTCCAGCCCAGAATCAGTAGATCACAGCGAGGAGATCACAGATACAGAAGACAATGAAGAGGAAGACCTGGGAGTTTTGGATGACCAGAGGAGCGTCATTCTTCATCTGCTCTCTCAGCTCAAATTGGGCATGGACCTTACACGGGTACACACACTCATACACACACTCAAACTGGGCATGAATATCACATGGGTATATGCCCATTATATTTATACTTTTGTCATCTCTAACCAACCTGAAAATTAACTTGATTGATTGAACTTGAATGTTGGTGAAAGAATGTGCCCAATTCTTACTATATACGGTATTCACTCTCTTGTATATATTCACTTTCCTTTCACGTACTGTACTGTGCAAACTGGCACCACTCAGTCAATTTGGATCCAGTGTATAAACTACATAGACAAACTCCATTCTAATTTACCACTTTCACTGACACCATGTGCCAGCTGAGATACTGAGCAAGCCAAGCTAAAAAAACAACCCTACAGTAAAGACCAGCTAGGGCCAGAATCAATTTCCAAGATGGTCCAGGCTGGAATATTCTGGTTTAGACAGCCTGGTCTCATGAACATTACGTGGCCGTGGCAAAGTTTTTGCAAAGCAAAATTACGTGCCTTATTACATGCTTCACTGCAGTTTTCCAGTAAAATGCCCACGGGGGCCAAAAGCGAGTGAAATGTTGTCGAAATCAGACAAGGCTTTTAAGATGAATATTAGATTGAATGAGTACAACGTACCACCCTAACCTAAAACTTTAACCTAAATCTAATCGATAGTGATCTAAAATCAAATGAGAGATAACACAAAACAGACATCCTTAACCTAATCCAACGCCTAAACTTAACAAAATGCGAAATTAAAAGGAATTTTTTTTGAAGCAACCACGTCATCTCGTGCCATTTCTATAACACTCTTGTCTCACGTGTCAGCTTGCGTGCTTGGCTGGTCTCAGATAAGTGGTCTCGAACAGCGGACCTCCAAGTCCAAAGACCAACACTCTATCAGGTAAGCTACTGTGAAAGCTAATCATATTGTAAAAACTGTGTAATTGTTGGTGGGTCTGTTATTCAAGCATTAAAATTAATAATTTTAATGATGCATTAAATGCATTACAGTAAAACTGCTTTGATATAATAACATAGCAGGGAGTGAGTAAAAGACCAAAAAATAAGTTTATAAAGTCATAATCATCCATTGTAATCATGATTTGTATGACAGTGAATAAAACGTGCATTTATTGTAGCATCTCTAGTGTTAATTTGACCAGGAAACTGTGAACAACTAATTCTGCACGTAAAAGTTGGTTTGCAAAAATTTTGTTATAGTAACGTTCGTTCTTTGAGACTATGTATGCTTTTAGATAGTGAACCAGCGAAACTTAACTGGAGAGGCTGGTCGACTAACATGGTCTTATTTGTGAAGCTGGTTGACCAAGGTAGTCTTGCTGGTTAAGCTAGTTAAAGAAATAGTTCCCCCATAAATGATTATGTCTTTCCAAACACCTATGTCTTCTGCAGAACACAAATTTCAAAGGATGTCCCATTTGCTGATTTCAACAATGGCAGAAGATAGTTTTTTTACTATGAAAAATTTGACTTTTGACTTAATAGCTCCCCTTTGCATGTTCACAGTGCCTTTTTCTTTCACTCAAGATTTTAACAGTAAAATAAGATTTTGGCTTGTTTCTCACCATATGGTAGGATACTTGTGGATGACAGGAGTGAAGGCAAATATAAATCTAATATCCTGACCTTTTTCATTTCCACGACATCATACTTATTTCTATGTATTAAGACCTAATTTGAGTTTGCCGTGGTCATACATTTTCCGGTCTGGGACACAGATTGAGGATATTTCATGCTACAAGAAGATGGACACCATTAATGATATCATAGCTCTGGGAAATGTCAGTTTCATAATTACATTTTACGTAATCGCGTTATCTGATTCAATGTTCCTATTTGTCTTTTTGACTAGTATTGTAATTGACCAATTTAAACGTGACGAGACGTCATGATATTACACTGCCTGGCCAAAACAAAATAAATAAATATTGCCGTTTGGATATAAATAATCAGATACTTAAAAGCCTACGATTGGATCATTATTGCAGAGATTAATATGATTCAGCTGGCAACAATTCTTTTAACCCTAACGGATGCCGTGTGTATCTTCTCATTTCTTAAACAACCATGTCAGAAGACGTATCCCGTGGTCATGGAAAAAATGTCTGTAACGGGGTTCAGGATGGGCAAGGAGGATGCGGGAACCAACGGCCCGGCCACGCCCTTCTCCTCATCACACTCCTCCACCACCCGATTCAGGCCGGGGAATCCTCCGGCGAGTACTCCCCTCTTCCCCCAGAAGTGTTGCCCTTTCGACTGTCCTTTTGCCGGCAGGTCTTCCCTGCCTCTCTGGAGCCCTGGGAGTGATGAGGGGAGGGAGAGGGAAAGAGCGAGGTTGAGAGGAGAGAGAGTGAAACTCACTCTGGTCCTCAGCCACTCCTCTGGCGTATGACAGCTGCTCCTCCCCTGGTGCACTGCTGCGAGTCCTCCGACCCCTGGCAGATGATAATGGCTCTTCCACTTCCTGGCAGACGGCCGCAGCTCCTCTGCTTCCCGGTGGACGGCAGCGGCGAAGACTCCACAACAGCACCTCCTTCCTGGGATTCGGCACCAATGTAACTTAAACAAACATAAAGACACAGACACACACACAACGGCTGCATGTGTCTCTCTCTCCCTCGGCCTGGCCCAGCAATGCCCTACTCCTCTTTACAATGTTACTGTGTTTCAGAAGGGGGAAATTATTGGCATACATCAAGCAAAGAAAACAAATAAGGAGATTGCTGAAATCACTGGAATTGGGTTAAGAACTGTCCAATGCATTATTAAAACCTGGAAAAGAAATCTTGAATGATCCTGATCGGAGATCACTAAAATGCTTGAAGTCGCATCGAAAATAATTGACAGTAGAACTCACGGCTGTGTTTAATATTGAATGTAAGAACATTTTCACACACACAATGTGACGAGAATGTACAGGATTGGGACTAAACAGCTGTGTGGCTACAAGAAAGCCATTTCTCAGTGTGGCTATTTGGGAAAAATAAGACTTTAATTTGCTATGGAGCATAAAGATTGGACTGTGGAGCAATGGAAAAAAGTCATTTGGTCTGATGAATCTAGATTTACCCTATTTCAAAGTGATGGGCACATCATGCATAAGGTCCACTGTCCAATCCTCTGGATGCAGTGTTATGATCTGGGGTTGCTTCAATTGGTCAGGTCTAGGCTCAGTAATGTTATGCAGTCAACTGAATACCTGAATGCAGTGAATGACCAGGTTATCCCATCAATGGATTTGTTCTTCTCTGATGGCACTGACATATTCCAGGACGACAATGCCAAGATTCATCTTGCTCAAATTGTGAAAGAGTGGTTCAGGGAGCATGAGGAATCATTTTCACACATGAATTGGCCACCACAGATTCCTGACCTTAACCCCACTGAAAGTCTTTGGGATGTGCTGGAGAAGACTTTACAGACTGGTTCGACTTTCCTTTCATCAATACAAGAACTCGGCCAAAAATGTATGCAAATCTGGATGGAAATAAATGTTGTGACATTGCATAAAGTTGTTGAAACAATGCCATGAAGAATGCATGCCGTAAACAAAGCTAAAGGCGATCCAACGAAATATTAGAGTATGCAACTTTTTTTGGGGGGGGCCAGGCAGTATATTATCCTAATGTAATTACAGTTCATTGGCTTGAGGAATGAACTGACCAATGTCCTACTGAGATGTTACAGTAACTGATTTTGAAATTAGGTTTCTCTTCTATGCAGAGGTGTCTTTGTTAAATCTCTTTGATTGGAATTTCCTTCTGGGTGTTTAGTTAAAAGTGTTTAGCAGGATTTGTGTGGTAGCTGAGCCGGATAACTCAGATGACAAATTGCATTGATGTGTGATGTGTGTTTGTGAGAGCAATAGGCCTCTGGGGAAATGGACATAGCATTGATCCATGGAGTCAGAGCCTGTGTTACAGAGAAAAGCACCATGTTTTTATATTAATACATCCTGGAACAATATGTGCCAGTGTTAGGGGCCATTCAAACTGATATTTTGTCACAATTTACTCACCCTCGTGTCATCCTAACTTTGTAAGCATGCAATTCTGGTTTTGTTCAATCTATCTCCCTGCAAAAATCTTATTTAATTCACCTAGATGACTGCAATGCTAGAAAAAATAAATATTCCTCCATCACTGTACATCAAAATATGCAGATCTGAAATATAGGTGGCGCTTTAACTCACCTCAGTCCTTACAGATGTGCTCATCCATAGACATTCAGACTAATTTTCAGGTCATGCAAAACCACCATTGTTTAATTGAATACCTCGGCCTCTGAGTGGACTAGAAACTCAATCTTTAGAAAGCTCAGATCCTCCCATTGCAATAATACATAACAATTTATTACCAATAGTCGATAACATATTTTTCATATGATTTGTTTAGCATGCTTTTCCTGCTGGACTGCATATTTTGTTCTAGACATCTAAAATAGAACAGTGGATTATTCAACCAAGCAAGCACACAGACAAGTAACACAATTGCTTATTTTGTTAAAAACTGCCTAAGGTAAGAGCAGATATAGTTTATGGCTACTTGGGGCTTACAGCAGCAGTGATCGGCACATAAACTAGATGTTTCTATTTGATATTATATTATATAATGAGAAAAATATAATACAGTTTGATATATTTCTCTTTGCGATTTTTTTATTTAAATCTTTCGAACTATGGTAGTAGGGGAACAAAATAAACTGAGAGCTTTCACTTTATATATGACTTGTCCATTTAAGTGCTATGTGAAAGACTTTTATATTCAAATTAATATTTCTACCACATGACCTCTAGATGGCGCCTATTTGCAACACAAATATTTTCAGCCCTTATTTTGTTATTAAACCGAAAGTTTTATGAATAGTTCAGATTTTAAGCTTTCAAATGTTACCAAATATGCCTTACTTATGTATTTAAACTTTAAAGTTTTGAACGTAAACTTAGCGATTTTGAGCCCTCCTATGGACCCGCTTTAAAAAGGACATAAACGTATCAAAAAGTAGTCGAGATTTTAAGTCTTCTGAAGACTTAAAAAGGGTTTTAATAGGAAACAACCAGAAATTGTATTCATTTTTCAGTCAAAAACCTGACTTCAATGAGAGGCGCTATAGTAGTTACTTGTGCTGTTTTCAGTGCTATTGAGGCCACTTTCTTAGTAGCTGACTTGAGTAATAATTGCTGACACTTGTTCCTTAAGAAATAGCATCCTGTTTGAAACTGTATTAAGGGGATCTGCATAGAAGGCAAATTATTCCCTTCTGACCCATATCTTGACAGGTACACCAGCAACATACTACCTCCTTATATACTGATCTTATAATATATATATTTCATATTTCATTCTCAGGTGGTGCTGCCTACATTTATCTTAGAGAAGCGTTCCCTTTTGGAAATGTATGCCAATTTTATGGCCCACCCGGATGTGTTCTTGGCCATCACATCTGGATCCACGCCTGAGGAACGTATCCTCCGGTTTGTGGAATACTACCTGACTGCTTTTCACGAGGGCCGGAAGGGTGCTGTGGCCAAAAAGCCTTACAACCCCATTATAGGGGAGAACTTCCACTGCACATGGGACGTAGCCCGAGATAAAGTGCGACCTCTCAGGACTACAAGCTCAAGCCCAGCTCCTTCGGCCGCCCCATCTGTTCAAACTGCCTCCAATTATGGGGTAGGACCTTACCGGTTACGTTTTGTGGCTGAACAAGTGTCCCACCACCCTCCAGTCTCTGGATTCTACTGTGAGTGCAAGGAGCGTATGACATGCGTCAACACCCATGTCTGGACTAAAAGCAAGTTCATGGGCATGTCCATAGGAGTGTCAATGGTTGGAGAAGGTGAGTTTGATAAGTTACGCTTAAAGCAGTGGTTCTTGCTTCAGGACCCAGAATTGTCATTGGACATCAAGTGTTGACTTAACACAGTAAAACACGTAACCTGTATTTAATGTAGCTTTGGTCACATTTTATTTTTCTTGCATAGTTTAGTTAATGTTTTTAAAATAAAAGGGCATGACATTGTATACAGCTTGTGGAGCAGGATTTTGGACCAGTGAGATTTCACATTGGTTCCCTAGTGTGACGTAACAAAAACAGAAACTGAACAGTCGACAAAATGTTTTGTCACACGTCACAAAATTTGATGATTTGCAGTGACAAAGCAACCACAAGTCACTTAATTACAATGAGAACATAAGCCATAAATACTGTTGTTGCAATGTTTGAGCAGAGCTCAAATTTATGCTAAAGAGCAGTGATGCAAATGGGAGTGCAGACAGTGATCCGCCACCTGATACAGTTGGATACTGCATTTTAGTAGGAACGCCTTCTAGCAACCAACAGATTCGCAACTTGGCGACCTCAACCGATTAAATCGCAGCCATTGTGAGCGCACCTAAACTCTGAAGTATTCATCGCTTGTCATTTTGCCCCTAGTTAGGAAATCGTATAAATTCAGAGAGATATGCAGCCGAGATGTTAAAATCAGTTTATCAACTCCATTATCCAGTGCTCAAGCTTCCACCATAAGGTCTGACAACAAGCCAGGTGTCCAAAATATACAAAACATTAATGGAAATTCTTTTAATACTATTTCTCAAAAGTATTCATTTATTCATAAAGTTGTGTTTTGTTTATTGTCAGTCATTTGTCTTTTGGGATCACCGAGTTCATTCAGTACTGTTTTATTAAAGCCTGAGGGTGTTCTCATTCAGGTAGAACTGTTTATCCTCCGTCCTCTCAGAGGTCTGTCCAAAGAACTTGCTGTTTCCAGATCAGCTGATTGTGGTTAGATGGGCGTCCCCCTCAGGGCTAATGATTTTTACTGGTGCTCGTATCATAACTGCTTCTCAGAATAACAATGAGAAATAATTGTTTCTCTCTCTTTTTTATTCTCTCTCACTGACTCCCTTACATGTCCACTTGCACTTTTACACATGTGAAAAACACAAGATATTTTTCCAACCCAAACCAGTTGTCTTGTTTTTAAATCTCTTGATTTAAGTACGTTCTCAGTACAAACACTCCAAAATTCTGAGGCGTTCAGTCAAGTGGATGATCATGCAGAGTGAAGGTAACGCATTGCGAGCTTAGCCAATTAAGAGTCTTCTGTAAACAGGACAACATTAATTACTTATAAGACGGCTTGCACTAATCCCCTAGAGTAATGTACACAGTGTTAACTAGAGCAGGAGGAACTTTATAGGGATTTAAGGGAAATGGGTGATTCTCCACCTACTTGACTTCTCAATTATGTCAGTCTCTCATGCAAACTTGTTAGATAAATGTCATTCCTCTTTTAAAAAAATATAATTAGAGTGTAGGCAAGGCAGCAGGGGCGTAGCACAAAATGTTAGGGCCCCCTGACCACTTTGGGGTTGTGATGGGGATAATATCCATTCTAAACATTTTAGATGGATATTTAACAGTGCTAATTCACAACATTTAATTTTCAAATGCAAATATTATTTGAATCAAGCTAAATATTATATATATATATAAAAGCCTACTAACAAAATAAATTAGACATGTAAACATTTATGAGTTTTCTTGTTGGAAAGTCACTATAACATTTCTGAATTGAGAAGCGTGCCAAGTTGTTCGGTCTAGTTCTGCTCTCAGGTAGTTTTAGAAAGTCTTAACTTACTAACTGATATTTACACAGGGACCAAAATTTACTTAAAATCATAGCTGGCCTGGGAATTGTTACAGGTTTCCAGATTCTAGGTATATTTTGATTACAATTTCCATTTAACTTAAATATAAAATAAATGATTTCTCAGCTCGTACTGTTAATTATGAAAGGACCTTCTAAACTTCTAGGTAACCCTTCTAGGTACAATTTGAAAATATTAATTTTACAAATGATATTTTGTCAGTTTTTCATCATATTTATATATCAAACATTTGATGGTAAAATATGTTTATATAGTAGATGCGTGAGTATCGGCAAATGTTGACAGTTTGATTTGAATTGTGCACGTCACTTTATTAAGCAAACATCTGATTGTTGTTCCCTGTTTAATGAAAAGCATGTAATGCAGTTGCTTATAATGTTGTCAACCATCTGGGGAATATTTCCGTTATATTTTCTTGCCAAAAGCATTTTTTTCTTGCATTTGATGCATGCCAGGAGTTCATTTTGGACCATGTTTACATGAATATCAAACAACTATTCAAGTAGCTACATTGACATGTATGACTTACTTTTCTACTGTAAAAAAACTACTGTAAATTGTCTGCCATCTCCCTCTATTTCTCTGCTCCTTTTCCTTTTAAATGTCCAATTTTGGATTAATTTCTGTAGATACATTAGCAGAGTAAGCAAATTACATCATGATGTATAGTCAGTTTGGACCACGCTGGCTGATGGACCAGACCACTTTCCACCTTTTGTTGAAGGGGGTGTGGGTCGCATCAACCATCAGAACGCTGGTGTCAGGAGCACAACCTCTTCCTCAACGTCAGTAAAACCAAGGAGCTTGTGGTGGACTTCAGGAAGAAAGACAGAGAACACAGCCCCATCACCATTAATGGAGCACCGGTGGAGAGAGTCAGCAGCTTCAAGTTCCTCGGTGTCCACATTACTGAGGAACTCACATGGTCCGTCCACACTGAGGCCGTTGTGAAGGCTCACCAGCGCCTCTTCTTCCTGAGACGGCTGAGGAAGTTCGGAATGAACTACCACATCCTCACACGGTTCTACACCAGTACTGTAGAGAGCATCCTGACTGGCTGCATCACCGCCTGGTACGGCAATAGCACCGCCCACAACCGCAAAGACCTGCAAAGGGTGGTGCGAACTGCCAGAAACATCATCGGAGGTGAGCTTCCCTCCCTCCAGGATATATATAACAGACGGTGTGTGAATAAAGCTCGGAGGATCATCAGAGACTCCAGTCACCCGAGTTATGGGCTGCTCTCACTGCTTCCATCAGGCAGGCGGTATCGCAGCATCAGGACCCGCACCAGTCGACTACATGACAGCTTCTTCCCACAAGCAATAAGACTTTTGAACACATGATCTCTCACGATCAACAATCAGCACTGCACTTTATTAATCATCACTCTGTCAATATATTCTCCCAATTCAATTAGTTTATATATATTTATACCCGTATCTAGTGTGTGTATTCTACATTGTGTGTATTGTGTACATTTGTTATGTAAATTGTTGTGTATGTATGTGTACATTTGTTATGTAAATTGTTTTGTGTAAATATGTTGTTTATTGTAAAGTGGTTTATGTCTCGTCACTGTCATGACTGCTATGTTACTCGGAACTGCACACAAGAATTTCACCTACTGTTGCACTCGTGTACACAGTAGTGTGACAATAAAGTGATTTGATTTGATTTGATTTGAGAATTGGGAAAAATCTGATCTCAGTGATTTGGAGCATGGCGTGACTGTTGGTGTCAGAGGGGCTGGTTTGAGTATTTCTGTAACTGCTGATCTCCTGGGATTTTCATGCACAACAGTCTCTAGAATTTTCTCTGAATGGTGCCAAAAACAAAAAACATCCAGTGAGCGGCAGTTCTGTGGATGGAAATGCCTTGTTGATGAGAGAGGTCAACAGAGAATGGCCAGACTGGTTTGAACTGACAGTCTACGGTAACTCAGATAACCATTCTGTACAATTGTGGTGAAACGAATATCATGTCAGAATGCTATTCCGAGATGCAGGTTGGCGCTGTTTTGGTGATACAAGGGGGACCTACACAATATTAGGCAGGTGATTTTAATGTTGTGGCTGATCGGTGTATATATAACAACATTCTTCCATCGTATTCCATTCTATCCTATCCCATCCCATCATCTATTCATCCATCTTATTCAATTCCAACCCATCCAATCCCATCATCCATCCATCCTATTCCATCCATCCTATCCATCTTTGTCCATTCCATCCATTCATCAATCCATCTTATTCCACTCAATCCCATCCTATCCCAGCCTTCCAACCATACATAATTCCATACAATTGTATCCATCCATCATCCATCCATCAGTCCTGTTTCATTCCATCCCATCATCCATCCATCCATCCATCCACCCACCCATTATATTTCATTCCAACCAATCCCTCCATTCTTTTCCACCCCTCCATCCATCCATCGTTAATTAAAAAAAAGAAGAGACAATAGTAGAGATCATTAGTTGTGAAGATTATAGTTCTGTTACACACAGAAATGTATCTTGCTCAAAGGGGAAGTTCACTAAACAGAGCTTGTGAGTTATAAAGCACCAGCTGTGAATTCAGGTTTTACTTTCAGTGCTGCTAAAATTCACAGGTGAGGGTGATGGCTCCACTCCCACATGTCTTCCCATTAAAAGTCGTTAAAAGGTAGAAATGTAATTAAAGAGAGAGATTTTTGGATCTTATTTCCCTCAAATGTCACACTGAGCATTTTAAATGTCAGCTAAGGCCCTTGAACACTTCTCAGTAAATTTCCTCGCTCCTAATCAGCCATGTCGGCTCCATCAAATACAGTTTCCTCACACGTCCACACAGTGACGACTCAATGAATTTGTCTCTTCTCTACTGGGATCAGCAGAGACATGCTGATCTCAAGTATTCTCACAGGGAAATGCTCAAGCAGCACTGCTATTGGTCACAGCATGTGTCTAGAGCCAAGAGACGGAGCAGCCCCCCCACCCCCTGTTTGCTCTCTTGTCTCTGGGAAACAGATGTGCTGTTGTCAGTCCTAGCTGAATGCCAGATTTTGCCACTAGACAGCTGTCCATTATGTAAAAGGGGAAAAGGGGCCAGGCCCACTGAGAGGTCTGACGTGAATATACACAGCTATGTGCAGACCAGTACTCTTTAGTCATCTCACATCCACAGCTATATAGCTCAATATAATTTACAATACAAGAAATGAATGGCTGTAAGTACAGTTGTGTAGTTTGATTTACATTCCGCAGCCTTATATATAGTGCTCTATATGTATATTAGAAATGCATTATACACTCACCTAAAGGATTATTAGGAACACCATACTAATACTGTGTTTGACCCCCTTTCGCCTTCAGAACTGCCTTAATTCTACGTGGCATTGATTCAACAAGGTGCTGAAAGCATTCTTTAGAAATGTTGGCCCATATTGATAGGATAGCATCTTGCAGTTGATGGAGATTTGTGGGATGCACATCCAGGGCACAAAGCTCCCGTTCCACCACATCCCAAAGATGCTCTATTGGGTTGAGATCTGGTGACTGTGGGGCCATTTTAGTACAGTGAACTCACTGTCATGTTCAAGAAACCAATTTGAAATGATTCGAGCTTTGTGACATGGTGCATTATCCTGCTGGAAGTAGCCATCAGAGGATGGGTACATGGTGGCCATAAAGGGATGAACATGGTCAGAAACAATGCTCAGGTAGGCCGTGGCATTTAAACAATGCCCAATTGGCACTAAGGGGCCTAAAGTGTACCAAGAAAACATCCCCCACACCATTACACCACCACCAGCAGCCTGCACAGTGGTAACAAGGCATGATGGATCCATGTTCTCATTCTGTTTACGCCAAATTCTGACTCTACCATCTGAATGTCTCAACAGAAATCGAGACTCATCAGACCAGGCAACATTTTTCCAGTCTTCAACTGTCCAATTTTGGTGAGCTCTTGCAAATTGTAGCCTCTTTTTCCTATTTGTAGTGGAGATGAGTGGTACCCGGTGGGGTCTTCTGCTGTTGTAGCCCATCCCCCTCAAGGTTGTGCGTGTTGTGGCTTCACAAATGCTTTGCTGCATACCTCGGTTGTAACGAGTGGTTATTTCAGTCAAAGTTGCTCTTCTATCAGCTTGAATCAGTCGGCCCATTCTCCTCTGACCTCTAGCATCAACAAGGCATTTTCGCCCACAGGACTGCCGCACACTGGATGTTTTTCCCTTCTCACACCATTCTTTGTAAACCCTAGAAATGGTTGTGCGTGAAAATCCCAGTAACTGAGCAGATTGTGAAATACTCAGATCGGCCCGTCTGGCACCAACAACCATGCCACGCTCAAAATTGCTTAAATCACCTTTCTTTCCCATTCTGACATTCAGTTTGGAGTTCAGGAGATTGTCTTGACCAGGACCACACCCCTAAATGCATTGAAGCAACTGCCATGTGATTGGTTGATTAGATAATTGCATTAATGAGAAATTGAACAGGTGTTCCTAATAATCCTTTAGGTGAGTGTATGTTCCATATTATATGTATGATATATTTAATCAATATATTTTTCACATTTTACGATACAAATGTTTATATAATTTTTTTTATTTTAAAATAAATGTGTTTTTTATTTTATTATATTAAAATAAAAGTTAACAGTTAAAATTCACAGTTTAAATTACATTTTTAGTTTTAACCACTTATGTTACAATAAGTTTCATATCAATATGAGATGTTCTAAAGGGGTTCTAAATACAATTATTATTAATTTATTTAATTTTTATACACAATTTACAATCATATTTACTCAAACTACACAATGATCACTCTAAAACTTTATAGATATTACAGTTTTCATTAATGCACGATTTTCTGTAAAGCTGATTTGAAACGATGTGTTGTGAAAAGTGCTATACAAATAAAAATGACTTGACGTTACGCTAAAATAAGCATATTTAAATGTAGAAAAGATAATGACAATGTTAATCACCTAAGCAGCTGTTAAGCAAACTGTATACCAGCCTGTATGCTTACTTTGATATTGCAATTTAGACAAAATTGGGGTGGATATTGAATTATGTTAGATACAGTCAAAACATCTTAAAAGAATGCTAATGAATTGCTAATGTAATTTGGAAAACAAATCCTGCAGGGATCAAACAAAGATCCTACTAGATAAACTGAACATCTGGAAATATAGACTTACAATGGGAATTTCAGTTTGTCCAGCAGGATTTTATTACATTTTTAGTCAGGTTTTAAGGATTTGATTCTTTTAGGATTGGTTCCAAATTATGTTAAGATTTTTAATTTTTTTTCCTTTTGAAATTGAAGCAGATTTTGGACACAATGTGATAAATAGACACAACTGTTGCACTTACATTTGAGAACTTAAACAGCTGTTATGTAAATCCAGCAATCACTGTTTTCTGCTTATCCGTAGACAGGAAAAAGTTTCCTCTTATTTATTTAATTATTTATTTTTATCCTATTATATTATCACTCTTATTTTTTATCATATCTTTACCATACTGCTTAATACTTGCTTTTCTTATAGAATTTCTCACCTGAATCACATTCAAGAGCTTTTTGAAAGCTTTTTTGCATTATTTGCATTATAGATATATAAATGTTATGATGTAGCACTGGCATCAAAGTGCATCAGAATTTGAATTTGATTGATTTATAATGACTTGAAATTTGCAGTGAAAGCTTAGTAGGTAGTACTTAGTAGACATCCATATTGTTGCGCAGCTTCTAATTTGTGCCCTTTGTATGCATGTTAGGAGTGTTACACCTCTTGGAGCATGATGAGAAGTATGTGTTCACGCTGCCTTCTGCCTACGCCCGCTCCATCCTCACAGTACCCTGGGTGGAGTTGGGTGGAAAAGTTTCCATCTGCTGCGCCAAAAGTGGATACTCTGCTGCTGTCACATTCCATACTAAACCCTTCTATGGAGGTAAAGTTCACAGGTGAGAGTGTCTCTGAAACATTTAACATCTAAAATTAGGAAAAGCATGCATTGTTCCTATAATTTTAAGAATTGTTCATGGAGAAATAAACCTAAATACAGAATATGTCAATACATAAATAAATACATTTAAGAATGAATACACTTATTACAGAAATTGTTCCATCCATAATTAAAGAAATATATTCTGGATTTTAAATGTGAAAATTAAAATACACTTGCCCCATTGGATCATATATATATATATATATATATATATTATATATATATATATATTAAATTTGCAAAATAATTATTTATTTTTCACATACATTTTTTACATTGTATAATATCTTTTCTATACATTTTTTACGTTTAAATTTATTCAATGGTCGCGTGGCACCATGCGAGAATCGAACGCGTGGACGGCGAGCTCTGCGCATTTTTGCTAGTTTTAATACTTTTTGTGTTCAATACACCATGATTACTTAACTGCTCTAGGAAGACAATATGTAAAATAATTCAAAAAAATCCTTGGGCTTTGGAGATATTAAAAGACACTTACGTGCTCAAGCTGAAGGCCCCGAGCAGCAGGCCACAAGCCCGGGAATCAATTTGGCCGGTGAGGTGAAGGAAATTCGCCGACAATTGATGAACGTGTTGGCAATGCTGACGAAGGTCGTTGCTGACTTGGAGGAGCTTGCTGTAATATGTCTATTGATCACTGCCATGTAGATGAAATTCACTGAGATGGTTACAAGAGTGGTGGATGTTTAGAAGTGGATCGATTATCAGGAGTCATCGAAGAGGAAATTAACTGCTAATCTGTTAGCGACCGAGGCAGAACTGGAGCACGTCTAGGAAAAGTTGGAAGATATTGAGAATCCTTATCAGATATATAACGTCCGGATTGTTGGAATTCCTGAGGAAGCAGAGGGACAGAATATGGTGGAAACAGGGTCTTTCCGAATCTACTCAACATAACAGGCCATATAAATATATAGATAATAATAATATATAATATAATTTTATAATATTATATAATTGAATTGTATATATAATATAATCGTTATATTCATTATATTTTATTTTTGTCACACAATCTATATTTCTAATATGTAAAAATGTCAAATGTTAATATGAGTGGATTGTCGCTCTCCACATGGAATGTGAATGGTTTGGGGCACCCCATAAAAAGAAGGAAGGTTATATCTTTTTTTTAAATGTAAGAAATATGATGTAGTGTTTTTTCAAGAAACGCATGTTTCCCCGCAGAAAGCTGAAAAATTTGGGAAGATATGGGGTTAAGTAAGAGCAGGGGAGTCATTAGTAAGTATCTACAATTCAAACAGATTAAAGATAAATTAGGAAGTGTCATTATTGTTTTAGCGGAACTTCAGGGGCAAAGGTTGATTTTGGCTTATATTTATGCACCTAACACTGATGATCAGGGCTTTTTTATAGATCTTGAAGGGATGTTGCAAACCGCTGCCACCCCTCGTGATATAATTTTGGGAGGAGACTTTAATATTTTGATGGACACAATCCTTGATCATAGTGAAGCAAAAGTGTGCAAGCCCCCTAGAGCAACACTGACACATCACAGGATGTGTAGAAATCTTGGTCTTACAGATATTTGGAGACTTTTGAACCCATCTGGTAGGGACTATACATTTTTTTCATCAGTCCATAAGATTTATTGTAGAATATATATATATATATATTTTTTTTTTTTTTTTTATATCTTAGTCCCTCGTTTCATCTGTTGTTGATTGCTCAGTTGGAAACATCTTAGACTCAGATCATGCCCTGAAGAGTTGAGAGATGTTGCCACATACAGAGAAAAATAAATCATATAGTTGCAGCTTTAATGTATCCCTTTTGCAAAATCCTGAATTTCAACAAATGTTAAAGGCTTAAATCAATGTTTATATAGAGACCAACGTGTCCTCAGTATACTCTGTGGGCATGGCTTGGGAGGCACTTAAGGTAGTTCTTAGGGGTCGGATCATACAGTATATGCCTCATTTATCAAAAAATCCAAAGTACGAGAACTCGTGGAGTTGGAAGGGAATATTAAAAATGGCCTCAGAGAATTGACCCCGATTGAAATACAGATTTAATTCTATTTTGTCACGGAAGGTGGAGTTTTGGCTATTCAGTGTAAGACAGTCATACTTTGAGTCGGGGGACAAACAGGGCTGGACTGGGATGAGATATCATCCTGGGATTTTACATGGCAACTGGCCCAACTGGGGGGTTGCTGTCCTTTTCAGCATATCGCAGTGCTGTTTTGTGGTCCGTTCTGCATAACGTGGCGGCTCATTGATTATTGCGGCCCATTCGGCATGTTTTGCGGCGGAACCACCAACCCGCTCGGTTCTCCCGATGGCCATTCCGCCCCTGATCGGCCCAAAACTGCGTCGGCCCACCTGGAAAATGCCCAGTATGCCAGATTACCAGTCCAGCCCTGGGGACAAAGCAGGGAAGCTTTTGGCTAGATATATAAAGCAGAGAGAGTCTTTTTCTACCATTCCCTTGGTGAAATCTGCTGGTGGTAAAATATTTACCTCAGCCATTGATTTTAATAATGCTTTTAAAGAATTATATCTTGATACCTATAGTTCTGCATCTTCATCTACTGATGAAGATATTAGAAGCATTGTGGAACCATTTGAACTCCCTAAACTGACAACTGAGCAAAAAACATTTCTTGATTCTGAGATAACCTTGGAAGAGCTTGGTGAGGTAATTAAGGCCTTGCCTACAGGAAAGGCTCCGGGGCCATATGGCTTTGCTGCTGAATTTTAGATCTTATGCTATAGAATTGGCTCCACTCTTGCTAGAAGTTTATACAGAATCATTAAAGAATGGAAAGATTCAGCCAACCATGATACAAGCCCGGATCAGTTTGATTATTAAAAAGGACAAAGATCCAAGTGAATGTAAGAGTTACCGTCCAAATTTCCTGATTCAGCTAGATGTTAAAATATTGGCAAAAATTCTGGCTAACCGATTAATTAAAGTTATGACATCTCTTATGCATATAGATCAGGTGGGGATTATTCAAGGCCATAGCTTTTCTGATAACATTAGGCATTTCATCAACATCATGTGGTCAGTGGTGAATGATCAGACTGGTCACTGCCATCTCACCTGATGCCAAAAAGGCATTTGATATGGTATAATGGGATTATCTTTTGAAGAGTTTGGAAATATACACTTTGGGAATACTTTTATTTGATGGATTAAGTTACTTTATAGACACCCGGTAGAGGCGGTACAAACAAATGGATTCATTTCAGATTGTTTTACTCTGGAAATTATTATACTTTCCCCAATATTGTTCTGTCTTGCCCTGGAACCATTAGCAGCCACAATAAGAAGGGAAGATGATTTTCCAGGGTGACATTTTATTATTTGTCTCCAACCCCACTAGATTTATGCCTTGCCTCCACAAAATTATTATTACCTTTTCTAAGTCAGTTGGTCTAAATCCGAAGCTTTGGCTTTGACAGCATTCTGCCTAGCGACGGCTTTTCAGCTGCGTGTCTTCCAGTGGCCCAAAAAAAGGTTTTTAGGCATTTTATTACCAACAAATTTGTGATATAATAAAAAAAATGTGAGTTAATTAAAAGGTTTTCGAGCAGTGGGGGCAGGTGGGCTTCATTACATTTGTCTGTGATTGGGAAGGTTAATGTTATTAAAATTAATTGTACTCCAAATTTCAACTACCTGCTACAATCCCCTCTCTTATTTCAAGCAATTTGAATTTAGTCATTTATGCAATTTGAATTTAGTCATTCATTTGGAATGGTAAACATCCCAGATTACAATTCAGTAAGATGCATAGGCCTGCCCAAGATTTTGTTTTATTATTATGCATTCGGTCTCAGACATTTGGCTCATTGGTCGCTTCCATCTGATAGAGCCCCTCCCTGTTTCTTTTATTGAACAGGAAGTTCTCGCCCCTATTTTGTCATTGCAAAGCCTTTCTATCAAACTAATCGGAGAAGTTAAACTACACACTGTTATCTCGCCTTTGCACTTGCTATGGACAAAAGTGTCCAGAGTGTTTAATTCTGTCATTTATTTAAATGTTGACTCAAGCATATGTTTAACCCAAAATTATGTATTAATAAGTCCCCTTTCTGCTGGTAAGAGTGGATTGTGAGGGGGGTTACTATAATCTGTGACATATATGTGAGTGGAGTGTTGAGATCCTTTGAATTTGGTTCAACATTTTGGGATAACCAGATCTCAGATTTTTTATGTACCTGTGCTACCGGCTCTGTACTATTTTTGGGAGTAGTATACACCCCTTAAAGTAGCAGACACTCTGGGAGTGGTGATTTCTGCTTTTGGAAAAGGTCATGGGTTGTGAGGCATTAAGTGTATTACTCCCTGCTAATACAGAGTCTGGGGGACGGACCAATAACTTCTATCAAGAGATTATGCGAGAAAGATTTAAACTTGGTATTGGAGGAGGGAGTGTGGGCTAGGATTCTAAAAAACATCAAGCCTGCATCTAGAGATATAAGGGTGTGCCTTAAGCTATTCAAGATTTTACATCGATTCTATTGGACCCACTCTAGATCGTATATGCTTGGTCTTAAAGACACACCCACCTGCTGGCGATGCCAATCAGAAGATGTAGACACAACCCATGTTTTTTGGTTGAAGGTTCAGTTTTATGTGTGACATATTAGGCACTCAAATTTCCTTTTGCCCCAGACTCTGTATTTTAGGCGATGGGGCGGTCATCAAAATAGAGATTAAACATGTTAAACATTGTATATATGTTTTGCTTTTCTTTATTTAATGTATGAATAAATAAATCAATAAATGTTAATCACAAAACAAAACAAAAAGTTTAAAATTATTCATTTGAATCACATCATTATAAAAAATTGAGAACCAGTCTAGTGCATTGTAGTAAATATACCAACATCTTACTATGGTATGGTGTGTGATCAGTTAATTCATTAACTTGTTTTCACTTGATCTTTGACAGAGTCACAGCTGAGGTAAAACACAATCCCACCGGTACCATTGTGTGTAAGGCTCAGGGGGAGTGGAATGGGTCACTGGAGTTCACCTACAGCAGCGGAGAGACCAAAGTGATTGACACATCCAAACTGCCTGTCATTAGGAAGAAGATCCGCCCACTCGAGAAGCAGAGCCAGTTTGAGTCAAGGTGAGAAGAGGAGCTTGATTTACACACTAAATTACAAAATGCATGCGACTGAATACTCCGTGTCATTGTACAGTACATTAATATAAAGACATTTTTATGTCAGTGTTCATTTAGTTAATTTGTACTGTCTTGCACCAGTCTATTAGTCCTCATGGAACCATCTATTCAGTCTAGTTAATTTAGAGGTCGATCAGTGCTGATAGTTGCTTTTTGGAACTATCGGATATCGGAAAAAAATCAATGCAGATAATAACAGATCTTCTTTTTTTTTGTATTAATATTGCTTTTTATAAGATTATAAAAATGAGCGCTTCAAAGAGGTTTTGTTGTTAAGTAGATAATAGCTAGTTCATGTTCATTTTGACTGATGATGTCCCTAGAGAAAAGAGAAAAAGTCTTGCTGATTGCTGATGATCTATCATTATAATCTGTTGATGAAGTGCTCATACAGTATTTAAAAGCCTACATGACAATTTTTAATACATTGTAGATGATTGTAAGAGTGCAACTTTTGTTCTCCGTACAGTTGTAGTCAGAAGTTTGCATACACTTAGGTTGAAGCCATGAAACCTCACATTTTTTAACTACTCCACAGATTTCATATTAGCAAACTATAGATTTGGCAAGTCATTTAGGACATCTTTGTGCATGACATGAGTAATTGTTCCAACAATTGTTTACAGACAGATTGTTTCACTTTTAATTGACTATAGAACAATTCCAATGGGTCAGAAGTTAGCCAATTAGCTAAAGGCTAATTGGAGGTGTACCTGTGGATGCATTTTAATGCCTACCTTCAAACTCAGTGCTTCTTTGCTTGACATCATGGGAAAATCAAAATAAATCAGAAGTCCTGCATTATGGACCAAATCTTATTTTTTGTTTTATGGTTGTTATTATTGGGATTAAAATTGCACAAAAAAAAAACTGTATCTTGTTATTTATTTATTTTTATTTGTTATTTGTTTTTCATTTTCAAATCTTGTAGCTTCTGTAAAAGGAAACATTAATTTTTTTACATTCAAAATCTATCTGCATTTTCCACTAGCTTAGTTAGCGGTAACTGCAAAATCCACTATTGGTCAACCTATAAATAACATAGATTTTGTTTCCTACGCATGCTTCAGATGAAAGCTTCATGAAGGCAATACAAATAAAATAGTGTGTGAGAAAGATCAGAGAGGTCGCCAATCTTTATAATGCCTCAGTAGATAAGCACCTCACATTTTAGCAAAACTTTTTCCTACCCTTCGAAAGTCTTTATGCAATAAATCCTTTACTCTATTCTGGCTGGCCCTGAGCGAGCTACATGGTTTACTTAATAATCTCTTATGCTGCTTATTGTCTTATTGGAGAGGAGAGAGAAAGAGAAATCCTAAGCCGGTCAGCCAGATATCAGAGTAGTCTAATGCTATCAGCCTGGCTTTACCACAGCTGCATAATGCAATCAAAAACAGATACAGAGTCAGAGAGCTGGTTCTGATACTCTGGTGCACATGAAAAAAGTGTGGATTTATTGATCCTTGTGAGGATCAAATTTGAAACAGCTTTTGCTGATTTACAATCTAAGCTGGCATTTCATAGTCTGATCAATACGGATAGACTTGAGACAACTGATCTTGGATTGAGATGCACTTATGCTTATTTTCAGAGAGTGCATAGAGCTATTATCCCTGGTTTCTGTCATTATGTGGCTTAATGAACTGGCCTGCTATGTGTAATCTTCAGACATAGTCCATGATACTCTCTACAAAGGCCTTGTTACACCTGGTAGTAACATGCATCTCATATTCAAGGGGAGGGTATCTGATTTCATAATTAAATACATTACTTGCTACATCAGTGTTTTATGGCATTTTTATAAGGCGCAAAGTTAAAAAAAAAAAAAAAACGTAATAAATTGGCACACCATTTCCCCAAATATATTTGAAATTTAATTACAAACATTATGCTTCGTGCAGAATTCTCAGTTATTTAAGTGGAATATTGATGTGGCCTGTATTGATTTGCATGCTTCACATAATCTGTGTAACTGCATGTTAAAATCAAGCATTCTTGCCCATCTATGGCTGTTTCTTCAACTTCTTGCAATTTTATGTCTTCAAGGTTTTATTTCAACTTATGTGCTATATGAAGAGTGAAGTAAAAAAAAAAATTAAATTACAACTGTCCAAAAGTTGCCGACTTAACACCACACCAAACAATTCTGCATGGTCACATTCATTTCTGATTACCTCCGAATGTGATTTCAGTGAGACGGATGTTAACACCAGCTGTAAACAGGGTCTTATGGTATTGATCATGATGTTCCGTCCTAACCCTTTTGTGCATCAATGATTGACAGGCGGCTGTGGCAGCATGTGACAACGGCGCTGAAGACTGGGGACATTGATACGGCCACAGAACACAAACGCCAGCTGGAGGAGAGACAGAGGAGGGAAGGGAAGCAGAGAGCAGCCAGTGGCACCCCCTGGAAACCCAAATACTTCATCAAAGAAGTGAGGCTTTCTAATCCCACTCCAAGGCCCTTTCCCATATGCACACTCGGTGTGGACTTTGCTTGCATGTGTTCGTGAAGTCCCATTTTTCATTTTGTGCTTCAAAAGGGTTCTTGAGTGCCTCCTATGTGTTTACACCCTTCAATACACACTTTTGCGGAGCCTGTACTGGTGCTTCACATCAATATACTACCCAAAAGTCCATATGGCATTATGTGAACAAAGTGAAGTGGTGGGGACCATGGCACTAGAGCCATTTTAAATTGGGCATGAGTGGGCTGGGCATGGCAAAGGCTTCGGTCATAAATATTATTTAGGCTATGGTCACATTACCTGTAAGCTGGGAGCAAAATTCTGTAAAATTTGTACAGTTTTTTGCAATTGTTTAATGTCAAACTATACGATATGATCCCAGTTAGATTTTTATGTCAGACTTAACACTGCACATCATAGCAAAGACTTTGGTCCCAATCGTTCTGATTGACAGTATTGACTGTCTGTTTTATCTCATATGGCTGTCATAGAAGCAGTCGCACTGCATGACTGTGACAACATTTCTGACACTGCCAGAACTTTGTCTGAGGCTAAGATATTCTGTGGCCCAGAGGTGCGTAACACAACGTCATTTACAAAGTAAACAAAAGTTCACAACACAAAGAAATAAGGCATTAACATACAAATCAAACAAAAGTTTGCAACACAAAGACATTAAGCCACGACACAAGAAAATTTGACAACACAATGAAATTAAGCCACATCCCGAATAAATTAAGCCACAACATAACAAAATTAAGCCACAATTAAGCCACAACACAAATAAATTAAGCCACAACATAACAAAATTAAGCCACAACACAATTAAGCCACAACACAAATAAATTAAGCCACAACATAACAAAATTAAGCCACAACACAAATAAATTAAGCCACAACATAACAAAATTAAGCCACAACACAATTAAGCCACAACACAAATAAATTAAGCCACAACATAACAAAATTAAGCCACAACACAAATAAATTAAGCCACAACATAACAAAATTAAGCCACAACACAAATAAATTAAGCCACAACACAACAAAATTTGCCACAACACAAAGAAATTGAGCCACAACCCAAATAAATGAAGCCACAACACAACGACATTTGTCAAAACACAAAGATATTAAGCCACAATCCAAATATATTAAGCCACAAACCAAAAAAATTAAGCCACAACACAACGAAATTTGCCACAACACAAAGAAATTGAGCTACAACCCAAATAAATTAAGCCACAACACAACGAAATTAAGCCACAACCCAAATAAATTAAGCCACAACACAACGAAATTAAGCCACAACACAACGACATTTGTCAAAACACAAAGATATTAAGCCACAATCCAAATATATTAAGCCACAAACCAAAAAAATTAAGCCACAACACAACGAAATTTGCCACAACCCAAATAAATTAAGCCACGCCCACAACACAATGAAATTTGTCAAAACACAAACATATTAAGCCACAACCCCAAAAAATTAAGCCACAACCCAAATATATTAAGCCACAACACAAATAAATTAAGTTAAACACAAAGAGTAAGAAGGGACTTCTGGTATTTCATTTTGACACAACAAGCCAAATTTTGTTATGTTGCCTGGAGGCAACACCATGCCACAGAGAATTAATTACAATACTTAGCTTCATAATGCACAAATATCTGTGCCAAAAATGTACTTAAAGTAAAATCATAACGATTCAAAACATAAATCTACTTACTGAGAATGTCTTATCGTGTCCTATCCTCATGTAAGCATGCTATAGTGCCTATACAATTTTCAACATCTAAATATTATTCACCAGCTCGACATTGCCCTCTAGTGGCTTGATGCATTTCCATTGTGTTGTAATTTGTAAATTTCATTGTGTTGTGCACCTCCGGTCCACTGTAGAGATTCCTTGCAAAGGCAATTTATTGGCCTTTGGGGAACATGTCACACAAGTGATCAAAGACTGAAATTTTGTTCCTACTACAAGAGAAACTTTTACAATCCCTGAAATTAGTCTCAGACAGAATCATTTTGGCCAACATGGTACTGTGTGAACCTGGCTATAGAAATAAATTATACAAAACATTTTAAACAATTGTAATAGCACATTGAGTAGATATTTTTTGACAAGAAGCAAATTTGTACTTGACAACTTCATCCTTACATCTGCTGGATGTGATCTGTATAGTGAGCTGTATAGTGAGCTGGCTCACTGTCTCCTATGGCTGTATACTGACTGAAATTAAGCCTAATAGGAGACCGATTTGAAAGCTCTACATAGACGGCATTGAAATAGTCCTCCACAGGAGACCCAACTCTCAACTGATTTTGAAATGCAGGTGATGCGAGAGGAATAACGGTATATTCTAATGAGAATAAATTTACATAGAAAACCCATGTTTGGTGTAAAGTAGTCAGTTTTCTATTATTTTGAACCATTTTTTCAGTACTTTTCGGTATTGAATGGATTATCAGTATATTCATAATCCAAATTTCTCTCACTTCATCCGCCATCTTGGATTGATTTTTTACGGTGCATTCTGGGATGACTTGCATACGATGCTACCATAAAATTGACAAAACGAGATGTCTTAGGAGGCAGCATAATTAAGATACCTACCTTGTGGAACAGCCTTCGTGTCAGAAGCGTGCCTATAATGGCTTAAAATTCTGCCTCCATAAGTAGCTCACAAACTCAGAAAATGTAACTTTTTATACAAGAGGATTTGGGTTTGAATCTACTTTTTATTAACCAAAATTGCATTTGCACTTCAGCAGCATGATTTGATGTTTGTGATTTCACTAGAATAGCTCCAGTGAATTACTTAAAATGGAAGTGAATGGGGCCAATCCATAAACGTTAAAATACCATCTACAATATTTCAATAGAATAGACACAAGACCTAAACATTATAAGTGTTAACATGATTTTAATATGATGAAATTGTATACTAAGCACTTCATTCAAGTTTTATCAATTGTACAACTTCGTTGCCATGACGATGTTATGTCAACAAACCATTTTTTGCTTTTTTTTTTTTAAAGAAAAGAGGGAACAAATAAAAATATTTTTGTGGTAATCAACATAATGCCACAAATGCTGTTGATTAAGCTTAACCTGAATTGAACCTGGAAATATTCCTTTAAGGCTGCGCAGGGACTGAGTTGAATTAGCGAACCATTTATGTGAACTAGTTAGCATTAGGTTCCTAATGCTCCAATGCAAGTGAATCTAACTGGTTCATTTGCATGATTTCCAGTGCTACATGAGTGTGACGGGATGTTTTAAAGGACTGATGTACTGTTTTGTGATGCTACATCACTACCCGTTGGAAAATGTAGTTTGTTACTGACAAAGCTTCATTGTGAAAATGTGTTTGATTCCCATCCGCGTACCACATTCAGTGATTAGCCATCCAGACACATGCAAGATATTGGTTCCTACATCAGGGTATTTCTAACTTTTGTTTTTGTCATTGAATTGCCTCCAGGGGGAAGGATGGGTGTACCACAATCCTCTATGGAAGACAAAGTGACAAGGACACCTGGAGCCACATGATATCACTCCATCACAGACCCCAAAGGGGTCTTCTTACAGAAAGTGAACAGTGCCAAAAACTAAGTCAAACAAATGGACACAAGGGTGATTGAAATACCTCAAAATCCCCGTGGGATGATTTGGATGTGGAGGCCTGATATTACATTGTGTGACCTTGTGCAATATCTTTATATTTGTATATTACTTCTAGTAATCAGTACTAAGTAGTGATTATACATACAAGAGAGATTTAGCATCTATATCACTGATAGCTGTTATATTTGATAATGTTAAATAGAGGCAGATGTTGATGCTGGTGGAAAATGTGTTGTACAGTACATTTATGTAAAAGTGACCTCGCCCCTCATTTGGTGATGATTTGACTTGAATGGCTAAATACATGTCAGTTGACTAAGTTATCTGCATTACTGTAGTGTACTTTCACTCTGGTGATTTCTGGAGGCTTTGAAGCAAGTTGTGCTTTACATAAAAATGTATTTTAAAAAAGTGTAATGGATATTTAAAGGAACCGTTCATGCAAAAATGAAAATTCTCTAAACATTTACTCACCCTCATGCCATCCCAGATGTGTATGACTTTCTTCCTTCTGTTGAACACAGATTTTTAGAAGAATATTTCATCTCTGTAGGTCCACACAATGCAAGTAAATTGGTACCAAAATTTCAAACCTCCGAAAAGCACACGAAGGCAGCATAAAAGTAATCCATAAGACTCCAGTGGTTAAATCCATCTGAACTCCACCCATATCTTCAGAAACTATACAAGTGGGTGAGAAACAAATCAATATTTCATGTCCCTTTTTACAAATCAAGCATCACTTTCACTTATATTCTTCACTTGTTTTTGGTGATTCGCATTCTTTGTGCATATCACCACCTATGGAGCAGCAAAGAGAACTTTTGATAAAAAAAAAAAGGACTTAAATACTGATCTGTTTCTCACCCACACCTATCATGTCGCTTCAGAAGGCATGGATTTAACCAGTGGAGCCTTATGCATTACTTTTATGTTGCCTTTCTGCTTTTTAGAGCTTAAAATGTTTGGTACCCATTTACTTGCATAGTGAGGACCTACAGAGCTCAAATATACTTCTACAAATGTGTGTTCAGCAGAAGGATGGCATGAGGGTGAGTAAATGTGAGACATTGAATTTTTGGGTGAACTATACTTTTAAAGGAACAGATTTTAAAATCATGCACAGATTCATCTTTACCCATTCATTAGGAAGTTTAAGCATGCATTACATTTTCATTAAACCTAGGTTGATTTCTAAACATGTTCACAGATATGAAGATCTGGCCTTTTCACAGGTTTATTCATTTGTTTTACAGGGCCTAATTAACTTTTGAAAATTAATTCCTTTAATTGACATGGATTAAACTTTTTTTTATTTCTTGGTAGATTGTATGCCCCAGCAACATTTGTTATGCTATATTTATTTCTGCAGTTACAGTATTCAGTGTTACTCAGATCATATTGGCCAACAAATAATTTTTGAAAGAAAAACTCCTTTACATGACTTGCTCTGCAGGGGTTTGAATGTATGCGAGATGCACAGACAGTCTCCATTAGCAAAGGTCTTATACAAGCGATGTAAAACCACAGAGATGGTGTTACCAAACACACTATGTACATGTTAAAATAAACCATACCTCTGCAAAAGACAAGTGATCACGTACTGTATCTGTAAATAAGCTAAAGTTAAAAGCTTCTTATGCTGTAATAAGCATTGACTTGCATTCACCTGTTGTCTATGATTACTACATGGGTGGTTGAAAATCATTTAATATATCTAGATTGTTGGAGCGGAATTCAAAATGAGGTACCATTAATATATTAGTACAATCGCTTAAGTACATACTTAATGGATACTCAAATTTTTATTTATTTTTATTGCCATTTTCACTATAGATTTGAACTCATCTAATTGAAAAATAGCTTTCCAGATCCCAATGCAAAGCAAATCTACAATAATTTATCATTTAGTCACTTTCAAAACGTCAATGACTTCTAAGATTTTCTTAACTTCCATGAGTTTTCCAGGCCTGGAAATCACAGTTACTCACAAAATGTCCTGATATTTTTAGCTTTTCCATGACCATAGAAACCCTGAGCCTTTATGTGGGGAGAATTAAAATGTCAAAAATACAAAAACTGGGAACTCTTCCGTTTCAGGTGTGAATTGGCTTTTATACACACATTCTTGTCTACGAATGAACAAAACTGGTGACAAAATTAATGTTACTTATGCTACATAATAGTGCTTAAGTTTGAACCATATTCAGCTACATTTGAGGGTGTTTTGCAAAATGGAACAAATTTGTTATTCCTTTAATGACATCTAGAGGACACCAAAAGAATTACACCAACACCATACCACTGGCCTAACACACAAACAAGATTATCCCAAATGAAATGAAATGGTGATCAATAAGTCTGAATGGATAAGGCTGATTGTTTCATTAAGTCTTTTAATCACAATGGCATCACTCATTCTCACAACAGCATCTTTTCCTCACACTCTTTTTTTTTTTTTTTTACAATTTATGGAGTACATTTTAACTTGGAAAAAGAAAATGACTGTTTTTGCATTTCATGATGAAAGGTCTCCTCAACTTCAATTTTTATTCTATTTAATAAATACCTTCCTAAGATTCAGAGCCCTCTGAGAACAATATATGTTATGCAAAGAGGGGAGAATCAGAATTGTTTTTCCCTTCCAATTATTTTACAAAAAAACAAAGCAAAAGCAATTGGCAAGTTGAAAATCTAGAAAAGGCAGGAAACAAAGAGAAAGGTGTTAAAGACAGCCCAGAAGAACAGAGGAAAGGAAAACCCCATTTGATATGGCAGAAAGCGCCTTTTTCAAAGTAAAAAAAGAGATTGGGATATTCACACTTAAAAGTATGCACTCTCCACCTGCATGCTTCTCAGTAGTGGCTCCACATTAAGGTGAACTAAGACAAAGTGCATTCAGGCTTGTGATGCAGCATTTTATAAACGTACAACTAATTCAGTTCACTCTTTGTCCTGGCAGACTGTCGTTGAGGAATAAACAAAAAACTGATTTCTAATTGGCCTGAAACTTGCAATCAAAAAAACAAAAAGGGGGAGGGGGGGGGACATCTGCAAGCATCTGCAAATTTTGCGCAGTAGATGAGAGGCACAGCGCCGTCTTCTGAACAAGGCATTAGCAATAAAGAAATAAAAGCAGATTCTTCATCAAACAACCCATTTTGATTTTCAAATTATTGCATAAACTTTTAAAATCTTACAACCAATAGAAAAAGAACAACATTCAAAATCATGTTATGAACAGAATTATTTATAATCAAAAGTCACCACAATAGTTAAACATTACTAATAATTGAGTCCTTTTCAAAGTCCGTCTTGGAAAGCAACTCACGAATTCAGAGCCACAAAGACACCAGCTGCATTCTGCCACATAAAATAAAATGGTTTGTAAGATGTCAGCTAAAGCCAAGAGAGCTTTTATGGGGCTTTTCCCAGTCAGACTGTAGACTGCTCCACATTCCTCGGATTCTGTAGCTTTTATTTATTTATTTATTTATTTATTTATTTATTTATTTATATCAAAGGTTAACTCACACAAGCTCTAACAAAAACAAAAAAAAATTCTTTGGTGCTCCAAGTTTCACTGAGCGTAATGAATTCCTATTGTTGGTCGTTTTAGAATTCGGCTGGATTACGATAAACTGCACCACAAAAAAAGTGACCGCCGTTTTAGAAACGGGCAGATCTCTTGCGTAACCTGCACTTTCAATTACGAAAAAGAAAAAAAAAAAAAAAAAAGAAAAAAAAAGTCCAGAGTTCTCTGATTGGAACCGATGTAGATCCCCATCGTCGAACCGATCATGGAACCGTCCGTGGTCGTTATGACAATCACAGGATCAAAGCCTCCAATCAAATATTCTCAGGTGGGCGGTGCCAGACGACATATATTTGTTGTTCTTCTAGATTGGTAGATTACTTACTAGTTGCAGTTGTCCTTGTCTTTTGTTTGTTTTCACGTTTTCCATTCTCAATCTCTATCATTCAATAGCTAAACAGACTTCTTGGTCAGTTTCTTGCCTTTTTTCAGAGCCAGCTTGTTTTTGATATGTCCCCTCTTCCTCTTGGCTGTCTGTAAACCACAAAATGAAATAATTGTTATTTTCACATGAAATAGTGTATTATGAATGTTTACTATTGTAGTTTTACATCAATTACACTAACTGTACTTTCTAAATGACGTCATATTCTATATATTATGGTAATTTTCATGAAAATCCACATCAATACCAAAAAATATCTGAAAATATATTTTGCATTCAGAAAATCAAACCTACAATTAGAATAATTGAGTATTTATTGCATTGCGACATTTTCAGACAAAGCACATTTTACTGCCCAATTCAAATTAAATTTTTATTTAGTATTCTCATTGTTTGATGATTTCCTCATTATTGTAACAGTCTTTATCTGCATTAAGGTAAAGTACATGCAGTTTTACCAAAAACATTTTTTAAATCAGCATAAATGAAAAACAGTACCAAAAGATCACTACTATTATGTAAAAGTACTTTACAAGTCAAATACTAATATATATATATATATATATATATATATATATATATATATATATATATATATATATATATATATATATATTTTGCATTGACGTAATAAGTCGAGGGTAAAATGTGTGTGTAACATTGAAATTGTGAAATGGCACTGGAGGTGCATTTTACCATAATTTGAAAGTGTGACTTTAATGTGAACTAACAGACACATACAGGACCTGGAGAGTTTGGATTGATGTCAAAATAAAAGCGTGAGGGTTTCAAAAGTGCATGACTTAAATATTTTACTGTTGTATTTCAAATTAAAAGTCAATAATAATAATATTAACAAGTATTTATTATTATTATTATTATTGTCACCATTAGTATTTGTTTACAATTTATAACAATATTTAAGTTGAATGGGTTCCAAAAAAGAACTGTGTGAATGAAGTGGACTGGTGGGGGGAATCAAAAATAAAACACTGGTTTCTTTTCTACTGAAGACTTGAAGACTGAAATTACTGTTTATTTGGCTGCTATATTAGCCAGTATACTAGTTAATAATAAAGTGTTTCTTAATAAGCTATACATTTATATTGAAATAATGTGTAGTTAGAGGTTTGTGTTTCTTTACATATTAAAGAGTACTTCCAATTAGTTCCTCACAATAATGTAAAGATATTCTAAACTGATTATGCAAAAATACAACTTTGGTATCGGATCGGGATTGGCTGATACTGAGATTTCCGGTATTGGAATGGAAGAGAAGTGGTATCGGGGCATCCCTAATTTATGTTCAGTATCAATTTTAAAAACAATTGGTGATTTAATCGGTGATCGGCTTGTCTTCCCAATTTAGTTATCGGTATCTGCAAAATCCTAGATCGGCGGACCTCTAGTAAATATGTTTGTATAATTAACTTATTCGGCAAGACTCTCCTCAAAATGCTGCTCCGCCATGACAGTTGTTGACAGAAAACAGAAAATCTGAACAGAACGGATAGCTAATGTCACAAGTTGGAGCCCAACAACAAGTCAAATCAGTGCAAAGAATTAAACATTTCTGGGATTACAGTGGGGGAAAAAAACAACAAAAACAACACACACAGTTAACTATACCCATTTTTACACACTATTGTAAAATATCGATTATGCCTTACGTTCTCATACATTGGGGGAATTCCAGAGTTTTACATACGAAAGAAACCCCACTATTGGGGTTGCAGCAGGTCGAGACAGAAAATAAGGAAACAAACAGCAACGACTCTGGAATATCTAAATAAAGTAAAGGAACAATAATAGCAAAGTCTTTCTTGGATGCCATGCTTGTTATTTACAAGCATCACAGGGAATTACGTTGCTGTGGAGAGCCGCGTGTATGCAGGAGTAGAGAACACAGTAAAACTTGGGTCAACCGTAACATATTTTCAAGTGTTGTTTATGCCAAACTTTTGCAAAACGTCACCACACTATACAGAATGCGCATTCCAGTCAGAGGAAATACACTTTATCCGACACACGAATGATCCGCGATATAAAATTTGTGTCATGGATATTTTTAGCGATCATTCATTACTTTTCCATCAGGTATGTTCATGGTTTTTATAAGCATATTGTTTGGTTTGTTGGTCTGTTGGGTCAGATTACATTTTCACCACAAGCAAACCGCTCCAGGGATAATTAGCAAACGGACTTATTGTTTGGTGGATCCGAGTGTGATTGTTTTGGTGAAGATCGAAGTGCGATTGCCGTGTTCAGATAGTGTTCAGATGCCTAAACCAACCAAACTAAGGGAGAAAATAAACGAGGTTCCGAAACAAAAAAACCAATTTCGAGCCTGGTGTGAAAATGCCCTAATAGTCACAAGTATTAAAAACACAACATTTGATTTTTTGATGTTATAAAACATTGTATATTACTAATGGAATCTAGATGGGAAAACCTTTTTTGAGGTGTACTTCTGCTTGGCTGCAATGTTGCGGAGCTTGTGGTCCAGAGCCTGTCGGTTCTCTGGCTTCTTCACCCTGTAGATGCGCACTAGCCAGTGTTCGGAAGTAAATGCCTCCTCCAGGTGCTTTAGATGGATGTCCTTGTTGCCAATCTCAGCGTTCCGTGTCCGGTCAAATCCAGGAGGTGTGCGGAAATCCAGCTGTGGAGGGGATGTTTGGAATTAAGAGATTGTCCACTAGGGATGGTCAAAATGACTGTTAGTTAATGGTTTCATTACTACGGGGAAGACACACTTACTTGCATTTCTCCAAAGCGGTAGTAAGACATTTTGTACATCAGGCAGTTCAGAAGGGTGGGAGAGCCGGCCTTATCAACTCGAAACTCCCCCTGTGGTGTGAAATAATCACTCTCCTACATAAGAAAAACACAAAAAATAGACTATTACATTTCCTGAAGAAAATGCAAGTGGTGATTACCTGTGGAAAACCCATCATACTGCTAGACCGTTGCTACAAACGGCCACGATTCATATGCACACTGACCCGGATATCTTTAGGGTGCTCGCCCTCTGCAATGCGCACCATCCACAGGAACTTGTTAATGTCATCACCGGAGTATCCAATCACTCCCCCAAAGATGATCAGAACATAATCCACATCCAGCGACTTCATAATCTCATAGGCTGCACTCTCATTTGAGGACATGGCTTTACCAACCTGAAGAGGAAACAGAATATTTATCGTAAACTGTCAGTGTCCTTAAGCTAGCACCACTAAGACCAAGTACTGACACTCTGCAATGCATTTTATATCACACTGATCAATATTTCATATTCCAGTTGTTTTGGACAAAGTTGCCATACATTCTTGTAACACAGCAAATTAGATCCTGTAGTTCTCATCATATTGAGTATTGTATTGTCTGACTCACCAGTGCTATGTGACTGTTATTCCATGTGTTGTTGTCCACCAAAGTTGTGCGATTGGCCATGCCTGCAATCTGATAGCCGTAGTCCCACCAGGACATGACACGAGCGTGCTCATCCGTATTCTGTCGGAGCCAGTAATAGGCTTCACGGAAATCATCAAGAATGTTCCTTGATCTGGAGGTGATTACAAATAAATAAAAAAAAGAAAAACGTAACTTCCAGGCAGGGTGAGAAATTAAAGGGCGCTCGGAGAAAAATGGCTCAAAATGTGACAAAAATGCTGTGCAATGAGTTACTCTATATATTTCCAAACATGATTAATACTGGATATAGTTCTAAATGTTCCATTCTAGGCTTGGTTGTACATAATGTATTATTGCATGAGTTGACGTTGACTTAATTTTATGCGTAAGAGGAAATACATTTGTATGAATTCCTCTTTTTTTTTTTTTTTTTTTTTATAACCTCTGATATAGTTCTGAATTTTCAAATCTAGGCAAAGTTATACCACATAAAGCATCAGTTGATGTTGATCTAATTTTATGGGTAAGTAATACATTTGTAAATTACTCTGATTGAAAAACTGTTAAAAATCGAAGTATTCAACAATAGAAATACACACCCAGTATTCTTAATATAATAGTTCTTAAGGCCATGATATGCTTCAAGAGAAGTATTTCTTCGTTCTTCGTTCAGGGGTAAAAAGTTCTAAACAGCCGAGCAACGGTATACTGTTTGTGAACATTCAGATACCCACCAAACCGCTGTGTGAGGCATTTACAAGTCATTTAAATATGTGGACGCTCGGTAAACCCTTAACTAATGTGACATTAAAATGTGATTATCAATGACTTAATGCCTCAGTCTATGAGTAGAATGAAGCATATATATATATATATATATACACACACTCACCTAAAGGATTATTAGGAACACCATACTAATACTGTGTTTGACCCCCTTTCGCCTTCAGAACTGCCTTAATTCTACGTGGCATTGATTCAACAAGGTGCTGAAAGTATTCTTTAGAAATGTTGGCCCATATTGATAGGATAGCATCTTGCAGTTTATGGAGATTTGTGGGATGCACATCCAGGGCACGAAGCTGCCATTCCACCACATCCCAAAGATGCTCTATTGGGTTGAGATCTGGTGACTGTGGGGGCCATTTTAGTACAGTGAACTCATTGTCATGTTCAAGAAACCAATTTGAAATGATTCGAGCTTTGTGACATGGTGCATTATCCTGCTGGAAGTAGCCATCAGAGGATGGGTACATGGTGGCCATAAAGGGATGGACATGGTCAGAAACAATGCTCAGGTAGGCCGTGGCATTTAAACGATGCCCAATTGGCACTAAGGGGCCTAAAGTGTGCCAAGAAAACATCCCCCACACCTTTACACCACCACCACCAGCCTGCACAGTGGTAACAAGGCATGATGGATCCATGTTCTCATTCTGTTTACGCCAAATTCTGACTCTACCATCTGAATGTCTCAACAGAAATCGAGACTCAGACCAGGCAACATTTTTCCAGTCTTCAACTGTCCAATTTTGGTGAGCTCTTGCAAATTGTAGCCTCTTTTTCCTATTTGTAGTGGAGATGAGTGGTACCCGGTGGGGTCTTCTGCTGTTGTAGCCCATCCGCCTCAAGGTTGTGCGTGTTGTGGCTTCACAAATGTTTTGCTGGTGAGCTCTTGCAAATTGTAGCCTCTTTTTCCTATTTGTAGTGGAGATGAGTGGTATCCGGTGGGGTCTTCTGCTGTTGTAGCCCATCCGCCTCAAGGTTGTGCGTGTTGTGGCTTCACAAATGCTTTGCTGCATACCTCGGTTGTAACGAGTGATTATTTCAGTCAAAGTTGCTCTTCTATCAGCTTGAATCAGTCGGCCCATTCTCCTCTGACCTCTAGCATCAACAAGGCATTTTCGCCCACAGGACTGCCGCATACTGGATGTTTTTCCCTTCTCACACCATTCTTTGTAAACCCTAGAAATGGTTGTGTGTGAAAATCCCAGTAACTGAGCAGATTGTGAAATACTCAGACCGGCCCGTCTGGCACCAACAACCATGCCACGCTCAAAATTGCTTAAATCACCTTTCTTTCCCATTCTGACATTCAGTTTGGAGTTCAGGAGATTGTCTTGACCAGGACCACACCCCTAAATGCATTGAAGCAACTGCCATGTGATTGGTTGATTAGATAATTGCATTAATGAGAAATTGAACAGGTGTTCCTAATAATCCTTTAGGTGTGTGTATACACACACACACACACACACACACACACACACGATCATAAAAATGTAGGCACATTTGCATCAGTTTGCTAGTAACTGCCACCGGTGTTGATGTTGACTGATCTTAACTAAGGTGGTGGAGCTCCAGGTGGTGTTCAGCAGCAGGTAAGTAGTTTTCCTAAATGTTCGCCCACGGTGAGCTGTTACGAACCACCGAAATGAACACAAAAACTCCTCTACGATTTCGTATGAAGCATATAAGGGCATTAAATATTCTATTATTATAGGCTTCGTTATAAGTATTATTGCACACAATGCGAGTTAATGTTGGGGTAATAAATGTGAAAATTAAAGTATCTGACATAATATAACTATACACCCAGTACTCTTCATAAAATAAGCAGGCTTTAACTATGCTTTATGAATGTGTCCTTACCCATCTTGGTTGTATGATGCCAGCACTACGCTGGGACTGGAGTAGGCATTACTGGTGACCCAGGTGCAGTGCACAGCAAACATCATCAAGAGCATCAGCATTAGCATGGTAACGATGCTCTTAATGTTGGGCCCCAAACCCTCCTCTGGACGGTCCTGTTCTGACACATGCTTTCGGACTTTGCCTGCCTGCAAGCACATGTGACACTTGGATTCAAACAAACTGAAAAGCTGTCAAATATGTTTAATAGTGGGATTCAGGAGGCCTCACTGAGAATCCCTTGTAGCATTATAGTAACATGTCTAAAACTTCAGCATAGTAACAGTTTTTGTTTTCTAAAGACCCAATGAAATGGCTTGATGAGCGTTTTTCTTTCCTGTGTTGATGTATTAGCTACTTAAACCACAAGTTAGGCAGGAAATGTTTGCTCATCCTTTAATAAAAAAATCCAATAGCCAAAAAAAGTTTGACAAACCATGAACCATGACGTACTACTTGATATAGCTATTTTGAGGAAGGTGATATTTACAATTAGGGGGGAAGGGGACATTCTCATTCTAAAATACATTTTATCGGATATGTTTGGTCAGCTTTTCTCAGAACAGAAAGACAATACATTTGAAATCTGTATACATTACAGTGCAAAAGTCTTAGGCACATAAGATGTTTCACAAAAACATTTGCCTTAAGATGGTTATTTATATCTTCAGCTTTGTGTCAGTAGGACATATAAATGTTAGACTCCCAAACATTACTTTTACAAATACAAAAAATTAGAATAGAAGAACAAGGATCCCTGCAACAGATGTCATGGACCCCACAAATCCCCCCACTGAACATTGAGTCAGTCTGAGGTTACATAAAGAGACCAAAAAGCTTGGTACATACTATCTGCCAACAACCAAGAAAAACGGTGTCCAGGTGTACCTAGGAGAATTGGTACGGTATTAAAAGCAAAGGTGGCCACACCAAATATTGATTTAGCTTTTTTACGTTTACTGGACTTTGTATGATAAATGAAAACTATTAAATGTCATAATTTTTTAAATACATCCTCACTATGCAACATTTTTCACAAGTGCCTAAAGCTTTTGCAAAGTACTGTATCTGCTAAAAGTTCATTTTGTCAACTAGTATAAAAGCATATAGATGGTCTCAAAAACAAACATGGACTGAAAGTAGGGCTGGGCAATACATCGAAAAGCCATTACATAATTGCGATGATTTAACTGACGATATAAAGTTCAACAATATCGTGAATATAGCAATTTTAATGTTAATTTTATTCCAAACATTATTAACCGCTATAACGCTTTTATACAAATCTACAAATGTGGAACAGTAAAGGACAGTTTGACAGCGGTTCAACAAGATGTGAATCTCAAAACTGTCAAACAAAGAGCTCTTTCCGTTTCATAATAAAAGCTCCTGATGAAGGTGAAATAAACAACTGCATGCAGTGTCAAAATAAAAACCCCAGTTTAGGGTGAAATAGGACAGAAATATATTATTTTATCTTTAACAAATCTTATTACCCTGAAAATAATAAGAATTCATTATTATATTATATATGGGTTCCACAGTAATAATTTAGTACTATGCAATATTCATCTGGTTTCCAAAAGATAAGTGAAGCAGTTTTGCTTCTTGTTCATTCACAAAGAAAAATATTTTAGTAAAAATAAATGAAGGATAATCATATATGGAAGCTTAATAAAAATCTTATTAAAAGTTAAATATAAGTATAAACATGCAAATCAATTAAATAGATTTTAAAACTGTGGGAAACATGCCTTCATCCTTTTTTAATAGATTTTTATTTATTGCCTTTGAAATATTAATTCTACATGGCTACAATGACAGTTTAGATGAAATTATGGTTCCTCTGATTAAAACAAAACAAAACATCCTATTTCAGAGCAAAAATGCAATTATCGAGATATTGAATATCATCAATATGCTGAAAAATATCGAGATATAATTTCTGAAGCAATATCGCCCAGCCCTAACTAAAAGATAAAAAAAACTCCCATTTTGATTTCGTAGCATTTTTAAGACTTCATTCATTCACACCACTTCCAAATACAGATGACGCAGAAACCTACTACTATGGCGTATCCCACAATTTCCCTAACAGAGAAACAATAACAGAGAATAACTCCATATAAGCTGACTAAACCTTTGACCTTTCCCTGACCTTATCATAGAGGTTCCCTTGATTCCTCTTGTCGTCCTCATCACTGCTGTCTTCAGCGGGTGGGTTTTCGCGCTTCATGTCATCACCTAAGTAGTGCTCGAATACACTGGAGAAGGCGATGGCCGAGAGCATGCACACCACCGGAGTAAGAGTCAGCATCAGACGTACCATCACGCCAGCAAAGTACACTGCGCTGATGGCGTATAGGGCCACTAGGGGGAGACAGAGAACATAATGCTCAGTTAGGACAGCAAGAGCAAATGTGGCACTCCAGTGTAGAATGAACATTATTTAACTTGTAATGTAAGAGCTTGTAGTCTGTACTGCGTAATGACTCTCACAAGACAGTCAAACATGGTAGCTGTGGAGATGTTAGACACATGCTTACCAAAGACTCGCTCATCGTTGATGTTCTTGATGCAGAACCAGAGGCCAGCTGGGAAGGTACAGACCAGTATGTGCAGATCGAAGAAGAAGGAGACCCATGTGGTGGGCTGGTGCTCTGAGACCGAGGCGATGATAGGGATGTGGATCTTTGCGTATCTGAGAAGAACAAGCAGTTAATTTACGATGTAAATATGATGCTAAAAAGTAACTCATTCAACAGCAATTCTGCATCGATGGGTAAGAAACAATCTAATATTCACAGTAATTTTTCAATGGATTTCTTGACGTGCATGAGCACATGACATGACAACTTGCATTGCTTTTAGCATTAAATTTGAGGTTGTTTCCTACCAAAATCAATTTTATGTCTTGAAAGTATTGTAATATGCAGCACGAATTGTATAGGCTACTTTTATGATAAAATTGAGTCCTTTTTTTAAGCTTTAAAGTGAGTCACTATCCCCTGCCATTGCAGTATATTGAAGATATTCATTAAAACGTTTCCTTTTGTGTTCCAGACAAAGACAGAAAGACAAAATTATGAAAAATTGTATGTGTAAATTATGACAGAATATTCTTCTGCTTTTTTTTTTTTTTTGGGTGTACACTTTAACGGTAAAAAAAATTTTTAAAAAAAGAAAAATTTCTATCCCCAAGTATGACTAAGTGATACTTCCTTACAAAGTACCACTAACAATATGCGCTTATACAAAGGAGCTCAGAGTTAAGTTGGATTTTCACGGTTTTGAGGGCAAAAATTCCACAAAATCCATATCAAAACAATTATTTAAAGAGTAAAGCACACTTAAGAGCAGCAGGGAGCATCTCAAAAGATTGAAAAAGCCCCCCCCCCCCCCCCCCCCCGAGGACTAAAGTTTTCCTCCAAAATAAAGCAGCAAACTCAGTGAGGTTTTGCTTGTATAGAGTTTTGACATTTGTTTCACTTTATCTACAAAATAAGGGTAAAGTACAGGGGGTCTATTACTGTAGAGATACAGTGCTACTTTTCTCTCACAGTTTTGCTGCATAACTGAGCTCAATTTTGGCTACTACCAGTGTTCTGATCATTATCTCATGACCTGACCTTCTGGTACCTTTAGTGCAGACTGCAGCACACGGCTGACTTCGCACAACAAGAGCTCGACAGGATCGCGGATCTCCCTGCAGAGCTTTGCTGCATAGTGGGAGTTAAACATTTATGAATTTATGATGTGGCGTTTCACTAAGAGAGAAATGTGTGTTCATGGCTGCAGGGTAGAGCGAAAGAAACCTTGCCGCACTCGTGCTGACCCACTAACCACTAATTTTCTTTGGAGGTGGGAATTAATATCAACTGAAGGGAGCTATAAACTAATCTAATACAAGAACCTGGGGCCTTATTTATAACATTTACAATCAGATTTGATCCTATATTCCATCAATTCGATCCTATATATCGAAAGTGAGGGGGGAAAAATAAATAAATCAGGATTTATAAAGTCAGAAACTGACGTGAAAATGTTCTTATGCATACATCAGACACGCATGAATAATAAAATAAAATGTTGTGCTCATGTTCTAGTGTGCCAGTGTGATTACTTTTTTTCTTTTAGCGTTGCAAATAAGTAATAAAAAAAATATGTAAATAAGTCAGTGACTGAGTGAATTTATTCATAAATGAGTGTCAAGACAATCCCGATAGGAGTCAGGATGTGGTCAAATTTAGATTATACATGCATGAATGTAAATGCTTTTGGATATCCGCATAATATCCATTTAAATTTGTATCTGCACATTTGTATAATAAATTAAGTTTGAGACCTCCAAGTTAACAGCCAAGTGTAATATATATAGGGCCGGGCGATAAAACAATCTCAATATTTATTACGATTAAAAAAAAAACTTGTAATTTTCGATATTTAGCCTGTGTTCTACATCTAGACATGCGTGTTGCTAAAAATATTAGCAGTTTGGCATGGCGTGTTCCCTTTTGGCTTTCTGCGGATTTCTTCCGCTTCTGTGGAAACGCAGCCTCAGACTGTATGAAGTTGCTATTGCCCCCGCTACGCAGGTCTCCGCGTTACGGATCCGGACCACAGATTGATTTGTTTGATTAACAGCAAGACATCATGATGATGGTTACGCCCTCTCATCGTCTCAAGTGAGCAGCACGACAAAACAACAGCACCGGTTACATCAAATCTGATCTTTCTGCGCTGTATTCTTGAATATTTTTCTCTAGCACTGAAACACGCTTCACTGATGTCCTGTCCCATTCCGCACCCGCATCCACTTTTCCCCACATGTGCGTAAACATGAGGTGCGTGTTTCCAGAGCGCCTTAGACCATAAAGTTTTTTCTTTCTAAATTTAGTTTTACTAATCAGCATGTTCCAAGCCTTTAATAATAAACAAATTATTATTTGCTATAATAATCTGCTGCCGCTACACTCTGTGACTTATGAGAGTGGAGTGTCGAGATCCTTTGGGAATTTGGTTCAACATTTTGGGATTCCCAGATCTCAGTTTTTTAGGTATTTACAGCTGTGCCACCTGCTCTGTACTATTTCTGGGAGTAGCATACTTTAGGGGAGCTAAAGTGGGAGACACTCTTGGAGTGGTGATTACTGCTTTTGGAAAAAGTCATGAGGCATCAGTGTATTACTCTCTGCTAATTCAGATTCTGAGGGACGGAGCTTTTACTTCTATCAAAAGATTATGCGAGAAAGGTTAAAACTTGCTATTTGAGGAGGGAGTGTTGGCTAGGATTTAAAAAAATGTGAAGTCTGCATCTAAAGATACAAAAGTTTGCCTTACGCAATTTAAGATTTTACATTGATACTATTCTAGATTGTATAGGCTTGGTCTTAAAGACACACCCACCTGCTGGTGGTGTCAATCAGAAGACGTAGACACACATCATATTTTTTTGGTGGTGTGTTAAGATCCAAGAATTTTGGTTGAAGGTTCAGAGTTTTGTGTGTGATGTATTGGGCACTCAAATTTTATTCTGCCCCAGACTCTGTATTTTGGGCGATGGGGTGGTCATCAATGTGAAGAATAAGCATATAAAAAAATGGGTACTAACAAGCATCATGATCGGCAGACAAATAGTTTTAAGGGGATGGAAGTTGGCTTGAGCCCATTTCAGGAGTGGTGCTCGGAGATTGGGTGGGTGGTGGGCTTTTGGAGAAGGGTCATCTAGAAGACTGGGAAATTTGGACATTTTTGTGGGAAAAAATATCTGCCGTTTTTGGAGGAATTTCGGGGAGGGACAGTGGAGAGAGAGGTGTAATTGTTATGTGTGTGATTATTATTTTTTATTTATACTCCCTTTTTTTATTTTTGTGTGTCTATAATCATGTGGGACCACTGGGGTGTTCTTGGGGGTGGGGTGGTAATAGATGGGGTCAAGTATTGATTCTGTTTGTATATGTTAGGGCTTTATTGAGTTTAATATATGAATCAATAAAAAAAAATAAAAAATTAAAATTGCAATGTAACAAATTTGGGGATCTCATTAGTGACCTAAAAGGTGAAGAATCTTAAATATGTCTTATTTCATGTCATAAGAAAATAATTTTCCAGGTTTAAATTTTCTATCCCAGATTGTCAATGTGAACTCACTTTTCAACCCCACTGTAAATCATGCTATAAACTTCAAAACTTCTATAAACTAAAAAAAATCAGGTCTTAAAAATTGTTAATCCATTTAACAGGGTGTGCTAATCAGCTATTAGACCACTTACATGACCAAGCACCAAGAAAGAGGTGTAGGTAAACTGTGCAGAATGCTTACCCTGTGTCCCATAGAGAGTAAAAACGCCCACTCCAAGGAGCAATGTAGCCTGAAAGCACATTAACACAACAGAATGATTACATGCAAACATACACACAAATCCACCCAACCTTTACTGACTCAAAAGCACGTTCAAGCAAATTTTGAGGAGCTGACAAGTTTGGACCTTGTCCAGTGAGCCCTAATACTACACGTACAGCCAGCATCATTTTCAATTAAACACCGTGAGGCTGCATTTAGTTTGAAAAGCAGTGTGGCGAGCAAAGGAAAGTGCTCAATGAGACCTCAGAGGCCTTAAGGTAGATGGGACCCTGCGGCAGAAAGATTAATAGAAGCTCTCGATGTGAGGGGAATACAAGCAAATCACTCTGACCCCATATATACCATCAGAGGTTCAGTGTTAAGAGACTTGGGTCAAAGAGTCACGCTGTATTCAAGTGAGAAAGGAAATCTTTTGATGTGAAAAGTGTGGATTTTTTTCACTTTTGTTTGTCATTCAAATGTGTAGTCAAGGGCAATATATAAAGAGGGGTTTGTCATCAATGTGTCATTTAAAGGGTGACATGCTACCTCACAAAAAGTATTTTATACTTCATCATTGGTGTGTCCTCTACTTAATGTAAACAGCAGCAAAGCTTTTTAATATTAGGCCAGTTAAAGCACAGTAGCCTTTTACTCTGCAAATTAGTCACACTGTAAGGCAATTTATCAAGGTGTAATCTATTTACTGACAATCTCGCAAAATAGAAATGCATAAAAGCCACAAACAAATCACTCTGACACTTTTGACTATTCAATTTGTGGTACTTGAAGTTCATACAATGTCAAACTAATGAAAAATTAAAATGTATCTTTACTAAATCCTTTACACAGTTCATCCACTGTAATCCATCGCTTTTGTATTTAGATTTGATTTTTTTCTTCAGAGGCAAGTTTGATTTAGTAACTTGTTCAAATACTGAAAAACTCACTAACTATTCAAAAAGTTAAGCTAACCATGCCACGTTGGATTTGAAAATACGTCAACGGACTTGGTTTGAATAGTTATTTGCGAATTTTATACTTTCATGCAATAATCGCATAAAAAAAATTTGAAGTATGTCATTTATGCGACAGCGAATGGAATTGCCCCTCATCTGCCGTTGAGCAAACAAATAGCCCCACCTCCAACAAATGCCATTGGCTGAGTAATGTTGTTGGGATTGGTCTAAATAGTTAGCTAAAATCAAACATGTATTTTTATAGCTCCACAGAGGCACAGTTTTCGAGAGCAAAAAAAAAAAACTATGAATGGCTTACTTATGGCTCTCTATGCATATTGAGCTGGGATAGGAGAAAGTATTCTAACACACAAAAGTTACATCAGTTTTGTGCATTGCTTCAAAAAGTATTAATTAAGACTTGAGTGCCAAGACTGTAGAGAGCAGAGCAATCTTACTAAATTTTTAAATATTAGGATGATAACTTGGGTAAATTTGCTAATGTTGAAGTGGTACAGGGCTCACTGACCGTGTGTACAAGTTAATTGGAGTGCTATGGTTTTTGCACTATAGTAAATTCACTTACCCGTGTAAGTCAGGTAAATTACAGTAAGGAAAACGACTCCCGCAGCCAGAGAAACACCCAGAAAGAACAGAGTCTGGAACTCCTGCCTGGTCAGTCTGTCCTTCAGATACTGCAGAAAGGCATATGCCTGCAGCAAAGCAAAGACACCTGCAAAGAAACACACGAAACATGCTCACCACCGACTAATGTACTCAACGGTCATGAATTCCTAATGGTGAACTGGCCTCCATGCTGATCTGAGGTAATTTGAGTGATCATTCACACTTCTATGTAGAGCTTGGCGATATAGCTAAAAACATATATCTTTATATTTTTACATGCTTTAGAGGATATTTAATATATATCGAGGCATTTATGTATTTAATCTAAAATGAAAATGCATCAACCAAACAACCAATGCAGTAAATTAGATTAAAACATTTTATATTAGCAAGAAAATCGAGTCATTTTTCCATGTTTTTTCCACATGATCAAAAGAAGAATGTAATTTAATTATTTAAATTTATACGCAAATATAAATGGAATTAAACAGCAACATTTGTCTACATATATTTATTTTGATTATAAAACATTCAATATATGAAAAATACCATGTGGAAACCTCCATGATAATTTATAAGTGAAGATGCAAACAAATCATTTAATCTGAGGTTTGAATTGATTAACTGAAATGGACAGTTTGAACTCATTCACCAAATTACCAACTCCAGCACAACTTTTTGCTATTGATTTTTGTAGCAGCCAATAATGTAATAACTACCGTTAATGTAATAACTGGCAATAACATAATACATTTTTTATTTGTTTTTATTAACCCAGCCAATAATGTAAGAACTTATTACATTATGGGCAAAAAGTGATTACATTATTGGTTCAGAAATGGTATTACATTATTGATAAGTTATTACATTATTGACCTTTATTACATTAAGAATGAAAAATGTATTATTTATTGTAGTTATTACATTAACGGTAGTTATTACCTTATCGGCTGCTACAACGTTTAAATTGGAGACGCTAACAAAACATACAACTAGGAAAAGTTAGTGAAGCTAGTCTAAATGGTACACTCTAAAAAACTTAATGGTTAAAAAACAAGCACATTAATATAATTGCAATATTAACACTGTTGCTTAATGTTATACAGCCAGCAAAATCATTGCAGATATATCATTAATTTGATATACAGCCCTGCCCTACTGCTTTGGTTTATGGAATCGAGTTGAGAAAGCTTGTCTTAGATCAGCTTTATTGTACACAGTAACAGTTCAGAGCTTAATGAGGAATGGAGGAAAACCAGTCTTACCTGCAGCGGCCATGTGCTCACTTGTCCTGATAGGCTGGAAGCCTACAAAAGGGATCTGCATGGACAGCACCAACCCCACTATATAAAACGTGCTGTAGGCT